>CM070702.1:20712069-22012784 GCA_036346265.1 Melocanna baccifera
CTGAGCGATAATACAAGATTTTGACAGTGCACTAGATCATCATGCTTCCAACATTGTTCGAAGCCATGAACTCGTTCTGTAGTTTATATATCCTGTAAAACTAACAGCGAAGTTGAAATCAAACATCAGGTGTTAGCCATAGCTTAAAATGTTTTAGACTTCCAAGCCTTGGACATTTTCTTCCCCAGATATCGAGCAGCAACCGCACCACCAGAAGCAAGCAGTCCAGACACTGCTTGACGCGCACTTGAAACCATTACCCGGCGCCTCAGAGCTTTGCGCACACAAGTTGCTGCCATGTCTTTTGAAGAAATTACGGTACGGGTTGGCATTTCTAGAAAGACAATACTTCATTAGAATGTATTACAGACTCAACAGTACTAATAGGAACACAACTACCTTTGCCACTGGATGCAAATCTTCCTTGCATTTTCCTTTGGATTATCCATGGGAGAGAAGAAAACAGTTCAGTTGCTGCAGATACACCACAATCCTGCAAATATATAGCTCTAATAGTTACACAGACATTCAAAGGAGGCAGGTAGGAACATTTGCATGCGGAGAGAATTATCAGGATCTATATAAGTTGCAAAATACCAGTATACTAGTTGATAACTAGTTTTCAAAAAAAAAAGTTGATAACTTGATACTGCCAACATGGCTCTGTTTATATTAGCTTCCAAAATCAGTTTTTCTACCGTAAATAGCTTTTCTATAGTATAGCTTTTCAACGGAGTGTCTTTTTAAGGCGAGATCTTAGTATCAATTGTAGTTCACACTGTAATGACTTTATTTATATTAACCAAAATTGCACGCGAGTGTCTTTCTCTATAAGCTGTTGCTATTCATAAGCTAAAGCCAAAAGTTAATATGAAAGCCTTAGGAAAGGTAAGGAAAAAAGGGTAAATATCTGAGTTCCAAGCATGTTATGATCTTCACCAGATACATGTCGAAGCATGTATTAGGATAATGCAGTACACAAGTAGCAATGCTAACTGCATGACTGCATGATGTTACTTCTTAAAAAGGATTATCAAACATCTTGTTGGGTGATCAATGATGCATTGTGCAAGTGAAAGGCTAAACACTTCATACTCTTAACAAATTGTATGTATCAGTAAAGGAAATAAAGACCTGCTGGAAAGCCTTTTGTTGTCCGTAAGATGATGCCTTCAGTAGCCCTCCAGAAATATACTCTAGTAACAGGGGTCTGTACATTAATTGAAATGATTGGAAACTACCCTCAATAATCTTCTTCACCTGATTTACAGCAGAGTCTAATTGAGCACCAAGTCATAAATAGAAGTCCAACTAACATACTATCTTATCTTAAATTCACAGACAAAAGAAGCATGAAGAATAATTACGACACACAATTATTTAGAATGATCTATCAACCCAACATGCAAATTCAATCAAAGCCATAGACACTAGAACTGATCTCTCGAAAGGCACACAATCAATTATCTTGTCAGGCCTTCCCAGGAAATCCAGTACATCCTTCTGATAAGCAATATGCAGGACAACATACTAGTGGTTATGGCACAGTAAAGGCACCATAAACACATCTGGTAACATATACCACATTTGGAATAATAGGGCACAAAAGTTACAGACTGTACCATGCTAAAATTGATTCTTTTGTGGTCCAGTTTACAAAAGATAACAACATGTCATTTTCACTTTTCACTGTACCATGCTAAAATTGACAGGAACACCTTTGTGAAGAATGGTGCGATGTTAAATTGAATTGAAATAACTTAAGGGCATATAGCAACGGTTAACATGCATTTTTTGATATATTACCTTATCTTTGTCTTCTGCAAATAGCATTCTTACATCACCCATATATGATAGACTGCAAATTTGAGCATAAAGGTCATACTGCACAAACAGGGGTAAAAAAGGGAAGATCAAAACAAACACAGAAGCAACCAAATAATTTCATGGTGGTAAACATCAAAGTTGACACTAAACCTCAGTGAACTCTGCTGGCAAAAGAAGCAGTGAAGCTGAAGTTGCCATTTTCAGATTGACTGTGTTAACCTTCCTTATATCCCAGTTATCAACAAGAACGTCAACCTACAAGATATACAAAGAGCAGAATAACTCAGATAACACCAACTTCATGCTAGAACATATCCGCGTACATAAAGGCAGTAAAGTTGCGTGAAGAATAAACTAAAACAGTCAATGATGATATAATCTGGGCCAGGAAAAGCTAGTAAGACACAATCGTAGATGTACTCAAATCACCACAATGGCAAAACAAGATTATCATTGACCACACGTATCGCTCCCACAGCAATCAAGAACAGGTCATACATACAGGTTTGTGCAGTCGGCCGCTCAGGTAGAACCGGTCCCAGGTCAAGACATCCATCGCTAGCTCCCTCATCCCCACCACCCCATACTTTATCCTCTGCATCCACAAAGCTACAGTGTGTCACCCAGAACCCAAAGCACACACACAGAAACCGATAGACTACAATGCAATCAAACACAAGAGACAACCATTCCATGCTACCTTGTTCTTCCATTCAACAAACGGATTGAAATACACCCCGACGCCGACGTGATCCGCCAGCTGAGTAATCTGAGCTACCACAACCAAGAACCAGTTAATCACACAATAAGCCAGCCAATATACCAGGTAAGCAAGAAAGAAAGGATTTGGGGGGAAATGAGAAGCGTACGGCGCCGGGGCCGAGGCGCGCCATCCAGCTGGAGTAGTGCGTGGGGTTTCTCTCCAAGTTCTGCGCCAACCAATAATCCATCCAACATCGCATCAAACCAAGAAGAACGATTTGATGGACTACGCTAGAAGAAGAGAGGCCCTTCACAAGCCAGAAGAAGAGAGGTAAAAAAGAAGGAAGGAGGCTGGTCGGTTGCCTACCTCGGAGTGCCATTGGAGGGGGTCGGCGACGCCGAGGATGTAGTCGACCATGGAGGTCGCGTCGGGGCGGGCGTGGAGGAGGGTGGAGCCGTACACGCAGCAGAAGTCCACCGGCGGGAGGAGGTCGCCGAGCTCCAGCGCCCTCGCCGCCGCCGTATTCATCTTGACGCAGTGCGCGAGGAGCGAGGCGGAGGGAGGAGGCCAAACTCGCCGGAGGAGCGAGGCGGCCGCGGGACGGGGTTTTGCCGTGCACCACGGGGGAAAGGCGGGGGCTATATCTGCGCCGTTTCTGAAAGAACAGACGATCTAGATTGGATTTGGATGCCTTGCTGTAAGAAGAGAAGAACCAAGCCTACCCTACACTACATTCGTAGCTCCAGAGCGGGTAGGTTCCAAGAAACCGGCGGAAACCGGGCAGACTAGTAAAGTGGGAGTAGAGGGACTGGAGGGAGAGGCGCTTCAATGCTTTTCTTAATAGAGATTTGTATAATTTTTAAAATATAACGAATAATGAATAGATGTTATTTACCTCTTTATTTATTTTGAGATTAGTGCTACTTTTATTAAAGAGGAAAGCATTGAAGCACTGCTCTTGAAAGAAACTAAAAACCGCTGAAATTTTTTTTAAAAAAAACAGGGCCATAGATCCATGGGGTTCGTTCGGTCGAACCCTCAAAATTCTTTGAAACCAAAGTTTTAGTGGCAGCAATATAACGACACTTCCCCATGCTTGCGTTATTATTGCAACAACAAAAAAAAATTCCGATCCAATTCTAATTTGGCGATACTTACAGCGCATGTCGGCTTGAGTTAGACTCAGCCGAGCTCGCACCGAGCCGAGCTAGTTTATGAAACGAGCCAAAATGCAAGCTTGACTCGGGTTCGACAAGTGGCTCGAGCTGGCTCGCGAGCTACAGTGGAGGCTCGATAGCGAAGGACGAGCAGAACTAGCAAAGCAACATATTACACTGCACACAAGGATGTCGAGCTTGCCGCCGAAGAGGCCGGCGACGTCGCGGAGAAGGCGCTCGCGCTGGGAGGCCTCCTCATTGCCGGTCTGCCCTTCTCCGGGGGCCGCCGCCCGTCGTTCCCCCAGGCTCACCGACGACCGCGCCTCCGCCCTTCCCGGAGCCGCCGCTGGATCAAATCCGCCGCCAAATCCCATCGCGCCTAACCTCGTCAAGCCTTCCTCAGCTCTTTCTGAAGAGGATCTGGGGAGTGGGGAGGGAGGCAGCAGCGACGAGGGAGCGGGGAGGGAGGCGGCGACAGGAGTGGGGAGGGAGGTGGCGGCGGGGGAGCGGTGAGGGAGGAGGCGGCGGGGGAGCGGTGAGGGAGGAAGGAGGCGGGGGAGGGGTGGGGAGGGAAGTGGCGACCGCAGGGGAATGGGGAGGGAGGCGACGGCAGGGGAGCGGTGAGGGAGGAGGCAACAGGGGAGTGGGGAGGGAGGAGGTGGTGGCAGGCAACGGAGAGAGCGACGGAGAGGGCAAAGAGAGCGATATGCGGAGCGAGCGAGCGGAGCGACCAGAGAATGAAGATATTAGCGAGCGAGCGATGCGGTGGCTCGATTGGGCTCGCGAGCGGCTCGGGCTTGTTAATGAGCCGAGTCGCAGAAGAAGCTTGGCTCGCTGAAAAAAATTTCGAGCTCGAGCTGAACTGAACCGAGCCGACTACGAGCTCGAGTAGCTCGCGAGCCTCGAGCTTTTTGTCCAACCCTACACACTCCCAACTGCCAAAACAAAGGTACTGTCGCCCCTGGTGAGAGTTGTACGCCCTGGCAATATCATGTGCAGCAGCGCCCGAGTCCCGGCCAGCGCCTTGGCGCCCGAGTCTTGACGCCCTGACAACTTCTGCCCTGGCGGTTTTCCGGCGAACGCCCCGACAGTTTCCGGCAAACGCAATATTGCTACTAGTGAGGTAATCAAACGTCCTTCCTGAAACATTGGCAAGAAGGTCACCCACATGCATCTACTAGTACCAATCATCCGGCTCCCTGGCAGGAAGGTCACCCACGTGCATCTACTAGTCCCAGGCATCGGCACCAGCAACCTGCACAAAACTTCCTGCGCCCTGCATCCAACAACAAGTTGGATGTGTTGGGAAATCTACGTTAAAACCTGCAAGCCTAGTTCATAGTGAGCACCTTTCACTTAGTCTATAAATAGGGGTTTCAATTATTATGAAGTGGTATGTGAACAGAGAAAGGAACAAAGAAAAGAGTTCCCCTCTCATCTCTCTGTGTTCAATTTATTATTTGCAATATTCTGTGTTTGATCTATCTCTTTTGCATAGGAGGAATCGATTAAACTGAACTTGCCAGCGACGGTTCCTCAACATGTTATTAGCACGAATCGCTCCGGTGGATCGTAAGGTAATCATTCGCAGATTAAATATCTAGATCACTCTAAATTTCATAAATTTTTTACTTTCTAGATTATTTTCTATGGTGCAAATCCGCGTTGCTCCTGCAAGAGTCCCGGACGTTGGCCCCGCACAGGCCACCGCCATGGTGCAACAGCGCCACCCGCATGTGGCTGTGTCCGCCTCGCTGCTGCGCCGTTCAACCGCTAGGTTGTCGTGCGCCGTTTGGCCACTGCGCCACCATGTGTACCTCCAGCATGAGGCTACATTGCTGGTCCCTCCGCGCCATGCTGGCTGCCCGTGCATCGCCACCGCACCCACATGAGTTGCCGGCCACCGCGAGCAGACGTCGCGCCCAGCCGCACCGGCCACCCCGCACGGACTCACGCCAGGCTAGCTTCCCAACCGCTCACATGTGAGCCGCCGCTGCCGCATGACGTGCCGCCTCCGCGGGTCTCCGCGCGAGACACCACCGTCGCATGGCGTGCCGCCTTCGCTGGCATCCCCGAATGACGCTCCGCTATGAAGTGAATAGGTCTCTTGAATCGGTCAAAAGAAATAGGGACCGTCCGATCGGCTATAGAACGTTGGATCAGTCCGATCGGCCGAGAGATGTTCGGACCATCGGCCGGGGGGCGGTGAGGCGTTCGGATTCTCCAGAGCACCCTGCGTCCGCGCCCCATGGCGCCCTGGCACTTCAAAGCGTCCCGCGGTGCCCTTGGTGGCCTGGCGCGCAGACGCCCTGGCCCCTCGCATATGCGCCCTTCCACCCTCGCGCTAGCACGACGTCGCCAGCAGGTGCCTCACGTCCTACGCATCCCCCGCAATCGACTGCCCGTGCCCGATGTACTCTCACCAAATCCCAGTATACATCCGCGCCCTTACAACTCCCAGTGCTCGACATCGCTCGAATCAAATCGGCGTGCACACCAGAAATTGAGAAAAAAAAAAGGCACACAAGGGGGATCCAAAGCTCACCTTTCCCAAGCATTCCGCGAGAGGTTGCCGACGCAGTGCACCTTGGGGGCTTAAGTAGCCTTCGCGCCTCTCTCCCGGAGCCACGTAGACTCGTTCTCCGGCTCCGCATGCCCGCTCCGGTTGTCCTCCATGGCAGCACCCACCACCTCAATCCTCGCCGCCCCGGCCACCGCCAATGGTTAGGCGGCGTCCGCAGGGCCGGAGGAGCCTTGCCCACCGGAACCGAGCGCCTTGAGTGGGAGGGCGGCAGCCTGCCGTGGGAAGCCTGGGCTCACACCGTCACCGCCGCCCGCATTCGGTGCCTGCCTTCCGGACCGAGGCAAGGGAGGGACTAGGGTTCCCCTCATATCTCCCTCACGCGCGGGCTGGTGGTGTCATTGGCGAATTGACATAGGCCGACCCAGCTACTGGGTCACTGGGAGAAGCCCAAATGACGCTAAAATATGGAGAAAACTGGAAGCTCTAACATATTGAAAATCCGAAGGGTTTTGGTTGAGCTTGGAAGCTTACCGCGGTTTCGACGTAATTTTTGATACAACCATAACTTGACCCACCAGATCTGGGCTAAGTATCGACCCTAGCACGGCAAACGAAGCAGCTCAATACTACCCCTTTAGATGTTCCTCTAAAACGCCAAGGGGCAAGAAACTAGTATTGAAAGAATAATTCTTTTCCCTATTAACAGAGCCTACCGAGCAAAAGACACACATATGCTTATAGATCAAGAAATACAATTACACTCGCAAAGGACAACTATACCCTTTACTTGTACTCATAGGGTAGCTACCTAAGGGGTATTTTGGTCATTTAATATAGGTCTAAGAGCTTATAAATACCACATGTATCCTTTATTTGGAAAGGAGCTCAGCAATATAGAAACATATTCAAATTGGTGAGCCCTTAGGAGCTGACTCCCCATTAGCTTACCGATAGAAATAAGACGATCCTCTTGTGCCCTCCGAACTTGTATAAATCCCTGTATATTTTTTACTCTCATGGATGTCGGCTTATAAGACGACCGACTTCAACCCCCTCGCTTGTGTTTGGGTTTCACACCTTAAACATGCGAAATCTTATTCATTGGTATTGAAGTGTTCTTGCACACCTTAAATTCGTGTCAAAGTTTCTGAAAAGTCTTCAAATGTTTAACCTATTACAATCACTATGGATACCACCATGCCTCGACATTTTTTTGCCAAGATGTTACCATTTGGGAGTACAGTAAGAATGTGATCAATGAACATAGCATCAAAATTGCTAGGCTATGTGGACAATGCCTCGTGAATTAGTTTGTTTGCAAGATCCTTTGAAAGCCCCATTACACTGTCGCTAGAACCAACCTACATGATCAAGGAGCTCTAGTTCACATTATATTCAAATGAAATGGAAGCACTATAAGAGTAACCAAATTAAGGTGAGAGAGAAACCGACCACTGCTTCAACAAATGGTAATGTCAATGGATGTTCGAGCAGCAAGCCACCTGCGACCCTAAATACTACCCCCTCATCGATCTAGCAACAGGATAGGGGGAGGGGGGAGAGAGAGTAGTTCAGTGACATAACAATATTACACAATTTGCAAATATCGGACCATGTGATGATAATCTAGGAATTATTTAGGTGCTGCCACTAGAATTGTTTGATTTTTTTTGGCACAGACAATTAACAAAAAGGCGTACGAGTAGAATAAATGAGACCTTACCAGGTTCTCAATGACCTCATCTGGTATATCGTGGAAATACACCTGCAGAATGACAACAAAAGGCTTACCTTGGTCAATTGTCATCCACAAATATTACATTTATTAAATCACCACAAATATCACATTTACTAAATCTCATGCATAAGTTGCTTTTGACTGGCTAAATTCGAAGTAACTCATCTACTGAATGTTGCCCCTAAACATTAACATCATAGAATGAGCTGAGTTGTTGCTTTCAAGTAACTGAAGTTGAATAATCTCACTTTCTACATGTTCCTCCTGAAAAGACACTAAGGAAATAGAACTAAGAAGTTTTTGACTATATAATATAAGTGAAAGATGACCCAAGATCCAGTTTATGCTAGCTATCTCTTGCTAGATTCACACACCAAAGTTTGCAACACCAACAAGTCTAAAGACTTCAATCAACATTAAGCACTGAGCATTCTTTCTCTGAAATCAAACGCTAACCCCAAAGATGCAAATTAATAGGTACTGTGAGGATATCCTTTGCTTTCTTAGACGTTTATGACTTGCATGAGTCATCTTCTACCAAAAAAGTTGATCAGTGAGACTTCGATCGCACAATTCAATAGGATTACAAACATTATCAATACTTACTTGATAATCCATACAAATGAGTAGATTTGATGAAATAACCCTTATGACTACAAGAGTGAATTACCTCAGCTTTGTCTAAGCTTCCAAGCCTCCTCCCAGTTGTAAGATTAGTTACAACTACAGACCCCACGGTTGACACATGCCCACCAGAATAGCCTGGAGAAGATAATGGCTTAACTAACAAACAATACATTAACACATTGGACAATCAGATGCAAGGTGCCTGGACATGTCAACAAACCTTTCAGGAATTGGCGTGCTTCTTCCTTGGTGGTTGGCTTTTCTCTAATAATCCCTTCATGGACGACCACCTCAAAGTCAACTACAATTCAGTATGTAATAATGCAAAGGACAACATTCTAAGAAAATTGTAAATGAAGCAGATATGTTCAACCACACAATCCTGAATTCTAGCAAGAAAGAGAACATGCCCAGAAGTATGTCAACATAGGAACAAGTTACATTATGCTTTACACAGGGCATCACTGTTAAAGAATTTAGAATCTAAAATTCAGATGAGAAAAGTATCAACAGATCATTTCTTATAATGAGATTACTTCTTCTGAACTGAGAACTTTTCCATCAACGGGGCAAAATGATTGAGAGCTAACCAGAGCATGATGTAATTAACTCTTGAGTAACAATCAATGTTGAAATAATAAGATCCCAATCTAGTTAAAACACAGCCTCAGAACAAAAAGGAACAGGATCATATGGAGCTGGCCAATGTTGCCAAGCTTAGCCTAGAACAAAGTTTTGGTCAGCAAAAGTTGATTGGTGTCAAGTACTGACTGGGACACAATAGATTAAAGGAGAAAAAAGACAATAAAACACCAATTTCACCAGATCTCATACAGAACGCAAGTCTCTAAATTAATTCAGTTCTTTAATAATTATTACACCAAGGTCCCTTCCCTACTGCATTTTGTCTTGTACAGCATTAAAGATGCGGGATCTTATTAGCTATACAGCTAAAACTAAAAAAAATCAAGTCTGCTGCTAACTGATAAGAGCATTAGTATGCCATGTGGATTTGGTAATATCACATAAGCCTTATCAGCACAAATGCGGAACTAACATCATCATGCCACCAAAATAGTCATATTATGGATACAGAATCCAAGTTCCATCTAGAGTAGTAGAGCAGATGTAATCGAGACATACTATGTCAGAAGTGATCAGGAGTGTCGGTTGATCGCCTTCTTTCTGGTAATCAGAAATGTTCATTCTAGACATGACAGCATCAGCCTGAAAGATGCTTAAAGTGGTTAATTTCCATAACAGGGAATAAGTTGTCGGCACGGTAGAAAATGTTTTTTTGTCACCTCTTTTTCTACGAATAATACATGACACTATACATGGAGTCGGCAATATATTTGATACTGAACCTGTGAACCATAGAAGCTATCCCATTGAAAACAAAAACAAAATCTAAAATCGGTGCCATGCGAATACTGAAGTTGCACTGCGTACAAAGTACAAACTAGAAACAACAATACAATGTTTCCAATATAAAATGTTCTACCTTGGCTTCAGCAAGAACCATGACCAGCTCGTCAGGATTCTCCCTTCTTATGCTCTTCTCGTCTATATCCGCAGTCTGAAACCAAGAAACCGTTAGCTTAAGGAACAATTCCAAGAAAACCCAAACCCAAGGGAAAGAAGTGGTAGTGTAGCGAGCCAACAGCCCCAACCCACCATGACTTGGAACTCGAGCCCCATCTCGGTGAGGATGTGCTTCCTGGCCACCGACGACGACCCGAGGATCAGCTGCAACGAGTTCACCAAAGGTCACAAACTCACAAGTGGCAATCTAGCAACGGCGGCGCAAAAAGAATGAACGGATTAAGCTGTGGAACTGGCGGAAGCGAACCTTGAAGGGCTGGGTGTTCGCCGGGGAGGAGCCTGTGGCCATCTGGTTCTTGCGTGCGACGAGACGGGTCGAGAAGAGGAGGGGCGGCGCCGCGTCGGGGTTCCGAGAAGATGGGGAGGGCGCTGCTGGGGATGGGATACGGCAGCCGCAAACGACACGGGGGCGATGAGATTTGCAGCCTTGCAGGGATGGATTAAAAAATTGCATTTTCGTCCTTCGATGAAAGAATAATTTCTTTTTTAACAAAACAGGAGAACTAGTTAAGAGTAGCAAGGAGAAATTTTGGCATTTTTATTTGGTTGGTGCCAAAATTCATATCCCTAAATATGTGCTAGGATTTGGTATTAGTAGAATTATACCACGAAATTGATCACAGTTTTGCTAAGGTTTATCAAGAAAATGGATTAGGATGACAATGCAACTCCTGAAATTTCGATAGAAGTCCTTGATTTTGCTAATGTTTTTAGGAGACACCTGTAAATTTTAGAATTTCAACTCACTTATGGATTGGTCGCTGCTCAGAGGTAGCTTTTCTTACTTTTGTGTGTTGCATATATATAATTGATCAAGATGTCATCTCAATAATAGATTTTCGTTGAAAATGCCGGTGCTTTATCTAAGTTCGTTTAGTCATTGATGAATAAAATCCCCGACTACCTTGCCGTCTTCGTTTTCATCATCCTCCTCCAAGCCTGCAGTCGCTGGCGACATCTTTGCTAGCTACCACAGTTGTTATGCCATACGAGGGGCTGCAGAGTTGAGGGCTAAAAAAGTCACAGTTGGAAAGATGCACGTTGACAACTTTATAATAAGGCATAATAATCCATATTTTCTTTTCTTTTGCATCCACAGCTACCATCTATGCGTCACGAGTATGCCATATAAGTTGGTGCTAAGTTTTATCACATTTCACTCTATTATTTAGCATATAGTGAGATCCAACAGAGATCAAAAAAATTATAAAATCCTCACTTCTTCCGTCTCCCGTCCACACTCCTACTCTTCTCCCTCTCACCATTTGGCAATTCCCATATGACACGCATACGTGATTCATGTTCTGTATGTTCCGTAAGATACAAATCTTTGCTCTAGTTAAATGTGTTAGCGAGCTATGCATCCACCTTTTGTACGCAAAGGTGCCACCAGAAGTATAGCGCTCGAGAGGTTTGAGATTGTTCATGCTTGGATGGACAACGGGTGCGAGGAGCGAGCTGCTTGCACGGCAGCTCTGCTGAGTCGCACAGCTGCTTACGGGATTCTAGACAAGGTTATTGGTCATGGAACTGTTTGATTTTATATATTATTTGTGTATGTGTTGTATGCTTTTCTTTTTGGTGACTACTACTTACTAGTACAGTCCATTTGTTGTTGTTTATATTTCAGTGGCTATAGTCAAATGCAACTGATGCACTAATAAATTGAGATGGTTGATGTTGTCATAAAAATCAATTGATTTAAGTGATTTTATGTTGTATCAAATTTCACGTAATAACACATTAACGAGAAAAATTCCCCTGCCCAACCGCAGCCACACACGTGTTCCGCTCGCGGCCTTTTACCCCACGAATCACGAGGCGGAACTGACGGCCGGATCGCATTGCCCCGGCGGGAGCGAGTCTTCAAGTCCACTCGAAATTGGCCTCCTCCGCCTCTGTCCCGAAGCAACGATCAGAGCAATCAAGAAACCAACCCCCACCACCATGGCCATGGCCGTGATCCACCTCGCGCGCCCCGCCCTCCCTCCGGCGAGTGTTTCGTCTCCGTCGCTGCGGCCGCGTGGACGCGTCCTGCGCCTGCGCGTGAGGTGCCGCGCTGGCGGGAGCGGCGGGGATGGGGAGGGGGAGGGGAAGGAGGAGGAGGAGGCGCCGGAGTCGCTGTTCGCCAAGGAGATGAGGCGGCGGGGGATGGAACCGGGGTCTGCGCCTTCGGGGGAGAAGGCGGGGGCTGCGGAGGTGGAGGAGGGTGGGCGGGGAGGTGAAGCGGGCAGGAAGCGCGGGGTCGCAGCGGCGGAGTTCGAGAGGGCCGCGGCGGGGGCCGACGGGCAGAGGGAGCGGTCCATGGCGCTCAACAGCGAGGGACTCGAGGTTCGCGTCCCCTCTGTCTGACTGTCTCTCTCTCTCTCTCTCTCTCTCTCTCTCTCTCTCTCTCTCTGTCTGTGTGGTTACTTGTTGGCTTCCATTCTGAATTGGCCGATCAAAAAATTTGTAATCTTTGCTTTACTTTCCCTAGTTAAAATGTGTTCACCAAAAGTGTTGTACTAGTTGTAGACTAATGGTAATTAAAAATGAAGCTGTTCGATGCTTTGCTATTTGCAGAGGGGGAACTAGCAATTATAGACAATCTCGACTCATTGGTCACAGTTGTTTAATTTGTCCAAGGGGAAACAGCCAATTGAGGAATCTTGTTAGATAGAGAAGCACTAGTGCTAGAAAAAAGAAGAAAGGGAGATACACTTGTGCATCGCCGAGTGTGAAGTTGAGAACAGGACATACGAAACCTATTTTTGTAGGGGTAGAACCCGAAATGTTGTTCTTTGCGAAATGGTTGGGGTTCTTTGCGCGGGTGAAAGGCACGATAATATGGGCCATCTGCCCTTGTAAACAACACAGCTTTTACTTTTGTAGAGAAACAAATGACATGTTCTCTACAGGGTTGTTTTTATTTTTTCATTGATACATGAGCATGGGTCTTGGCTTCTGATGTGTATCAGTGTATCTCTGTGTTTCTGTTTCCTGTCAGACCTAACGATAAAATTTGTCGTCAATGTGGTACTCTGTAGTTGAAGTCATGCGCTCAAGTTAGGCCATGTATGCAAGATGTATCTCTTGATCTATGGCATGCCTCTCTTATTGTCCAATTCACTCGTTTTTGCCCCTCTTTTATTTCTTTGCTATGCACATGAGTTGTGCATCAATCAAGGATTAATTGGCAATGGCTTAGTTCAAGTATTTTTGCATGAATATTCCTCAAACTTTTCAGTGTCATATGTGATGCAAGATGCTTGATATATTCCAAAATTCCAAATAGAAAAGTAACAGCTGATTCACTGATATCATTACTTTGTTTTGTTCTAAATAATTGTGCTAAAATTTGTACAGTAAACATTCGTGTTACATGGCCACTGGGTTACTCCAATGAATATTCATCTTGATTTCTTATCAATTCACAATAATATGATGCGATAATCACCAAGCTGTCTTCCCCTTATCATTATTTATTTCTTTCCAGGGTCTAGTTCCACGGGCAAAGTTGCTATTGTCACTTGGAAGTACCTTTTTTCTGGGATTTGGCCCTCTGATTATTGTCACAGTTTCTCTTTTTGCTGTTCTATATGTGGTAAGCTCTCTAATCTCTTCTTTCGTGTGCTCACACTTATAGTCAGTATGTTCTTTGCTCCTAATTTACCTGTGGGTAGCAATTCATGGACCATATTTTGACACAGCTACATTGTAAAGATTAGAAAATCAGTGTTGGTATCTGATTATATTGTTAAGAAAAGTCGATGGAACACCTTAAGATTTTATATGAATGTGTTCAGCATGCTACAATTGGAATACAGAATACACATTTTATATCACCATTGTGTGCTTTGGTCTCAATTTACCTGTGTGTAGCACTTCATGGACCATATTCCGACACTACATATATTGTAGAACTTGAAAATCAGAGTTGGCTATGAGCTATGTTCTGGTTGTATTGACATATTATTTAGCAGATTTGATTGAACAATGTAAGGTTTCATATGAATTTGTGTTCAATATGCTACAGTCGGAATGAAGACTGCACGCTTTGAACATTACACACAGCAAAAGCACGCATATCAACCATGCAAATTAAACTCTTCTGTCCCAATGGACTACCTTGTTGAGAACATTTTCTGCCCTTGATTTTGAATCTTTACAATAAACAAAACAAGAACAGAACATATAAAAAATACAGAATTGCAGTTCTATTCTATTTTCCTTTTTGTTTCTTCATCTAATATACAGAGGGAGTCTTTTTGTACCTGGTAGTTGTTGCTAATGTCTTCTATAACATTTGAGTTTACCGCAAGTGTTCGTCTTCTGAGTTTTGCACATGATGCAAGCAAGCTGACACTATGGCTGACCTGATTTTCTCTTTGCAGTATTTTGGACCAAGTTTTGTACATGATGCAAGCAAGACACCAGTTTCGCCACCACCGTACATTGATCCATATGAGCTACTGGAAGACGAGAGGCTCTCCCGGCCCTACCCAGATGAGTTCTAAATCTGAAGGACGCAAGAACAGGGGCATAAGCGATTATAAAAAATGATCATAGATAGTTCGATATTTTCTCCTTTTACTAGACATGTAGTTGTAAATGCTAAGCTAGCTGTAGACTGTTATTATCTAACATTTCACATTATATCTATGATAAATCTCACATAAAAAGCCACTGGTCGTAATTCTTCTGCACCCTCCGTAACTAAGGTGCCAATCAGAACGGTTTTTGCTCCCAGCGACGGGCGGATTTTTCACTGTAGCGCACACAGTGTGTGCTACAGTGAAAAAAATTTCGTTTTTTTTGGATTTTTTTTAAAAAAATTTACTTATACTTTTTTTCGTTTTTTATTTTCGGTTTTTTTACATTTTTTACATTTAATTATACCCAATAAACCAACTCAGCTACATTGTTTTTTCAGCCAGCTACAGTGTTTTTTCAGCAAAAACCAAAAACCATCGCTATTCCGATCACCCCCTAAATCCAGACTCTAGTTTCTCATACACTGAAAGCGAGGCATTCGAATCGACTCAGAGCGAGGATAGAAATATCGCTCATCGGAGGAAATCCTACGGCGATTCTGGAAACTTGGAGAAAAAACCGGGTAAAATTTGAATTTAGACTATGTTTGAAACCGGTAACTGGAAAACCGGATGGTTACCGTTCAAAAAACTAGAGAAAAACTGCTAAAAACCGTTTATTGGTAATTAACAATTGAAAATTTTTAATACATTTATAGCAAAAAGTATTAAGTCAAGCATGGGAGATCCTGTACATTGGATTAGTGTTAAATAATATAAAAATAATTAAGGAATATAACTTTTATGTTTAAAAATTTTAATTTGAATTTAAATAAATTCAGCTAGTAAATAGTTTTTCGGTATCTACCGGTAAATCCTGTTCCTGCCAGTTACCGATGGGATTTCTATCCCTGCTCTGTAGCATCTCATGAGCCATGATTTGGGGTAGAATGCCATGGAACACTTGGCATAACATTTGGAACGGTTGTTCCATTAGGATAAAGGAAGGCAACTGGCTGCATAGATAATGGATTTTCATTGTCTTAGAGCCCGCACAATAAAATAATCCAGTGGTCTTAAAATCATTATAAAATTAGGGCTAATAGCTTATAGCTACGGCTGATGACTTTTATCCCATAACATGAGTAAACCATTTTTTTAGCGAACATGCATAATATTTACATGTCATTTCATTAAGAAGTGAGGGAACAAAGTACACGCACTAGGAAGTGAGGGAACAAAGTACACGCACTAGGAAGCCTAGTGATTAGGGTACAAGAGAGGTAAGAAACAGGCTAGGGGGACAAGATGAGCTACGGGATACGTAGCTTGAGCTACGCAGTGAGGCTATGAGGGTGGACTCAGACCTGAGCCGGTAGCTGGTGCACGACCCTCCTCTGCAAACCAAGTAGCTCTTGTTTTAGATTGTCCAAGAGCGCTGGGATGTTTATCTTGATACTGTTGAAAATCTGACTGTTACATTCTTGCCAAATGGTCTATATGAAGAGAATGACTTTGGCATCTAGGTCTTTCCTTGGGCACTTGTTGTGCATTGAAAGCCACCGGTCGAGCAGTCGGTGTTGACTGGTTCCCAGTCGATGTTGCTCCAACCAAAAATAGAACCCGTCACAAACTCCAACAGGGCCAAGCTGAATCTGTAATAAGGGAACAAGATTAACGACTTAGCAGGGAATTAATTTAAAGGACGCCAGTAAAACCAGTGGAAGGAACGAATTAGTGTAGGTACCTCTTCCTTCACATCCTCATCATCCTCCGCTTCGAGAAATAGCGTATATACCATCCAATATTTATTGCCTGAGAGAGAGAGAGATACGTTTGCCCGGCTAGCTACTCCAATGCATGATTACCACCACTTCAGATGCCCAAGTACATGAAGTAAGAATCGATTGATATATACGAAGAAATTATTCATCATATACCCTCCTCTTAGACTAAAATTCAGGATTTACCCTCCGGCCCACATGTCAGTGACTCATCCCGACCCCACGTGTCAGTGACTCGGGAGGGTAAATTCCGAAACTCTCAAATGTGAGGAGGGTATATGACGAAGTTTCCCATATACGAAAGGTAAAGATGGACGAAACAAGCAAGCAAAGTAATTCGAAGTTAAGGAATTAATCAAACCATTAGTGTTGCTTGAAGGGGGTGAATCAGTACAGTTACCTGGCTCATCTCGAGTGTGGTGGGGTTGCTTGTTGGGGATTCATGTCGTAGCGCATCAAGTCAACAGCGAAGGAAGGTTCTCCAGGCCGAGGTTGGAATCGCCAAATTGGTCCATTGTCTTCCGCACACCAACAACAAAATAAAGGATTTGGAGACTTTGCATGGCGTTGTCCCCTTCTCCGCCCGGGTTCGACTCCTAGGATTAGGGTTTATTACTCGAGTGTTCACTCCCCTCTTTAGTGACTAAATGCCAGAGCTCCCGATTTAATTTTTTGAAAATTTTTTTTTGCACGGCCCTTTGTGCAAACACCATCTCCATGGAATTCAAAGCGCGTTACGCATCGGAACCTTTCGTCTCTGGCGGCTCAGCATTCGAGGGAGCCTGGGCGGCCGCCCGAGCTGTCCCGCCGGCCAGACCCGTCCCGCCATGGTCTAGGAGCTTTACTGCCTGTCTGTCTCGACGAAGAAGGAAGAAGAGAGAGCACGCTAGCATGTGTGCTAGGCTTGGCGAGATAGCTCGCTCTTTGGAGTGATGCCGCATGACGCGATCCACTGGACTAGCCCACCAAACCATCAAGGCACAACAATTAGGAGAGCTCCTATATGCCGCCTGAGTGCTCCTGCCGCGTAGGTGCCCAGGTGGACCCAGTGCTACCTATGTGTCTTACTTTTTTTTGTTATTTTTTCTATTTCAAAGAGTAAGTGGGCCATGGGCTGCAAGATGACAGGCGCTTGGATTCCTACCGCCTGTGGCTGTATGACATATAGGAATCATACAACAATTAGATATTTACTATACGAACACCCTGTTTGACCCTAACTCATCTTGTGTTTTGTACTTTGGAGGCGGGGTTGAGGGGTTGCCCAAGGACCAAAAGCTAGAAACCGGAATGAACACATTGGTTTTTTTATTTCTTTTCTTTCTTTGCTTTGTTTGCCTTTCTTTTTTTCTTTTGTATTGTTTGTGAAGATATAACGGTATTTTTCTCTTTTTCTTATTTTTTAATTGAATGACTCATAAAAAACTCACTGCTGCTACAGTACAATTTTAGACAAAAATCTTCAAAAAAAAAAAACCAAAATGAACGCCCGGTCTGTTCTTGGGAATGCCACGTCATTCGACATGGAGCTTCCCGCCATTGCTGCTCCTTGCGTTCATCTGTCTGCATACCTGTCCAGTAAACCAAGAAGGCAAGAGCATCATGGTTTTGTAAAGAGCGTAAGCAGGATCCTTAAGCTTCCTTCCATTGAAGCTGGAACTCCAAATGGACCAACAAGCTGCAGCTAGATAGATTATATGCATATCTGTCAGGTCATGGATGCATATCTGTCATCCATTCCATGACCTGACAAGACGGCACCCCAAAAGCACCTGACTAGGTGAAAAACGTATAATTTTGAGTTCTAAGGTTGTGTACAGAATTCACACAACTATGTTCCTAGAAGACTACAGCCACCCCATCTTGATCAAATCGCCTCTAGTTAGAAATCGAATTGCTACTAACCAGCCACTCGAAAATCTTTATCATAGCAGGAAGTTCAGCTCTCCACAAACATTTATTCGTCGCAACCATTGTCTGTCAATTGCCAACACCAATTGATCAGGGCCATGTCCTGAAGTTATCACAGCACACAGGGTCAGCAACTCCTGATATTGTTTGTTCTTACAATTGTCCAGTCAGGTTGCTTCTTGCTGAAAATTGCACTCTACTCTCCATCATATGCTTAACCAAGCAGCATTCAAGAATCAGGATCATCCACAACAGCGAAAAATTCAGGGAATTTACCTACCAAAATCTTGTTGTAGCCACATTCCCTACTGCCTTTCTGAAATGATTCTCTGAACTTGAACATATGAGCAGCCTATATATGAACTAACAAAACATTCTAGAGCATGTACTCGTAGGCGGCGCAGCGCTGAATCGAGATCACCTAGCTAACTTGAGTTGCACACAACAAGAAAATCAAGAAATCATCAAGCAAACCATCCACTGAATCGGAAGCAGCAGCAGCCATTGAAGTAGCATTCAGGATTCTAATCACAATCGAGAGCAGCAATTAATAATCTCAAACCAAACCATGCGGACGGAGTTCACGAAATTCAAATAAAATACAGAGGACATGGGCGGCATCAGTCCGCGGCGGCGGGAGCGGCGACCGCCGCCGCCGGCTCCTCCTCCTCCTGCGGCGCCGCGTCGGCCGCGGCGCCGGCGGCGACGAGCGTCCAGTCCGGGGGGAGCGGCCGCAGCGGCGGGTACTGCGTGGGGCGGCGCTTGATGTCCCACGGCTGCGTCTTCTTGGGCCGCGTCTTCATGTGGTGCTTGGTCGCCTTCTTCTGCGGCCGCGACGAGCACTCCACCGCCAGCGCGCACCCTGCCCCGACCGAGGAGAAACCCACTGACGGGCGCGCGGGAGTTCGCGCCGCTACCACCGCCGACGCGGCGGTGCCGGCCGGGAGCGCTGTGACCGGCGACATGTTTGTCGGAATGCCTTCGCTTCTTGTCTGGAGCGGAGAGACGAGTGTTTGGGGTTTGGGACAGGAGACGGTTTTGGATTGGGTTTTGTGTAGTGGTGTTGCCACGTGCCAAGTAAAACCCGACCGTTCATCTTGGAACACATAGCATCCGACCGTCAATTTTTTCTCCAATTGGTAGATGCATGCTCTTCTTTGCCTTGATTTGTAAATTAAAAGGTTGTAGTTTTTATTTTTGAGAGGTTAAAGTCTGCATCTTTGCCTGCGCGCTGCCTCTCTCCGGCCATTGTGGTCTTCTCCTGCTCACAACCTTCCTTACCGCTATCATGGGCTTGACCCGACTATGGTGGCATGCGGCGGGCGTCAGTTTTTCAACCGGTGGGCGTCGAGGATTGATCGGCGGACTCCTCCGGAGAGCACGCCTCCCGTCCAGTACAACTATCAAAAGGTTCACGCCAACAGTCAACATTATCTCCGATGGCTCTCTCAACGGTCAACACTGGCATTGCTCTTCATCTCCAGCGAGGTCCAGTACAAGCAAGGAAGATGATGTGTGTAGGCCATTTGCACTTTAGTCCACTCGTATCTTCTTGTAACTTTCTATTCTTCACTGGAATAAAATGTAATCTTAGGACTTTGTGTTGTTTGTCTCTTTACTACGGCTCCACGCAAACAGTTTTAGCTTCTAACTTATAAGCTTATTTTATCTTCCATTTTATTTAAATCAGAAACCACATTTTTCCCTGATCCTACCTAAACTTCATCCCATTCAATCATTCACAAACAACTTTCAGGTCCCTTCGCATGGCTTAGCTTGACGACAATTACATAGATTCTCATCATCTTATCCTTTCATGTACATAATTAACATCTCACTTGAAATTTTTTACCTGACTAGGCAAATGTTTTATTACAGTTTATTGAAGATAATTAGGGCATATTCAAGTCAAAACAGTGTGACATGCTCCGGGTTGAATTTATGGCTCAAATCTCAGACATGAAATGCGCTGAAGATGAGAGATATCTCTGTGTCAGCTACACTTCTTTAATCTAACTGCTAGATTATAATAAATTAAACAATTCAGTTCCAATTTCACAAGGAATTGCAATGTAACTTCTAAAATCATGGTTGCTATTGCAACTTCTACTCCACTCTTCACAATGCATGCACATTATAATGCCCATGAAAGTAAAAAAAAGGTGCAGCTGAGTACATGAGTACTACCGAGCATAACACCCCGAAATCGATTTGATGAAAATATTTACACCACTGTACCAGTCAACATTTCTCCAATTCCATCACCATTCAGTTCCACGAAAAGTTACAGTGCCACGGAAGTGAAGATCAGTACATGCTCATCAGCCATCAGAGCAGTCTTCAGATTTACCGAGTATATTTAGTGAATAATGTACCAAGTCCTATCAAAAGATGAAAAGCTATCATAACTCCTTTGGCAATTGATCATGAGGCTGTGAGACGAACAGTTTGAATTTCTTTGCAACATCCTCTTCAACCAAAGCCTCCAGGACTAGGTCTGAGCCTTTTGGTTCATCTGAGGATATAAAAGGCAGCAGATATTGATATGCATTGATATAAAAGTTGTTGCAGTGACTTAATAACTTCAACAAAAAAAAAAACTTGAGACGAAACATAAGACTGAGTGAACTCTTCATGCAATGGCAGATTCAAGGGGTACAGTTGGAGCAGTTGTACTTATAAAATGTAAGATTTTAATCTCATGCTCCTTCAAACAAATATGTTACTGCAAACTTAAAAAACATGCATCAAATATGAATGGAGGTTGTGACATCTTGGAAAGAAGATACAGAAGCCTCCCTCTGTATAAACATGGAACATAATGTTGTGGTAACTGGTAAGTATATCCCGACAACCAGTATCAACTTCTTGAGTGATGTACAAGAAATCAGTTCTTCTACATATTGGGCTGTGTGTGTGTGTGTGTGTGGGGGGGGGGGGGGGTGAACGATACAAGCAGTCGTTGGAATGAGATATATGTGGTGTTCCTTTTGGTTGTTTGAACATTTCACACAATTTAAATTTTAGCAGTTCATTGAAGCAATTCACAGAATCTTAACACATGAAGTGCAGTACCATTAACAAGAAAACAATGATGGGAGTTAAGACCATATTTTTATTATTGTACCCACAACAAGCAAATGACAACGCTGTCTACCTCCCTGCGTCACAAAATTCCAGTTTTGCTAATAGAATCTGAAATCTTCACAGTTAAAATTTAATATTGATATACCTGGGCGGCTTGGGAGTAATCCAGCACTTTCAGCTGATACTGGAAGTACATTTAACTGCCCATTGCTCTCTTTGAACTGCTCTCCACATGAAGAACTCATCTTAATTCCTGGGGCTTCAGTGAACCTCGCATACATTGTTGCTTGGCTCTGTAGATCTGTCGATCCTGTATTTGCCAAATTCATGTCCTACAGGAGCAAAAAGGCGATGACTAGTAAACTAGCACTTACATTGAAATTGAAGAGACTATTTTATCACACCTTAGATATCAGCATTGTAGGGCAATCATCAGGTTTTCTAGCTTGAGTCGTGCTTGCTGATATATTGGTGAAGAAGCATTACTCATTAAGTCATTTTACTCAAATAAAGCATTGAGGAACACTGAATCAGAAAGGAATAAATGCTGTATTGAAGTAAAGAAAAAAATTATAATTACCAGAGGTCTTAATGGGATCAGGATTGTCCAAACTCCTGGTAAATTGGTTGGGGTTTGTTCTACAAAAGCTTTCAATTTCATCACGAATCATACTGCGAATTTCATGACGAAATTCTTCGACCTGCATAATCATTGTAAATTATATCAAGTAAATTTATCAACACATTATGTTGCTACTTCCTGTCCGCCATAGCACTATAGCGTGCTATTTAAAACAACGGAATGAACTATGAATGTACCTTAGTTGCATCATGTGTTCCTGCTTCCGCCATGCCTGCTAATATGTGTTAACAAAAGTCCTATTAGTCAAATAATTCAAATAAAGTACTGGGAAATGCTAAACAGAAACAATAGTGACATGAAAGCAAGGTAAAAGAGAGTATAATTACTAGTGTTTTGCTGCCTCATGACAAACTGGGAAGGAGTTAATCTAGATAGATTCTGGACTTCATAACGAATTGAATCAAGTTGTGTCATAGCATCTTTAAGCTCCTTGTTGACCTGAATAAAAGAGAGGAGGGTTAATTGTGCATAATCGCAATGAATTCCACCATGTGTGTTTATCAATAACATTGAAAATCACAAACTATTAGCAAGTTCACATTTCAAAACCATTCAATCTATTGCAATTTTAATCACTATTATTAAGGAAAAGGCAGTCTACTAACAACATATGCAACAATAATAGTATTTTGTGTGAAACTGTAACTAGCAACTATTCTGTGACTGGTCATCACCAATTGTGTTAACAGCTCATGGTGAGTTTCCTTTGCTTACACATATGATGTTATGACTTATGTATTATCAAATTTTTTGTACAAATAAAGTTACATGAATAGTGTGGGTGATCACGGGCCAATCGGAGTTATTAAAACCTAATGTGGTTTGCTCGCGCGAGAGCGCTCCACGCAGCTCCACTCCCTTCGCGCGTCGACGCGTGGCGAGCACTTCGCTCACGAGCTGCGCTCGCTGGTTCTCCACGCAGCGCAGAGCGCACGGGCCTTCGCGCTGCATCCCTCCCCCTCCTCCCACGCCGCCCCTTTCTCCCCCGGTCCCCCCTCCTTCCCCGCTCCCCCGCCGCCTCCCGCCTCCTCCCCCCTCCCCCGCCGCCCCTTTCTCCCCCGGTCCCCCCTCCTTCCCCGCTCCCCCACCGCCTCCCCCCTCCTCCCCCGCTCCCCCGCCGTCTCCCCCGCTCACCCACCGCCGCTTCCTCCTCCCCTTCGGCGCAAGTTCTTGTCACTTTACTTTGCCGTGGTTGTTCTGCGGATGGATCAAATGCATTGTTCTTGGGAATTCCGATCTTTGTGATGTGGTGGCCATCGGCGATCTGTGGAAGATTTAGTCTTTTCTGCTATTGGAGGACGTGCGCTGCGATTTGTTCTCTCCTTTGGCCATTCTGAGTGTTTTGTGTATTTGTGTTCTTGATGCAACATTTCTTGGGTTCTTTTGGCTTGCAAGATTTTGGATTTGTTCCTCAATTTCATGCAGCATTTCTTGATTTCCCCCGTCGCGCCCTCCTCCCGGTCCCCGCCGCCTCCCCCCCGCCTCCTCCCCTCCTCCTCCCGCCACCCTCCTCCCGCTCCCCGCCGTCTCCCCGCCACCCGCCGCCGCGCCGCTCTCCCTTCCTACCCCGCCTCCTCCTCCCCCGCCGCCCCCTCCTCCTAGGCACCGGCGCTGCGGATCTGGCCCGCTCATATTCTCCGGCGGCAGCAGCAGCGGAGGGAGCGGCAGCTGCGGTGGAGACCGTGGGAGCACGGCGAGCTCGCCGATGACAAATGCGCTCCCCGTCGGCAACATCTGCCCATCCGGGTGTAGCAGCATCCCTTGCAGAAAGGAAAAAAGGTGGCCAACTAACGGAGTTCTTGAAGAACATAAGAGGAACCATAGATGATGACGAATGGGATCAGGTGATGTGTACTATGTTTTTGTGCAGCCTTCGGCTTTCCCTACAGGCTATGAATATGAGAAATAATATATATTCTTGCAGTAGATTATATTATTCATGGTAAGATCTTTTGGAACTTTGGATTCTGCTTGATGTTAATCACCTCACCAGATACTGAGCTAATGTTTAGCCCTATATGCATTAATGCATATGCTATGCACTTTGTTCATATTAGATTATTTAACCCTGGAGTTCCACAACTTGTTCAATCATCAAGAGTACTATATATTTGCCACTCTTCTTATCCAATTCTATTTCCCATGTTGCAGCATGAATTTGTTTGATCAGTCATTCAGTCTATTCAAAGAAGTTAAAAGTCTTAACATTCCAAGTACAAAACGTGCAAATGAAGCTCTACATGTTCTGTTACGTGACAGAAACAAATATGCTTTTATCATTAGCCTAATATGTCAAATCTGTAACATAAGAAGATGGCCTTTGTTTGGTAGTTCCATTACCGTGTGGGAACCGTATAGATGATTACTCTGATGATCTATTTGTTCACTTGCTTTTTTAATAGGTTCTGGGTGCTGCTATAAATGTTTATGCCAATAAGCATACAGAAAGACCAGATCGCCTTATTGACATGCTAATTAGCAATCACAGGTATCAGTTGTTCACCATAGAAGACAAATACTGGATTGTGCCACTGTCATCTAATGGTGGAACTTTTGTGTGTGTGTGTGGCGGGGGGATCATATTTCATGCACTACACATACACACTTCCATTATAGCCATCCCCAAAAGTCATTGTAGCTAAAATATTTGTTTTTGGTACCATAGCCAATAATAGCCATCCCCAAAAGTAGACGCCTACCAACAAGCATCCCAATGGGCACACCTTGCATGCTTATTACTGCCTGTCAGTAAGCGTTTTGTTCAGGCATGAAGCACATGATTCTGTATTATAGGTTTACGGCGAACTTGGAAGCGGCTCTCTCACTATTTCTAAACTGTATATAAACTCTGCAGGAAAGTACTTGCTTGTGTTGTTTGCGGCCGTCTAAAAAGTGCATTCCAAATAGCCTCACGAAGTGGAAGTGTTGCTGATATTCAATATGTTGCCCATCAGGTCAGCCATCTTCATAGATCTGCAGATGTTTTCCACTTAATGATCGAATGAATATATGGTTTTTTCCTTTGCATGTATCCATTACAACCAGAGTTCAGTTAAAGCCCCTTGCACCAAAATCAGTTGCAGTAAACAATGGGAATGTACCTGTTTGGTACCTTCATGTTAGGGTCAGGTCTGTTTTAGGCCCTGAACCTTTTGAGGTTACTAAATTGGCCCATAAACTTTACGAATGGCACCATTAGTTACTTCACTTCTATTAAAAAGTTCTGACTTCTATTAAAAAGTTCTGAAGTCTGTTAAGTTTTGAGTCATTAACAAGTGAGGCCCACCTGTCAGTTGTCCCCTTTGTCTTTCGATTTAGACATTTAGTTCTTCAAGACTCAAATAGTATGATTGATAAGGTTAGGGCTCATAACAAATCTGACCTCAAAGTTGAGGGACTGAAAGGGAAGATTTAGTGTTTCGAGGGGAGGGTATAAGTAAATGAAACTATTAAGTATATACATAGCTGAATCAATGAAAGTGAAATCAGTGCTCTCTGTCGTCTCCCCCTCTGCACTTTGGTTGCGCTTCGAACGGCTTAAAAGCCATGGCTTTTGCCTTTTGCTGTAGGCTTTTGGCTATAATTGTACTGTAACGTCTGTTAGCTTTTTTTGAGTCAAAAAATAAGAAAAATTGCAAATACCGCTATATCTTTTAGGACACTAAAAAGGAATAAGGGGAAAGAAAAAACAAAAAAAGTACCGCTAGATCACCTAGAGCGTTGCCCACTATGTGATCAGGATGAGGAGAATGTGCAACACTTGCTCACTTGTGTGTTTACAAGGAGTGTGTGATTTTCAGTGTTATCTTTGATTGGTCTGCATCACTTAGCTCCGGGTTTGGATGACTACATTTTTACATAATGATGGCGTTAAGCTTTACAAGGGGTTCCTAAGGTTATTCGTAAAGGTTTCAACTCCTTGGTCGTGTTGGTGGCATGGTGGATTTGAAAGCATAGAAATGGTTGTGTTTTTTAGAGAGCTTCACCTAATCATAATACTATCATACGGGATATTAGAGATGTGGCCAGTGTGTGGTGTATGGTGGGAGCAAAATGGCTCCGTATGATTTGACATTGATGCCCTTTTGTTTGTTGTTTCCTCCCTAGGGGTTGTTCAAGTCGTCTAGACTCCTTTTGTCTTCTTTTTAATTTAATGATACGCAGTTCTCCTGCGTGTTTGAGAAAAAAGAAGCTGATGTGTTCCAAGTGGCTTTTGGCTTCTGGAAGCTAGCAACTGAAGCCGTTTAGAGCGGAGCTATTTTGTTGAGTTCTAACTTCATGTTCTCTTTTATTAGTTCACTATATGCAAATGCATTGCCAGTTCTTGATAAGTGCAAGCAATGGCTGGCTCAGTACATGTAATTCCAGTCGTTGTGACCCCATAGATGCTGAGGGAATTTTCAGATCAAGACAAACGAACGGTTGACATCGAGGAACATAGTTCTTTGGGTGCAGCCACCTTGCAATTGCTCAGAGAAAATTCAGATCAAGACAAGAAAAGACCAAAGTGTACAGTTCTTCCTCATGTAAGCGTGTGTAAAAAAAGGTGAGTCCCGTGTTATTCTAATGCTAGCAGCACAAATTGAATTGATTCATAGATTTTTTTTTTCGAACACGCAGGAGAGTTGCGTATCATTATATTAAGAAGAAAGAGAGTCAAACAGACTCAAACAGACCCTCAGGGGCCGAGAACAAGAAAACAAATTATAACCCACTCACAACACCAAACTAGGACCAAATACGCCTAAGACCTTTGGCTCCGGTCATACCCCACATTTTTGCCTCATCGGTAATATCCTGCACTAAAGCACTAGAATTAGGAGAGACCCCCTCAAAAATACATCTATTCCTATGCTTCCAAATCCGCCAAACCACCAACAACACTAGAGAATTAAAACCCTTTTTGTGCTGTTTGTCCAGCTGCTGCAGAACTTGGCGCCACCAAGCAACTAAACTAGAATCAGTAGGCCCAGGAGCATGGTGTTGCATGCCGACATGCGACAAAACTGTGAACCACACTATTCTTGAGAACACACAAGTGGTGAGCAGATGTTGGATATCTTCCTCCTCTTGATCACAAAGTGGGCATTTTTCGGGATGGTCTAGACCACGACGAGCCAGGCGGTCGGCGGTCCAACATCGATTGAGAGAGGCCAACCAAGTGAAGAACTTGCAACGAGGGGGGCCCAAGATTTCCATATTTCTTTCCAAGGCTCAAACTCAACAGCCCCCCCCCCCCCCAGAAACGTCTATAGGCAGATTTGGTAGAGAATTCACCCGACGATGATGGGGCCCAAACATGCTGATCCTCCACTCCAGGGGTAAGATTCACCTGAGCCAGTAGATCCCACAACTGAAAGTATTCCAATAGCGCCTCTGTTGGCAGACCACCACCAATATCACTGATCCAAGTAGTGTCAGTTAAAGCCTCGTGCACAGTTCTGCATTTTGCAATTCTTCGCTTCACATACTTACACAGGGATGGCACAAGATCAGGCAAAGATTTTCCATGCAACCATTTGTCACATCAAAAGAGGATTCTGACCCATCGCCTATAGATGAGATGACTGAGACGTTGAACAAAGCAACCGAATTGGGATGCAAATGGATATCATAGCCAACCCATGGACGGTCAGGCTGTGTCTTCTTGAGCCATAGCCATCTCATCCTCAAGGCCCAACCATGATTCATAGATTCAATTGATCCTATACTCAAAAGTGAAATTCCTAATTAACGTTTTCAATGACATTGAGGGCCCATGTTATAAAAACACTGAACAGAATTTAACATGTTACATGTTAGATGGGCTTATTCTTCTCTTTTTTATCCTTGCTAGCTCCAAAAGGCAAATGATGAGCAAACGCGCAAGCTTCACAACATGGAACGTGCTCTTAAAGTTGCTGAGGTTTGTGATATCAAGACTATCAATTTACTTCCCTCTGGTGGTTCTATGATGCATTTTGCTCCATATTTGTTCTTTTCATATTTGCAGGAGAAATTGATGAGGGTGCAGTTAGAAGCAATATCTAAGTCAAAACAGCTGACAGAGGTAAAGATATGTCCTGTTATTATAGCTGCTAATATATAACGTTTTTCATTAATCTGAACTTGATGCAAACTTAGCAATGTTGTGATGACATGACCTTAAGAGTATATATATGATCTCATGGGTAGTTGTCTTCTCTTTTTGTTTTGCTAAGCACAAATACTCTATTCTCACAAGATAATATGTCTTGACATGTTCTCAAGATCCTTTTTTTGTCTTTCTTTCCTTTTTTGGTTGCCCTTTTGTTGGTTTCGGAGAGGGGGGTTTCCTCTCTTAGATCTCAATGCCTCTATCTATCATTTGCTTAAAGTGTCTATATTGAAGTGTATATTAATTTCTGCAATTGAAGTCATGACAAGGCGCGCGAAGAGGACTTCACGGCAAGAAGATTCGGACAAAGACGGACCAACTGGATACCATTGATCTTAACATTCTCATCTAGGATCATTCTCAATGGCTGCCCAGGAAGGTCAATTCCCCACCAATGTGGACTAAAATTAGGCAGCCCCATTTCCCTGTTGCCATTCACACTGGCCATACATCTTTTGCAGAGAGTACTAGAAATGGTGTCTAGTTGACAAATAGTATCAAGAATCAAGAATAGGGCAGCAAAACTTTTGACATCCTTTATGCCAATGCAAGATATCTTAATTTTTAGAACTTTCAGAGAGACATCTGGGCTAGTAACCATTTGCAAAAGAGCGTGATATTTGCCATCAGATGAGAAGAGGTACACCTTGAGTAAGTGCTCAGTCCTTTTCCAAGAATACATGTCTTTCCCCTGCTGATACCTTCAACAGCCCCTATCATTCAGAAAACTTGGGAAAATGGATATATTCAGCTCAAATACAAACTTATCACCTTACAGTCTTCCCACTGAAGAAACAGGTGCTTAAAAGGATATATAAAGTACGAAGAAACTTCTTGTGGAAGGGCAGTGAAGAAGCAAATGGTGGCCAAAGCCTAGTCAAATGGGAAAAAGTAACCAGGCCAAAAGCTCTGTGTGGACTTGTGTCTTGGAGCTAAACAAGTTTAGTATAACACTACAATTATGCTGTTGTGTTATGAATGAGTGCATGAAAGCCATGATTGGTCATAGAGTACCATGCGACAGCATTGGCAGACAATTGTTACCAGAGTAGTGTCATCTGCTATCAATTGTTACTTGGACACCCGTGTCCAAAATTTTTTTGCCGGATCGGACACCCGAATCCGAGTCGGATTCTGACACCCGTGTCCATTTTCGAGTAACATTTCCCGTGTCCAAAAAATTTGCTGACACACTTTCCCGTGTCCATTACTCGGATTCCGACACTCGTGTCCGTGTCCATGTTACATGCTAAGAAAATACTTTAGCTGTATGTCCCTAAAACTCAGGGCTGGTCCTAACATAAGGTGGGCCTAAAGCGGAGTAGAAAAAAATGGAAATGGTAAGTATACATGTGGTAGACATGGCACTCGGAGGCACATTACTTTGGAATGTATATGGATTTGTGATTGTATCTAAATAACAAAGCAAAGTGACCACGGTACATGTGTTTGTATTTGTGCGCATTACTATTTGTGCGCATTACTAATTGAAGGAAGATAGAATTGGTGGAATTTGATGTATTGCATTGAGCCTCTTGGGTGGTATATATAGACATACAAGACTTGTAGTTGTAATCCCAATGGACTCTAACCTACCAAATATATTGTACTCTAACATCCCCCCGCAGTCACAACGGGAGCGTCGCAGACGGTGAGACTAGAGAAGAAGCCAAAGAGCTGACATCCTCTCGTAGTCATAATTGTCGATGCGTCGCGTATGCTGTGACTAGAGCAGAAAACAACGAGTAGCTCAAGCAAGGAGTTGGCGGAGGCCGGCGAAGAGGACAAGGCAGATCTGAGCGGGAGCTGATGGCGCCCGTGTCCGTCCGTGAGGAGGTGGCCGCCCGATCTGCTGCTTGACAACGACAATGACGACGATGGCAGCCGGATCAATAGGATCCGCCGCCTAAACGGTGGCGCTGCCCCCGGCGGAGATAGATCTCCCCGGGGGCGCGCGGTGCGGAAGCAAGCGGCGGCTAGGGTTTAGGATCAAACCTAGACGCTCTGATACCATGAAGGAAGATAGAATTAGTGGAATTGGATGTATTGCATTGAGCCTCTTGGGTGGTATATATAGAGATACAAGATTTGGAGTTGTAATCCCAATGGACTGTAACCTACCAAATATATTGTACTCTAACACTAATACTTTTCAGATTTCACATGATCCACTACTCATCCTACAAGTGGAATTAGGGAGAGGTAAATTGTGAAAGTGCAAAGGTCCAAAAAAAATTCTTGTAGCTAAAAGTGGTTGCACATTACCTATTCTTGTAATAAAATTAGCTAGCAAACATTTTTGAAAGCCTGACAACTGACTATTAATTACTTACCATAATATCTTATCGTTAATACTTTATTGTTGACTATTGAACTCCAGTACATGCAAGCAGCAAAAATTGCAGAAACAATAATTTTATGTATGTTTATGGTTAGCATAATCAATCGGTTTCTAGAATCACCACACAGTTGTATAGAACTTTGGCTATCTATATTTGCCACAGCTGGCTGATTAATAGGAAAATAGATGATACCCACCAGATGTTCCTGTCCAATTCAATTAGTCTAAATTGGAAAGAAGATTGTGTCGGAAATAAACTATACATAAATTTGAAAGGAAATAGTGGGAATAGCCATTCAATTGTGTAGCCTACTTGGCTAAGTGCTAAGGAGACAGATCGCCCTTAGAGATAAGTGTGTTCCCATAAGATGGAACTGATGATGTTCATTAAAAAAGCTGGCATGAATCTATTTTCACCTTTTATTTGCTCGTGTTTACCAATTTGTACATGGTCCTAACTAAGATTAGTATATCAATTGCGAAACCTATTCAACTCTACAACTGAACTAATAGATGACCTTAGAAACCCAAACAATGCATGCATTACCAATTACTCCGCAGAATTATGAACATTGTGCAAAACAAAATTGGCTTAGAGCTTGATTGTACAAATGAGGAAACAATGAAAATGTCATGTATAGTACCAAAGGGAATTCTCATCTGCCAGTGGGGTTGGGGTCACACATCGCGGTCTCAACAATACCTATTAGGCCCTAGGTAGGCAACCCGGTTGCCCTGCTCCAGGGCTCAGGCCTGCTAAAACTTTCATGGGAGGAAACCAACAACCAGCAATTAACTCCGCTCCCCCCACCCACCACCACACACCTCACAACCAAAAAATTAAGGAAGAAGAAGAATGAAACTTTTAGGACTCTACGGTGGGGCTAAAACCACACGTAACATGAAGAAGAAAACTTTGAGCGGATCTGGGATGTGAAAAGAAATTATGTTGGCCCATCATATCGAATTAGACCTACACATACACAACCTACCACATATATGAACAACTAACCATCATGCTGTGATCTCATCAATGCAAATCATCTGCCAAGATTGGTTTGAAGGACCAATTAATTTTTTACATAGTGTTTCACTAATTCAAAGAACAAATATTCATAATTAGAACCTAAGAAAAACAATTCAGCCCAACTGTACACAATGGATCACACATTGTTTCACATGGCACTAATGAGCAAATATACGCACAAGAATCAACTCACACAATTGTTTCACACAGCACTAATGAACTAACATACGAGCAAAAACCAGCACGGTACCTTCTTTGCTGCAGTCTGCTCCAGGATGTCGTCCATCTGCCGGCGGAACATCATGAGGTGCCCGACCGCTCTCCCGGACATCCTCCCAGCAACCCTTGCGATCTTGATCATGTCGCTTGGCTCTGTGAAGAACAAAGAAATCAGATTAAACCAAAAATAAATACTTCCTAACATGTGCAATCTCATCACAAATTGAAGAGAAAATTTCCCAAAAATCTCCTTTTTGTCTCAGAAATCCGCAACGGATCGAACCCAATTCAACAGTGTGAGCAAGGTAGGAAACGACATTAATCAAACAACGGCAAGAATGAAAAGAGAGATGCGGCGGCTTCGCTCTTACTCATCATGACGGAGCAGGCCCCGAGGATGAGCAGCAACTGGCCGGTGGAGACCCCCAGCATCTTGCCCCCGAATCAGCGACCGCCGCAAGAGAGGAAGAAGACCTCACTCCCCAAAGCCCCCGCCGCCTGTCCTGCGACCAGATCGCGGCGAAGTCAGCCGGTGGCCGCCAATTGGGTTAAAACAACAAACCAGCCGCGCACTGGAAAAAGGGCTCAAAGGCCTCACCTTTCTTGGAGAGACGGTCGCGGCGGGCCTGCCGCCGGCGAGTTGTACCCCCAGTGAGGCGGCTCGCGAGCTGGTGCGGTGTGGCTGCGCCGTGCCGCGCCGTGCGTGGAGGCGGAGGCCGAGCGCCGGCCAGTTTTGGGCTCGCCGTGGCTGCCTGGCTGGACCAAGGGTTGCGGGCTGTGGACCGGGTTCATGGTTGCATCCTCTTTCCTTATACACGGCAAGTCTTTGGTGGACTCGAGCATAGATCCTTAGGGCTGCGGAGGGCAACTAGATAACCGTATACTGTTAACGGTACAACAATAAATTTTATAAAATTTCAGAAAACTTCATAAAAAAAGCATAAAAATTTTAGAATTCAGTGGGTTTCATGTGTTTATATAAGTTTTCAGAAAATTCTAAGAAAGTTTTGAACCAAAAGTTCCAGAGATTTTTGACAAGATCAAGTTTCAACATGTTTCAACCACAGAGTTTCACCAAGTTTCAATCAAAAAGTACCAAGAAGTTCCACCAAGTTTCAATAGATTTTACCAAGTTTCAATAAAAAGTTGCCAGAAATTTCACCAAGTTTTAAAAAAGTTTCGGTGAGTTTTGACAACCTCACCGTGGCTACGATGTTGACAGAAACAATAGTGTCGGTTCCTACTTGACTAGCACCGGCGAAGATGACGACATGGAGAGAGGATGTTAATTGCGATCAAAGACGATGAGGTGCAGGTGGCCACAACTAAGGATGGCAATTGTGCATGTTTACTCGTGTGCCCACGGGTAAATACCCTAATGAAGCCAGATATGTGATGTTTTCTTTTTCCATGGATATGAAAATAGATGAAACTCTGCCCGTCGAGTAAACGGGCACAGACATGGGTGAGCTCCACCCGTACTTGTCTCGCCTATTTACCCATGACATACACTCACAGGTGTGATGCACTGTTGATGTGTGAATGTGATACATTGTTGATTTGAATTCAGTAGGCCTCTCCTTTTGTTCTTTTAGTTTATTAGTTGACATACTTTCGATTGAGTAGGCCACTCCTTTCATGAGTTGACATACTTTTAGTTGATAGTTGAGGGTAGATTTCCATTTCATTAGTTGACAATTGATGTGTGAATGTGAATATGTGATGCATTGTTCGCGAATATACGGGCATACCTGTGGGTGACGGGCATGGACGAGTTTTTTCACCCATCGTCCTTCACGGGCTTACTCATGGGGTAAATCGGAGTCACGGGCATAGGTATGGGCAAGCCCTACCCATGCCCGCCTTGTTCGATTACCATCCCTAGCCACAATCCGCCCCACTTGCACCTTTACCTGTAGATGATTTCTATCAATCTAAACGGATGATTCGACTAGTTTACGGACTTCGAGCCCATGAGGCATCCACACTTGTCATCCAATCTGCTTGCTAGCTGATCTCGACCATCTAATAGACACATGTGGGTGACATCAAGTGTTCGTGACTTCCGAGTTCTCGACTCACCCGTCTCCTCCCCATGCCAGGTCCTAACTCCTTCCCTGTCGCTCCTCCCCATCCAACCTCCGAACAAAGACACGCTCTCGTTATGCCGTCATCACGATGTCGTCCCTGTGGCCGACGAGGATCATGCCGACTTCCCCTTCCACATCTCCTCCCCTCTCACACGTCGTTGATTGCTCCCCCAAGCGTCGCCGTGCCCTGAGCACCACCTCTACCAAATTCAGCTCTCCCTACTCTACGAGGGCATCCGACGAGGTTAATGACGTCTCCGTAGCGACGGCGCCGATGGACATGACCAGGACAAAGTAGAAGAGACCCAAAGCCTTAGAAGCCATTATAGCTACACACTATAATGCAGAGGTTTAACAAGCAATCCTTTTAGCTTGCATGCATTGAAACACCCTAGAAATCCAAAAGAATTCAAATTTTGCTTAAATTTTGGTTTAATTTGAATTCTTTCCTAATTTGGCATTCTCTCGCTTTTACACCTTTCCCTTTTAGGCTTTATTACTTCTCTTGCAGTTGGCGCCATTCAAAACTTGCTGCCTTCTCCTCCCAATAGCACCGCTTCGCTTCCCGCCTTCACCCATGTCTCCCTCCCTCCATCGGGCTCACCCCCGCAAGCCTAGTTGCTGCTACCAACCCAGGTCAACCCACTGTACCATCGCCTGCTATGCACTGACACTCCTCTGACATTCCCCATTAATGAGCTTAATTGCGTGCCACAACAATCGGGATCAAGTTCATTGCCGCCCCTTCCCCCTCTCATGGCCAACAAGCGGTGCCCGCTTCTTTTGGCCACTACAACTCGCCAGTCAAGGGGACGCAAAACAAACATAAAACTATCCTTTGTTTTAACCTTGTATATAGATAATAGACCTATAAATACATTCTACTATAGGGATTGCTGAATACCAAGTATACTCATGTTGCTTATTTTTATTAGAATAGATATCAGAAGAAAAAAAGGATGTTTCAACTTTCGTGTTAAGATTACGATCGTACTCAATCATTCCTGTGGAGATTTTTTTGGTTCTTCTAAATGTAAGTTAATTTTTGGGCTTGGACACCCTTAAAGTGGCTAAAGTTGACCGATAGGTTATATTTTAATCAAAGTTAACTATTTTTAAATGTTCGTGAGTATGTATGATACGTTTTCTGTCCACAACTGAACTCATGGGTTATTACGAAAGGTATAATGATCTTGTTCCCAAAAATAGGGCTATTACATGCATGATGTGAATAAAAATGGTCATGGAATAGGACCTATAGAATATTATTATTTTTTGGGTTACTAAGCTACCTATTAATCTTCTGCTGCTAGCTAGGACCTATAGAATATTATTATTTTTTGGGTTACTAAGCTACCTATTAATCTTCTGCTGCTAGCTATAGATGGCATGCATGGCAAGGGATGTGGATGGGGATTATCTACTTGCTACAATGAATTAATGAACCAAGAGATTCATATAAGAGATTCAATGTGAGCTAGATCCTAGAGTACAATTTCTTAGCAGATAGAGAGCTAAGGAGCAATTGTGCAGGCTAACCCGGCCTAATGTTACCAAAACATGCATGAACAGCCAATCTTTTTGTGGCAAATATCCAAAAGTCCTATACTATTTTATTTACTTTCGATTTGCTCGTTTATGTGTGTGATATCGATCGTTGATTTATCCATGACACAATGCATAGATGTAGATCGACATGCATGGTCAACCTGGAACTCTAGAAGGCATGCACGTGTTGTTTTATGAACTTAGTAATCGACGTATGAAACAAATTAAAACTCTAGTTATAACTTCTTCCAACATGAAGTTGTTTTCCCATTGTTTCTTTTTCCAGGAGAATTAGGTGATCAATCAAGCTGCTAACGCACGGTCATTCGGGGAATGTATAGACTTCTAGATTCTAGAAAAAAGGGTTTATGGATTGTGAGGCGAAAAATGGAAAATGTTGGTGCTTCCTGCCAAGATTAATCAGGACGACCACTGTATGCATGGTTAAACATTTCGCCGAAATTCCGGTCATTTCGTTACCCAACGAAAGGAAAAACATTCGATCAAATTTCGATCGAATTTGTCATTGTTTGAAATTTGTCCAAATTTAGTTAAATTTTGTTAAAATTCAAATAAAGTTTAAAATTTTCGTCCAAAATATTGAACAAAATTCCAAAATTTCGTTCAATTCGCTCGTTTAGCTGGCTGACGAATTTAATGTGGCAGATGCTAGTACACTTGAATCCAGTGAGTGAGTCGTGTTTCCATTATAGAGAGCCAGCACACGTACGTCCGTCTACGGTGGAACTTGAACGTTGATCTTGACTACGTAGCTGACCCTCAACCATAAGCAAAAGTCTCTGCTAATTCCCCTCGCAAATTGACCGGCAAAACCTAGAGCCATGGAAATCCACAGGTGGCTCCAAAAGAGCAGCTTAATAGCGAGAAGACCTCTGTGCAAAGACCTTGGAACCCTAGCCCTCACGACACGACCAAACCCGACTATAAAGGGGGTTTAGATCATATATCCTTCTCATAGTTGGAAAATTGAGGATTTACCCTCCTCACTCAATGACATATGGGGTCATCGTAAGTCACTGACACGTAGGTCAGGAGAGTAAATCCTCAATTTTCATCTAAGTGGAAAGTATATGATCAATAATTCCGACTATAAATGGGTTCCATGTATGACCATGCGTGCTTTCACCGCAAAGAACCAGGCTTGTTTCTAGCTAGCTTGTTGCCATCTCAGTCACTTGCAGCTTACATTCCAAACATGGAGCGTGCATCAGTGACCGGCGGCGCCATGGTCTCCCTCATGGTGAAGCTCGGTGCCATCCTCGGGCCAAAGTACGCGCTGGTGGCCGGCGCGAGGACCGACGTCCTCTTCCTCCGTGCCGAGCTCGAGAGCATGCACGCGTTCCTCGAGAGGCTCTCGATGGTGCACGACCCGGACGTCCAGGTCAGGTGTTGGATGAGGGAGGTGAGGGAGCTGGCCTACGACATCGAGGACAGCATCGACGAGTTCATGCACCGCGTCGATGCCCATGGCGCCGTTGCCGCTAACCATGGCTCGAGTAGCTTCATGAGCCGCGTTACGCGGCTCGTGAGCACGGCCTGGACGCGCCACCGCCTCGCCAACGAGCTCAAGGGCCTCAAGGCCCGCGTCATCGAGGTGAGCGAGCGGCGGTCGAGGTACAAGCTCGGGGAGGACATATGGATGGCGGGTAGCCCCATGGCCGCCGATCCCCGGATTAACGTCCTCTACGCCGACGCGCCGGACCTCGTTGGCGTCGATCTCCCGGCACGCGACATGTCGAATTGGTTAATGGATGACACATGCACTCTCAAGGTGCTCTCAGTCGTCGGGTTTGGCGGGCTGGGGAAGACGACTCTCGCCATGGAGGTGTACCGCAGAGTTGGAGGGCGGTTCGGCTGCCGAGCTTTCGCGGCCGTGTCCCAGAAGCTTGACATGAAGAAGCTCCTCAGGGACTTGCTCTCACAGGTTGCACAACCTGAGGTTGACCGCATCGACTCCTGGGAGGAGGGTCAACTCATCCGCAAGCTCAGGGAGTGCTTACTAAGCAAAAGGTAATTAAGACCAAGCTTTTTTAGGCGAACACACGTATCATTAGGCAAGCGCACGTAGTTGCTAAGCGCCTAAGCATCAGGCTCTCAGCACGAAGCCACGGATCCGGCCGATCTATGACACGCTTCCATGCATGCTTGATGCTTTCGATGAGACGCATCGTCTGGACTCTGGTGCACCAGCGCATTGGAGTCGTGGACGACGCCGGCGAGGTGGCTGATCGCGAGCTCGTGGCGCATTGGTGTGTGCCTATCCTTTGGATTCACTATTCAGCCAGCTTTTCACCGTACATCGATCCCACCGGAGGCTAACACACATGAATATTTAGATGTTGCTTCTGAAGAGTACGTAGGGTTGTATTCGGTGTACAACTCTATCTATATCTATGATAAATCTCTATCGGCATAATTTAGAGAACTTCCTCTATTAACTCTGGTTAACATGATAATTTCTATCTGTTAAGAGTAGACGTGGTGACTTTTTTTACTATTGTTTTAATAATATAATAATAGATAGAGCAAAGTATCCCATATTGGTTTGCTTGTTTATGTATCTATAATTTACTGTTCTAAAGATGGTAGCCTTGCATCTTCTGATGTTGTAATCGGTGGTTAATTTATTTCATATAGGTACTTCATCATAATTGATGATGTTTGGAGCAAATCAACGTGGGAAAAAGTGAGATGTGCTTTACCTGAGAACAATCACTACAGCAGGGTGGTAACAACTACACGAATTGAATCGGTAGCAAAGTCTTGTAGCTCTCATCCCAGTGATAGCATATATAGAATTGAACCCCTCAATGAATCTGATGCCAAGACCTTATTTTTCAAGAGAATTTTTGGTCACAAGGATGGTTGCCCTCCACAGCTGATGGAAATTTCAGATCAGATCTTGAAAAAATGTTGTGGTACACCATTAGCTATAATCAGCATAGCTAGCTTGCTAGCCAGTAAGCCTGTTATGCTGAAGCAACAGTGGGAGAAGGTCCTCATCTCTGTAGGTTCTGCATTAGAAAAGAACTCTGATCTAGAAGGAATGAAGCAAATACTTTCCCTCAGCTACTATGACCTTCCTTACTACCTGAAAACATGTTTGCTATACCTCAGTCTGTATCCAGAGGACTTCAAGATTGAAAGGGATAGTCTGATTCAGCAATGGATTGCGGAAGGATTCATCGGCGAAGAAAGAGGTCTATGTGTGGAGGATGTCGCAGAGAGCTACTTCAATGAGCTCATCAATAGAAGCATGGTCCAACCAATGGATATAAATTGTGATGGTAAAGCTCATGGCTGTCGGGTTCATGATGTGATGCTTGAGCTTATAATATCAAAGGCAATGGAAGAGAATTTTGTCACTTTGGTTGGTGGTCATCCAGTTGCAGTTAAACCACAAGGCAATGTTCGCCGACTATCTATCCAGTGTGATCCAGAGGTTATCAGAACACAAGGAGGAATGAACTTACATCATGCTAGATCACTAAACTCATCTGTACAAGCTTACTTGTTACCTCCTTTATCCGAGTTTAGGGTCTTGCGAGTGTTGAATCTTGAGGGATGCCAAGGCTTCAGTGAGAATCATCTGAAAGAGATCAGCGTTTTGTTTCACTTGAAGTATTTGAGCCTTCGAAGAACATGGATTTCAAACCTCCCGCCACAAATAGGAGACCTGCAAACATTGGAAACATTAGACATAAGAGATACAAATGTAGAAGAGTTACCTGGAACAATTATTGGGCTTGTGCAACTGAAGTATATACTTAGTGGTGGCTATACATGGGGAAAAGTAAAGCTACCTGATGGTATAGGGAGCATGAACTCCCTAAGAGCCATATCAGGTTTCGATATTTGTCGTAGTTCAACCAATGCATTGCAGGAACTTGGTAATCTGGAAAGATTAAGGGAGCTTACAATAAACTGGACCGATTTCAGTTCTGGCGATATAAAGCACCGCGAGGCTATGCTGAGAACTCTTGGCAAACTGGGTACGAGTGACCTCCAATCTTTCGCGGTTTGCAGCCGCAACTTCGGTTCCCTTGAGTTCTTAGATTCTTGGTCGCCACCACCCAATCACCTTCAGAGGTTTCGACTATCTGCGTACTACTTTCTCCCAAGAGTTCCAAGGTGGATGGCATCACTCTGCAACCTCATCGATTTAAACATTAACATTGAAGTACTAACAAATGAAGACATACAGATCCTTAGGGAGTTGCCTTCCCTACTCCGTCTCGACTTATGGTTGAAGTCATCTCAGAAGGACAGGATTGTTATTCATGGAGTTGGATTCCCATACTTGAAAGAGTTCTTCTTCAGTTGTGAAGGAGCTTGCCTGACATTTGAACCGGCAGCTTTGCCAAAGCTCGAGAGGCTACAGATGACAGTCCATATAACAAAAGCAAAATCATATAGTCGCCACTTTGGTATTGAGCATCTTAGATCTCTCAAGCAAATTGACATCCAGTTTTTCTGTGCTGGTGCAAGTGCTTCTGATATCAATGATGTTGAAGATGCAATCCATACTACTGTGAAGTACCATCCTAGTAATCCTAGGATGAATATCCGAAAGAACGGTATGGAGTTGCATTTAGATGAGAGAAACAAGAGAGAACACCCCGAAGACAACAATGTGGAAAAGGATAAGGCTAGAGAAGAGGATATAAGCCACACGAACAAGAAGACAAGAATAACAGAGATTGAATGAAGACCGTCATATCTCCAATGTACAATAATTTCTCCGTAGGTTCCAAATAAGAAGACCCAAATGAGCCATGGCTGATGTATTTATCCTTTCAAAGAAATGTTTTTTATTATCTTTTTGTCATTAAAAGCATGACAAGTTGCCACCTGCTATTATAACCCTCAATGCATTATTTTGATGCCAAACCTTCAACAATCAGAGAAAAAAAACCAAACTTTGTTAAATCACCCATTTATGAACAATGAGAAAATGGCTGCCAAACTAATAAACACAAATATGTCTTCTTCACAGAAATGAACAGCAGCAGGTGCACATTACAAATGGCACGAACATGTACTATATACATGGCCTAAATATTGGAACTTACAGGTGGTGCTATATACAGAGATATGGATCACATCTTCACAAGAAAGTTTGGGACATCGACTCTTTAATCACTACCAATTCTCCTTTACAATCTTTGCTTCCTCAAATATGAACTTTCCTTCCTTGTACTTTTGTGACTCCTCATAAGCTCTTTCATACTTCCAGCCCAACACCTCACGACAATCGCAGCAGTATATGTCAGCAACCGTGTGAAGCCCCGTCAAGAGTTGCCTATCCTCCTTCGGCCCCACAGCTATGTTCATGGCATGAGAAAACAGAAATGCACGGCCACTCCTCGCCTAGAACAGCCAAAAGAGCAAGGGAGACGACATCATCCTCCAAACACAACGAAAACCCAAGATGTATCTAACCAATATGTTCTTCATCTAAATGAGTCAAAATTGTTTGTGCTAGGAAAACAACTAGGCTCATGTCTATACAGCATATAGCATCTCAACATCCGAAAATTAGGTAACAGCCTCCCTTCTAGAGTAACTGTTGGTACAAACAACTGAAACTATGTTATAGCAATCTCTGCACATTAATAGCTCCACAGATAGATAAGTATTAAACATAAGTAAAGATACTCTGATGAAAATGTAAATTTGGGTGTTCATAGGAAATGCACCAATAAAAAGGCTTGGATTGCTGAACCTCTTCGGTACTCTACTCGCTGCAATCAAACCACTAGCGTTCTGACGAACAGACTAATTATGAAGGTCACCCTTTTCTCCTCCCCAGTTGATGCCAAACCCAATCAACCCAACACTACTGGCGCAGCAAGCCCCTATCGATTAAATTGTTCGATCTTGATTCCCAGTACACGGCCCAAGGATAGCATTTGGCACTAGAAAAGTAAATAAAAATGAATTCCAAAACCCCCGAAAGAACTCAGGGAGCTCTTCTTCTTCACCAGAAAGTCCGTGGAGATGATGTCGTCGTGGAGGCAGACGTTGTTCCGGCAATTGCAGCAACTATACACCCGCGGCCCGACCAATTCCGCCATCATCAGTACCCTCTCCTGCAATTAATTTACCAAGTCAAGAACTGATGCGTCAAGAACCAAAGAAAAAACCCAAAACCCATATCAAGAGACCAAGGGTCAAACCATAGCTACAAAGATTGATTCTACGATTGATTCGACGAGAGGGAGGTGGGAGAGGGGCAGGGAAGAGGCCACCGCACCGAGATGGAACGAAGACTATGGATCAATCAATCAGACAATGAGCAAGAAAAATAGCACGCAAGAAAGGACGAGAAGGGGGCTAATAAAAGAACGAAAGAAATAGATGACGAACATAACCAAACTCAGCACGAAACCCAGGCAGGAAGGTTGCTGTTGATGCCGCATGCGATGGCCCAATCAATGGAAACAGGCGGCACCGAAGGATAAAAAAAAAATAGAAGAAAAAACCCGCAAGATTTTACCCGGCAATGAGTTCAAATGTACCAGTCACTAACTAGAGATAAAATTGAGTCAATTGGTACGAGAAGATAAGAAGAGAAGGACCAAGTAATGCTAAAATTGGGGCAAAATTGTAAGACTCTGAAGGTAATCTTATGTTGGTTATTTGATTTTACTTTTGTTGTGCTGTTATTTGATTGAGTTTGATGTTGTGTTTTTGAATTCTCATATTTTTACTGTCGGAGTGGCAATGGTCTGACCAATTTATAGCTGGTGATCATACTGGCCGGTTGTATAATCGGCATGCAATCTTATCGACTTTGGAGTGGTGATCTGACTAGCTAGTGCAAGGTGGTCTAACTGGTGAGTATTTGGGTTGTCTGACTGGCTTTGTGGCCGCGATAAGACTAGCCCTTGTTGTTCAGAGAGGCTAAGGGTTGAGTTAAGGTGATTTGTTTGTTGAGGTCTGTTGGTTTGGGTGTTAGTCATAGAGTCCATACAAATATTAGTTATAAGGTGTTCAAGCAAATGTGAGTCATGGTGTAGGTTTATGCATATGTTTTGCTAATTAAAAGTCAAGTGTATATCATTTGTACTCGGACCAGTTACTTGTTCTTTGATGTGTAGGTGCTTGATGATTGTTGCGGCCAGCGATAAGACCGAGGCTTGGCAGTCGTGGCATATCGCGTAAGTCCGGGTAGAGCATTATCTCTACCGAGAAGCACGGAAGAAGAACAAGGATCGTAAGACGATAAGTACGTGCATGTGGTGTGCCAATTGGTCTTGTGCATTTCAAGTAGTGACTGTTCTCGAAGCAGACGTCGGACTTGGCGGTAAGCAATTGGGTATCACGGATTATGGTGTGATGTGGTGTGCCATAGAACTCGAGTGTATCAAGTGATGAAAGCCTCGACGCACGCAGACAATCTTGGCAACGAGGCGTTGAGCATCGTATCTTCGCGAAGACCGGTGGGTAGCAATTATGAAAAATTTTCAATACTGGGTGGAGTGACAGTTTGCAAAACCACGACTTTAGCCTAAGTAGTTTAGGTCACATCTTTGAGGATTGAGTGTTTTCATCGGGCTTGTGGAGCCTTGTGGAAGTCACGCTTTGAAAAACATGCAAATATGTGTGTAAAATCAGTATATGTGTGAGTTACCGGGTTTTCCCAATTACAAGTGGTGTGATCTACTGGGAAGCGGCTGGTTGTTAGGGATAAGTGAGAGATGATAAGTTTCTACTGTATAAACCTTTGTGTTAGATAGACAAAAATATCAATCTAGTCTAGGGTTAGGATTTCTTTGCATTGGAACCTTGTATGTGTGATCTAACCTTAGAGTTCTGCCATCCCGAGGGAGTGGCTGTAAAATGAGCATTCAAGGTTTGCGCAAGTAAGTTGTTTCATGGATTATTCCTTGTGTTTTTTTATTTGTGTGGCTTTCTTATCTGAATTTCTCTCTTCTTCATATTTTCTATTGCAAAGGACATGTTAGAGGTGGATATGTCTCTTTGAGATCAGATCCCATTCATCTAGGCACTTTCTAAAGAGAGTTCTTGAGTTTGCTAGGTTTTCTAATAGAGGTAATTTTTGGGTTTTACCCTTGTAAGTGATTTGGGTTGAATTCATGATGTGATCTAGTTTGTTATGATATGTAAGAACGCATTCAAGGTCATCTAGTACTTGTGAGCAAGAGTAGATCAAGATTTCACTCTTTTGCCTAATTTTGATGCAACTCTCCTTGTTTTAGATAAATATCAAAACTTTAACATTGATCTTCATAATCCATTATCGGAATAGGTTCCTAGCATCCTAAGGAGGGTTAGTGCCAAGTATCACTACGTTTGGATTAATGGTTTGAGAGTTGGCTCTTTTTTTAGATCGGGTGCAATGTTGTTTGCATTGTTCCTCATCGAGCGATCTGACTGCAAGGAACCAAGTGGTTCGATCAGCATGCGATCAGACCGGCGCCTCAGACGGTCCAAGCGCTGTTCCGAAAATGAACTAAATAATAATATGCCTAGCTTATATCGGGCATGTAAAATTTTTAGATCAAACTCGATAGCATTTAGGAGATATAAAAAAGACAAATTCTGTATAAATAGTTTTTTTTCATTATTCATCTCTGTTCATTTTCGCTGCCTGCTAATTTCATGCATAAAGATACACAAGACCAAGGAAAATGTCCTCAAGAAACATACACAAGAAATACGATAATTCTGATGCAGCCCCTTCAATCACTCGTCATTTTTTAGACGCATCCCGTCCTGGTAATCTCCTGGCTCCGCCTCTTGCGATGACAGCCGCAGCGAGGAGACGGGCAGAAGATGCGGCAATGGCAACCCTTCAGAGGATGACACCTGGGAGGAGGAAGAAGACGAGGTCTCGCCACTGCGGCCTCCGATGTCATCGCCGCCGCCTGATCGTCGACGGAGTAAATCCGTGTTCATCAAGAACAAGACGATCGATCGATATGAGATCGGTCAGATCCAAATGCTGACAGAATCAGATTCCCCGATTGATCAACAAAAGTTCACCATGTTGGTTAATATTAGACTTCCAACAAGGCATCGGATAACCTAAACCAAGACCAACTTGCAAGATTGATCACTAGCAACCGAAACCCGCTGCGCTGCATGTCAACCGCCAGCAAATTTAAGGAGCAATGGAATTTCAAGAACGGAAACAGACTGGAAGCAAATTAAGCACTGATAAGGATGACCCAGCTAGCATAGATAGATGGTCAAAAATGCGTCAAGCTCCATGGCTCGGTGATCATTTGCGTCGTTTAGATACATAGAAGTTAGCGAATGACCCTAGGAAGTTCATCCGGAATGGTTCCTAATCCTAGATAACCTTAAGGCATACCGCCCTGGAGCATAAGTTACAGGAATGCCAAGTTAGACATCGAAGCGGTTTCTGAAGATAGGTGGAAAACTGCTGCCTTCAACGCAGCTCACCCAGGATGCTGCGAAAATGTCGTTCGGCGTCAGCACATGATTCCTGAATGATGTTGTCCTCAACTTTCAGCCTTGAGAGCTCTGCATCTCCTTCTTCTTTGTTCCTTGCAATCTGCTCTGCTTCCCAGAGAAGGCGCTCAAGTTTTTGCTCAAGCTGAAATATAGCTTTATCCTTCTCAACAAGAAGGGCATCAATTCGGGACACGGCAGATGCCTTCCCCTGCATCTGTTCTTTCAGCTTGTCCCTGTCTCCGAGGTACTTGGTGTAATCAGATTTGATCTGGAGCAATTTGTTTAGGCTTGGCTGCAAAAACTGAACAGTGAATCCATTTTCCTCTAGATGGGCAAGTGTACTGATCTTCTCTTCAAATAATGCAATGCTGTCTGCTATGCGTGATTTCTTTATACTTTCAACTAAGCTTGCATACGACACCATTAAACCTATAGCCATTCCTTCCCGCAATGCTGGCAAAAATTGCTGAAGTGGAAGGAAATGTGGTCGCTGTGGTACCTTCCATATTACATCCATGGCTTCAATTACAGACCAGACAGGTGAGGTCTTCATGAATGGAACCTGCTGACCAGACGTTTGACACAAAGGCAAGTGTGAAGCCATAGAACTCCCAGCAACTGAGCACCTCCTTAATAGAGTGTTGTCAATGGTGAACTGTGGGCTCCCAGCATTCTGGAAAGGTTGTAGGATTGGTCTCTCAGCCAAGTTGCCCCCATCCTGTTGAACTGGACGATCAAGAGACAAGATACGATTTTCCATAAGACCATTGCTTTCAGCTACTTGGGTAGTCGCATTGTCTGTGAACGCATCAGCATTTTGATTCGCTTGACAGATGCTACTAATCGTAGCAGTCAGCTCTTCATTCAACAGACTAGAATGCATGTCAATTTTAGACATACCATCAGCACTCCATTCACAAGAATCTGCAGAAAACCATTAGAAAACTGCTACATAGAAATACAACATACAAATAATGCACATTTCCACCATGGGTAGAGTTTTCACAGTACATACCTTGTCCATTACAATTTGATTCTTGATTTGTTGCTACACTTATGTTCATTTTATCCTCCAAAGTTCTGTTGAGCTGCTGCCAAGTATGAGGTCCTCTCCTCTCCAACTGTCTCTGAACAAATTACCAAGGTGAGAAGCCGCCAACTAATAGAAATATCTGATCAAGACAAAAGGATCTTACTTCAATGGAAGATTCTTTCAGTCGCCCTGCCACTTTCGTTCTACCTCTCTGCTGGACAGTACTAGTTGCATCATTTGAGCTATGTGGGCTAGACGATTCTTTGAAGCCTTTCTTTTTAGCCACTGTAGATTGTACAGCAATTATTAGATTTTGATACACCATATTGTTGATGATCAATGTTAAGAGGAACTACTTACATTTCTTATAGGTAAGAACCTTCGTATTTGAACCACTATCAGCCCCTCTTGACACCTGCAAAAGATTGACAAACAGAGCAGAAAATGCACATGAATATGGATAATAGAAAGTATTAGTTAGAAGTCAACAGTCACAAGGCTTACCACATCAGAAGCCCTTGTCTGGTTATCAAGCGCTGAGGGGGTATTGCATTTTGTAGATGCCTTTTGAGCACAGATAATCCCCTTACTGGAGAAATTATCGTTTCCCTTCAACTGAATCTGCACCTGGAAAAAGATCGACATGGACAGTAATTGTAAAAGCTCTGCATGTAAACGTTACTTCAACTACAAGAGACAATGGTGGGGACTCACATTATCAGAGGCATCATTCTTTCCCTGAAGTGCTAGAATAGGGTGCATTTTCCCCCGTTTATGCTTGGAAGTACATGTCTTTACCTGGAGTGCCTGGACAGAGAGCAGTCTTTCCTGTGTCTGATGGACATCACTATTTCTCCGAGATGAAGCCATTTTCTGTTTTCTTAATTCTGCAATCAAAAGCATATCACGGGCTTCATCAGCACTTGTTCCACAGACAGGCGTATCAATCTGACACTCGGAAAGCATCATGTCAGATAGGATTTCTTGACTAACCACTGTTAACCCGATACCATTTGCTCTCAATTCGTTCTGAGGTGTTGGATGTCCTGAGGAAGCATCAAGAAGCCCCTTCATTGGTACTGCACAGTTACTCACTGTCTTCTGTGAAAGCACTTGAAAATTATTCATTCCAGATAGTGGAGAATGATTGCTTGCTGGTGATTTGCATAATGCAGATAAAGGAGTGCCCATCTCAGACTCTGACGCATGTTCAGAACCTTCAGTTAACATGACTTCTAGTTGCTGCAGTTCTTTCCTTGACCTTTTTGTGGAAGAAGATTCAGTATCATGTCTACATTCATCATCACTGGATGCCACAACAACAGGTGAGCTTCGACGTTTTCCAGATAAAGACTGCCGCCTATTACCTTGTCTCTATATAAGTAAAGAAACATCAATAATGGATCATGCAAGTTGAAATATATGCTATGTTGAAACCACATAACAAATGGGTTATCTAATATGATCAAAAGAATAGTCATTGAAATGTTTTAAAGTCACACAGAAACCAATGCATGTGATCGCACAATGGCAAACATAATAACATGATTGAACTAAGAAATATGTGCAATTTGTCAGTAATCCATGCAGCTACATAACTGTTAACATACTGAGAATAAGACTCATAACTAAGCAAACATTGCAGTTGGTCCAAATAGTGCAATTATTGATACCAGATTGGTATGACCCAGCGATCGCAAGGGGCAGCAATGTGTCACTGGCGGTCTTGGTTGTGCGGTCCTACGCCCAGGTGCCGTGGTGAAGGGTGTTGTTGACAAGCACTAGACCGGGAACAGACAGAATCGGGATTGGGGAAGAAGACTTTATTTTATTGCTTGCCAATACATGAGTAAGGCTCCCCTTTTTATAGTGCTGACCTCTTCTCTAATTAAGGTAATCTATCTTATATTTAAAGCAAGTACATATCTTTGGCTAAGATAAATAAAAGCTTAAAGATAGTAAGTAATGTAATAGAGATACTCGGACTCTTCTTCTTGCTGACGTGATGATCATGTTGGTTGCAACGGTTGGATCTCCTTCCTGTTTATGCGCCACTGATAAGGAATCCCCCACATGACACAAGCATTCACATGAGACATCATATCTCATCAATTTTGAATATGAATAAACAATCCATGGAGAAAAGGCCATGAAAAGAGTATAGCATCAGTGAAGAGATTTTTCATAGAGATTCTTCAACTAATAAAACTTTAAAGCATAAAAGTCCATGTTTCATGCATTGCAAACTAAATGCAAGAACACACAACCATTGTTAAACCAACTATTGCCTAAATACAAGCATGCTTAAGAATGTGTGTGTGTGTGAGAGAGAGAGAGAGAGAGTAAATGTCTTTAAACTATGTGGAAATTCTGCACAATTGTCTGGCACAATTAATTTTATACTAAAAATCAGCAGTGCGATGACATTCCACCACAGCCTTTCAGCCTCCACCTTTTCAGGGCTCCTGTCCACCAGGTAACCACACAGCACACAAAGCCTCCCTAGTCTTAGCCATGTGTCGTGCAGGTGTGCAGCCCATCCCACCACCAACTCACCCAACAATTCAACACAACTCCTAATTAGAACAGTTAAGTGCCAAAGCCGAGGAGACAGAGTATAACAAAAATTGGGCAAGTTGTTTGATACTTTGGCCAAAGCTGGAGTGTTCTAAAAATTGCATGCACTGCGGTGTCACTTGTCAAACATAAGCTTGCTTGTAACTCCTTGTTGGACATAAGTCAAACTTAAACATGATGCTATCATTTTTTGAAAACAGTTAATGAGCAATCCCAAATGCTATGAGACAATGAAGGAATGCAGAGTACGCTCAAAGGACCCATTGCAAAGAACCCAAAACAAGCTTGGCATATTGTGGAAAGAATGATAGCTGGATAGGATTAAAGAGAGTGTTGGATCAATAACAGCATGATAATAGCTCAACAGCTGCATTCACATCTGCAGATTTTGCCAACGTCCACAAAAAGGATGAAAACACAAAGAAACAGTTCTTCCCACAAATTGTTCTTGCATGTATTTAGGAGTATGTCAATATCTTTAGCAGTTCTCTTAAAAATTCAACATTGAGCAACCAACAGGGAAAAAAATCCAATATTCAATTATCACCAAAATCAAAATCATAGTTGATTATTCAAGCAAACCTTCATATAAGAAGTTGAGAGTTCTTCAACAAAATAGTTCTAAAACCCCAGACTATGAAACTTGTGTCTTCAGAAGCTGCATATTTTAACAATACTTGGTTGAAGGTTTGATGGATTGTAGGAAAAGTGTATTAAAGTATTATGACCATCTGGTTTCAAAGTAAACTGCTGGGGTGGAGGGGACTGGGGATCAGTCTCCTCTTCTCCCATCAAGAATAACATTCTTTCCCTCCCAAATAAGTTTATAAGGTGTCACACCCAGCCTCATTTTCTTTCATTTACTCAAAGATCCAAACAATTCAAGACCAGACAAATTCACCCTGATCATTTACTTGGATTTAGGTTGTCAAAACTCAAATCTAATATCTAATCTTCTTAGCTCTTTAGCTACTGGAGTGAAAGATTTCTGAATACTTGGGAAGAAGACTTGTAGAAGGCATCATTCACCCCCCTTCTGTTGTCATTACTGGTCCTACACTTAGTACACTATAACAACAAAGTGCAAACAAACTGAAATTACGGTATAAGGTATGCTACCCAACTTTATTTCCTTCCACTTACTCGAAGATCGAAATAATTCAAGACCAAACAAGTTCGCCCTGATCCATGCATGGCCGAAAGCAGTAAAGCTTACAGTATCTACATCATCCACAAGACTATAGCAGCAAACAAACTGAAATTAAGAACTAGCAAGCATAACTACAAAGTGGATTTAGCCGTATACCTTAGGACTCACGATCCTCCAATGCTTGCCATTCCACTTGTACTGAGGCTTCAGCAACTCCGGCACCTTTGTGAGCAGCAGCTCATTCTTCTTGCCGTCGACGCTAACCTCATACTCACCCTCGCCGACAACCCTGCACACCACCCCTGGCGACCACGCCCCGTCGCAATACACCTCTACCGCAGCACCGGGCCTGAGCCGGAACTTGCTCTCCAGTGGAGAGTGCTCCACGGCCGGCCTGATGAACCGCCAATACAGGTACTCCATCGCCTTCCCCCCACCTCCCCCCTCCTTCAGATCGAAGTATTCCACGAGGTAGCTCAGCCTATCGATCACCTTCACCACCGTTGCCGGGAACCAGGAGCAGCCGTACACCTCCCGGTCCCTCACGACCTCCACCTTGTCCCCGACCTCGTAAACCCTAACGGCGAGCTTCGGCTGGACGACCATCGCGGATTGTGACCGGACCCACTGGCCGTCGATGTAGTCGCGACGGGGGCGGACGAGGTGAGTCGGGAAGGTGATCACCTCGCGGGTGATGGGGAACGAGACGGTGAGGGGGTCGGTGGCGTGGACGATGCCGGACCACCACCCGTCGTTGTGGAAGACCTCGACGATGTCGTGGAGCCGGAGCGGCTCCTCCGGGGAGGACGAAGGCGGGGGACGCGGGCGGAGGTGGGAGGGGGCGAAGGGCTCGACGAGGGTGGCGCCGTCATCGGAGAGGAGGTGGGAGTAGGTGACGGTGTAGTGGGCCGGGGAGCGGCGGCCGCGGGAGGGGACGAAGCCATCGACGGTGGCCTCGAACCAGGAGCCGTGGAAACCGTCGTCGTCGACGCGGACCTCCACATCCGTGCCGGGGGGCAGGGGGGCAACCTGCTGCGAGGGGGATGGCGGGGAGGAGGAGGTCTTCGAGGTCCTGCTCCAGCGGCGGCGGCGGCGGCGACGACGACGGCCGGTGAGTGCCGGCGAGCGGCCGGCCATTGCGGGGAATGGGATTTTGGGGATGGGGGCTTTGGATGGTTCGCGACGTGCGGTGAGTGGGAAGTGGGGAAGCAGATTCTCTTCCGTGAAGGTACAAAGGCAGGGAGAGTACGGTACTCCGCCTTAGCACGATAGTCAGCCGTCCGATCGAAATGTGATGGCTCAGATCTACAGCTACAGGCCTGCTTACCCGTGAGGTTTCGGTGTGCCTCAGAGGATCCGGCTCCGGGAAGTGGGCCCCCTCCCCCGGGCGTTTCGCCTTCCGGGGACATGCGATCGCGAATGGTCGGCCCCCTTTTTGGCTTTCCTCCGCACCCCCGACCGCGTGAGCTCGTCTGGCGTGCTGCCCAAGCACACAACCCACCTCGTGCGGTCCCTGACCGTACGAGCTCCCCTGGTGCGCCGCCCAAGCACACGAGCTCACTTGCGCTCCCCCAGCCGCGTTTGTCAGACGTACATGGATGGTAAAATCGAAACGCCTATGTATTGCAACAAAAAAAATAATTCTTGGTAAACTTCAACCTAAAATACTCCTATGAAGAGTAGAGTAATTATACCTGAAATGTTAAGTCTCTAATCCTAAACAACTCAGCAGTCACCACAATGAATAAATGAGTAGCCAATTTATGAAACATAAAGAGTGAAAATAATAGCTTAAGAAAGGAACTGCTAAAGATGATCAGAATATATGTCCTCAGCGCTAGAACCCTGCATTGTTAATAGTATTACTTACCATAATACATCAGTACTATTGTTGAATATGCCAGGTAAGCATGATAGTAAGTGCAACCTTTGATGAACACATCCTTGGAAACCTTTTTCACTGCTCCCATAGATTTCCTTCGGTACTAAATGAATTTGTGCTGTTTTGATCTTGTTTTCTTGTTGCTAAGCAATAGAGTACTTTGAAGGTTCAAACAAAGTATTAAACTACATTTGAATGAGACTACACTGAACTGTAATTTATTTTTAGTATATAATTAAGGAACAGATCTTATTGTGTTGCTTTAGCTATACTATAGTTGGTCCTTTCTTCCACATCTTATGCTGCGTGTGAGGCCAACTTCTCTCTTTTTCTTTGAACTTCTGTTATGAATTGGCTTGTGCCAATCATGATCGTCCCAGGGGAAGCGGGGACACTAGAGAGCTCGCGTGGTGGGACCGTGCGAGGTGGACCGTGCGCTCAGGCGGCGCCCCAGGCGAGCTCGCGCAATCAGGGGCTTGGGAGGAGGTCAAAAGTGGTATTTCATGTGAACGGGGCTAAAGCGGGAATTTTGGTGCCATAGGGGGCCAAAAAGGGCAACAATGACTTCTGCTGGTGTCTTTTTTTTGCTATGGTTGATAAATACTAATGATTGATGAATAGTAGTAACTGACTAATATAAATAGTTGATAAATAATAATACATTATGTAAGAAAGATAAAACAACAAAATACACTACAACATTCGAACCGCTACCCAACTTATGAAATTATGACATAATAAAATACAAAGTATAATATAATATATGAAAATATATATTATAGTGGCTAATAAATAGTAGTTTCTAATAGGAACGGCTTACAGAAATAAAGACGCTTGTATTATCTTTAGATTCTAAAAGTATAAATCAAAAATAGAAACTAATATGAACAACCCATATACCACTGAGTGGTGCACTGGTGCTGCATGTCAGTGATAATTTTACTGTGGAGGGGAGTTGGGTGCGGTGTGGACAACTGGTGCCGGGTCCGTCACTTGGTCACGTGGGCCCAACCTGGCAGTACCAGAAGACCGATTCATTGGGGCCATATATGAGAGCAACTCCAGCAGGGCCCCTACTTGAGCCCCTAAACTCAAATTTGAGAGCCAGAGCAAAAAACTGAGCTCCAGCAGGGCCCCTACTTGGCTCTCAAAAATAGGAGGCCTCTCAAATCAGACCTCCAAGCCCTCATTTCTGGGGGCCCTGCTTTGGCTCTCATTTTTCGATTTCCCGTTTTTCCCCTGCCCAAACATCCATCCCGCGCGCCCATCTCCCTCCCCGCCGCCTCCCCGCCTCCAATCCCCCGCCTCGCCCCTCTCGGCTCTCGCCCTCGCCTCCAATCGCCGTCCTCCCGCCTCGCATCCCCGCGCCGCCCCAATCTCGCCCCTCCACCCCCGGCGCGCCCCAATCGCCGCCCTCCACCACCTCGGCGCGCCCTAATCGCCCCTCCACCCCGGCGCCCCCAATCGCGCCCCTCCACCACCTCGGCCCCCTCCACCCCGACGCGCCCTCCTCCACCCCGGTGCCGCCCCAATCGCCGCCCCCACCACCCCGCGCCGCCGCCTCCACCCCGGTGCCGCCCCAATCGCCGCCTCCTCCACCCGGTGCCGCCCCAATCGCCGCCTCCACCACCTCGCACCGCCTCCACCACCCCGGCGCCGCCCCTCCTCCACCCCGGTGTTGCCCCCAATCACTGCCCCAATCGCGCCCCTCCACCACCTGGCGGGGCAATATCTTGCGTGAAAAACTCGAGTTCGATCCGATGCAGCGAGCCATGGCAATATCGAGACAGCAGAGGTTGTTTGCTCGGATGTTGGCGCGCCGCACACCAGAGCCATGGCAGCTCCTACATCTTGTTGTCGAACGCATATGCACGTGCTAGACAATGGGAGGACTTGAAGAGGACGAGGAGGATGGAGGAGCATGGGGTAATGAAGAAATCTGGGCTCAGCTGGATCGAGTTAGATAGCAATGTACATTCCTTTGTCACTGCAGACAAGTTACATACGGAAAGCATAATATTTATCGATGTTGGGAGATTAGAAACTTAATTTGACATCAGCTGGATATGAACCTGAAATATTTGCTCTTCCTGAAATTTGATTCAGGAAGTTATTGATGTTTGTGTTGATTGTATCATTATTTTGGAGGAAGAATGAATTATTTGTTACCTAGTTTAATATCCGTGTGTTGCACATCCAGAACTCAGTTTCAGAGTCTTGCGTGAAAAAACTCTGAGTTCATCATGTTCGTGTTGTTTTACGTCCCTCTCGCAAGCTTAAGGTCAAAGTATAATGTATGGTTGATGATTATGTTTTGATGAACTATGTTGGTGCTTATTATTCATGATAACTATGGTTGAATTTGTTCCCCTCTCTATGTTGGTCATTTAATCATGATAACTATGTATGCTGTCCATGATTGAATTTGTTTAATTAAAATTCAGAACAAATTTGAATTTAAATTTGAATATTCGTATTTGAATTTATAAATTTACATATCGTCCCTCATTGTGAAATCATAAATATTTTATTGTATATTGTGCTTTTGTCCCATACATATGCATATAGTGTGTGAGGAAATAGAGTGAATTGATAAGTATGGGCTCTGTTTTGAGGGCTCCTGCTGGAGTGCAGCCTAAAAAACAGGGCCCTCAAAAATAGGGGGAGCCCTCAAATGAAAAGTAGGGGCCCTGTTTTGAGGGCTACTGCTGGAGTTGCTCTGAGAAGAAAACGCCTAGCCCATCTGACAAAAATAAAACATGGCAAAAAATAAAAACAAAAATAAATCCCACCCAAGCGTAGAATCGAGCTATGGCCTAATAAAAGCCCAGCCTAGCCCAACGAAAAGACTGGCCCATAGGCTTAATGGACCAAGCTTGGGCAGCCAGTTTGGGCCCAATATAAATCGGACATCCTTCGGCCCGGAGCAATGCTCCGGTTTTGCTGGGGATTGTAAGCAGAGGAGCTAGAAAACATGCAACTAAACCACCAGTTTATGTTGACTTTTCTTGATAGTTTTTAGCATTAGTTTATAAATAATAATAGCTTTAGAGAAATCGTGCAGAGGGATATACTTACGTCCGATTTTGATCGATATAAATAAAATCACTACAGTATCTACTACAATCAATTAGTAAACCTCGCTTTGAAATGATATTCTGTTTGAAAGATAGGTATTATAGAAAAACTATTTACTATAAAAAATATTTTTGAAAATTAATACGAGCAGAGCTTAAAATGAAACGACTTGTGGTCTGGCCGTGGCCTAGCGGGCTCAACCGCAGGGCCGTGCTCCCTCTTCAAAACAGATCCGACCGTTGATCTGTGGCCACTACTAGCCAGTGTCTCCGATTCGGATTTCACACCGTTCGATCATAACCACCCAGTCTTACCACATGTATAATTCGCCCGGATTGGCGAAATATAAATAAATGCTAATGAAACAAAAGCTTAAGCATCAATTGGTTCAGTGATTGTCGCAATGTCGACAACAAATGTCCCGTTGCAAACCAAAGGAATGTCTACAATTTTCTTTCACTTGGTTTCTTTGGTCTCACTCTCCCTTGTGTCTCTCTCACACTACTAGGGAAAAAGATTGAAACGGCAGGGGAAATGGGAATTTCTAGTAATGAATATCTACAAATTGTTGTAGAATTTGAATTATTGTGCTTGACCATATAAAATTCTCTAGAAATTCTAATAATTTCCAAAGGTTCACTTATGAATAGCGAAAGGTCAAATGTTTAGTACCATATTGCTATTCTAGGTTGAGGACACCCGTTTATACGTAGAAACATGTTCACACCTAGTTGAGGCAAACAAAAAAAATACATGAATGGTCCGACAATTTCAGGTTCGATTTGTGTGTGTGGCATGCACGTGAATGGCCCGACAATTTCGGGTCCAATTGTGTCGTAATAAATTGGATACTAATCATACGAGGGTTGCTTTGGCTACTCCATCCCTACAATGGTGTGTACTGTTCATAGGGAAAGCAGTGTCTCCAAAACCATTCTGTCTTTTGATCCTGCACGGGAAAAGACGAATCAGGTTTTCTAGATTGTTGCCATGGTAGTGCACATATATGAGATAGATGTACAAAATATTGTGATTATGCCACGTGTATATTTTACGCACATTTAATCACTGTTATATGGATTAAATTAGTCACTAAAGTACGTAATTTCCCAACACAAATATCCACGGGGCCTATGACCCAAACCCTGCTCCCGCTTCAAAATGGGCATGTTGCTGGACTGTGAAAAATGGAAACGAATTTTATGAGGCCTTCTGTGAGACCCCTCACGAACCCGTTGGATCGCGTTAGATCCCACTGGATTTTCTTCCACGAAGAAATAACATCGTTAGTAGTCGAGCTGGACGATGGAAAATTAAGGGTATGTTTTTTGCGGCTTTTAAAAGTTGTTTTTGGTTTTTGCTATAGTAACTAATTTTTAAACGGAGTATTTTTTTAAGATAGGATCTACAAGTTAATTGTAGTATACGTTAACAAACTAATATCTGTATCATCAAAAATTGTAAGCGAGTATCTCTCTTTCCGCAATCTCTGTCGCAAACAGCCAAAAAACCATCAGCCACAACCAAAAAGAACAGACCCTAACTCGCGTGGACCGGCCACGTACACAGTACACGCAATCGTCATCATGGTTTTAGTTTAGTGATTTTTTTTTTCGTGCATGCGGCTTGAGCCCTGATCCAGACTCCAATCTCAGCTGAAGTTTAACTCAAATTTCTACCGAATTCAAATCTAAAAGACCAGATTCGTTCAAACCCAACCTATTTACAGCACTAGCACTGTAGCCCAACAGCAGGCAGCGAGACGTGCGTGTGAGCAAACCATCACCAAATCAAAACAGCAGCTACCAAACACTCCATCGACGTGTCAGCAGTTGGCACCCATCGATGCGGAAGAAGCTTCTCCGAAGTAACGGGCCGCGCGACGTGCGTACATACATGCATATGCGTGCGTCTTGGACGTACGCACACGCGCGATCCGCGAAAGATACCGTCTGTCTGTCTGCTGCTGCTGCAGCACATATACATATTCAGATGTAGCTTAAAGGAGAGAAAAATGTGCCACCTCATATTACGGCCCTCCTCAAAAGTACTGTGTTTTTTTATTTTTTTTGTTGCAGATTTTAACCTTTTTTGTCTAAAATGGTACTATAACAATTATTAGCTTTTTATGTATTCAATTAAAGAAAAATAAAAAAACTATTATATCTCCACAGATAATATAAAAGAAAAACAAAAAACCATATTAAAAACCAACATGTTTCAAACAGATTTTGACTTTTAAAAGTCAGAAACCATCGTTGTTTGAAATATGGCCTACATATCTTAATTTGATGGCACGAGATACACCTACACAGGGGCAGAGCTCTAATAGCCTATCCGATTTCACAGGACACTGGGTCAAAAAAATTAGAAGCAACCTTTGGCCCATGTGTGAACCCCCAGCCCAAACTCGGTGACCCAGCAGCTAGCACTAGCAGCAGACTACAAGGAGACAGACTCAGTCGACCCATTAGACAATAGTCTACCCAAGAAGGAGAACTGCAGCAGGTCAAGGCACGCAACGCTGTCCATGAATAGCAAGACTGTAATAGTCCATTTGATTGATACCGTAACACCGAGTGCGTCGCAACCCTCCTCAACACATGGTCGTCTTGTGCAGTCATAGGAGCTAGGACCCCACGGCTGCACCTAGAAGAGGGCAAACCGATAAGGTTTTGCAAATTGAGAAAAGTTTGATTACTGTTGATCCTATTACGCACGAATCATAAATTGACAAGCTAATAACTACTGCTTTTGTCTGATGGTAACTGATGGTTGAAAGTTACTACCGATTCTGTTACACACGAACCGCTGATGGAAGCTAGGTCGCACGTGCGTTGCGATGCACACGTAGCGTGTGCGCACGTGCTGTATAGCACATCCATGTGTGTGTGTGCGCGCACGCGTGTGTGTGGTGAAGTAATAAACTCATGTCGGATCGGGCATACAACACATGCCATGTTCGTACGGGGGCAACCGGACAAGACAAAACGAGGAAATAACTCATCATCGCCGGTTGGTTAATCCGGTACTCCGGTACCGTCTTACAATGTAAATGTAATCAAACTATTTTGACGTTGACCAACATTTTGGTACAATGGTTTGCAGCAGAAAAGCTGAGTACCACAATGGATATGATGCCACCGCCAGCGGCATTAAGAGCATACACAAGTTTAGTATCAGCTGTTTATAAGTCTTATCATATAGAACATAAGATGATATAGAGGAAAGAGGAAATATAAAGAATTAAGCCGTTTCTCGTACAACAGTTGAATGTATCAAAAGAAATAAGACACATTATATCATGAAGGAGCTGTTAATAGATATATAAAAAACAACTTATTGTATAGATGATATAGATAATATTACAGACAACAGGTACCTATAACATTATACATGTCTTAAGGAAAAGAAGCAGTGCAAGAATGTTATTTAGCACGAATTTGACTATATATATTTCTCCTCTATATATTAAGAGGATAATTGAATCCACCTGAGTACACAGGCGTAAGGTGTGGAAGTACGAGATAGCTGATGCATAATGTTTGAATTAATTGAATCCAACTAGACGCATGCATGCGCACACGAGTGCATGAACGTGGCGTCGCGTCGGCATGTTTGTCCGACGCTAGCACGTAGTATGCCGTGGATGAATTGGCCGGCCGCGCCGATCGATCATTTTTGGCAGCGTGCATGCACTCACTATTTGACTGTACGGTAGATCTGATTTCTCCACTCGTGAGGATAAGACTGCGTTCTTTTCAGTTAAGACTGATAATTTATAGTTGTTACTAATATTTTTAACGTTTAGTCTTAACATAAGTATTTATATGAATGAATCGAATATTTATAAGCTGTTTCAAAAATATCGTTTCGATAGACTACTTCGAAACAGCGATAAAAGAACTATTCTATTTGTTTATTTAAAAAACACTATAAATTATAAGTTAAAAAGCACATAGCAAGCTGCTATTAGTGGCTATCTGACTGATTTGTTTAACAGGATATCTGAACAGTACTGGCTCTGAGCGAGGGTTGATACGATTGTCGGGGCTAGCTATTGGTGCACGTGATGCAATGAACTTGGATTGGGTAGAGGAGATAGCCATATTGCAACGCAGCCAGATTTCTTCCCCTATTGGTGTAAATTAATCGCATGGGTTGGAGTGTCAGATTTTTTTTTTCACCTCATCTTTATGTTATAGGATGCTGGATTTAATTTTTCGCTCAGTGTTTAGCACATTTTCTCTCTTCAAGGTAGGACCATAAACCAAGAAAATATTACGTCATTTTGGCATTCTAAACTTTCTTTCCTCCCACCTCATTTCTCCTGCTAGTGAGTCCGTACCATTTTTCCATGAGCTAGCATCGGCACAAGTAGATGCGCCGGTGCCAGATTTATGAACGCTAGCACCGCCGCGTACAATGGGCGAGCACCGAAGGCAAGGTCAAAAGGCAGAGGTTAGGTCACCGCCGCGCAGGCAGCACGGCGTTTGGCGTACTCGACTTACGTTTACTCCGGCCGGCCACCGTGCATTTTACCACGCGGGTCAGGTCAGATCAGCGGCGCGCGCGCCGGAGCTGAGGTCTCTGCATCTCTTGGCGCTTACACTAGAGCAATCTTTATGTGAAGCGACGACGACGACGTCGAAGAAGAATAAGCTTCTGCGATGCGTGCGCTTGGAGCAAACGAAATTCTAACGAGCAGCGCGTTGATCTGGGTTGAAACCAACGCCCGGCCTTTTCCGAGAGAAGAATCCACGCGTGCGTCTCTAAACGCAGAGGTATATATATTGGACTTAAATTTCGTCAGAAAACGAACATCAAACCCTAGCATTTCTGACGCAGATAAAAATTCTTCCTGATCCAACTTACATGCCGTGGATGAATTCGCCGGCCGGTCATCTTTCCTGCCTGCACTCGCTCGCTGATGAGCAGTACATCTGATCTTGCACGCTACCTACCTAGCAAGCTACTGCTCGCAGCTATCTTTTTTTTTTTTTGCTGAATATATACCATATCTGAACGGTACTACTAGCTGTGGGGAGCCAGTGTTGATACGATTGTCGGGGGGGTTTCGCAGCACGTGAACCACGTTCCACGCGATGAGAGTACGAGGCTTCGATCTACTTCGCGTGGGTCGAGGTTCCATAGGTTAATCACAATAACTGAAAGGTACGTATCGGGATTGAACTCGGGAAGATAGGTGCGGATCTGAGCGGTATATATATGAGATTATCATAGATGATTTTTTTATTAAAAATCATCTGTAATGAAATGATTATCATATACAATTTTTAATAAAAAAAATTGTACTTCACAGACGGTTCTTACTAAGAACTGTATGTGATATTAGCCCTTTATAGGTGGTTTCACAAAATCGTGTATAATGTTGTGTCCACTAACAGTGTTTATGTAATAGTGGTAGTCTTTTCGAAGTGGTTTATAGGCATTTGGTTCATTCACACAAGTACCGTGTTAGGGTTAAAAATAATAAGCCACAGCCGGAAAAAAAACCCAACTGTTGCTATATGGCTCCTCGGCTAAAGGAATTTCTAGATGGTCGTTGGCCATACGTATGCCCCGGTCGGTGCATTAATGCAGACACCAACCAAAAAATTCTGACAATTGATAGGTGCGTGAGGACATCCAATGCGAGAAAAAAATCGAATGCTCCACTTCCTCCCATAACTTGTTCATATATCTCTTGACTTTCTCATATTCCCTCCCTCCCGGCCACAAACACCTAATCCTCTTCTACTCATTTATTCTCACTTTCTCGACAGTAACTCTCTCTTACTCAGACCACTTACCCGTAACACTTTTTATGCTTCTCTCCCCCCTCCCCTCTCTCACCATACGTTGATGGTGCTGGGCACATACAATGGAATCATCCTTTAGAGGCCGACGCCGCTTGTACTTGTGTCAGGATGCCGTCATCGATGTTCCCATTCAAGGTTATGTGGAGGTCGACGTCGCTCTTGCTCTCGCAAGGCCACTAGCAACGGCAACACCGAGCACCACTTGAGCTCCATCACTGCCTGGACGTTGCCTCCATGAATCTCCATGGTGGAGCTCCACCATCACTCGATTGCTACCTCCGTGAGCTTCCGCGGCATCTCCAGATTCACCAATGGTAGTGGCATCCGCGAGTGCCATAGCGGCAAGACAAACTCCACTACTATGGGCTCCTCGCTGGTGCCGTCACTACCTCTACTACGTCGTTGTTATTCATACCTTTCTTCCTTTGGGTAGGTTTGTTGTAAGGTTTTTCTAGAAATATTATAGTCCCTGTTGTTTCAAGAAGTGGTTTTGTTTGTTATAATGTGTTTGTTTCAAAACTTGTAGCTGGAGTTATTTGTTGCATTGGGGTATTTGATTTGTTGCACTAAAATATTTTTTTTTGTTGGAACGGTGTTGCTGGTTTGTTATACCGTTCTACTGTGATGGTTTGTTGTAACATGACCAGATTTTGTTGCATAAATACGTCTATTTGTTATATAAGAATTTTTATTTTTATTGCTCTAAAGATTGTGGATTGTTACAATCGAGACTTATCTCTTGCATCGTGTTGATGGGTCTGCTGCAATGGAGATTTTTTTTTCTTGTACAACCATTGATTTTTGTCGCTCCAGACCAGATCGAGCACGCGCACGCTCTCGCGATCACGCCGCGCCGCGGTTTTCTTCGTTTCCACCGCGCGCGCGCGCGCGCGAGGAGCGTCCCGTCCGTGCGCGCGGTTTAATGCATCGCATTTCATCCGGCTCACCCACCGCAGCCTGCGCGTACGGGGTTTATTCAGCAGCGTACTCAGCTGCTCCCATTTACTCCGGCCACCAGCTCCATGGCCAGTAACGATACACATCTTTGTATTTCGTATTTATATTTATTTATTTTGCAATGTGACATTTGGAAACGGTATGTACTTATTCTCATCACATTGCTCTCTCGAACTCAATCCTACACAATTTGAAATCCGTATAGTAAGTACGTCAATACCGATCACTTGTACGCATTTGAATCGTCACCGACAGCTGCACAATTAGGACCGTAAACGAGTCGAGCTCGAGTGAGCCTGTTCTTCGGGCTCGAGTTCGGTAGAAACTCAAGCCGAGTTTGAGTTAGGGTTCGAGCTTAGACCTAGGATTGAGCTCGATTTGTTGAAACTCGATAACAATTAAAATAATTTATTACGTACTAATTTTCAAAAAAGAAAAAAGGTCTGAGTTTGAATTCAACTCGAGTAAACTCGATAACAGTCAAAATAATTTAAATATACACTATTTTTCAATAATAAGAAATCTCGAGCTCAAGTTCGACTCAGTTAAACTTGTTAAGAGTTAATATGTATCACTATTTAAGCTTGAATCGATGCTTACGAACCATTCGAGCTCGGTTTATGAAACCCGTGAGTTCGAGATCAAACTCGATTTCGGCTCGTTTAAAGTTAGAGCCAAGCTCAAATCAAACCTAACACAAACCGAATTCAAATAGCTCACGAGTTTCAAACTTTTTTTTTCAGCCTTATGCACAACACTACTTCCCTTGCAGCTTTAATTCCAGCTCTCATTTACACTGCTGTAAATGCATGCCTGCCCTAGTCCTGGGACCTCCCCTGTTGCAAGTTCAACTGTGTACTTGCATGTACATGCGTAGAGGCCACTGCTATTCTGTCAAGAGTACGTGAGCACGTAAAATAACACAGGAACGTACGCACGCACGTCGCTCCCCGACGGGAAGCGATCGAGCGGCGGAGAAAAGAACGTCGCCCCCATGCACATGCACATGAGCGTCGCCGTTTCATCGTCATCGTATGCTCGCGGTCGCCCTCCGTCGGGGCCCCTAATCGGAGGCATGGAAAGTTGAGACTGATAGCAACCGCGAAAATGACGATGATTATTATGATAATTCAATTCTTTCCGCTTCATATTTTATCATTTTTCGTAAATAAATAAACTGAACAGTTTTTTTACCGTTATTTTCAAAACGATTTATCAAAATAATAACTTTAGAATAATTTATTAATATTTAATTTATTCATAAAGGTGTTTGTACTGGTGATAAAAGTCTCTGGCCCTGGCCGCAGACGAATAGAACAGGCGGATGACCACGCATTGGCTGCGAACCCGCCTGCAGACTGGCAAATGCCCGTACGTAGTGAGGCGTGGCGTCTGGGATGCCTGGCTGAGCGATACACCTCTCGCTCTTGGGGTTAACGCTTTTGGGTTTTTTCGGCGCCATGTTGCAACATTTATCTGAATAGAGTTACACTCTCGCGAGCTCTATATTAATTGAATTGAACACCAGAAGAGATACTCTCTGCGGCCAAAACAATTGTTTATCATACTCGGTATGGTCTCAAATGACTAACTTTGACCGGTTATATCTGTAGTATATATTAGCAAAAATGTATAAATTTATAATTATATGAAAGTATTTTTTTATAACAAATACGCTTATATCATATTCTAATATTCTAGCTCCGTCGCTGGAACAAAAAAACAACATTTTCTTCTTGGCCGAAGGGAGCATACGAAGGAAAGGGAAACCAACAGAAAGGAATAAACGTACTTTGTAGGACGGCACACAAAGGTCCATTTGGCACCTTTGAATTGTTCCATATTTCTCCGAGTGTTCAACTGTTTCCGATGAAATTGTTGCGTCTAAATAAAAAATACTCCCCTCTAAAAAGTATGAGTACTATAAATCTTAGTTGTGGGATGAAGATCCAACACTTCAAAAATCTAAGTACTCTTAAACCACAAAAAACACTCGAGTGCTCTTTAAACACTACCATGAGATATTATAGAGTATCTCTATAGTGTATTACTCCTTTTTTTTTTAAAAAAAAGAAAAGAGCCGTGCTTGAGCGGTTGAGCCTGACTCAGATGGTGATCGTTTTAGCGATGACTTCTGGATTTTGGCTGAAATTTCACTGTAGCTGGCTGAAATTTTACTGTAGCTGAGTTAGTAGTAGTGTAGTGAATAGTGAAAAAAAAGCTGAAACTAAAAGCTGAAACCGAAAAAAACCGAAACAATCAGGGCCTCATCACTCAAACTTCCACATGTGGCAAAAGAAAAAAAAGGGACAAAACTTAAAAGAGGACCCAGGCCTGTTTCTAAGCCAAGCTGGTGGGAGGTATTTTAACTTTCATCTCCTGAGTTAAAATGTCCTAGATTTTCATGAGAAAATTAATAAGTTTCCCCTTGGTGTGTTTAAGCTGAAACTCAACACCCTATCAGAGCCTACAAATACAAACTTAAGCATGCCAAATCTGTCTCCACATCACTAATATGACATGATAGCTCTTGCTGTTGAGGACTTAAGCTATAGTTCTAAATAAGCAACTACGGTCTAATTTTATCAGATATTATTTAACTAATGTGCTTCCTAGATATGTATATCGGACTTATATTGTGGGACGCATAGAGTAATTGAATAGATAAATAATATCATATTTTATTATTGCTCAATTACTGCATGGTTAATTAGTCTACAGCCTCCACTTGGCACAAGCCAATGCCAAGTACTAGGGCCGGACTAACAGCAACTACCCGACAAAACCATTAGCATATCATACATGCACTTAGGACGAAACAGAGCGAAGCAGAACATCGCTGCTCTGTTTCTTTCTCCACCGCAAGAAGATCGACATGCACCGCCATTGGCCGCCGTCGATTAAGCTTCCGAGATCGACGACCAGTTCTTGCAGCAACGCCTCGAGCACGGCGGCCTCGATGTCGGCGCCGACGTCCCGCCGCTCCGGCTCCATGTCAGCGGCGTCCAGCCTCGACCTCGGCACCTCCGACGCGACCAGCTCGGACACCCTGGCCAGCTCCGCTCTGTGCGTGTCCCAGTAGGAGGCGCTGGTGGCCGTGGCCGTGGCCGTGGTCTCGTCGTCGTCGTCACAAGCGTCCTTGGGGCTCGTGCGGTAGTAGTAGCAGTCGCCGCCGCTGTCGTGGTCGAGATCGGCGTGGCTGGAGCCCCAGACGGCTGTGTCCTTGATGAGGTCTTCGGACTTGGCGAGCAGCTGGGTGAGCAGCGCCGGCGAGTACGCCACCTCCAGGACGTCCCGGACGAGGGCCATGGCGTTCTTGGGCGAGCCTCGGACGTTGGAGCATTTGGTCTGGTTGTGAACATGGGAGCTATCGAACGGATGCTCCAGGACGGAGACGGGGCTCAACTGCTTCTCGTCGTCGTCGGAGTCGGCATATTCCATCCCCTCCTCGTCGGCGTCCTCGACTAACACGTCGGTCTTGACGGCGTCCAGGTGCTTGGAGCAAGGAGACGGGGCGACCAACTTGAAGGAGTCGGAGAACTGCAGCGCGGCGGGCTTCCGGTTGGCCGCCTTGCCGTGGAGGATCTTGGAGATCAGGACCCGGAGGAGCCCGGTGCCGGCCCCCGGCTGGTGCCGCTTCTTTCTCCGGGTACTCGCCGCCGCCGCGGCCTTCTTCTTCTTGCTGGTGAGCCGCTTGAGCACGGAGGCCGCGTCGTTGCCGGCGACCGGCCAGCACAGTGCGGTGTCGTCGCCGTCGAGGAGCCACGCCGAGCAGCCCTTCTCGAGGAGGTGGAGGTCGAGGGAGAAGGGCTCCTGCTTCTCCTCCAGCAGCTCGGACAAGCACGCCATGAGCGTCGCAGAAGCAGCACAAGCTGAGCTTACGAGCAAAAGGAACAGAGAGATGCAGAGAGAGAAAGAGAGGTCTGTATGAGCAATGAGAACCGAGAGAGGTAGAGAGAGAAAGAGCAATGAGCAAGGAGAGGAGGGGGACTTGGGAATGGGTGTAGGGTGGGGTGCTTATAACAGAGAGAGTTGAATTGTAAGGAGCAACCAACCTAGAGAGACGAGACAGAAATGGTGCAATGAGTGGAAGACAAGGGAGGTTGAGAAGAGATTCCTGTAGCCCGTACTGTTGGTGCTTGTCTTTTCTTTTGTTTTGTTAATACATACACGAGTAACTTAATTTCTTAAAAGGGAAGTGCTAAATAGTATAAGTGTTTTTTTTATGATTGTGAGCACTAAAATTTCTAACATTTAGACATGCGTGAAGATACATGCAAATTCCCCCCTCTAAAAAAATTTCCGCTAAAAAAGACCATTAGATCTTTAATCTAACGGTCATAAATTTAAGTACTCACAATCATAAAAAAATATTCGAGGGTTCCCTATATGCCATCTTCTTTTTAGAGGCCATCTAAAAATAAAAAAGTTAGCCTATCACGTATAATGCAAACAAATACAAGAAAGAAAAATTGGTAAAAAAAACTAAAAAAATACCAAAAAGTTAGAAAAAACAACAATTATGAATAATAAAAAATAAGTTAGAAGTTAGAAACTTAAGTTAATATGAGCGGGTCTTAATGTTGTTATTGTTGTCGCTGCTGCTGTTTGGGTGTTGCATGCATGGGTGACCTCAATGTGCGTGCATGATGTGTGGAGGTATTTGTGTAGGAAAGAGAGGAAGAATGTAAAGGTTGGGTCAAATCACCAGGTGAAAAGCTAGAGAATCTGGGAATATGGCTTTGAGTTGGTACCCTTTCATTGAATGCTGGAGCTGGAGTCGTTTTAGTTTGAATTCTCATGCCAAGTACAGTTCCGTTCTGCAGCTCTCACCACCGGTAGGGGGTGATTTATTTAGCGATGATTTTTAACTAAAATTTTATTGTAGTTGATTTTTTTACTGTAGCTAAGTTAATAAATAGTGAAAAAAAACTGAAACTAAAAAGCTGAAACTTTTAAAAGCTGAACTAGTGGTTTCATAGGATGTTGATCTACCGGTGCATTGTTACTCCTCTCTAAAAAAAGGTTGATGTTTAGGACACTGGGTATAGTTTCTTTAAATGTAAATTGTTCATATAACTTGTATACAACCAACTCATATTCAAGGGATGTCGCTGATCAAAGTAAGAATAGTTTGGCTGCACGTATCATATGAAACCACTGGTTGTGTCCTGAGAAAGCACTGCATTGAACTGAAATTAAACACATCCAGGCTGTAAGAGAATTGTAAACTCATGTTCAAGCTCCCTGCCTGGTCAAAACAGGTCTGGGGACATCGAGCTACCAGGAAAAGCAAGGTCTACCTTGGATACCCCATTGCCATCTCACAGGCACTCCTTGTCAGCTTCTGCAGCATCACCATTGGTTTTTAATGCCCCTCGTCTCCCAGGGAGGTTTCATGTCACCTTCATCCTAGAGCTTTTTTTCTTTCTTTCTTTTTCTGCGCGAGATACACACACACCTCAGCGTTAAGGTATCTGGAGAGGTGACACTTGTCCATCCCAACACCATCACCACCACATACATGTGCCCATCGTCATGGGGTGGATTAATTAGTGGCTGGCAGTGGAATCTACGTGATTGGCCTAAACGGATATGAAAATCCAGCACACGTATAACAGGCTTACACATATTACAAACACATAAATCTGCAATCAAGCAGTATTGCAGATGTTGCAAAGGCTTGCACAGTTGTCAGCAGTTGTGTGTCAAGGCAATGTGACCTGAGAGGCCTTGCAGTTTTCCACTATGGCTTTCGATTTGGTGTACAGGGACGTGAGCTGCCCTTGCCTCTGCGAGAACGCCTGGCTGAAGAGCCTGATCTCCTGCTTGAGCTCTTCCATCTTGTTCCTCTCCGTCTCGAGGTCCTTGAGCAGCTCCTCCCTTTCCGTGACGAGACGACCGGCCTCCTGCCTGGACTTGGAGAGCTCTTCTAGTACGGACGAGTTTTCCTCCCTGAGTAGGTCGCGCTCCTTCTCGAGCGTTGCGCATCTCGCCTTTGAATCCTCGAGCTGCTGTCTGTCTGAGCTGCAGTCCTTTTCCAACCTTTGGCATCTTGCGTCAGTAGGATCCTCCAATGGCACAGCCTCTGGGGACTGGGGAGAACACAAGGATTGTGAGTGACAACATCGAAGTCATTTCTCATTGGCAGCATGCTAGGTAACCAGAGAGATTTTAGCAACTCAATGAATAGCTACCGTGAGAGAAGCCAAATTTAACTGGAAGCCAAGCAATGGCCCCCCCAAATCGTCAGTTTTGACACTCATTGCTACTTTAGCATGGTCTTAACTCTCAAAAGTCAAAACTATTGTCGGAGAATTCACAATACGCTACCGGTTAGATGCGAAATTCTCCTAGTTCTACAAATCAGGCACCAGTGTTAAGTACATTGAAATTCTGAAATGGTAGTAATGGAGGATGCTGATTGGCAAATGTTCACCAAGTAGCTTATTCTGAAAACAAACTTGCACCTTTGAATTTGACTCAACGGTCAGTCTTAAACTGTGTAAGTGCTACTCATGTTGAGTGAGAAATTTTAGGAGTACTTGTTACTACTTAACTAGCAAACAGTCACTGTCCTTTTAAGTAAACATGTACTGATAATCTGTAGCGATTGTTTAACTAGCTGCAATTTATCTATTTCTATGACTATTTCCATGTTAACTACTTTGCTGCAACAAAATGCCCAAACATGTTTTTATTCTATAAACATGTACCACCTAAAAATATCTGTAGATAAACATGTTTGCAGAATCACCAAAGAAAAGGCTGGTAATTTGACTTACTGATGTTGTAACTTCTGGCAAGGATGGCGCACATTTGAAACCAGGTGTCATCTCAAGCATCTCAAGATCAGTAATGCACCCTTTGTTCAGCTGCATCCAGATGTCCTCATCAGCTACAGTACCTAAATTTTCGGGTATTGGGCTGAACTCCACATCCTTTGAATAGTGTGAGCGACTGGCAACGAAACCATCTGGAGTCTGCTTAGAATCTGGAGTTTTCAATGCATCCAGCTGCAACAGGCCAGCGAATAGATCAACGTCTGGGGCTCCAGTATTAACAAGAAATTTGAAAGGAAGAGTGCGATGTGGTTCATGATGGACCAACACCAAAATGTGAAAAATGGAAACAAAAATAAGCTTTCCATACTAGCACCGACATGCAAATTGCAAAGAGATCCTACTCGATTGAACTGACGAAAATTTTTCCATGCTACTGCTCCATCAAACATACCTGGCTAGAATCAGTAAACTGGTCTGCTGATATGCTGGTACTGTTGAGGTCCTCTAACATCTTTTGTTGCTCGACCAAACGGTGTTCTAGAGTCTCCCTTAACCTCCTTTCCTCCTCAAGTTCCATTGCAAGTCGATCACGCTCGAGTTCAGACTACAAGAAAAGGATCCACATATGATTGTTAAACATACAGTTGTATGCTGCATCCAAAAAAGGATGTTCGTGATTTTCATGATTAAATTAGAAACACATGTTCCACTGGAACCATTAAGGCCTGTTTGGTCCATATACTAAGGTTGCCAAAGTTTGCCATAATTTTTTTTGCAAAACTCGCCTAAGGTTAGGTTATCAAAATTAAAGCCACACTTTGATAATCTTGCCACACTTTTTTGGGTCACTAACACGTGGGACCCAATTGATAGAAAAGAAATCTTGCCACAGGTGTGGCTATGCACCAAACAAGCGACCAACTCGGTCAAACTTGCCTAACATAGTGTGGCAAGGTTTGGCTACGAACCAAACAGGCCCTTAGTCTTTACACACCTTATACATGTCATTGCGTTGCTTTAGTATAACTTGCTCCAAGACTTCTGAATGGGAACCCTGAAATTCAAGAAAAAAATGCGTCAACTAACATTATCACACCTCACTTATGGAGAGCAACATCAAATGAACAGGAACAACCTGCAGTTTTTTACGAAGTTCTTCTATTTCCAGTTTTTGCCTCTTCAGCAGAGCAGCATCTGTTATAATCTTCAGGCCAGCAACCATTATTAGGTTCTCGCTTATAAACCATGCTAACAAATTAAAATCAAATAAGTGATCCTTATGCTGTAATAAGATTGTCATAAATATATTCTAACAGTGTATACTGAATACTTTTCACATTTAAAGAAATAATAAAAATTTTAAAAAAATAGATATAAGACAAAACCGAAGAACAGATATATTATATCTTATTGTTGCTATCAAAATTATTATGGGAAAAATGTAAAGTATTATATAAGATGTACCAGTATTAGAAAATTACAACTCATTCATTGCAATGTACAAGTTTCAACACTCACCTCATTTACTTGAGCACAATTGCTGACACATTTTGCTCTACTTGCAAATTGAAGAGTTCCTCTAGTTTCCTCAATGTGAATCTGTAGTTAAGTTTTTAGAAGATGCAACAAGAATGAAATAAGGAGTAAGCATAGGAAGGTTTAATATAATACGATTTACAGTGGATGCAGCAAATGTAAAAATATCTAGAGCATACCTCTTCAGGTGCAGCAGTACAAATGATTGATGTCTTTGCATTGCCTCCAAGTGCAGGTTGCAGAATGCGAGTCAACTTGCTATCACGATAGGGAATGTGCCCTCTGCATCACAGATTCACAATAATTAACCAGTACCTCGAAGTCTCAAACCATGCAAATCATGGATCTTACAAAGTTTTGTACCATTATATAAGTAGAGCAAAAGAAGTAACATGAGATTCTTCTTCCTCGCATAAGGTAGTAACCTTTTTCATTCAGGATACAACAATGATTCCATAGGTGACAAAACTCAAAGAGCATCTGAGTGCTATATTCTTCAGATATATTAAATCAGCCAAATCAACACAACACTAGGCTCATTGGAAAAAAAAAACAAGTAATGCGGTATGATTGCAGTAGAACAGTACACGGTATCACGAGATATTTCTTGCCCTTGGATAAGCATTAACTTCTTTTCGTTCAGGACACTATTGTGATTCGAAACTCTTGAAAAGTGAAAAGAAAGCTCCAGTAACTTTTGGCTGCGATATTCATTGGATAATACATCGACCACTGCAAGGCAGTAATAGGATCAACGAAAACAAAATATAAATAAAGCCTATGTTTGATTTGCCATCAATTTGGTGCTTGCCAATTGTATCCATTTTCTAAACTAAAACAGTAACCTTCCTAGCAGTTTACGGTTGCTGGGAACTTGGGATAACTACTTTATAATAAATCAGAGCTGCCGCACGCACCTAGATGTATGTATTGTTGTTACTATATAAAATTATGGGACTAATCTCATCTCATATTAACTGTCAAAGCTTGGTGCAGTTTAGTTAGAGAAAGTTACACATTTGAGAGGCACATAAGAAAGAATCAACGTGATACTCCATAGACATACCTTTGCTTTCCGTTCTCACTCAACTTATTGATGACATTTCCAAGAATCATCAAGCTTTTGTTAATATGCTTCCCCTCCTTGAGACGCACCCCTCCAGCTCCTGTCTTAGCAATTCTTTCTGACCCAGCTAAATCCACCAAGTTCTACATGTAAAGAAACAGTGTCAGTCACAGCATTCTTGAGACATTTTCTTTTACTTCATACACGGGTATTGAGTGAGCAGCACATACCAAGACAGATACACGGATAGCATCTCCGGATTCCATTTGGTCCTTAGCACTGCTTTCGATAACCTGAGACCGATAGAACAACAAAATTCACAATTTCATCATCACTTCCACTCTACGTAAATGGTCTCGAAACAGCTGCAATCACTTGTGGATTCAGAATTATATACCATCCTGAAAATAGTATGGGACCGGCTGCTCCGCACATTCATGTTTGTCTCCCCAAAATGCCTATTTGCTGCAAATAAAAAGGGAATCGTTTAAATTGGTGAAAAATGAAGACAGGTACTCACACAAGGAAAATAGTACATGGACAGAAATGGTACCTTCTCCAAGCTCGAGAAGCTCAAACACTTGCTCGGAGCTGTTCACAATCTCCTCCCGCAGGCCAGCCACATACACACCGCGCTGTAGCCACAAGAACACAAATTCTTACACAACCTTTTTTCATGTAATCTGAAGAAAATTCGGATCATTTCTTGCACTTACATCCAAGCTCTCGTGAATCGGCAGCTTCTGGCTCCCGAGCGACAGGAGGTCATTGATCTCCTCGTTGTAAATCTCCATGTACGACACCCTAATCAGGAACTCCCGGTCCGCGGCCTGCCCCGACGCCGAAATCAAACCATTGATTCGACTAAAAGCAAGCTATGTATATAGTCTAACAAAGCGTCGCCGTATTTGGGCATTGGAGACCAAACCTCTCGCGCGGTGTCGAAGACGTCGCGGACGGCGAGCGGGATGATTCCGGGGTGGTCGCCGGAGCCGTTCATGGTGAAGGTCTTGCCGCTGCTGGTCTGGCCGTAGGCGAAGGCGGTGCCGTTGAATCCATCGACGGCGGCGCAGATGAGGGAGCGGACGAGCACGCCGTAGATCCGCGCGTTGGTGGCCGTCTCGTCGAACACGTGGTCTTCAGTTCAGCAGGGGAGGGGGATTAGAGAGGGAGGGAGAGGGCGAGTGTCCGAGACCGGAGAGTGGTGGCTTACCAAAGGCGAAGGAGGCGCCGGGGACGGGCGCGGCGCGGTGGAGGAGGGAGATGCGCGTGTCGTCGATGCCCCACTCGCGGTCACCGCCGGACGTGGAGAAACCATCGGAAGAGGCGGGGGTGGGCGGGCGGAAGCGGACGGCGACGGAAATCTTCTCCATGGGCGGCGGCGGCGGGGGTGGGGCGGTCGGGGAGTGCTCTGCTGATTCGGGCGGGCCGGGGTGTGGAGGCGCGGTGGGATTTGAAACTTCGCGTGAGGGGAATGGAGGAGCGGGCGCCGGGCAGCATGAGGGGAGGGGTTTGTTTGGGCTAGATGGGCTCCCAAAGTTAAATAGGCCTGGCCGAGCTATGGGTGGATTTTTTTCCACTATAATTTATAGTTTAGAGCTAACATTTTTAAAATTTTGGACTACTTATGAAAGGCAGTACGTAAAGAAAAATAATTACATATAATTATGACTGGTACAGCAGAACTCGGTACAGTTATATTACAATCATTTAGGTGAGACACGCCAAGTTCAGTCTAAGGATCAAATCCAGGTGGGTTGTGTGCACTACGGCAGCGCTAGTCACCTGAGCTACGCAAGGGCGATGGAATCTGAAGACTTGAGAGACTTGGCGTGAAGTCATTACAACCATATGGGAGGTGATAGATTCAAGGGAAGGTGTCCGGAAATTTCGTCGGAGGTGTTTGGGTAATTGGCAAAATACTAGGGTTGATAGTTTGATCAAAACCGTGGTGCAAAGAGGCGCAGAGTAGAAGTGGTTTAAGTCAAAGAGAGCCGAAATTGCTAATGGTTTAGCGGGTTGAATCTTGTAAACATTTTAAGAAGTATACGTGTGTGTGAAATCCATATTAGTAGAGTTGACGGGTTTCCCTAATTGCTTAGCAGGTTAAGACCCACTAAATTGCGCTGGTTATACGAGAGAGGAGATGGTAGAGCTAAGGTTGAGATGGTAGGAGAGATTAAGAAATTGTCTAAGTCTTAGTAGTTTCTTCTCTCTCTATGTAAAAAAATCTTGTGTGTGTAAGGGTGGTGCTTTAGAAACACCTTGTAACCATCTATATGCGGCGGTAAAGAGAAAGGGGCACCAACGGGCCTCGCCGATCAGGGAACAGTAGGGCTGGGTGGAGGCGGAGACAGCTGAATGCTAGAGGGTGAGAGAGAAAATCTGACTTTATATCCAATGATTAAGAAATCTGACTGATTTCATCCCAATAAGAAGTCGATTGAGAGGTAGACAGTTCCAACTTTGTATTATCCGTTTTACCGTATACATAACATTTAAACATTTGCCGGTAACCCGGGCATAAGGCCCACTGCTCACACCATAGATTGAGTTTTTTTAGATGCCTCCAGCGTCGAAGATGGTGTTCTGCCGTTGTTCGTCGTCACCAAAGACAGTGAGGCGTTCGCAGGGACGACGCAAGATATGTGGGGGCGAGACAGTGCAAGCATTTTGCGTTGGCCAATACGATACCCCTGTGCAGGAGTAGAGAGAACATGTCTGATGAAAACTAACCTAGATTCGAATCACCATTCTCCTCCTAGGAAGCTCCTCTCGTTAAAAAAAAGAGAGTTTTGCGATCAGGCAACTGAATTAATTGTTTTGCGATCTGTAAGCCATGTGTAGAAATTTGCTAGAATCGCCTCAACACTGCAAGGGTTGGAAGAAATCATCATTGAATAAACCCCACAGGAACAGCAAACATTTATGTGCATCCTCCTGCTGCCTCCTCCCCTGTATCTTCCCCTTCCTTCCGTCCAACCCTCTCAACTCCAAACCAACACCTCCCCATAAATCCAACCACTCTCTCTCTCTCTCTCTCATCGTGAAACCAAGAAGCAAGAAAGCAAGCAAGCTAGCCATGGCGCCATCGCCACAGTACACCACTCTACTACTGGTCACTCTCCTCCTCCTCCTCACCTTCTCCCATGCAGCTAAAGAGGCGGCGAGCTTGAGAAACCAGGCACTCCAAGACCACCATGGAGAGGCACGTACGTGTGTAGCGTGTCCTTCGTCAGCTATTTCGCCGCGCGGCCATGCAAGAAATGACCGTGCAGTTATCTACAAATTGATTTACTTCGATCTCATGCATGTATTTGATCATGTATAATTAGTAGGTGCACAGACACACACACACGCTTAATTTTTTACTTTTATATATGTAGGTGGACGAGGAGGCCATGGGCTTCACGGCGGCGGATGAGCGGTGCGGTAGCGCCGGAGGGGAAGGAGAGGAGTGCCTAATGAGGAGGACGCTGGTGGCGCACACCGACTACATCTACACCCAGGGAAGCCACAACTAGTTAAGCAGCAGCTACACATTTCAAGCAGTCGGATTTAGATGACTTCAATATATTTTGTGTGCTCCAATCGGTTCGTTGTGGTTGATGTCATCATCTTATCCAATCAGTGTTGCTGTATGGTCAATGGAAAAGTTGTTTCAGTGAGAGTTTTCGTCGGCTATGTTAGTTTTTTTTCCTTTTGAGCATTGGCTATATTCAATTATATACAAGTTGGTGAGCTAGCAAACTTGTTGCATGCTTTGTCGTTTGTCTGGTCCAAGGGACTGTGTTGGCTTGAGTAAGAGCACTGCAAAGGATCTTGTAGGTCATCTAGAACTCATGGGAACGTTCGTCTCGATATGATTGCTCAACTAATATATTACCCTAATTAAAAATATATAAGAAGATGTTATGACTAATATTAGAACATGTGATAGTATTGCTAATGACTTTTTTTTATTAAGATAGAACTACACCAAGGGTCAGTGTTGAGTCTATATATTTTTGCCCTACTGATGGACGAGGTCATGCAGGACATAAAAGGATATATCTCTTAGTGTATGCTTTTCGCTGATGATATGGTGCTAATTGATGAGAGTAGAATATATATTAATAGAAATCTGGAGCTGTGGAGGAAGACCTTAGAATTGAAGGTTTTAGACTTAGAAAGGCGAAAACTTAAAACTCAAGATGATCAATGCAAGCTTAGCACCCTACCATTGGGCAGGTGGAAGGGTATTTATACCCTCGTCAACCAAAACTAGTTGCTGCTAAAAATTAATCTGAAAAATTCAGAGAAATCGAAACTATCACAGTATAAAGTGCGGAACTACCGCACTTTACTGTAGCACACAGTAACGGTTATGTCAGACGGTCAAAATAGCCATTTAAAATTCAGAGCGGTACTACCGCACTGCAGTAGTTCTGCAGGATGGTGTCGTACTACCGCACTACGGTTGTTCCACCATGCTATTTCTGGTACTTCCGATTTCTGGCCAGTTAAGTTTTTCTTGGGGTGCTTTCTGAAAATAACATACCGAAAATCGGTAGTTTCGCAGTACCGTGTGGTACTACCGCAATGCGGTAGTTCCGCCATTGAAAAACCGGTACTACCGATTTCTGTTGAGTCTAAATCCCCGGAAGGGTGCTCTTTGGAAAAAACGTATCGCACAAAAATCGGTACTACCGCTCTACGGTAGTTCCACTGTTTGCACGCCGGAATTACCGCACTGCAGTAGTTTCGCAGTTGGGTGCAGTACTACCGCTTTACTGAGAGAACACAGTGAGTTTTCAACCTTGTTTTCGAATGCATGCATGGTTCTAAGTTGATCCAATATGCACCAAAACAGGCTATCAAGCTACTTTTAAGGATATATCTTAATAGTACGGTATGTAACCTATAATCCGATCTTTCACATTTTCTCCTAAGACCGGTAAAACGAAAAGAGACCATATATTTTATGTATCTCATTTTAGATTCTTCTCGACGTCAATTTTTCATGCAGCTTGTTTTTCACCTTTGCACATATGAGTCTTTATCTATACAATCTTAGCACATACATTAATCCCATGTTCATAATTCGTCATTAATTACCAAAACCCTAAATTTAGGGGCCTAGATGCTTTCAACAAGTAGTGTCTAGAAAGGGCATGTTTCGTTATTTAGGATTGATGTTAAAGTGAGACAGTGAGATTAATGAAGACGTGAGCCACAAGATAAAAACGGGATGGGTGAAATAACGTCAAATATTTGGTGTCCTATATGACAAAAAAAAAGTCCATCAGAAGTTAAAAGGTAAGTTTTATAGAACAGTGATCAAACATGTGAACTATATAGAGCAGAATGTTGGGTGATTAAAAGACAATATATACAGAAGATGAGGATACTGCGGCAAATCTGTGGTCATACAAGGTGAGATCGCATCCGCAATGATGATATACGTGATAGCGTGGGGTAGCACCAATTAAAGAGAAGCTTGTTCAATATCACTTGAGATGGTTTAGACATCTGCAACGGAGGTCTATTGAGGCATCGATACGTAGTAGAATTTTAAGACACACTGAAAATGTAAGAAGAGACAGATATTGACCAAGACTAACGTGAGAGGAAGCGGTTAAAAGAGACTTAGGGGATTGAAATGCATATAAAGAATTAGCTTTGGATAGGAGCGTATAGAAGTTAGCGATCCATATATCGGAACCGTAAGAAAGTTTAGAGGTAGTGTTTTAGACTCTCAACTCAGTTGACAAATTATACAGCATATGGTTTTATCATTGTAGGTCTTCAAAACTCTCATCTCTTCGATCTTAAGAAAATTTCACTACTAATCTATCTTAACTTGTTTATGATAAAAGAGTTTGTTATTGTTATTGTAGATTTTTAACAAGTTGCAACCTAGGAATCAAAAGATGCTCCATTCTGCCGATAAATCTGGTGACCTGCCAAATTTTACCAAATTTCAGGTCGTTCTCGTTTACTTGGTCAATCATGGATTTGCATGCATGTTTATTGACAGGGTTTTGGCCATGTATACACGTGTGACAAAGCTTTGCAGGATTGTGATTTTGAGGATATAACACGGATTATATTTCTTTTCACTGAAACACCAGACAAATTGGGTTTCATAATCCTTGTTGAAGCCATGAAGGATACATGTTGGAGGATTCCTCAAATGCACGAGTCTGTACACACTGTACAACTGTCTTATGACCCCACAAGCTCAATTTAGTAACTTCAACCAGACTTGATGAGAAGGGTGGCTTGGATAGCAAAGCTGATGTTCGCGTTCACTGGATACAGAGAAGAGAGACCAGAAGCAAACTCTGCAGCTGTAGCAGTTGATCAGATCAGCCTCATGACACCATACAGTGTACATGAGCTAAGCTCATTGCAGTTAACCGTGAGATGGAACCAGATGACCAAGCCCGCTGGTGATGTCATGCTGCGCCATCGTCGTCCTCCAGATCACTGAAAGATATATCTTCATCATCTGCTATTGGAATGGACGTGCTTCTTGGACCACCCGCCTCCTCTTCCAACCATTCATCCCCATCGTCATCGTCGTCATCACTATCAGTCTTCTGAATGACAACACTTGATTGCTCACTGAGGTCAATTGATGGCTGTTTCCGTTGATCTTCTTTAAGAGGGGAATCGTCCAAAAATGTTATCTCAGACATTCGTACAGGCTGTTCATGTGCTACCTCATCTTTGGTAGAGAAATAGTGTGTGCTTTCTTCCATCCTAGGTTGTGAGATCTCAGTGGCTTCTTTTAACACAGTCACAAGTTTAACAGGCACACTGCTGCAGATGTTATCTGAAGAAACAGCTCCAGCATCACTGACCGTATCTTTTGATAGCGCTTCCAGATTGATTGGTTCAGCTATACCATAATCTACGTTGCTAAAAGATGTGGCCCTCGTGGAGTCATATTGATCATTTAATACGCCCACTATCTTTACAGGAGAAGGTACAGTATCATGTACATTACTGAAAGGCACAGTTACTGTTTCTTCATTGCTCTCAAGCTTTGTCTGATATTGCAAATTGTGTGACAACTTCTCTCCAGCTTCCAAAATCTGTGCCAAGTCAATCAGCAGCTGATAAGAAGTTTGCTAGCAAACAATGTAGTGAAATGGCTGATACCTACTTCTCTTTTATGCAATCAGCACGAACAAATAGTAACTATCATGACTTGCAAGAAAGTAAAACCCAAGAGCAAAGATAACTAAACCATGAAAGGCCCATTAACCATGATTTTTTTGTCAATATATCCATCTCTCAAGCATGCATGTTGGGGCTAACAAGTGCTATGCATTAATTTGAACATAGGTACTAATGAGTCTCAACATACAAAAACTTTTGTGTTCCAACACTTTTAGTTTTAGGGCTGGTTTGGAGTGCTGGAATATTGCACGAGTTTCACAGTAAACAATTCGATTCCCGCAAGAATGGGAAAATTCCAGCATTCCAAATAGAGCCTTAACTAGTTAATATTCACTTGATAGCTAATTCTCTGTTTTTTTACTGTTAGATAGGTTCCCTTGATTCACTTTATATCCAATTCCTATGAAACTTCAGACTCATGTAAAATGTCATTACAAAAAGAAAACTCAACGCCTAAAATAATAATTAATTCGTACCATTTAACAAATTTTTTTAAAATATCTGTGTATCCGCTAAAGAGATGCAAGAATGCAAGTATGCAACAGAGAAATTGATCATTGTAAAAAAGGGATATTGAGTCCAGAGAAATGCATTAATAACTATAATTGAGCTAGCTGCTCATCATAGAAAAATTTAGTGGCAAATAACAATTAGTCAATTACGATGAATCACTTCAGGTATGCTAGGGCAATTTCAAACTAGGGGCCTCTTTGGATGGGATGTGTTTAACCCCATTCCCTCAAAATATTGATGTCTAAGAATTGTAATCCAAATTTACCGCATTGAATTATTTAGAAAGAGAGTATCATTAGGTTACAAACTAATGCTTTAAGCTAAACCAAAGGGAGTGAAAATATGGATTAAAATTTTGATTCACTATTTATTACAGAATTCAAAGGAATCAGTCGGAGAGAGCCAGAGAGGGAATGTGAGAAGACGCATTTGTTGATACATGTACTTGCTAAGGTTGATTAGCTTAGTCAACACAAAAGAGAAGTTCTATGATAGGCACAGAATCCATATGTGTGCATTGTGAGATTACGATTAGACAACCATATTGTACAATGTACAATTGCTGAAATCTGACAAGTTCAATAATTTGGCATGACATTCCAGAGTGAGATCAAACTGATGATCAAGTTGTAAATAAAATCATAAAACACTGGGTAATGTGAAGAGTTCTAATTGCCAGCAGAAGTGTGAAAGTAATCTAGTGAACATTTTCCAAACTAGTGCATATTTTCAATTCAGGGACGCAGGTACCTTGCGTGGATATCTCGCTCACTTGTAAGTCATAACTACGGTGCACAGTTCCCATACAAATAAATCGCGAAAAAAAAAATCCCATACAAACAGACACTGGTTCTTACAATTCGTGACCGCATTTTTAATGTGGTATCGTTGCAGTTGTCATACGATCATGAATGCCTTCCCCAGATAGAGAATTAAATCCGAATGCAACAAAGAACTACATAGACTAATTCTCTTGTCAGTAGTCACCACTATCTTCCATGACTCCCAAATACAGCGGCTATTAAGATATGCCACACAACAGTCTCCCCTTTACAACTAATCTGATCTCGTATCGGATTCCCGTCCCACTACTCCAGTCCCCTCATCTACAAAATCCTATGCCATTACCACTCCAAGTGAAGCACTATAGAGAGGAAAATCACCTGCGGCGTCGACAGAAGCTCGGCATCCTCCTTCCTGAGTTTAGGGTGCAGCAGCACAAAGTATATCTTCCAGAAGCAGCCCTCGCTCATGTGGCTCGGGCAGAGCTCGATCCTCAGATCAGCCAGCTCCGGCGCCACGCTCTCCACCGCTAGCGCGTGGTCTTGCTGCGCATCGGTCATATCAAAATCTGCAGTCGAGCAAGAACACAATACACCATCATAAATCAAGCAAGATAAAAGAAAGGTGAAGGCTTGTTGGGAGCCAAGAAACGCACGAACCGTCGGAGTCCGCATCGCCGTCGTCGGGGAGGAGGGGGAAGTCGAGCCAGAGCTCGGGTCGCATGGCGGCGTCCCGTGCGAAGGCGACAACCTCCTCAGTGACTCCGGTGGCCGCCGCCCCGTCCGCCTCCTCGTCCGGGGGCAGCAGCGAGGAGGCGATCTTGGCGAGATCCGCGACGGCCTGGCGGCCCGGGAGCCGCGCGAGGCCTGCGCGGAACCTTCCGGCAATCTGGGCCGGGTCCGGCACGCGTGGGCCTCCGTCCCCGGGAGCTGTCCCGAGGAAGGAGGAGAGGCCGTGAAAGCGGCGAGCGAGCGCGTCGGTGAGCTCCGAGATGTCCTCGCGGACGCCGCGAGGCGGGGAGCCGGGGGAGGGGGAGGCGGAGGCGGAGGAGCGGGGGTCTTCGCCGTCGGCGTCAGGGTCCTCGGCGGAGAGGAGCGTGTTGGCAATGGAGCGCGCGAGCCACGCCATTGCCGGCGGCGACGGCGGCGCGCTCTGTGGCTGTCGGGGGAGACAGACGGACGGTGGCTTGGGGCGCAGGGGATGGTGTGCCGTGCGCTGCCTCGTTACTGTCGGGTGGGGCCCGTGGCTGGGGCGGTTAGCCAATGCTGAAGTATACGCAGAATTTTGGAATTACGGATTTGACATAACGAATGCGTAAACCGGACATGCGTGTTCAGAACATGACGCGTGGCTGTTTCCTGTATATGGGAATTCAACCTACTCGTAGAATACGGTATAGATTTTTATCCGATTAATAAATTTTTTCTATTCATACTTGTATTTGAACCCGCTTCAAAAAATATGGCTACGAATATGATAAAGATTTTTCTAATTCAAAATATTATTTTATCTGAACTATTCGTATTTGCATTTGAATTTGATTAAGCAATATACATAATTTATTGTAATATTCCTGATTAGTTGGATAAGTTTTTTCAATTTAATGTGAACTTATTAGAATAATTAAGTGTGACTGTATAAGGATAAAGTATTATTAATATCTTCACAATTACGTATTATTAATATTCCTGATTAGTTGTCATGTTTGACACTTTGACTTTCAGCGTTAGACCAAGAGGCCCCAGCATTTTGTACCACAGCTGAAAAGCACAGCCCAGCCGAGCCGACGTGCCCTGTTCTTTGATATTATGCACACACCTTGACACTGACATGGTTGACCCGAAATTTTTCTATTTTAACCCTTTTTTTGAAAAATATTCATATTTAGACCCCTGGCAGTTTTAATTCCATTTTTGGACCCAAAGGTCGGCGCCGTCTCCCACGGCGCCGAGGTCGCGTACCCGCTCCAGCGTGCCGTCCTGCGTGGCGCCGAGGTGGTACCACCTCGGCGCTGTTGGTCGTGGCGCCGACCTCGACGCCGTGGATCTTGGCGCCGAGCTAGCTAAACCTAAAAATAACAAAAATCCCCGCCCCGATCTCCGCCGCCTCCGCCCACCCCTCTCCTCCCGACCTCCCCGCCGCCTCCCGGCCTCCCCCGCCGCCTCCTCCTCCTCCCGGCCCCCCAGCGCCTCCTCCCCTCCCGCGCCCCCGCGCCCTCCGCCTAACCTCCCGGCCTCCTCCGCCTCCTCCCCCCCCCTCCCCGCCGCCTCCCCTCCCACCCGGCCTCCCCGCCGCCCCCCCACCCCCTCCCCCCCGCCCGCCCCGCCGCCCACCCTCCTCCCCACCCGCCTCCCCGCCGCCCACCCTCCTCCCCAACCGGCCTCCCTCCCCACCCGGCCTCCCACCCGCCGCCCCACCCTCCTCCCCACCCGGCCTCCCCACCCCTCCCCTCCCGTCCTCCGCCCACCCTCCCTCCCCACCCGCCTCCCTCCCCACCCGGCCTCCCCACCCCTCCCCTCCTCCCCTCCCCGCCGCCCCTCCTCTCCGCCTCTCCCGCCGCCCTCCTCCTCCTCCTCCCACGTCCAGTATTTGCGACGACTACCACACGTGCGATATACACGTGAGCACAGGACATTGCATGTTAACTCGATAGTGCGATTGTAGATGTTATTGTACCACATACTCGATGACTAGATGGAACAATGACTACATTTGATACTTGCTATTGTATTTGCGATGTTTGTGGGAATACTTGCTATTCATGCTTAGTAGTAGAAGTTCTTGTTATGTGGATGTTCTTGTTATGTTAGATACTTGTCAATTAGTAGAAGTTCTTGTACCACATGCTCGATGACTATTAGATGGAACAATGACTACATTTGATCAATGGTAGGTTGCCATTCATACTTGCTGTGCATGGTTACTAGTATCTTGTGAAAGACTTGCTGTTTGTGGGAATACTTGCTATTCATGTTTAGTATTTTATATCTTCTACATCATAGCAACCAGTTAGTAGTTTTTTTTCACCCGTGCATTGTAGGAGGAGGAGAGAAAAGAGAAGGAGGAAAGAAAAGGGGGAGGATCGATCCGGATCTTGATCTACCCGTTTCGGCCAAGGAAAAGAAGGTAGAACCCCAATCTAATCATTCGATTTAAAGACGGAGAAGGGGCTGGGGCTTCGTTCGATTTAAAGAGTTCTCTACGTAGGGGCCGGGGGACCAAGAAAATGACGCAGCTAACACGTGTTCACGACCTCCGGATAGTAACGGGGGCCCCTACTGTGCACGCGGATGGAAAAGGCCCGAGGAGGTGTCATCATGTCATTATGCAGTGTCAGCACAAGACTCGGTAGCTTTGTGCAGCGAGGGTGTTTACGCAGAGACAAGACGAGATGGGGCCGCTTTTATTACGAGACTATAGTCTCTGAAAAGCCTACATAGAGCCATTTATTGCTTCGCTGGATGCCTTCATGACGCAGCTGACACGTGGTCACGACCTCCGGATAGTAACGGGGCCCCTCATGCACGCGGATGGAAAAGGCCCGAGGAGGTGTCATCATGTCATTACGCAGTGTCAGCACAGGACTCGGCAGCTTTGTGCAGCGAGGGGGAAGAGTGGCCTGCTTTACGCAGAGACAACACGAGATGGAGCCGTTTTTATTACGAGACTAGTCCCTGAAAAGCCTACATAGAGCCATTTATTGCTTCACTGGATGCCTTCATGACGCAGCTGTCACGTGTTCACGACCTCCGGATAGTAACGGGGGCCCCTACCGTCGTCCATGGACTATGCCTTCATGCCTCCATGGACTATGCCCACTGCACCAGATAACCTGCCTATATTAAGGCATCCTATGTCTTCCATACCACATCTCCTCCTCAAGACATCTCAATACTACTACACATCAATGTCTTCTCGGAGGTCCGACCCATTTGGAGTGCCGAGTGGCATGAGCGTCCGGTGACATTGCGGCTTTGGACGATGTTGTGCGTGCGGACGGATCGAGTACAACGAGCCAAATACGGCCGTAGGTTCTTCAAGTGTCGGACACTGATGACGACTTCGTGGTAACGACGACAACTAAATCATTTGTTTCGGTTATCGTTTTCAACTTTATCCATGACATCTACCACGCCACACGAGGCTTGCACGCTCATCGAATGGGTGGATCGGTGTCGCGGCATGGCCAGTAACCGGCGGTGCGGTGGAAAACAAAGGACAATACTTTGTCAAGATGACTCGAGCTCGCGAGGTGGAACGGCGGATGCGGCTTGAGCAAGAGCGCCGCGTGAGGGTGGACCAAATCCGTCAAGGGTAAGGAGGATGAGTTGCAAAGGAGGCGGGAGCGATTAAGTCTACGTGAAGCGACCATCAAGCGTCGGGAGGAAGAGCTTCAAGCTCGTGAGACAGCTCTCAAGACCAAGAGTGACAGAAGAAGGATGTAGCGGAGCCATCTTGTATGCGACAAAAGGGGAAACAACCACGCTACACCCAGAGACAAAATGTAATAGACCCAGCAAGTTATTTTCCTAAGGCATGCATGTTAGGACTAGTGGTGGAATTCGAACATTACAAGATCAGAGTTCCATGGCAAAACAAAGATGCTCAACAGAATGGCGCTAATGAAGTATCGATTCACACTGTAAACCTTTACGTCGGCAAGGCCTTCAATCTTGCCAGAAGCTAAACGTCTTCACCAGGATGTCAATCAAATATGTGTTTTTATAAGTTTAAAATCTCAATGCATTAGATCATTGAGACATGTAGCAAGAAACCAAAATCTTGAATGTGTATACAAAAATTAGTTCACGTGCGTCCAACCATCCAAAGATCCCAAGGGGATTTTTGCCCTTTTAGGTTTCAAAGAACTCGGCGCCAAGACCCACGGCGCCGACCTCGGCGCCACGACACTCGGCGCCGAGGTCGACGCCACGACACACGGCGCCGAGGTCGGCGCCACGACACACGGCGCCGAGGTGGTGCCACCACGGCGCCACGCATGCCGGCACGCTGGAGCGGGTACGCGAGCTCGGCGCCGTGGACCACGGCGCCGAGACGTTTTATCTCGGCGTCGTGTCCCACGGCGCCGACTTTTGGGTCCAAAAACGGAATTAAAACTGTCAGGGGTCTAAATGTGAATATTTTTCAAAAAAAAGGTTAAAATAGAAAAATTTCGGCATGGTTGACCTTATCCCCTATCTTCCGTGTTGATGCAGCACATCCACAGTCAAGTTTGGACAGATTCAATATTGTACTCAATAGACCATGCTACTGGACAGAAGTTCTCCCTCTGAAAAAATATAAGCAAGACAGATCATCTTCGACAAGTACAGCACTGAGTTCCTGACCAAGTACATTTGACTCCAGCTGTGACCATGTGAAGAAGTCATAACCTGCAACCCTGTGTACTATGCATTGCAGCTACCATGCAATTGCTTCAGAACAAGCTGCATCCAAGTTTGACACTTCGACCTGTGCCCATATAAACCAAACTGAAAATCTTTTTTTCTCGAGAACACGAGAGAGGTTTGCGCGCGTTTCATTAACGCGGCAATGGTTCCATCCTATGCCATGATTGCCATCTCCTTCTTCGTCGTCCTTCTCTCTGGCGTGCCGCAACAAGCCCGGTCGCAGCAGCCCTACGGCTGGGCGATCGCCGACTGCCCCAACCCGCACAACGACACCGGCCTCCTCGGCTACTTCTGCACCAGCAGCAGCGGCGCGCCGTCGTCGTGCCAGTCCTACCTCACCTTCCACGTCCGCCCGCCCTACTTCGACCTCGCCTCCATCGCGGCGCTCCTCGGCGTCGACGCAGCCAGCCTCGCCGCGGCCAACTCGGTTCCGTCCGCCGCCACCTCGGCGTTCGCGCCGGGCACCAAGGTCCTCGTCCCGGCGACCTGCTCCTGCACGGGGGGGCACCGGTTCTACCAGCACAACGCGACGTACGTGGCGCGCCACGGCGACACGCTGCTCATCATCGCCAACAACACGTTCCAGGGCCTTTCCACGTGCCAGGCAGTCCAGGACCAGGGCCTCGGCGGCGCCGCGCCGGAGAGCCTCCTCGCTGGGCAGACCGTCACCGTGCCGCTCCGGTGCGCGTGCCCGAGCGCCGCACAGGCCACGGCCGGTGTGAGGTTCCTGGTCAGCTACCTGGTGGACAAGTTCGACGAGGTGGGCGCCGTCGCCGCGAGGTTCGGCGTCGACGCCGGGAGCATCGCGGCGGCCAATGAGCTGACACTTGACAGTACCATATACCCTTTCACTACCTTGCTCATCCCCGTCAAGTCCCGGCCCGACATATCACAGCTCCGGTCGCCCCCGCCACCGCCTCCTCCGCCGCCGGTGGCGTCTGTTCCGGCCAAGAAGAGCAGTAACCATGCTGGAGTTTACATTGGGATTGGTGTGGCAGTGGCGGCTGTTGCTGTGATTGCCTCTGTCGTGGCTGCTCTTGCTCTGAAGTCGAGGAGGCGGCGAGCCGGCACCGTTGTCGCCTCCGGCGGCTTCTCCAAGAAGGACGGCAAAGGGAACGGCAAGGCGTCGTCGGGGTTGACCGGCGGCGAGGTCTCGGTATCGATCAGCGAGGCGTTCCCGAACCTACCCGACATCAAGTCCTCCCTGAAGGTGTACACCTACGAGGAGCTGAAGACCGCGACTGACGACTTCAGCGCGGACCGCCGCGTCGGCGGGTCGGTGTACCGCGCGGTCTTCAACGGCGACGCCGCCGCCGTCGAGGTCGTGGACCGGGACGTGTCGACGGAGGTGGAGATCATGAGGAGGATCAACCACTTCAACCTGGTCAGGCTCATCGGCCTCTGCCACCACCGCGGCCGGTGGTATCTCGTCTCCGAGTACGCCGAGCACGGCACGCTCCGCGACCGGCTCATCGCCGGCAGCACGGGCACGGCCACGCCGCTGAGCTGGGTGCAGCGGGTGCAGGTCGCCCTTGACGTCGCTGAGGGGCTTCATTACCTGCACGGGTACGCGCGGCCTCCGTGCGTGCACATGGATGTGAGCAGCGGCAGCATCCTCCTGGCCGGCGAGGGATTTCGCGCCAAGATCCGGAATTTCGGTGGCGCAAGGGTCATCAGGGGCGGAGACGCCGGAGGCGGCAGCGAGCTGTTCACGATGACGAGCAGCATCGCCGGCACGCGAGGGTACATGGCGCCGGAGTACCTGGAGCACGGCGTGGTGTCGCACAAGTCGGACGTGTACTCCCTCGGCGTCGTGCTCCTGGAGCTCGTCTCCGGGAAGGGCGTCGAGGAGCTGGAGGAAGACGGCGGGGGCGACCCGCTCGCCGGCTTGAACGCGCTGATCGTTGGAGATCACGGCGACGCGGCGCTGAGGAGGCTGGAGGAGTTCGTGGACCCGGCGATGGCGGCGGCGGGGAGCTGCCCCCGGGACGCCGTGGCCACGATGGTCAGGCTGATCGAGATGTGCGTCCGGCGCGACGCGGCGGCGCGGCCGAGCATGGGTGAGGTGGCGCAGTACCTGCTGAAGCTGTCGAGCGTCTCGGGGGACAGCTTGCAGAGCTCGTCAGAGCACCACCGGAGCTCCGGCAGCGACACCAGCCAACAGTTAGCGCGGTGACAACCAATCAGGAGGAGAGAGGGAGCCCCATCAACCCATCAAAGCTACCAAACCGATGAAATCTTGCACATTGTAATCAAGCAGGAACGAAGACATCAGTGTCGATTAGATAGATATACTTGCGATTGTAATTTGTTGTCACGTGGAATGGAAGCAATGGCAAACGATTGCGATTGAATTACTTGCGTGCATTCGCACCTCGCATCGGCGTTTTTGTAGAGCAGTTTGCAAGGTGTGAGATGCAGTCACATGGTGCTGCCCAAACCTATCCTGAAACATGTAATGCGCACTTGTGTATAATGAGCGAAGCATTCGGACCACAAATCCATTGTCGTCTAGTCCGGTTAGGATACCTGGCTTTCACCCAGGCGACCCGGGTTCAAATCCCGGCAATGGAAAAATATCTTTTTTTTTCTTTTTTTTTTTGTTGCTCAATTTTATTCCTGGATCTTCCAAGTGTCGTGCAACACAGGCTGATGTGTTTCCGCGTGAGATTTTTCTCTCTCAGTATTTTCACATTTTGTAATCGATACGAAGCTGTTAAGGTGATAAATGGTGGGTTCTTTTTATGCTGAGATTATGGTTTAAATTTTTAAATTCTGATTGTTCATAAAAGATAGTACGAAGAGAGACACATGTGTGTGATTTTGACTGATATAGATGAATTTGATACAATGTCTATTACAATTGACTCAAAAATTCTATCTTAAAAAGACACATACTATTTAAAAACTAGTTACTGTAACATAAATCAAAACCATAAGTCATAAGCATAAAAGAACTCAGCCAATTTCTTCTTAGCTACTCTTTGGTTAATGGTGAAAATTAGCTGCCTATTTTTCCTCAAACTGTTGTAAAGTGCGACTAAAATGTTGTCCTAGTAATTAAAAATAATAATAAATGTAAGTTTAAAAAATGCATATGTGCAACTGCAAAAGGTGTGCAAGTTGCGGCCTACTATTTAGTTCGAGCTAATTGCTGATGTGCCAATGCAAGGAAATGTGATTTCAGTGGTAAGTGTGAAAAAGCGGAGAATTCTAGTGATAAAATTCTACTAAAAACATCGCAACACAAATAAGTTACAAAATTATCGTTTCGTGCCCTCAGCCTGAAATTGTTGTATTAATCTCTACCGTCCAATCACTGATCAGACGGCCATCCCGTATCGTCGTAGGGTTCAGCAAAGTAGAAGCTGACCCACTTCACGAGCGACCCCGCGCTTCCATTCCACCGGCCGGCGGCCGCCAACCACGCGCACCCGGCAGCGACGCCACCACCCACCCATGCCGGCAGCGATGGCTGACGTCGTCGCCTCGCGCACCGCCTCCGTCAACCTCGGCCCCTCCTCTTGGCAAGATGGCCCCACTCGTTTCAACTTTTTTTCAGTTCAGTTTCAGTTTCTAGTTTCAGTTTTTTTTTCACTATTCAGTAATTCGTATTTTTCTAAATTTTTTTAGATTTTTTGGGTTTTTTGGATTTTTCTTTTTTTTTCTCGTGTTCCTTTGCATTGTCCGTGATAAGCTAACATATTTTTTATTTTTACATTGTTTAAATTTAATTATGCCTAAAAAGTTAAATTAACTATAGTAAAAAAAAGCCAACTACAATAAAATTTCAACAAAAAATCAGAAACCATCGCTAAAACGAACGCCCTTTAGAAGAGTGTGGTTCGGTTATGTGAACCAGTTTTAACAAATGTGGATTTGTGGTAGTTAGTAAAAATAAATATGGTTTTGTGATATTTACTCAAACAAAATGATGGTTAAAAATAATAATGTTTTTTTAAAGGAAAAGTGACATGTAAACCATAAAAATACACTCATGTTTTCATAACTTGCAACAACGACCAAACAGTAAAACCATAGTAATATAATTAAGGTGATTTGGGCCCCAAGCAGCAGGCCCAAAATCCAAGTGAACACAACGCCGAGAAGGCACGAACACACAGCACGGACACAGGAGGGAAAAAATTCAATAGGAGAGGCCCCTGGATCCCTTATTTAGAGGTCTTATCTAGGATTGTTCTACGAATCAGCTGCACCAATCTTGAAGTAACCCCAATCATTCATCCCTTCTTCTTCCCCCAACTCCTTCACTATTCCCCAAACCCATCTCTTTGTGCTCAAGCCACGTGGAGCAGCCACCATGTGCCGTTCCCTCTCTTCGCGTCACCGCACTTCGTCCTCCACACTGGCATGCTGACGCATCAGTGATTCCGTGGTAGAACTGTGCTACGGACGGCTGCACATGCTGCACGTCCTTCCAGTAGCACCCGGCAGCGAACTCCGACGGTGTTGTCCACGCCCTGGCAGGCCCCGTAGACGGCGATGAGCACGAAGCTCCAGTGCAGCTCCTGGAACGTCCACCAAAACCAGCCGCATGGGGAGGCGATGCCGCATTCGCCATTCGCTCTGAAACGCATCCATGGTGGTGGCAGCCCTGACGAGAGCGGAGGTGTTACCCCTCTTCTGGTCCCTCCTCGGCCAGGCCAGGCAGTTCTCGGACTACAACATCTGCGAGCATCTATGCCACCACGCCCAAGGCCAAGAGCATCATGGAGATGAAGCTGCAGTGATTGACGAGAGAGAGGTTTCACGCCCGTGCTCTCCAACTCTTAATTTTCCTTTTTTGGATTTGTGCTCTGTTATGTGGTATGGTTACAACGATTTGATGCAACTAGAAATGATGTGATATTATCTTTGCTAGATAATTGCTATGACATGGTTGCTTTGTGTTCAATAAATTAGTGAATTTTACGATCACGATCTCTTATGTTCCACACATCATTACCTGCAAGGCTGCAAGGCAATATGCTTGTGGTATCACGATTATCCCACAACCTCGGTGCGGTACTCTATGGCCAGCCTTGGCTTTGTCAGCGACTCCTCGCTTGCATGTTGCACGCTATTGATGCTGAGCACAGTATCGAATTGATAATGTTTAATTGGAGTTCATTACAGCACTAATCAATTGTTAATTGGAGTTCATTACAGCACTAATCAATTGTTCGATGAAATGCTATCGTGACACATCTTCAATTACAAAACCAAAAAACAGACTAAATTGCTTCTGGTTTGAGCTGCTTGCTTGTGTGAGAAGAAGAATATGTTGCTTATGGTTTCGATGAAATACTGCATTGATGACGGTTAAGAGCAACCATCGGAGAACTGTATTCTCTGGATGTTGTAGTCCGAGAACTGCCTGGCCGTGCTCGTCCGCGGCGCGAGAACGCGTGTGTTTGCGGACGTTGTAGTCTGAGAACTGCTTGGCCATGCGGAGGAGGGACCGAAAGAGGGGTAACATCATCGCTCTCAACGAGGCCGCCGCCGCCATGGATGCATTTCAGAGCAGATATTATAGGCGAAGGAGCCGAGGGAAGAGGAAGGAAGGAGCGACTGGGGTTGCTTCAAAAATGATGCAGCTGACACATGGCACAATCCTAAATAGGGCCTCTAAAAGTCTAAAGGAGGGATTTAGGGGCCTCTTCATAGAATTTTTTCTCAGGAGGTGCAAACTCCCACCAGGCCAACCAGACCCGACACCACCTCGCCCTCCTCGTCGCCGGCGAGATGGCTTCGTCGGGGGCGTACCACGAGGCGGACGAGAACCTGGAGGCCATCATCACCCGCATCGAGCAGAAATCCCGCAAGATCGAGACCTTTCTCACGCAGTAAGCCCTCTCTCCCTCTGCCTCTCTCCCCTCTCAATTCCTCCGCTGTTCGTTGATTACTCGGTTGGGAGTGACCATCTGCGCGGTGCGGGCAGGTCGAAGCCGGTGGAAGCCCTGAAGACGGCGCTCGAGGGCTCGCCCCTCAAGACTCGGGACGAGCGATGCAAAGTTCGGTTTTTCTTACTTTTATGCTTAGTAATTAGTTTCATTTCTTCCATGGATTCTCTCAGAATTCTTAGTTTCTTGATCTGGGGGTGCAGTCGGCGAACTGGATCGTGGTTCACCGCGCGATGATGGCGGTCAGGGACGTCGACGGCATGTTCAGCTCTCTGGATCCCGAGTACTACGACATCCTCATGAAGTGAGAATAACTTCCTCTCCTCTACTTCCTTTCCATTCCTCGCTTCCAAGATCCAACTATCTTGATCTACTCAGAGTAAATTGCCGTGTTCAACATGTTACGAATGTTAGGGTAGTTGTTTGCAATTTGGATGGTGGTGATCATCGGCTTCTAATTTGTATTACAAATGTTTCTTATAATCTAGCATTTTGTTGTTCTAGTCTTCCTTGACTGTCTCACATGAACTTATGTTAGGCAGTTTTGCTACTCGCATTCATTCATATATTTTTTCACGACAATCTGATTTGCACGTTCGTTGATAGTTGACGCCATTTATAGCTACCTAATGTGGAACATTGCGGGCTTTTGCTCTTCCATGTTTGTGAAGATTTCTCATACCTTCTGGTGGTAGGCAGGGAACTGTGGACTTCGTCTCCCTTTTGGAGACTGCAAGTTGCTTGATTGTGTTAGAAACCACGAGCAAGAACACTTCTGTTGGAGCACAGGGAGTGCTGGATTATTCCATTACTTCCATGGTCGAGCTTCTAGAATATTTCACTTTGGCTTCCTTATTTTCATGTCTTTCAGTGATACTTCTAGTTGAGTATTTCAATCTGGTTTCCTTATTTTCGTGTCTTTCAGTGATACTTCTAGTCTTACAACGGTTAAGCATACAAGAGGACATTTTGGGAGGTCTAACAATTTTGCAGATCGTGTTCTACAATATTTGCGTTAACAATTAAGTTTATAATTTAATAGTATGGACGTTTGTACAAAGCCTTGATGAATACTTAAATAGTTTGGTTCGTAGGTCCAATAAAGCACTACTTCCCGCGCTTTTAGCTTAGTGTGCGTACTGCACCATCATGCTTGAACAATGGACATGATACTGGTAGATATCCTCACTTTCATCAATGTTGCCACTTCATCCTTATCTCCATTTTTGTCGTGTTTCGTAGAAAATCGCAACACCATTCTCCTTAGTTTCTTGTCTAATTAAGGTGCCAATATGGCATTTTCCTAACGTGTATGCTTATTAGAGATCTGAATTGTTGCCCATAAACGATTTTTAATGCAATTTGTGTCCTCCGTGTGAGCAGTGAAACATTTTGGAGCATGAGCATCATCAGTATTTCCTTATTTGCTCCCTTTGTCTATATTTTGAGTGCAGAGTGATGTATAACTTCAATTCAGTCTGAAGATGTTCTGTCTCTAAACATTGATGCAATACAGGTACCTATACAGAGGTTTGTCTACAGGGGACCGCCCAACATGTGACCAGTGCCTTAAAATTCATGAAAAACTGACGGAGAGAGCAGGCTTAGGATGTATTTTGCGGTCACTTTCTGATACTGTAAACACTGTGTGAGCTTCATCTCTGCGAAGGATGGCAACAGTACAACACAAAGTTTATCTGGGGCCTGCTCCATGCTATGAAAATCTCATTATGACAAATTACTTGCATGGAGAATTGTTATGTAGACGATGTTAATTGACCTGTTTTGCGTTGACATTTGGCAGCTTCAGATAGAGCTTCATTGTATTTTACTAGAGTTGCTGAACTACTGTAGTACTAATGTACTATGTTGTCTTTAACACCATGCCGCAGAATGTTGCTTTTGAAGGGGATTTCTCTGCCATCAGAACTGACTAGAACAGATATCTTTGTGTTTCCAATTGTTAACCTTCCAACTTAGTTTTTAGTTCTTGATTCAAAATGGCTACGTACTGTGACTACTGTCTGACTACTGCAGTGTAGGCTCTGCAACTAATATTGTTAAGTGCGCTCTCCTCGGTGCCTAATCCCACCCAGTTTGGTTGAAATAAGCTGATTTATATTTTATTTTATACTGTGATTGGCTTATTTTACACTGTACTGGTGGCTTATTTGTTATAATTAAATTTAAAAATAAAAAAACAAATCAGCCCATCACAGACAATACAAGCATATACGAAAAAAGAAAAGAAAAAAGCTCCAAAAAAGATCAAAAAATTAGAAAAAGATAAAATTTAGGACTAGTAAACTAGAAGTCAGAAACTGAAGCTGAAACGAGCGGAATCTTAATGTAGTGCTTTGGATGTCAAGTACTTGTTATGGAAGATGTTGGTAATTTATCTTTCTTTTTAAAACGTACAATGTTGTATATAGGAAAGAAAAAGCTTGTGGACTGTAGGTGGGACTTTTTCTTTCTGATGTTAGAATAATACTTGTATCATTTTTTTTGCGAGGAATACTTGTATCATTTTTGTCACGGTAAATTAACGTTATCTACTGAAACCAGAAAATACCCATACGAGAGAATACGAGTGCAAAGTTTGAAAAAAAGTTTCTTTGTGTATGAATAACAATGACATGCAAATACAAATTGTCATGCACGTTTTCATGGTTTCCGCCAATGACCAAACAGTATAATTAAACACGTAACCAAATTTATGAAACAAGAATTTCATTTCATATTCAGCAACAATGAAGTGATCATATGAACAAAATTTCAGTCAGACTTGTATAATATACTAATGTCAAATTGTCAATACAAAATAGACGTTACTGCATTAGCTAGAGAGTATTTATCAATTTATATATTTCACAAATAACAGGTCATCACACACATCAACCATGCACATCAATTCCACAGTAAAAATGTATCAATTTATACATTTCTCGAATACCATAGGCTATCATACACATCAACCATGCACATCAATTCCACAGGAAAAAAAAACTTACAAGGATTTCAACTAAACAATGAATAATAAAAGTAGAACACTGTATTAGCCAACCAAACTAATAATAATATCTTAGTTTTAAACCCCTTTTATTATATCCTGAGCCAGGGAAAACATTCTCAGGAAAAAAAATTTCCACCCCCACCGATATTTCCTAATTTCAGAAATTTTGGAAATTTTTAAAAAAATTTGTTCGAAAATTTTAATTTCAGATTTGAATTTTTGAGGGAAAATGGAAAATTAGAAAAAAAAAAGTGTGTGTTTTGGGGAACTCACGACCTTATGCTCACCCACCACCATCTCTCACCACTAGCTAAGTCTTTCTTTTCTTGTGCTAGTTACGAAATCTATTTAAATCTGAATTTTCGAATGAAAATACATCACTTCAACCAAATTTTGGACCTGGTTAAAAATTCCAAAATTCACAAATTTCAACCGAAATTGTAAACCTTGCCCTGAGCACTGATATAATTTCTTCAAATTAACTAGATTAATTATTTCCAGGATATTTTTCCAAGGAAAACCAACGGCTTATTACCGGAGACACAAGATCGATCGAGTAACAGTACAAGTGCATGCATGCACACACAGCGAAAAGAAACCTAAGATAGACCTTGATTAGATTTAGAACATGATGGGGTCTGCACAGCAACCGGCAGAGATCTCCATGAGCCCATCCGTGGCCTGACCCGGCATGTCGTCGAGCAGCCAGTTCTCGAGCAGCGAGAAGGTGGTGGTGGTGCTCGAGTAATCCGCCGCGCCGCGGCCCACCGCTGTCGCCACCATCTCCGACGAGGACGACTTGTCGTCGTTGATCACAATGCGATCCTTGTAATTGGTGATGGAAACTGCAGCACCTTCTTGATCTTCCTGGAACTCTTGCATGGCTGCCATAGCCTTGTAATTAGTTGCAGTTGTTGGTGATGGCTTCATCCATGTCTGGAAGAGCTTGGAGATGGTGGCAGCCTCATTGCTTGCTGCAGTGCTGCTGCAGGTCGTGGTCCTGGGGTAGGCCATGGCTGGCATGGCTTTAAGGTTCTGATGAGTGCTGCTAGGGTTGTAGTAGTTTGGGCTGGCTGCTGCATTGGGGGCAGTTCTACTGGTCTGGAAGGAGTGGTCAGGCTGAGCTTGCAGCCTCTTCACCTTCTTCTTGAGGTGTGTGCTCCAGTAGTTCTTGATGTCATTGTCTGTTCTTTGAGGGAGGTAGGAGGCTATTGCTGCCCACCTGCATGAAAAAGATAAATTGGCACCAAGTTAAACGTATGTGCAAAGCGTAAGAAAATTCTTAGCAGTTAGCACTGAAGGTACAGATGATGCTATCAAAAAGTTAGGGTTTTGTTGACCTAGTTCAAGCTTGGATTCTTCATCGAAACAAGTTTAGGCTATTGAAGGTAGAGGCGATGGATATGGTAAGTCCAATGGTAGTTTTTGGTGTTTATGTAAAAAAAAAGGTAGCTTGTAAAACAAATCTAAACAAGATCAAATAGACCTTTGATTATACTTTGGTGCTTACAAAGACAAAAGTTTAAGATGAGATGAATTGAGTGATTACTTGTTGCCAAGCAATGCCTGGAGGTGGATGATTATCCCCTCCTCATGAGGGGTGAAGTTCCCTCGCTTGATCCCGGGCCTGAGGTAGTTCGTCCACCGCAGCCTGCAGCTCTTGCTGCACCTCATCAACCCTAAATTGCAACAACGAACACAACCGAACAATCAAAACCAAACACAACCAAGCAATCGATCTACTATACCAAAAACAAAAACCAAAACCACCTGCGACATTCGATCGAAGTGCATGCGCGCACGCATGCGAAAGCGAAACTAACCGGTGTTCTCGGGCACCGACCGCCAGTTCCCCGGCCCGTGCTGCTGGACGTAGGAGACGAGGATGATGTCCTCCTCCGGCGTCCACGGCCCCTTCTTGACGCCAACGCCATTGTCGCAGCAAGGAGGCCTCCCCATGTCTCTAACTAGCTCTCACCTCAGATATAGCCAGCTATAGTTACGGCTACTTGTCTAGCTAGCTAGGCCTATATATAGCTCCTTATAGCTAGTTGGCAAGTTGAACAATCTCTCTCTATCTAGCAAGCAAGGTAGCTACCAGCCATGGCTCTGAAAGCTTCTCTTCTCCCTCTGTTGCTCCCGTTTTATTCCACGACACCAACCCTGCTTTCCTACCTGTCCCATTACAGGTGCCCTGGCTGCATGTGAGTGTTCATGTGCTCGCTACATGACCTCATAAGCTATCCCTTGGTCGATCGATCGTATGCACCTCCTCCTGTGCTGTGCTGTGCTAGCTTTCCAATGCAAAAGTCAGCCAGGTGCATGCAGCCTCCTCTCTCTCCTCTCTCTTTGGTGATGTGGATCACATGAATGATCATCGATCTGTCCAGCGATCTTCGCTTTTCCACACGGAAGGTTGACGTACGTGTTGCTCGAGGACTTTTGGTCGATCGATCGATGGCGATCTCTCGTCTCTAGGGTTTCTTTGTTTGCTGTGGCGCCCATGAAGCGAGTGATTGCGTGCGTTTGTCTGCTGCTTCTCTCCTGATTTCTTGGGCATTGATGGTGGGGGAGCGCGTGTGCGCATCTGGCACGCACAGGTTGGCTCGGCTTCGACGCATGAGCTAGCGTGATCTCTCTCTCTCTCTCTCTCTCTCTTTCTTGCTAGATCATCGACCCCTTCTTCTCTCTCTCTCTCTCTCTTCGTGTGGCTTTCGAGTGGTACGATCGAGCATGGACGGACGGATGGAGGGGTCGAGCCGTCGCATCGCACCACGTACGTCGATGCGTGGACCAGCTGCGTATGTGCGTGTGCGTGCGTGACAGCGAAAAAGGCTAGCCGCGCATATCATCTGTGAACGCACGCACGGCTGCATGAGATGGCGCCTCTTTACCTACCTGAACGTGATCGACCTCAGGTTAATTGCAGGATTAGCAGGCCAATGTTTATCTTGCGTACGTGCAGTCAAAAGTGGATATGTAATTCTAGCTTGATAATGTACATTAAAGCATCCAGGAATGCTTAATCCGAGATATTTCACTGCAAGATTGTGAGGAACGAGCTAGGTAGCTAGCGACGAACCGCCCGGAACCAATCCAACATAAGCTCTCACTTCCTTCGCCGATCGTCAGCAACGTCTTTTAGTCCCCGGGGATTCTTCCAAATTGCGATCTCGGGACATAAGAGTTTGGGACTGTGTATTGCATAGCTGATGGAAAATTTTGTGTTTCAGTCGATTTTGCTTTTGCTGTAATATTTTTCGTTCGTATCTGCAATATTTTTCACTTTTATATGCATTATTTTTTATATATGCAACATTACTCTGATGTATGCAATATTTTTTGGCCGAGAAATATTACATATATAGCCAAAAAATATTGCAAATACAAGCAAATAACGTTATATATATATATAAAATATTGTCGCAAAATCGATTGAATCGTAATTTTTTTCAGGCGATTGTCAATCAAGTAAGAATTTTCATTATCCTATTCAAGGTGTTGTTCTTATTACGAGATAATCACGACATAATTAAGACATGATCAGTCGAATTGATCGTCTTCCAGCTCTGACCACGCTAATCAAGACCTCGGCCCTGTCAGCTGCCCCGAACATGTCAACACGGAATTTGCCAAATTCTTGCTCAGCACCGCTTATCTCGATTTAAATTTTTTGACTTCGACTTATTTTTTATTATTTTTAAATTTTATTTTTTTTCTAACTTTTTTGATTTTTAAGCATTTTTGTTGGTTCTTTTTCTCGTATTTCTTTATATTGTTTATGGTGGACTAATCTATTTTTTATTTTTGAATTTTTTAAATTTAATTATACTAAATAAACCACTATCACTTGTTATATAAAATAAACTATCTACAATATAAATTTATCCATAAATCAGCTTAAAAAACTAACTGAGCGGCCTTGTAAAGTTGAGCGTACGTAATCCAAGCCGGAACACGACTGGCTCGCAGTCAACTGATTAATCTCGATCGATCGTACGTGCGGGGGACACGTCATTTAATCCTCTCACGTGAGGTGCACCACCGACCAGTCAATGGGCACGCACGTCGGAGGGGGGCTTGCATCATTGGGTGGGCACGCACGTCATTTACTCTACAACTGTTACTGATGCCTGCCTCACTCATGCCTCACGAGCACTGCCACCCGCACGAACGGGTGGGCCTGTTCATTTTGGTTGTAGCTGATGATTTTTGGTTGCGACTGATGGTTTTTTGGCTGTTTGCGACAGAGATTGCGGAAAAAGAGATACTCGCTTGCGATTTTTCATGATACAGATATTAGTTTTTTAACATGTACTACAATTAACTTGTAGACTCTATCTTAAAAAAATATTTTGTTTAAAAGTTAATTACTGTAGCAAAAACCAAAAGTGGCTTTTAGAAGCCGCAAAGAACAGGACCAAAGATTTATTATCTAGACGTCCATCGATTGCTATGATAGGAAGGATAAGCTGATTTTAACTTAGTATTCCGTGCAGATTTCATGCACCACAGAGTATTTCTTAATAGATTTACAAGTTTATTATAGATCAACAAATTTTTAAATAGAGTTTATTATAATATATATTGTAATAATTTTATTTATATTGGTCAAATCCGCATACGAATTTTTATTACTCTATACCCTCTCACGAAAATCTTAAAATCCATAAGGTACAACCAAAAGCTCCCCCCAAGCTCGCCAGCCGCCGCATGCCTGTGCGCCAGCCGCCGCCGCTCCCGCACGCCACGCTACTATGAGGGAGAGAGAGAGAGAGAGATGGAAGGACCTGAGAGGGAGGCGGTGTGATGGGGGGTGAGGGTGGTGACGTAATGGATGAGGGGGTCCCATTGGCTTTTAAAACGATTAGGGTTTTTTTTCCCTACGGGCATTACATTACATCAAGCATTTACAACAAAAATTTATATCAATAGATGGAGAACTATCATTGTTGCTCAAGACAACAATTTTTCTTCATCTAACAATATATATATATATATATATGTATAAATCAAAAATATATGCATTATTGCTTATCTTTGGCATGTTGTCCTCATTTTTAATTCAACCGCCTAGGCCCAGCCTAGGCCTCGCTTAGGCCCCCTAGGTGCTAGGCCCCACCTTGCCACCCGCCTAGCGCCTTCTTGAATATTGTCCCTCGCCGATTTGGGCGGTCGGCGATCACCCGTCTGGGCCAGCGCACTGACTTGCACAAGGGGTCGGTGCGCTGTCTCAGACCTACGATCCCACAGGTAGCCTGCAATATATTTTGACAATATGTCAATATACCTTAGTCCTTACATGAATTCCAAATAATAGGCCATGCCTGTGCCTCTAAGTTGGATTCCCCGGATGCCTACCAAAGGGCCGCTGCTTTGCTCGATCGATTTTGGGTCATGTCAGAGAGTTTACTATCATACAAGACGTGGGATCATGAATAGTTACGTAGCCAAGCGTCGATCGTCTTGGTGCTGAAGCCACATGGAGGCGCGGGGTTAGGACCTAGCCCAACGAAGTGCCTCGTGAAGTCAGCTCTCGACTTATAACGTTTGAGAGGTGAAGGCATGCATGAGAGCGTCGAGCTCGTCTCATGTATGCACAATCACCAAAGGATGAAAGAACCCGAGGTGTAAGGTTGACTCATGAGAACATGTTAGAAATAAGCTCCTAACTTGCCAGTTCAAGACGCACGGGGGTCCTTAGGTAATCAGGTCGTTGCGTGACCTCGGCGGGATGGGCATGGGTATACCACTAGTTCAAGGTACAGTGGAGTCTGGATGATGATGTGCATCCCTCATCGGGAAAACATGGCGCTCCGAAACTCACTTTTATGCGCAAGCAATGCTGGCTTGTGCGCTAGCTAGTGCAGTGCGAGGCTGGGCTAGCCAAAGTTCATCCTAGATTTATTCGCTATCTATCCAGCGTCACAGGTGATATTTTGGTTTATGCCATTCGACAATTGAGCATTTATTTTAGAAGGTCAGTTGCACAGATTCAGACTTTGCTGGGATTATACTGAAGATCTAGATTTATTCGTCTACTTTGTTAATAACTGTGTGTTCAGATTTGCTAGTGGTTTGCTCAATTTTGCTTCACGAGAAGTGTTTTGGATAAAGACTGTTCCAATCTGATGGACTTTCGATGCACAATGTGTATATGCTAATTTTATTGAAAGAGTTTATCACAACTTCGACTACTAGAGGGAATTCGACTAAAGGTGGAGATTATTAAAGTTGATCAGAATTTGTATCGTGTCCGTGTAGGACACTTCGTTGCATCATGACAGATATAGCATTACAGGTGTATGCACAGGTTGTATGAGACGTAGTGTCAATCTATAGCAACTGACTCTGATTTGGTTTTCTCTCCGTGTGTAACTCTTTTTCTTCATCTTATTTTATATATATATATATATATATATATATATATATATATATATATATATATATATATATATATATCTTAGTAGTCTATAGGAAAAGGTGTGCTTTATAAGAAGCGTTTCACTGTAATCTTTTTATTATTATAGTGATTTGTCTTCGAGTATTCATAGTTTTTTCTCGTAAAGATTATTCACATAAAATTCAGCAATCAAAGTTGGAAATATTTCGTCGAGGCCGCGGCAATGGTCTCCGTGAAAAGAAAGAGAGTTGAAAAACATCATTCAATTTCCCGTCAAGAAACGAGGGAAACATTTGCAAAAGCTGATACGCTGAAACGTTGCGCATTCTGCACATGGTACTGGGACAGGCCTGGTCCCGGCTAGCTGGTCGGGTGACTTGACCGAGGACTCGAGGTGTCCATGTTTCGAACACGTATTGGTACAGGCCTGGTACCAGCTGCACATGGTATTTGCCTGCAGCCCGATACGGAGGTTGACGGATGACTTGACGAGTTGCAAATTATAAGTGCTACCAACACTGCACGTAAGCGCGCACACACAGCAGACAACCAGCTAGTGCAATAGGTAAATAACTGGAGTCACCATGCGTCACGTTGCCAACTGCTTCTTGCCCCTCGTCGTAGCTGTCACCCATGCGCTGCTGCTCCGGCCGGTCGCCGGCGCATGCGAGCCGCGCGAGAGGGACGCGCTGCTGGCCTTCAAGGAAGGCATCACCGCTGATCCGGCGGGCCGCCTTGCCTCGTGGCGGCGAGACGAGGATTGCTGCCGGTGGAGAGGCATCCGATGCAGCAACCGGACCGGCAACCACCGTGTCATCGAGCTTCAACTTGCCAATGTGGATATGTTTGAGCAGACAGCTCTGGTCGGCCAGATAACTCCTTCCCTGCTCTCTCTGGAGCATCTAGAGCACCTCGATCTCAACGAGAACTCTCTGGAAGGGCCGACCGGTCGCCTTCCGAAGTTCTTGGGTTCTATGAAGAGCTTGAGATATCTGGACCTCTCCAGCATACCATTTACCGGTATGCTGCCTTCTCAGCTCGGTAATCTTTCAAACCTACACTATCTCGATCTCTCAGGCAATGGATCTAGTATGCTATCAACAGATTTATCATGGTTAACAAATCTGCCTTCGCTACACTATCTCAACCTGAACAACGTAGACCTCAGCACGGCAGTTGATTGGCCCTATATCGTGAACATGATTCCTTCTTTGAGAGTCCTCCATCTTTCTGACTGCTCTTTGCAGAGTGCAAACCAATTGCTCCCACGCTTAAACCTCACAAAACTTGAGAAGCTTGACCTCTTTTATAACGTTTTTTATCACCCGTCCGCATCTTGTTGGTTTTGGAACTTGACAAGCCTCAAGCACCTCGACCTTTCAAACAACCATTTGTACGGTCGATTTCCAGATGCACTAGGAGGCATGACATCCCTCCAAGTCTTTGATTTTTCACACAACTTTGACACGGGCAACATTGGCACAACAATCATGGCTCCAAACTTGCTGAGGAACCTATGCAATCTGGAAATCCTAGACCTTGATCGGAGCCTCTCGTCTGGGAACATAACAGAGTTATTTGAGAGTTTGTCGCATTGTCCATCTAAGAAACTGCAGGCATTGCATTTGGCAGGCAACAATATCACTGGAACCCTACCAACTGGAATGGGCCAATTTACCGGTTTAGTCACACTCGACCTCTCCGACAACAAACTCATTGGTGCCATCACAGAAGAACACTTCGCTGGTCTGCGCAGCTTAGAAGGCATAGACTTGTCCCGTAATCACTTGAAGATTGTGGTAGGTCCTGAATGGTCACCCCCCTCTAGGCTAGAGAGTATAGGTTTTGCATCTTGCCAAATAGGTCCTCAGTTTCCTGCCTGGCTTCAACGGTTGGCAGGTATTGATTGGATCGAAATTTCAAGCAATGGTATAGCTGGTCAGCTTCCAGATTGGTTTTCTACGGCATTCTCAAAGGTTGGATATTTGTACATCTCCAACAATCGAATCAGCGGTGGCTTGCCACCAAATATGGAAACCATGTCATTGATCAGTCTCTCCCTAGGCTCAAACCAACTAACGGGAGAAATACCTCCGTTGCCGAGAAGCCTCACCTATTTGGACGTATCAAGAAATGCTTTATCGGGACTTGTTCCAGGATCTATTTGCAAAACTCAAAAGTTGAAGTACTTAGATCTAACCGACAATCTTTTGGAGGGAGAATTTCCCCAATGTTTCGGGATGAAAAATGTAGGAGCTCTTCTTTTAAGTAACAATAGGTTTTCAGGCAAGTTCCCATCTTTTCTGCAAAGGTGGTCACATCTAGGTTATCTAGATCTATCAAGAAATAATTTCTCTGGAAGATTGCCCATGTGGATCGAAGAGTTAAAGGGATTACAATATCTAGGGCTAAGCTATAATTCGTTCTATGGGAATATTCCATCCAACATCACCAATTTTAAACATCTTCGTGATTTGAATCTAGCAGGCAATAGATTATCAGGTGTTATACCTTGTCATTTGTCAAATTTAGCGACGATGGCAGGAAAGCTTGTTCATGATGCTTATGACGTAGACTCATACCTCGGATACTTTGAATCTGGTTATAATCTGCCTGTGGTCACGAAGCAGCAAGAACTCTATTATCATGTGTCAACTTCGCACATGTTCAGCATCGACTTGTCGTCCAACTGCCTGACTGGTGGAATTCCAGAAGATATAGCTTCTCTTGCATTGAAAAGTCTGAATTTGTCACGCAATTATTTGAGTGGAAAAATTCCAGACAAGATTGGGGCCATGCAGTCAATGGAATCACTGGACCTCTCAAGGAACAAGCTTTATGGGGAAATCCCACTCAGCATGTCAAATCTAACATCTTTGAGCTGCTTGGACTTATCATATAACAATCTTACAGGAAGAATACCATCAGGATCACAACTTGACACCCTCAACGCGGAAAATCCATCTATGTACAGTGGAAACAGTGGCCTCTGCGGGCCTCCTCTTCGAGTGAATTGTTCAGGAGATATTGCATCAAAGCATGGCCATGGTGATCACAAGAGAACTACACAGGACCTTGAGCCGAAGTTCTTCTTCTACCTTGGGCTTGGGTCAGGATTTGTTGCTGGCCTCTGGGTGGTGTTTTGTGCCATGCTCTTCAAGAAAAAATGGAGGACTGCTTATTTCTGCTTCTTCGACAAGGTATATGATAAAATTTATGTATTTGTGGTTGTCACTTGGACAGGCTTGGCGCAAAAGACAAGTACATAGTACACATTATGATAATTGGGAAGCTTGGCTAGAATGGCAACTGCAAATCTAGTCATATTACAAATAAAGCTGCTGCTAGTGTGTGTGTGTGTGTGTGTGTGTGTGTTTTCTGGTCCCATGGTGCTGCCATATGCATGTTGGTTCCTTTGACGTTAAAACAATAAATGTTGTTCTTCAGTTCATGTAATGTATGTACACCGTCTGTTTGTACTTTTCAAGAGGCCAAGCAATGAATGTTATCAATTTCAGGCATGTCTTTTGTGTTCAGGAATCAAAGGTCTCAACCACGAGAACCCAATCTTAAGTAACAGCAAATGAGTTACACACAAACCCTTCAAGCTCTATCGAAGGGGGCACCCGTCTCTACGTGATAGCTATTTAAACAGGAGCCAACTCGAAGAGTATTTTTGTAGGATCTCAATCTCAATGGCACAGCACAGGCACTCACACGGCATGAATTTAAATATTAAGCTGATACGCGATTGCGATTAATTAGAGCATCAAGCTCTTATAGCAGAAAGCAGGACCGTATCAAATCCACGCTAGGCACAGCCTTCATTGTTTGGAGCTACAACGCAGGTTTGCAAAAGAGTGGCACCACAATCACCTACTGCCACTACACGACGATCGAACGGAAAATGCACCATGAACTGCCACTAAATGAACCTAAACCCTAGGTCTGTAAACCTGTTCTCCATCGCAAAAGGTAAACGACCATGCACACGGGCAGCAAAAAGAGTCATTATGCTTATAAGATCAAGTGCTCATGATTTCTTGGACCGGGAACGCAGTCTGCTTGCGACACAGTCAGGGCTTCGTTCAATCAGCTTCCTCTTCTTTGGCACCGGCTTAGATGGAGTGCCACACCCAATGTCCTGATTATTAGCTTGACAATCCAAAGAATCAGATGTCACCACAGACTCGCTTCTGTCATCATCCTTGTAGCCACCTGCAGGATTCTTCACTTGGTGATCAGTTCTTTCGTTCTGGTTAACTTTGCTGCTCATTTCTACATCCTCTGGTCCCTGCTTGACAACCAGAGCATGTTCAGAAATGGATGAGGTTTCCGATTTGGTAGATGGCAACTTGTTCGAGGAGTCAGCTGAGCTTGAATCTGCTGAGTTGGATGATGATCGCAGTGTTTCAATGAGATAGTGTGCCACAGATTTGTAACCAAGGCTTACAACCTGCATGAAGGAACACGCCTATTTGCTCAGAACCATCGGAGCAATAACAAAATGAAATATGCACGCTAGAGTTTTAGAACCCCACTTAATGATCATGACTTTTGACTTGCTGTGATACGGTCCACTATTAAGTTTTCTTCCCACTTTTGATCATTACAAACTAACTACAATGAATGAATGTCAAAACACTTTTACTTCAAATGGCACTTTGTACTTTCCATTTCTAAAAGGATATGTGTTTTAGTATTTATACCTTTCTATACACACAGCCAGTAGGGAACCATCCTTTCTTAGTTCTGCAGATACTGCAATTGCAAATGCCGCGACAAACCGGACATATCCAATTAGGATTCTTCTTAGCTTCTAGTACATTCTCACCATATCTGCATTAATTATAAAATGTCGATCCAAAAATGATAACTAAATGAAAAATGCAGAGCCATGGGAAACAGATCTCTATTGGTAGGTTTTGGAAGTTTAGATATATGTAGTCTATTTTAACATTTCAACAACAAAAATGGAGGGAAAATTTTCTATTTGTCAATAGCAAAGACCTATTACTGAAAGTTTCTACTTTGATAACTCAATACCAGTAAAAACTAAAGACTAGGGGATTTTTCAATTCATAGAAATCAAGATCGAATCCCTTGTTTGCATGCCAAAAGCTTTCAAAAATTCAGAACTCATAAATTGAACATTAGGAATTGTATTTTGATTCACAGACTGTAAGATGGAACTCTTTCAATTTTGTTCTTGTAACTTGAGTATTGTCAACCTTTTTGTGCTAAAAGATGCAGATGCAAACTTATAACAAAAAGATGGAACTCTGTTGCAAGTCATACACTATCATAAACAACACCATCCTTAAATATCAGCAACAAAGAAGTATGTCCACAATCCATTAATGTACACATCTTAAAAGATTGGTAACAAAGATGACACAAGAGGGTGCATGTTCACAATCCATTAATGTACAATACTGTGTTTCTTTTTATCAAGTAACAAAACCAACGTTCGATTGAGAGAGTTGAAAAAACTCACCTCATGTACAAACAATCTCCACAGAACTGCCCTTGGACAATCTGGCATTTACAGCAGCTTGTACGATGACCAAGAGTTTTCTGTCTGTACAATCGAAGCATTAAATAATTATGTCAAAGTTGAACAAAGATGATGAACATAGACTGTACATCAGGCATCCTCCATCTTTTATTACGTGTACAACGCATCACAAATCATGACTACAATAACTACCATATCAAGCATCACGAAAAACTCTGAATAAGAATAACAATAACTTGGTGTCTACCAGGTTAAAATGGAAATTAAATTTTGAAGTAAATATGATTCTTATGTAGAAGGTATGTGCTTTAGGCTAAATTTAATCTTGAAATTTTCTCGTTTTCTCTTTACTCTAAGAGTAGCATACAGCTTTTTTTACTGTACAATAACATGTTAGCCCAAAAAAGAAGGCTGCTGAACCTGAAAACTGCACTGAACACAAAAGAATGGAGACGTTCTTGTGCTGCAAACTGTGCATCCTGAGAACTGCTGATCCACTACAGCGTTTGTCTTCTTCTTTTATAATACAAAACTGAAACTAATGCACTAACTTACCACTAACTCCTTAATGCATGCATACTGAAACTGATAAACTGATGAGTAATGATGCATGCATGCAGGTTACAAACTGTAAGCACTAACAAGAAACCGCAACACACTAAATGAGTTATCAACCAGGAGCTTTTAAACCGAACAATAATTATCCAACATAACAATCAACATTATTACATATAAGCATGGCCTAGCAAAGGAACCTGTAGAAAAATTACAGCATTCGCAAATAATACTTCAAGGACAACTTACCGACACTGATGACAGGTTTGGCCCCTCACTTGATCATAGATGCGCTTACCATCTTGGCCATAACCATCCACAAAGAGAGTCCAGGGCACCTCACAAGTACCTAAAAGCTTATCATGCTCTTCAGTGTAAACTTCTTCCTTGGATCCTTCCTCAATTAAATCAGAACTTCCACCTTCAAGATCCTTCTCCTTTTTTGCGCGAATTTCACAATAGCTAACTGGATCCAAGCTCTTCAACCTAAATTAAAAATGATTTAATCAGAAGAAGATTCTTATTTTGTCATGAAAGGAACCCACGGTAAAGGCTCAAGAGTGAAGGAAATGAATACCAACCAACTAGCTTAAACTTAATCAACATCTAAACAGTTCTTCATATATAGAAGAAAGTAAAACTATTGAATTCGAACCTGTGGGATAAACTGGAGTGTAAATATCCCATGAGAAAGTAACACATTTTTAAGAAACTAAGCATTCTAGGTACCAATTTTAGAATGCCTACTGGAAAGGCATTATGTTACGACCATGTTGAACATTTGAAGATTATGCAAGTTAATCACAGAGTTCAGATATGTGACTACGTGTAGTGGATGAAAAGAAAGAACGGCCATGTTCAACCATATCCATTAATGCCCAAGGGACACGCACAAGATAAAAGGAGAAATGTGTGGAGGAAAGAAGTAAAAGGGGAGAGAATACTGCCAAAAGTAGTAAAGATGAGAGCTTTAATACTAAAACGAACAGTCAGGAAGGGAAACGTATGGAGGTAAGTAGTAAAAAGCGAGATAATTCCACCAAAATTACATGAACAAGAACTGCAAGGTCTTACTCATACGGCAAGAAATGAAATAACATGAGAACTAAGCTACAAAAGAGTACTTGAACAATAGATGCATGTAGACACACAAGAACAAAACTGCATAAAAGAACAGATTTTCGCAGCAGCACACATACAAATTTACCAACGTATCAAAAATTAAGAGTGGTCCGTGCAAGAATCTAACGGAACAAGATGGAAGCTTTGGCCAAGAAGATTCACTCCGAACCTGAGGGACCGTCGCGCGGGAGACGGGGAGGCGGGCTTCGTCCTGGGAGCGCCGGCGGAGCCCGGCGTCTCCGGCTTCCGTCGCCAGCGACCGCGACCACTGCCGGTGGCGGCGGTAGCGGACTGGTTGAAGTGATTGGCGAGGTCGAGGATGCCCAGCTTCTGCATCCGCTCCATGTTCTCCCGGATCCTCGCGTCCCTCTCCCGCTCGTACCCGTCCAACTCCTTCGCCGCCGCCGCCAGAGAGAACTCCAGGGACGGGCTCCTCGGCAACGCCGGTGCGGGCTCCTCCGCGGCGGTGGATGCGGCAGCCATGCCCCGCATGCTCACCATGGCAATCTTGCGGTGGGCGCGGGATTCCTCCCCCAGATGGTGGCGAGGGTTTGGGGAGGGGAGGGAAGCAAAGGGGGAACAGGAAGCCGCGAGCCCAACGGTTAGATTTGCCAGTGCGGTGGTTTTAAGCGCAAGCTCACCGGTGCGGTGAAGTGACCGCTCGTTTCCTGTGCCTCGTACTCGGGTGCGATCTCCCTGACCTATGGGCTCACCCTAGGGCCACCTCGGAGGTCTGGACCACCAGTCAGTTGCATAGATCTGGCTGATCTGTGGGGCCCACATAGAGCTCTCTTTCAATGACAGGTGGTTAAGGTTACAGCTACCTCTTTTCGGGCCCATATGTTAGATGCAGTGTTAGGCTTTTCGTTGGTTCCTGTGTAGCGGGTATGGCGGGAGGGACTACGTGGATGACAGGATGAGGGAAAAAGTACATTTCGTACGAAACATTACCTATTGACTGATATGTGGGGTATGTATAGTACCAACTGTGTAGAGATAGTGGGGGTAAAGTTAGATGTCGTGGTTAGTACCGGACTAATTTTTAGTCTATGGCTAATAGCTTTTGATTATAATCGATGATTTTTAGTTGCTCATAAGAGAGAGTATAAAGTAAAAGATACTTGTATACGGTTTTGATCTATCTAGATAAAGTCGCTATAGTGTATACTAATATTAATTTGTAGATCCCACTTTGAAAAAATAAGCTATTTGAAAGCAAATAATATAGATAAGTCAAAGTTATAAGCTAGAAGCCGAAAAGAAGGGACTCGTGAATAGTAGAGGTCGACTGGGAAAAGAAGAGTAGTAGGATTATAGGAGTACAGGCTATTACAGGTGGGTAGATTAGTTGTCTAGGGATGTTTCTATTATTGTGATTGATAGTTATCTTAGAATCATGTATATCAATATCTTCACTTATCATTGAAATGAAATCGATTTTTGAAATTTTTGAATCTTTTCATTTGCTTTTGAATCCCTGTTAATCCCAACCCAATCCCGCCCAAATCCCGGCCATCCTCGGCCCAAGTCCACTAATGAAACCAATCTTGCTACTCGTTTTTCGCACAATCACTGTTCACGGTCCGAAAACAGCCACCGTCGCCCGATGTTTTGCCGCCACCGTGCCTCACCCCTCGCCCGCCATTGCTTTGCCCCTGCCACCCTGTCAGTGATCTTGTGCCTCATCTGATGAGCCTCTGACAGGCATTAATTGCACCCCCAGCCCACGCATCATGTCACCTGGAGCTTTCGGCCACCGCCGCACTGTCCTTTGTCTCATAGCCGACCACCGCCTCTCACAGCCAACTTGACCCCCTCTGTAGCTTTTGACCGCCGCAACACCACCCTCGAGATCGCCAGTGCACCTCCCCTATTGGCAGAGCTGCGCCTCCCCGAGAATTCCCGAAACCATCAGCGCCTTCCCGCCATCGGAACCAGAGCATGGCCCCAAACCTCTATCTCGCCCTATTTAAACCCCAGGACCCCTCCGTAGGGAAGCACAGACGCACAGCAAGCCCCATACACCCCAATTGCTCAGAAGTTCACCACACCACCAAAAATCTCCGGAAGACCTAAGGTGAGCCTCTTCTTCCAATCCGACTATTTAGCCGATTAGTTTCCGATTGCATTCGCCAATAACTCCTACTAGCTCCCAGAAACACCCTTGAAGCAACACTGCAACCTCCCGAAATAAATAGGACGATTTTTTTGCTGTTGTTTTGAAATAATTTATTAAGATAATTTTTTCAAAATAGTTTATCAGTATTTGATTTATTTATATAAATACTTATAGTAGAACTAATAGCTACACAGCAGAGCTAAAAGCTGTGAGCTTTGAGCTACAGTTGAAAAAACGCTCTCCCTATGAATGGGCTTTCGGCACAAGCCCAGGCCGTGTGCTGCCGAGAAGCTGAAGCCGGGTTTCACCAGCTTATTGGGCTTTTGAGGGTCAAAGATAGGTAGGACATTGCCACTGAAGTTGCAAGAAATTACCATCTCCACCAAGGTATAACACGGAGCTTTCTCCTCGCCTCGCCCCAGCCTAATTCCCCTCCCAGTCCAGATTCCCAGGCCGCTAGGGTTTCGCCGCCGCGCCGTCCACCGCCTGGAGTAGACGCCGGGCTGCACCTCTTCACTCCGCCGTCAGCCTCATCCCCCTCCCAAAGGTACCGCGCTGCCTTCTTCCGCCGACGTCCACCTCGTCTCGCCCCGGGCCGCGCCGCCTTCATCCGTCCCCGTAATCCGTGAGAAGCGGCGACGTCAGCCACCGCGTCGGCGGCGAAATCCGGCATAACCTGTCCCACTTCCGCTTCGAATCGCAGCTCGCGGCCTTCCTCCCGTGCGCAGCCAACGGGTCAGTCCAAAAGCCTACCTTTTTCTGTTACTCTTTTGATCTTCTTTGGTAGCGGCTAGTTCTTGATCCGAGAAGAAGGGAGAACGATGTCCCCTGTCGCTAGCGTTCTAGTCTTGGTAGTTTTAAGATCGCTTAAATCGGGTTAAGATGTTGATGCGTTCACCCGTATCTTAGAATTATCTCTGCATTTATGCGTGTAAGATGGGGATTACAGAGGAAGGTTCAAGTTTGAATTGTTGTTGTGCTGGTATTTGGGTGGATCGCAAGAGGGGTTTGGGGATCTTCCAGGGCTGTAATTAATACTAGTTTCTTCTTTGAATCCTTGCTACTTTTTTAGGTTTGCTGAGTGCTTGCTAGTAATGCTATTAGCTAGTTCTCTGGGAATTCAAAGCGTTAGCAGGCCATGGTCCTTACCATTTCCCAGATGTTTTGAGGCCCTTGCATGTTAAGGTGCATCTTCGCCAACACTCATGTTGCATTACTCAGTATGAATATCATCGTTTTTTGTGTGTGTAAATTTTCCACCAACCAGTACACAAAGGCTAAAAAGGCTTGTGTTGGGAAATTTGGGGCCTATTGCTTTCTTACCAAACACCTAAATACCTAATGCCACACGAATTTGTATTTCAAGATGATGCTAATAGTCCACATGGGAGGAAGTCTTGCTTTTGTTCCGGATTATTATGTATGTTCTAGATTTACCGTATACAGAATTTTGTTATCCAGGAAGGTTTTTCATGTACCTCCGGCATTGATAGTGATGGAGTCATGGAGAATGGTGAGGTGCCTGGTTGCAGGGCAAAAACATAGCTCTGCTACACAAGTTTGTCTAACTTACCCATGAGATGTAGGTATTGGCTAGCTATTGGTTGATTTGCTTAGCTCAAATAGGAATTGTTAGGCTCATAGACTGTAGATACTGGTGAATTTCCTTTTCAATAGGTTCTAGCATGTTAGCTGAGGGAGCAAGACTTTTGTGTGGAGGCCAATTACACAATCTGTCTTTGCAAGAAAAGATTTGTTGTAGTTACCAAAGAATGGTTTAAGTTTGGATGGGTGTTGCACAGGTGCATATGGTGACCCATTGGCTAGCTCAGAAATCCATTTGAACAATGCACATCCAACGTGCTTCAGGCCTTTGCTGGCTTGGATAGATATTGATTTTTTCTACTTAGTCTTGACCATGGTGGCTCAATATATTTGGTTGCTAGGCAGGAGTATTATTTCATTGTGCACAACCCAAATATAACCTGAGAAAAGGATAAGCATGGTTACTCAAATTAGTTGGCTCAAGCATAAGCCGTCCCAATTGATAAAATTCTACAAAACAGCTAGTTGTTGCCTTTGAACGGGTTAGTCAGGTTGGTTTTTCCCCTTAGAAACCACTCAACCTTAGTTGGGTCAGCATAGTGTATGGAAGCTTCAGAAAGTTCAAAGCTCATAATTAGATACTTTATATACATTCCCTCATTCCCTGTGCAAACACCAACTTTTGCAATGTTTCTGAAAATATTACATTAGTTCTTTTGCTTCCATATGCTTGCTAATTGTTGATCCAATTATTGTCTGCTCTTGGTAATGTTCATGCTACAGCAATGTGTTTGCCATCAGTGCTCTTGGTAATATTTATGCTATAGCAATGTGTTTGCCTTTAGTGTGTTACATCACATTGATTTTTGACCTCTGTATGCTTGTATTATTATGTTTTCTTTGCTTCATGGAAAATAACCTTTTGAACTGAATTGTCTTTATGCCTTCATTGCTGCGATAAACTTTGGCCTAGTGCCCGATGCTAAAACTTTTGTTCCTTTTCTCTCTGCAGGTTTCTTTCTTCCTTATATCCTTCTGCTGTTAGCTGCATTACAAGGAAAATGGCAAGCAAAGCAGGTGGTGACAGCAAAGAACCCATAAATGAGCAAGTAGTTGCAAATACTTACGCCAACATGCGCTCCGAAATGAATCAACTCTACACCAAGATCACGGAGTTGGAAATGGAAGTCAGCGAACACTCTCTTGTGATTGGCGCAATTGAGCCACTGGACCCCACAAGGCGTTGCTACAGAATGATTGGCGGAGTCCTGGTCGAGAGGACCATCAAGGAAGTCTTGCCTGCGGTGCAGCGCAACAAGGAGGGCCTTGAAGAGGTCATCGCTCGCATGCACGAGGCACTGGAGAAGAAAAAGAAGGAGATCACCGAGTTCGAGCTCAAGTACAAGATCAGGATCCGGAAGGCCGACAATGACTCTGAGGAAGAAGGCAGAAAGAAAGAAGGCCCTGCACAGGGGGTTCTTGTTGGTCCTGCGGGCCAGTAGAGCAAACTGACCGAACAGAAAGACTTGCATACTCCTGTTTGAAAGTCAGATTGCTCTTTGCTAGATATCAACTGATATCAGTGCTTGTGTGCCTGGGCGCTATGTTTCTGTAAAACTGGCGAATCCGTCCTTTGTAAAACTCGAGATTATGCTAAACGAGAACTCTGTTCGTAACTACAGATTTTGCGCATGTTGCAGTTGATTTTTTTTTTTGCATCTTTCATCGTTCTTCAGGTGTCGTCGTGTTTCAGATTTTTCTGCTTGTTGATGGTGAGCTGTGAATGCCGCAGGAATCTCATTGAAATTTTGTTAGCAATTCCTCTGTAGGTTCTATGAAAACCCTTTATTTCGACCGGATCCCGAAATGTTCTGGCATATGATTGGATGTGACGGTAAATACTTGATGTCCTATGGGTTATGACTGTCTGTTGTTACTTGTTACCGACTGTCTACTAATGAAGAAAAGTGGACAATTCACTTATACTTCAACAATATTTGCAGAGATTTCCTTGAGAACGTTAAATGCCAACGGGTGCAGCACCATACTTGTCCTATCTCTGCCGACTTGGCATTGAAACCTAGCTTGAGCCTTTGGAGCCTGGCCATTGCCCATGCCTTGAAGATCAGGTATGATATCCCGATAGAATTGAATATAAAATGCTTGAGAACAGAGAGTCCCGTTCCACAGATAACGATCTTCTCTTTAGGAATTCCTTCGATGTGCAACTGGAGGTAGATAAGGGGGGCAACTGTGCAAGAATTCCAACGTCATGCTTCAACACCTCCTTAACAATAAGACAGGCTGTAGAGGTTATGGAGTTCAGCAATCCACTTGGGAACCCTAGAACATATCCTGAGATCCCTAGAATTGGTCAGATCTCCAAGGTCTATGATGTTGTCTATTGAGTTCATCCAAAAATGGAAGCCTCACAACATGCGTAGGGATTTCACATTACCAATCCCGCTGGGCAAACTTATATCACGTGGAAGGATCGAGTCCAACAACCAACGCAAATTAACAATATCTGACGGAACTTCAAATATCTCTACTACTGTAGTCAGTGGCGGAGCTTGGAGGAAAATACAGAAAGTTCCTCCTCTAAAGGGGAAGTTCATCAGTTTACAAGGTGGGGGGGCCATGGCCCCCTCTGGCACTAGAGAAGGTCTGTCCCTGGTTGTAGTCCCCTAAATTTACTTGATGGCACTATGTTACCATGATATGCATAGTCCAGTGAGGTCACTTATTACCAAGTCATGGTTTTCGCTTGAAATTTCAAGAGCTAAAACTCGGAGATGCTTGAACTCAAACAAGGGAGGTGTATACGTGGAGGTACCAAATCTCACTAGTGCTCTTACCTGTGAGAGATGGATGGTTCTCAATATTGTGCCATCTATTACACCATCCAAATAGAGAAGCAGTCGACGGACCTTGTCATGGCTTATAAGTCGGATACCGCAGTGATAAATTTCTCTTCTCTGCACTTGTGTATAATAAGATCGAGCGTCATATCATGTACTCCACACGACAACACCTCGCCATTAGGGTCTGTATCTGCCGGTTGGATCTCGCCGAAGCGCTTTACTTATAAAAGCTTTGGCTACCCATTGACTGTCCAAATCCCTTGTGGATTGTGTAATCCTCTAGATATCTATATCCAAATACAGCATGCATGTCTTCAAATAACGAGGAAGATTTGTTTTTCAGCTTTTTTTCAGTTTCAGTTTTTTTCACTATTCAGTAATTCGTCTTTTCTAAATTTTTTAAAATTTTTGAGCTTTTTTGCATTTTTATTTTTTTCCCCGTGTTCCTTTGCATTGTCCGTGATGGGTTAACATATTTTTTTTCTATTTTTTAAATTTTTTTAAAATTTAATTATGTCCAAAAAGTCAAATCAGTTACAGTAAAAAAAGCCAGCTATAGTAAAATTTCAGCCAAAAGTCAGAAGCTATCGCTAAAACGAACACCCTTTAAGTATTTGTCTCGTTCCTTCCAAGGTGGGATTCACTTCAAAGTTGGAGCCCAAAGAATTCAGTACTAGCTCCCATTCCACCTATTTGTTACGTTCTACTTCCAAGGAAGATTGATGTAGCTGAGGCTGAGTATTTATTCTCTGTTGCATATTCTGACGGTTACTTCCTCTCTTCTTGTTCCTTCTTCCATATCATGAGACATCATCAGAAATCTTATATGATAAGAACTATAGACGATTAATATCACCATATTGTATATGCCATTAAAGATTGCAATGGATTAATCAGTTGTTATCAGACATATGTGCTTTTAGAACGAGTATAGTTTTTAGCTTTGACCAACAAAAAAGAGGCACTAATACCCTTAGTACAAAGTACTACAGACTCGAAGAACAATCGTTCCAATTATTTACATTGATTAGTAAATAAGCACTATAGACTCGACATCCAACTAAGAGGACGTTCCTGGTTAAAATTTTACTGTAGCTGATTTTTTATTGTAGTTGAGTTGGTTTATTGGGTATAATTAAATTTTAAAAAATAGAAAAATAGGGAAAAAACACATGTTAACCCATCACAAACAATGCAAAGAAATACAGGAAAAAAAATATAAAAAAGCTCAAAATATCTATAAAAAAATTACGAATTACTGAATAGTGAAAAAAAAGAGCAAGACCTAAGTTTCCTTTTTTTCTTTCACCTAATGAAAACTACCCATTTTAGATAATTGCAGATAGAATTGAGGAATATTTTTAAAAAAATACCGCCCACCGTGGGGCTCGAACCCACGACCACAAGGTTAAGAGCCTTGCGCTCTACCGACTGAGCTAGACGGGCTCTTGCCTCCGTTGCAGCCCACCACACTAAACATCTCTGATTGAAACAAACGAAAATTGGCCAGCAACCCGTTTGCTCCACAGTCTGGCCGTCATTGTTCCATGCGCCGGTCTCCTGTTTTGACAGCTCAAAGAAAGCACTCTTTTTGAAATTTGCAAGGCCTCACAAATGGGCCATGGCATTTACTAATTTTCAACTTAGGTCATGTTCTTATTGATTTTTACTTCTAACTTTGCTTAGAAAAGACAAAAATCAATATAAATACTCAGTTTCTCAAAACGGTTTCTCCATTTTTCTCGCTACTATCTCGCTCCGGGTATAAGGCAAGAGTCATATGTGCATCATGCACCCCGCTCCTTTCGCTCCCGTCATACGAACGCATATCTCTTTCAACTTAAAAACTTAGTTTATAAATGGGTTGAGAAGAGGTATGATTTTTGATCTGATGATGTTGATCATGATATTGCATATTTGTTATTAATGCTTGCTGAGTATTTTTGTACTCATCCTTATTATTAATTATCCTTGTTTAGATGTGAGTCGGTAAGATGATTTACCTAGTTATGATGAGGTTGATGCGGAGGATAGCTATGAAGAGGGAAACGAGATTGGCCCGGAGTATGACGCGTATGAGACACATGCCTTGTATGGAGGCTAAGATGAGTAGGTGGTGGCTAGGTATATTAGCTTTTATATTTGTGTAATTATTAGTTGGTGCCACTTCTATTTTTAAGTATTGTAATATTTGGACATAATTATGTAGCCATATGTCAAACTGTAGCTCTACGTAGCAATGATATTATAATAATATTGTATCGTCTCTAACTTTTGTTCTATCGTAACACTCTGATATGATTTATTATTCGATAAAACCGTAGATTGATACCATTATCTAATATAATGATAGCCTAGATCATCACATAGCGGTTCTGAATTCTGATAAAGTCTTTAACAAGTACAAGATTTGGTGAGGAAGGCCATCACTAATGCCTAGCTTAGTTGGGCAACAACCTAGAAACTTAGCAGTTGTAGCAGCTGCTAGCCCTCACACTCCGCACTACAATTACAAAGGGGAATTAGGAGGCATCAGTATTGGCTTTTTACTAATATGATTTTAGCTGAAAATAAATTGTAATAGCTGAAAGAAGTGACTTTTAGAAAGAGTATGCGAGAGGTGAAAAAAGTGGGAGAGAGATGCGCGCGTATGACGGGAGCGTAAGTAGTGGGGTGCGTGATGTACCCGTAACCCCCTGCTTTATCCCCAGAGTAAGAAGGTAGCAAGAGGAGTGAAGAAGCTGGATGTTCGTATTGGTTTTGCTTTTTTTAAGCATAAGCAAAAAACAATACGAACAGGACCTTAATCAGATTTGCTTCAGTACATCTCTTTTAGAAAAGTTTACGAGTCTTAAAACACAATAGTTAATATTAAACGATGACAAATCTGTATCAACCAGTGAAGAATAAATCAAATTGTAGATTAGATATAGATATATATACTTCAATATTAGATTTAGATTTGAATCTTCAATGTGATTCATTTTGTAGATTATGCATATTTGGCTACACATAATATTAACAATTTTATTTTAAAATTCGTAAACTTTGTTTTTTTTTAAAAAAAAGAAAGAGATGTACCGAAACACAACCCAGTCGGCAGTCATATAATCTTCATCGTTTACAAGCTCTGATTCTTTCTCTTTCTTTTGTTCATCTACCACTTCTCCCCTCTAGAGGTAAAGTTCAGGAGCAATTAACGCTACTCGGTCAATTCTGGCATTGCGAGCAGCAGCAAACAAAAAACTGAATCCAAAATAGAAAAAAAGAAGTTCACCGAGGATAGAAAATCCGTCGAGGCGATGCAGTAAAAACTGCTCGCCCACCAGCGATCTGGGACAAGACGGGAGGCGGAGACACCGCGCGTGGAGGGAGCACGGCCAACAATGATTCGGTTGGCATCGGATGCCGTCCAAGGGTCCGTCCGTCCGTCCGTATCCATACATCTCATCCCGTCAAGCAGTTGCAGTTCTTTACAACCTATAACTTATATTTTTTTATAAATAAATAAATAGGATAGTTTTTCTCCTATTATTTTACAGTAGTTTATTAAGATAACTTTTTAAAAACGATTTATTAATTTATCAATATTCAATTTATTTACATAAATACTTATATTAAAGTTAAAATTCATTAGTCGTAGTCGAAAAAAAGCACAAACTGTACGCTAACAATTGTTTCAGTTTTTTTTCTTCTTTACTATGATTAATCTTTTTTTTTCTTTTGTGTGTGTTGAAGATAAGGGTTGTGCTAAGCTGCAACCGCACAGATGTAGACAGATCATTTTATTCACTGCACCAACTTGAGAGCAATGGAACGATGTGCTCGTGAAGTTGAAAGCTAAATAATGAATGGAATGTTCCATGTAGATGACCGTGGCAGAATTTTCTGTTCGGAAATGCTTGTTTACACGCGCGTTAGTGTGAAAAGCCTCACCAAACCCTTACAAATTAGGTGATGTTCAGAATAGTGTTAACTTATGATTTTTTTTATTGCAGCTGTCTTATTTTTTATTATATCTGAGTTGATTTATTTAATATAAATTTTAAAAAATAAAATATAAAAAATATGTTAACCCATTACGGACAACATAAAAAAATACAAGAAAAAAGAAACGATAAAAAAGCCCTAAAAACAGATGAAGATGAAATTAATGAATAGTGAAAAAAGCAAAAGTCAGAAACTAAATTGAACGGTGACTTAAAAGTAACCATAACCATCAACTAGTACAATGCAATTCAAGAATAAAATCAAGCCTGAATAAAATTCCTGACCGTCATGAGATATACGGTTTCTGATGGTGAGAGGGGTGAAAACCGATCGGTTCTAATAAGCTAAGGCCCCGCTCATTTCGGCTTTTTTTTGGCTTCAGCTTCTAGCTTCTGCTTTTTTTTCACTATTCACTACACTATCCACTAACTCACCTCTGTGTTTTTCACCACTCTGTGTTTTTTCAATTAAAACCAAAAGCCATCGCTATTCCGATCACCCCCTAAGCCATCCCGAGGAGAAATTTCTCAGGAGGAGATAGGAGGTTCCGTCTGCTACAACTACATCGCCGTCAAGCTAATCAAATCAAAGTAGCTAACAAACTAGCTGTGATCGAGCATCGTTTAGCATAGTAGTACTGTATGATACGAGCTAGGCTTTAAAATACGAGCTAGTACTGTAAGAGTTATCCGAAGCTATAAATAATAAGCCCACATGTTGCCAACTGCCAGACAATGGGACACGAGACAAGAGAATCAAGAGACGCGAACGCGCGGCGATGCACCACTGGCAGCCAACCGACGGCTGCACCTTCAACGTATTTTTGTCAGCAATTTCCATAGTTTACGTTCTTTTTATCGCAGCATATAATTTATGGATGTATGTAGTAGCTCTTAGGTTTAGTATAAATGTTTATACCTATGAATCAGTAAGTCATTTCGAAGTGTTGTTGGGAAGTCTAGCATCAAGATGCAGGAAGTGTTTTTCTTTATTTTCGTCTAGCAGCTCAGATCTCGGGCATGCCAGATAAGTTATTTTTTTTAAAAAAAAAACAATAATCCACACGACACACACACATATCTTTACTACTTTAAAAGAAGGAGTTGGTGGTTGATGAGTCCTCTCTCATATCTCTTCTCAGTCATTTGATCTGAACAATAAAATCTTAACCACTCCTTTCCTCTCCCCCCTCTCTCTCTCTCCCCCTCTCTCTCTCGCGATCTAACTACTAAAGTTTTTCCGTTGCAACGCACGGGCACATGACTAGTATATATAACTACAAAAAGCTACCAGTTGGTTAATTTAATTGGTATTCATCAATAGCAAAATGGGCCCAAAAAATTAGGAGAGACCAAGTACAGAGATGTGCTAATACTGTCGTCGCTATACAGCTGATCGAATATATATTGCTCGGCAGCGACAAATATCAGAAAGCAACAATACGTATCGATCACAAGCTCACAACCAACTCGAGGAATTTATACATGTTTAATTAAGCGATGAAGTTTTTTTTTTGTTCACTTCTAGTAGTGAGTGTTTTTGTCCAAAGCGTGCGCTTAAGAGAGACATGGCTAGAGCCAAAAAGCAAGGGCACTAGCTTAGTTTTTCGCTGCCAAAATCTACTTGTCTTCAATTTCTCCGAACGCAACTCATCGATCTCCTTACGGTCCAATCATACACGACGATCAAGTAGGAGCTCGACCCAGATCTGGACGAAGGCAACCTAGCGGCAGCAGTAGCCAGTGTTTTATCACCATGTACGCAATAATACTCAGCTAATCACACACGAGATTAAAAAAAGGAAGCACAAAACAGTTGAGTAGGGCGTCTGGACAAAATGACAGCCGGTGGTGCATGCGGCCTGTCCAGATCCAATCCATTTTGCAGGTGGAAAACGACCGGCCGGGGCTACGCACGCTACGGTGTACGTAGGCTGCGTGCGTGCTGCTGGTCTCTTCGTCCTTCAGCTCACGCCGGTCTCGTCTCTTGGTGGCCACCAGCTCGGAATGGACGAAATTGCCCTTGGGGGATGGATTGGTGTCGCTTCAGGAATGCAGATGGTTGCGACGATTTGTTCCCTTGTCTGCCTTGGGTAGCTTCTGCCTTTGTTGTTAGGATGGATGATCTGATGCCAGGGGTGAAGTCCGACAACACAAGTATTGAAGTCGTCTTCATTCTATGTTAGTGTTCTCTTCACCGATGAACAGTAATAAACAGTAATTCTTTATAAGATTTACTCAATTTCATTGAAGCTACTGAACCCCAATGCGCATACACTAGCCTCGCCCTCATTGATGCTCTAGGTTCCTTTATGAGCAAAGTTTAGGTTTTGTTTGCAATTTATCTTGTCGATGATTTTGATTTGGACTAGACTGTTGGAGCCGGTTTCCTTTGCAAGTTATATTAGTTTTTGTGTCCATTATTATTGTAAAGTCCAGCCTAGGAAAGTTATCTATGTGCGATATAGGAAGACCGATGAGTGTACGCTGGCGCTAAAATGGACCATTTGGTTGTAGTAAAGTTGAACACCCTTGCATAAAATCATCGCTATAGAGAGGGGGAGAGAGAGAGTCGAGGTTTTTGTTGGTTTTGTCCTAAGAAAATATAGCTATCTTAGAACAACGTACATCAAAGGTGTTTGATCTATTCACAAGTGACAGGTTCTGGATCTGTTTTCTTTTTTTTTTAGCTTATAGCTTTTAGCTATGTTTTATTTTAGGCTTTTGTGTGTGAGATAGTACGGAGTAACAGAAACTCACGTGCGATTTTGACCGATATAAATGAAATCGCTATAGTGTGCACTACAATCAACTTGTAGATCCCCGTCTTGAAAAGACATCCCGTTTAAAAGCTATTTACTAGAAAAAACCAAAAATAACTTTGAAAAACTGAAAAGAAGGGGCCCTTATCTCGTCAATATTGGTTGGGTTCATTTTGGCTCCTAGCTTTTTGTGTTATGTACAGATGAATAGTAAATAATTCAAAATTGGTGTGTTTTTTTAAGATAGGGTTGAAAGGTAAATTATAGTATATATTTTGGTGACTTTATCTGTAGCAGCCAAAATCACATGTTTGGGTATAAGTCAAAAAAATATGATACACAACTTAAAAGAACCCATCCATTGTTTGGGTACTTAAGAGTGTCTGACCTATTTTAACAATGAAGCATATGGTACGATGTTAGAGAATAAACACAACCATGTACGCTATTGTGGAAGTAGCCCCCACAAATTTATAGATCTGACATGATTTTATAGATTTAAAGTTGAGTTACACATACGAGCAACAACAACCGGGCATATACTAGGGGGAGTGTCAACAAGACATAAAAAGTTGCTGCATTTTGAGCCATGCAAATTGCAAAACCTTCTAGGTGTGGCTTTTGATTGAAATTATATTATAGTGGTTGTTAGTTTTTGTAAGAAAAACAAAAAAAGAGAAAATTTGAAAAAAAATATTATGTCATCACAGACAATACAAAAGAACAATAAGAAAGAAAAAACTAAAAATTAAAATTAAAAATCAATATATTTTAAATACCTTCCAATTTAAATAAATTAAAAATAAAAAAAATCAAAAGTTAAAGCCAACGGTTGCCAACGGAGGGCTTAAAAAAACAAACCATTCGGAACGTACACGAGCGATGAGCGGGCGGGCGCCAGGAAAGTAGCAGGAGGGGTAAAACCGTCCACGAGAAAACGGCGGTGGCCGCGCCGTGCGCGCGCGCACAAAGCCACGTCTTCCCGTCCGTCTCGCACGAGTCCAACCTCACTACACCAACTCGCCCTGCCAACCTCTACAATACGACTCGTCTCTCGCGCGGCAGCAACCGCAGCAGCAGCAGTGGGTGGGTGGGTGGTTGCCTTCTCTTCCTCTCTCCACTCCCTCTCCTCTGCTCCCCTCGCCTCCGGCCGACTCCCCCCGCCCGTCCACGGCGATGGCCTCCCCTCTCCCGCACTGATCCCGTGTCTTCCGGCGGTAAGCGGGAGCAGTAGCGGCAGAGGGGGAGGCAAGGTGGAATCTTGGTTGGGCGTGATCCGGGGCGGTGCTGGGCGGATCTTGGCGGTGTCCGGCGCGGATCTGAACGAGCCGCGGGGATGGAGGGCGAGCGCGAGGAGGGGGCCGCGGCGGCGAATGGGTTGGGAGGGGAGGATTACGTCGTCGTGAAGGCCGGCGAGGAGGGCCGCGCCGGCGCGGCGGCGGCAGAGAGCGGTGATCTCGCCAGCGGGGAGGCAGCGGGCGGATCTGCGGCCGCGGCTCTGGCGCCCGGGAAGCCGTCCAGGGCGCCGACCAAGGTGCGGGGATCGCGGAATTCTGGTTCTTGGGTTGCTCTGTGGCGCTGTGTAGTGATCCATTGCTGACGATGGGTGTTGCTGTGCGCAGAAGGGTGGATCCGGGGACGCGAGCGTGAGGAAGAAGGAGAAGGTGCAGAACGGCAAGGTGGTCGCCTCGGCGGCGGCGCGGGCGAAGAAGCTCGGGCTGTCGCAGAGCTCCTCCTTCCCGTCGAGAGGGCTCACCAGTGCCAAGAAGGGTGGCACCGTGGCGGCAGCGCCGAAGCAAGCGAAGCCGGAGGGGAAGGGTGCCGTGCCCAATGGATCAGAAGCGGCGGCTGGTCAGTCTGGTCTTGAGTTCGCTTGGGATTGTTGGTGTCGGGTTTACCTACTGAATTGTGGTGGAATTGCAGGAAGAGTAGCGGAGAAGAAGGCGAATTCAGCTCGGACGCCTATGGCTCGCCGGTCCTTGGTAAAGCACAGACCTTGAGTGATCTGTTAACTGAAGTCAGAAGTTTGTCAATTTTGGTTGCATTGCAGTGAACTCGGTTTCAATTTTCTTTGACTTAGCCTGTCAAATCTGGATCGGTGGACGCCACTTCAAATGATGCTTCTTCTGAAGTCCAAGAGTAAGCGCTAGTCCTATTACCAACCTGCATTTTAGGTCATCTTTTTCTTGCTTCTGGATTGCAAGTGCAGTTATTGTGTAAATAATACGCTCAATTAATGTGGGGGCGTTTGGGTCGTCACTCCAGTTGTGATGCTTGCCAAAAACGATACAATCTGCAGCCCACTGTACTATTTTCGTCATGTCTTGGTGTTTGCTTGGGCTAAAATCGTTGATATTGGAAAACAGGTCAAATGAGAACTCCACCAAACCTTTGAAACAAATGCTGCCAGGGAAAACGGATGATGATGCGCACTCCACCACATCGTAAACATTCTTATTTCCCTGATAGTTGTGCATTTATTCTGTCCTATGTTATCAATATGCAACGCTATCATTTGGTGTTGTTGCAGGAGTACCAATACTCCTCGAGCAGCAGCTCAACACAAGAGTGCTGCCGCTGCTAGTTTTAGCTTCAGATTGGAGGAGCGTGCTGAGAAGCGAAAGGAGGTGCGTTAATTTTCATAGAGGCGTTGTGTTCATTCATATTTTCATTTGCCTGGTTTTTCTTTTCTTATACTGAACATGCATAGTTGTGCCGTACTTTCAGTTCTTCCAAAAGCTTGAAGAGAAAATCCATGCAAAGGAGCTTGAACAAACGAATTTGCAGGCAAAATCTAAGGTGTGAACTACTTTCATATCATTCATCTAAAACCTTTGGAATACTTGTATGTTTATGTTCTGAAAATTGATTCGTTACTCAGGAGAGCCAAGAGGCTGAGATCAGACTGCTTAGGAAGAGCCTGACATTTAAAGCAGCACCTATGCCAAGCTTTTACAAGGAGCAGCCTCCTAAAGTTGAGCTGAAAAAGGTACTGAGGTCGATTTACTATTCTGTGTCTCTTACAATACCAGAAATTTCTACTAGAATATGTTTTGTTTGCAAAATGCTTAGGGTTATTAGGGAGGGTGAATCTTTGACTACATGTCAAAATGCTTGTTAAGTTCGCCTTAACCTTTCTTGGAGTGCTAACTCATATAGTTATCTTCACTGTATTTTGGTTTCCATTTCATACTTGCTCATTTCAAATTTTAATACCAGCATTAACATAACAATCTCCAGATGTGATCCTAAATCCTTACTAGTACACTGAATGATTCTATAATAGAGTTTGAAATTTAATCCTAACTCTTAAGCATTCAGAGATCCCCGCTTTACTGGATCTGCATAAGTTTATTGAGTGCAACATTGAAATAACTAAACAATTTTGAGGGCTTCGACTCTACTAAACTACTAATTGAGTAGGTCTCAGGGTATTAACAGACAAGCTATTTGGAATAATAAAGTCAGGAGTTTTTCTTACAAGTCTAGGCCTATGATTGCAAGATCCATCTTCTCAGCATACCTTTTCTATTTATATCTGCGTCAATTATCCACCAAAATATGTTTGAATTGTGCTAGGATAATCAGTAAGATTTGTAGTTTGCAAAGCACTTTAAAATGAGACTCCAAACAATGCCTATATATTCTTTGTCCACCCAATCTGCATGCTATAAAACCAGTTGTGCCATTTTACTGCAAGTTATCATATGACAATTTTATTTTTTCTTAATAGTTGAATAAATGATTTGTATTTTAAGATCTAGTAAACAACTTCCAACTTTATGGCACAAGCGCTGCTGCACAATTCTTTGGTACATGAAATAAAAGGAGCCTTGTCGCCCAGGCAATCACAGAATACCTCACCTTATGGCACAAGTTTACTCCCATCTCTATCCAACCTCACATTGACGACCAGATGATATGGAAATTAAACTCTTCGGAAGAGTATTCCACTAAGTCCGCCTACAATGCATTCTTCCTTGGTGGAATCCGCTTCGCGGCACACAACCTCATCTGGAAATGTAAGGTTCCTCTGAAATGCAAGTTCTTTGCATGGCTAGCTATTCAAGACCGCTGCTGGACAGCCGATCGTCCAGCGCGGCGTGGCGTGTCGTCTCATACAATCTGCCCCCTCTGCGAACAAAACCCAGAAGCAATCGATCATCTGCTCGTCTCTTGTCATTGGGTCTGGCAAGTCTGGGCTCAGTTCCTGCACCTCTTCGGCTTTCGTTGCCTATGACCAATAACACAAACCCGGCTGTTAGACTGGTGGACCTCAAAGCGCAAGCAAATGGCTAAGCCCAACTAGAAAATTTCGATTCTCTAGTTGTTCTATTCCTCTGGACCATTTGGCGTGAACGCAACAGCCGAGTTTTCAACCAAATCAGGACAGGCACCGAAGCGCTCGTGGACAAGCTCAAGCAAGAACTCAACTATTGGCGTTGGGTGGGTGCGGACTCACTACCGACTCCACTCACATGAGAACCAACCTCTAGTTTCACCTTCTCGCAGTGTAGCTGCGCTGTCTCTTTTGCTTCTTTCTGTTTTTCTCCTTGGTTACCTCTCCCCAAACTCTTGTTTTCTTCTTTCTTTCTTTGTTCTCTCCAGTGTCCGTACTGTTTTCTCCATCCTCTTAATGCAATGACATGCAAAACTTTTGCATGTTCCCTAAAAAAACTTCCAGCTTCTCCAATGTATGTCATGGGTTCACAGAAGATCCAGTTTACTGTTTATTGATGTTTTGACTGTTTTCCTTGCGTATGTGCTAGTTTGTATAGGATGTCGAAGTTCTTCTTGAATATCCTATTATTCTACATATTGGTCTTGTCACATTAGTAAACATGGCATCCTTAAATCAAGTTTTGTGGCCTTTTGCAGATCCCACCAACGCGTGCTAGGTCACCAAAGCTTGGCCGGCACAAGCCAGTCAGTTCTGCCACTGCTGCTTCTGCAGATGGTTCAGTATCATGTGAGAGCCCACGGAGCACAACTAATTCAGTCAAGGTAAATGAAGGTGCAGAAAATAACAAACCCCAGGTTCCTGCTAGGAAACCTGTTCAGAGATCAGTCACGAAAGCTCCATCCCAAGCATCTGCCACTGCAAAGGCTGAATCAAGGCCCCTCGTTGCAAAACAGAAAACCCCGAACACAAAACCTAAAGTTTCAAGAGCAAAGGTAGGACAGTTGCAAGATAACCCAGGTGAAATTCCTCCTGCAGAACCTTCTGTCGAAGGGCTCACTGCTGAAAACGGTGTTGAAGAAGCAACAGGACCCGATCTCCAGTCCAAGGTTGATTGATTGCACATGTTGTTATTTATTTCCTTCTTGCAATCCTGTGAATAGTGAGGTGTGTGCTTCATGGAAAGTTGGCTCGCTCGAAGTATCGTGGAATTATTGTTTCTGGAGTAGACGTCTTTTTTTTCAGCTTGTCATCAAGCATGCCATGTATATTGTTTGATAATTTGTTCATGTTTAAATTTTAATCCTTGTGTATATTGGATTTTTATGTCCATGGACGTCGTAGGATCGTTGCAGGACATCAATTAATGCAACTTGTGGATTATTTTGTGTTATAAGTTGATATCCCTTGTCCTTTTTACCCCTTTTTTTACTGTGGGAACTATCTTGATGTCCAATGTTGATTGTTTTCATGAGCTCTCTGTTGGTGTGTAATGGCAAAACGGCCAATCACCAGGTTTCAACACGGTCGTTTCTTTTCCCAGCCTCGTCGTTGGTACGTGCAAGGTGCAATGGTTGACGATGGCACTACAACGGTTGGCACTGATTGACAGAGATGCACAGCCCAAATTCCTCATTGACAGAGATGCAGAACAGCAGAAATCGAGTTCATATTTAAAGTTTCAAACAGTTTTTGTTAAATTTTAGAAATCCCCCTTATGATATAAACTCAAAAGAATATTGAAAAACATATACTAAATCAATGCACGCCCCTATACTGGTTCCTTTGAGTTGCTGTTAATTTGGTCAGCCGTAGGTTCTCCTTGGACGTCCAATTCCTGCATGCGGCTCTTTTTCCTACCTTTGTACTAGTATCACTCCATTTTCTCAACATTCATTGGTTCTTCTTTGTGTTGGTTGTGCAACAAACATTAGAGACGCTGAACCTAAAACGTGTGAAACGGTGAATTGCCTACAGCTACAGGTCCAACAAATAAAGGTTGGTCCATCAAGGGACAACAATAGTTTGATTGTAGCTCCACCAAACTTTTTCCTACGGGGAATACTTGAAATTAGCTTGGTATGGAACACCATGAAAGCTTAAGATTGTGGTAAGGCCAAATGAGAAAGAAAATTTGTAAAATTGAGATTGAAAAATTTGGCCATACTTTGAGGGTGGCGAATTTATGGGACATTGAGATTGAAAATGTTTTTTGGCGAAAGACAATGGAACATTATGTAAGTATATTGGTTGCTATTTGTTGAAATATAAGTGAATTATTCGTATTTCCTTATTAGCTAAAGCGTTTGGGTGAACTGGTTGGTGTATGCAACTCAATATGGTATTAGAGTCAAGAGGTTTTGAGTTTGAGATCTGGTTGGTGCAATTAAAAAAATAATTACAACCCACTTCTATTCTACGTCTTAGATCTGAGAGAGTTTACACGTGAGGGAGAGTGTTGAAGTATAAGTGAATTGTTTATCTTTCTTCATTAGCTTAACTTTTTAGGTGAACTGGTTGATGTATGTAATTTAATACTATTGGCCATACTTTGAGGATGGCAAAATTAAGGGACATTGAGATAGCAGAACTTTTTTTTTTTGCGAAAGAAAGTGGAACATTATTCAAGCATATTGGTTGCTTATATTTTCTAGGTCTTGGCTTGAGTTTAAAGAATTTAGTAAATTTGTGAATTTTGTAGAAGATGAGTGGTCGATGTTCTAAATGTTTTTATTGAAATGTTGTGTATACAACCGTATATTGTTGTATTTTGGCATATCAATTCAAAGGCTACCAGTTTGGGGGCGTTCGGAATAGCGATGGTTTTGGCTTTTGCTGAAATTTTATTGTAGCTGGCTGATTTTTACTGTAGCTAAGTTGGCTTATTGGGCATAATTAAATCTAAAAGAATGTAAAAAATAAAAGCGGCACACTAATCTAGAGCGGACGATACAAAGGAATACGGGAAAAAAAACAAAACACAAAAATACTAAAAAACACAAAAAAATGAATAAGGACAAAAGTGCTACAGTGTCAACCTTCGCTGCTACAGTGATTCTATCACCCATCGCGGCTTCTGATCGTTATAATGAGCGCTCTTATGTCTTGTCAAGATTATTTTCATTAACATTGAAGATACTCTTACGATTTTTACAACATAGCTTCAGCTTTTGTCATCCTCGCAATATCACCTGGTAGATTTTTGTTGTACTTTCTTTGTTCTTTTTTATTTGACTTTTTTTTTTTTACAGTCTTTAAGATGTGACTTTAATTATTTTTTATAACTTTACAATAAGATATATTAATAAAATTACAATATTATAAAAATATTTTTAACGATAAATTTAATAAAATAATTTTTATATAGTTACTTTAGATAATTTTAAATCTATTAATAATTAAATATTAAAAAAGTTTGACAAGGTGAATTCTGGAGTAAAAAAGAACGGAGAAAAGTATAGAAGCAGGCAGCACCCAACCCCTGGCAGCCATCCCCTCCCGCCCGCCTCGAGAGAACCGCGCGCCGATTCCCCTTTCCCCCAGACCCGACCGCCCACCTGGCCGTTCCTCTCCTCCCCTCCCCTCGCACCCAAAACCTCGCGGAGCCGCGCCCGCGAGGCGAGTCTTCCCGTGCACACCACCACCGCCTCCTCCTCCGCTCGCCGTCCCCTCCTCCCCTCTCCTCTCAGGCGGCGCGGTGTTGACGCCAAGACCCTAGGAAGCCAGGACGCCCCTAAAACCCTAGGGGCCCCTCTTTTCCCTCATTAATCGCGCCAAGAATCCACGAATCTTGCCGTGCTCCGGGGCCGGAAAGATCCAGCCTTTTCCCGGGTAGAAGATGGTGAGTCCTAAATTCCTCGCGTCTGGTTTCATCCGAGGGTTATTGATTCGATGTGGAAAGGCTTCCCTTACCGTCGTCGTTCTTGGCTGAGTCTTTCCCTTCTTGGTTTCTTGTGGCGCAGTCGTCGGACATCAGGAAATGGTTCCTGAAGCCGCACGACAAGAATGCTGGTGCAGCGAAGCCCTCTGGGGCGGCGGTCACGGCGGCGGTGAAGAAGCCTGTGCTCAGCATTCCGGAGAAGCTGGCGCCATCTTCGGTAGAATGCCGATACCTTCGTTTCTGGTTCTGTGCTTTGTTTCTGGTTTTTGAATTCTTCCGGGTGTTGATGAGTTCGTGTTCTTGAGAGATGTCTGTATAAGCCATGGTGTTGTGAATTTGATCAGAAACTCAATTTTGGTAAACAGTACATAATTTTTACATAATTAATGAGTTTCTTGCAACCAATAACCTCACCATATGACAATACCCTGTGGCAATTCTTAATCCTCCTGCTCATTAAAATTGTAAATTTTTCGTGCAAACTTTTATAATATTCCTGACATATGCAAACTATGCAAATTTAGTAGATTTAATTTTGGTATATAATATAAGACGATAAAGCAGTAAAACACATGAATTACTTTCAATATTTTATGTTTTGTTGTGCACCATGAGTAAAGTTTAAGCACTCTGATTTCAAGTTGGTTGTACAACTGTTGTAGAACCCCGGTTAGTTGGACAGGCTTACTGCAATTCTTCTGTTTCTTCCATTGGCCTACATTATTTGACCTCGTGTAATGTTCTTACGTTCTTAGTAATCCAAATACTGGATCATGCAGGCGCCTGGTGATCAAGATCCTTCAGCTAGAAGGAAGACAAGCAAGTACTTTGCATCCAAAACAGAAAAAGATCCAAATGTTAAAGAGGAAGATACCATCTTAGGAAAAAGTACCGAGAAGAGTTTGTCTAAAAGAAAACTTCAGAAAAGCAGAGACGAACTCGAGGATGACATCAAGCCTTTGCCAACAAAGAAAGTCCATAAGGATGAAGACGACGACAATGACTTTGTGGCACCTTCAAAAGAGAGAACTCCAGTGAAGCCACCACCATCAAAGAAGTTGAAGGGTGCATCAAATGCTGAAGCCCCTGGAAAGACTAGTGGTCTTGATGATGATGGTGAGGGGGAGGACAGAATGGATGAAGATGCCAAGACCCCTTCCAAAGCAGCCGGAAGGGGAAGGGGAAGGGGAAGGGGAGGAAGAGGAGGAGGAGCCCAGGGAAAGGCTATTGGTCTTGGTGATGATGGTGAGGAGGACAAGATGGACGAAGATGCCAAGACCCCTTCCAAAGCAGCTGGTAGGGGAAGGGGAGGAAGAGGAGCAGGAGCAGTCCCTGGGGGGCGAGGGAGAGGAGGGGGTGGGAGAGGTTTCATGAATTTTGGTGAAAGGAAGGATCCTCCTCACAAAGGGGAGAAGGTAGCTTCATTTTTTTGTCACAATTTTCTGAAAAACTCAATCGTAAACTGTTTATTTCATGTTCTGTAGGAAGTCCCAGAGGGGGGCCCTGACTGTTTAGCTGGTCTGACGTTTGTCATAAGTGGTACTCTTGACAGGTGCCTGTTACTGTCTTCATTCACTTTTTTTTTCTATGATCATGTAACAGCCAATGCACATAATTGTTTTAGTACTTTCAACTTTCCTGGTTGAGATGAATAGATAATACTGCTAGTAAACCATCACAAGTTTCTGTACACTTGCAGTCTTGAACGTGAGGAAGCGACTGATCTTATTAAGCGTTATGGAGGCCGTGTGACCGGTTCTATTAGTAAAAAGACGGTATGGTAGTACTATAATACTTTCTGCTGGAAGTGTTAATTGCCTATATTTTTGCTGACATCTTGTTGACAGAGTTACCTATTGGCTGATGAAGACATTGGTGGAGTAAAATCTAACAAAGCAAAAGATCTGGGGTATTGCATGCTAGTTTTATTTTAAAAAGGAATAAAGGATATTGCAAGTTTGTTTTAATTGCCATTTCTTCATACATTCTCACACTTATTGCAGCGTCCCGTTCTTGACTGAAGATGGTTTATTTGATATGATCCGGAAATCAAAGCCTGCCAAGGCTCCTGTAGACAAACATCAAAGCAACAACAATTCAGAAAAGCTAAAAAAACCACAGACAAAGAGCTCTCCAGTTAAAGTTGAAAGAAAAGGTAACCAGAAACTTCTAAATTGTAGGGCTTCTATAATTGGATAGCACGTGCAGAATCCTGGTTAGTATAGTATAGATATCTAACACTTTGTATTGTCAAAGTTGCATGAATCTGAGACATGATTCAGGTGTTCATTGTCTCTTCTCACTTTTACCATTGTGGATGTTAGCTTGGTCCTACAATTATCATATCCATTGTTATGTTCACATCCTCTGGTGACTCAAGTCGTATTTTGATTTATTTTCTTGACTGTACCATTTCTATGTTGTTTATGCTTATGTATATCTTGAGTTCTGAATTTTCAGGTGGTGATCTAGTCAGTGCCATTGGCAGTAATATTGCTTCAAAGAGTAATAAAGAAAGTGCCCCCACTGACAACCAAAAAGCCAAGATTGTTGACCGTGGTTCTTTGCAATGGACAGAAAAGTATCGGCCGAAAGTTCCAAATGACATAGTTGGCAATCAATCAATGGTGAGTGGTCCTGCCGGCGGTTATGGGTTAGATACACTTATGCACAAGTAACTTAGTATGAACTTCTATATATAGGTTAAACAACTTCATGATTGGTTGAAAAGTTGGGATGAGCAATTCCTTCATTCTGGCCCAAAGGGTAAGGGAAAAAAGCAGGCTGATGGTGGAGCTAAAAAGGCTGTATTGTTGAGTGGGCCTCCAGGTATTGGTAAGACTACAACCGCAAAAGTTGTCAGTCAGATGCTTGGATTGCAGGCCATTGAGGTGCCTCTACATTCTTGCATATTGTACTTGTTTAAAATTTTCAGTCAACTATTTGTTTCTTATTTAACCTTTGAGGCATAAGTTCAAATGAATAATGTTCATAACAGGTTAATGCAAGTGATAGCCGCGGTAAAGCAGACTCCAAGATTGAGAAAGGTGTTGGGGGGAGTACATCAAATTCTATCAAAGAGCTTATCAGCAATGCGACTCTGAATTATAGTGACAACCGGTCAGTATTACTGGAAGTTTATGAAGTTTATGAACTTTTTATTTTATTTTATTGTATATAAATCTGGCAACAATTCCACAGGTCAAAACAGTCTAAAGCTGTACTAATCATGGACGAAGTTGACGGTATGTCTGCTGGAGATAGAGGTGGTGTTGCTGATCTTATTGCTAGCATCAAGATTTCCAAGATTCCTATAATTTGCATTTGTAATGACCGATATAGCCAGAAATTGAAGAGCCTTGTAAATTACTGCTTGCTGCTCAACTTCAGAAAACCAACAAAGCAACAGGTTATCTCTTGCCACATTCAATTCTAATGATCGCTAGAATTACTAGTTTTCCTACTGTAGTCTGTTGGTCTCTGTGCTGACTGTGACAACTGACATGCTGTTTTTTAATTTCTTGCTATTTCTAGGCAGGTGCAATGTAGTTAGCCTGCTGCTACTCATTTTATCAAGGATACAACATACAAGTCCTTTTTGTTTATGTCTTTCTGAACATAAAAAACATGGTTATCCACAAGGTTGATCAAGGCAATTGTAGTAACATACTGTAGACTTTACAACCAACATCACTATTCGCATACAAATGTAAAATAGTTACATCTCCTTGCACTATATATATTTTACCTTGACATGATTATTAAGGGAAGGATTAACTCTTTGTCATGTGACTCAAGTTTGTATTTGGGGGTTGTTTCTAACTTCTGTTATACTCAACAGATGGGTAAGAGGTTGATGGAAATTGCCAAAAAGGAAGGTCTTCAAGCTCAAGAGGTGTGCTCAATAACTTTTCAGAGTTCTGTTCTTCTAATCTTTCATCAAAACTTTTAAAAAAGAACATAAAGAATATCGCAATGAAACAAAAGTAAAGCCGCATATAGTTTTTCCCCTTGTGTTTTTTGCATTATCCCCCCTTTTTTCATTATGTGGACTTTTCATGTTCTGTTACTAATATATGGTTTCCTGATCTGCTAGAATGCAATGGAAGAGCTTGCTGAAAGAGTACATGGGGATATTCGGATGGCACTCAACCATTTGCAATATATGAGCCTCTCGCAGTCTGTGGTCAAATATGATGATGTAAGAGAGCGGCTTAATAGTAGTGCGAAAGATGAAGATATTTCTCCGTTTACGGCTGTTGACAAGTATTCTCCATTCTTTAGTTCTATGGAGTTCTAATTCTCTATTTTTCTTCTTAGTCTTTCTTGGATATCCGTGTTTTTATTGATTAATATGCGGTTGTTTAATGTACAGAATACAGATGGGAAGGATGGGAGTTTATGCTATTTCAATTTTGTATTCATTATATTAAGATTTTGTGTTGATTATTTAACCAAATTTCATTGTTTTTCTACTGTGTTATCCATTTAAAAGGCACATGATAATCTTCAATTGATGGTTTCATTGATTGCTACACAATTTTAAGAGAAAAAGTCTATACCTGTACTAGGTGGCAGCCCTTGGGATTTTGGTGATTTTAGGGAACAAAAGTTGGGCGTCCTTTCGTAAGGGCTAAACATTTAATTGTCAACTAGTCTAGACACTCCACAATGTTCATATTTCACTTGGAAATTGGGACTGCTTTGCCCCCTTCAAACTGTTCACTCTTATTTAGCTTTTAGCTTTAACTGGGACTTAAGCACATGCACATTCAATGATGCTTTTTTTCACTTAATTGCAAATTCCCTGCTGTCAAATTAAATGTTAGTGGGAAGTTAAAAAGAAAGAAAAATAAATAATGTTAGTGGGAAGTTAAAAAGAAAGAAAAATAAATAATGTTAGCGGGAAGTTAAAAAGAAAGAAAAATAAATAATGTTAGTGGGGTTATAGATGAATGAATTTTTGAACGACTTTGCAATGCAAGTGTTGGTTCGTCCTTTTGCCTACTGCCTTTATATTTTTCATGTATATTAATTCGACTTTCAGGCTTTTTGGTTTCAATGGTGGGAGATTACGGATGGATGAGAGAATTGATTTGAGCATGAGCGATCCTGATTTAGTTCCCTTGATTATCCAGGTTTGGAATACTGATGGTGCAACTTTGTTTTTGTCCAGTTTGATCTGTACAAATGCTAATAATTCTTATGTGTTCTGTGTCCTGAGATCTTTTTTGAGTACTACCATACTTACATTAACAGTAGTGTATCACGGCTTGCAACATAGTTTTGTTAAATCTGAAACCTTATTTTGTGGAGCCAACTCCACAGCGTGAGTGATAGCCTAATATTTTGTGCATCAGATAACTTATTTAGTAATTCTATATTGGTATATGGCAAGGCATACACATTTCATGATCAATGTTATATTCCAATTTTGCCTTTGATGACACCATTCTCCTTGAAAGCTGGGATGCTAGCCTCCATATTTTCTATGCATTCCGGCTGTTATATGAAGAAAAATCCAGCTCTTTGTTGCTGTACTAATATTTGGCTGAATTGGTGTGTATTGTAACTGTGAAAAAATGTATGCTTTAGGGCTGCTTTCTATGAGTTTTTTTTCATTGTTGTAATCACAGTTCAATATTTTTCAGTTCTATTCTTTAGAGGTTAGTATTCCATGATGCATCCAAATTCTACTCATTCTTTTTTCCCTTTCTGTTCTTGCTTCAATATGTCTCGCAAATCGATACGCCTTATAAATTCACATGCCAACATGTGCCCGTTATAGGAAAATTATATCAATTATCGGCCTAACACTGTCGGGAAGGATGATAGTGGAGTTAAAAGAATGAATTTTCTTGCCCGTGCCGCTGAGTCTATAGCGGACGGTGATATTGTTAATGTACAAATAAGAAGATATCGACAGTGGCAGCTGTCCCAAGCCGCTTGTTTTGCTTCATCTATAGTACCGTAAGTACATTGATTATTCACAAGTGGTTAATATATGGTGGTATTGATTTAATTCAAATGTGCTAACCTGGTTTACTAATCTCTTCCACATTTTTCAGTGCTGCTTTGATGCATGGGAATAGAGAAATCCTTGAAGCGGTAAAGTTCAAACTTTAACTATCAGTTGCTTTTTTTGTCTAGTTTATTTTTGGTGATTGTGCTAGATTGAATTGGATAATAAATTTGCAGGGTGAACGAAACTTTAATAGGTTTGGTGGATGGTTGGGCAAGTACTCAACTACTAATAAAAACATAAGGCTACTGGAAGATGTCCATAGTCATATTCTTGCTTCCCAGCAAGCAAACTTGGACAGGTGATTACTTTTACATATTCTTGAGTTTTATCCTGCTGTCTCTCTGGTCTTCTGCGGCTTCTGTTTCTATTATTTACATGCTTGGATGCATTATTTAAATGGTGGTAAAGCGAAGTTGCTTGCTTGCTTTCTTATCTGACCATTTCCTGTCATGAACAATATCTTAAACTTTTGACCAGACTATTAAGTTTGGAGAAACCGAGCTATCTTTGCCAGTTTAGCTAAGTCCCTGTTCTAAAGTGCTATAGCTTTTGGTTGAAATGATACTGTAGCACCCGTTAACTTTTCTGAGGTATTCAATTAAAGGAAAATAAAGGGAAAATGAAAAACACCACTTTATCTTCCAGATAATGCAAATGAAAAGGGAAAAAAAGGAGGAAAAAGAAAAAAACACGTTAAGAAGCCAATGCGTTCCAAACGGCTTTTGAAAGCCAGAAGCCATCGCTGTTTGGAACGGGGCCTAAGTATTTGAATATTGTTTGATCTTTGGGTTGATAATGGGCTGAGATAAATTTTGCATAATAGATGTAAGCTACTATGAGTCTATGACATGTCATGCTCTGGATTTCCATGTGATGGTACTTATTTGACTAGTCAGGCTGAATTCACTCTGGTTAAGCCGAATGGATTTATGGCCAATCCACACACATTTCATGTTATTCTCCGAATAGAGCACATCGTTTCACATCACCGTTTTGACTGAGAGAAGAAATGCATCATTTGGTGTTTTAGGTGGTGTGTTAGTCCAAAACCAGCTTGTTTTGTGCTGAATTCCATTTGGTTAGTGTTGTGGTTACGCACTAAATAGTGGATACAAAGACTTCAGGAGGCCCGAGGGGGGTGCCTGTAGCCTAAAACTTAAGAGAGGGGAGTGGTATAGAATATGGCTCGTGCTCAATCTCAAGTCTATTTCATATATCCAAAATGCCCCCGCCTCTCTCATGGTGCCTTAGGGGTTATATTTATAGTCATAGAAGAGGTAGTTTATACAAATGCCTCCCTTGAGGCCTTTACTAATAAGGGCAAACATATCATTTCCTTGGTATAGCCTTAATGGGCCTGTCTTCTAGTCATACATAATGTGCCTTTGGCTTGGTGGGCCGATTGGGCCTAGGTGGGGGCCACTCCCCCCGACAGTTAAGTTTGGGGGTTAGAGTAAAAAACTGCACCTACCCTGAAACCACCAGAAACCATGTTCAACATTTGTACTTGAGGCCCTCCGGGAACTGGGCCCAGGTGGTTTTTATTACCTTTTTTGAACCAACTAAGTTCTTATCCTAGCCTTTACATCTCGTCAATGACTTTTGACTAGTTGCTTTAGCACTTGGAACTCACAATCACATGATATGGAACTTACAGCATGATATAGAATAAAGACCTTGACATCACCTTCCATATATGCTAGAAAAATAGACAGGCACTAAAATTTCCATGTAACTTTTTCCAGTAGCTGGCTAACTATTAGTTCCTTGACATGTCATGCTCTTTACCTGATGTAACTTCTTTTGTAAGGGTGCCCTTCATAGTGAGCAAATTATACAGGCCTTACTTTGCTTTACCTGCCCGGATGATATCTTCAAGATAAAAGATTATGATTTTCCATTTTAGAACCATGTAAGCTGCAAAAAGAATCACCATTGGTTTCTGAACTTTGGTGTGGGGGTGGGGCTGTGGGCAACATTGACCAAAACTTGTGCCTTTATTGAGTGGTGTTCAAACTTCTTTGCATGAGCATCATCTGATCTTTAAGACGATTTGTGCTATGGCTTATTGTATGTCAAGTCTTATAATTGTTGAGAACTGCAGGGAGTCGTTGAGGCTGGATTATCTCACTCTTCTCTTGAGACAATTGACTGACCCACTGAAGACAATGCCTAAGGTATTGTTTATCATGATGTGATTTATGAATGAACTCCATATTTCGTTGTATTCCATTATACTTAAACACTCATGATGATGGACATCCAGGACATAACTAGGCATTACAGAAACTGATCCTAATACTTTGTTATGTATTTTTGGACTAGTCTTGAACTGCCACGATACTAATGAAACATGAAATCAAATTTCGTTCAAAACTTCCACTGAAATAAGGTTCATCAAAGTCTTCTATTCCAACTGCTGCACTGGTTCAAGCACACTGTTGCATATTGTCTGAACTGCATACTCTGACTGGACTGTTCCTCATGAGGAAATAATCCGTGATGAACTTGCTTATTTTGTTTTAAAAAGGTGAAATCTTCTTTTTTGGTATTTAAGGATATATTGGAGAGAGCTGGTCAGTTTGCCACGCAAAGGCTCTTGCAGCTTCATGAGCTTTCTCAATTCAACTAGTACCATCTTAGATGTACTATTCTGAAGTTAGGAATCTTTGTTTTTTATTTCTTTTGTGGGGAAAATCTGCAGAATGGTTGTCCACGCACTGCATACAAATGAGGCTACCAATTCTGAGTTCCTAACCTACCTTTTTTGGCTCTTCTTTTGTAATGCAGTAATCTTATAATACAATTCCCCATTTAGAAATTTTTATCTGCCAATCTGCTGGCAATCTTATATTTGTAAATACACCCAGGATGAAGCTGTTCAAAAAGTGGTGGAGTTTATGGATACTTACTCTTTAAGCCAGGAAGACTTTGACACGATTGTTGAATTATCCAAATTTAAGGTTGGTAATTATTCGGGAAGCAGTCTGATTTTTATTCCATCTAATGTCATGTTCATTAATCATCCCTTTGAATGGTAACAGTAGTTAATATAATACATAATGTGCTAGGTCTGCCCTTGTGTTGAAAATGTTCATTCTAGATGGTAGGTTGTCTCTAACTCTGTATGTTCCACTGTAGTACTGTACTAATGCGACTTTTGAATTGATTTTGAGAACGTGTTCTAGATGATTTTCTATTCATCTGTTGCATTTATCCTGTGTAGCGTGCAAAGATTCAAAAATCTGTTACGGAAAAAATAATGGACCCTGGCCGGTACCGGCTACCACCGGTAACTGGATCTCTGCCTGGTTCAATTATCAAATTTAAACTCAAAATTTGAATTTGACTGGTTTTTGGCTGGCAGTCGCCTGGTTTGACCAGTTCCTAGCCGGTTAACACCCAAAATTACTATTCAATAATTCAAATTCAAAATTTAAATCTTTTTGGAGCGATATTTTTTAGCACTGATATTTTTATCCTTGGTAACATGTACTCATAGTGCATTATGTGAGCCGTAAATATTTCTTGAGGTCATCTTTGAAATTTGTAAATATGTGATCGTGTGGATATGAAATCGAATCGAATAAAACAAAAAGCTTGTGATAGAAATAAGAAGAATACAGAGGCCAATATGAAATACAATATAGATAGTGTGGAATCTACTTGTTTCTACTATGGATCTTTTAGTGTCACAACAATTGCATCATTAACTCCACAAGCTTATGAGTAAGCTTATGCCTCAGGGGTTATGCAGCCAATCAAAAAATCAAATTCTTCTCTCTTTTTTTTTGTAATTCAATTCAGATCTCTATTGCTATAACTTAATTCACTGCTCAAAATAATTTATTGTAAGCATTCAGGCAGGATGATCTCTTAGCTATGTAGACTTGTTTCTCATAATTAGCCATGTCATCATTCCCTCTCATGGTGGTGCTGAATACATTTTTTTGTTCTGTAGGGCCATTCAAATCATATGGATGGTATTCAACCAGCTGTTAAAAGTGCCTTGACAAAGGCATACAAAAAAGGAAGCAGTTCTCGTGTTGTTAGAGCAGCAGATCTAATAAATATCCCAGGCATGAAAAAACCTTTAAAGAAACGAGTGGCAGCAATCTTGGAGCCAGTGGAAGAGAGTTTGCCTGAAGAAAATGGAGTAGCATCAGCAGGTGACGAAGAGGATTCTTCTGATGCTGAAAATAATGGTATGTGTTCCTTTTTCGGTAAACGAATAAATCATCAGACAAGGGCTTGTTTGAAAGGAAGTAGAAACAAAATGCAGAAATAGAAAAGAAAAGTGAGCTCTAACTCATGTAAATCTTGACTCAACTCATGTAAATCTTGACTAATGTGTTGGGTATTAGGATCAAACAAAAATGTCAAGACAACTGTGTGGTGCCGTACCATCTTCATATACATATGTACTTTTGTTCTTTAGTCTTCAGACATGCCATATAGGCCTATAGCCAGTTATGCTGCAAGTAGTGTTGGTATTCCAGTAGCATGCTGTTGGGAAATTGCCATTTTTGTATTAGAATAATTTCCAGCGCATCCAAATTAATAATTTCTATTCAGTCTACATTGTTATTTAACCAGCCGCTTTGTTTGTCTCTTTCAGATGAACTTGCGCCTGGTGACTCGAGGCCAAAACTGGACCTGCAGAGTGATAAGAAGAAAGGTTATCATACTTTTCCTTGTTGGATATTTGTTATCGTGGACCCCATCTCTATGTACGTGCAGCCTAACTGTTTGGTAATTTTGGTTCTACTCCCAGGAATTCAAGTGCAGCTCGACCTGAAGAGCAACGGTAACAGCTCAAATGCAAAGAAGGCACCCACCGGTAGATCAAGAGCTTCTGGGTCTGCTGGCAAGGCTGCCGGAGGTTCAGGTGGGAAGAGGAAGAGGTAACTGACTGACCGCCACCAGTTAGTCGGCGGCGAGTTTGATGGATCCTTCCATATGTTGGAGCAGATTGAGGTCCAATATCTTATGTAGGCTCCAGATGTTTTGTTACCGCCTCCTGTATGCACTCCACTGTATTGGCATTCAGCCGGTTTTCAGTCTGACGATGTGAGAAGAGAACCAACTGTTGTGTGCTCATTTATGTTGAGAACGCATGTACCAATACTATTATTGATCACGAGCCATTGTCATGCTGATCTTGTTTACACCTTGTGAAATGTTATTGGTAGGATGATGTTTCATTGATAAGCGTGTTGTGAACTTCGATTTGGACTTGCACAGTTGCACCATTGCGTGATGATCTCTTTTACGGTACCATTCAAATACCTGAGTCTGAGACCGTCCTTTTTCAATCTAACAGATAAAATATGGCAGGATGTGGCTCTACTACACAAGGGAGTACAATTCGTTCAGCGGTAAAAATGTAGTTTTTTGATTAAAGACACGGAAATCTCTGTGTACATATCAATGCCTTTTCCAAATTGATGAATCCCTTCGTAGAATAGAATCTGCCCAAAACGGCTGAACTAGAACGGTGACTAGAGGAGAGGGTGACTCGAAGCCCACTGGATTAAGGGGGCGTTCGGAATAGCGATGGTTTTTGCTGAAAAAAATATCATAGCTGGTTGACAAAACACTGTAGCTAAGTTGATTTATTGTGTATAATTAAATTTAAAAAAATATAAAAATAAAAATGACACGTTAATCTAGAGCGGACGATGCAAAGGAATACGAGAAAAAAACCGAAAAATGATTTTTTTTGTAGCACACACAGTGCGCGCTACAGTAAAATTGTCACCACCACCTAACGCTTGCGATGGCAAAAGTCAACTTGAGCGGGGCGTAAAATCTTTTCTAAATCTTTTGCAACGAAGAAGGCAAACCTATTCAGCTCCCCCATATCAAACATACAGTATGACAAATTTTGTGTTGAAGCAACAAATTCGAAGGAACTAAATAACTTCGGTACACTTGCTTAAAAACTTTTTTTTTGCAACCAAAACTAAAATTGCACTCAAATTGTGACCTGCAGGAAGAATAATCTTACCTTAAAACTATGAATTAATGCTATGAGAAAATTAGTCTCAAAGCAAAGAGCTAACTGGAAAAGCGAAACTAATACGAATATGACTTAGAGCATCAACTTCAGATATAACTTAAATTACCTTAAAATCGTGAGTTACAGCCAAACGAATCCGCCCTTGAGGCCATAGAGTGAGGTCCCACTTAAATTGCATTTAACGTTAAAAGCTCATAAAATTAAAATTGTGCATAAACCATGAGCCTTGACACTAAAATCATGAAGCCCAAAGAAAATTTGTCTTAGAACCACGAGTTTCAGTGTGTGAGTATAGACTATCGGTTATACTTTACCTACTTGCCTCGCTCATTTTAACTTTTTTTCAACTTTAGCTTTTTTTTACTATTCAGTAATTCATCTTTTTCTAATTTTTAAGATATTTTAGACTTTTTTGTATTTTCTTTTTTCTCGTATTCCTTTGTATTGTCTGTGATAGGCTAATTTTAAAGATATTTTGGACTTTTTTTGTATTTTTTCCCGTATTTCTTTGTATTGTCTGTGATAGGCTAAAATATTTTTTTCTATTTTTATATTTTTTAAAAAATTTAATTATGTCCAATAAACCAACTTAGTTACAGTAAAAAAAGTCAGCTATAATGAAATTTCATCAGATACCATCGCTATTCCGAACACCCCCAGTTAAAATGGCAAATCCAATGCTCAAACATTCCAGTTAACCGAAAACAATGGTATTTGGCTTGGTGGGTTTTCTTTCGGAATTCACCTTTGAAGGTTACGACATGCATGTTTTTGTTCATAAAAAAACATCAGTTCAGGCGCAGACTCAATACTATAATAACCGTATAACAACAGGAAACCTTGCTGTTCCAATCATATTTATGAAGATTACCTAACCCTACGAAGTTACCACATCCATTATTTATACCAGTAAACAACCGTCCCAGAAGATTTTTTTTACATGGATGAAACATGTAAAAATAGAAAAAACATGTTAACCCATTAATGATAATACAAAGGAACACGGGAAAAAAAGAAAATACAAAAAACCTAAAATATCTAAAACAATTCAGAAAAAATGAAATACTGAATAGTGAAAAAAAAAGCAGAAGCTAGAAGCTGAAGTAAAAAAAACCGAAATAAGCAAAGCCTAAAATGTGAGTTACACCCAAGCGAATACGCCCTTGAGGCCATAGAGTGAGGTCCCACTTAAATTGCATTTAACTTTAAAAGCTCATAAAATTTAAATTGTGCATAAACCGTGAGCCTTGACACTAAAATCATGAAAGTCCAAAGAAAAGTTGTCTAAGAACCACGAGTTTCAGTGTGTGAGTATAGACTGATCGAAGCAAAGGGTATTGCATACCTAACTACTCCGACACAGCCTTTGGCCTCATTGGTCTAGATCTTGTCTCTCGTAGAGGTCGAGCTTGATTTTGTACCATAGGCGAGAGTTTCTTCTTCCTAGTGTAAGTGTGTGTTTTTAGGGCGGTGAGTTTGTAAAAGTTCTCTCCTTAATATAAAGATACGTAGTTCTCCTGCGTGTTCGAGAAAAAAGTATAGACTGTCGGTTATACTTTGCCAACTATTTGAGCTATAAAACGGCAAATCCAATGCTCAAACATTTCATTTAACAGAAAACAATGGTATTTGGCTTGGTGGGTTTTCTTTCGGAATTCACCTTTGAAGGTTACAACATGCATGTTTTTGTTCATAAAAAACATCAGCTCAGGCGCAGACTCAATACTATAATAACCGTGTAACAACAGGAAACCTTGCTGTTCCAATCATATTTATAAAGATTACCTAACCCTACGAAGTTAACACATCCATTATTTATACCAGTAAACAACCGTCCCAGAAGATTTTTTACATGGATGAAACAGGACATCAAATCGACTTCCTAGGTAATACTTCGGGCTGACCACCCTTTTATCAAAGCAATACATCAAATTATCATTCAGATTTTCTGGTGGTGATTTATGCAACGGTTGAGAAGATGACGTCATCATGTCGTTGCAGTTTCAACTGTCACCTGCCCATACCTGGGAAAGGCAATCCTGTCATCCATTAGTTTAATCCGACTAAATTCTAAGCAAATAAATAGCTGGACTAAAGACAGACAAAAGACAATCATTTGGAGTTAACCAGCGGAAACAGCTCACATACTTGTTTACCTCAACTTCATTATACACAATATCTATTTCTGCAGTATGTAAAATTTGTTGTTTGGATATAAACATGACATTCCCAATTCTAATTAAATGGCGTTTTTCAAATTTGTTAGTCTGAACAGTACCACACCCCCTGTAACCTAAGCTAGCACTATACTACTTTACCAGGTAATGCAGCCATGGTTGAATACATTTGTTGTTTATCAGTTATTATCCTTCTGTTGGAGAAACAATGCAAATCTACTACTGGTTAGGACGAATAATAGAATCTAATCTAACTCACAAGTCAAGCAATAATATATCACGACAAAGAACAAACATCTTTCAGCAAAAAGATGTAATTAATACCTTTGAAGATGAAGAATGGGCATGTGCAGGCCTTGTTTCAGAAACTATATCACGAGCTAATTTGAACCAGATGTTGTAACACAGGGGGCAGAAGTGTTGCTAGTACTTGTATTAGTAGTAGAGTTACATCCTGTAATCCTCTCATTGCTTGATTCTGTAGTGGGACGAACTTCAGAAGTGGATGTTGTTGGGCTACCATTTGTTCTACTACTTCCTCTAGTTTCCAAGCGTTCCATCATCCTTGATACAGATGCAATTCCAGCATTAACTTCTCGTCTCACTTCATAACCAAGATCTGCCACAGACGAGTTACGTGAAAAAAGTCTCTCCTTCCACCCTCGAGTACTTTTTGTAATAGATTCTTTGTACCTGAATTGCACAAAAGGAGAAACAGCTTTAGGATAAAGATTCATTAAGCTAGAAGGCTTAGGACAAAACAAAATTCTCCATACTTCATAGAGACAGCATTTAAGCGAGACTTCAGAGAGTCTGAGAAAGACTGAAGATCCGATGGCCCAGCCCTTTCTGGAGTTGATTGTCCAGTGGAATGTCTCCTGATACACCAGAACCATCATAAAGTTTGATCAGAAAAAAATTAACAAGAGATATAGTATCTGATTATAGATGGCTTAGTTTACCTGTTGAAAACCCTAGGACTGGACACGGGAGTACTATTTCCAGACGAAACAACGGCATCTTGGTCAGCATCATAGGTAAGCATCCCAAGACTTTGATTGCCTGCTTCTTCACTGGGATTAGCATGTGGTGATAATCCACCAGCTGTGGGGACAGGACTTGATTCATTATCTCCTTCCCCTTGAGTGGAAGATGAAGAAATCGAGCCAGCAGAAGGCATGTTTGGATGTGCAGAGAAAACCAAAAACTGTGGGCGACCATGAGAGCCAGATCGGCCCCTGTGCCCCTCTCTTCTACCAAGGTGGTGTGCCCTTCCCATTGCAGCAGCAGCAGCTAGGTGCTGTAGTATATGCTCTTCAAGTTCAGCATCATTACCAACAACAGGTAACTGTACAAATTTGTCTTGCTAATCAGGATAACTTAAAAAACAAACACTTCACTGGTTAAATCAGAAGAAATATATCATAAATTAGTTTCATAACACATACATGCTGCACCTCAAAATCTCCAAGAGCAGGATGATGAAATCTAGTTGTATTTCGAGTTTGATTGGTTCTTATATTCCTCTCACGCTCTACTGCCTCGAGCAGCTCTTGGCTGAGATATTAGTAGGCCAGAAGTTAGTACTATTTTACATGTTAAAAGAGCATGTTTGATATTTATATAGCCAAGAAGTATCAATATATATCGACAGGACTTGCCTGGTAGGATCCTTCATATTGATAGGTTGCCAGCACATAGGGCACTGAGAACTTCTCTGAGACCTACGCAAAAAGCCCACCAATCATTAATGTGAAAAATATTTTGAACTGAAAACAAATGGACAAACTAATGGCTACGGCAAAGCAGTTCTATACACCTCCAATTGAACTGCAGAATATCCTAAGGGAATTTTCCATGTGAAATAGTGTCCCAGTTGGGAAATAAGTTCTGGACAAATTTCCTTGTAACTTCCAGTAAAGTTTCATGATTCCTCCAGTAATAAGGTAAGATCCATGAAAGTGTTGCAAACCTTGTAAAACTCACATTGTGATACGTACAAAACATGTGAAAAGTTCCATAATACAGTAACCCTTCCATTAAACAAAATTAACACTAATGCTATACGCGCAGTTTATGCTTTTTAACTTTCACCACAAATTTGTACAGAAATATTGAAATGGCCACACAAAATGATATTAATAGATTGGTAGTCAAACGTACTTAAAAATAATATAAACTTTTTTTGTAGTTTTGATGACATACAATGTTCAAAAGCAGTGGTCGAAAGAGGTGCCCTTGAAAACCATGAAAAGTTGGCAAGACGTGTATTTAGGAACAGGCAGACCTCCCAAGAATTCATTAGATATTTTCAACCCCCCCCAAACACACACCCACACCCAAATACTATGATATACCCAGTAGAAAACAGTACACTGGAACAATCCAGCAGCAGAATGCTATAACCAATAACACAATGAAAGACACGGTTTTAGAAGCAAGAAAAGAGCGATTGATCTTAGGTCAGCCTACCCACAAACTCAAGCTGGCCTATTCAGCAACTGCAAAGCAAAATATAGAACTAAGAACACATAAGGAGAAAAACAATTAAGAGCCTGTAGCCTGTCTAGCTCATCTTGCATGAATGGCTAAAACTTGGTGCGCCCTACTAGGACAATTTTGTGCTCTCTGTTAATTGCTCATGTGAAAACCTTTTTACCAATAAGGAGAAGAATAATTTATACCGATACCATATGAATCTAGCAGAACATAAGCGCACACCAAATTTAGGAAATTGAACATTTCAAGTGCAGAATCAACCACACAAAACCAAATTGACTCAAGTTTTCAGTTTCAGTCACAAGCAAGTATTACAGTCAAAAGAATGGTGATAGATATGGTCAACTAAAATCATGCATATAGTTGAAAGGGCAAGTGTTCAATAAATGAAAGTTTAAAAGTTCTAAAAATTTACTCGTACTTATAACCATTAAACTCATAAGCGCAAAAGAATTACATATGGAAATAGGTACATCGCACAATAGAAATATAAGAAATCCGCTATTGGTGAAATCAATGTGTTAAGTCAGTATCATACCATTCAAGAATGCATTGGAGATGGAACTCATGTTTGCAACCAGTCAACTAGAACAGAAAGAAAGGATAATAAAATGGTTAAAAACTGTCCTCTGTGAGCAAAATGACCCAATTAAAGAAACGGCATCTTACTGTGGAAGGATCACTCTCACAGAAAGCCTCAAGGCAAATGCAACATGCATCATCGCATGCATCCTGAACCCCACCCTCTACAAAAGCTGCAGCTGATGTCAAACTCTCCACCTTGGCTTTATCATCAGTTCCAGATGCCATTGCAAATGAATCACAGCACTGATATCTAGAATATGGAGAAAAAAAGGTCTCAGAATTAACACTTGCCTCATCATGACTTGGAGATGAAAGCAAACATATTCACTGTGGCTTAAGATACCAATTAGATCATAACTGGATTAGAACATGCAAAGGGCAAAGAAGGGAAATCTTGGTGATATATCGTATTACATCTGCTGTACAAATAGTATCCCAAAGCAAATTTAATGGTGCCACTATGTTTAATGAGATACCAGACAAATACGATCAATCTAAAGCAAACATCCATAAGAATATAACGAGATCCACATGCTATCATGCCTTGCTCATTTCAAGTTGAATGGGATCTATGTAATAGAACAAAAAGAATTACCAAAGTGTTCACATATTTACACAAGTAATGCTCTAACAAAATTCTAACCATTCAAGTTGAAAGGGCTATATGTAATTACAGCAAAAAGAATTACCAAATTGTTGACATGTTTACACAAGTAATGCTTTAACAAAATTCTTACCAACCTCATCTAAAAATGCACAGCTTTTTAAGGATTAACCTAACCATCTGATTAGCACAAACAGAAGGACAACTTGATGGCAGACTGGCTGCCAAAGGTATGTTGTTCGTTCGAGGTAAGACATAAAACCACACCAGAAGCCACAAAGATCCCTCAAAATCAGAAGCCAAATCACATGAAAACAAATATACAGTGCTATTCAAACAAATTGGCATGATGCTCACATTGATTAGACAATGCCTATTAACAAACAAACTTTTAGATGAAAACTACCAGTGTGTCAATACATCTGCTAATGATATCTGCACTAGGCATACTATGGTAATTTATCCATGATGATATCTCATATCTCACTAAAATTGAAAGAAATACACTGGAACCCCACAGAGTCTCAACAATACATTGGCAAAATCAGATCAAATTCTCATATATATTTACATTCAAATTAACCAATTTTTTTGTCAAACTCATTGAGGCTGCTACCAGATATCACCTGCTGCTGCAAAAACATGGTGACAATACTAAAAGATATTTTCCACATATCTTCGAGTAACACCAAGACGGTCAAGTCATCACATAACACATGTCACTAATGGGTCGCAATCACAGTTTACTCCGGCAAGAGGTCCATTTTTCAGTCAGTAGCAGCTAAATCAGCCGGAATTCTCCCAAATTAGTACTTTCCCAACCTCAGATCAAATCAAACGTAAATCCCGCAACATAACCGATCGAAATTCTCCGCAGAGCAGCCGCTAAATTAGCTCAATTCACGGAACAGCCCAGCTCCCCCCCACTCACCATGCAAGCCACGCCCAAATCAATCAATTCCCCACAAAGCACTACCTAAAAAGCCAAAATTCTTCAAAAAATACAACATAAATCAGATATCCCCGCTAACGAGCCAATTCTCCTAAATCAAACCTCAAAATCGCACCCTCAAACCCCCACTTCGCACCAAAATCAACCACAGCTCCCGACGAATCCATCTCCACGACAACGAACCAGCACCGTACACCCACCACATCAACTCGAATTCTCCCAATCCAAGCACCCCAAAATCAAACCCAACACATCGAAATGGCCCAAGCTCTTCACTCCCCAAAATCGCCGACGCCACACCGACCGATCACACCTCGACGAGAGGGCGAGCAGAGGAGGAGATCCGATCTTACAAGGCGCCGGCGACTCGATTCGATCCGGCTCGATTCGATGCGTGAGGCGTGGCCTAGCCTCTCCTGCGCCTCTCCCTCTCCCTCTCTCTCTCTCTCTCTCTCTGCGAGGGCGAGGCGATGGGGAAAGGAAACGGGAAGGTATTGAGAAGAGACGAGGAGGAGGAGACCAAGCGCCTACCTCATCTCCACTCGGCCCCCACCGCCCAGTGGGCCCCACTCCACGCCCACCTCACCCCGCGCACACGTCGTCTCACCCACCCTCGAATCCATGCACTGACGCATGGGTCAGCTATTTACCCGAGCCCACAAGTCGGTAACTAGTGCGCGGACTAGGACATGGTGAGAAGGGGGAGGTGAGGGGGCCAGGAGGACTCGAGAGTCAGACAAGCGGGTCGCCATTTAAGTACGTTTTGACCGCCCCGCCAGTTCTCACCGTCTACCGTCGCGCGGGGCCCGCTCGTCGGCGGGGTTACGCCCCAGCGTGTCAACGGGCGAGGCGTTGGGAGTAGGTGTGTGGAGACGGTGGAAATGTTTTCTAGGAGGGAAGTGGGGCCGGCCTGTCAGTGGGTGTGTGTCTCTGTGTCGTGGTGGTGGGGTGGTGGGGTGCGCGTGGGCGCGGGGTTCGAGCCGGCCACCGTCTCCGAGGTTAACGTAAGAAATGGGCGCGGGTGGTTGACAGGCGGGTCCACGAAGACCAATGTCAAATACTTTTCTTTTGCGGTGTTCAGAATGACAGTGGTTTATGACTTTTTTACTGTAACTGATTTATTTTTTTATTATAACTGAGTTGGCTTATTTACTATAATTAAATTTAAAAAAAATTAAAAATAGAAAAAATATATTAACCCATCACAGACAAGGTAAGGAATACGTAAAAAAGAAAAAAAACCAAAACCAAAAATTTAAAAAATTTTTAAAAAAGAAAAAAACTAATAGTAAAAAAAGTAAATGCAGAAGCAAAATGCCAACACAGAAGCTCTTCTGAGCGCGGCCTAATAGTAAGATATTGTTTTGTTATGTCTATGTTCTTCATATCACTTACAAATAACTAAATATATAATTTTTTTTCAATGCATAGTGTCTAGTAGTAGATCTAATTAATAAATTTACACCTTATCCTACTTTTCTCTCTCCACTCTCCTTTCTCACACATGTCACATTTAATGCGTAGACATATCCCTTATTTTCAACACATATTTTAGCCATGTTTTTCTTGTTAGTTTGTGTGCTTAAGCTGTGTCTTATATAAAATATTACTTTCTCTCCTTCTTTAACTCTTTGCTACATCATCTTTTATCCTATATGGATAGCTAATTATTAGCTATAGACATTATACAACATAGAGCATGACGATTGCCCTAAGCACCCCATGTGGCTAATGGCTAACCCCTTGGTTTCTTCTTTGTTCAAGAGAAGTAACCCCTTGGTTTTCGAAAACTATAAAAAATCAAAAACTAAAACTGCAAGTAAAAAAAGGAGCGCAAATTTTTATTAATGTAAAATAAAAAAACGTGCTCATCCTCACAAATGGTTGGCATATAGGTACCTCAACGTAGACAATTAATTACCTATGAAAGCATGGATCACGGGACACCAGCAATGGCATGAATATTTTAAAATGTAACTCTAGATCCACACAATTAAAGTAAGAATTCTTCAGATAATGCAGGAAATCGCTCCTAGCATTTTCGGCGAAAGCAACTATTGCTTGACCGCTGTGTTAAACTTTCTAGAGTTAAAATACTACCGGTTCTCCTTTTATTTCGGTTTAGAATTTCACAAGGCAATGCTAAAGTTGACTTCAATTTGGGAGCCAAGCACCAGAAGGCCCAACAAGTGATCCAGCCTGCCACGTCACTACTCCTGGGGTTATAAATGATGGATTTTTCTGAACCGTGGCTATGACTTTTGAATTCTAACTATTTGTGAGATACTAGTAAGGTGCCCGTGCGTTGCAACAGAAAATCAAATAATAGTGATGTATACTATCAAATAGATAAATAAGATGCAATGTAATGCTATGCTATTGTTCCTATAAATAGTAGGAGCAGGTAACAGATTACCTTGAAAGAATTCATCGTGTATTAATCGTAGCTTTAGCAAATTTTGCACCTTTTGCCTTAATTTTATAGGTGTCAGAGTATTCAATGTTTCCTTATCCATTGACTTCAGAACTGCAGTAAATAGTCAATAGTTACTTGGTTAGTCTAACAGTGCAGACAGGTTTGCGAGCAAACCCACCCATCAAATGTATGACCATACCTAGATTGAAATTATAAAGATGGGAGCATTTTCATAGGTCATATTAAGGATGAACTTGCCTTTTAATTCTATTGGAAGGCCATAGCAATCCCACCCAGGAATAAAAGACACTTTGTGATTCTGAAGAAGCTGCGCTCAAAAGAGAGAATCAAGACACTGAATGAATGGCAAAGCATGGTGACATTTGATCCATGTTTCCAATCATCAAAATATATATCAGTATTTAGGTTGCCCCGCCAGAAAATAGAAAATGTGACCAAATCAATATGTACATCATTAGTTATTTTCAGTCAATAAAAACACATCAATTGTTTGCAAAGAAACATTGACCTACAGTCAGATGAAATTCAAGGATAGCTGATACCTTGTAGCGATTTATAATATCTTTCAGGATTTTATTCAGTGTGTGGCCCATATGAAGATCACCATTAGCATAAGGTGGACCATCATGAAGGATAAATGTAGCCTAATCAAACAGCCAAGAAACTAACTAATCAGATAAATCATTTATTTTCCATTCTTAGCTTTACTTGAACAAATCAACTCACCCCGGTGTTCCTTTCAGATACCCTCTTCAGCACCTGGTTCTCCTCCCACAACTTCTGGAGCTCTGGCTCCCACATAATAGAATTCGCTCTCAAGCCAAAAGTCGTCTTTGGGAGATCCACCGTGTGCTTGTACTTCCCATCTTCTTGTTTTGCACCTAGCAAGAATCAACAAGCTAAACATATTAACTACTTCTGTGTATCTAACACCGCAAGCAGGACCAACTGATGATGGAGTCGGAGCGGGTGATGGCGGCCTCCATGCCGATGGCAACGGCCTCTGGCCGTCGTGAGGTGGCGTAACCCGCGGATGAGCTTGGCCTTGTAGAGCGAATTGGCGGCGATCTCCATGCGGCACATCACGGACATGTCGCGGAAGTGAGGAGCTCGGCGGACGTGGTGGTGACGTCGCGGGAGGGTGGGTCGACAATGTGGGAGGTGAAGGCACGGAGGTCTCTATGGTGGCGCGCACCGTGGAGTCCGAGATTGGGAGGAGGAGGCGGTGGCGAGCGGGGTGGGGAGGAGGATGGGGGAGGCGGCGTGCGGGGTGGGAGGAGGAGGAGGCGGCGGCGGCGGGGTGAAGAGGAGGAGGCGACGGCGGGCGGGGTGGGGAGGAGGGGCGAGGCGCGGCGCGGGGTGGGAGGGAGGAGGAGGCGGCGGAGCGGGGTGGGAGGAGGTGGTGCAGAGGGGGAGGAGGAGGAGGCGGCGGAGCGGGTGGGAGGGAGGAAGGAGGCGGCGCGGGGAGGAGAAGTGGGGGAGGAGGAGGCGGCGCAGATGAGGAGGGGAGGAGGCGTTGAAAGCGAAGTGGAGGAGAGGAGGAGAAGTGGGGGAGAAGAGGAGGAGGCAGCGGATGAGGGAGGGAGGAGGCGCCGAAAGCGAGGAGGGAGGAGCGATTAGATCGCGAGAGAGAGAGAGAGAGAGAGGAGAGGCGGTTAAGATTTTATTGTTCAGATCAAATGGTTGAGAAGAGATATAGGAGAGGACTCATCAACCACCAACTCCTTCTTTTTAAGTAGTAAAGACAATACGAAAAAAAATAGTTATCTACAATTTTAATCGATATAGTTAATCTCAGTACAATGTATCCATGTCAGTTGCCTCCTCTTCCATACGAAGAGAGCACTTCTAATGTTAAGACTGCACTGTTACATTCAGATACGAGTGTGAGTTCTGCGTGTACTAAACCCTTACATACGCTCGCAATCTTGGTGCACTTGGTATACCGTCAGCTAAGCCAAATCGCCAAAATGACAACATTTTATAGCTCAATTTTGGTGCATTGTCACATACGAGAAGAGCACGCATACTGAAGGTCAGTGATCAATTTATCATGATGTAAATTACATGGTAGCACAACAACAATGGAGAGTAAATGTTCCTGATTTTCTTCCAAAGTTTACGATGACATAACTACGACAGACCATCTTGTACAAGTCAAAGAAACAGCTTCCCTGTATGCGCATCAGGCATCAATGCGAAAGAAGGCTTATGAATCTGATTTCTCAGAGCAAATCAAACGAGGTTGCTAATGTGAATGGAATGACACCTAATATTTTATCATTGTCCACAGACCTAGCCGCTGCAAAATTCAGAAAGAGAACTTGAACCCACCGGTGTTGGCATCAACAGCAGATTCCCAGAATGAGACTTTCTTCTTCCGAGCAGCAGCCTTCTGCTGAGCTTCAAGTTCAAGCTGGTTAATCATCCCAGGATAGGCTGTGTCGATGGCATTCCGGAATTTGTCATGCAGGTTCACCCTGTCCTTAGTCCCTGAGACAAGTTCGCTTGCATTGGGTCTCTTGAGAAAGTCAAGAACATTCAACAGATTCCTCCTGAATATTTCGTAGGGAAAAGAAAGTGTCATTTATAAGCTAAATATTTTCAATGCAAATGGTCCACTACTTCACAAATATGTCGCAGTGAAATGAAAGGAACCAACAAAAGAACCTTACAGTTTATATATATATAAGAGGTGGGTGTAATTACACCCGAGAGTAAAAGATATTTTCTACACACACACACTGTAAGGTTCTTTTAGTCACTGCAAATGAGTCAAGCACCCTCTGTCACATCCATGCAGGAATATAGATGCAGTGCTTCCCAATATGTTCTTCCAAAGAACAAATTACTAAACAGCGCATAACCAGGCAACATCAAGTCGAGGGAACAAACAAGATTCAAGACGCTTGCACATCAGAGCTAAGAAACATAACAGGACTGCCTCAATTTTTTTCTCGAAAACAGGACTGCCTCAATTGAAATGGGAACATCAGGAAAGAATTCTGTAGACAATACTTTCATTACAGCCTTGCATCACCAGCTTGCTGCCTACATAAACAAGGCCTAAATCCTTGATTAAAGCTATAACTCAGCTTTATATCCCTTGGTTTCTACTCTAAAGCCCAAACCCTGTTTCAATTTTCAGTGGATGAAGACAGCCATTTTGGTTAACAAATATTTTTCTTAACTTGATGATCTTGATCACAACTTGTACGCGGGACAATGACAGAGACACCTATATGTGATAAGGCTAAAGTGACATGATATAATTAAGCTGAAGAACAGAACATTTGCTTTGATTTGAATTTCTTCTAATTCTGACCGTGTATACTTGATCTTTTTAAATGGCATGGAGAAGTAATATTATCATTACAATATTTCATTACTTATAATGGCACAAAAGAGTACCCCACCATTCTCCTAGATTGAAAAGAATACAGCAGTCCATACATACACACTTTAAATTGAATTTGTGTTGAGGATTGAAACTATTCTAATTATGAGTTGCTGACCATGTCCATTTAATTTATTAAATGGTACTGAGATACAATTTCAGAAATGCATTACTACAAATGACACAACAGAGTACCAACATTCTTCTAGATTAAAAAGGATATCAATGTCTATATAGCTGCACTTCGGCATGGTTGCTTAATTTTAAATAAAAGGCAATGCATATGAGCAACTTGAAACAAGAAAAAACTGTATGCAATGTGAAATCTAACCTGCTCACATAATTCTGAGTAATGGCAATGGACTCTTCAAAATTGATAACCAAATGCCACCATCCATTAGGCACAAATACAACATCCCCAGCCCGGCATACACACTCGATAGGCCTCTTCTCCCAGGTCCTACATGCCCCATAGAAGTTCATGAACCACTCCATGATAGACACAGGGCTAGTGACCTCTGCTCCATCTGCGCTTGGGTGAACCCCCGGAGGCACCACCTCCGGTGGGAACATCACCCACTTCTTAGCCCCCCTTATCACAGCATTCCATGCCGACGTTGAGTTAGGGTCCACATGGAACGATGACCCTGATCCTGCCGGTCCAATTATAACCCACCGGTGATCCGGCCTCTCCTCCCCAAGCACCCCAAACAGGTCCTCCCGGAAGTACACCGGCACCTCATAATCCCTCCCCATCTCCGGCACCTTCTCGGCGAACTTCGCATCAAAAAGGTACAATGGCCTCTCCTCCTGCACATTGTCGGCATACTTGAAGTACCTATCAAGCGTCATGCTCACCGGCCCGACAGCGAACTCCTTCCCAGACGAGATCTCCAGCAAATACTCCCTCGACCATTTCTGCAATGCCGGCCAGCTCTCGAGGCACCCCTCCAGCAGCACCGGCCTGTTCAGCTCCTCGAATTCCGCGATGAATTTCTCCACGGACATGCCGCGGCGGCGCTCGATGGTGTCCCGCTCGAGCCACTCGGGCCGCATCTCCATGTTGGCGCAGAGCCAGCTTTGGAAGAGATAGTCGGAGTAGAAGCCCTTGATCTGAAGAACGCGCGGGGGGCAGTGGGCGCGGCCGGACGCGGCGGCGATGTAGGTGGCGCGCCATGAGCCCGCGAACGCGAAGTCCCCACCGAGGTCGGCGAGGACGAGGGCCCGCCAGAGCGGGTCGTGGGAGGCGATGACGTAGAGCGCCTTGGAGGCCGCGGAGAGCGCAGCGAGGTCGCGCCCTGCCAGGAGGACGAGGACGTCGAGGAGGAGGTCGTCCGGGAGCGGGCGGAGCGCGCCGATCCCCGCGTCCCGGAGGTTAGCGCGCGGGGCGGTGGCGAGGAGGAGGTTGCCCAGCGGCTGCACGAGGCAGCCCCCACATGAGGAGCCAGAGGAGGAGGCGGAGCTCTTCAGGTGGAAGGAGGCGTCTCCGGCAGCGATGTCGGCGGCGGCGAGGTGGTTATTGGATCTCTCGGGCTTCTTGGGCTGTTTGCTGGTGCGGCGCTTGGATTTGGGCTTGCGTTTGAGGGGGAGGAGGAGGGAGTGGAAGGCGCTCGGCATGCTTGCGCGGCGTGCTCTGTTCTTGCAAGCGGCGGCGGCGGCGGCGCCGGGAGGAGGGGAGGGAGGCGAGTGTGGGGTTAAGGTTTTGGAGAGGCAGTAAGTGAGATCATGTCCGTGTTCTGAAGCAAATAAGCAATCGCACGGCCAAGGATACAATTCTGTGGATAATGGACGGCTCATATCGAGCACAATAGATTAAAGGGCCACGTCTACTTAGTCTCTTCAACTATTACAGAAATAAGAAAGTCCATTTTTCGCATTTAATTCCGAAGCAATCTAACTTTTATCCCTTAACTTATCAAAATTGATACATATCACCCCTTAACACCACTCGGAAATGTCACATGTATAAAACATGAGTCCTACGATTATTTTTTTCCGGTTTAAACAGTTGATAGTTGTCCAATTCTGTGTTGGAGTATGGAAAATAAGACCTTTTGTGATAGTTAAGGGCAAAATGGACCTTTCTTAATTAAAGAGCTCCGATATTTCCAACATATACTAATCATGTTTTCGGAATTTTTCGTGAAGTAGCAACCGAAAGAATGGTTCCATTCACGGAAGGTTTGCCAAGAAAAATAGAAAAGACAGTTGAAATACATTTTGATTTTTATTTTTGACTTAAAGCTATTTTCTCTTCTCCTTTTTGTTTTCCCACTCTATGAAAGAACTATTTTCCTCTACCGTTGTTTGGCACCGGTAGATCATCTTTGCCATAGCTGTGCCAGCTGCTTCTTCGGGTAGCTAAGGGAACCCGCAGTGAGCGTGACGTTCTTGCATGCTGCGGATGGCCTTGATTGTGACTCACGGGTGGGCCTAGCCGTTCGCGCGTGCATGTTGGGGTGAGTCAAAAGCATGCGCTCATCGGCTGCGCCTCCGTGCTCCTCGGCCGCAGAAATGTCACGCATCGCCCATCAGTTGATCTGCAGTTGAGAAAAAACAATTGCGCAAAAAAACAATCCTAGGGTGCCATAGCTGCCAAAAAAAGAGGTCACGAGGGGCCACTGTAGCAAAAAACAAATTCAATATCCACCCTATCCTATAATATAACAACATCGATATATAGGTTGCTATTTTTAAGATCAAATCCGTATAGGCAGTCGCCATACTATTAGGCGATAGGAGGTGTTATCGTCCAACCGTTGAGCAACAGCGTCTGTCACCTGACTGTTAGGCGATTGCACCCCTGTTGCCCAACGATACACCTACTATATGCGTGTCGTTCGGCCGTTGGGTGACAGGGTCTAGTCACCCAGCGGTTGGGTGACTGAAAGTTACTTTTGTAAAAAAAATAAAAATACGTGTATAATTTTGTATTTTCAAATAAAAAGGATTAATTATTTCAAAAAATTCTACACCTACACACATAGGTGCATAGCCCAGAAATTAAGAATCCAAAATATAAGGATGTGTACATTCCGTTTATAGAATGCCTGCGAACGCGAAGTCCCAGCCGAGCTCGGCGAGGACGAGATGGGGCCTTGGGGCTCAAGGCACTAGAGAAGTGGCACCGCGCCTTTTGTGAAGCAGATGAGCAATCGCACGGCCAGGGTCCAGGGATACAATTCGGTCAGAAATGGACGGCTGTGATCGAGCCTGCGCGTGGGACTAAAATGCAAATTTGTGATTTTTCAGGCATCCAATCGTGATAGTGCAATTCTGTCCCTTCTTTTGTTTGTGAATTCGTCGTTGTAAGTGAGCAAGACTGACACCAGATTCATCATTGCGAGTGAGCAACACTGACATCATTGTAAGTTTAGGTTTCATTTGCGTTCAGTTGATTTTAGAAGTATTCATTATTTCATAATCCTCTATTGTCTTCAAAGAGTTTCGCACCAAGCCAACCACCTGTTTTATTACAACGCAATAATCAATCTCCATTGGACCATATTGCAACAAAAGCGGATATCAAATTATCAACAAGTATTTCCCATGTTGTGCTGAAATCGTTCCTGGTGATTGCACAAAAAAATTGAGAGATGATGTCACAAACATCTGGTCAAATACTCAAATGTCCTCGCGATAAAAAAGGCCAAATGGATTAAAGTTTCTGTTATTTTATCAAACAGGCAATAACTTTGCTATTCAGTTTTCTACAAAATCTGGTCAACGGTAAAGAAGCACTACCACTGCGTAGCACTGCTAAACTAGCTATCTAATTCTGATTTTTTTTTCAACCGGTTATGAGTTATTTACTTTGCACAATATACTGTTTCATCCTTAGGTACAAAAAAGAGAGATCAAAATCATACGAAGTAGGCAGCAAAAGAAAATCATAGATGAGACTTAAATTTTTAACTAGACTAGTAAGGTGCCCGTGCGTTGCAACGAAATACCAAATGAGTTGATGAACATTTTTCTAACTGAATAATAAATATCAATTTTTTCTTACGTCATCATGTATCAAACAAAACATATATGTTCATACTCGTAAATAAATCAAGTATCATACTAATGAAGTATGATAGAACAAGCACAACATACAACAATATATACAGAAATGATGTAAACAATATTTTTCTATAATATTCTTAATATATAAATAACTGTCAGACAGTCTTGGAGAATAACAAACCAAGAGGATGATATTAATGAAGTAGGGAGGAGAGGAGGGGCGGAGAGGGGGGTAGGAGGCGGCGGTGCGGGGGACTGAGAGGGGGAGACGGCGGCGCAGGGGTTTGGGGGAGTAGGGGAGGAGGCACCCAGGGGGGAGGGGGCGGTGGCACAGGCTAGGAGGATGCGCTCGCACGAGGTGGCGGAGGAACGCGACCGTGGAGGATGAAGGCCGCAGCGGTGCGTGGGGTGCGTCAGCACAAGTGGGGATGAGGAAGGCTGTGCCGTGGGGGAGGACGAGATCGATCGGGCGGCGTTCTCGAGGCTACTGCGGAAGGTGTGTTGCGCGGAGGCGAAGGTGTACTCCAAGATGTCCTATCTCTGCAACTTTGCCTACATGGTGTCCTGGATCAAGGTAGAAACCCGAGAAACGCGAATTTCTTTGTTGGATCGCATTTTAATATTTAGTCTGTCGGTTTTATGATCTGTTTGGGTTCATTTCTTGGTAAATTTCGCTTATCACGGTTTAATTGTGTGAAAAAGTTTTGCTTTTGATTTCGAGAATCACCTTTCTTTTTTTACCTTGTTTCAAAATATTTGCGTTTGATTTGGTTTAATTTTGTTAGTAATTTGATATTTTTCGTTGATGAATCCATTATTTCGCAGTTTAATTTCGGCCGAATTGCCATTTCAGTGTTAGACGAAACCCTTTGATTCGCGTAATTTCTGTCTCTACTTTGTGGTGCTGACATTCAATTATTAGGTGTATTTCTTATTTATGTTTTATTTTATCCGGTGATTCATTAATTCGTGATTGGAAATTTGGATATGGTCTTGTTAAAAAAGAGAGACGAAATTGGGTATGGTCATGACATTCCAAATTGCACACTGCTTTTTCACATTCATGTAGCTAGCATCCCCTACCGATTCTCGTAATCTCATGTTTATGCTTTTCCTTGTCACCAAAGTATCTCCAAAAGTACAATTTGCGCTTGTGACGTCATCCGCTCAAGAGAAGGCAAAGATCCAAACCCCGATCGAAGCACAAGCGAAAGCCCCATGATGAGGAGAACATGACTACAGCACGATCGTCGACCTTGTAATGATCAAGAAACAATGTGTGTAGCTAATGCTCAACCAGAGTGCAAGAAGGAGAAAGAAAGTGGCAGTGGAATAAATCCATTTGTCGCTTATCATGTTGCTGCATCTGCTGCCTCCTATCTACAATCTCGAGCCATGGAGTCCTTCCTTCCATTTTGTGAATGAATGTAAGAGCGATCCAACTATCAATGCCATAATGAATGGTTAGCATGCTGAATGTCTTACTATTGATGAGGCTTCATTCGTGGCCACAACAAACTCAAGTGACCTCAATGGTTGCCGCAAAGGAGGAGACAAAGCAAGTGCTGCAGATGACTCGAACTCTTCAAGATCCCGCCTTGTGAATGGTTCATTTGTGATGACAATCAAACTTGTTGAATCTATGAAATAACAAAATGCCTTCACAATTTCGAAATTACCCTTCTATGGCCTTCATGAATCGCAACATAAAGCTACCAAGAGCCAAGAGGTTCTTTCGCACAACTTTCCCATCCAATCGCTCGAGACATCAGATTTGTCGAAGATAATGGCAGCAATGATGAAATATATGATGAAGTAATCCACTGTGTCCTTCAGTGTGTTGCCTACTGCACATGCACTTCATTTTGGGTGCTATATCAAGAACTTATTATAGTAATTATCAACTTTATTAAGCCATACTAACTGTCAACTAAGATTCTCCTGCAACATATTTGAAATGAGCCTGAGCTAACCATGTTATTGTTTGAGTTGATTTACTCCTGTGATTGTGCTCGGTTAAGGTTTTTTTACTACACTATATTGAGTCATGTCCACATTATGCATCAACATTGTGTTCAATCTGGCCTTTTTGTCTACTCTTTCTCATGGACTTTAATAGTGCAATTTATGTTTGTGTTGCTCCATTTGCTTCTGACTGCATATTTGGATTAGAATTTCCACAGTTGTTACCTCACAATCACTGTCCTTCAGCTCTGCAGTGGCTTCTAGCCTCAATTTGGTTAGCTAATATTTAGTGGTTTTAGATTTCTCATGTAGCTATCTGACCTGAGAGTGACAGTTTCAGATGTTTTCTATAACTTTTAAAAGTTTTGCACAAGTTAACAGCGAAACAGTATTCATACTAAATATTCTCCCTGTCGCTCAAGTAAGCCAGGAATCAAGCAAACTAAGTAGCAACATGTTCCAAATCAAAAGAAAATTAATAAAATGAATGAACCAACTATAGATCGCAATGTGAAAGTGTTACTCTATCACCAGCTCAAATATTATATGCCTATTGATTGCACTTAAAACATTAACCTACCAGAAAATAACAGATGGTTACACTCTTTGCTTTAATAAATCTTCAGAATGAAAGAAAGAGAGAAGCACAAACAGAAAATGTTTTCCCAGAAAAGTTGTAAGTGCAAAAGAAAGGAACCATTTGCCTACCGAATTCTTATTCTTGTGTTGAATTGTGAAGGCGAGAAGAGGAAAAGAGAGCACTGGACTCACATCTCATATATCACTTTTCATCTACAATGTTTGATAATCCACCTTTCCAATTTTCATCTTCTAAATATGGGACATGCACCTATTCCCCGATCCTTTGATTTTGCATATCTTCATCATGGTTTTGTAGTATCATGTTATTACTTTTGTTATCTCAGTATGGTATTTATTTTTCCGTTGCAACACATTTATTTTCAATTCACCCTTCCTATTGTTAAAAAGATCACCCTTCCTATTACTCGTATTTATGCTTGCTTATGTGGAAAGTAAGTTTTATGACGTGTAATTTGTGGATAACAACTTGGTTCGTGAATTTCTTTACACGTGAGATATTATATGTTTCTTATGTAGGCCTTTGCGTGCAATCTACTTGCTAGCAATAATCGCACTTGAGTTGATCCATCTAGGTATCAGAAACTTTGCCAAAATATGAACTATTTTGTAGCGATATCGGTCTAAAAGTCTTTTGCTAATCACCGCTTTCTTCTCGGCTATCACCGTGTTGTTGTTGAAGATAGTGTCATAGGCCTTTCAGCGGCCAAAGCTGTCTATATGAAGTGTATCGTAAACAAAAGCGGGTAATATTTTTCTCCCTATGCAGTACTTTAATAGATGCATCATATTATTTCTACATAACAGTCGGTAAGAAGGGTGTTGATCTGTTTTGAATAGAAGCAAAATTTTAATGCACCCTTAAATGTGAGAAATATGCAGCCATGCAATCGCAAGCATTCCACGTTCCAACCGATACATGTAAAATTAACAATGGGAAAGAAAATGAATTATTAATGGAAACTATGTGCAATAAGTTACCTTTGTGTATAATTCTCTGCAGAAGATAATCCTCTCTTTACCTTCACCTCAAAGAAAATAGGTGTAGTGCTACAGCACCGTGATAGACATAAAAAATCAATGTAACGCCCAAATGAATAATACTCCATGCACAAGGAAATCTTGATTCGAGAGGCAGACCATTGCACATTCTAGAGGTATCAACATATCATTATCAGAAAATTATTGAAATTAAACATTTATACTAAACTAATTCAATCATTGTGAATCATGTAAAACTTATAATGGTGTAAATACTAAGATATGTCCCATTGCAAAGATGTGCTAATTGTAAAATGCCAATGCAAAACATGATGAAGTGTATGAGAGTTAAAACGCACAAAGAGGAATGCATTACCTATCATGCGTTTTTCAGCAGTTCAGTGAGTCTACTACAACTGAAAAACCTTTTTCCTAAGAAACTAAATATCAGATAAAGGGAGCTCACCAGCAGCTTTGTCCACTCTTGAACTGCATCAACACCGACATATGTCTCAAGGTCCTGCAGGAATTACAAGTCAGAATGTAATCACTACTCACCAGAGCATCCTGACAAACAAAAGGTTAACATTTAACACCGAATAAATGTGATAGAGCACTACTAAGTTCCATAAGCAACCATGATATGTTTGAGAAAGAAATAACATTTCCTGTAAGTTGTAACAATGCACATCGGTTACTCCAAAAAATGTTAACCAATTACAAGGCATATTATTCGCAATTCCCCATCAAATCCTACCCAGCAATCAGAGAACAATCATATGAATGAGTACCAAAACAACTCACTGCAAATTAAGAACTTGTACATGCTACAAGTAGAGTGAATGGTACATCAAATTAAGTAGCCTGAGAGTTACCTTGAGGAAATCAGTTGGCCCTATCCGCGAGAGGAATTGGCCTTCAGAAACAGAAACCATCCAAGAGTCATACGAAGCACATGGAACCGATTCCCTAGCGCATCGAGGACCTGGGCCGCTTGAATGATCACATCAAGATCAAGTTCTCACCACAAATAAACAAAGGTAATATATCATACATGCCAAAATTTAAGCGTGTGTGATATGCGAATTAACCAAGGATCACTGAGCTCACCGAGCCCGCGCTCCCTTGGCAAGATCTGCGATGGCGGCGTCGCGGTCGCGGAGATCACGGGGAGGGGGCAGCGAAACCAGGGAAACACCGGGAAAGGGTCAGTGGGGAGGAGACGATGGCGGCGTGGGGTGGGGAGGAGAAGGCGCGGAGCGGAGGAGGAGGTGGCGGCGCAGGTGGGGAGGAGGGAGGAGGCGGTGGCGCGGGGTGGGTGGGAGGAGGAGGCAACGGACGAAGAGGGGGGGCGGCGCGCGGGGTTGGGGAGGCGGCGCGCGAGGAGGGAGGATGCGGCGGCGAGGGTGGGGAGTAGGAGGCGCGGTGCGGGAGACGGCGAAATGGTTATTTACAGAAATAAAAAGAGCACAACAAGGGTCGCAGGAGGCGCGGCGCGGGTGGGAGGGAGGGAGGAGGCGGCGCGGCGGGTGGGGAGGAAGGAGGCGCGCGCGGGGTGGAGGCGGGGAGAGCGAGGGGAGGCGGATCGGGCGCAGGGAGAGTGAGGCGCGAGGAGAGCGAGGGGAGGCGGATCGGGCGCGGGGAGAGTGAGGCGCGCTGGGAGGAGGGGAGGCGGCGACGGCGATGCGGGGTGGGGGGAGGAGGCGGCGGGGGAAGAGCGAGGGGGAGGCGAGGGGGAGGCAGATCGGGGGTGGGGGAGCGGCGCGCGGGGGTGCGGTGCGGCTGCGAGAGAGGGAGAGAGAGGGAGGGAGGGGAGGAGGCGGCGCGCGGGTGGGAGGGAGGGGCCACGAGATAGACGATTTGGATTTTATCTTGTAATCAGATCGAAGAGCTGAGAGAAGAGAAGTGACGACGGGTCAACCACCAACTCCTTCTTTTATAATAGTAAAGATTACGAAACCAAATCAACCAAAGAATGCATAGACAAAGGGGCAAAAAGATATGCAACAATTAGGATGGATTTCACAAGCAAATGAGCTTTATGTCCAGAAAAAAGCTCATTTGGATGAGAGGATCATAGAAGCACGATACAATATTCCCTTGGCTGCGTATAATCAGTGAATGGCGGCACCTAGCTCCTTCTAAGAAATCTTCTGTGCCTCTGTTTGGGGAACCTGTCCAGTAGCAGCATCAGTCCAACATTGTTCCCACACAGACCAATAGGATACCTGCCATCGATGCCCAACAATGGTTAAATACAGAAAAATATCAAGCCAACAATTAAATCGATTGAGCAAGATTTGACGACTCACTTGATGCGATCTGATTTTCTTCGCCAGCTGAAGACAGACACAATCCACTGCATGAAACATAAAACAAGCAAATCAGCAAAGAAAATATGTTGTTCCCCATAGTTGCCTAATATCTGCTAGAAGCAAAGATTCAAAAGATGCACAGGAACTAAATTTAGTAATCTCTGTACTATCATAAAAGTGAACTAGTCAGTTCTTTTTTTCGTCATACGTCCTTCCTGGCAGGTGGGGTCAATTGATCTAAATTTAGAGAAATGGAAACACATAATAAGTTGAGAAAATAGCTATACCAAAAATTACCTTATAAATTAACTAAATTACACATCAATACCACAATTTGCACAACAACGATGCCAGGCACCAACACCCTCAGAACTATGGTAGGTTATAGTCAATTATGCATAATGTCGGTCATACCTCATGCTTATTAATCAATTATCAGATCCAATTCTGATAGCTCCCATGTTGATTATGTAAGGTCACATGTTTTCCTTTGTTTACAGCACATTTGGTAGCAGACTTGGCACCAACCTATACTAAACAAAGAACAATAAAATAAATTGTAAGAACCTTAGTTTGACCTTGATTCCTTGTTTGCAAACCAATTCACACTGCCCTTTCTTCCGGTGTTGGGTAGTATGATGGAATAAAGCAGATGGCGTCTAGTTCAGGTATGATGCACTTAAGATGCTGATGTATTGAATGAGTGAATAAAGAAACATGTGGCCTGGAAATTGCGTGAAACAAATGTAGCAGAACAGCAACACTTGTCTATCTCCTCGAATTGACAATTTACAAGGAATAGTTTTGCCCATATTTAATAGTTAATACACAAACAGTTAGCCACATTATATCTCGAATAGTATTTCACTAAGTTTCTTTGTTGAAAGAAACGACGAGGAAGAAGTATTTCATGAATCTTGCACAAAACTCAAGAGAAATAAGGAGGGTGAACCACCACCCATTGACCAGTGCACGATGCCCTAGCTCTCAATCTAGCAGCTTTAGCACATTAAATCTTTAAGAAAATAAATAAAGACCTTATAATGACTTTAATCCTCAGGTTACTTTCCCATGGCCTATTTTAAATGGGTGCATAAAACTAACCGGATTGTGAAAAGAAGGAGCAGCTAACATGGCAACCAAATGAGCATGGTTAACATTTGAGACTTCATTAAAGTCACAGACAGACATGCCCAGGTAACAGGGGATTTTTTTAAAGAAAACAAAATATATGAATTGGTGTACTGGTGTTTTTGGGACCTGTAGGAGTAGGATTGAGTTGAGACCCCGGCGGAAAAAAACAGGTTGTTAGCTAGAGTTGTTTATTTTTTTGCAAGATAATGCAATGTTGTTAACACTATCATAATCACATCCAATGAGTGACATAATAAAAGCCGTCTTCCCCAACAATTTCATAGAGTTTACCCCGCTCGTTTCAGCTTCAACTTCTGGATTCTAGTTCACTATTCCTAAATTTTGTCTTTTTTGACCCTTTTTTTGCTTTTTTAAGCTTTTTTTGTCTTTTCTTTTTTTCTCGTATTCGTTTGTATTGTATGTGATAGGCTAACTTGTTTTTTTATTTTTTAATTTAATTATACCAAATAAGTCACTATCAACTAAAGTACAAAATAAACTAACTATAGTAAAAAATAAGCTATAAACTAGCTTATATAATACTTAGGCACATACCATGATCTGTACATTTACATTTGTCATTCAATAGAGTTCTCTTTAACAAATAAAGTATTCTAAATTAATATGTCAAAAAAGTTAAGCTCAGAAAAAGAATCATGGATACTTTCGTAAAATATAATCAAGTTAATGATGTAAACCTATGAAACAAGAGATTGGTGATTAAAACTTCCCTTTAGAAAAAGTGGCCAATCTTCATTTTCAGGTATATGTATATCGATGTGTAAAAACGGCATCATACATATTCTACAATTCAAGAAAATGATGCATTGTACAATAACTCACACGAGCATACACAAATCATAATGACTTGAAATATTCAAATAAGGTAAAGTCACCACGACGGCATGACTACTTATCTTCCTACTCAAAGAATGTAAAAGACTACTAATTATGACTTCCTGAATGTTATATCGAGCAATAGTGCGTTCCTGATAACTCACTCTGGCCATATTTCCACATATCACAATACACTACTGCATGTCTAAATAATTAGCATACGATGCATGTCTTCCTCCAAGCCAGTATTACTAGTTACTACATGAAAAGATGAACAAAAATAATTCTTCAATCTAGTAGAAGTAATCAAGCAATACAAACAAATCGAGCATTTATAGAAGCACAAGATCACACAAATCTACCTTAATCACCGTCACAATGAAGAATTTTGCAAAGAAAGGCAGCCTCTTCGCCACCTTCCTCTGTGCCACCACCACTGGTTGTGGCGGTGATTGCATCTTCAACGGAACTGCTGGCAATGGCGCTGCCTCCTTGCAGAGCTGCTGAGCAATTTCCTTGAGCAGCACAACCTGCGCCTTCTCAGCTCCCATCGATATGATTGCATGCCGCATCGACTCCCGGTCTGCCTCCAGTGCTTGCAGCCTTGCTCTGAGCTTCTGTATCTCCTCCTCCTCAACCCACGCCCCAACCCCACCCCCACAGGCCGCCTCGCTCCCCCTTGGCGTCCCAAAGTAGCTGCAGTCCTCGGGCACGACCACGGGCACGCCATGCACCGTGTCAACAGTGTACACCCGGTCACTCTCATCGTCCCTGTCAGACACATCCCGGTCCACCACGAGCGGGAACTCATCAGCCACTGCAATGACACCATCATACGCAAATAAGCTGTCGCCGGAGAGCGTGCGCACATGACGCGAGCGCCGCGGTGACGCGCAGATGACTCCGTTATCGGCAGCCCGGCCAGGCATTCTGCTGAGTAAGTGGTGGGTGCGCGGGGTGCCCACGTCGGAGGGCGCAGGGTGATCGACGCATTGGATCGAAGGGTAGTCGTCGGCGGGATGGTCCTGGTGGCCGTCCGCGGCGGCGGTGGGGGACGAAGGGAGGGACGACGGGGAGAGGAACCCGAGGTGGAGGAGGCGCGAGCGGCATGCCCGGAGCTGCGCGGAGAGCGACCGGAGGGAGGCGTCTCGCTGCGCGATCGCGTCGTGGAGCGCGGCCACCTCGGCGGCGACGTGCGCGAACCGCTCCTCGGCGTAGCGGCGGAACTGGCGCGCCTCCATCATGGCCTCGGACTTTTCCCGCTGCAGGCGCAGGATCATCGACATGGCCTCACTGGCGGCTCCCGCAGCGGCGCCGCGCTCCGCCTCGAGCTCTGCCTGCAGCTCCGCGATCCCGCGGTGCTGCCGGGCCACCGCCTCCCGCAGCGCGGAGGCCTCGTCGCCGATCTCCGCCCGTGCCACGGCGAGCGCCTCGGGGGGCAGCCTCCGCTTGAGGGTGACGCGCGAGGGGCCCGGCTGCCCGCGGCAGAGCGGGCACGGGTCGCCGCCGGGATCGCTTGCCATGACGGATGGGGCAGGTGGTCAAGCCGAGGAGAGGCGGAGCGCGAGACGCGGCCTGGGTTTTTAGCGCGGAACGGGGAGGTGGGAAGCCAAGAGGCTCGGTGGTTTCTGCCAAGTTTCGCGTGGGCGGGGCCTTCTCAGTGGGTTTTCCCCCAAAGTTTTGAGAGCGCGGCGCGGCGCGGCCTCGCCGGGGGGTGTGGACGGCGCGGAGGCGAAGGGGATGGCAGCAGGTTGGCCGCGAAAGGGATCTCTGGATGGTGAGCTTTTTAGGTGCTATAACTGCGAGCAATGCTCTCCCGCCGTAAGCCAACTGCATTGTCCCACCTGATTTGACTAATGAAAAGGATCCCTAACGCTTCGGACACCGTAGGACGACTCGGGCAGTACGTGTCAAAAAAATGTGCCATTTTACGCAAGAAACAAACACGTAATCACAGACATCACTCACCCGGAAGATATTTAAAAAAAACTGTAAGTTTATACATCATAGCACACGTTATTCAAACTGTAAGTTTAAAATCTAAGTACACAGAAAAAACTAATAGCAGCTAAAGTATAAAAAAATAGAAGTTTATACTTATAAGCCCTTTGGAGTACAATCATGTCTATCCGGCACAGTGAAGGACGGCATCGAAGGACAAACTCTCCGACAAACTCTCAGGTGAAAGGCAAGAGCATCCCTAATTTTCTAACTTTTAAGACGATGCATGGTTCGATCGAGAGACGAGAGGTACAATTGGAAAGGAAAACGCAGAGTTGTGCGTGCGGCCATGAGTACATCATATCCTTGTGCACGAGCAACTAGAGAACTAGGTCAAGCCGAAGCACCGACGAGCTTGACGTAACCCTCATAGCACATTGTTGAAGTTAGCTCAGGCGCCCAGCCCAACAGACCCCTACTCCATGCCTTCTCCTTCCCTAAGCCAACAAGTCCTATATGGAATCGTAACCCTCCTCCGTTCCCCCCAAGTCCCCAAGACCGCAACCATAGGGCGAGCTACCACTAGTCGAGAGACCACCACCTCCTCCCTCCGGGCTCCCGGCTTCGGCTGCCACCCTCCACCTTCGCCTGCTAGAGACCAACACCGACCAATCCCTCCCTGGCTCCTAGCTCCCACCCACCGCCTCCCATCACCGCACCACCTATTGGTGCCTCCCTCTCCCTCGGTCCCTCCCACTGCACATCACCACCGCTAGTGCTTGTCTACCTCTTGCCTCCCGGATCCCGTTGTCGCGTCGGCCCTCCAGTCCAGTCGTCCAGCCATCCAACTCTAGGCTCCATGTTTGTAAATTGCTCTTACTACTCACTAATCAGTAGTCACTTCCAAAATCCCAAGTGCCAAACTTGAAATAACTAATTAGAACTATATATTTCTACTTGCTAAGATTGTTGTAAGATTGAGAGATATTATTCAAAAGATGTCTCTAAGGACAGTTTAGCAACTCAAGGTATCGGTATTGAGAAAAAAAACCATGTATTGAGCTTAATATGGATGATATTGTTGTTGATATGAAAATCTTACTATGAATATAGTTCAAAGTGATAGACACACATGTTGCCCATGGTGTATTGTCTCATTGAACTTGCTTTGATTTTGTTTGTGGCAACAATAGCAATTGAACGAACCTTCTCTGCTATGAATATTATTAAGACTGAGTTGAGAAATAAAATAAATGATGAATGATAGCATAGTATGCTATATTGAGCGAGATATGTTTGTTACCATTAAAGATGATATCATTTTGTGGCATTTTCAAAATATGAAATCACATCGGAACAAATTAATTCATGCTCGAACTTAGTGGTATGTTTTGTATTTTGTAAATTTACCATTCATATCATCTGTTATTCCAATTTATGATTTTTATATGCTACGCCTATATAGTTTGCGATAATGACCAAATTTCAATGTAGACGGTATTAATGTAGTGTGGAGGCATGTTATGATGGTTTGGTGGACCAAATCTTCATCAATTCAGTATTTATTCTTAGCTAGAATACTTTTTTTAATGTCATTTCAGTGTTTCACTATAATATCAGTTGTTGTGTCAATGGTTATGCACTTTTGCTATGATGTAGTTTAATTGCAATCTAGTGAGGTTTCTAGTCTATCATAAGTTAGCACCACCCTTGCTTCTTTCTGAGTCCGCCATTGCAAGCAATGATCGTAGTAATATGTAATAACAGCATGAACAATCAGGATTGTAACGATAATCAAATTAAGTATCTTGTGTTAAACATAGACATCGAGCCATGTGCCACCGTAATCGTAGGAGCGAATCTTGTACATTAGTCCTCATTCTCGGATGGTTCTGCAGATTATTTCTGTTATTCCCTGCTGATTCTGCAAATCCTTTCTATTGTATAGTTGCCTTTTATTCAAGCTTGTAATCCGGTTTTAGCTTTGTATTCTGGCTGCCAATCGGCATGTAATCGGCTCTTGCCAAACCAACTGTAGAAGACCATTCGGCAATATATACTGAAACACCTCTCTGTCGTTCATGCCAAGTGGTGATTCCTGCTATTCTTCTCCTCCTCTTGCTGAAACAACATGAGCACTGCTTCGTCAGCCAGAGTCGCCAGCTCTCCCATTAGTTCTTCAATGTTTTCTCATCCTCTCTCACCACCAACCTACCAGGCGTGAGAGCCCACATCCCTATCATCCTAGATCTCAAGACTTCCAACTTCATAAAATGGAAGACATATGCCACTACTATGCTCAGGTTGCTCAGCTGGAACGGGCTTCTCTCCCACGTCGACGGCACCCCTGCACCGGCGAACGATCCAGAATGGGCTATGTAGGATTTTTCCATCCTATCTTGGCTCTACGTGACCGTCTCAGATGATATCCCTGACATGGTCATGGAGCCAAACCAGTTCGCTCATGCCTTCTGGACTTGTGCTACAAGACTATTCCAAGACAATTAGAAAAGCAGGGCCTTGTATACCGAGGCCGAGTTTAGCTCCATTCTCCAAGGTTCCATGACGATCACCGAATATTGTCAGAAACTGAAGAACCTCACTGATCAGCTCCGTGACGTAGGGCAACCAGTGTTCGATGAGATGCATGTGTTGAACACCATTCGCGGTCTCAACAAGAGTCTCTCACATATGGCCACCACGGTAACCATGATTGATCCTTTCCCATCCTTCCTCAAGACCTATTCGCTGCTCCTGCAGGAAGAGATGCAATCCGCAACTCAGTCTAGATGGCAACTAATGCCGCTCTCCTCTCTGGCTATCGGATGGATGCCCCAGATCGCAATGGGGGCAGCAGCAGCAATGGTGGAAATAGTGGTTATAGTAAAAACTGAAAGAATAAGAAGAACAAGAAATAGAGTGGTTATGAGGGCAACACCGTTGTAAACCTTGGCCGCAGCGCGATTCCTTCTGGCGGCTTACCATACATATGGAACCCTAGGATGCCACCATACGTCGGGTGGGGACCATTCCCCCTAATAGACAGTGGCGTCCCAGCGGCGTCGGAGTCCTTGGTGTGCGCCCGGTCTCGCCATAGGCTTACACCACCTTTGCACCTATCCAGGAGCCCTCCATACCGCAACACTCGTAGCAATCTGGTACTCCCACCTTCAACGCGTCGCCGTCCTGGGATCAAGCAGTTTCCTCTCGGCCATGAACAATATGAAGCTGCAGACTCCCTCCCCCGATTGGGTTCTTGACTCGGGAGCCATCGCCCATATGACTTCAGATATCTGTACTCTAACCTACTCCACTCCTTTCAATTCCACCAACACTGTCACCGTGGGCAATGGTTCTCTCCTACCTATCACCCACACCGGCAGTGCATCTATCACCACTGTATATTCCCCTTCATACCTTACTAATGTTCTCATAGTCCCTAATCTTGTAAAAAAAATCTTATTTCTGTTTGTCAACTGACGCGTGAAAACTCCTGCACAATTGAATTTGACTCTTTTGGTTTCTCTGTCAAGGATTCCCGAACCAAGAACGTGATTCTTCGCTACAATAGCAATGGTGATCTCTACTCCATTCCGTCACCATTGGTCACTACCTCTCCACGTGCTTTCCGTGCTACAGTAGCAACTTCGATACTTTGGCATCGTCGGCTTGGGCATCCCGGACGTGTTGCTTCCACACATTTCCTAGATATCTCCAAGCTTTTATGTAATAAACAGGACCATACCACTTGTCATGCATGTCAACTTGGCAAACATGTCAGTTTACCTTACTCTCGTTCTACCTCCTGTACTCATGCCCCCTTTGAGTTAATACACTGCAATGTTTGGATCTGACCTGTGCCGAGTAATTCAAGATACATATACTACCATGCTATACTAGATGATTTCTCTCACTCGCAAGTCTGACGTCTTGGTTGGGAGAACCAAGTAGGATGGAATGGGATGGTTCTAATTTTTGGGATGGGATGGGATGGTCATGTTGGTTTGAGGGGATGGGATTGTTTTGGATATCATTTTGTTAAAAGGATGAGATGGCTCAAGATGATACATATTGGTGTTTGGTTGGATGGAACGGGATAGGATTGGTCATAGTAATCTTGTGGTGATAATACCTTTTTTACTTTTTCTTTATTTTCTTTCATTTTTCCATTTTCCTTTCCCCTTTTTCTTTCATCCTTACCTTCTACCGCCCGGTCTTTTTCTTCTCTCCCCCTTGTTTTGTTTTCATCCATGGCCGCCACATCCCCTCCCCCTCTATGCTACCGCGCCTCCCACCACATCCCGGTTGGCTCCGGCGCCTCCTACCGCACCCCTAATCGGCTGTGCCGCCTCCCACCGCCATGCCCCGATCAAATCTGCCTGTGGCTACCGCCTTCCCGACCAGCTTCGTTTCAGGTGTGGCGGCAACACCCCTCCCACTGCATGGCTCTGCCGCCTCCCCAACCAAATCCTCCATTGGTCGTCCGCCTCCAGCCGCTCCCACCGCCTCCGTCGCCAACGTTGGCTGGTGAGGTGGTGATCGCATCTCTCACGTGCGGTCACATGAGCTATGCAGGTGAAGTGGGACGACGTCGTCTGGCAAATTTGGCCACACCAAGTTGTCTCGAATAAAACAGGAATATTCCCTCAAGTAGGACGATCCCATCCCATCTCATCCCCTCGTACCACCTCATCCCACCAACCAAACACATGTTTGCCTCCTCATTCCAGAACGATCTCATCCCACTTCATACTAGCAACCAAACACGTCCTAAATACATCATTGACCTTCTTGCCCTCCACAAGTTGGGATAGGCTTTCTTATTTTTCCCTGCAGGTAAAGAAAGAAAAGGAACATAACGCAATTTAGTTTTGGATCAGTAGCAATAACATGGCAGTGATGTATGAAACTACTAATATTGCAGTAACATAACAATTATCTCAGGTATTGTAGTTATCAGCAAAATGAGGTTGTCTACTTGATGAGAAACAGTTCAGAGATCCATGACACCATTTATGCAATTACTCCGCCAGTGATATTTCCATGTTCTCATAAATTATATCATCAGTCAATTTATTAGTTTGCTTTGATCAGAAGCAGTTAAGAGTAGAGGTATGCCTTTTTAATAAAATTACTCCAATGTGGAGGATTTTTTGTTCAAGTAAGTACCATATAAGCCAATTCATCAGCATTACATAAAAGAAAAAAACTATACATATCTAATAGAAACCTTCAAGCAAAGAATAGTTCAAGAATTTTCAAGACATTTAAGAGAAAGGCATGGAAGTTGCACTCACGGTTTTAGCCCACATTAACCCACAAGCATTGCAAAATGTTCTAGATCCATTTGGAGCACGACGCATCATAGGCATAGCATCGCTACTTTCTTTGCAGTTGGTGCAGCTGCATAGATAGAATCCTACGCAGTCAGCAAGCAGCATCCACACGGCAGTACACTCTCTGACCCCGCTGCAGGCCCTCCCCTGGCCGTGCATCGCTTGTCTCTCTCTTGTTAGGATCAGGAAGATTAAGATGACGTGAGAATTAGCGCAATCAGTATTAAACCGGTTAAGAGCTAAAACTTCGCCTTGGTCATACTCATGCGATGGATGTTGCCAGCACAGCAGGCTGAGCCAGGAGGCGCGGATGGCTTCGGGCTTGCCCGCATGGCAAAAAGTCAAAGCGAAAAAGAGGGGACCATAGCGGATCCCATTTTACTTTGTAGCCTTACCTGGATCCAATATAGATTTTGCGTGATGAAGTGTGTATGTCCTTGAGACGCGCGGTGGCCGCGACACTCTCTGACCCCACTGCAGAGCTGGCCTAGAGCCAGCCTGCATTGGGCCTGCATCATACCCCCGAAGTTGTGCCTAGATCAAAATTACTTGTTGTTTGGTATTTGTGATAGAGGTGTGTCTCCCGCACCATCGATATTTTGATTGGACTGGTTCAAGACCTAGCTGCTGGCTGGCTATGCCACTGCCCCTACTGTTGTGCTTGTTCTACATTGTGCCTTTGGCTCTGCGGTGACGCTCGGCGTGTATTGCATCTATCGCTATGCTCGGTTTGCTTGGCATGTGTTGCCTCACTCGACGTCGACAAAGGTGATGGGTCTAAAAGGGGGTTTGTAGGAGCCTGTTTGGTGGTGGCGTCTAGAAAGGCTGAGAAGATGATGACTCTAATAGCTGTATGGTTTCGACGACTAGACGGGAGGAGACTACTCTGAATAGCTTGATGGTTCCAACAGGGACGAAGTCGTCGTGGACATCCTCGCAAAGTTGCCCATAAAGGCCAACAGTGAGCTAGACCCTTTGACATGAGCAAGAGCTTGTCAGGACACAAATTTACATCTAGACCCTTTACGTATATATCAAGCTAATCTTATAATCAGTAACTAGCTCATACAATACAACAATAGTAAATATCACATTCATACATACACATAAATAAAAGAAGTATTTAATATTACATAAACAGACATAAATAGGCCTTATAGCCGAATTTTATAGAACGGGCCAACAAACCAAATGGGTTTGTTCAGAAGTAGCAACGGAAGGAAAATAAATCAAAATGGCCTCCATAATTTGCTACAAGCAATTCACTAAGGCTAAGACCTAGTTCTGATCGTTGTCTTCATCTCCAAAGTCAAATGCATAAAAGTATCTATACACTAGATCCTCGCTTTCGTAGTTTGAATCCACATGTATGAGCAACCATGAGTACAAAGTACTCAATAAGCCCTTATGCCAAATGCAAGAGTATAGATGCAAGGCTTGCCAAGGAAATGTATTACGGTTATTCTAGCATAAAGCAAGCTTTACTCTTAAGTACCATATTTATTTTTCAAACCTATGATGTAGCCTTTTTAACTTAAAACCAAAATGTCAATATTGTGAGCAAGTTTCATCATGAAATGGGGGTTTCATTCAGTTGACTCTAGAAATTAGGCTTCATCCATCCACAAGTATATCATGGAGTTATCACACTTTCAACCCAATCTTTTTTAGAAGTAACTATGTGTGGCCTTCTCCAAAATGTCCATGACCGAGGGCACGGTTATTCGAATAGATTATACATATTACAGAGATTGTATAACTTTACTAATAAGATATGATCATCTCATATTGCCACAAAATAAGCAAACTTCCTTTAGTATGTGGCGAAAAGATAATAGTAAAGCCTTTACAATACTTCGTCATAATACCACACTATTAGATGGATTCGGTCCTTAGGATGATATTGAACTCCGAGGACCCACCGTTGAGGAAATAGACATATCTCGACTTTGTACCACCAAAAATAACTTATGATGTCATAAAGTAAATCAACAAGTGTGTACATAGAAATACATGCCTCTACAGTCTAGGTCCAAAAGAACAACCTAGACTACCATAGTATGGTAATAACATTACGACTAGGTTCATCTAGGTTGCGCCCATACTTGACTTGTGGTTACACGATATTAGTTCATACTAGATTGTACATAGCATAACTTCATACTAGATGATCTAACCAAGATGTAACATAAAATCTTCTGTTAAATCTGACTTCACAACTATTTTTATTTCATAGTCTAAACTATATTGAGTTTAGAATATCATGTAAATACATCTATGATATCGTAGACTTGCAAGTTCCAACTGAGAATATCTGATCCGACGCGACCCTTTGGCCGCACGAACGAGCCTAAGCTTTGTTCCGGTGCTGGTTAGGCTCACCAGTTGTTTCACTTCGAATATTCCGCATCCCACAAACCACACGAGCCCCCGCGCCGCCCAGATCAAACACGCTAGGGTTTGTTCCCCCTCCTCTCCACCTCCTCGCCGTCGCCGCCGCCGCCGCCGCCAACGCCAATGAGCCGGGGCTGGCGCTCTAGGGCGCGGCGCGACCCGGACCTCGACGACGACGTCTCTCCTATACGGCGCCGGGCCCCCCTCAGTGACGAGGACGACGAGGCGGGCAACGAGGACCTCAGCCTCGAGATCGTCGCGCGGGCGCGGCGGCGCGATGCGGCGGGCGGCCGCCCAGGGTTCGCCGACCTGCTGTCGCTGTCCTCCAGCGAGGAGGTCGACGAGGACGCCGTGGTAGAGCTCGGCGAGGCGGACCCCAGGAGCAAGCATAAGAAGAAGCGGCGCAAGGCGAAGAAGAAGCAACGGAAGGAGGCGCCGGAGGCGGCAGCCACCGCCGAGAAGGAAGAGGTAAGCGTGGGCCTCTCCCTAGTCCCTTGCTCGTGCTCTTGCAGTATGATGTATTTAATTGAGCAAACAGAATATCAAATGCATGGTGGATTCAGAGGTCTTAGTTAAACAACTGCCAATAGAATCAAGTTGAAATTGAGTGCTGTGTGACTAGACTGCCAATGGAAGTTATTGAAACGTTTGGATCTTGGAGTCGATGGCAGTGTCCATTGCTTAGTCTACGCTAGTCCTGCTGTTGCTGGCATAAGTATTTCATAATTGTGCCTTAGGAGGAGGGATGCGCCAGTACTGACTGAATTACGTTTTTGAAAAATACTCCAAAAGGCCGTCTGTTGTTTTTCTATATCATAAGGCACAATCCTGTTTCATAGAAATCAAAGTGAAAAAATCCCTTTTGTTGTTGCCCATCATGTATAAAAAAATATGCATATCAAATTATTCATGAATTGAATAACTGATTGGAAACCTTGACATATAAAAGATAGCTGATTTTATGTTGGTGATTTGGCTGCTGTGCTCAGTGTTCCTTCATTGGGAACAAATAAGTAAGGTTGATGTCTTGGAGAGGCACTAATGAGTGGACTTGGATTTTTAGCCTCAGGTTGGTGGTATCCAGGAGGGGCAAACTGGGACAGCAGAATCGGTGCTCACTGAAGATGGGGTTGATGTACCTGTTTCTGATAATATAGTTCTGCGGAAGCTTCTTGTAAGTTCCAAGTGAATTTCCTTGTATATGTGCAATTGAGATAAGTTGACACTTATGTTGCTTCTGCTCATGATCAGCGTGGACCAAGATACTTTGATCCTGGGGAAACTATGTTGGAGACTTGCTTTAATTGTGGTGAGGAAGGCCATGTAGCTGCCAACTGCCCAATGGAAAAGCGGAAGAAGCCTTGCTTTGTTTGTGGGTTGTTCGGACACAATGCGAAGCAGTGCACTCAGGTTGGTCTCCTTAGTTCTGAGGAATTATCTCTCGGTGACTTGGGTATGTCCAGCCCTTCACAAGCTCATTGTATTTAGTTTTCGATTGTTTACATGTAATGTTGCTGCATTGGAGGTTATTCCAACACTTGCTTAACATTGTTCTTGTTTAGGTTCCAACGCATGCAATCATGCAAATGTACTTGCCCATGCAGTAAGATTATCAAGAAATATATCTTAGGCTTGTTATTTGGAACATTGTTTGGATATCCGGTTTTTGTTGAGCTCCTGCATCTTGATTAACTCTCATTCAACATAATTTAGTAGATGAACTGCAGGACACATTTTCTCATACTTATTTGTTGCGCTTAAACATTGGATGTGAAAACAACAGTAGAAAATATATGTTTCCTTCAAATTCAGTCTCCTGTTAATCTTGATTTAAACAACTCCTTTGTACTCATCATGCCAGTTCATATTTTGCTTGCAGTGGTTTGTGATTTCCAGATCTATTCGTTCATTTCGTTGTCCTATGCTCGTACTTGTCATACCATTTGAAGGGGAGTGATATCTGTATTTCATGACATGTAAAAAGAAATGATTTGGAGATATCTCCCTTTTGAGACTTATGCATGCATGTGTGTTCAAAATTTAAGGTTTCATTTTTGTTTAAACCCGATTATTTGCTGTATTTCTTTTGTCATGCACATATTCTGATAGTATTGTTTTTATTGGCTGCGCTTGTCTGCTGCAAGTGTAGCTTATTTTAGGCTTACATCCTAAATATTGTTGGTTTGCACAATAGTTCTTGCAACTGGTTGTCATTGTCAGGAATCAAATATTTGTTAATACTTTTTGTAGGTTCAAGACTGTTTCATATGCAAAAAAGGTGGTCATAAGGCAAAAGATTGCCCTGAAAAGCACAAGAGGAATGCCCAGCAATCCACCACATTGTGTTTAAGATGTGGAGAAACAGGTCATGATATGTTTGGATGTGCCAATGATTATCCACTGGATGATGTTAAGGTTAGCTCTTTTTTGCCTTATTGTTTTCTCAAATTTGTCATTTTGCTATCACAGATGAATGTTTGTATGTTGCGTTGCTTGCCTGGTTATAAGTACAAAGAAACTAAGTTCTGCTCTTTTGGAAATGTGTTGTCTTAATATGGTTGTGAAGGTACTGCTCCTTCTAGCTTTGATTGGAAGAAAAGGGACTATAAATGAATTGTGCTCTGAGCTGGTTGATTAGATTGTAGGATACATTTTGTTGATCCAGCTTTGTCTGCTATTCATAAGTTAGGCTAGGTTTCATGAACCAGGTTAGTTAGTCCTTTCTTATCATTCTATGATAATCCGGTCCCTGAATCCACATATACAATTTTTTCACTTAGTAACATGCAATACAAGATAAGGGATTATCTATGTAATGCAACAGTCTCCTTCAAGCTGCTAGTTTACATTCACTGAAGTCCTAGTTATGAATTGTACATATGTGCTTTCTCCCTTAATATCTGTCTTGTTGGATTAAGCAGGAAATAAAATGCTACGTGTGTAAGCAGAATGGTCATCTATGTTGTTCTGACTTCTCTGATAATTGTCCAAAAGAACTCACTTGCTATAATTGTGCCCAATCTGGTCATATTGGTTTGGTAAGTTTTAATCTTTATAACTTCATATGTTTCTATCTGTTGCTTCTCATGGCAGCTGTTTAATGGTGAAGTTTCTATTATAGGGATGTGCCAAGCAACGTAGGGAAAATAGTGCTGCAACAACTCCAACAAAGTGCTTCAATTGTGGCGAGGAAGGTCACATTGCACGGGGCTGCACAAAGAACGCTAAGGTTAATAAGCATATCAGAATGTCTGCTACTCTGCTGATAAGAATTGCTTGGGTATTTATCTCATGTACATTTCTGTTATTTTCGCAGTCTGGTTGGTTGAAAGGCGAGTGGTCGGCACATAGTCAGAAAAAGGACAAAGGGAAAAATGATTTCGGCACTAGATCAGCACCTCATGATGCTTATAAAACAAGTAAAAGAAAAAGCCCCCTGTTTGGGGAGAGAAGGGATGCATCCGCAGTAAATCCAGAGGTAGGGGTGGATGGATTGTTGATGATCTGGATGATCTGCCATCTAAGAAGTACAAATCCAATGGGTGGGCTTCTCCATCTACTCCTAAGAATGCGTACATTAATAATCAGTACTCATATGGCCGTGACTATTCAACTCCTCAGTCTTCAAGATGGCAAAAACATGGTTTTGCATCACCTAGCTCAAATTATTCATCAAATGCAAGAAAGCATGGCGTTTCGTCGTCAAGGTTTGCCAAGAACAGTCATGTCCGTTTTGGAAATAGTTAGCTGGAAGCATATTTTTTGTTTTGTTGTTCCCATAACGATAGATCTTCACATAGGGACGAACTCTGCCTGTAATATCATTCCCTTTGAGAGTTGTCTGTATCTTCAAATATATTGTCTCCATTCTCAGGGCGGACGGAGAGGGGGGCTGGCAGGGTGCCTTGACAAATTTGTACTGTGGTTCTATATATTTTAAGGAATTTTATTGTTGGTGGTCCTATTAGGCATTTCTTATCAAATGTAATTATATTATACAGTTTGTTTGGCCGCCTCGTTGAATCCTGGTTCCACCTCCGACCATTCTTTTCTGACCAAGCTTTCGTGGTGTTGTATCCCAGGGCCTGACCCTGCAAACCAGCACCTGTAATCACTCCATAGGACTATGCAGCAGCCAAGTGACCATCTCACTGCCATGATTATTGGCATGTTACGGCACGTTATGCCTACTTCAAACGATTTCAAACAATTTCAGATTTTGGCTTCTAAAATGCGTTGTTTTCTTAATTTCGTTTTTCTTGCTTTTTTGTTTTTTTTCTCTTACTCCTTTTTATTGTATGTGATAATGTAATTTTTTATTTTTGAATTTAATTAGTCAGAAAAATAACATGTGCTACAGTATTTTTTAGTCACTACAGGGCAAAAAAGCTAAAAAAAACTAGAAGCCTACAACTATTTGGAGCACTATCTGCATTACAATATTGGGCCTGTTTGAAGCTGTTTTTAGAAGTCGCTTTTGATTTTTGCTACAGTAACTAACTTTTAAACGAAGTATTTTTTTAAATGAGGTCTACAAGTTAATTGTAGTACACATTAAAATATCAATATCTGTATCATCCAAAATCGCAAGCGAGTATCTCTCTCTGTAATCTGTCGTAAACAGCTAAAAATCAAAAATTTTAGCTAAAAGTTATAAGTCACAGCCACTTCAAACAGACCCATTACATAGTAATTGCAATTACTCTCGTTCCTTTCTCTACTTCCAGATCTTCAGAAAGGCAGAGGGATAAAGTGCCAAGTAGTGAAAGGCAAGAGGGGTCACTGTAGCATTCAGCTGATCAGATGCACAGTTTTGTACTGCTGTTTTGGCATGTTTTTTTGACTGTAGTAAAGGACTTTTGATTATGTTTTTATACGACAGTAAATGGTGAAGATACTAACAAGGATGATAAATATGGTTCTATACTCGAAAACGGTTCAGAGAATCTGCCCAATTTAGAAGTTTGGTCTTTCAACTTTCGAGAAAACCAAAAGGAACACATTCTTTACTGTAGCAGCCCGTTCGGACTGTTCACAACAGATCCGACGGACGAGATCAGGCCAAAGGCACCGGTACTGTATCTCTGTGAGGATACGCTTCCTTCGAATGGACAGCAATTGATGAATGGGATGGCTGTTGCTGCGTCGTCCTCCCTTGGCTGCTGCTCCACCCTCGTCCATTGCAACTTGCAAAGACACCGCCATTAACACAGTTTTCTCCTGGCGACCTCCAAAACAGTACAACAACACAAGGTTATTTTTATCCACGGGGATGGTATTTCCCCCATAATTTTTGGCCTTTTTGTGGTGTCCTTTGGAAGTCGGGAACTGCTACTATGGCATTTGGGTTATGTACGCTGTATACCATGAAAGCATTGAAAACCCGTGAAACTAAGTATGAGAGTTTTCAAGGTTTCAAAAAAAAAAAAAGTATGAGAGTTCTCAAAATTCGATGCAGGTGATGGAATGTTCTGTTATTTTTTCATTCTGATCGATCAAAAGGTGAGTCATCGGCACATAGTCGGAGAAAGGACAAAGGGAAAAACATTTTGGCACTAGATAAACTCTTCATGATGCTCGTAGAACAAGGGACTCATCTCATTTTACAAACTCTTCATGATGCTCGTAGAACAAGGGACTCATCTCATTTTACATCCCGAGCGAGGGGTGGTTGGATTGTTGATGATGAAGAGATGATCTGCTATTTAAGATGTACAAATCCAATGAGTGGGCTTCTCCTTCTACTGCTTATGATGCCATGCATTAATCACCAATTCTCTTCTAGCATGGATATTCAACTCCTTAGTCTTCAATATGGAAAAACATGGCTTTGCATTGCCTAGATCAATTTTTTTCATCAAGTGCAAGAAAGCATTGCTCTACTGATGCACTTGAAACTGTTTGTTGCCTAGATCAATTTTTTTTCATCAAGTGCAAGAAAGCATTGATCTACTGATGTACTTGAAACCGTTTGTGACACATCACAGTTGGACTGAATCACTTGAAAGATGAGCTTGTCGCTTGCCATTGCATTAGCTTATATGTGTAGAACATTGACGTCAACGTGTTATTTACCTTCATGAAATCCAAGTACTAGAATGCATGAAAGAGCTCTTTAGATTTTTCATAGTTCTTGTTAAACCAAGTGGAGGTTACCTATGGTTGTGATGAGTAATTGATCTTTAGAGAGTTTGTGGAGTTTGAGTTTAGTTTTTAAAAGTTTTCAATTTTTCAGTTGTTTTGTGTTGCCAGCAGTCTGACTGGCTTATAGCTGGCGATCAAACAGGCTATGGGAGGTAGCGGTCAGACTGGCCTTTGGTTGGTGATCTGATCGGCCAGGAGCTGTTTGAATGTGGGTATGTTTGAGTTGAGTTGTTTGAGTGTAGACATGGTATAGGTATCGTTGTTTGTGTGTACATAGGTTTATTGTTTGGTCCTAAGTTTAAGATTAACATTTTGATTGCATACTTTTTTGCATGGTGCATTGTATAAATTAATTGTGCCAATTGATAACCTTGTGTATTGTGCGGTGCTAAGTGACGGTTTGCTTGTTGTTATTGGTTGTAGGATTTCGAAGCAAGGTTATAGTGAGATGTAAGAGAACCGGGACTAGGCACAGGGTGGTATTGATGTCCAGAATGATTAGAGAGACGTCGAAGATGACCGAGACTTGCGGGGTGGTTGCATGCAGAGATGACGAGGAATTGGAGCGGGAGCTACCGGTGGTGGACATGATGGGCAATGGTAAGGTGAACCGAGACTAGACATAGGGAGGAGTTGAGATTCTATGCAGTCAAGGAAGCCGGGTAACGTCTGTGTGAGAAGAGACATATGGTGCCCCAAATGATTTGGGTTATTACAAGCGAGGATGATTCAGTGGGATCTAGACGTGTAAGAGGATTGGTGGCAAGTCATTGGGACCATATGAAAATGATGAAGCATATGGTGATACTTCGTGGCAAAGAAAACGGAAAACTTCATGGAAAGCGATAAAGGGCATTTTGGTAAATTGTCAAATATCGAAAAAGTAGTGGCATGTAAAACCATGATGTTGGTCTAAATGGTTTAGATTTTATATATGCTAAAAATGTGAAGTGAATTGAGTATTAATTCACTAATATGTGCTAAAAATGTGAGTGAGTGAGTTTGGCGGATTCGAAGCTGAAATGGGTCGGATCTGGAGGAGTGAGCGGAACGGAGGTAGAGGAGAGGAGCGTGGCTTCGGGTGCCGGTGAGCCGTCCGAGGGGAGGAGAAGGGGATGAGTAGGTTCGTATGGGGCTGCAGATAAAGAAAATGAGGGCGCAGAGGATGAGATTGATGGGGGCGGGGGCGGCTCGTGTGCGGAGTCGGCGAACCTCGCCATATTTTTGCTTTGCCTCCACCCGTACCTACGAGGCTTAGCGTTTCGAAAAATAAAAAACTTTTGCCCAGTGGCTCTCACTCAAAATTGCATCTAAGCCCATCACTTGGCAAGCGGGCCAGCCCGACCTATCCCAGCTCACCCACTGGACCGGCCTGCTCCTAGAGTCCTAGGGCTTCCTCCTCTCCAAAACTCTCGCGAACTCGGCGGCTTCTCCGTCTCCAGTTCTCCCTCCATTCGCGCCGCAGCGGCCACTAGGGCTTTGCCGATCCGCCTCGGTCCCCGCGCGCTATCACCACATCGCAACCGCCTCCCGCGCCTCCGCTCTCACCGCCGACGATGGTGGGCCTGGGCGCTATGCCGGGTTACGGGATCCAGGCGATGCTCAAGGAGGGGCACAGGCACTTCTCCGGGCTCGACGAGGCCGTTCTCAAGAACATCGACGCCTGCCGCGAGCTCTCCGCCATCACCCGCACCTCCCTCGGCCCCAACGGTGGGTGCGGCTCTTCCCGTGCTCCCACGTGCCCTCACGCCTCCCCTTCCGTGCTCCGTCGCGTGGTGTGATCGCTAGAGTTAGGAGGGATCTAGCGCTTTGGTTAGGGTTGTTGCCGTCGGTACTGAGATGCGGTGAGGCTGGGCTTGTGTTTTGAGGAAGCGTGATGGTGAGCTCGGATGGAGCTCATTGATCTAAGTTCATGGTGCTGATTGTGAGGTTCGGTAGTATGCAAATGTTGGGGCCGGTGTCATGCGGTTCAGTGTTACACCCAATTGTCGGGTAACGCTTGCATCCCCTATCTTGCTGTCGCTGCTGGCAGCATATAAGTTACTATGCTTGCATATTATTATTTGCGTAGCTCAAGCATTTACTTTCCTTTTTCTGGCCAGCGTCTTGAACCTAATGTAGATTTGGAGTACCGGTGATCAATTGTCTGGTGCTACCACTGCATGTTTCTAGTTGAGATGCCCCTTTGTTGTATTTTATATACATAGATTTGATGGTTTTAACTTAATATTAAGATGCCTTCAAGTTCCTAGTATCAGTTGCCTAAAAGTGTGCTATTTGTCTGTTTTCCGGTGTTTAGGAATGAACAAGATGGTCATCAATCATTTGGACAAGCTCTTTGTCACGAACGATGCTGCAACAATTGTGAACGAGCTTGAGGTACAGCACCCTGCTGCTAAGATCCTGGTACTAGCTGGCAGGGCTCAGCAGGAGGAGATCGGAGATGGAGCTAACCTCACCATATCTTTTGCTGGTGAACTGCTTGAGAAGGCCGATGAGCTCATCAGGATGGGGTTGCATCCGAGTGAGATCATCATTGGCTACACCAAGGCCATCAATAAGGTTACTTACCCTCCCAATTGAGTAGACCGTGTATTGTTAAACCTGTGGTTCGATGGCACGTTATCCATGCTTTTGTTTTTCCTCTGTGCAGACGATTGAGATTTTGGAGGATCTGGTGGAGAAAGGCTCAGAGAACATGGATGTAAGGAACAAGGAGGAGGTTGTGCTGAGGATGAGATCTGCTGTTGCGAGCAAGCAATTTGGCCAGGAGGATATATTGTGCCCCCTTGTCGCTGATGTAAGCCAATCCTTACCATCTTACCTCAGAGGACTCCCCCCCCCTCTCAACACACACACACTTCATTCTGATACCGATTAACAGCGGGTTTATTTCATCATGGATTTCTAGGCCTGTATGCAAGTTTGCCCGAAAAATCCTGCAAACTTCAATGTTGACAATGTTAGAGTGGCGAAGCTGCTTGGGGGTGGTTTGCACAACTCTTCTGTAGTACGTGGGATGGTTCTGAAAAATGATGCTGTTGGGAGCATCAAAAGGGTGGAGAAGGCAAAGGTATACTCAAAATGCTACTCTTCATTCATAGCTCTTATTTTTTGGTTATCTGTCTATGCATATTCTGTTGTCTCTATTGTGAAGTTTTTATAATGGAAGCTCAGTTCCCACACTGTGTAGTAGTGTTCGTTGTGCTAGTTCCTATTTCCTTTCATGGATGGAGCAGATCTTCCACTGGTATCAAATATTTTATTCTGTTCTATGTAGCTTCCCACCATAAATACGAATTTACCAGTAACTCAAATTAATTAACTTTTTTTTTGAAGTTTTGATTTTTGAGTTATGATACTGGTTTGTCTTTCGGATTGCTTGCTGATTATGTAAATGCTTTTCAAGGTTGCATGGTATTTAGTACCTAATTTTTTGTGATAGCAATCTTGTGAATGAACTTTGAAACTTAGATGGTATTTCTTGAAACTATTTTGCTGTTGGGATATTCATGGATAATCCTTGTTTACATATGGCCTGCTCTGATCATGGACTGTTTTTACATGCATGGTTAGATACAGCCTGTATGCCTACATAGCAATAAATTGTTAATGAAGTCTCCAGCTCTCTAATACCGAACTCGGAAATCGTTTCTTCTTAGAGCAGTCACACATGATAGATTCATGCACTTCTTTTACATTTTTTCTTTGCGTGTGCTTCCGTTAAGTTGCTGGATGATTATATTCTCGAAAAAATTCTATTAGTACAATCTTTTTCAGGTATCTGTATCTTTCAAGCTGACACTGCTGCCGAGCACAGTGGACAAATAAACTCTCAACTGGTGTCTTTTTAATTTTAACTAAAATAGATTGTAATATGTTGCATTCATGTATTGTAACTTTTGTCTGCACATAGGAATCTTAACCAATCCAAGTTACCTGTCTTTTCTGTATGATACCTGCCAGTGTTTGTTCTAAGTTCTAAAATTTATCAATATTCAGATTGCAGTGTTTGCTGGTGGTGTTGATACTTCTGCCACTGAAACAAAGGGAACTGTTTTGATACATTCTGCTGAGCAGGTATATTCTTAATATGAGAATATCACCATTTTGCCTTCATACCATGAACTTCTTACTGGTTTTACTGTGCTCGGTATAGTTTAGTGTTTTAAATTATATAATTTGCTTCTGTTTGATAGTTATTATGTTTCAAATTTAATAGATCTCTAGTACTTTTGAAGTTCTCTGTTTATGGATTCTTTAAGTGTGCTCAACTTACATGGAGGTAGCTTTTGGACGGACTCTGTACCGTTTTCTTCTATTCCTTCATTTGATGAAACCTAACAAAAAAATTGATTGATTGATGAAGGTCAGGTGGGTGCAGTTGTAGTGCATTTGGTTATCATAGCTTGGTCATTGTAGTCAGATTTTCTAGGGCCTGGCAGCTATGATTTGCTTGTGAAGAAAAGTATGGACAATCAATTTTATAGTTGCAAATTATATAGTTTGCTTCTTTCTGATACATATTATGTTTCTTATTTAATACATATTTATGCCATAGTACCTTTGAAGTTCTTTGTTTATGGATTCTTTTCATGCAAGTGTGCTGAAGTTCTTTGATGGTTTCTTTTGGATGGACTTTACCGGACTTTACCCTTTTCATTTCATTCTTTCATTTGATGGATGAAACCTAAACAAAAATTTTGATTGATTAATGAAGGTCAGGTGGGTGCCGTTGTATTGCATTGGTTGTCATAGCTTGGTCATCATAGTCAGATTTACTAGGGCCTGGCAGCTATGGTTTGCTCACGAAGAATAATATGGAAAATCAACTATATAGTTATTTCTTGTTTTTATTCTTGCGAATCAGATGCGATAAGGAATTTTTTTAGGAGGCACTTAGAAAGAGCTAACCGTGCATTTATGGATATGGTGGAATATTAAATTCTAGATTTTGAAAACTATTAAACAGATAATATACTACAGGTTTTTCGTAGACATTTCCAACATTTATGTGGCATCGTAGTCTGATTCATTACTGTATTCTCAGTTAATTTTTTCTTTTTATTTGCACATGTTTCCTTTTTTTATTTTGCTTTCGTGTGTGCTTCTTGTTTCCAACAATAGGCTATTCAGTAGTTGTGAAATACCACTTGGTCTTTCTTGTTGCAATTTCAACTGTCAACATCCTAGTATGTTCTATGGAGCATGTGATATTGTTCTGCTTCTATAGTTCATCCCAAGCACTGTGATTGGCAAATATTTGCTGCAGCTTATAACACATGCTTGTACTGTTGTACAGCTGGAAAATTATGCTAAAACTGAGGAAGCTAAGGTGGAGGAGCTTATCAAAGCTGTAGCTGACTCAGGTGCCAAGGTTATTGTCAGTGGAGCAGCAGTTGGCGATATGGCATTACATTTTTGTGAACGATACAAGTCTGTTTTGCTTCTTATATGAATTGTCATCTTGATAGATTATATATTTTTCTGTAAGATTATTTTTTGGTGAAATTTATTGTCTACATTTTGAGATATGACGTATATATATAATCTATTCAACTTAAACCCTCAATTGGAGGTTTAATATTGGAAGGCACCTCAAAGTTAGGTTTATTTGCTATAAATGCACTTGGCAATTTACCATGATCTGGTACTTATTGATGTTTTGGTTACAGGCTAATGGTTTTGAAAATAAGCTCAAAGTTTGAACTTAGAAGATTTTGCCGTACTACTGGGGCTATAGCACTTGTAAGTTCTGGTTTTAAATTTTGTTTGTTGAATAGCATAGTAGCATACAAATATGATGTCTTGTGCTTTTTCAAAAACAGTTGAAACTTAGCCAACCGAATGCGGACGAATTAGGATATGCAGACTCTGTTTCAGTGGAAGAAATTGGTGGTGTTCGAGTATGTTTCTGCCTTTATGCTTTCCCAAATGGCATGACTTTATTCTTCCTCACCACATTTAGTTTGCTTTATAGGTGACTGTTGTCAAGAATGAAGAAGGTGGAAATTCAGTTGCTACTGTTGTCTTAAGAGGCAGCACTGATAGTATATTAGATGATCTTGAAAGAGCGGTTGACGATGGCGTCAATACTTACAAGGTATGTATGTATGTATGATATATTGATATATAGTAGGTTGAAACCAACTTTCTTTCATTTTTTTGGAATAGTGACACTTGTTATCGACTGATTAGCTAAGGTATCTGACTATTTGTGTTTATACCAGTCAATGTGCAGGGACAGTCGGATAATTCCTGGTGCTGCTGCAACAGAAATAGAGCTAGCAAGGAGAGTGAAGGAATTTTCTCTGAAGGAAACAGGGTAACTATTTCTTTTTTTGCGAGACCAAATAAGTATTTATGTACGTGCTAAATGGACACATCTGAAACGTGATGTTATGAAAAGATAGCCCGTTGCTTTACTACTTTTGACTGGACAAGCTCTACTGACATGTGGGTTATGATGTCAATAATACAATAAGTTTTATTGTTCATGTTCTCCTGTATTTATTGGGATATAATGATAGATGGTATGAAACCATCTGAAGTCCAGATGCAACCTAATTATATGTTGAGAACTTCATCTGTAATATTTATGGGTTTTTAAAGTTTTATACTTCAGTGGGCCTTGATACATTTGAGCCGTGAACAGTGGTTTCACTATAATCTATTTTTGCAGTTTGGTTTATGATAGATTGAAATGATAATTTATACAATATGTTTCTTTTTTGCTTTATTTGCCAATGGTTAACAATTATGCAGGCTGGATCAGTATGCCATTGCAAAATTTGCTGAAAGTTTCGAAATGGTTCCAAGAACCCTGGCTGAAAATGCTGGACTTAGTGCAATGGAGATAATATCTTCCCTCTATGCGGAGCATGCTAATGGCAATACAAAAGTTGGTATTGACTTGGAGGAAGGTGCTTGCAAGGATGTCCCAACTATGAAAATATGGGACCTCTACGTCACAAAGTAAGCCTATGTGATCAACATCTAGTTTGACACGATAGATGTACTAATCTTACTGGAAGCCCATGCAATATGTTTTTAAGCTGCTTATAGCTAGTTGTTGTGTTTCCCGTTATCATGCTGACACATACTGTTGCTGGCTGGTGCCTTTGATAATGTGGAAAATGCTGCAATACGGTTGTTATAATTATGATTTGTGCTTTCAAATTCATTTTACTGATTTGTGTGTTTGCAGTAGATACTTAAGCCTGTTTTGGCCCACCTCATTACATGTCTCACTTTACTTCAGGTTTTTTGCTCTGAAATACTCTGCGGACGCGGTGTGTACTGTTCTACGGGTTGATCAGGTAGGAGTGCCAATCCCGTGTGGTCATTCTTTAAAATGAAATAAGATCATTTTATTGTTTATATGCTAATACTTTCACTTGTGAACTATGCAGATCATCATGGCAAAGCCTGCAGGAGGTCCAAGAAGAGACGCCCAACCTGGAATGGATGATGATTAGTTCGTCTGTGCACTCCTGTTTTCTGTGTATCATGCTGCGAATGTTTCAGCGCAGAAGACATCACTTTTATCTTATCTAGGTTTGATGCGGTAGAAGATTTTGGGTGCCTGGTTTTCACGTTTGCGAGGATTTGCATGGTTGAGCTGATGTCTTGTGGTTGGATTGGTGAGTTCCTCCGTGGTGTATTATCGTACCAATGTATCACATGATAATTCGCTGGAATTGTTCTTTCAGTTTATCATACAGATTGAGCTCATCGTGGAAATGAAACTTTGGTCCCTGCTGAAAGATTGGAGGTTGCATTAAAAATGGCGCCATTTATTACTGTCTAGTGGCTACAGCATGATGCATCACTCGTAAAAATCTATGGTGTTTGTAGCCATCGCTTCTTACCGTAATGAGATTTGAATTGAATTTCTCTAGAACAAGGTTCTGGTGCAATGCTGCTTTTACATTGTAGTGTACACATCAGAGTTTCTTACGTACGTCGTAAAATAAGTTATTTATGTGAACTCATCGAATTTTACGCTATCTTTTAGAGCATGGTAGCAGGATAACTACTAACCTTCAGTGCTACCGTACTTCCATATGCTTTGTACGTACTGCGATCACAAGATGCCTAACTATCAACTGAAAATTCATTAACTTTTAATTCAAAAAATAATGGCTAACAGTATGTATTAAACATTGTGTTGATTGCCAAAATGACACGTAAAAGACAATGAAGGAAGTATCTAATAAGTAACAAGCAAATCAATCATTCCATAGACTCAACAATACAATTCAAACCAAAAACTAACATGCTATTATATCCCCTCTTGGTTCCATCTCCAATGTTCCACTTTTCAAAAACCAATTCATGTTCAAACCAGTCATTTCATGGGCTCCACCTTCTCTTTCTACCGTATCCAATCCTACACTATACAGACCTAATTCAGCATATAACATCAAAACAATGGACAAATTGATAGTATAGATGCTTAGATATATGCTATTTAAAGTGTGGTTCATAAAAATATCACTCAATGAGTCACCAGCATGTAAGCCCTAGGCCCACTTACGATAATCATAGTGGGTAGTATTTTTCCTAAGGAAAAAATCCATCCGTACTCCCTCAACTCTTCATGTGGTTTAAATTCCATCCCTGATGTCCAATACCATTTAGGATACATCCCCAACTAGCAAAACAAAAGCAGGTTACATCCTAAGGTCACTTTTGTGGGTGGTTTTGAGTGATGTGGTTGCCACATCATCAGTTTTGCCGTGTCATCTACCACATCATCAACTTGATCCCACATGCTAGGCCCTCCTCTTCCTTACCTCCTCACTCTTCCACGATAACGTGTGAGGTCAAGTTGATGATGTAGTTGATTATATAGCAAAATTGTTGATGTGGCAGTCACGTCACTCAAAATCACCCACAAAAATGGCCTTGGGACGTAATTTGCTCCAATTTTACTAGTTGGAACGAATTTTACATGGTATTGGACATCAGAGACAAAAATTAAACCATAGGCAGAGTTGAGGGATTATAGATGAACATTTACCTTTTCTAAATCATAGAAGCCTATCATGCAACTAAAAGTTTAGATCTAACTTAGTAGAATCAAACACTATAAATGTCAATGCTCTCCCATCTTCCATCTCTATTTTATGGTATACCCGACGCAAATGAGTCCTCTCAAAACCTAATACACATAGGGCTACCTGAAACAATGTGCAAATGAGCCATTTTGTATACCCACGATGTAATTATAACTCTTAAAACCACTCCTCAATGCCTCCCCTTCTTCCATCACCAATATGAGCTAAGCTTGGCCAATCCGTACTTCATGACCAATGCAACATTCCAATACTTGTAACCAATGGCAAATCAGTCATTCAGCATACTATCTGTTGGGATGCAAAACCTAAAGTTAACATCCTTCCCTTCAATTCTTAAACAATCCAAGCCTAATCTTATGAGAACAAAAATGTAAGGAAACCATATCTTTCTCCTTTCCACAACAAAGGCAGAGATGCAAAGTAGAAAAGTGTGAGGGAGAAAGGCAGACATCTCTATAGCAACAACGTGCAAAATACTATAGCATGTATTGCAGAAAAAACAATGATTTTACCTAGCAACGTTACAATTCAATACAAATATGCACCTTGCATTCCAGATCTAACGGTTTAGGGTCACTCATAGGCAAAGTCAGGGGATATGATTCCAAATGTAACATCGTAGAAAAGTAAGGCAATAATTAAATAGCCTAGGTTCACCCTTGGTACTATTTGGGGGAATGTAAGGCAACAATTAAATAGTCTAGTATCACCTTGGTATTGCTAGGGGAATGTAAAGCAACAATTAAATAACATAATACCATTGCAAATTAACACATGAAGCAAACGGTCATAAAATATAAAAAATCATTATATTGGAAATACATAAACTATTAGGTACATAAAATCCTTAGATATATTAAACAATTAGAAAAAGAGAGGAAGAGATGGTTAGGTCGACCAACTAGCATACCATCCACCAAATAGTCTAAGGTTGGAGCCACAATGGGTATCCTAATACCTTGACGCTGCTCAGCCTCAATCCTCATCGATTGCAACAAATAGACAAATGCATATTGATGTGGATCAAACCTCGTGGCGAGATCGATCCAATGGGTTGCCTGATCTTTCATTGTTATAATTCTTGTACTAATATGTGGAGCACGAATTACAAGATGCAATTTGCACTAGGATAGATAAAATCCTTAGCTGTACATACCACAACGCACGACCTAGGACAAGGGGATCAATGATCCAACGAGCAAATACCTATACCACAGTAGGAACCCTTATGCCAAGATAAAATCCTAAATTGAAATTCAGCAAACAGAAGAACACTCACGATACAGGAATTTCCCCCCTAAAGCTATCTCGGCTAAAACTTAATTCATAATCATAAACTTTGTTTTCATACATGCACACATCCCTTCCTTTAGTCAACTGAACTGAAGCTACTCTTGTGTTGCATGTGCCCTATTTGCATTTGCATGCATGCATTGATCTTCTTTCTCCCCTAGCGAGTTATTTCTTTATGTAGATCCTTCCCTTGCGCTATTGCACACACGCCAAACACAACGAGTGCACACTCCACGCCTAGTCTATCCAGGCCAGGCTCATCTTGTTTTCCTATGCAGAATTGAGAAACAACAATAATTGGTGACACATTAGTGGTTTTGCGCCGCATCACATATCTTGCTCTCCCTACCCCTGTCATTCTTCTCTTGCCTCCAGCCCACCTTATGTTCTCCCATACTTCTACAACATGCATCATTGTTGCCTCCGATCCTCTCTCGCCTCCAATCAACAATGAAGTTGTGCGATTAAGAAATATTCTTTAGATAGCAACCATGGATAATTATGGCAATGATATTGATAATGACATTGGCGAATGCGATAACTATGCTTTGAATCATCCATTTGGCCCTTGTTACAACTCTGGTGAATGCGATAACTATGCTTTGAATCATCCATTTGGCCCTTGTTACAACTCTATCGATCGTTCTCATGACTAGGTGGAACCTAGCCAAAAAAAACTTTGTGTTGCAATGTCAGATGTTGGCTGACTAGAGCTCTGCTCCAAACGGCTTTAGCTTTTGGTTTATTTTGGCTTTCAGCTTATTTAAACCAAAAGCTACTTAAAATGCTTCGGCTTCTAATTTTTTATTTTAGTTTTTTCAATTTTTTTGCCTTTTCTTTTCCCCTTATTCCTTTGCATTATCATCCATGACAATAGGCTTTTTATTTTTTTTCAAATTGTTTTTCGCAAAATACTAACAACCGCTACAATACGATTTCAACTATAAACCAAAAGCCACAACCAGAAGTTTAAGCTGTAAGCCAGTTGGAGCACCACTAGATGACTAGGTGACGTGGTAATAACCAGCTGATTAGATGACTAGGTGACGTGGTAATAACCATGAAGCTAATCTTAAAAATAGGATAACAAGAACTATTAGGGTTTGTTTAGTTCACTACCACACTAAAGTTAGACAAATCTAACTTCTCAAATGGCATTCATCTAGTTCATTATCATAGGGCCTGTTCTTTGCGGCTTCTAAAAGCCGCTTTTGACTTTTGCTATAGTAACTAACTTTTAAACGGAGTATTTTTTTAAGATGAGGTCTACAAGTTAATTGTAGTACACGTTAAAAACTAATATCTGTACCATCAAAATCGCAAGCGTATCTCTCTTTCCGCAATCTCGTAAACACCAAAAGCCATCATTGCACCAAAGCCATCACCATGACCAAAAAGAATGTGCCTATAGGCTCATAACTATGGCACGCCACACTTTCTTAGCCTACAACACACTTGTCATGTACTTGTTTTCTTATCAATATTTGTTTATGTTGTAGCGGACAATCACTTCAAAAAAAAATGTGGCTACATGTGGTAACCAACTAGTTTTAGCTATTGGATTGAATCTAAATAGTTCAAACCCTACAAAAAAGCCAATAATAATTTATGCTGAAAGACCCTTCAAATTGTTTCATTTTATACTTATGTTGTCCACTTTTTAATGAGGTGAATTATCCATCTTAATCTACAATCTCTACTACTTAAAATGAGTTGATGTTAGTGGTTCATCAGTCATCCCACATCTCCTTGCACTACTCTTCTACGTAAAAAAAAGCGCCACCATGTGGGCCTCCTACTCATGCTCCTCTTCTCCGCACCCATGATTCCTGTTCCCCTTCTGTTCTCTTCAACAGATACGTGTGGGCCTATTCTTTTTTATTTCAGTTTATAGTTTTTGGCCATGGCTTATAGCTTTAATTAATTTGTAGACTTTACCATAAAAAGACACTCCGTTTGAAAGCTAGTTACTATAGAAAAATTGAAAAATAACTTTTAGAAGTTGAAAAGAAGAGGCTTCATCACCAAGAATCCAACAAACAAAGGCACCCTATTCTCCAACAGAGAGAAGCAACCTATTAGCGAGCACATTAGGAAGCATTCTTAGTCGAGCATTAGGCCATTGAGAGGAAGGTAGAGCTATAGTGTCGAGGCCCGAATATGCAAATTCGTACTCTCTGTGTATACTGTACTAGTACAGAGTTACGCTAGTGCACACAATGTTATATAGATGAAATATCGATCATATGCATGATAAAATATAGAAGAAGATTCAAATATTAATAATTATCAGAGTATGACCTTATGGCCAAGTTTACAATTAATAGCCTAAATGGCTTAAAAAACTAGCAGCGAAAAACATCAATAAGCATGGAAGCCATTTGACATGCCCATATGCAATCGACTAGAAAGCGAAAGTCTAATATATGAAGTTATTGAAGTATCCTCCCTCTAGTACCTCTTGCGACTCCTCTTCTTCAATTGAGCAATAGTAGATATAAAACCATGAGTATATTAGTGCTTAGTAAGTCGTTTGTAACAAACGAATGTAGTAAAATATGTATGGCTTACCAATGGATGGTTAAAAGATTAATTTACAGAAAGCAATGATTAAAACTAAATACAATAATTAGATTGAAAGTGAACTTTAAAGAAAATTATAATGAATAAATAATCAAGGAATTATATAAATCATAAGTGAACTGATCATTCACTCGAATGAACCACACGTGAACCTCCCATTCACATAATAAATCACCGGTGAGCTAACCATTTACTTTCCACAGCTCTCCCAGCCAAAAGTTTTAAGAAAATAACTACCCTCGTCTAAAATCATGTGCATAACCGGAGACACAACTATTCAAATAGTTTTACACTCTGTAGAGGTTGCACAACTGCACCCACATGATATGATTAGCCTTACGCTAAGAAAATCACAACAAGACCTTTACAAAGTTCAACCTCGACTCAATCCCGCTAGGGTTTTACATCACACCCCCTTACGTCACATGAAAATCAGCAACCATGTTCATCACAATGGCGAAATTAAAGTTAAAATATCATAAATTAATCAGCCAGGTCTATCCCATACTAGACATGTAATTTGCATTGTAAGGCTCAGATCAATAGCGCACAAAGTTAAGTTCTTAACATTACTCAGATAAGACTTTCATATCTCTCGAAGTGAATTCACACTTCCCCCTTTATTGCGCGATCACTCGTCCAAATGAAAATCAATGTTGTATAACCAACATCAATAACACATAAATTTTATAACTATGACTCCAACCATGATTTAATATCTTGTTAAGTCAATTTAATTAGTTGATCACATGTGATGATGAACCCATCAAAACTATAAGTTTGACTAAGCAAATTTTATCGTACAATCCATATGACTACTAGTATGGCATCACTAGATAATTCCCTATCCTATAGTAACAATAGTATTTTGGTATTCAAATTATCAAGAAGGAATTAATCAATTAGGATGGTAACCACCAAGTATAAGGGTTTATAATAAAATAGCAATACAAAATAATTTAAAATAAAATAAATAAATAATAGATTAAAAATTAAGTTCAATATGATCAAAGGACATAACTTACCTTAGCCTTGCTCAGTTATGAACTCTTGATCTACTAGTGGTGCTCTCACTCCTTCGAAGACACGATCGATCTAACGAAAGAGAAAACGAACGAGACATAAAATAAAATTAAATAAAATTTAAATGAACTCCAAAACTTTAAAAATAGAACTAAAAGATATAGCTCAATTTTAGATGAATTTAGAAAAAAGAAGGGGATCAATCAAAGTTAGGACGGAGGAGAACAAACTTTGGAAAAATTAACTCTAAAGAAAATTACTGAAAATTCGAAGAAGCTACTGTGTTGTGGACTCAGTGCATGAAAAGGCTGGTCTACGATAGACTTAACTAATGGAATAGTACACAGGTGACTGGGCTTGCTGACGTGGTGGTTAAGACTGATGCGGCGGACACGTGGGCAACACGTGGCTGACAAATGGCTCTAGGGCTGACATGGTAGATGACGTGGCTAACACGTGGCATGCTAACATAACATCCGATGTGGCATCTGGGATGGGTCGGGTGCTAACATGGCATTAACGTGGCACTAACACATGGCGACATGTCGGATGTAGGGCAGACGTGGCTTTGACGTGGACGCTGACTCGGTTGGCTGGCTCACGAGTCTACTGAACAGTGGCGGCTGGTAGGTGGGACCCAGCTCTCAGTGACTCGGCTCACGGTGGACTCGGTCCACGGAGAAGGCGAACTGTCAGTCAGCGCGGGTGCGACGTGACATCACGACAATCCAACGGCGGTGGACAAGCTATGTGGATGGATCTCGGACGTTAGATCCATTGGTCGGTGCAGATTTGATCAGGTGCTGATGAGGGCAATCAAACGGTTGATGGTGCGACACTCAACGAGCGGTGATTGGCGGATGGCAACAAACCGTTGGGCGAGTGCGCGAACTGAGGGGCGGCAACCGGCGAGTGGGCGCGACGCGAGCGACGAACTGACTGGAGGCGGGCGGAGCGCGAGGTTTGGCTGGTCGGCGATGGCGACGATTGGCTGGATGGAGAGGTCAGGGTGGTGGCTAGTCAGTCGATGGCGGTGGCTGGCCGGAGACAAAGACGACGCCTACGGCGCGATGCAGAAAACGAACAATGGTGGTGTGAGGTCGATGGTAAGGCAAGAAGAGCGGCTCAGGACGACAGACTCGAGAAGCGGACTTGGTTTTTAAGCGCGGAGGCTGAGGGAGTTCCATACGAAGATGGCGGCGGAGGCGTGGCGAATATGGACGCCGAGAACGAGCTGGAGATGGTGGCGGCTCCAATCGGGGCGAAGATGAACAGTACACAGCCTCACGGATGGATGACACATGGTGGAGCTTGGTGATTGGACGGTCGACCGAGAAAGCACGAATGAATAGTACCGCTGCTGCAGGATGGAAGACACATGGCCTCGGCCAAAATCCAGCGGCTGTTGTCGGGGTTTGGTCGGATGGTTGACATGTGGCAAAGGGAGAATCGGACGACTGAGGTTGAATGGGCCGGGATGAACAGTAACGGGCCAGGCCTATTACTGTGCTTAGGATTTTGGGGATTTTCTTATTTTAGAAATTCAAGTAAAGTAAAAGGAGCTTTAGGAAATAGCAAATAAACTCAAAAATTTCAAAAATTCCTTGAGACACAAGGAACCTAAATAAAATATTTTTAGCACATGTTAATATTTATTTTAATCATATTAAATTATTTTAATTAATAAAAATTTATGTTAAGCCTTAATTAAATCCAAAATTCTAAATAGTGAATTTTATTTTAAAACTTCAAATAACCTCTAAAAATCAGGATGTTACATGTAGCCACAAGGAGAGTCAGATGCCCTGTTACTCATGTGAGTCTTGTGGCTATGGAGGAGGGAGCTCGACGGTTGTGGCCAAGCAGTTAACCATAAGATAGCGACGTAAGCACATCCAACACATCTGCTTGAGCAACTCAAAGGCACATGCAACTAGGGGTGCAAACGGAGCGGATATTTTCCGACCGTCTGTCTCGTCCGTTTTAATTCGGATAGAATTCGGAGCAAATTTTTGGATATCCGGAGGTTTTGCCAGATATGGATACGAATTCAGATATTTTTTTCCGGATACGAAAACGGATTCAAAACAAACATTATCCGACGGATACTGAACTATCCAAATATTTTTCCGGATAGTTACCGGATATTTTTTCAGATAGTTACCGATTCAAATTCGGATTCAACTCAGAACTCAATTCGGATTCGATTCGAGACAGCCCAACAGGCACTTACTAAAAATGACATAACTTTTACAAACAGATTCCGATTCGACTGTTCTTATACTCGTTGGAAAACTTATTTCAAGATCTATGAAATGGATAAGGTCTCATCTTCAAATACATCATGAATCATCTGCTATGACCGAAATAATATGACGACTATAAAATCTAGTTTTCTTTTTGTGTGAGTTCGAGTTTAAAACAATATATAGTTGAGTTGTATTGGGTTTGGGGACCATATGGATGTCCCAAGAGAACTAATAAGCATTGTAATCATAGCCTTTAGGGCTCAAACTACCTTTGAGAAAAATCAATCTACTAAAGTTTGTTGAGTTCATCATTGCTGCCTTAATTTCATATGGAATTAAGAGTGTTCTTCAAACAAGATCTTCACCTTTCTTCTAAGAATTGGGTGCATGATAGATTTTCGCTTGGTGGTTGATGAAATCAACACGAGCGTGTTTTGTCGGATTAAAGAGTGTTCATCTTTTTACACTGGTATTGGAGGATCATTACGATTCATCAAGACTCTAATGAGTATTCATCCTACATCGAGAAGATCAGGTGACCCCGTATCAAGTGATGTACTTGACTACTTGGTTATGGCTAATTCTTACTTTCGAACTATGTGGCATGTAGCTAGTTAGTTACTACTTGTTTAACTAGTCTCTATCATTTATATGCTATTTTGGTAATTATAATTTATTTGTTGGTTAACTTGTCCCTGTCATCGTGTGAAATTACTTGTTAAGCTACTAATGTAGTTCTATTATGGATATGTACTGTGGTGATTGATTCTTACACATGTGATATATATGATTTTTATTTTCATGCTTTATCCGACTAAATATTCGTGATCGAGACTAACCGTATTCGGAGCGGCATGTATTCGCTCCGTATTCGTGACCGAGAATATCCGTATTCGTATTCATATCCGGTATTATCCGTGTTCGATTCCGACTCCGACAAAAAATATGAATACAGATACGGAAATGAGCAATATCCGTCTGTATTCGCTCTGTTTGCACCCCTACATGCAACGATTCTTCTTTCATTAATGGCAAGGTCCAATTCTTCTTTCATTAATGGTAAGGTCCGATTTAATTTTCTCTTCTATGTAGTTTGATTCTCACAGGAGCTACTCGGGTCCCTACATCTCGCAGCCTAGACTGTTCTGGGGAGCCATTAGTGCTTCGGATCTACATGACCAGAACACACGAAGGTACTACAGTGACCAAACCCACAAACCTTATGATCCCTTATGGTGTGGAATATGATTTATTTTCTCCGTAGTAATACACGAATATTCGGCTAGTACGAGATATCCCTTTCGTCTAAGTTTATAAAACATATTTTCTCTTGGCATATAGACCAAACATATGGTAAAAATGGTTATATTAGCACTAATTATTATCTCTAAACACTATATTCAATATATTTATATAGAGAATAGTAAATAAAAGCGTATATTTATTAAGAGTATAAATAGAACATCATATTAATTTTGTATTAAAACATAAAATATGTCATGTATTTATAGATATTTAAAAAATACGTCTAATAAATTTGGATAGAGGGAGTAAAAGTTACACACAATGGTTCTAGTACGGTAGTACCACCTTATGGATAATTTGGTCATTTCACGTAGAGGGCAAATTTGTAATTTCAGCTAGCCTAGAACAAAGCCCTAGAAGGCTACCAAGAGCCCATAAATTCCCCTTCCCCCGCTGCCTGCTCCTCCACGGCTCCATCGCCCTCCCTCCCTCGCTCCCGCTCCGGCCGCCTCGACGGCTCGCCGGCGTCCTGCGACCACCGACCACTCCACCGCCTGCTCTGGTACAATCGCTGTGTTCTGCTTAACTTGTTCGAGTTGCTACTAGATTTTCTCACACCGCAACTAAAATGTCAGGTCGATTTCTTCTTCCCATCTTGTCATTTGGGCTAAACGAGTATCGATTTTAAGTCTGGACATGTGCGCGTCGTTTGGAGTGGTAGAGCAGAAGAGGCGGTTGCCACTGCGTAGTTTCTAAGTTGGCGCTAATGGGGGCGGTAGACAGAGGAGAGAGGGAGAGGGAGAGAGAGAGTTCGTGTTTTGTGTTCCGTGCGAACGGAGAGATTTTCTGTGTGTATACTGCCTGCCTTCATAATCGGGACGTTTTGAGCGAGTAACCAAACTCCAGTTTGGAAAAAAAAATGGTTTTCATAAGAGAGAAGTGCATTGTGAGCTGTGACCATTTCCTGCTACTAAGGGGGTTGTTCGTTTTAGCGATGGCTTCTGGCTGAAATTTCACTATATCTGGCTTTTTTTTAGTGTAGTTGATTTGGCTTTTTAGGCATAATTAAATTTTAAAAAAATGTAAAAATAGAAAAAATATGTTAGTCCGTCACGGACAATGCAAAGGAACACGGGAAAAAAAAGAAAAATGCAAAAAAACTCAAAAAAATCTAAAAAACTTCAGAAAAAGACGAATTACTGAATAGTGAAAAAAAGCTGAAGTTGAAATGAGCGGGGCCAAGCAGGGACGGACCCACCATTCTGACAAGCTCTGGCCAGAGCTACTGCCGGCCTAGAACTGCCCCCTCCCCTGAGCACCAGCCGCTGCCCCGTCAGCTGTCGTCTGAGAAGAAGAGACGCCGGCGTGCTTGCGCAGGCCACACGGAGCTGGGCTGCTTGAAGAATAAAGATGATGGGGGCAGCTGGGAAGGTAGGCGAAGTTCCATGAGGCCCTGGCGATGTGAGGCATGCGTACGTGAGATGTGGCCAGATCGAGCGACCTCCCCAATTGCTCATGCAAGCTCCGTGCTCGGTGCTTTCTAACCCTGGCGAGCAATGGGGTGCATGGCGGAGTGGCGAAGCCGGCGAGCGTAGCAGCGTGCTGCTCCCTGGAGGCGAGGAGGGCTAGAGGTGGTGTGTGGGTTGGGGGTCTGGGGGCTCCCACCAACTGGTGTGGGCGGCGGCGGCAGATGGTACCAACCAGCCATGTGGGCGGCTGCGATTGCGAGTTGCGGCAGAGGCTTGCTGGTGGCGTTTGTCTGCGGCAGCATAAGGGCAATTGGATGGTCAAATGTGTCCCTATTGAACTAAAGATAGCCATATAAAGTTTTGAGCTTCTTTCTTATCCCTCTAATACATGTCTCTGTGTTCGATGTTTATCCAGTCTGCAGTTGTATTTGTTCTCTCCAATTTGTATTCGGTTTGCACAAAACATTTGCGTACAGCTGTACACTGGTACATGTCATGAAAAAATCATGTAGACACACATATGGTAATAGTGACAGATTAACAGTCGCATTCCACTCACTCTGCTTCATCCCTACATAAGACCTATCCCCCACCCTTAAAACCCTCTTACCTTGCCCTTGTGCTTAGTTTGCCATACAGCTGTGAGCTTGAAGCCTTGTCCTTTGGCACAAGAGCACAAACTCCAAATGCTTTAAGCCTAGTTATACTATCTTTCCCAATCTTCTCTCAATCGTTCCTCTCCAGTATCTCATGGTGTTGATTGAAGGGGTAGGTAGGTTGCTTAAATTGGCCTCACAACATAATTGCAAATTGATTTCAAAATTTGAAGTACTATTCTACAGGTCTGCCACCCAAAATTACCTTTTGGGAGCAGACTATGTACAGGATTGCCGTTGGATTCTTGTGTTGTGAAAAGACCAATTTGTTTTTTTTTCTTTGTGGGGTCCCCAACCCTAGTCATACCAAGTAATTTCTTATTTCTGTTTATAATTACTTCTTTCCCTCTCTCTACATGCTTAACGAGGGGAATTTTTTTTTGTTGATAAGAACATCTGGTGAGTGGAGCTGAACTGGACCATCTTAGGAACTCAAATAATTTTTCCTTATGCTGTATGTATTAACTATATTATTTTTTAATAGATGTCCTAAATTTGCTTCATCAGGGAGGAATGACTCTACCCAACAAAGTAAAAGAGGTTAACTCATAATAAAGGGTCTTGGGTTTGTAAATTATTAGTGTTGTTATGGGGTGCCCCCCCCTAGAGTGACACTGTTCATGTACTGTTGGTGTGCCGTGTGAGGGGGATGCTCCCCGAAGATTAGGAAGGATTGGTTGGTTAGGAATCTATCTATTAGGCATATTATCTTTTAGTTGGTTTCCATAATTGTTAGGATTCCATGTTAGTTTCCATACTTGTTAGGATTCCATAAAATTAGTTTCTTGATCTGTTAGGAGGGCCCTCATATAATGAAGTGTATTTTGATGGTTAGTATTAACCAAGATTCAATGAAGAAAAGTATCTAGTCTCCCTCCCTTCTTCTGCCAGGCCTTAGAACCTTGTCACGAAGGCAGGGTGAAGAATCCGACCGGTGGTCAGGGGAGAGTGACCTATACCCGACCTTCAGCCCCCTACCCAAGCAGGCAAACAACAAATTTGGAGAATGTGGGGGGTTTTAAATAACTATCTCCACACTAAATTCGAACAGAAGATGATTGTGTGCTTGTACTGTTGCATGAATCACTAGGTAGCCAAAATACACGAAACTATGCTACAAAAATATATATCCTTTGTTATGGGCAAGTTGGTTATCTCACAACTCTAAGAGTCTAAATTCTCACGATCTCACAACTAAAATCTAAAAGCAATATCTGAGATAGCTCCTTCTCCTAAGGGCAATGTGGGTGGAAATTCATAGATGTCACCACTGCTTGCAGCTTATGTTGTTCAAACCTGAAAGTTTCAGATCAAGTGGCAATATTGCTATGAGCCCCCCTCAAACAACCTGCATGTTTACTTCTCTTGGGCCCATCAAACCTCGTAGTCCTTCCCCACCCATTGAACACTCAATTACCATTGTAACTAGAACACGATACTCTAGCAATATTGGGCTGCAACTGGCAGCTGCTATTGCCTATTGACCTTTTTCTGGCTAGTTTTTCTTTTCTTCTAGAGTTGGTAGGATGCCACTGTCTTTCCTTCCGTTTTAGGTAACTGTTTTCTTAACTTGACAACAATAAATAATTCAGTGTCACAAAGATATTCAAGTACTTTTATGTTTGTTTCCAGTATCTTATGCCCTCTGCTGCAGCCTTTTTTTTTTCTGTCATTAAATCATGCACAACACAAATTATGCTAACAGGTCTTATCCGTTGACCAGCTGCTACCAACCATTCTTCAGTGACAGCAAGCAACAGTGACCACATAAACAACTTCATTAAGAACTTTGACATTTGTAGAGAATGAAGAATGATGCTTAGCTCTACCTTGCTGCTGTGAGTGCTGTCTTGCTGATGTGGAATTTCATTTTTGGTCAATCTTGTTCATGTATCTTGCTTTACCATTATTGCCTTCGTAGTGGCATGTTATTTAGAATGATATATCATATATGGTTTTATGTAATAGGTTTATATGTAGACTGTAAGCTTCTGTTTCTTAGCCCGGTGAATTGCCAGGTTCTGCATTGGTTTGTGAGGTCATGTACTTTCAACCTGTAATATGTTGTTCATCTGTAAGGAAAGTTTTTTGGCGTATGGATCCTGCTGCCATACAGATAGATAGAATTGCCGAGTATTCTTTCTTGCTTGATCTTGTCATATCATTTTAGCTCTACTATGAATTGAGTAGAATTAGCAATACAGTCAAGTGATTGATATTGGAAAAGGGCATTTCTTGCATGGCTTTGTCTGTCTATCCTGATTTACATGGTTTGTGATTATTCCTTTAGTTTTGCATTACAGTATTATTGTTGTGGGTCCACAAATGTCTAATTTTCAGGTGCTACTAATGGTACTGTTAGGAGCACATTTTCAGTTAGTAAGAATTATTTTCCTTTCTAAATTTGCAGGGTGTGATGCACTGAAGGTTCATTTGGCATTTTGTTGTCTGAGAAAGTGATCCGGATGTCTGCATCCGCTTTCAAATAGTATCTGCTGTAAAGCATGAGTCTGAGGATACTCATTTCCAGTTGATAGCACTTCACGGCAGGGCTGTTAGTGGTATTTTTTTGCCAGAGATTATGATGGAGTGCAACAGAGAAGAGGCCCTCAGGGCCAGGGAAATTGCTGTAAAAAAGATGGAAAACAAAGACTTTAATGGTGCCCAGAAGATTCTACTGAAAGCTCAAAAGCTTTTTCCAGAGCTTGAGAATATATTTCAGCTGTTAAATGTCTGCAATGTACATTGTGCAGCAGAGGCAAGGGTGAACGGAGAGAAGGACTTTTATCGAATCCTTCAAGTGGACACAACAGCGGATGATGTTACCGTAAGAAAGCAATACCGCAAGCTTGCCTTTTCACTCCATCCTGATAAAAATTGTTTTGCTGGTGCTGAAGCTGCTTTCAAGTTGGTTGCTGAAGCTCATACAGTATTGTGTGATCGAACAAAGCGGTCTCATTATGACATCAAAAGGCAGAATGCTTCCAGAAAAGTGCCAAAGCAGGCTACACGGCCACCAAAGAAGACTGACACAAATAAATGTAGTGTGCCTGGATATGAACTGACATTTTGGACCGTATGCCCCCATTGTCAGATACGATATCAGTACTACAACAATATCCTAAACACACTGATAATCTGTCTGAACTGCAGAAAGAATTTTTTTGCATGCAATCTAAAGGAACACTCTGTGCCCACTTCATCAAGTGTACCCAGTAGTCCTCAAGTTCCAGCAAAGATGTTTCCAAATCAACAGCATGATACACCCAGTCAACAAGGCCACCCTGTGAAGCCTTCTACAGGGGGAAATACAGATGTGAAGCCAAGGATGAATGTGGCCCAGCGTGATGAATACATGAAAGGGTATAGCAGGCCAAACAGTGATGAGAAAGCTAATCAGTCAGAGACGACAAGAGGGAAAGTTCAATTTTCAACGATGAATCAAGATAAATTTTCTGTACCAACAGCAAATAAGAATATGGGTGGAAGTTCAATACTAGATCCTGCTGGTCCAGACATCGTTGACAGGCAGAAGTCAGGTACAGAGGATGCATCTTCAGCACTAAATGCTATGAATGTGCCTGGTCCTGTGAAGCTTTCTTCAACAGGTGTAAACACAGATGCAAAACAAAGGATAAACCGCACAGGTGGTGAGAAGAAAGCTAACTGGTCAGAGATTACAAAGAGGGGAGTTGAAATTCCAATTATGAATCAAAGTAAATTTTCTGCCCATACTGCAAATGTGAATACAGGTGCAAGATTGGCACCAGATCCTGTTGATCTTAATGCTGACAGAAAGAACTTGGGTAGGGAAGATGCATCCACAATGCCAAATGCTGCAGGGTCCTCCAGTCTCCGGAGATCAGGTAGGAGAAAGCAGGATGCTGATGACAGCAGTAGCCTGAACTCAAATAACAGAAAGAGGCAAAGGAAGAATGATTTGCCATCTAATGTCGATTTGAGTTCTAAGAAAATATTTGATCATAACGTCACTAATGCTGACAGACAACCAGTTCCACCTCGTGTGTCCAGCAAAGTAGTCATTCCAGAGAAAACAAAAACTACAGACGAAGGTGATCAGGACAATATCAAGACAGAAGCTACTGATACTGTTGGGCAGAATAAGCCTTGCTATTCCATGAACCTTTCCTTCCCTGATCCAGATTTCTTCGATTTTGAGAAGTTCAGGAATGTCAATTTGTTTGCAGTTGGTCAGATCTGGGCCCTTTATGATAACCTTGATGGCATGCCAAGATTTTATGCTCGAATAAAACATTTTGATGCCTCCAACTTTAAAGTTCATCTCACTTGGTTGGAGCATTATGCCATGAATGAAGAAGAGGATAAATGGACTGATGAAGAACTGCCTGTTGCTTGTGGAAACTTCTGCTTGGGAACAACGGAGATGTCACAAGACAGGCTCATGTTTTCTCATATTGTTTCATGGACTAAAGGCAAAAGAAGGAACTACTATGAAGTATATCCTAAAAAGGGTGAGGTATGGGCTCTTTATAAGGGATGGAGCATGCAGTGGAGTTCAGATGCAGATAATCATAGATCCTATGAATATGAAGTTGTTGAGGTCCTGTCAGATCTCTCAGTTGATGCTGGCGTCACTGTTGTCCCATTGGTCAGGATTAAGGGCTTTGTCAGTTTATTTGCAACAGCTAAGGACAAACCCGCAATCGTGATAGCATCGAGTGAGCTACTTCGATTTTCTCACAGTGTCCCCTCTTATAGGACAAATGGAAATGAAAAAGTAGGTGTCCCAGGAGGCTTTCTGGAACTTGACACTGCATGTCTCCCCAGTGACCTGGATGTAGCATTTCCTTCTGTTACTCTTGACTCTTACATGTCTCTCGGCAAGAAAGAGGGCAGCACATTCATTGATTTGACCACTAACAGTACAAGTAGTAGAATGGATCCTGGAAATGAGCAAATTGCTCAAAAGGAGAATCACTCTGAAGCACATACTTCCCGCCCAATGTCTACAGAAAATCATGAAGATCTTTCTTCTGAACAAAACACATCCTCACCCAAAAATGCCCGAAGCACCAATGGATTTGGTGATTCTTCTCAGCAAAGCTGTCCCTCCCCCAGTATTTATGCATATCCTGATTCTGAATTCCACAACTTCGAAGAAGGCCGCTCAAGTGAGAAGTTTGAACGTGGACAAATTTGGGCTTTGTACAGTGATCTTGATAAATTCCCCAAGTTCTATGGTTGGATAAGCAAAGTTGAGCTAGAACCGTTCAGAGTGCATTTGACCTGGCTTGAGGCTTGCCCTCAACAGGAGCAGGAGAAACAGTGGTTAGAGCAGGATATACCTATCAGCTGTGGTAAGTTTAAAATTCGAAGCTGGAAAACCAAGTATGACACAAATGATACTTTTTCTCATTTAGTAGATTCTGGACAAATTGGCACAAAATGGCAGATTGAAATTCTTCCACAATTAGGTGAGGTTTGGGCCATCTACATGAACTGGGCACCTGACTGGATTCCTTCCAGCATTGATGCTTGTGAATTTGCCATCGGTGAGATCATTGAGCGCACTGAAGCTAGCACAAAAATTTCTTTTCTGACTCAAGTTAATGGTTACAGAGCGGTGTTCAAGCCTGACAAGCGAAAGGGAGTTCTGGAGATACCTACAAGAGATCATTTGAGGTTTTCTCATCGAATTCCCTCTTTCCGACTGACAGAAGAAAGAGGTGGCAAGCTCCGTGGCTTCTATGAGCTTGATCCAGCTTCTGTTCCTGATGTTTTCCTCTACAGGGACACCCCGTGACATGACGATTTCAAAGCAGACTCTGGAAATAGTTAAACTGAATTTTATTCTGATTAGAATTATGTCTTGATATATTCTGCTATCAATTTTTTGGTGTACATATATGCTAGTCAGCTTTAGACTATTCAAAACCATGCTAACATTGTAATGCCGAGGCCTCTGTTACTTGTCAAATATCATATTGCGCCGAAAGAGAACCTGTATTCAAAATCATGCTAATGTTTTAACGCAGAGGCTTCTATTACTGGCACGGCAATTTCATCAGGTTATTGTTAGTGCCTGTGGAAGGGTTCTACTGTTTACGCAATCAGTAATGCTTCTACACAGCTCTTCACATTTTCTGATGTGTTCAATAGTCTCAGGTAGTATTGTGAAACTGCAGAACCTTACCGCTGCACTGTTGTTTACTATGCAACGGGACTGTAACCTGGACATTTCAGCTTTGGCCTCCAAAAGTTATGTGACTTGTGTAGAAACTGTTATTCAACATTTGTATTCGTGTGAAAATACGCACGAGTTTTTGAACCAGCATCCTGAAGCTGATTTCGTGGGTGGTTTTGAATGACATGGCTGCTACATCGGGAGTCATGATTTCTCCCAAGTAGATTGAGGGATACTCCAGCAACACATTTTGTCGAAGGATATTTATAAGCTGCTAAGAAATTTGCATTGTCTGGTCTTGGTTCAGTGCGCTTGGTCTGTGTTTCTGTATGGTGGGGGTATCTATGCTCTGCTGTGGACTCTCTTCTTTTCGGGCATGAATTTATGCATGCATGTTCTTTTTCGTCTAATCTGTTTTGCAGTCCTTTCATGATTCCTTTTGAACACCGCCTGAGCTTTTTTTTTTTTTTGTGCGTGATCAGGTCACTTTTTCGACCAAGAACCTGCCCTGACCTTCGCTGATCATGGCAAGAGCGCACCGGCCTACCTCAAGAAGCGCCCGGGCGGTCCTACGCTCCCGCCCGACCACCCCGACACGGTCCTGCGTCGCCGCCGCCCTCGTCGGCGCGGCACTCGACGACAGGCTCTTCGGAGGACGCAGGCTGTCGGAGAGGACCGGCCGCCGCATCGACGGCGGCGGCGTCGACGACCTGAAGGTCAACGTCGTCGAGAATAGGCGCGTGAACGCGCTCAGCATCGGACAGTACCGGTGAGATCCCCGGGCTCCTCGAACGCCGACATCGCCACGGTGCTCGGGCCACGAGGTACGCATATACATATATGTATATATGCACGCACGCATCCATGCATGCAAGGCTACTGCTCCCTCTGTTATTTTTTTATTCAATATTTTTTTTTTTACGATCATCAACAGGTAAATGACTATTTCTTTTATAACTTTAGTAATGCACACTAATAAAAATTTAGTATTATAAAAGTATTTTTAATAATAAATTTAATAATATAATTTTTATATAGCCATGTGATTGGCCATGCAGGCTGGGCATGTGATTGCGAGGCACTCCGTGGAGGAGGAGCGGAAGCGCTTATGGGCCGGCGCCCTCGCCAACTTCGTGGCGGAGCACCTCGACGCGCCGAGATCCGTCGCGCCGCCGCCGCCGCGTGGCTGTATCTCTTCTTGCGGCCGTGCCACTTCAGGTAACTAACCCTGTAGCTACTGGTATATATACGCATCATTCAGATGGATTGTTAGACGTGCATGCATGATCGATCGTCAACTGATTCTGAATTCCACAACTTTGAGAAAGGAACTGTGCAGTCTACAACTACCAGATGACCTCACTCTCATGAAGAGTCTCAAACAAGTTATGAAACTCAGATTACACACATCTAGATCTTTTCCTGGCCCACCTTGACGCACATATCTCCCTTACTTTCTCACTACTCACCCACTTATTCTAAAAAATTATTTTTTTCAATCACTATTATTTATTTTTAGTTAAAAGTTATAAGTTACCGTCAATATATACATACCCAAAAGCTTCGTGGAAAAGATCCTAGAGGCGGCATAGTGTTACAGGGAACTCTCATAATTTCCAAGCTACAGTGGTTCGAGAGAACTGCGACCACGATGGTGGTGCCGGATAATTACGACAGCAAGCCTAGCGGCAGACCTCTAGCAGTCAGGGCAACTTCAGTACCCCTGCATCACAGCTCAAATTTAGTTTACTCCAACAGAGACCACTACAGTACCCCTGCATCACAGTCTACCACTGCTCACTGAGCCTCTAGGCGAGCGGATGCATGCAAATGCAACGGAGCCAGCAATCCAACATTTCCATGTAACCAAATCCATTCTTGGAATTTCGTATTGAAACCGATTACTCAATAAAAGAATTCTCAAAGCTCAACTGTGCGTCCTAGTCAGATAAAAAAAATTGACTTTTGGTCTCTCAACTTATGACCCGAGTCTGATTTACAAACTCAACTACAAAACTATTCACTTTACACCCATCGACTGTCGAAACCAGGTCAAATCACCCGTCGCCTTAAACCACTCCTGTTTTGGATGACATGGTGCTCATGTGGCAGTGGTTTTGACAGATAAACTAGTTTTAGATGATATGGTAGCCATGTGTCCCTAAACGAATGACCTATCGACATTTTGGTTAGACTCAGGTCGAGCTCGATGGTTGGCTTGACTCAACTGAGTTCACACAAATGGCAGGCTTGGCATTGTGTTTCTTCCCCTTTGGTTTGTGGTTAGGGGAAAAATAGGGGAGGCGGCTAGGGCATGATCGGCAGCGGAGCTATGGTGACAGGCTTCTAGATACAACGTGCGCGTGATACGTTCCCAGATTCTATTGTCCCAATTTTGGTACGGTAGGCAACGGGGGGTGGCTGCAGTGACCAGAACGGGACGAGGCAGGGCGACGACCACAGAAAGGGGTGCTTGCTGGTGGAGAATCCTGATGGCTTATCGATCGAAAAGGCAAGCCCATAAGCATGGAGTGGCTGTGGATATCCTAATAGTGATTGAGGCTATGTCTTGGATGCACCGTGGAAGGCTGGTGAGTACGGTGCCTGTGACGGCGCAGAGGAGAACAGTGGCGGCCAGAACAGGGGATGGCCTAGGGCACACGACGATGAGGGTATACAGTGGCGAAACGATGGGTATGGCGCAGCGTAGGCATTCCTAGGCAAGGCGGAGTTGATGGTGGCATTCATTGACTCAAGAAAGGCTCGACATGGCTTGGTAACGGAGACGGCGACCGCGAGAAGAAACACCTCGCTATTAGCAAGATGTAGTGGAGTTTCGGCCAAATTGGTAGGTATAATAGCATGATGGGACCACGATGATCCTTCCCGTAGTGACAGCTTGGGATGGCCTGAGGGGGTTGGCAACGGTGATGGCCATGGCGCACTGGTGGAGCTCGACGACAATGAGCTACAGAGACAAGGGTGGCTTGGGATGGTGATAGGAAGGTTTGACAGGACAAGGCGGTGGCACAGATGGGGAATGGGGACATAGATAGGGTCACAGGGAGACTAGGAGGACAAGGACAACATCAATTTTTAGAAGGGAAATGGCATAAGTGATGAATTTTGCAATACTATCGCCGGTGACGTCACGCTATGTGCCGTGTGCTCGTATCAGAGGGACGAACAACTCCTCTTGCCATTTCCAAAGGGACAGTTGCTTCCACTGGCATTGAAATACAAGCTTAGTGACCGCTAGCTACACGCCAAGCACCTGGAAACCAATCACCGACGTCAAGAACTCTCTCTTCACCACCTCTGCCTCAACGGATGCAACAACATGTCATTCGATTAAGGACACGTGGCTACCATACCATCTGAAACCAACTTACCTATCAAAACTACCGTCATATAAGCAACACATCATCCAAAACCGTGATGATTTAAAGCAAGGGAGCGATTTAATCCGGTTTTGACAGTCCAGAGGTGTAAATTGAACTTTTTCATTGTTGATGGTGTAAATCGGACTCAAGGTATAAATTGAGAGACCAAAAGTGAACTTATTCAGATAAAAAAAGATCAAATTTGGCTCTCGCCGTCCTGTTGCTGTCCGCAAATTATTCGGATTTACAACTTCACTGTAACAGACACAGTTCTAACAGGGTTGGTGCTAGTCAGATAAATCGAGCTCTTTTCTGCTCTTTATTACAGAATTTTTCTTCGATTCTGTGTCGAGCACGTCCAGGTCCCATGCCGTGGCCAAGTAGCCGTAGAGGACCCATGCCCGTTCCCCCTTCTCGTTCACCTTCACCAGCATGGGGTTGCTGCCCCCATCAGCAGCGGCGGGGATGCTCCTGGCGCGAGCCCATCCAGCACGCCCATGGCCTCCCGTCTCGAAGAACTCAGCAAGCCGCACAGCCTCGTTGAGACCAGCTAGGCTGCTAGCAAATTTCACTAGCATGGCTCTCTGTCCATCCTTTCCAAAGAGCGGTTTCACACTGGCAACAGCAAAGCCCATTTCTGGAAAACATATGATGATGGATATACATGTTAGTGTTCAATTCATGTGTTTATGAATTTACACATGCAAATTCATTGCGAATTCATAAATATGTGAGTCTGAATGATAGATGTAAAGTAGTAAAGTACAACCTTGGAGAAAAAACAAACATGCATTTCATAAGAATTAAAAACCATTAACATGCCTAAGGAAAATGTAAGTGAACTACTATTGTAAATATTCTTTGTAACCTTATATATTAGTAAATATTCTAATACAGTGGGAGCTTCTACTATTTTCCTTCCCCCCACCCCCCCCCCCCCCACCCCCAACAAAAAAAAACCGTAAGTGAACTATAGGTAAGCAACTGCAGGAAAACTATATACTAGTTAGCTTGAGTAGACTCTGGGACAATTATAAATTTACTTACATGATCAGATATGGAAATACCATTTTTTTTAGACAGGGTGGATTTAAGCTCCTCGGAAAATTGGAAAAATTTTCCATAAGATGCCAAACACGATCTAAGTGTTTTATGGAGTGTCTCTGTGCAGCACAGGCATAATAAGGCATGACTCTTATTCTATCCCACAAGCTATGACCTACCCAGGGTTGACACGAACTGCGGCCCACCTAAGTCTAATCTAGCGAAGGCCAACCCACAGTTTGGCATGGCTTCATAGTCTCATACAGAATGTGAAGATGTAGCATAAGTACAAATACAATGCACAAATATGAAATATAATTTATCAATTGATTTGTGAACAACTATTGGTCCTATTTGAGAAGAGCCTTGAGCTAGCTTGAGCTTCTGCTGTTTGTACACACTAAGGTCATTTGAGCTGAGATTGAGCTGTTCCATCAAGCTCATACAAAATGCCCACAGCACTGAGTGAGCTGAACTTAACCTAGCTAGGAACCCTTCCAATCCAATTTAATACTTTAATAAGTACAACAATCATTCAGTATCACTAAAAGAGATTGCCTTAGCAAGAGAACAAGCACAGACATATCAATCTCCTTAACATCACCAAAGAAACCCAACAGTCAATTAATAATTCATTGTAATTACGTGCCTGGAAGGCTGGAACTATTACTTCAAAAACCAATAGCTGTCAATATTTTTTTGGCGAATAAAGAAAATTTAGAAAATAGACACATACAACATATAGACAATTGGATCAATGACAATCAATTTTTAACTGAATATGAGATAAACAATATTTGAAGCCTTAACATACAGCCAAAAGAAGGCTGAACTAACTTGAAACTAGACGACTCTAAATGCCAGCTTCAACAGCATGCAGTATCAAAATCAAGTATAAAGACCTCAATATTAGTGCAGTTGAATTTCAACTATGGGAAAAGACCACTAAAAGGTTCCTCCAATAGAATATTAGGCCATACATAGCATTAGCCATAGTTGGCAGCTGAACCTCTGTCACACTCATGACTTGTCAATGTATGACAGAAAAAAGACTACAAAATGTTGAAATGCAATCCAAAAGAGAGAGTACAAGATGTTGAAATGGAATCCAACTTTTTGTAACTGAACAGTTGACATATTATTAGCCATATCATGGAAGAAGCAGAAAAGATATAATAGCTTATCAAATACTACCTTCTGAAAAAAGGTGTAAAGAAAGATGGAGCAAAGGGGTGTAATAAATCCGATGGGACGGGCCAAAAGTCTTGGAACATTTTCAGTGGATATCCAAGTATCCAACCCACTAGATCATGTTCTGCTATCACAATAGAAGGGAGCAACAAACTCTGAATAAAACTATACTAAGCATAGAGATATTGGTTGCAGCATCATAATGATAGCAAGCCTGCTCTTTATGGAAATTTCCTCAAGGAAGGGTACAAAGAATTAAGAGAAAGAAAACTATCAAATACAATTTCTGTGGACCCAGTTGTGCGATTAGTGCTTGAAAAAAATATATGATTAGGGTTCTGAACTTTTAATGCGCATCTCTAAAAAGGCTTCTGGCAGCTCTATGGCATATTTAAGGAAATCAATTTTACAAAGTTTTTGCTTTGGTCCAAGAAATTGATTTGCAGCCCACCCCTCCCTCCGAACAAACACAGAGAAGGGAAACATCATAATGTCTGCTCATTCATAAATTAATCAATCTAAACTACCAAACTCACAGTGACAGAGCAAACATTCGATAAGTACCTCTGAGCTTGCCCTCCATCTCTTTATTACTCATAACATCCTTTTGTCCATTGTTCTTTGACTTGTATGTGTTCTCAATTATGATTGTTGGTGGCCATAAAATAAGATCTCCTTGATTGGCTTCAGCATCAGCAGTAGATAATGTTTGGTAAGCCTTTTTTTGTGCAGGATCTACGGAGTAATTCCAACCCATAAGAACACATAAAGCTTTGTGCAACCCAAGATGATCAGCACGAAGCTCTGCATTCTTTGCATTGTATGAATGATTGAGGAGTGCATGCAAATCTATAGAATCCCTGTAATCAAATCATGCAGGCACCATATTCAAAAAGAAATTATTCATAAAACTGTCTTCAAAAAAGTCATGCATATAATTGTTTTGAGAAAAACCATGCATATAACTAGTTAATTTTGTGTGGATAAGAAAGTTTCTAAAATTCTCAGAGCAGTAATATGGAGATTCTGTCCTTGTGATAAAACAGTTTTTCTCTGCTGCAATTCAACATCAGAATTTCAGGCAATCCTGACAGGGGAGAAAACTAAAGACATAGGCACATGAGCACACACCCAGATAGAGAACTACACAAATGTGTAATAAATTATTTCTACCGCAGGCAGAGAAGTAAACCATGCAAACAAAATCATGCAGGAAGAAAACAATGGATAAGTGCAAAAATGCAAAACCACATGTACATGTGGGTGCATATACTATTTTGCCCTCCAAAGTGCCTCAAGATTCATGCAAGGTATGGCAATGATTAGAAGATGGGATGGTGGTTTGAATTTCGAAAGTTTGCGTCAATCTCAAGGCACATTTGATGGTGTTGATAGTCCATGTACCCACATGTATATGTGGAAAACCCGTATTCAGATAAGTCCTCTGTTCCCAAAACATGAAAACCAAAAAGAAAAATAATTGTTGGCATAAAACTGAACAGTGGAAGAAACATGGGCTACATAAACTAGGGGCCATGACAATAAAGCCCACAAAGTAATTAATGGAGGAAAAACATACATGATAGCAAGTCCTTCGAACCCAAAACGTAAACCCAAAAGGCAAAATAACCTTTGAAATTATGTATATTGTAGGCAGAAGTGTGCCTTACAAAAACTATTTGGTGAAAGCTTCACGCTGCAGTAACTACAAAAAAATTAAACATGACAACGCAAATACTTAACTGTGGCAGTTAGCTAATGTTATGAATATTGTGTATATATTGAAGAGACCTAAAGGACCATATATATATAGGTGAGTACAGGAGGATATATGCTATATAGAAATAAGGCATATACGGACGTGAAGTACTCCATGGTATCACGACCGGCGCCGTAGTAGAGGCAGCTGCTTTCGAAGAGCAGCAGCACGGAGTCGAACATGTGGTAGACGCAGCTAGACGGCTGGTGCATGGATAGCACCACGGTGTGGCCCTTGCGCGCGAGGGACGAGAGCGTGGCGACGAGGCGCGCGGTGGCAGTGGAGTCGAGCCCGGAAGCCGCGGTCGAACACGATGGGGTACGAGCGCGCCGGTCAGATGGAGCGGTTCGCGCTACGGCTACCGGAGCACGTGCGCCTCAAGATCCTCTTGTCGCACAGGTTGAGGCACGTGATGAGCGCGGTGGCGTCCGTGCGCGTCAGGGAGGGGAGCGCCCACGACGTTGGGGTGGGGGGAACGTCCAGAGGGCCGTGGCGAGGCTGTTGTCGCTCTTCATGCTTGGGGACGGGTGGAAGGGTGACAACGAGGACAACTCCAGCAAGGCGGACGGTTCATCTCACCAGTGGCGCGGCGGCTCGGCGCGGGGAGGCGAGGAAGAAGAAGTGGCCGCCCCCGGGAAGATCAATCTCCCGGAGGCAGCAACAGCGGAAGTAGATCGAGATCGAGATTAGGGTTTTGACCTAAGCTTTGATACCATATTATGAATATTGTGTGTATACTGAAGAGACCCAAGGGGCCATATATATATATATATATATATATATATATATATATATATATACACACACACACACACACATATACACACACACACACACACACACACACACACACACACACACATATATGCACACACACACACACATATATATATATATATATATATATATATATATATATATATATATATATACACACACACACACAGAGGATATATGCCATATAGAGATAAGACATATACGGAATATAATGCAAACTCTATATTCTAATACGGACTCTATCTCCTTAACAGCTAACACTAACCCAACTCTCTGACACCTTCTCGTCAATCCAAATGGATAAAACTAAAATTCTAAGTCCTCTCCAAAAGGAATGTTCCACAACTACCATTTCCAGGTCCATATAGTCATGTCATGTCAATCTGAAAGTTTCCCTCTTTCAGCTAATGAGCTAATGGCATTCATAGCTACTGATATCCTAGTAGCAGTGAAATATCAAATACTACGAAAGAAAGTTGTGTTCATTTGTTCATTGTCGTCATTTCCAGGAATGTGCTTTCGTGCTAACTATCCACGCCAAGCTGGAAGCTCTACCTCTCTTGGCTATTTCATCCAGTCAACTAGATCCAAGCATAACATAAAACCAACAGGCAAAGCTTTCACATTTATGCGTTTCAAGAACAAACCTTCCACAGACGGTGCACTTCAGCTGGGAAATCTTCCCATTGGCCAGATAATTCTTCTTCTCCTCCATGCTGTCGTTTATCAACTTCACCGTCTTAAGAAAGGAGCTCTTCAGCGTCTTCGCGTCCACCTCCGGCATCTCCACCTTCGCCTGCTTTGCAACACGTCTCTCCTGTGTCTTCTGTTGCTGCTGCTGCAGCAGCTGCTGGCGGGCCGAGGACTCCCCGGGCGCCCCACCATTGGCCTGATCCTCCCACTTCCGCTTCGGGGCCAGCCCGAGCAACGAAGGAGCGGGCGCGGGCGGCGGAGGCCACCTGTCAGCGCCCGGGACCGGGCCTGGCGGGCCGAGGTGGCGCGCGGGGAAGGGCGGCAGCGGCTGGCGGAGCTGCGGCGGGGGTTCGAGGGGGAGCGCGAAGTAGGTGCGGACGGTGCCATCGGAGAGCGTGACGGTGCGGCGGTCGAGGCACTCTAGGCCGTACTTCGGCGGAGGCGGGATGGAGGCCATGGCGGCCTCCACCGCCGCGACGGTGAGCAGCGGGCGCGGCGGGGGCAGGGGCAGTGGCGGCGGGAGGTGGGGGTGCGGGGAGGCGAGGAGCGGGGCGGGGTTGGGAGCGCCGTTGGGATTAGGGTTCGGGGGGGTGGAGGCGGCGGCGACGGCGGCGGCGGTCGGGCGGGTGCGCTTGGGATTGGGGTCGGCGGCGGAGGATGATGACGAGGAAGCCTGCGCCGGCGGCGCCGGCGGCGGAGGCTTCGGCTTCGGGTTGGCGGGTTTCATGGCGGAAGATTTCCAGTGTTTCGTTGGGAAGATGCGATGCGAGCGAGGATTGGAGTGGACGACGACGAGACTTGGGAGGTGGACTTTTTTAGGTTCTGTACTGTGGGTGACTTGTATTGGCGGGGCAGTGTGTGTGTGTCGTAGGTTCGTTGGTATTTGACCTTTGATTGGAAATCTTAAAGCCAATATAAGTAAAAAAACTACCGAACGATATACCATTGTCACCGTATATCATCCTCCTCTTTCTCATGCTGCCGCTCCTTCCCTCTCATGCTCTCTCTCGCTCCCGTCAGCCGCTTCCTCCCTTCTCACCGCCATCATTCCCTCTCTCTCCTTCGCTGCCGATCTAACTCCTCCGCTACGGGTTCACCCTTCCCCTCAGATATAGAAGGAGGTCAGGGAGGTGGCAGGCCGGTAGTGGGCGATGGCAGGGGCAATGGATGGGGTAGAGGGCAGTGGGTGGAGCAGAGAACGATGGCAACGACAACTATGGCAGTTAGGTTGGATGGGGTGGTGGTGGAGAGGGCAAGCGGAGGCGAAGGAGGAGCACAAAGCTAGACCAGCACCAGAGAAAAAGATGAGGATGGTGGCGCTGAGAAGAGAGAGGAAGGGGAGGGAAGCGGTGGAGGAGCGACGCTGGTTGGATACTATACCATTCAGATCGATCCAAATGGTATGGCGTAGCGTAGTAGCTCTCAATATAAATACATGGTTTCTTAAAGCAACTTCTCCACTCATCTCGCTACAGTTTCGCTCTAGATAAGGTAGTGGGTCACGGATGCATCACCTATTCTACTCCTCTCGCTTCTGTCATAAGTATATATCTCTCTCTCACTTTTTGTATCGCTCAAAATTTTCTTCTAAAAGATACTTTTTTCAGTTACTACTATTTATTTTTAATAAATATCACCAGTAAAAATTAATATAAATGTGCCATAAAGACACGAGGTGGAGAAACCGAGAATGGGTAAGGACGACGTGGCCAAGCTGCTGGCGGCAGGTGAGATATTGCCATGTGTAGGATGAGTGGATGACTCTAAATTCGAGCATTGCTCGACCTAGGTAAGAGAAAAGCATGGTTCTTCTTTGCAAGAATTCATCAGCTTTCATGGTATGATAAGATAATATATTTGTCTTGTTAGGACATCTTCAATATTTAAAGCCTTCCGAGTACTTGGTCTCTGCAACGAACCTATCCACCCTCTAATTCCATTACATTTTCTCTTGATGATTTTGGTGGTACTTCAACTAGCTTATAATTGAATTTTTAGATTAGAGCTCAAATTACATCATAATGGTTATTAATTTTTCTGAGAAAAATATAAATAATAAGAAAAAAAAATTATATCATCACAGACAAAAAAGAGAGAAAAGTAAAGGGAAAAAACCCAAAAAGACCAAAAAAAGTCAAAATAAACCAAAATTAGAGGTCATCGTGTTCCGTTCCAAGTGGCTTCTAACTTAAGTAAACCGAAAAGCAAAACTAAAACCATTCGAAATAGACTCTATCATAGAATTACCCTATTCCACCTCAGCATCCTTTTTATCCACCTTATCACCTGATTCCACCCCTACAAAATGCCATATCCTCCTCCCCATGCACCAAACCCGTCCACTTAATGTCCACACCACTCTCTCCGAATTGCTCCTTAGGACGGATGCCACATGACCTACCCGATGGTGGAATATGGGCATATATATAAGTGAATTCTTAGCAATAGTTTTTAGGGGCATTCGAAATGATGTTGATTTTTGATTTTTTTTAATATAATTAACTTATTTTTTACTGTTGCTAAGTTAGCTTATTTGGTATAATTAAATTTTAAAAAAATTTAAGAATAGAAAAAATATTTTAGCCCATCACGGATAATACAAAGAAATACAGGAAAAAAAGAAAATACAAAAGGTCAAAAATATAAAAATAGAAAAAAACGAAATTACTAAATACTGAAAAAAAACAGAAGCTAAAAAAACTGAAATAAACATAGCCTGTTGATGGTGGCACGCCATGGCAACATGAAGAGGAGGATGTGGACAAGCACGATGACAAAAGACTTATGTGTCAACAACAATAACCAAGACCAAGGGTGCTAGCATTCAACAGGAAAGCCAGTTCTCCAATTCCTCAAGATTAGGGGTGGATCGAAGGTGTGGGTCCATGTCCCATGTGATGAGCTAGCCTTACTGTCTTGGTTGTGCTAATTTTGATTTATATAAGTCGATTTATACTTCTGGTTTCTAACTTCTTAATTTCATCTTTTTAGCTTCTTTTAGGTTTTTTATCTTTTTTTATTTCCTGTATTTATTTGTATTGTCTGTGGTGGCCTAACCTATTTTTTAATTTTTATTTTTTTAGAAAATTTAATTACACCAAAAAAGTCATCAATATGTACGGTATAAAATAAACTAGCTACAGTGCAAAAAAAGCTATAAACAAACTTATAAAAGCCTAACTGAGCGCCCCCAGACTCTCCTCCATAGAGCGCTCTGTAGATCAATATACCATACCTCAAATGTAGAAGGATATAAGCGCAAAGTTAAACATTCGTAAAATTGAAAAATGTGTTTCTTTCAACCACATAATCCGATTATATGAGATGAGTTTGAAACTTGAACATATTAAAAAAAAACCTAAACTCGTGTTACAGACTTTAGTCATGAGTCTCTAATCTTGCAGATTGCATAAGACCACACACTCATTTCCTCTGAACTTCTAAATTACCTTGGCATGGTACAACCTTTGATGAATGCCTCGACGGTGGTTTCTGTTTTGACAATGCCTCGACGGTGGTTTCGTCATAAGAAGATTAGCGTGGTGTCAAAAACAACAAAAAAAAAACTCTTGGGATCGCATCATCATCGTCCATTAGGGTCCTCCCCACCAGAAACAACGATCCAACGCCAAGCCATTCGCGACAACCTAAGGGCCCACCTACCAATCTCCCACGCCGCACCACCAAAACCCCACTCCCTCCCCCTCCCTAAAACCCTAACAAACCCTCCCTCCACCTCCATCCCACCGCCGCCTCCCGTGCCGAAACCCTCCTCCACCTCCCCACCCACCTCTCCCACATCATGCTGCCTCCGAGAGGCGGCGGCGGCCGCTTTGACGGGGGCAGGATGTCAAGATTGAAGAAACCGAAGACCCAAAGCTCAGCAGGAAAACATTTCGGGGGATATCTGCTTAAGTCACAATGAAAGGCCGTGATTGACTCATACCGTTTCGAAGGAAAATCAACGTCTCGTGAGCATTACAGTAATCAGGAGGTTTGGTGTGAGGGATTATCTTACTATGAATAGTCTCATAATACTCATTAACCTAAAAACATTGCTGCAATCATCTTTCTGAATTATGTAATTGATCCTTTCGAAGAGGAGTAGAAACACATGCTATTCTGATGCCATATCTTTTATTTTAGGGATAATTAATCCTTTGCCCCTCAGTTTAGCTTTATTTGATCATTTGCCCTCCTTTTACTTTGACATTCATATTTTGCCCTAAAGTTCTCATGCCAGTTGATCTTTTGTCCTATCTACATATTATATTATTTTCCATTTGTTTAACCCCTTGGAGCTCATGTGAATAGACCATATTACCCTTTTGCTTGGATCATAAATCTATTTATCCCGATTGTGTAACTCGTTTGCACATAGGCACCAAGCTCACGTATTCATCATTCCTCCCACGTTAGTTTGTGCGACAACTTCACGTTCATTCTGCGTGGAGTCTTAGCAGCATAGTTAGAAATATTTTCACCCAATCCTGTATTCGCATTATCCTTTAGAGACGAGACACTCTGGTATAGAAGTCATTGATCCCTGTAATCATCGATTCACAATTATCAGACCTTGTGATTCTAATGCATTTTGTAATTCTCAGATCCATTCAAAAGACAGTTTAAATACACAAGATTCGCAATTTCACAATATTTCATGAAATGATAGTTTGCAGCTACTAGAACAAATTTGTATATGGACCATGCTTGGTGTCGCCAGATGTGATAATTACAATCCATTCAATCACCGATTTTGGTATGAATGTTGCAAGTTTTTATCTTGATATAAGAAAACTGCAATATGCTTGCTTCTCATCAATTTTTAACCCCCACATCATGGCGTTACTTCAACTTAACACAAAGTATAAAAAATGGCAAAATTTTATCTATTCATATTCTAGCATGACCTATTTGTTGTAACTTACGCATATAATTTACTATAGCGGTGAAGGAATGAGAAAGGGGAAGGCACACAACACATCAATTTAGTTCACATTTTTGTTCCATGTATGACTCAAACATTCACATACTGGAACTTTGATGGAATGCATATTTTAAGCAATGTTCATTGTACTTACTAAGCTGCTATTGCATACCCCCTCTTGATGGCAAATCAATTATACATGAGCTAGAATTAAGTAATTAACATTGGAATTAACATTCTGATGGTTACTAGATGTTCTCCGTGCACTGTTTACATGGAAATCACAACACGCAGGGGCGGACCGAGAGAAGGATAAATGGGGGCCGAGGCCCCACTCAATTTTAAATTTGTAGTGCAGTAATCAAATGTTTTAGTCTTGCTTCACTCGAGCAACCGTGCTCCACTCGAGCGACTTCGATGTCTAGATCTACTACGGCGTGGGTTGAGTACCACCACTCAGTTTTTGTGCTGGGTCCGCCCCTGACAACACGAATCAAGACGAGTTCACAAAGCAGGCAACAAGAGTCAAACACATCGGGGGGAAATGCCGACCTGATAGGAGAAGGACGACCAAGCGGCGGCGTCAGCGTCGGCGACGGAGCGCTAGATGGAGCGGCGCTGGTGGAGGACAAAGCCGTCCATGGAGACGTTGCCCAGCGCGAACCCAAGGAGGCGCTCATGCACGCAGATCCAGACCAAGCCCACAAGAAACCGAACCGAATCGAATCAACCAACCAACCAAACAATCAAATGGTACGAAAGAGGAATGGAATCAGAAGGAACCAAGCCAATCGATTTGTGGAAAGTTCGGGGGATCAGGCTTACCTCACCGGAGGAGCACAATAAGCCGCGCGCGAAATGAGCAGTCGTCGTGCGGGAGAGGAGCACCGTGCACCATGCACCGAACAGCACCGAGGCGAGGAAGAACACGGCCTGGGGGCAAGGAGCAATGAAGAACAGGGCTGCTCGCTCGGGTCTTTCGCTGAATTAGATTGAGGGCAATCTCGTCATTTCGCATAGGGTTACCAGCACATTGAATAAAAAATGAATTTAAATAAGCTATAGAGCAAAATAGCAATTGGCAAGAAAACTTTAGAGCAAACTATAAATAGTAAAGAAAAAAGAATAAATAATCAAAGACAATCAAACTGTAGGGCGAAGAAATCAATTATCGCTTTTATCTTACCTGTACTTCTAGGAGTCCCGTGTTCTTACCTTTGCCTTTTGCGTTCTCCACTTTCCCCCAAATCGGGGGATCTGACACAGGAGCGGCGGGGGCCGCTTCGGCGGCGATGGAGGCAGGGGCCGCGGCGGCGGCGGGTACCGCGACGAGGGACCTCCGGCCGAGGTCGTCGGTGAGTGCCTTCCTCCACACCCCAAGAACCCAAGCTTTTGTGCCTCGGTTGCGAGATTTCTGTGGTTTTGATGTGGTTTTTGCTGGTTTTGCTCGTGCAGAGGTGTCGTCGTTCCTGCACGCGTGCGAGGGGGACGCGGTGACGAAGCTGACGAACGAGAAGGTGCCCTACTTCAACGCGCCCATCTACCTCCAGGACAAGAGCCAGATCGGCAAGGTCGACGAGATCTTCAGCCCCATCAACGAATCCGTGAGCACTGCGTCTCCTAATCTTTTAGGCAGCTCGAAAAAAATTAACCTTGTTCTTGCTCCTGGTGGCTTACGGTTGCGGTGATAAAGTTGCAGACTTTAGAGGTGAAGTGTCCATGGATGTGGGTTCCCTGTGTAGGATTCTGGAATGGGTTGTTTAGTTTAGTTTTGGCTTGGTTGGAGCTAGCAATTTATATTGTTCGGTCTAGATTTTAGTTGTGAATTTACAAAAGTTACTCTTCAAATTGAAGTCTTTTGAGTTGCATTGAGCTAAGATTGGTTGAATAGGTTGGTCGTTTACAGTTAAAAATGTTGTGATGGAGCATGGTAATGCCTTTTAGCTAACTGTTGTTTGGTAATGAGGAGTTGCAATATGTTAGATGTCTGATCTGGTTTTTAATACTTTCAGTTTTGGGGAACTCACAGTATTGTACTGAAGTCATTTTCTGTTTTGTCGGCTGAATTTGGTTGCTTGGCTTAGAATTTTTTGTGCTAAATTTTGTGACCTTTTTGTGCTGCATATCTTAGAAGTTTGTGTTGTCTGTAGTATTTCTCGGTCAAGATGATGGGAGGGGATTATTGCAACATCATACAATGAAGGTGACAAGTTCTACATCAACCCTATGTAGCTGCTGCCTCTCTCACGCTTCCTGCTGCAGCCAAAATATGACTATGATCTAACTGTTGGCTTATCATTTCTCATGCATTATTTGTTTTATCAGTTTTGAGAATGGAATATAAATGTTTTCATTCATGGGTAAACTTTATATTTAGCTTTACTGAATTGATAAGGTGCCAACTGCCTACTTTATTCGAACAAGTGCTGTCAAAACTCATTAAACTTCCATAAAATCTTTTTTTAAAAGGTTTTTTATGTGTTTGAAGGTCTTCTATTTGTTCATGAGTCTTCACCTGGCTGTTAAGAAACAGCAAAATTTTATGACAGGCCTATTAAGCCAAGAAAGCTACTTCCTGTCTTAGTATGCGATATTATGAATGCATTGAAAAGTCTAGGGCAGCTACCAAATAATGAAATAATCGAGGTTATTTTGGTTGTGAATTTTAAATATTTAAGAAATTTTGTGCAAGAAGTGTATAAGTCATGCGGGAAATGCATATCAGAAACTAAACAAAATGTTCGCAATTATCTAGTTATTTAACACTGCGAGGGGTTATGTAATCCTGTTTTGCTTTGCTTGTTCTATGCAGGGGCCAAACTCAAGGAGGGCCTAGAGGTGGTAGCCGTGGTGGAAGAGGTCCTGGTCGTGGTCGTGGTTCATTCCATGGTAGAGGTGCGCCAAGGGGTCGTGGTGGACCTCCAAGGGGCGGAGGTTGTGGATTCAGAGGGCGGGGCAGATTCTAGGATCTAGTTTAAGTTCGATGTTTGTTGAAACATCATATCCTATATGCCCTATACTTAGTTGGAAACTTTCATGTTCTTGTAGCCTGATGTTAAGTTATCGGAGCACTTGCAACTGTTTCTCTGCGGAAGTCGAAGTTTTCTATTAATCCTTGTTCAAAAGTTGAATTCAACTTTGTGCTGATTCTCGAGGCCAAAGCAGAGTATATGTTTCCTGGCTTGCGATATTAGTTAGTCTGTAATATTGCCACATATTACTGAAATGCACTATGTTGGAATGGTTCGTACAGAGAAATCCCATGGGTTGTATCGGCATAGCCGGAATGGAACGACGTGTTGTCTCTTAGAACAGAAGATACATTCACATATCGGTGTACTGGACCGATCTGTTGTGACATGAACATATGAACTTGATACTGTGCTCCACCAATTTGTATTTCAAGTCGATTCCTGAATTCTCCCACCTATTTGAAGCCTGGTAAGCTACTCCAAGTTGAAAGGTGAACGACCTTTATAAACGGCAAAAAAAATGTTTTGAAGCGTCGGATTAATTAAAAGATTTATAAAATTCAAATGCCAATTGTAATTATGAGAAGAAACAGTAACTAAAATATTTTTCTTAATAAGCGTACTGTAGAACTCAGTATCTTTTGTTCATGTTCACGTTATAACGTTTTGCATTCAAATTTAACTACAAAGTTCAGTCTTTGATTGTGCTGCTCTGGTTGTTGGCCCCAAATGACAAGCCGAAAATTGGTTCAATTCATCTTCTAGAGAACATAAAATCCACGATATTCAACACTTTAGCAGATAACTCACCAGACAACTAGTTATTACAAAATGTTACTGATAAACTACAGTTTTGCGGATACAACGAAGTACATGACTGATGACCAACCCAACAATACAACTCACAATTATTGACTGCCAATTCTACGTGCGTAAATATACTAAAATGGCCCAGCCAAAGGCTTCCCTTCACCAAAAATCTCTTGGAAACAAAAGATCCTCTTTCTCCGTGGCTTACGAAGATGCGTGCCTATTTCTAAGATCTGATTTTTCTATCACAGCATTATACATTAGTGCTGTTCCTGATACAAGTTGCCTGAACTGCACCTTCCTTTCTGCAGTCGCCAAATGACGCCTACAAGATGCCAAGTTTGTATTGCTTGTTCTTCAGGTATGTTCTTGATAGAACCCTTTTCCCAAACATGTTGTTTTGCAGTGCAGCAGCGTGTGGCCTAATAGCTTCGACAAAGGCAGTATGTAGTGCACCCTGCACAATTAAACATCCTTAAATAAGAATCACACAGGGAATTGTTTTGGTTGGGGATGCAGCACTATCTTTACCTTGCACTCTTTAAGTGCTGTTTGAATCACATAATTCCCATACTGATCTAGCATGATATGCGGTAACTTGGGATCATTCATAAGTTCATCGATGATTCTATCACGCTCAAGCTGTGGTGCAAGCTTCAGACAATTTTCGACAACATGGCTACCACACTTCTGCATTGATAGATATCCAAATTGACCCTCCAGTCCATCAACTATTTTGACCGTTGCCCATTCAATGTTGAGGGCGAGAATAAACTGAATAACATAGTTCCTGCAAGAAATTACCTCATATAATATTCAAAAGGCATGGCTGCAATATTATTCAGATTAGTTGAGGATATCTATTTAGGAGAAAGCAAAAAAGAATGGGCATACCCATACTGATCTTCTGAAAGGTTAAGGGCACTGGATGTAATATTGCTCAACAAGTTGTACTTCTGCTCATCATTTGAATGTTCAATACATTTTTGAATGATACAACAGCCTTGACGATCTTTTGCTAGTTTAAGATAGCGCGATGTGGCAGCATCAAGAAGGAACTGCAATAGTATATGTGCATCCACAACTCAGTGTAAAATGGAGGATAAAAATTTTTATGCATCACAAAAAATCAAATTCACAATGCAAGATGCTGTAATCTTGGAGAACATTTAACTGTATTAAGCAGAATTACAACATTACACATACTAAGGCCGCGCTCAGCGGAGCGGTAGCGTCTGACTTTTTTTTTGTTCAAGCTTTTGTCTTTTTCTGTTTATTTTTTATTTTAGGTTTTTTTTGTTTTTCCTTTTTTCTCCCGTATTCTTTTGCATTGTCCGTGATGGGCTAACAAATTTTTTCTATTTTTAATTTTTTTTTAAATTTAATTATGCCAAATAAGTCAACTCAACTATAGTAAAAACAAACCAGCTACAGTAAAAAAGCCATTAGCTAACGTTATTCTGAATACCCCTTAAGAAAAGACAAATGAGTACGAGTACAAACTGGTACCCATTTTTTTAATGATCCCTTATCCATGGAAACAATATTTTGTACAAATAACAGTTTAATAAAACCAGCATGCTTACTGTGTGAAGGTACAAAAAATATCACAATTAAATCACATGTTTAGCAGACACCTTACCGCTTTGTACTCAGGTAACAGTTTCTGCAAGCACCGGTGTGCAACATGACTGCCATTAGTATCTGTCATCAAACGCATTGCTCCAGGACCCAATGCAGACACAACCTTCGAAACTTGATCCGGGGTATTTATAGTTTCTATGACCTTTTGCACTGCACGAGTCCTGAATTTTTTTCTAAAAGATAAGAAATAAAAGCAATAACTATTAAATATAAAAACAGCTAAGATCGGATCATTGTTCATACCCATGCATGTTGCAAGAAACTGAAATAAGGTCTCCAGGTACTTTGGTAATTTCAGAAATTATACGCATCATTTGATCTTTGTTGCACTCTTCAAGCAGCTTCTGCACCAAATAATTGCCAAATGGATCCACCATAAGTTCACCAATATGATCAATTATTTCAGCAAAGACTTTTTCAACATCCTCTTCAGTGCCTTCGGTAAATACTTTTTGCAGAAAGCGGCAGCCATTCTGATCCTTTGCCAACATATAGATTCTTCCAGCAACTTCATCAACTGAATTATAATTCATCTGAGGTGATTTCATGGCCAGTGCATACTCAGATTGTAAGGACACAAACTGCGAGTTCAGCCTGTCAAGGTGCAGGGAATCATTAGTCTGAATATCAAGGTGGTTATGTCCGTAACCATCAATTCTTTGATCCATACCATTACAGCCATTTATTGAAGGAGCAAACTTGGTAGTTCTTACTGAATTTACACCAGCAGACCGCATCAGGATCTTTCCTGTATAACTTACTTTGCTGAGATTATCTGAAATCTCATGCTGCGAGAAACCTTTAGAGAAAGAGTTTAGTTCATATGGATGGGCAAACCTTTCAGCTTGCTGACGAAAATCGCCACTGCCACATGAACTGTCAGGGTACAATGTACTAGGGACACTGTTCACAAATGTACTATTCAGCTGGTTATTTCCCTTCCAAAAAGCATCACCATTCCAGTAAGGCTCCTCACTTCCCAGCCCCAGTCGATGAGTATTAGGTGTTCCAAGATATGCTGATGCGCCCTTTGCAGAAGTGCAAACTGCAGCCTGTTGATTGCTCCTAATTCGATGAACATCTGACCCGGCCACTTGTTGCATTTGTGGATATACATAATTTCGCTGCATAACAGCATATTTTTGTGCATTCATATCATGCTGCCACATGAAGTTTGAACCAACCTGCTGATCATAAGGTGCATACATTTGAGATTGCCCGTCGATATAAAACTGTGGCTGGAAGGCTGAAGCTGATGGCTTGTAGGGAGTACTGGAAACACTATTCATGGTGTGCAACCCAGAGCTTCTTGGCAAATTCCCAAAGTACAGTGGAAAGCTGTGAGCTTGTCCTTGGTGTTCAACAGTTAGTTCATTGGGCTTTTGCTTGACATGTTCAGCACTAAACTGTAGAGGCATCGACTCATCTTGAACAAATGCTGGACCAAGAGGTGGGTTCAGCGCAACACCCGCAGATGTAAGCCCTGAAGTAGACTTCACAGGGCCAGATGGATAGTGCCCTTTTATCGGCACAACATTGCGGAGATTGGTGGGAGAATCAGCTGTGTGATTCTTGAAACTAAGAGCCATGTCCTCAAGAGCTGATGCCAACGCCTGCTCGTCGGGTAGACCGTCACTGTGAGAGAAACCCACAGCACGCTGACTGCTTCCGGCCATCGATGCTTCATACATCGCAAATTGCGAAGGCAATGGCCTTCTCACCTTCCGAGAAACTCCTCTTGCCTCAGAAGTAGAGCTCATATTGTGGAGCTCCATGTCACCAGCACTACCCAATGCAGCACCAGGAATCCTGTCGACAAAAGCTCCAAACTTGGAACAGTCCTGATTACTATTTGATTCCTCCATGTCAGACACAGGATGATCTGCGAAACACCGGGTAGGCGACGGCTAGTGCCAACTCAATCACGCAATGCAGGTAGAGTCACTGGTCCTGCAACACCAGGAATTCCATGTTACAGTCAGAGGCCATGAGATTTCTGTGAAACAGACATAAATTCTCATCTTTTTCAGACACTTCGAACAGCCAATGTACCGGCAGAAAAGCAAAGGCAAACCCCACATGGAAAACAAAGGGCTTTACACAGGACAGCTAGTCTTCACCAAACCACCAAAGAAAGATTTGGACGAACAAGTGGGATCGAGACAACCAAGACGAGCCGCCACAGAATTTTTTCCCAGGTAAATTCTGAATCAAACATTCTGCAGATCGCCAGATGGCCACAGAATTTTGGCAATCAAACAAAATGTAAAAGGCCAAAAATTTGATCCCCTCACCCCCACAAAGATACCCCAGAGCAATGCATATGGATACAAAATTAGAACTAGAAGGGAAGGAAATCAAAAGAATCCATAATTCCATCACATAATCCACGACAAGATTACACAAAGATCATAAAAACTATTGTCGAATGCAGGGGAATTGGACGCCAAGAACCCATCCATCGCCGCATCATCTCACACTCCAAGGCCGATCAAGTAGCAAAACCCCCAGAAAAACCCCCGATCACCACGGAGCAGGGCCCAATCCCCACCAAGAACACGCAACGAAGGAAACCCACCGCGAAAAATCCAATCTTGGGAAGAACCAACCAAAGAAATCGATCGAAACAACCCAGCAACCGATCTAAGCCGATCGAGAATTCCCCAAGAGAGATGAACAAAACTACCAGTGATGAAATACTATCAGGGGCAAACCTTAAGGCATGGATTACGGTGGAGAATTACAGGAATCGTGGAGAGATTAGGACGAAACAACTAATCGTGGAGAATCGCGGTGGGGAGGTTGGAGATACCTCGGAGATTTTATTTAGGAGGCTTGGATGAGAAGGAGACGAAAAGAGGGGCGTTTCCGCAGGTTCATTTCCTTGGACTCTTCAAGGCTTCAGCTCCTCTCTCTCCCTCTCGAACCTCTTCTCTTCTCCTTTCCAGAACAGCACATGGTGGACTCTTCTCTTCCTGGCCAACAACTGTGTGGCCTGGTGTGATGGAAGTGAGAGAAGCAGGTGTAGAGAGAGAAACAGTGGGCCCACAGTCCATCCATGCATGCATGCATGGATTGACGAGTGTGTGATTTGGGGATTTTGTTCCCTGGTTATTCTGGATTTCTTTGCAATTAAGTTTTACAGATTTGGGTTCAAGATTTGGTTTGTAGATTACATGTTGCTTCTTTGAGATATGAGTATTTCACGTGTACATGAAAGTGTGTTTAATGGGTAATCAGAATTGACTATAGGTTAAGTTCGTTCTGTGTATTCTAAGCTAGACTATTGGCATAGATATCTTCAAGATCAGAAACACTTCATATACAAAAGTTTCTGTAGAAAGTTTGTACTTAAAGCGATTAGAACATCTTAATCTTATCTTTAATCATCATCCACCTGTCTCTCATCTCAATTCCCAGTCTTGTTGCAAGCAAATATTTTATTGCGAATAATTCTAATACTAGAAGAACTTTTGAGCTGCACCCCAAGTGCCCAAGCATTATTGTTTGGGTTCTTAAAAAAGTCTTTATTCTTTTTTATTCACACCAAACTGATTAGTGATTCCATTATGCCCTCAAATTGACCTCTCCATACATTTATTGACTCATCTGATTCCATGCGGCGTGCTCTTTTGGACTTGCCCACCAGGCCGCCGCCACCACCAGTACAAGGTTTGAAGCCTTGCACGGTAGAACAGACGATGCTTCAACTAGTTTTTAGTTTAAATTTATAATTATGATTTTGGTTAAAATTATACTATAGTGATTGTTAGTTTTTTTAAAAAATAAAAAAATTAATTTTTTTTAAAAACCGTTATATCATTACAGACAATACAAAGTAATAAGGAAAACAAAAAAACAAAAAAACCAAATAAGTTAAAATTAGAAATCAATGTGTTCTAAGTAGCTTTTGGCTTAAATAAGTCAAAAGCAAAAGAAAAAGACTAGGATTTTAAGCCGTTTGGAGTCTGGCTTAAATAAGTCGAATGCAAAAGAAGAAAAGCTAGGATCTCAAGTCGTTTGGAGCGGGTCAGGTTCCATTGGGTGGAAATTACTCAAATTAATAACAATAGCAACACATGCATGTGGCCAAATGAAACTAATTAAAATATGTTCAACTAAACTAAGAAAACGCAGACAAAAAAAGTTCGCCGTTACACGTGCCGTGCCTAGATGCGTGCCATGTGTCGGTATGCCGTGGTCAGGGCCCTCCAAGCATAATTCGGGAAAAGATGGCTACGATGTTTCGATACACTTTTCTTTTTGGATTTTGGAACATGATGAAGAGCACCAATAAACTAGGACATGTGTGGGCTCTAAACGGGAGGAGAAATAGCAATGTGCATACTCTGTAGAACAGGATGCTTGGAGGTATAATTTTGCTCCTGTCATATCTGTCTAGATAGTAGCGTCCATGGCGGCCACCGTGAGAGGAACGCGACGACGTGGCCGCCGGTGGACTCATCAGGACATGAGATCGATGAAGAGAGAATTGGACAGTCTTGAGGAAGAAGAAGAAGAACAGAAGGGAGAAGCACAGGAAGGAAGGGGACTTTCTGATTTCAATTCAATTGTTCGACCTCCAGCGTACAGTACAAGACTTGACCCTTTAAAGCCTTCGCTCTCCCCCACTGACACACGGAGCCCCCTAGTCCATGGACCAAGTTTACGCATCCTATTACAACTCAACTTCCACCTATGCTACTCCACCTGACACACTTGATGTATTTTGCACCTTGATTTATTTTGGTTGCAGTAGCATGCTTTCGTTTGCTCACAGCTTCATTTCTTACGTTGCCTGCTCGTTGTTCAGCATTTGCAATATAGCAAATGCGATAGGCTGCTACATAGTCAAGTACACCTTTTTTAAATTCAAACCACTTGAAAACAAATTCAGCAAAACACCACCAGCGTGACAAAATGACATAAAGGGCCATGCTGAACATGTCAATGAGTGGTATTTTTGTAAACTTGCACCTTTGGCTAAGATATGAATTTTTTTTCGTTTTTATGATTCTTGAAGGTATCTATGGATGGATTCAACTATGCTAGTGCTAGTTGATTCTAAAAAAGAACACTATGTCAGTAGTACAGTAATTTTGGATAGTACAGATGTTGGACTTTTAACGTGTACTATAATTAACTTGTAGACTCCATCTTAAAAAAAATATTTCGTTTGAAAATTAAGTACTATAGTAAAAACCAAAAGTCGTTTTGAGAAGCTGAAAAGAACAGACCCATAGCTTGCGGAGCCAAGAGATGTCTAGTCCAGATCAAAGCTTCACAACGAAATTAATACTAGTTAAAGTTAACGAAAAACGCATGAGACAATGAATTAATGATCGTCAGTTACGCAAAAGAAACATCACTCTTCTGGTGCTGGAAATGCAGTCATAACTTGGACCTGACCAATCCTATACTGGTTGATGTGTGTGACCAATCCTGTAACTTGGACTAAGGAAGTATCCATGAAGCTTCTTCTCTCACTTGCCCAGCATTGCATTGGGTAGCTTGCAGTAGGGGAGAAAAGATGTGTTGTACTCCCATCCCATGAAGTCCATTACTGCAAAGCAGGGTCAACAAAGGGGCAGACCGCATCATCGTCCCACACCATGATAGGTTGGCCCAGATTTACCCTGCCTGACACTGCTGCCTTATGTGCCCATCCCTTGGCGGTGTGATCTTTGGGTCTCACGTGGTAGACAAAAATCGCCTGAAGCGTCAGGTGGATTTGGCACAAATTATTCAGGGTTGAACTTTCCCTAGATGCATAAATCAGATTATGCTAACCCCAACTCTAATAGATGAGTTTACACTCTGCAGGCTTGTTTAAAAAACTAGGAATTTTGGCATTTGCACCAAACAAACGCCGCGAATTCTGAAAAATTTCCGCGTTCCAGAAGAGGCCAGCTCCAGAGAACAGATCTATTGTTGCACGAAATATACGGGGCTCGAAACGAGGCCTATGGGTCACTCTGACCTAGGCTGCACACTGCCCCATCTCCATGTGAGTCGCCACAACGTTTCTTCAGAGTCCAGAACCCTACATTTCCTCCCTGTTGCTGCACTGTTGGTCCAGGCGTTGGCTTGTGCAGCCACTCAGCGTGACGAATTCTTGCCGATTTGGTGAAGGTATTGGCCCCTTCGTAATGTCACGTCGCGTTGAATGGATCGATGGGCAAGGTGTCTTAAAATGATGGCAAAGTTGATCCCTTTTACCTGTTTGTACCTGACGAGTCCGGGGGTTTTCGGTGCTGAGTAGATCGCAGCAGCAGTCGCAGAGCAGGGGAGCTCAGGAACCACGCTACACTTTGTTGTTTACTAGTGTCTTGTCTGTGGAGTGGCATCCTTGCATAAGCAGATCAAAATTTTATGCAGCAAAGAATTGATTTGATCGGATAGGCCTTTTTCACTAATCACCATGGCATTAGTCTTGGTGACAAAGGTAGATTCTAATGTTTTTTTCTCTCTTCCTGATTTAGTTGTTGTCTTTGCCCCTAAATATGACTCCGATGTTGGGCCTAACGGAGACATGCGATTAAAGATCTTGTCTGCAACACATGAATCTCGCATGAATTAGTACAGTTATTAGTCTGGAATTCCTACAAAGTTACAAATGAGGACAACAGAAAAAATTTAAATAAAAGGACAGCATAAAACATGGTGATTTTGGATAACATAGTCTATTAGGACAAGTGAAAGAATACTACCTCTCATCCATTTTACTTATCGTTTCAACTTTCAGTTTTTGGCGTGCGATCCGTTGTTATTCGTACTTCGTATGTGGTGTTACTCGTTTTTTAAATAGTGCCCTTAGCTAAAGGACTATAAATACTCTACACTACATATGTAATTTCTAATGTACTGTCACACTTAGAGAGATAGGCACTCAAATGATTAGTATAGAAATACCACATATTGCTATGTTAATAATCACATTGGTTCATATATTACGGATAAAATGACAATCCAAATGCACATTAGATAGTGTATAACCGTAGGAACTATCTCAACACACAAAAAGACTCTAGGCTAAAGGTCCCACCTTATTTATTCAAGTTGTACAGCTAGCAAAGATTCTAAGGTGGAACCCACCATTTCTACCTTTCTTAATACCTTTTACACATAGTCTAAACTCTAAGATAGAACCCATAAATTAATTAAAGCAAGAAGGTGTTGAGCACCTTCCAACCTTTAGCACATATTCGGGCTTTAAGTTGAAGCCCGTAATTAATTGAAATATGAAATTAAGAAGGTGCCAAGTACCTTCCACTCCCTTAGTATCTTTAGGCGGAGCCTAGACCAAGAAGATGATATAGTGGGGCCACCAACGTCCTTTCTCTTAGCACCCTCTACACTTATCTTATTGAGACTCTAAGGTGAAGCCTGCAATTAATTAAAACTAAGAAGGCGCTAAGACGGCGCCATCACTTCCTTTCCCTTAGCACTTTCAACACTTATTTAGGTTTTTAGATAGAGCCCACCATTAATTGAAACAAAGAAGGTGCTAAGGTGGGGTAATTACCGTCCTCTCCCTTAGCACCTTGTTTGCTCAATTTCTAAATGCAGTATTGTGGTGATTTTGGAGTAAGGCAAGTACCCACCCTCTTTTGAATATAAGATTTTCTATAAGATTCAAGTGAGAATCCTACGTTCCAAACAAACACTTGGATATGTTTTTTTGGGCTTAGGGCATATTTGGATGTTATTATATTTACAAACCACAGTTTTCAATGCTCCATCTATAAGATACTACAGTTTATGAATACCACGACTTTTTGTAGTTTTCAGAAAAATCAAAGTGTGTTTGGATGTTGTAGTTTTAATGCAATATTGCTTTGGAGGGATAGTGAAAATTATTAAATTTAGATCAAACTTTTGAAAGTGCAAGGGGAATTTAATAACTTGATTGCTACAAATGAAATTGGTTTTTGTTAATATCAACAAATTACCAAAAAAACTGAGATATCTAGATTCTAATATAAAATTAATAATTTTTATTTTGAAATATGGAATCTGGAATCGTGTTTACAAGATCGAACAACACTCATGGTAATGTTTCTTCAATGAGGCTGCCTCACGTCACACCGTAACAGAAAAACGTTGTTTTGAAAAAAAACGAGATATTGAGTGGATTTTTAAAACACCAAAAATACCATGGCATTTCCAATACTACAGTTTATAAAACTGCAATGTTTGTTGTATCTAAACACATTAGGGTCTGTTTGGAACACAATAATAGAAAACATATGAATGGTTAAAATAGAGGAATAGAAAAGGAATGCACAGAAATTTTTTAGAAATAGTCGTTTGGAACATAGGAATAGAAAGGACACCGGAGTGAATAATAATCTTGCTTACTTGAACTAATTAAGCACTATTTATTTTATTGTAACTCACTGACAATGGACCCCACACTTCAATGTAGCTCTGCATATTGGATCTTATCTGTCCCCTCCATCCACTCATCTGTTTCTTCCTAGTCCCCAGTTGTTCTGAAGGCCCTCTCTCTCTCTCTCGGATCCAATGGCGAGGCCACAACTCGACGACGAGGAGCCCAACACAAGTGGCAATGGGCGGCACCGGTGGCGGAAATTGCGACGGCAGTTCCGGCAATGAAAGTTCATCAGGAGTTCCACTTTCCTTCTTTTTTTTGTTGCTTCGGTTAGGTTAGTTTTCCTTGGAATCAATTGGCAGCTTTTGCAAGTGGCAGTCCAAGAACTCTGCTGCTCCCAAAAAAAAAACTGTTGCTCCAATCGTACGAAAATTTCCTTAGAGCTCAGACCTCTCTTTTGGTTTCCTGTGAAAGTAATTTGTATGGCTCAATGCGGACTAAGAACGGACATTTTGATGGAGATGTTATTATGCTTTTTAAAAACCGAAGAGTTTCAGACCAAAGACTGCGTTTGGAACGTACATTTCAACGGCTGTCCATCTCGGCCCAAAGCCCAGCCCACGGCGAGCGGAGCAGGGGTAGCACGGTAATTTCGGAGCCCGAAATTTCAAACCCCGCGGCCGCTCCTCCGCCCGCGCTGTCCCCGAGCTCCCCTCCCCGCTCGCCACGCACTAACGCACCGAACCAAAACGGTCAGTGAAATGCGGGCCCCGCGCAGCGCGCCTCCCCGTCTCCCTCTGGGGTTGGACGGACGCGAGTGCGAAAAGTAGGAGGCGGTGTGAAACGCTTGGAAACCCTTCCCCGTTTTGACCTGCGTCGCCGCGGCCGCGGGTCTTCTCTCGCTGAATCTGCGGATGAACACAGGAGCGAGCCCGATTAGGGTTCTTACGCTGTAGTGTAATCGAGATTCCTGCTCCCTGGTTGCTAGTTCATGGGCGGCTATGGGAAAATTGGGGACGATTTATTCTTTATTTTCGAAGATCCGAGGTTGATTTGTTCTTTATTGGTGGCGTTCTGTTCTTAGTGCGCCAAGAAATGAAATTTGTCTCGTCTTAGTCCGTTCCGCTCACAAAGTTCGTCATTTTCTTGTGCTCGCATGGCTGGTCAAGTGAATCTTTAGGTTGGGTGGTTTCATCCATTTTCTTTTAGTAGCGACTTTCTTGATATGCGAACGTATATTGATAGTTTCTGGATCAAGATATACTACAAAAATTTGCTCCCACCTGCTAGATTTGATGGGAACAAGGACTAATTAGCCATTACTGTTATTTGGGCCTCGTGATTCTTGTGCTTATTTGTGATGCAGCCCTTTTCATCGGAATACGTGCTTAAAATATGGAGGAATTTAACTTTTTGTGTATCCATTTAGATTGAAATAGGCGAGCAATCAACAAATACGTTACATCCATCCACAATTCCATAAAGCAATCAATATATATATATATATATATATATATATATATATAGGAAACCTCTTTTCTACACCCGGGTGTAATTACACTCTATATCGTATCTCATAACGTAGGGAGTATCTCGCGTAACGGAGAGTATGTATGTATAGTATACGAGTATTTAAGATCATCTAGGTTGTATGAACAATTTTTCAGAGGTAGTATGTATATTTTTTTAGACATACTCTTTTTTATGTGTGTATATGAAGGTATTTATAAAATACGCTAAAAACTATGGACTCTCTTGCAATTTTTTCATATGGTTCACATTGAAGTATCTTATAATTGGTATATGAGTATATCCAAAGTGATAAAGGAGTATTTCAAGTTCGTTTAGGTAGTATATTAGAGGTAAGTGTAATTACACTCGGGTGTAGAAAGTATTTTTCCTATATATATATATATATATATATATATATATATATATATATATATATATATATATATATATATATATATATATATATATATCTTTACTATTATAAAAGAAGCAATTGGTGGTTGGTCCGTCATCCCTCCTCTCTTCTCACCCTTCAATCTGAATATAAGATAAAATCCGAACCGTCTGCTCACTCCTCCCCTCCCTCCTCCCACCCCGCACGCCGCCTCCCTAACCCTAAAATCCTAACCGCTCTCCCCTCGCTCCCCGCATCACCTCGCTCTCCCCTCGCACCCCGCATCCCCGCTCTCCCTCGCTCTCCCCCCCCACGCCGCCGTGGCCTCCTTCTCCCAACCCGCACCGATGCCTCCTCCCGCCTCCGCCACCCCGCGTCACCTCATCCTCCTCCCCGAACCGCCTCCTCCCTAGCCCGCGCCGCCTCCCCTAACCCCGCACCGCCGCCTCCTCTTCCCCACCCCGCACTGCGCGCCTCTTCCCCACCCTCCACTCTGCCGCCTCCTCCCCCCCCGCCGCCGCCTCCTCCTCCCCGCCCGCGCCACCTCCCCTCTTCGCCCCGAACCGCCTCGCCGCCTCCCCTCTCCGTCCCCGCACCGCCGCCTCCTACTCCCGCACCCTCGCCGCCGCATCCTCCCTCCTCCCCAACCCCAAGCCGCCGCTTCCTCTCTCCGCCCCAAACCGTCGCCTCCTACTCCCCACCTGTCGCGCATCCTCCCGCCCAACCTCCGTGTGCCGCCGCCCCCTCTCGCCCCGAACCGCCGCGCCGCCTCCTCTCCGTCCCCAGCACCGCCGCCTCCTACTCCCCGCGCGGACAGAGGGGACAAGGAAGGCATGCAGCCTATCTCGAAGCCTAATGTGAGGCACCGTTTCAATTCACTGTTCCTTGCCACCACGGTTCTTGGAGTTGAGCAAGGTTAGTTTCTCCTTGCCTTTTTTTCCATGTGCTTTTTTTGGAGGAATTTTTTCATGTGCTTTTGGCTATGATTGGTTAGTTCTCCACTATTTCCATCACATTTAGTTATTTGCTGGTAGTTGTTGCAATGTAGACGCAAAGATTAGCTAATCCGATTAATTAACTAGAATCAATTATCGCAAAATGTTGTCTTACGAAACATTTTCTGTGCTCCCTAATGAAAGACTTTCATTTGAAACATGATCCAATGTTGGGAACTTGTAGTTGTAAAGCCAGTTCATAACTTGCAATCACGCACTACCTTAACTTGCTTCTTTGGTCCCTTCTATCTTGCGTGATGATTCACTAATTAAGCCATATATGCTTCCTCTCCTGTTGAAATCAAGTATCTTTGTGTGTCTGCAACAAATCGACTTATGGGGTTAATGAGATGTGGCGTGCCAGGATAAGGAGTCGAGCTGAGTCCACGATGAAAGGCAGAACTAACAATCGCATGGACTCGAGATGCGAGAAACGCAGGAACGTCTCAAGAGACCAAAGTTTAGTCTATGAGGTTGAGCATGGCAGACCTTATGTTACGACTTCTTTAACGAGGTATTCGCATAACGTTCTTACTTGAACCGGAGGATGGCCTAGGCGATGATGAAGTTGAAGAGTTTCTTCGCTCAAGGTCGATAACGATATCATCATTTCCTTGATAAAAACATAGATGGATTAACGGAGAAATTAGATAGTTTGATGAAACTCCTATATGGATGAAAGATGTGATCTTTACGTAAATTAGATAGTTTGATGAAACTCCTACATGGACCGAAAGATGTGATCTTTACATCATCTTATGTTTACACATTACTACGTTCTTGAAAAAAAAGTTTACCTGTTACTAATCAGATCATAGGCTGACAATTATCATCTTAATACGAAAGTTGCTTAGCATATGCATATTATCTCCCATATGCACAGGTCATCTGCCTGCTCCACTTTGGAATTGGGAGAGCGGTAGATCCGAGGGATTTAAGGCGGTGGCGGTGGTTTCTGTTTTTTAATTTTTATTGTAACTTTATATTTGATTTCTGCTGCTGCTTATACTGTACTTGTGTTTTCCACTATTTGTTCTCTTCTATCATTAAAATTCTTTCAATAATCAATAGTAATCCCACATATTTTGCAGCTAGCTTCTATTAACCTAATTACGCTGGAGTTTGATTATGTAGAAGATGATCCTACTCTTATCCTTTACACAAGCGGTACAACCGTAAACCAAAAGGAGTAGTCCACAATCACAAGGGATACTTTATCAAGTGCATTTATTCATGTTTAAATAGATCTATACACTTTGTACATCCAATCACCATGAGATCTTCGATTACATGGGCTAAACTATGGTCTCACTATCTTGAGGCTTCTAACACCACGAGGACTCGAAAAACAGATGAAGTTTCTTGTATGCATGTCTTTGTGAACTCGCATATGCATTTGTTTCTGTTTTAGGTGCTTTATTTGATCTTTCTTTGGGCATTGAAGCTAAATGACTTGTTGGTTTGTATTTGGCTTTTCCAGCTCTAGGTAATAGATGTTTAGTGGTTTTACCTTTAGGCTTTGTTCAAGACTATCATACTTTGGACCGATCAGATGAATTTTCTCAAACCTTGTTCTGTGATGCTCGCAGGGATCATATCATAACTGGTGTTTTTGAAGAAGAGGAAGAAGGGCCTCAGGTTTTTAGTTGTCTCTTAACCATGATGATATGACTGGCTATTCAAATATTTGTTCTCTTGAACATGATTGGAAGCTAGAGTCTAAAAGATGACTGTGATGTGTATATCTAGATTCTTCGTATCTTCCCTTACAGTTTATTGTTGCTTCGCTGTGTTACATATCTTTTTCCGTTTGTACAGATAATAATATGGCGGTACTGTATTTTGTGCTAATAGTTGTATGAATGCATCATTGTATATTAGCAATCCCTTTCATTTATCGTGTGGCCTATCTAAATGCTTGATCTATCTGGGACCACTTTTATGGTTTTTCAATTATGTATATAAACAAATCTGTGAATTCAACTAATATTCATTGTGTGATTGTAAGTACGTAAGGATTACTGTTAACTAAATAAGCCTACATGAAAGTTCCTAGCATGACAGCCATTTAATATTTACAGTAGATGATTTAGGTATAGAAAAATAATTTTAGGAATGCAGGCCTTTCATGCCTAGCTTTTCTCTATGATTTGCATGACATTTTTTAACATTTATATTTATTTGGCACTTCAAAATGGTAGGACAATTTGAGAAGCATGGACCCTCAAACAATCAACTTCATGACCTTTTTCCGTAGTCCATTATATTAGCCATGGTAGATTAGAGGTAGTTTTTAGTATGTAATTTAATTGTTCATCTTTTGTATTTGCCTATAAGATGTTAAAAAAATCGCTAGATAAGGGCTAATGTGGCATATTTTTCATAAAAGATAATATAGATAGGGGATTGTAGCTGGATAAACTTTGTTGTGAGTTTAGTCATGGAATTGTTGTTTCCTATCATTTCTGTACATATTGTTGTATGTGATGCTTGTTCTATCATGCTTCACTAATATAATACTTGATTTATTTACGAATATGAACATGTATGTTTTGTTTGATACATGATGATGTAAGAAAAAGTTGATATTTATTATTCAGTTTGAGATCATATTTGATAACATGCATCACTTTTATTTGATTTTCCGTTGCAACGTACGGGCATCTTACTAGTGTATATATGTGTGTGTGTGTGTGTGTGCGCGCGCGCGCGCGCGTGTGTGCATGCATGCGTGTGTGCATGTGCGTGTGTGTGTATTAGTCCGTAGTACAACAATGAATTAATTATAATCCTTATACAGTAAATCAGTTACATCCATCCAATGACAATATTACAACTAATTGAAATCTATAATTGTACAATCCGTTATAGTTATTACATCAACTATAAAATAAAATTACAATAGGGGCATTGCATACATTTACAATTAACCAAGAGTAATGGAAAATATAAATTACATGTATATCATTTCAACAACATTTACTAATCACCTGATTTCCAAAATAGCCGCGGTGTATATCATTTCAACAACATTTACTAATCACCTGATTTCCAAAATAGCCGCGGTTTCTAATTGCGAGAAAAGTTAATTTACAAATGCCGAAAAAGACCGAACAAAAGCAAGATTGTTGTGAGAGTGGCCCACACCTTTACCCATTCAGCCTGTTGGGCCAAAAGACCCATTAAGTATGTAAATGGACATTTGTATCTCTAGTATGATGAGTCATAACAAGGGCATTCTTATAATCTAGCCTTAAAACTACATATATATGGTCTTATGGAGGGAAGGAGAGACATACGACTAATTCAGTATTCACCCCCACTTCTAGTGTGGATAAGGTTTTGGGTAGCCTCTAGTGGACTCTCGATAGACCCTTATTTACTGTTTGGCCTGTAGCCATAATAGTTGGCACGTATAACAGCATCTCTCTTGTCTTCCTTGCCCAAATCAACTCAAACATCGTTGACATCTGGAGCATAGCCATGAATCATCAATTTTCAACTATCTCATCAAGCTATAGTAGGATCTGGTCATTTTCCAAATGTTTCTCACCTCCGGCTGCCAACTCGTGAACAGTGTCATTCAGCTCCATCCAACTGCAGCCTGTTTCTTTCGAAACCAAATGGACTTCCATTGCTCCCCTCACCTCATGAGCATCATACCAATTACCAGATTTTGCGTGTATGTTTGATAAAAGTACATATGCTCCATCGTGATTAGGATCCAACTCCAAAATTTTCTTTGCAGCAAATACACCGAGCTCAAGATCACCATGCATCCAGCTGGCTGCTAACAGAGATCCCCAAACAGCCACATTAGGTCTTAAGTGCATTGACTCTATGAGCTGAAGTGCTTCTTGCAGAAGTTTAGCCCTTCCCAGAAGATCCACCATACAACCATAGTGCTCATGCTTGGGTTCAATCATGTATTCTTGAATCATACATTTAAACAAGGAACGGCCTTCATCAACTAAACCAGCATGACAGCAAGCATTCAGCAAACCAAGAAATGTCACTCCATTGGGTTCAACCCCTTCACTTTTCATCTGCTCAAATAGGGTTAAGGCGGACCTGCCATCACCATGCATAGCAAATGCAGTAATCGTACTTGTCCAGGTGATAACATTCTTTTGAGGCATTGCATTGAAGATATTCAAGGCAAGAGTTAAACTCCGCATTTGGAGAACATATCAATAAGAGCATTGCAAATGGATAGTATCTTACATAACCCATGATTCTCAATGAAGGTATGGATCCATCTGGCTTTATCAAGGGCACCGATATTAGCACATGCAGATATGACACTCAACATGGTAGTTTCATCAGGATTGACACCATGCTCTTGCATATCGTTGAACAAATTCAACGCTTCATCAGGTTGGTCACTTTCAGCATAGCCTGATATCATAGCACTCCAAGATACCATGTCCTTCTCTGGCATTCCATTGAATATGGAGCGAGCGATCTCAACTTTTCCATTCTTGGCATATCCGAAGACCATGGCAGTTGATGATATCAAGTCCTTTCTTGGCATCCCATTGTATAACTTCTCAGCCATCTCCATGTCCGCACAGCTGGCATACATGTTTATGAGAGCACTATTGAGGTGGGCATCAATAAGAATGTCTGACACCAACATGAATGAGTGGATGGCTTTTCCAGATCTTAAATGTCTTGTATGGCCACAAGTTGATAGAAGAGTAACAAGGATCACTTGGTCAGGTACAACTCTTGATGTCTTCATATTATCAAAGAGAAGCAGGGCTTCTTTGTAGTTTTGAGTCTGACAATAACTGTCATTTGATGTTAGAGAGGTCTATCATAATTTACAGTGAAAAGTGCAATTGCCAAGTACTCCCTCCGTTTCACAATATTTGTGCAGTGCGCATACCAAGCAGGGATTACAATTTCGGCCGAAATTCGTGAATTTTGGAATTTTCAGCCGGGTCCCAAATTTGGTGGAAGAGGTGTGTTTTCGTTCTAAATTTCAGGTTTAAATAGATTTCATAACTAGCAATAGCAAAGAAAGACTTAGCTAGCCTAGTGGTGAGGGATGGTGGTGGGTGAGCACGAGGTGTGAGTTCAAACCCTAAAACAAGCACTATTTTTTTTCTATTTTTCCATTTCCCCTCAAAAATTCAAATTCAAAATTAAAATTTTCAAACGAAAATTTTCGAATTATCGGTGTGGGGCGAAAAATTTTCCTGAGAATGTTTTCCCTAATACCAAGGAGGCACAATATTTAAGTAATATTCAATAGAATTGGATTATACTTATCTATATTGGATGGTACTATGTCTATCTAATAGAGGCAAGCATGATCCAATTCCATTGAATATTACTTAAACTTTGTGTCTCCTTAATATGTGCGCCAAACAATTATTGTGAAAGGGAGGGAGTAATAGAGAAGCAGTTTGGAAAATCAACAAATAAAAATGGATATTATTTTGTTGAACTATTTTAAAGGGGGATTATCTTAGAAAGAAAAATGCTGTCCGCAAGCACCTAAAATTTCTGTACACAGAGATCTTGAAGAAACCTAAATATTGGATGCATCAATTTCCATTATCTCAAGTAGATCATATGAATTATGAACAGAGTAAATTCTACCCTTCCACCAAGGTCCCCTAATTGCATATCCTTGCAACTTTTCAAGTTATGTTGCTGAAAACCTAGAATAATTTCATAATTAAATGCAAATTTAGTAAAGATTTGAGACTCTACATTATTGCCAAGTCGTGACTATGGTTCCAACCTTAGAACAAGCCAGTTGGCCCTTGCTCCAACAAAGATGTGGTCAATAATCTTTCATGAATGATGTGCATAAATCAATTCAAGTCCTTGGTGCACAAACTTAACTAGAACCATTTTCTCAATAAAGAATTTTGCAAGAAAACACAGAAAAAATGATATGAGATAGAATGCTAGATCAACTATTACCAAAGCACCCAGATTGCAGCAAGGTGCATTGAGCAGAATGACAAGAATTCCAAACTTGATTCCAAGCAACCCCATAAACCACTGAAACTAGTAGAGGCGCATTACCCGTCAAGCATGACGCCCCAGGCAACGAGGTCCCGTTCAGGCATCCTGTCGAACACCCTGCGCGCGTCAGGCGCGCGCCCGCAAGCCGCGTACACCCCGACCAGCCCGGTCCCGACGAACCCATCATCCTCAACCCCGACCCGGACAGCCAGCCCATGCACACCACGCGCAGTGGCGTCGCAGCGCGCGCGGGCGGCGGCGCGGAGCAGGGCGGGGAGCGCGCGGCGTCCCGGCGCAGGCAGGCCGGCGCGGCGGAGGCAGGCGCAGGCGGCGAGCGCGAGGGACGGCGCGGCGGCGGTGCGGAGCACGGAGAGGTAGGAGCGGTCGGGCTCGGGGCTGGTTGACGCCGGTGGGAAGGGGTGGCCGCGGCGGAGGAGGTGGGCGTGGAGCTGCCTCAGGTGGCGGGAGAAGAGGCTTCGGGGAAGCGGCGCCTCCATTGGGAAGGTGGAGTTGGGCTGCGCGGCCAACGGTTATCCTAGCGTACGTACTGGCGTCTAACGGAGCCGTCCGATTGGGTCTCGGATGGTCGAGATTGATCGGACCGTTGGTAGCTGATTGGTCGTTCGAGAACCATTGTTGATTGGCAATTGAACGGCATATTGGTCGGTTCCTTTTCAACTATAGTCTATGATTTTTTACTGTAATTTATAATTTTTAAGTTATTTATGAGAGTACAGGATAACAGAAACTCACACACGATATAATTTTAGATATAAAATTGTTATAATGTGTATTATAACTAACTTATGAGCCTTGACTTGACTTAAAAAAATATTTGTTTAAAAACTAGTTAATATAAAAACATTAATATAAAAAAAACCAAAAATCAGTTTTTAGAAGCTAAAAAGAAGAGGCCATTGGCATGAGGTTCTCTATCAATTAATAAATGTAACAATTGTCAATTGAGTTAAAAAAAACTTGTATAGATTGATATGTAACGATATATAAATATATAGCATATATATACTATTACTAGCTAGAAAAATCAACATCTCAACATCAACAAAGGAGATAAGAGAATTTTGTGTGATAATGAGATATCGTGGACTTGTTTTCATTGATTGATTGTGCATGGCAACAGTACGTACATGAGCTGTCTCGTGTTACGCAATGTTGATCGGGTTCGACCGATGATAGATCGTGTTACACAATATGTAATAGTATTAGCTTGCATTCATATATGCGTACGACGCCTTCGTCGACTCCGGAGAGGCTGTAATTGATATCGAAATCCTCCCTTCTCGACGATTATTTTTTCTAGTTAATTCATCTCCTGCACAAATTAAAGTGACTTTCCATCAGAATTAAAGCTACTGAATTATCCCCACTTTAAAAAAATCCCACTTTTTCTAAAAAAACTACTGAATTATAAGAGTATCGCAACATATACCAAAAATGCAGACAATTACACTACTGAATTAACAAATCCATGCCAAGAAGAAGACGAGGACGACGACGACGATGAATTACCTCAAGCCGACGGAGCCGGGCAAGGGTAGAGTAACGGCACCCCACCTATACAAGTTAAGCATAACCATTAGCAGTTTAACACTAATGAACAATGCATTTTTACCTTAATTTTAGAGTGCCTAATCAAGATAGAGTTTTGAGCATTATTTTTGCGGTACTAGGTATACTACTATATATGTCATTTACGATAACGAGGTATAATGTAATAATGTCAAGCAGACAAGCATAGCCATTAGCACTAATCAACAATATCATTTTCACCATTGTTGGTGCAGCTGGTGATGATGTCCTGCGGCGGCACGAGGAGGCAGAGGTCTCCGAGGAGGGCGAAGGCGCGGTCGACGGGGATGTCGACGCCGATGGCGCGCTCGAGGGTGTGGTTCACGATGTGGCACAGGCACACCGCCTGCGCGTCGATGATGGAGCGCAGCCCCGCGCAGCAGCCCTCCGGCGCCGCCGTCGCTCGCGCGTCCTTGAAGAAGGGCAGGCACGGGCTCAGCTCCAGCAGCGAGCTCACGCACGTCGCCGACGGCGCCGCCGTGGCCGCCGCGGCGGTGACGGCGAGCAGGAGAAGGACGGTGGCCTTGGACGCCATGGCTAAGTTAGAAGCTAGCTTAATTACAAGTGATTGAGATCGATGATTTCGCCTTGCAAGGTTTGGGTGGGTTTATAGTGGCTAATTGGTCCATCTATTTAAAAGAGGTCACAAAGTAAGTAGAGTTTTGAGTTGCTTTGATGGTTATTTGGACGGTTTGTACGCATGACATGAAGCTGGTGTGAAGTGCCGGAATCACGCATGCGTGGCTCTGCTCATTTCAGATTAATTACAACAATATATACTCTTAACAAATGCTTTCTCATATTTTATCACGTATTTTAATTTAAACTCCTTACCATCAAGAGCTTGGATGACTTGTAATAACGGATGGAGTAGTATTAATTTAATTCGTTTACTCGCATGTAATCTTATTTCCAATTACTCGGCTGCCACTGGTCGAGTTCTAATAATAAATTTTACATGCTGTTTCTCTTTCCAAATCGATGTCCTGTTAACTTGAAATTAACGGCTTGTTGTTTGTAAGTTGTCTGATTTTTGTTGATTATAAGTTAATTTTATGGGTCCTTTCGAATTAGCTTTGATAGGGGGAAAAGTGGATACAAATTATTCAGTTACCGTATTCGATAGAATGCGAATATTGTATAGATTGTTTCATCCAATTAACAATTTCTATCATATTTGTATTATTATTCAAATTCATGGATACGAATATGGTATGGAAAATGTTATCATTAATGTCTTCATACTATATAAGTTATGAGGATATTCGGATCCGATCGAATTGAGTAGATATTCAATTTAAATTCGTATTTGTTATAATATTTGATTTATATTAAAAAAATATTCAGATTTATATTTATATTTATATTTATTTATAAATACAAATATAGTTTGAGCACTATCCAATTTATTTTCACCCCAAGCTTTGAGATGTATGTATGCCTTGGAGGCTTGGATATATGCACGCTAGACTTCCATGATGTGTATCATGCATATGTACTCGTGGAAATTGCAGATTAACAAATTGTTTGGTGCAGTGACGAATTAGAAAGGGGTTCAAGGCTGAGTGGAAATGTGTATGCAGTTAATAAGGGGTGCTCGTGCTAGTTTCTGTTTGAAGAAGTTAGAGACCAATATAAACATCTAGTTTTTTAAAATAGTTTATCTACTACTCTCGCACTTGTCTCGCTCCGAGGAAAAAGCAAGAGATCATAGGCGCATCACGCATCCTACTCCTGTCGCTCTCATCTCGTACATGGATTTCTCTCACTTTTTCCACCGCTCACTATCTTTTTGTAAAAATCACTTTTTTCAACTAATGCTATTTATTTTTAACAAAAAAATCATCCACGCAGCCCATACAACACCCCCTAAAACTTCTAGAAAGTGTATAACGTCCTCGCAGTTCAGTGTAGTGCATGCGGCCTGCATGTGTGCGGTTTGGAGGGATGTATTATTACGGTGCAGAAAGCAAATGGTACGTGTTAGTTTCACCAGAAACTGTGCTACTTACTTGGGTAGTTGGGTTGTTTTTGGATTAGCTTTGATAAAGCTTGGCCACGGGCAAACCAAACCCCACTGCCGCGCAAGTGCACGCACGCACGCACGCATGCGGTCCAAGCGATCACCGACTCGCTTCTTTGTACGCACCTCCACAGCTGCATCCTGCGTGCAACGCTCCCCGCCAAGTTTCACCAAACCCCGAGCGCGCCAAGACCCTCGCGACCTGGGCTCGCTGCATGCTCGTCGCCACGCACATAACCTGGACCCTTTTGTAGTTGTGTTTAAGATGGGCCGGCTGCGATGGACTGGCCAACGTACACGCGCGGCCCACCGAAAAACGAGCGCTCGCGGGTTGGGTCCCCGTCCAATGGATAGCGCAGCGGGACGTGATAGTCTTATAGAGATCGAGCCATTAGTACCACACCGCCTGGGTAACAAAGACGGGACCAATTTATAAACCCGCTTGCTACGATGGTTCGCGTCTCTTCGGAGACATCCGATAAAATTGGAACGATACAGAGAAGATTAGCATGGCCCCTGCGCAAGGATGACACGCACAAATCGAGAAATGGTCCAAATTTTTTTGAGGATCCGCGCGCCGGTCCTTCTGCAGGGAGTCCTTCCTTACAGATATGCCCCTGGAGCCTTCTTTTCACCCCTCAGAGCCATTCCTTCTTCTACAATCAGGTCCTCATATTTACGGCCGCGCCTCTTATATTGTTTTGCATTGATGGTTGACTTTTTACACCTCTCTTTCTCCTTCTATCGCAGGAGGGTCCTTGTCCAGGGTTGGTTTGTCTATATTTCAATCCAGTTTATGCGCCCTGGTATTGTTTGTTCATTCATATCATTTACACCCTTGTAATCTTGTATTTTTCTTAACCAAAACCCGACAATCAATACAGCCCACATAATACTCCATACATTTTGTCTAGACCTCTCTCTTGTCTAGACCTTTTTCAGTCAAAAGATTCATCCACAGTATCAGAAAATCTGGTACTGTTTAAATTATTGAAAAGGGCTCCGCCAAGATAGAAACCTTTCTAATATAATTCGTAGCTCATCTGATAAAACTCGGCAAAAATAGGACAGGAGAGCAGATTTGCCTCAATTTCTGACGTGTGATTGCAGTGTTATGTAGTCCAGTAGCTCATATAGTATGAACTTCAAATGTTAACACACCTGGGAACACCTCTCTTTGTATTAGAACAAATGCTAAAGATTTGTGTACACTTTGAGGCTAGTTTCTTTTTGCAGTATCAGAAAATTAGGCTTCATTAGTCAACTTTGTTTATATTCTGAAACCTGGCAATGGAAAGATAAAGTGATAAACATCATTGAAATGGTCTCACCAGCATATGATCGTGAGTACTAAAACCGAAGTACTCTGCACAAATGAGCACTAATATACAAACCTCTCAACACATATAGTAATTCAGTAGCCATCTGATAAAAATCTGCAAACAGGAGAGGAGAGAGCAGATTCGCCTCAAATTCTGACGTGTGGTTGGTTCCACGGTAATGTATAATTCAGTACCTTTTTTAAGACTGTATAAAAACTTCAAATGTTAAATCTTTCTTTGTATTAGCCTTCATGGTTTTGTGAAATTAATGCTGAATGTGTAAGTCCATCGGCAAGCAAGAACCAGCTTTATTAGCTACTGCTTGTCTCTAGTGCCCTTCCCGTGCGACACGTGGATGGTCGCCGGTGGCCGCGAAACCTCGCACGATTCCGTCGGGCCACACGCTCGGTCCCCCGCCGGGCGTCGTCGTCTTCTTCCCATGAACCTAAGCCACAAAATTTTCACCTCCCATTCAAACCACAAAAATTCGTACTTTTTTTTCCTTTCAACTCATCGTTTATTAGGCCAAGACTGTTATGCCGTGATTAAATACATGGAGGGGCATGGAGCTATCTTTTTTTTATATATAAGTTACGTTATCGCCACGACCCTCGCGATCAAATACTACGTGCTGATGGAATGGTTTCTCAACGGTATTTAATGATACCGAATTGATCTCTGGTAGTCCTACTGGTACGCACATAACCTGGTCCCTTTTCTTTGTGAACACCATGTTTAATTTTGGATTTTGCTGAGTATGCTCGTATATGCAAGGTGAAAGGGGTTGTCTCTAGAAAGCGGAGTTCAAGTCACAACCCTATTACAGGCCGAGTCGAACATATAATCAAAATATAAATATATATCGTTGACCTATTATAGCTATTTGTAAAAAAGAAGAAGAAGAAAATAAGCTCCAGAGGGAGTCATCACGATTTGGCTTCTGGAAACATAGGCTATCCTAAACCTCATAAATAAACGAGCGAATTCTCTGACGTAGTCGAAGTTACGTCAAGCCGTGACTTTGGCCTAATCTGGCTGTTCATCTCTGGATGGACGGTCTAGATTATTTCTACCTTTATTTTTTAGCTTTTGATTTTTTTACTTCTAGTTTTTAGTTTTTTTACTTTCATCTTTTAATCTAAACAAACTAAAAACTAGAAGTAAAAAAATCAAAAGCTAAAAAATAAAGGTAGAAATAATCTGGATCGTTCATCCAGAGATGAACGGCCAGATTAGAGATGAACGGCCAGATTAGACTAAAGTCACAGCCTGACGTAGCGAGGCTACATCAGAGAATACGTACGATAAATAAATACCCGTGTCTCTTATGTGCTTGATAGGATTGCTCTCTCGTACTAGAGTTGCCGCCGGTTCGAACAGATTTGCTTCTTCTAGAGTGACATGGGAAGGTGAATTTAGACATTCCCAAATGAAAAGTGGTAGTGAACACTTTGGGCCTCCACATGGGCCTACTTCAGATGATCTCAAGGCCCCTGCTTTCTCTCGGCCCACGTGAGATCATCCAAAAAAGTAGTTAGCCCTATCTCTGAAACAGAATAAGTCCATGTAGACTCGAACAATCCTACGTCAATTTGACGTGTAATTGCTCTAAGCTAGCAACGGAGAAGTCCCATAAATCGACCTCACAAGATAAGTCACGAGTGACAGGCCGATTGAGACCTCGTTGAAGACAAAGGAGGAAGCTGCCATGTAATTACATGGCGTAGTAGTTTTTTTTTTTTGAAATATTCTATGCATAGGTATACACCATCGTATTGCAGGATGTATAATGGTATATAATAGCTATCTATTAGTCTATGCCACATAAGAACTTAAATGATATGAAAAAAAGAGAAAGATGTGACTAATGTTTAACAAGCGGTCTGATATATGGCTTTCTACTGTGTATATCATTGTATGGACAATGGATATATTATTTTCAATTTATTTTTGCTTATGTCTTATTACTTCCCAACCAAATAGGACGATTTCTCTATTACTGTTTCAAAACAACTTATTAGGATGGTTTTTTAAAAGTGATTTATCGACTTTCGATTTATTCATACGAGCACTAGCACTCGGACTAAAAACCATAAGCTACGCTAAAAGAACATGTATCCCTAGATGAGAATCAGAGCAGGTAGCTGTCCTTATTATGAATGGTGGTCGATCGGCATGCTCTTGTTCCGTTACAGCAAAGGCACTTTCAATGCTCCGACATCAACTGTATCTATAGCATGCTATCTAGAATTAAAGCTAAGGTGAAAGAGAAATTAAAAGATAGAGATATCATATCTCCCGTGGAGATACAACCTTTTTCTTGTGGACCAAGGATATATAAATATCTACTAATATAAAAGAGAAGTTAATTTATTCACCATCTCCTCTCTTTTGCCCTCGTATGAGAATGATATATGACCCATCACGGATAGTATATGCCAAGTATGTTAACTATTTTTTCAGTGAAAATTTCTAAAGTCTGCTTCGAATATAGGACTACCGCAAGAAATGGTTCAACTATTTTTACAGAAATTAGAAAATCCAATACAAGCATTAGTTTCAAATTTTTTATTAAATCACTTAGCATAAGATAAATTATCTTGAGTTTCACAAAACATCCTATTGAGAAAAAACTTTCATATGGCATAAGATCTGAGATAAATCAGTAACATCATGTTTGATTGTATCTATTACTTTTTTTTAAGATACCGTTGCAAAACGTATGAGTGCCATACTAGTAAAGGAGAGAGAACCAGGAGGGGCACTAGCTACTACGCACTTTGATCGTGCAGTTGGGCTCTGCTCTAACATGGCGTACTAACTACTCTGTAAACCACTCGGAACAGAAAAAAATCTAAAAAAATCTAAAAAATCTAAAAAAATTTAGAAAAAGATAAAATACTAAATAGTAAAAAAAAACAGAAGTTAGAAACAAGTAAAAAAAAACCCTAACTACTACGTGAGTAGCTAGTGCTTCTGCTCCTGGTTCTCTTTCGTCTTGGAAGCACCGGTTGCGTTGCGTATCTGTGTGGATAGTTCTTCGGCAGAGGTTGCAATTTTTGGAATCCCGTGAACGCTATCGCTACTGTTGTGCTACAGATCAAAGCATCTCTATGGAAAAGTTTGTGCGTAGTTGACCACTAACTTCGTTTGCACAAGTCGCGTTACTCTGTATAGAGGACCGGTGATACCCTTACAGATTTACATGCAAGACGAAAAAAAAATATTCAGGGTTTTCGATGAAAATATTTGTAGAGGGCTTGTGCATTATCCTATCTATAGCCTTCGTCTCCCCTCGATGTCTCAAACACTCCATGCAAAGACATCGACACGTACAAATTCTGATCTCCCACGAAGATACGTGAAAAAAATGGTTTCTTTTTTATACAAAAAAAAAGTCTACCTTAAATTATTGTGTTAGTCTAAAAGACAACATTCAATTTTAAAACCATCCACTTTGCATTTCTGAACCATCAAAACCGTCCACGTTTCACCTCTATGATGTTTTCATAAATGATTCTCTTTACGCTGATGGCCATATCACTCATTTCGGCTAACATGGCCTTTTAGCAGGCAAGCTTACGTTAACATGACTTCCTAATTAGCAAAAACAAATAAAAAAGTAAATAATATATTTAAAAATTGGGTTCTACTTTTTATACTCTAATACATCTTCTTTCTTCTCCTTCAACATAGGCTTGCTTGCCTAATGGAATACTACACAGCCTACATCTGTGATGTGGCTACCAAGTGACGAAAAACGCTTAAGAAATCAGCTAGGAATGAAAAATAAACGGTTTTGATAGTTAAGGATGCAAAGTGGTGGTGATAATACGTATCACCAGCCATACTTGGAGAGTTCGGCAGAAACCAACGAGCGCACGTAGCAAATAAGACGGGCCCGACGCTACTAAGCTGCGGTGCTCAGCAGCAACCTGGCAAGCCGCGCTTGCTTAGTAGGTGTTGCTACTAAGCACCAGCATCTCGGTAGCGTCGAACCCACCGCACTGCTTGCTCCTGCTGGGCTCTTCGTATGGTAAGTGATATTGTCGTCTGTCACGTCTTTCGAACTCAGAGAGGGGCTATTTTGTATAATCATTTTTACAAAAATAGGTATTAAGATGCCAAAATTAAAAAGAAAAACATGACTAAAGTGATAAATACGTAAACAGTTCGATACCCTGGCAGAGAGGAAGGGTAGGTCGGGAAGTTTGCCACGGCAAGATCACTTCGAGAGACTCGAGTCTTCCTCGTGATTTCCTCCGGTCTGAAACGCCACGCTGGCGTCCACTCCCGCACCACGTCGTCTTCCTCCGCTTGTCCTCTCCTCCCCACTTTTCCCCGCCACTTTAAAACCCATCTCCAAACTCGACACCTCCCACCCACCACCGAGGCGGAGGAGCAGAGAAGCAAGCGACGAGCCAAGAACTCCCCCCTCCTGTCCGGAACAAGAGAGGTAGGGAGGCCATGCTTCCGGGCGTGGAGCTCGCGCGGCGGCGGCGCGTGCACTACCACGGGGATGTCGTGGCGGGGGCCGGGGAGCACCACCACCAGCTGGGGGCGACGGCGCAGGCGGGCACCGGCGTGGCGGGGCCCGCTCTGGCGGCCCGCATACGGCTCGAGGAGAAGCTCCGCGGCGCCCCGCCGCCCTCGTCGTCGCCGTCGAGGTCAGCTCCTCCTCCTTCCCTCCCCTGTTTGTTTCCTTTGTTAACAAGTCATGGAAGAGAAATCAAGTGACGGGAAAGGGAAGGGAAGAGCTTGTGATTCCAGCCTTCGATTCCACGCGCGAAAATAGATTGCGTTTTTATAGATCTTGCTTTGCTGTCATCTGCGTGCTGATCGTTCATAGCTAGGGTTGGGAAAGAGAAGGGAAGAAAAAAAGGTTCCTGGATTCGATGGTTGAGCACTAGGATCTGGTGATTTCCTGACCTCATCAGGCTTTCGCGATGTTCTTTTCTGTGGAAGCGCGCTGTTTCCTCATAGTTCGTACTTCAATTGGATTGTGAAGATGGAAAATTGAAGCTTGTCGATTCTCTATTTGGGAAAAAAAAACCATTCATGTGAAGCAATCTCTTGGCTATTTTCCCATCCAATTTCCAAATGCTCTCTGTTCAGCAATCAGTTTCTGAAATACAACCAAGTTATATCGCATAGTAATTGAATCACACAGTCAAATGTTTTATCTTTGTCTACCGCGCCAATTTTCCGCACCCAAATATGTCACCTTTGCTAATTAAACTCAAGAACAACATGTGGAGCCACTATCTTTTTTTTAAAAAAGTTAAGAACCACTATGTTTAGGGAATAAAACGTCGAGTAAACCGCTGAAAATGACGTCGCTTGTGAGACGCACGGTTTCGTTGAGACGGAGAATCCATGTGATTTAGCTTAGCTAGAGCTACTCTTCTCCATTATTTTTTACTACGTTTTTTGATTTTTTTCATGTTTTCTAAGATACTGATTTTAATCACTACTTTTTATTATTTTACTACTTTAAGTCTATTAACGGTTAAAGTTTGACGTATAAAATCAAGTAAAAAACGGACGGCATCTGACGTTGTAACTTCTTGAAACTTGCCATGTTAGATTGCAAACCTTACGGCGATATCTGTGGAGAATTTTGCCGATTTATGCGTTCCATCTTTGCTGTTGCGGTTTGATTTGCGAGATTCCCAGAAAGTAGGACAACAGCATCCACATCACGAAAGGTGTGTCCCCTTTTTCCTGGTTTTGTGACTTGCACATCACAGCATTCGGAGGAACTTTTTTTTTTTGGAATCGGAATAACAATATTCCGGCCTTAATCATTCCATGGAAATGACTACAGCCAAACAAAAACCAACCACAAGGTCCAAAACACACACCACCCAACAGTTTTACAATATCACTCCAAACAAAGTGCACAAAACAAAGGACTTAATCCTTTAATCTAAACCAACTACTCCACCCAAACTTGTTGAAAATCTCCATCACCACTCTCTCAAGTCTTTTGCCGCCGTCAATGAGTATATTTCTCGCTTCCTCTTTAGACAGATGCGACCAGCACTTGATCCAATAAGTCCCCCTGAAGATGACCTGCAAGAAAGGATGAGTAAAGGTTCTTTTGAAAATGGCATCATTCCTGTTCATCCACAAAGCCCAACATAGAGCCGCTGCACCCACTAGAATCAGTTTTCTAAGCCTCAAAGAGAAACTTCTAAGCCAAGACCCAAACAACACCTCAACACTAGTAGGTGCTCGAATACCAAAACTAAAAACTACCACATTCCAAAAAGCCCGGGCCACATGACAATCGAAAAAAAGATGCTGAATGCTCTCATTAGAGGAACAAAAGCAACATTTGGTACTTCCTTGCCACTGTCTTTTAGCCAGATTATCCTTCGTTAGAATGACTCCTTTTTTTAAGTACCAAAGGAAAATTTTGATTTTAAGTGGTAACCTAGCTTTCCAAAATAAATTTTTTTCTGGAATTCTCTCTCTTTCCATGAGATCTTTGTACAAAGACTGAACAGAAAAAGAGCCATTCTTGCATAAGTTCCAAACTAAAACATCCTCATCCTTATTCAGAGAAACTTGCACTATCAGCCTTACCAACTTGAGCCATGCATTCAACTTTTCACCTATCAACGCTCTCCTAAAAGAGACATTTATTGGTGTTGTACTTAGTACTTGGGCCATCACACATTTCTTTTCTAACAATTCTATATAACTCCGAAATTCGACATTAGTGCTTCCTTCCAATCCAAATATCCTCCCAAAATCTCACTTGTTGACCATTATTAACCATGAATCTGCTTCTCGCTAAAAAAATATCTTTGACCTCCATAAGCCCACTCCAAAATTGAGAATCCCCAGGTTGCTTAACCACTTGTGATAAAGTCTTACCTTTTAAATACTTTTTCTTAAGCAAATTCTGCCACAGACCCTCCTCATTCAACAACTTAAACAACCATTTACTCAAGAGACAACAATTCTGAATTTCAAGATTTAGAATACCCATACCCCCACACATTTTGGTTGACTAAGGGTTCCCATCTAGCCAATCTATACTTCTTTCTTGTCTCATCACTTTGCCAAAAGAATGCGGATCGATAATAATCCGGTTTCTTAAGGGTTCCTTTAGGAATCTGAAAAGGACATCATAAACACCGGAGACTCGAAAGAACCGAATTGATTAAAACAAGACGACCTCCGCGATAACAACTTGCTTTTCCAACTACTAAGCTTTTTCTGAAACCTTTCTTCGACTTCCCTCCAATCCTTGTTCAAAATTTTTCGGTGGTGCATAGGGAGACCTAAATACCTAAACGGTAAAGCTCCTTCCTTGCAACCAAAAATTTCAACAAGATCATCTCTTCATCCTTTGCTTCTCCAAAATGAATAACTCACTTTTATGGAAATTAATTACGAGACCCGACAATTCCTCGAAAGTACTTAATACCAACTTGATTCTTTGCCTCTTCTAAATCATTTTCCAAAAAAATAATAGTATCATCCGCATACTGGAGAATAGACAAACCATCATTCACCAAATTAGGAATTAAACCCCTGAACTGCCCCCTACCTTTGGCCCTATCTATCAGAATTGCTAACATATACGCCACAGATTAAAAGAATAGGCGACAAAGGGTCCCTTTGTCTCAATCCTTTTGAAGTCCGAAAGAAATGACCTACGTTATCATTCACTTTAACCCCAACACAGCCTCCACTTACCACTGAAGCCATCCAATTGCACCAAGTAGGCGAAAAACCTTTTAATCTCAGAACCTGTTGCAAAAACGCCCAACTCACCTTATCGTAAGCTTTCTCAAAGTCTAATTTGATAATTATCCCACTCAATTTCTTCTTTTTATCTCATGCAACGTTTAGTGCAAAACCATCGCACCTTCCAAAATATACCTTCTGGAATAAAAGTCATTTGCGAAGGTCTAATAACCTTACTCGCCACCCCGAGATCCTATTAGCCAACACTTTTGTGAAGATCTTAAAGCTGACATTAAGCATACAAATTGGTCTATACTGTTGAATCTGCTTAACCTCTTTTTGTTTTGGAAGGAGAGTTATTATACCAAAATTAAGACTAAAAAGGGAAAGTTTGTTTTCATGGAAATCTTTAAACATGGCCATTAGGTCATCCTTTATTAGACTCCAAAACACTTGATAAAACTCTGCAGAAATCCATCAGACCGGAGCTTTATTATGTTTCATTTGGAAGATGGTATCTCTCACTTCCTTTTCTCGAGAAGACCTCAGTAAGACACTTATTCTCTATTACCGACACACGAGGATATCACCTTTGCAATTTTCATCAAGATTCAATCTATTCCTTTACGACGACCCAAAGAGGTTCTTAAAATACCTTGTAATATAATTTTCCAAATTAACCTCTCCTTCAATAACTCCTTCTTCTTGTTCAAGTTGGAAGATTTTAGTTTTCTTCTTTTACCATTTGCTACCATATGGAAATATGATGTATTGTTATCTCCTTCGGGATGTCTGTGGTCTTGGCCCTCTGGAACCACTTCATTTCCTCCTCTCGAAGCAAATGAGCTAATCTTTCGTTCACACTTTGCTTGAGTCTAGCTCATGTTGACACAGAGTTGTGTTTCCGCTTTCTTATCAAGCCTATCCGCCGTCTGACCAACTCTGTTTTTCTTTCTTGAGAGCCCCATTCTCATTCTTTGCCCATCCTCTCAAGAATTGTCTCAACCTCCCGATTTTATTACGCCACCTTTGCAAGGACGAAATACCCTTCATTTCTTCACTCCAAACCTTAGACACTAAGTCGAAGAATCCCTCACGTAGGAGCCATCCTAGTTCAAATTTGAACATTGGTTGGCCCTTCCCCGAGTTCCTTCCCCGTCTTTGAGTAAGCGGAGTATGATCCGAAAAACTCTACTTAAAGCCCTCACCGTTGAGAGTGGGAACCTTTGTTCCCACTCCGTGCTAACTAAGACCACTGTCCAGACTTTTCAAAGGTTGGATTTTTCAAGGAATTACCCCAAGTAAACCTTCTTCCGCATGATCAATTTCCTTTAACTCTGGGCAATCTATAATTGCATTAAAAGAAAAGGCCACTTTCCATCAAACTTATCATTATTTTTTCACTCGGACTTCGCATGATGTTGAAATCCCCACCAATCATCAAAGGCAACTTATCCTTACTGCAGGCTTGGACCAACTCAGCCAGGAATATATCCTTGAATTCTGGTTGCGCTGCCCCATACACAGCCACTAAAATCCACTGAAAACCATCTCTTTTGTTTCTAATATAAAATTTCACAAAGAACTCCCCCTCCGCAATACTGCCCATATCAAAACAATCTAGATTTGCTCCTAACAAGATACCTCCTGACCTCCCCTGTGGCACCGTCCAATGCCAAAGAAAGTTTCTTCCCCCACACAACTTATTAAGCTGTGATGGCGAGAAATCTTTCTTCCTAGTTTCCAAAAGAGCAATAAAGTCTAAGCTCTGCTCTCTAGATGTTTCAAATAAGAATCTTGATTTAGCCAAGTCCTTAAGACCTCTGCTATTCCAGAAAATTCCTTTCATGAAGAATCCTTTTTTGATATTTTCACTTTCCTTTTTCCACATTTCCTCTTGCCCAACGACTTAGCGTTGGAACCTTGATCTTTATTGACACCACTACGTCACAACTTAGGTGATGACTATCAACTTCCAACATCTCATTCACCAAATCCCCACACAAGTGCTTTACTGCTTCAATTTCTAGTTCTTCTAAGTTTTCCGAATCCCCAACACTACTCAGCGAACCTTCACTGCGCTCCTCCACACTGCCCCTAAAATTAGACCTTTCTACATAAAACATATGATTAACCGCGAAACTAAATCTTCATTATTGCCACTTGCAACTACCCCAAATCCTAATCATACTAACGTGAAAAAGAACAGGAATAGAACAAAGCGAATTAATCGAACGTTACCTTCCGTTTGCTCCAGTTTGCGCAACATCGCCGCCGCTCGCCTCAAAGATAGTATGTTCATCGGTCACCCGATCAAGCGCGGTGGCCCTTGATGGTGAAGCCACCACCTCTTTAACCTCCATAGCGTTTGTCCACATTGCCATCGAACCGACCAAAGAAGCTTTCACATTCGGTGGTACACCTCCCACCCCATCCCGCACACCCCTCCTCGCCAAACCCACTGCTGACCCGACACCACCTCACCTTTTGGAGCCTCCTCCGACTCCCCCATGAATAACTCTTCAACACAGCCGTCCTGGAAAACATCCCCAGCCCTGACCAGCTCATTCACCAAAAGATTACCCTGCTCCTTAACTCCTTCAACTGATTCCTCCACACATCCCACACTGCCCACAAACTCCTCCTTTTCGCCCATCACATTATCACCACTTCATCTAACACTTTATCCACCGACCTCTTCAAAACTCCTCCGCTTTTCTTTAAGAAAATCATAAACTCATCCTCCTCATTCTTTGCACTTTATTCTTGAGAGCTTCAAAGCTCGAGCTTTCCTCTTTCGACGACTCCCCCAAATTTACTCCTCCACCTCCCCTCATGCGCTTGTGCTCTCTAGCACCCTCCATCTCCTCCCCCAACAAATCATCTTCCTCCATACCCTCCTCTTCGTTCCCACTACCACCATTGTCACCTCCATCCCACTGCACCTCTACTTCTTCTCCATTTTCATCAAAACCTCTCTCTTCCACCTCAAAGTCTAACTCGAAGTAGTGATCCCCAATGACCACATCTAGATGTGCAGGAATCAACCGGATTGAGGACAGCTACAAATATTCTTCCAAACACGTTCTTCCTGGTCACCTCCATATCCACTGTCTGAGTTGAACCAAGCAAAGATCCAATCGCCCAAAGATTCAAAAACTCTCTCAACGATTTCCGCAAACCAAAAACCTTGACCCAGACTTTAGGAAGTAAGAAACCTTCCTCCTTCTCTTGCCACTCCTCAAAGTTCACCTAACACTGTGGAGACACCATCCTCCCTAACATCCGCCCCAAAAGCAATCGACCACGCAACTCGATTTTGAAGGAAACGAGTGATGAAAGTATTATCCCCATGCTTCTCTACAACCCACTTCCACTTTCCTGGCACAATCCTTTGCATCTGAGCACAAACTTGCTCCACAGAAAGCTCACCTCCTGTGATGGTAATCAAAGCCTTCTTTGAGTCCTTTTTCCCTCTTAGCAAAGGAGGATGCTGAATATGAAAGAACCCCAAACCGTGCACCGCATACCCACACTGAGCAACTGGTCTTGGCATTTTAAGGATCGGGCATCTATGATTCACATGGTCGTGGCTGTCACAGATGACACAATACACCTCCGCCGAACAACTTGCTGCTAAATGTCCCTTCTTTGTGCACCTCGAGCATCTAGAATCGCCAGAGAACCTCTCCTCCTCAACCGAGCCTCCTTGCACTTCCTCCCCCTGCACAACTGCCGTTCCCTCCTGCAACTTGCTCTCACTGACCTTACCCCCTTCACCTTCAGCCAACTTTCTTGCTCCTGCCGAACCTCCTAATGCCCCCCATGCACAGGAACACTACGCACAGCTGGGTTCCAATTTTGCCTCTCCACACCACTCCCCAACCTGCCACCAGAACCCCCACGCGGCCCCTCAAAAAACCTCCCAGCACCTCTGCCACGGTAACTCCTCACCCAGCCCCTTCCGCGAAACTCCATACACCCATCAGCTGACCTCAAACCCCGACCTCCAACCTGAGCTCCAAAGCCAGCCGCACGAAAACTACCACCACCAGGAACCGCATCAACATTCTCCACCCCCTGCCCACGACCCCGGCCAAAGGAAGCTCCGAAACCCCGAGACCCAACAAAACCTGCCTGGTTTGATCTCACAAACCTTCCCCCCAAACCACTGCGACCTCCTCTCTGCATCTTGACCTGACGCCGCTCTTCAGACCCCAGCTCCAACTCCTTCGTCCCCTTCACCTCCACCGCCAAGGAACTAGTCCTGGGAAGTGAAACGTCGACTGGAATATGGAAGGAGGTGGCGTCGCTCTGTTTCCCCAATAACGCCCTCGGCCTCCCTTTTCTGGTGAGAAACTCACCTAAGCCCAGTGGAAAACGAATCACCACATGGGCCCCTTCACTCCCCAACTGGCCCAAAACTAACCATTTCGGCCCAGCTGGACGAGCAGCCTTCTCCCAGAACCCTCCAGAGACGTTCTTCCCCACCTCCGATCCAAGCAACTCCTCAGCTTGCGGCGGCGCCTCCACCGACCCAACTTCCCTCCCAACCTCTACTCCGAGCCCCTGCACCCTGATTTTTCCTTTGCCCTTCCCCCTAGCCCTCAAATCTTTTATCTGGATATCACCCAGACGCAGATCCGGAGACACCCGCCTCGCCGGAAGCGGCCCTTTCCACGGTCTAAAACCCCGTGAAAAATTCCTCGCCGCCGCTTCAACAAACTGTGAACCTACCGATCTGAACAAGCCCTCCTGACCTGAACCACACTCCACAGCCCCCAAACTTGGTGGCGCACAAGCTAAAGAATCTAGGGCTCCTGCTCTTACCAGACCCCTAACCTCCAAATCCGCAAGCCCAGCATCCTGCAGGACACCGTCGCTCGACGCCTTGGAGATGCAATCCCCCGCTTCACCTTCCTCCTCAGAGCTATCCTCTCCGACCAACGGCCAGAACCTTGAGCCACTCCCTTCTCTCCTTACCCCGGCTAGCGGGTCCGAAGATGCGGCGACTCGTGCATCGAATACTCCAAGAAGCACTCCTCTCGCTTCAACCTCCCGCCTTACAATGTCTCTCCGATGGGCGAGAACTTCCCACGAGAGGAGAAAGCATCCTCAACGACACCAACGCCGCCGCCTTTCCAGACCCCGAAACCGGCGAGGAATACCGGGGCGCAAGAGTGAGGCGACGCCGGCGAAACTCCCTCCCAAAACGCCCTACCGCCCTCATCCTCCCCTCTCATCCAAAACTGCCGGTTTGGCCGCACGATCTCCCTCAAAGAGCCCCTGACAAACCGGAAGTCCGTGAGCGTCCATTCGGAGGAACTATACCTACACATTCTACGATGCGTTCTAGAGGATTCTAGTGTTGTCTAGGCATGGATGGAGTACTGTGATATCCATTCTCCAGTTCATGATGGAATCTTGCAAGTGTAGTATGACTTAGGGGACCTCAGAATGACGATGGTTTATGGGTTTTTTTATACTGTAGTTGATGTGGTTTATTTAGCGTAATTAAATTTAAAAAAATAAAAATAAAAAAACCATGTTAGTCCATCGTAAAGGAATATAGGGAAAAAAGATAAAGCAAAAAAGCCCTAAAAAAACTAGAAAAAAAGATAAAGCAAAAAAGCCCTAAAAACTAGAAAAAGAAAAATTAAGGAACAGTTAAATAAAAGTAGAAGCTATCGTCAAAACGAGCGGGGTCTTAAAAAATGATAACTACAGTGTGTCTACATACATATATATATTAACTAGGACATCGTGGTGACTGAACACTATGATCTAAAATAGGTATTTTTCCTATGTATCATATGTGAAATTTTTGGAATTTTTTGAATGTCAAGTTTAACCAGTTTGCTAATTAGTTCAAACAAGTTTAAACTAAAATTCGAATTGTAGGTGTCTTTTTTATGATAATTTGATTGTAGTTATGTCAGCAAAGCATGTGATCTAGATTTATTAGAAACTTTGAAATTGAGTATATTTTTTCAAATGTATACGTTTTATTTGAATTGTTATAGATAGATATATACCTTAAAACTGATATTTTCAAAAGATACATCCGAATTTGGGTTGAATTCACGCATTTAAAATCATGGTGCCCAGCACCATGGTACCCTATTTCAGCGACATACCTACGTATCTACCTTAACTTTGCACCATTTCGATTATGTAAAAAATTGATAACAGAGATAATCCAATCTTAGATTAGATAATTGTGCATCTGAACTCTGGAATGTTTTGAGGTAGTTGCCTGCGAATGGTTGCACTCGCACATTGCCTGTATGTATCAGTGTGTGTTCTCCCTTTTGCCATGATACATTATTTTTGAATTACAAATAGCAAAAATGACCTAAAACTGCAGATTTGTGTTCTACAAGCTATAGCTCCATTTTTCACGGCTGAATCAACGGCAGGTGGGGCAGGCGAATGCGAGAGCGAGTCGGAAGAACAACCTCCGGACAGCAGAACGTGCAGCAAGAAGAACAGCGGCAGCAAATCCTGGCAACCGGCGCTGAGCTCAGGCCAGCGACGCTGGAGGCGTCGTCATTGTCGACGACGAGCCGCCGTGCCGCTTTGAGGAGGACGCCGTCCAAGGCCGACCTCTGCGCGGTGTGCCTGGACGAGGTGCGGGAGCGGCACCAGAGGATCACGAGGCTGCCGTGCTCCCACAAGTACCACTCCGACTGCGTCCTCCCGTGGCTGGCCATCCAGCCGGACTGCCCCTGCTGCAGGACGCTTGTGCCGTCGGTGGACACCCTCTCCTAGTCTCCTAGCTTGAAATGGTTTCTTCTTCTGCTAACCTGGTAGCATGGACTAACTTGGAGCCTTGGAGGCCATGACAGAGTTTACGCTTTCCTTTTCTTTCGGTTTTTCTGTTTAGATTGCAAGTTTGCAGCATCAGAGGACAGAAGCTTTGGTAATTAGAGCTCTTGGGGGAAGTTTCTGAATTTCTGGTGTGTTGTATTCTTTGTTATTCCACTTTATATTGACTACGAGAGAGCTGCGATGTATTTGGACTCGTGAAAATTAGCAAGGTGCCACTGCAAATGATATGGTTTTGAAAAATTAGCAACTTGGAACTGGCTTGGACTTGGGTTTTGGCCCAGATGCAACCGGCCTGGGCCCGGCTGGACTTGCCGTCTTCTTGGGGAGGCAGAGGTCGTTTCAGGGAGCCTATAAGCTGCTAGAGAACTGGAGAACTCGTCAAGCCCGATCTCTCGTCAAATCTGACGGTCATTGTTCTACACGATCTCTCTCTCTCTCTCTCTCTCTCTCTCTCTCTCTCTCTCTCTAGCTTTCTTCATGTTCCTTCCACGAGTGCATGCCAAATTAATCAATCCGGCGGCGATCAAGTATATAAGTTCTCGCTCCCGCCATCCTGGTACCAAACTGCCAAAACCAACTACCGCCTCTCTCAGCTCCGGGAGAGGTGAAGTGTGTCAGGTTGGCTCTTGTGCTGGTGTCTCTGCAGGCCATTGCTGCGCTGCTACCTCAAGGAGTTGTCGGAGGTCACAGCTCGCAACCTCAGTACTTCGCTTTTCGATCTCGCAGCCGGCGTCTTGCTGCTCCTTAATTAAACCGATCTGATCAGTTGATGATCGGTGCATGTATGTGTGTGGGACGGACTCAGCTCCTCCAGTGGCGGACGCAACGAAGTGTCAAGGGGGGCTGACATCCACCCTACCTCTGGCTAGAGAATGGATACCCCTAGCCTTCTACCTCTGGTTGAGGCACCACTATGCCATAGCTGGCCAGTCGTTGTCGTCACTCGGTCAGTAGTCGACTTAGAGGAAGACAGACACCGACTTAGAAGGAGGAAGACACACAAATATTGTCCAAAGCCTAGCGAGCCTAGTCACTCACCAGTACATTACAGTCAAGCCCACCAAAATCCAAAAGCAAATACCTAAGATCTGAAGTCGAAGCCCAATCAATGAATGAAATCAATCAATTCAGCTTTGAGGCTTTCGGCAGCACGGCACAACAGCAAGCCACCAAATTTCGATCCCTAATCCTTCTGTGAAGCGCTCCTGTGGCTGTGGTTGGCGTCTTGGCGACGGACGGGCAACGACGATGGCATATTAGTGAGTGGCAGCGAGCGGACGACAGAGTGCTGGCCTGAGGAAGCCTTGCGATTTGCGCCATTACGGTGGGTCGATGGGGCACGGCCGACGCTGAGCTTCCTAAGGCCTGAGCAGGCGGTGGTCGATAGTTCGCAGCGGCGCAGCCGACTAGGCGCCAGCGCCTACCTCCAAAGCTGCTGATCTAGACATCTGGTGAGTCTGTGATGTAGTGAAAGCTTGATGCAGTGCAGGATGTAGATAAAACAGAGTGGAGCGGTCGCGTAGATGTGCACTACCTAGAAACCTTATTGCCGCCCCTATGCAGGTCTTCACGGCAGCAACGGGCTCGGAGATACCACTCACTCTCCTTCCAGGTGCACGCTGGGAAGAAAAATCGGCAAAGTTCGGACGACACACTACCACAACACAATGTCACCATAGAGGAAAAAGACAATAGAATAAGGAAAATAAAAAAGTTCAATTTTTCAAGTCTGGACGTCTCTAGGTCTTTTATAGACGTGCAAATTACTCTCTAGTAACTGTCCCCATTAAACTGAAATAATTCACTAGTAACTGCTCAATTATTCACTGATAACTAATAATATTCAAAACCAAATAATGGTAATTAAGCAGTCTCATAACCAGTTAAAAGAAGAGATATGATACATGATTTATCAAAACACAAGGTGAACTTAGTCTGCCAAGTGGCACGCTACGTCATGGAGCAGCCGCGTGTGTGATTAGCCAAAGTCATTCTCTTGTCATCTACACCCATAATTTAAGGAGTGGCATGAATTTCATCTTATAAATTGGTCTTTCCCATCTTATGTTAGCAATATAGTACTAAATCTTACATAGTTTAAAATTAAAAAAATAAACCTCATTTTATAGACATATTTCTAACAATAGTCGCATCTGATCCCCGAGCATACAACTAGCATGCCATCACTCGATCATTTATTCCCCAACTGACCGCCTTTCGATCGATCGGCAGCATGCTTAGCGCAGGGGCGGCACCTGCGAGACGGCGTCGGACTTTGGCCACCGCTGCGCCTGCCACGACGGCTTCAGGAACCTCCTCAACGACGCCGGCTACCAGCAGTGTATCATTGATGGCGCACACACCCACGCATGACACCATCGCAATGTCAGAAAACCTTTCGGCTTTGATTAGCCTGAAAACACAGGAATATTGCCGTACATGCGATGTTGATCTGGGATGCGTACAGTCCCATTTTTTTGCCATTGGATTAGTGTATTTGTCATGTTAAATACTAGCATTCCATTGAAATAAAAGAGCTTGCAGGAGACAGTCCTATGTATTCCATAGAATTTGGCGAGTACTGCACAACCCTTGGTGTCAAGCGGTAGCTTACAGCGTCATACTCACCTTAGTAGAACGGTGTTGTGGAACGTCAGAACCAGACGATGGTCGACATGACGCGTAGCCTGATGAAAATCAAAGGCATGCTAGTAATGTTTTAGGGTGAGGTTGTCACGATCGCAGTCTAGCTCTTCAACCGTGTACCAACACGGAGCGTCCATAGCATGACGCCCTACGAAACATGGTACTGACGGTGCTCGAACGTGTAGACACCTCCTTCTTCATATAGGCCAGGGTTTCTTCCCTAATTTGAATCATGAAAAACACTCAAATCCCCTTAGACACCTTCGAAAAATCTGAATGCTCTGAACTATGAAAAAAACACTTGAGTCCTCCTAGACACCTCATTCTTCGTATAGGCCAAGGTTTCTTCTCTAACTCCATGTATTGACATATATGTTAATGTATGATGGGCTACGACAGTATCATATAGATGGGTTGGACTGAAAACGAGAGTGTAGGTTGCGGATATCCGGCCTGTGAATATTTGAATAATTCGGATCTGTATTTGTATTTGACTGGTAGTAAGATACCGAATCAGTATGCGTATCTGGTAGAAAAAAAAAGACAAGAGTAAGAGAATAGAGTATATGATGTGTTTATGATTCTTAACATATCTTTGAAGTAAGATAAAAATAAGAGAAGCAAAGGAGCTGAAATGAGAAGCCAGTTAATTATTTGTATGGGCAAACACAAGCCAGTACGAAGTAGCACGTACGTACGCGTGCGCGGTGGAGACGCTGTACAGCACCGTACGTGCGTGACGACGACGGCTCAGGAAAGCGCGCGACACGAGAGGAGAGCAAGGCCGGCGCGCGCGGTGCGGTGCATGGTCCGCGCCCCACGTGCGGGTGCGGGTTGGTGGAGACGCATCTGGATGCTAGCTGCAGCCCTGCCGGTACGGAGCGCATTACGTCTGCAGCTACCGCTTTTCCCTCTCTCTTTTTTACCTCTCGTGATGATAAGGATCCTGACGAGTGAAGACGGCCCATGCCCAATTGCCCATCCATGGCCGTGCCCGGCAGAGGCATCCAGAAAGGCACGCAAGCCGCAGGCCAGGGTCAGGCGCTGCTCGTTTTGTTCCGCTCGAATTGGTCGGTGTTCTGATTACTGATGAATGATCGTCAACCTGTCGTCCATCCAAGAGCCTCGACAACGCCGGTGACGAGGTTAGGCATGGGCGGCGGCGGCGCTTGGATAGTCGATCACTAACTTCAGATGGATACGCGCATGGGTTTTTCTGCTGGAAGTTTTAGATCCTTACCAGTACGCATGCGTGCCCTCCTTTCTTTGAGAAGGATGGTGTGTGAAGACGGTGTATGCTGATCAAACAGATCAGAAATAGAATGGCAGAGTTAGTGTACACATGGTCGACATATACACTTTATAAAGATGCCGCTGTTCTTGTAGTTTGGGGTGTCCCATGACTCATGCATGAGGACACCATCTTCGGCCCATCTGATGTACGCCATTATTATTTTTTTACATCTTTCACTCATCAGAAAAGACACAGGTGTACCATGATGAGCTGCAGTGAGAGAGACAACTCCAGCTTGTTAGTGACCGTTGAAATCAATGGACCTACCGTATCGAAATGGGATATTGTAAAGTGGGTCGTATACATATCTCTTTCAGGGGTGCTGAGGTTTTTTTCTGATGAAAAGGAGCTGCTGTTGCAGCACTGAAGTACTTCTTCAGATTATTAAGTGCAGCCTTCAATTCAGTAGTACACTTGTCTTGCAGCTCAGCTCGATCTTAACTACCATAAAAAACTTCGCAAAAGATATTTATTATCTCGTGCAAGTAATGAGTTTAAGGCCCTGTCCAGCGTCGCTTCTCAGCGTCAGCGTATACCCATTTGTCATATGCAGGGCCTGTCTGGAGCACATTAATTCCACCAAACATAGTGTTATTTCCGTAGAGATATTCGTACGAAATTAAATGCCCACGAGAGAAAAACCATTGCTGTTCTGTTAATAATGTGATCTAGCTAGCTAGTGAAATGTTCAACTCTAGAATGGTAGAGGTCACATGATCAAATGCTTCCGAATCTCTCTCAATATTGATCTGCCTCTCTCACTCTCACTCTCTCTCTGTTGCTAGGATGCCAGCAGCATGAGCATGGGTGGTCGAGAACGTGCATGGCATGCTAAGAGAAACAAACAAACAAACAAAGCAGAAATATGTCAAACAAGAGAAAAGCAAAAGCTATGGCCTATGGGTTGATGAGTAATTAAAAAGCTAGAGCTGCATAAAGCATGGCATGCCGTCGTCGATCGTGCTGAACACTTGGACCAAGTGAAAGAAAGGAAGGAATAAAGTGTGCAGTCTGTATATATATCATGGGAGTGAGGCCAGCTTTGAAGCCGAGTACCTGGCTACACGTCAAATCCCGGAGAAGATGGCACTCCAGTCCAACCCTAAATTTTTAATCATGCTCAAACAGCCACGCGTTTGTTTCTCTCTCATGGGCAGCACAACGAGGACATGCTTCTCGACCGTCCGATACGCTGATCGGACGGTCGAGGACACGTCAAGACCGTACCTAGCACAAGTTTTCTCCGGGTGTACAGTAGGTAGGCCACACGTGAGTAGGGCTCCACGGTAGAATCATGTGCCGGCCGGCAGAAAAAGGATGCTTGGTCTCCAAGCTCTTTCTTTGCAGTTGTCCTCAATGGTGCCTTGTCTTTTGCAATGTATGCCAGGCATATGCATACTTTAGCTTTTCTATAGATATCTAAATGAACACTTCTATGGTTACTGCACCAGACACCAGACATATATACATGCGTGCTGCCTAAGAGCATTAGCAAATTACAACAGTGCAGCTGACCATGCATGGATGCATCATAGAATATGAAGAGAGTTTGCTCCACGCCATGATCTTGAGGTAAGTTCGGTCTTGGGTACCCTGAAATGTCAGGATATATAGCTTATATACTACACGTTACAATGTTACACCATGCATGCTCTGAGCCACTGGGTGACCAGCAAAAAGTGACAAGTAATTAATATCACCGGCCGTGCAGTACAATAGAACAAATTATGGCTCAGATCCAGAATAATTTAGGTTGGTTAATTCGTCAAATATCAATGCTCATTTTATATGTATTAATTTGGTCCCCGTGCAGGTACAAATTATGCCAAATAAAGAAACATAAGTTTACTCCTACAGTCCTACTCCTAGGACTGTCTTGATTAAGATATACCAGTACTACTATATAGCTAATCCAGCCCTATGAATAAGGAAAAAGCAGCCCCATGTAAAAGTACAATAGTGACAGATCAAACAACCATAATGTACAATGCCCGTACTGTCAAAGAAAAAGAAAATTAGTTCGGAGGAAAGAATAACATAATTAGTAAAATTCAGATCTTAATTTGCATATACAAACATTACAAGGACCAATTACTCGACCGATCATGCACACACGCCTAGCTAGTTCACTAATTAATCACCAGGAAACAACCTTTAATCCCCCTCTCTATACCCTTTCAAAATTATGCTACTGATCAAATAGCAGTAACACGGCGTCCGTACGTCGCCGGCCGGCCGTGACGCCGTGTCGTTCACGGCATGAAGAGCTTACTGCCGCACTTGCAGCGCCACACCTCCGGGTAGTACTCCCACTGGGTGCCGACCCCCGGCTGGATCGCCACGCGCACCGCCCGGCACGGCGTGCACCGCCCGCACCGCGCCCGGCACGTCGGCGGCGACGACCCTAGACCCACCAGCCGACGGCGAGCCACCGGCGTGGTGCCGTCCGTCGTCGACCATGAGTCTATCCTCCTCCTGTGCAGTACTGCTGCTGGTACACGGATTGGCCTCCCTGCGGTGACAACTAGCGTATTCACCGGCACAGTGCAGGTGTTAGAACTTCACTAGAACACAAATAAATTCATATAATTGCTGTCTTATAAAACGATTGAATGGAATACCGGAAAATCAACAAATAATCTGACCAACGCTTATGTGTGTTGGGAATGGACTTCGTCCCTAATACACCGATTGAATTATCCATCGGTTAGCGATCGAAGATGTAGCGGTATCATTTGATGCACATATGTAATTATGGTTGATGGAATTAATTTGCTAACTACTGGTATGCATGATTAATGAGCACAGAAATAATCTCGTGGTGATGAACTGCTAGTAATTTAGGTTGGGTGATTAGGATGATAGGGAGCATATTCCTAAATGTTAAGGTCATGCTCAAGTTGGTTTAAAATCAGTTTTTACTTTGGATTCTATTTTTTTCACTATTCAGTAATTTTATTTTTTTCTTCTATTTTTTAGATTTTTAGGGTTTTTTACCTTTTCTTTTTTTCGTATTCCTTTACATTGTCCGTGATGGACTAATATGTTTTTTCTATTTTTATTTTTTATTAAATTTTAATTATATCAAATAAATCAACTTAACTACGATAAAAAAATAAATTAGTTATAATAAAAAAATTATAAATAAATACTAAACTGAACGCTAACTAAAACATTAAGACCAAATCGTATTTGGGCCCGATTGGTACGTTCGTACGCATTGAATTGGGTTTTCGGGAGATTCTCTTCTCCTGCACTGAAGTTGATGTCGTGTACGTGCATGAACAGTAAATTGGACCGTGTATGCTTTTCTTGGACCAGTGTGCCAGAGTGGGGGCACCCAGGACTATAGGAGAAAAGGCATTGGTTGGTGAAGACCCGATGAGCATAGAGAGAGGGAGTTTGGTTATGTAGCAATTTTTTAAAATCCGACACCATGCATACAATTACAAAATTATTCCCTTATCATAATTGTGACGGCAAAAGCAGACGATATGTGTCACATGCTATGTTATCCCAACGTGGCAAGTTGTGGTACTACGATATCTTGACCCAACTCGATAGATGAGAAACCAACTTGGTAGACAAGGAACGAGTGTTGCAGGTGGTGGGACCCATTGGCCTGTTATGCTAGGTGGACTCGGGACCAACTCCTACCAAGTTGTTATTATGCAATAGATTTCTACCGAGCTCCATCAGCTTAGCACCACGGTGTCACTCTTCGCCTTATGTGCTCTTTCGTCTCTTAACCAAGTGGGCACTTCCTGCCACGGTGAGCTAGCGTGATAATTGACATATGTCGTATGTCACTGTTATCGTGATCACGAATGATGTTAGATTTGCAATTTTGTGCGAATGAATGCTAGATTTTTTTTAAAAAAATACTACAATCACATATATGTGATGGCTTCGCGAGGGAGAGGAGCTACTATTTTACAAATGGGTTTAGGAAGCACGTATAAGATTGCGTCTTGACAATGGGTGATATTCATATAATGATTTGTTAATGAATTTAATTAGCCAAGAAAAATCTCCATTATTATTCTTGACGTCTTTCTCTTGGATGGGAGAAATTAAAAAGTTGGTGCTTGGACAAATTACATTCTTAATTATATTGCTGAGCTAGTTTAGTGCATGCATGGTGGAAGAATGGAGCTAGCTTGGCAAGCTAAAGCAAGAGCTACACTGGCTTTTGCATCAAGGAACAAGAGAAGAAAATATGTGATAAATGATCAATCATAGCTAGTGCTGATGTTTTCTTTCCTCCAAAATTCCTACAGCAATCGATCCAGTGTTCTATGCAAATAAGACCTAAGATGTGCTCAGTAAGTAGTAGTTTGCAAAGGGATGAGAGAGAGAGAGAGAGAGAGAGAGACTTGGTAACTAATACTAGAGAGTAGAGTCAGAGACCGCGCGCTAATCCCAAGAAGAACACTTATTTAAGGATTCTTGAGGGAGAAATGTACAAGCACAAAAAACTAGCTGACTAGACCTAATGGATAGTAAAAAAATGTTAAGAGTTAGCTATAGATGAACCTAAAAGATCACCTTTATTAACCTCCCAATTAAGATCCAAACCCCAGAAAAAATACATCGAAGGGGAAAGGAAAAGAGATCAACAAAAGACGAAGAGATTAAAAAGAGTACACACTCAATTTAAAAGGATACTAAGAAAGAAGAGCTAGCTAGCCTTTGCACTTACCAATGGCCACGGCGAAGAAGACGACGGAGAATACGGCGAGGCGGCGCCACCAGCCCCGGCTCCGGCAGCTCACGACGCCCATCTCCGTGGAAGAAGACCAGCAAGGTGCCGGCGCAAAGCTAGGCTCCAGGACGGCAGGCTAGCTAGCTGAAGCGGGCCGGCCGGTGAAGTCCCGCAGTCCAAGAACCGAGATGAAACGCTGGCTGGGTAGCTAGCAATGGCTACAACCACAAGCAGGCTCACAGGCACTCACGCTTTACAGAGAGAGAGAGAGAGAGAGAGAGAGATGATTGGGAAGTAGCAGTAATGGTAGTGGCGAGCTAGGAGAGTAGGGACACTGTGAGGTAGCTAGAGGGGTGAGTGACTGGCTGTGGGAGCGAGGGGCTAGCTAGCAATGGCAATGGCAATGGCGATGTATAGCATGTTGTAATGGTGTCTAGAAAACATAACGTGACTTGTGATTTTATTGGGCACCCGCCTGGCCCGGCTGGCTTGACCAAGAGGCATGGCATGGAAGGAACGGAGCGTGCGCACGCCTCAATAAAAAAAGGGATGGCACAGGCTGGTTAGACCGGGCCGGGCTAGGGCCGGAGCCCAGGCATGAACAAAGTATTGACTATTTTCCGGTGAAAAAATCGTGCGACGCCGTTGTAAGTTGTTTGTCGGGTTCGGTGGGCCGGGATTTTTGGGTCGGGGCTGGGTAGGCTAGGTTGGCCATGGCCGAGTCGCGCTAAGATAATTCTGATATATTCGTGATTACTCAGAGCCGTAAAGAAAGCCAGAGTAAATCAAACTTCGGGCTCTCACAATTTTCACCTTTTCACCGTAAGCCAGAGCCTAATCCATTGGTTGGGGCAAGGCGAGTTAGGGGGTGATCCGAATAGCGATGATTTTGGTTTCTTTGAAAAAACACTGAGTGGGTTGATTTTTCTTCAGAATCGAATGGCATGTTAGGCATAATTAAATTTTAAAAAATGTAAAAATAAAAACAGCTCGCTAGTCTAATGCGGACAATGCAAAGGAATATGAGAAAAAAAAAACGGAACGTAAAAAAACCAAAAAAAAAATTCACTCGTGACAAAAGTGCTACAGTGTTTCCGTCGCTGCTACAGTATTTTAATCGCTAAACAGCGAAAATATCTCCATTTTGATCGGGGCCTTAATCTCCTCGGGATAGATTGATCTGGCTAGGTGATGCAAATATGCAACTACTCTATACGTATGAGTCGATCGAACCTAGCAGGGGTTAATAGCCTAGCTATAGGCCATGGCCACGCAATTAGCACCGCCGAATGCATGCTTAGGAGGTGATCAGTTTAGAGTTTTTTTTACTGTTTAGCGACGGAAACACTGTAGCAGCGACGAAAACACTGTAGCACTTTTGTCACGTAGTGAAATTTTTTTTGTTTTTTGGTTTTTTTACGTTCCGTTTTTTTTCTCATATTCCTTTGCATTGTCCGCACTAGACTAGCGATCCGTTTTTATTTTTACATTTTTTTAAAATTTAATTATGCCTAACATACAACTCAGCTACAGTGTTTTTTCAGCTAACTACAATATTTTTTCAACAAAAATCAAAACCATCGTTGTTCCGATCACCCTCTTAGAGAGACGCAGGTTAGCTGAGGAGTCACTTTTGAGCGCAATGTCGCGTGGGCGAAGCCGAGGGGCATCGACTACTGCCCACTACCACTATACATGGTCATTTGTCCATGGTGTTGATGTGGTATCGATGGACCGTGTGCGTGGACGACGACCGGACAAGGAGATGACTTGTCGACAGCAGCCGGCCACGCGCGCGTACGTGCTTTCGAAATGACAAATGATGTCGCGCGCCAAAAGACTCCAGCTCCTGATTTTTTCTGTTCCTAGTATATTTAAATCAGAAATCACGTCGATTTCTAATTTTAGTTTTTTTAATTTTTTATCTTGTTCGTGACATAACATTTTTTTCTTCTAAAAAAGCTAACATATGCTATAGGCTAACAGATGAATATATGGCCCTTAATTGTTTGTTAACCATATGGAGCTAGCTAGTGCTCGTGTGACGTGTCACAGCTATGCCAGTTCCCAGAATTGTGTCATGCACACATGCGTGAACGCTACTGCCTACTGTGTACGTGCAGTACATGGAACATGCAACGCACATGTATACATTTGTCTTGTTGTCAAGCGATGATCAAATTGGTATAGTCAGTCAATGAACGGCTCAGATTAGCCCAATAAGATCGATGCTCTATGCATATATTCATCGGAAACTGGCGGGGTAGGGTCGTCGTTGCTCCTCCCGCAAATGATGATGACGGCCGGGCAATGGTCGACCACCGCGTGCACAGACAATTCCGTGAAAAGCATGCCAACCATACCATGCTTGGTTAGTTGGTTATCCGGTCTCTCTACTCTCTTTCCTATGAGCATTGGCGGCTTTACAGACAATTCCATGAAAAGCATGGCACATATATAGAGCTCCTCTGAGTAACCTATGGCTGTAGCTTTTAACTGCTACGTTAAAATTATACTGTATTAGCTATTAATTTTTTGAATCATTTAATTAAAAAAAATAAAAACACCGTTATACCTCCACGGACAATACAAAGAAAAATAAAATTACAAGTCGATATATTTCAAGTGGTTTTTGGCTTAAAAAATAGCACTTTTATGATACCTTAAAATGATGGGCAGTCCAATCTTTAAAATCCAATGGTTAAGATTAATTAAAATTTATTTATACTACTAGTAGTAAAATATTTAAATATTTAAAATTATAAATAGAATAAGTGGCATAATATTAATTTTTGCCATAGCGAGCTTAAGGGTGCTTGTTTCGACTTCAGCTTCTAACTTCTGCTTTTTTTTTCACTATTCAATATTTCGTCTTTTTTTGATTTTTTTAGATATTTTAGGCTTTTTGTATTTTCTTTTTTTTCTCGTGTTCCTTTGTATTGTCCCTAATGGGTTAACATATTTTTTCTATTTTTATATTTTTTAAATTAATTATGCTCAAAAAGTCAAATCAGTTACAGTAAAAAAAGTCAGTTACAGTAAAATTTTAATTAAAAATCAGAAACTATCGTTAAAACGAGCGCCCCAAGTTAATTAGGTATTGCTCCGGTAAGATCTAGATATGGTGCCAGCGCCCTCGGCATGTGCTGGTGGTGGACGGCAACCACGGCGTAAGAAAGTGACCACGGCGTTCAGGCCAGGTTCTAGCGACCCAGGCCATCATCGCTCAACGGCACGCAGTTGCCCGTCGGTCTACGACAGCGGCGGCATGGACTTGCTATGCGTCGAATACTTCACGGCAGCCTCACAAAGTCAGACCTCACGGACACAGGAGAGAAGGGGATAGATACGGGGTTGGAGATCACAACTCTCTAACACATGCAAGTAGTAGTTTATGAATCGCACATAATAATAGTAACTCTTTAATTTCCAAATTCTCCGTATGCATACAAACATCTAGTTAAAAAAGATGTTTTATAGAGCTCTTTTACAGAGGTTGAAAAACAAAAGTCTATAATACTATCGTAAATCAACGATCAGATTTTATTTTTACTACTATCAATATAATATACTATAAAAATTTTAAAAATTAGGAAGCTAGAAGAATCCAGTAGCCGAAGCTACTTGCAGCAGACCCAAGTATCAACATAGATCCTTGCGATCATTCTGACACCGTACATGTACACCCAACACACACATGTACACACACCTCCTTCATGTCCGCGCACAAGCATAGCTACCTGCATGGCATGCACACATTGCAATTTGCAGAATATTACTCCTTTTTTACCTAATATTTTAGATTTTTTACGGTCTCCACTTTGACTATTATTATTTATAATTTTATATTAAAGATATACTAATAAAATAATAATACTATAAAAATATTTTAAACGATAAATCTGATAATATAGTTTTAATATAGCCAATCTATATAGGCTAGGTTCGACGGAGCTTTTGCTTTGACTTTTCACTTTTTTGTTATAGTAACTAGATTTTAAATGAGACGTTTTTAAGGAGGAGTTTACTAGAGGATTATAGTACATATTGTATCGACTTCAGTCATACCGGCCAAAATCGCATGCGACTGTCTCCCTCTTCGTAATTTTTCTTACGATTAGTCAAAATTTAAAAATTTAAGCCAAAAATAAGTCACAGCTCCAAAAAAATTCATCCATAACTTTAAACCTATTAATGGTTAAACTTTATGTCATGCATTCTAGGACGTTAGGAAAAAAGCAGAATTTTGGATATGTATAGCCCATTTGATCTTAGAAATTTCAATACTAACTTCCGAGCACTAAAATTCCATTTCTAGCCCCCTCCCCGACCGCGCGACTACGCAGTGGATGACACGTGGTAGATCGTGCGGTCGGAGAGCGCACCACCTAGTTGGCGTGCGGTCCCGACCGCATCACCAGTGGGTGGTGCGCTCCCCGACCGCACCGCCAACTAGGTGGTGCGCTTTCCGACCGCACCACCACACTTTGCACTGTTCATCCATGATTTATTTTTTTGTAAATTGAAATTTTGAAGTTTTATAGTCTTTAATTTTTTAAATCTTTTTGTAATTAGAAAAGTTTATTTATTTATTTAAATCTTTTGTAATTAGGGAATAAGTGAGCATGAATTTAGAAAAAAATATTTATTTATTTGTTCATATTTCTTTTCATTTCCTACGTTACAAAATTCGTGCACACTTTACAAAAGATTTAAATAAATAAAATTTTCTAATTACAAAAGATTTAAAAAAATTAAAGACTACAAAACTTCCAAATTTCAATTTACAAAAAATAAATCATGAATGAACAGTGCCCAGTGGGGTGGTGCGGTCGAAGAGCGCACCACCATCGACCGCACGATCTGCCACATGTTGCGACTGCGTAGTCGCGCGGTCGGGGAGGGGGCTAGAAATGGAATTTTAGTGCTCCAGAGGCTAGTATTGGAATTTCGAAATCAAAGGGCTAGATATGTCCAAAATCCATGAGTATTGTCCTTGCTAGACACATATAGACCCTACCTTGTACAAGTACTCCTTCCATCAAAATTTATAAGACTTATTTTCTCTTGGCACATAGACCAAGAAAATAATAAAATAACTATATTACCCATAATTGTTATTATCTAAGTGGTATATTCAATGCATACATATAGAGAATAGCAATAAAACTATATATTTATTAAGGATACAAAGAGAATATCATACTAATTTTATATTAAAATATAAAATATATTTTATATTTATAAATAAAATTATTTTAAAAATATATCTTATAAACTTGGACAAAACGCCCTCCTCTGCAAGGCCATCGCCCCTGCCCCTCTTCCTCCAAACGCATGGACCATGTATTTCACTGTTTGAGCCTATGGTCTAACGCGAGAGGAGGAAGATTTCCTGGTCATGAAAATCGGCCTGTTTACTGGAGGGCCCTACCACATGGGTGTAGGTCTCCCAGTTTTCTTACTTGCCTGCACTGTTCCATGGGCCCGTGGGCATAGTCATGGTTGTTGGCCATGCACTACCTAGCTAGCTAGATATAGGTATTGCTTTATAGTGGCAGGCACACATGCACGCACACTGTTATTACTAGCTTGGCTTGGCTTTTCGGTCTCCAAAATGACCAGGCCATGTAGGAATAGGAATAGGAGTAGGAGTGGCTATTATTAGGCTATTAGCTAGATTGTTAGCTCAAGTGTCCTTGTAAGATGAGCAACTCGTATTGACAGGATGAACAGCATCAGCCTATTCATGGCGCATTACTTTTCGATTGGAGTTTTGAGATTGAAGAGTAGTGGATTTATCTAATATAGAAATTAGGCTTTTGACCGGTCCAATTAGCGCATGTCTAGTGCGAGATTTTTTTTAATACGGAATGGTGTGAACTGTGGACAATACGTGATCTGTATGCAACATTATGGCTCCGTTCGTTTCAGCTTTTTTTTTTTTGAGTTTTAGCTTTAGTTTCAGCTTTTTTTTTCACTATTCAGTAATTTATCTTTTTCTGAATTTTTTAAAATTTTTTGAGCTTTTTTGCATTTTTCTTTTTTCTTGTGTTTCTTTGCATTGTTCGTGATAGGCTAACATATTTTATTCTATTTTTATATTTTTAAAATTTAATTATGCCCAAAAAGCTAAATCAGCTACAGTAAAAAAAAGCTAACTACAGTGAAATTTCAGCCAAAAGTCAAAAGCTATCGCTAAAACGTTCACCCCTATATGTTGGACATGTGCGAAAATAATTCAAGTACAGATGAACTGGATATATCCTGTTGTGCATGTGAGATTAGAAAACCTAGAAATTAAATTCATCCCGGCAATCATCACAACAGGATACATGTATATCCAGTTCATCAGCATTTATATGTATACCAGCATGTTGCTAGAGCTTGAAGCATTCTGTGCACAAGTTTTGGGACTGATCGATCAAGAACACTTAATGAGCTACAGGTAAAGCTCTTGCTTAAGGTCCTGCTCGTTTCGATTTTTTTTTCAGTTTCAGCTTCTAATTTTTGTTTTTTTTTTCACTATTTAGTGTTTCGTCTTTTTTTGAATTTTTTTAGATATTGTAGATTTTTTGTATTTTCTTTTTTTTCTGTGTCCCTTTGTATTGTCCTTAATAGGTTAACATGTTTTTTTCTATTTTTACATTTTTCAAAATTAATTATATTCAAAAAGCCAAATCAGTTACAGTAAAAAAAATCAACTACAGTGAAATTTCAACTAAAAATTAAAAATTATTGCTAAAACGAACACCCTCTAAAGCTGGATGCATCATGCATGCATCAGCTCGAATGAGCCCTAACTCGTGTGGACAGTGCCGCACAGTGTAGGGGTAATAAGTGCGCTGCAGTAAGGGTGTGTTCCGTTGCCTGCATCAGGCCGAATGAGCCCTAACTCGCATATGCGGATGCGACCTTGAACTGTTTGGTTGCCTGCGCCGCTGTCCCGGTCTGGCCCCTTCCGCTAGTCTCACGAACGGAGAACTGTTCACACAAATGATAATATAGTTATTTTTTTTTCAAATTTAATATTTAAATATCTGTTTTTAGAAATCTAACCTCCTCCTTAACAGTAAGGTAGGACGTGGCCGGCCGCACAACGATTTGATTAGTGATTGAATAGTAATTAATTAGTGTCACAGTGATTTGGTTAGTGATTAAATAGTAATTAATTTGTGTTGATTGTGCTTAATTAATGCTAAATCATGCATATTAGTGCTAATCATACGACCACCTGCCGCTTCGTACGATGCTGCTGAGCTCTAGTGATTCGGCAGAACTTATCAAGCTGTTATACTTATAGTGTTGCCACGGCTGCTGAGCTCAGAAAAAGACTAGATTTATAAAAATGAATGTGCAAAGATCAAATTTAAAAAGAAATTTGGCTAAGCTGCCCATTTGTGTAAACAATTCGCTTGGAACGCCCGACCCGAGCTTCGCTCCATAGCCTATCTGCTCGTGCTGGCGCGCACGGGTGTAGGGCGATAGCCGATAGGCTTCAGATGACGGGGACGGGGACACTACCCTACCCTCCATACCCGTTCTCCGTTAAGGATCCGAATTGTTATATACCATACTATGTATCTCATATGATATCTTATTAATACCTTATAAAATTATAAATTGGGAAATAAACACTTGTTTAAATTATATGATGCACCTATTGTATATTTATTGTGGTGAATTCATACAAATTTTTATTGATTTACGCATTATATTGTTGTTAATTATAATTATTTGTATACTATAAGTGGTAATTTATTATTGAATAATGGGTCTCTATCGAGGCCCCGTTTCCACTGAAAATAGAAAACAGGAGGAATTCTTTCACATATAGTCAGGGTCGAGAACAGAGAATAGGGGGTATAATCAGAGACAGAGTAGAATCCACCGCTCCGAAATATCCCCATTGTCATCCCCGAGCCGAAGCCTGGAAAAGCCCACCCCGAGTCGTCGGCGCCGCGCCGCGGAACGAGGAAAAGGCCACGAAACAGCGCGCAACAGGCCGAGACCAATCGGCGCCCCGTGCCGCCGCGGGCTCCCAGCCCACTACCCCAGAACGCTCGCTCTTCTCGCCGCGCTGAAACGTAAGAAAACAGCCCACGCAGATCGGTGGTTTGGCTCGCTTCCGCCGCCGCCTCGCTTTACGGCTCTCCTCCTCTACTAGCCCCGCGCACTCTCCGGTCGCCGCCGCGGCCTCTCCTCCCCAACGCCAGGTCGATGCGCGCCATAGCGCGCGCCGCGTCGCTCCTCCGCCGTGCCGCGGCGACCGCAGCGCTGCGTCCGCCCCTCAGCGCCGGCGGCCCGCTCCCCGCGAAGGTTCGGCCCTAACTCTCCTCCCGTCCTCCGTGCCTCGGCCTTTCCATGCGGCTAGTGCTATGCGCTCCGCCAGTTCGAATGCCTTAGGCTGCTTCTGGCCGTTGATTGGTTAGGGTTTACGAGCGGATTAGGGAACTAGGGATTCTGATGCGCCGGTGGGGATGGCCGGTTACCACTTCGTGAACAGATTTTGCGGTGGGTTCATGCTTAGCTGCTTGGTGTATTGGAAATGGAGCATTGGATTGCAAATTGCGATTGGGGTTAGGCCCAAGCTTGCTCAAGTACCTCCCTGATACAAATAATGTATAATGTATAGCAGTTTGAGCCTGGGTAATTTAGATCGTCAGCAAATATATGATGCAGTTCGTTATCATACTGCCGCCATAGGGTCCAATTGTATCCAAATCTAGCCTAATTGACATGTCCATGTATTCCAAGTTCCATACTAGGGTAGCACAAAATTCTGTTCTTGTTAAGCAATTACCAGAAGGAACTATGCTCGGCTGTACTAAAGGTTTAAGTGGTTGAAGATTACGTAACACTACATAGAATGAATTCCAAGGGTGGGGGTAATCTAATTAGAATACAAGTGACCAGTGGATATTGTCATTTTTGCATCTGAGTCTACCTCGAGTGAGAAATATTCAGCTACATTTGTATTCTGTCAGTTGTGGCTGTTGATTCAGTTGGACTATATTCCAATTGCTTTCCACCTCCATAGTTGGCTTGCTCAATCTCCCAGACTTGGGTAAGACTCTGTGTCAATATATGAACTAATACTTCATCTATGATATACTCTGATCTTATGTGGTATATTTCTGATATTTTAGTTGACAGCGATTGATTTGTTGTGTTTCTCAAGCGGATCAGCCTTGGAGGATATTTTAAATTGTATGTGTCCTGTTTGCCAGTATTTCATGAATGAAATTTATCATGTTGATTACACATGATGTCAAAAAATTGACTTTGCTGTGTCTCTTTATATGACAGTGTACCTTTTGGTATATTTCATGAAATTTGATGTTCATTCCTGCCTTTCGATTTAACTAATTGTTTCATTTGCAGAATTTGCCAGCTGTCTGTTTCAATGGGTATTCTACTCTCTTGGCTCCAGCCAATGAAGTGTTGATTCCACCAGAACTTCTATCTAGCAAGACTGTCTGGACACCAGACCGGGAGCTTGGTACATCTCTAACATTCCTTTGTCCTTTTGGTTTCCTATTAACAATTATCAAGCTGCCATCTTAATGCCATTTCTCTCAAGACTAACCTACTTGTTTTTCTTTTAAGTAATATATATCTATATCAGATGGCTTTGTATGTTACTTTGAAAAATCAAACTTTTATCTAATCCGAACAACATTTGACATAAAATGGAACTTGACATTGTTAAGGATATAAGAGTATTTGTGTCTTTTCCTAGTTTTTAGGGTTTAGTTGTGTCACTTAAGTCTTGTACTAATATTGCCCATTGGGTTATGCAATACATGTGCGATTCATCTATAGATCTAACATGATATCAGAGCCTAGGTTGCATACCTAGCCTCTATTGCTATTCCACTGCTGCTGCCCCCGGGAGGATCAATCTCTGCTCCCAGGGGCGGCCACTTCTTCGTCAGATCCAGCTTATGTCGCCCGGGTGGCCACCTCCTTTCGCTCTCCGCCGTCGCCGCCAGGCGCTAGCCCGTTCACTAGCCGCCATCGCTCGCCGCCATCGCCGATCTCGCCGCCCCTACTTGGGATGCCGACCACCGCCTCCGAATCCAAGCTGCCCGCCGCCCGGACTATCTCACCACGCCGTTGATCCACTGGCTGCCTATAGATTCGCTAGGCCCGCCGCGCAGTAATTCGGGAGATGGCTCGCCGATGCCGATCCGACCGCGCCGCACCTTTGGCTCGCCCGCCGCCTCCGCTGCGTCGGCCTCGCTCCACTACGCCGCCTCTAGCGGCTCATGCAACGCCATCTGACTCCATCTCGGTGACTTCCTCTTCGACCTCGGCATCTACTACCCTTCCTAGGTCACCGCCTCCTCGATTCGCGCAACTCTTCACAACCGCCAGTTTCGCCGATCGGTTCGCCTCTACATCAGATCTCCCGATCGTTGTCGGGCTCTTTCCCGCCATTCGATCCGGTCTCCCCGATGGTTGCCACAGATCTGGCGTTGTCTTCCCCGCCGACAATCGCACCGACCAGATCTTTTTGCCGCCGGCCTACCTCTGGCTCGCCTCGGTGACGCCGCGCGCGCTTTGCCGCTGCTTACTGATTCGGCCCGCCTCGCCTGTCGGTGCCGCCGCCTCGCCTTTCTTCGCTGGATTCGGCTCACTGTGGTGGGGTGATGCGGGTGTGGTGCGGGAGGATTTTATCTCACCTCCTCGCCCGTATGCCTCTTTTGCCTCTTGGAAAGAGATGGAGAGGAGTACTTGAACAGAGTGTTTTGCTGGTCATGGTCGTCGATGCTTGAGTCCATTCAGATATATGCTTGGTATTATTGTTTAGGATTTTGTGTTCTTTTTCTTTTTGAGTCATTCGTTGCGTCCATTCAAATTCGTAGTTTTCTATTTTGTAGTTTGTCTAAACCGTGTGAGTCCATAAATTTTGTGTCAGTTAGTCGATTGACTTACTAGCCTCAAGGATTCAGTGTGGTCTTTTGTATGACAGCAACCGTCGCTCTTTTTTCTGAGCCGCGTGTAAGTCGTAGAAGTCGGTATGATGCCGCCGCTTTTCTTTGAGCTGCCGCTTTGAGCTTTTAAGGCTCTGCGCTTCTGCTGCACTATATTTCTGTTGCGCTTCTTGTGTACTGTGCCGCTGCTGTTTCGGTTTTCGATCTGCTTTATGGGCTGCCATCATATTTTATAGGCTACCGCATGACCTCCGATGAAGTTCTTTTGGCTTCGACACAATTTCTAAGATCCACACGCTACGGTGACGTCTTCAAGGCTTTGGATTTTGGATTTTCCTTATTTTAGTGTTAACTCTTTCAAATATAATGCTATTGTATATATCTTGCATTTGAGAAGGGATGTTAATGATATAATGGTAGTTGTGTCTTTTCTTAGTTTTAGGGTTTAGTTGTGTCACTTAAGTTTTGTACTATATACTATATATTGCCCATCGGGCTATGCAATACATGTGCGATTTATCTATTCATCTATAGATCTAGCAGACTTAACTTCTCAAATATTATAATTTGTTGATGCCTGATGGAAAGCTATAGGAAGTCTGAACTATGCTGAATTTAAGTGATCTGAATTTTTATATCACAGGGCAGTATGAAGACCTACTAGCTAGAGTGACAAACTTCCATAACGAGGACATGGGCTTCATGGTTTTGGATGGTGATGTTTTTGATGTTCCAATCAGGAAGGATATTGTTCACCGAGTAGTAAGGTGGCAGCTTGCTAAAAGACAACAGGTGCACCCCTCAGACCTCTCCTTTTCTTTTGTTCAGATCCAAATTTTGAATTCTTGAATCATGGAGACCTACTGTATAAGATTTTGGTGAAATATCAGTTATTCAGTTAGGACTAAAACTGAGTATATGAGGTGTGATTTCAGCAGTGTTAGGGCAGATGATGGGGATGTTAGGCTAGACGGACAAGTAGTGCTTAAGAAGGACACATTTCGTTATTTGGGATCGATGTTACAATGGGACGGTGAGATTGATGAAGACATGAGCCACGGATAAGAGCGGGGTGGGTGAAATGGCGCAAATTATCTAGTGTCCTGTGTGACAAAAAAGTCTCTCAAAAGTTAAAAGGTAAGTTCTATAAGACAACAATCAGACCCACGATGCTATATGGATAATGTTGGGGACTAAAAGACAACATATACAAAAGATGAGTATAGCGGGGATGATGATGCTGCGGTGAATCTGTGGTCACACAAGGTAGGATTGCATCCACAATGCTGATATACGTGATAGGTGGGGTAGCACCAATTGAAGAAAAGCATGTTCAATATCGCTTGAGATGGTTTGGACATCTCCAATGGAGGCTTCCTGTGGCATCGGTACATAGTGAAGTTTTAAGATGTGCTGAAAATGTAAGAAGAGGTAGAGATCGACCAAGACTGATGTGGAGGGAAGCGTTAAAAAGACATAAGAGATTAGAATGTATCTAAAGAATTAGCTTTGGATAGAAACGTATGGAAATTAACGATCCACGTACCTAAACCATAAGAAAGTTTAGGACAGTGTTTTAAGCTCTTAGCTCAGTTGGCAGGTTGTATGGCTTAGGGTTTTAGCATTGTAGGTCTTCAAAACTATTGTCTTTTTGACTTTGAGGAGGTTTCATTCCTAGCCTATCTCAACTTGTTTGGTACATAAAGCTTTGTTGTTGTTGTTTTATCAGTTATTTTCCTGTAGTTTAGCTATTTGGATTTTGTGTACTCAGAATATTTTGTGCCTCACCTTTGTCCTTCACAGGGGACACACTCCACTAAAACTATCAGCGAAGTGAGTGGCACAGGAAAAAAGCCTTACAAGCAAAAAGGAACTGGAAGAGCACGGCATGGAACATTGCGTGGTCCTCAGGTTATGTTACTAAATCTGAATGGTACATCAGCCATCAGGCGTACAAAAGTTATTGTATAAGCTGTCGAGATTTTCCATCTGGCTTGGACTTGATTCAGTTGAACTAACACTAAAACTGAAACAGTTTCGTGGTGGTGCAACAATGCATGGGCCTAAACCACGAAGCCATGCAATCAAGTTGCAAAAGAAAGTACGGCGTCTGGGACTTAAAATAGCCTTGTCTGCTCGAACTGCTGAGGGGAAGGTATTTGCTGCCTTACCAAACTAGTATCATATGTCTCCTTTGATGTGCTTATTGTATTCTGTAGTTAGTTTTTGCTTTATGCGTAACAAAATATTAGCGCTACAAATGAATTGTTTGTATTGAATCCTAGTTCACGTAGTATGTTTCAGGAAGAAAATTGTTTATTTTACTAAAACTATGCAAGATTGCTTTTGCACAAAGTATTGGTGTCATGGCACTGTAAGATACCTGCAGAACTGTTTACTTTCGTGTGGATCCCTTGCTGAACTTTAGAAAGATGGGCTAATCACTTATCTAGTGATATATGAACTAGTTGCAGTTTTGATCAATACTGTGTTCCATGTTGTCCTCAGCTTTTGTAGGATGTGTATCTAGATGGTCAACTTAATGGTATAACAATCAAGTAAAATTAATAAAACCTCTTCTATACAAACTGTTGAATGGTTGGTTGTTAGATTTAACGTCAATCTAGTATTGGTTGCATGCCTTACTGAAAGTAACGGGATTCTTGTGTCGCTCCTAGAAATTCTTCTGTGCAAAGCAATCTTGGCATTTTTTGGCCAACATCTGAATGCCTATTGCCTTTTATAACAAACAATCTGGACTTTTACCATGAATTCGTTCTTCAGCATTATAATGTATGCATGAAAGCTTACTTCTCTGTCGTTCTTTTAATAGCTCTTGGTCTTTGAGGACTTAGAAGTCCCTAGCCACAAGACAAAAAACATTGTGCAGTATATAAGCCAGATGGATGATACGAAGAAGGTTTTGTTGGTGGATGGAGGTGACATTGATAAGAAGTTAAAGCTGGCTACTCAAAATCTTCACTATGTGAATGTCCTTCCTTCCATTGTAAGTGTGTCAGAATCTCAGCAGTTGAATGTGGAATAATGAAGATAGCCAGTGTAGTTTTCCAGTCAGATTTTTTTTTACCCAAGAACATCGTGCTGATGTTTAATTATCTGTGAATGCAGGGCCTCAACGTTTACAGCATCCTTCAGCATGACACCCTAGTAATGACTCGAGATGCTATCAATAGAATTGTCGAGCGGATGCACACCCCCATCAACCGCTAGCAAGGATGGATATTCAAATCCATCCCCACTGTTTTGTAGCAAATGTGCTTCAGTCCCAAGCTACAGGCCCGCCAGTTTTGGCTGCGCTGGTGGAAGAAAGTAGCTATGACAAATCAAGTTTTCTATCTTCCCAAAACGATCCATTTACGTGAGCTAGTGGTCTCAATGATGTGAGGTTCTGTCGGATCTAGTGTATCAGAGTAGGAAGCGAATGGGGTACCCGTTCATGGCTCCCTGGATTTTCAATAAAAAAAAATAATTTTAACAAACCTGAGATGTTATTCCTAGGATTTGCAACTGATCGCGAGTTCGTTTGAGGCATGAACGAAAATTGTGAAACCATGATATGTAAGCAACCCTAATGCAACTTAAATGTATTGCTTGCATCGTTCGTTCTCTACTTTTGGGGCAAGTTCAACCCTTTCATTTTGCCGTATGGGAGGTAGAGGTACACACGGGGTGCAATCAACGCAAACCTGAACATGGACATGACAGGAGTGCGTAGGAGAGGAAGCTTGGCACGGTTGCCTTTCTCACACGTATGCAAACCTGAACATGCCAGCTGATTAATCGTGCCATGCGCTGTTAGGTTGAAAGCAGGATAAGTGAATTGAAAGCAGGTTGCCAGAACAAAAAAAAATGTCCCGTTCAAGTATATGAATGCTTCTTTATAAAAAAAAGGGTCATATGAATGCTTAATCCACGATTAAAAAAAGGAATAATTAGATATATAACACGCACTGTTAGGAAAAAAATGGTCATTGGACGGCTAAGATAGAGGTAGGCAATAAGCTCTATAAATCTCATGAGGCAGCTTCAACATCTCAGATCCGTTTGTAGTGTCAAGTCAAACTCCTGTGTGGCTGTGTTACAAATAGAACATCCAAGCCTTCGATATGTAACGTCACCTTTACATCAAACAGAAAATAAGAGTATGTTGCTCGTGCTGTCGATGGTAAAGGACACGAATCCCCGGTCTACTTTGCTTAGGCAATCAGTAGTTAGCTCTTAGTACATAACCATTGCATAGTTGCCAAGAGTAAGAGAGAACTTTAGAGAAGGTTAGGGATGATAAGCTAAGCTAATGCAATTAGGAGCACATAAGCACGCTTTGTTAGGTTGGTCAATGTACGTACGTGCTTACTTTAGGGAACAAGAACATCCTTCGTGTCCTCACGAGGCTCGAACTAAAAAAAGGTCTGGTTTATTTAGGATTGCGATGGAACATTTATACGAACACAATCATATGTTGATAAGCTGATAAATCGTTTCAAAAAATATTCTCTTATTTATTTATTAAAAAAAACTATAACACATCCTAAAAAGAATATGTCCAATGAGCTGTGAAAAAAAAGTAAGGCTTTCCTGCTTTTGGAGTATGCCCACAACAGCATATCTCCGTTGGGCAGGTGATGCACAGTATTGCAATATTATTGTTGTTTTAAACATACATTTCAATATCATACGGCAGGATTAATCTTTTGCAAATGAATATTAGGTGTAGGCGACTTGTTGATTGTGCATGTGATCAAGAAACTTCTGAAGTCTTCCTGGTTATATTTTGGTAGAAAACCTTTTTCTTGCTAGTTGGACACGTTGATTATGCTGTTTCACACTTTCGCTATGCCTAAAAGATAGGTTATTCTTGCTATTGGCAAAGTTTTTTTTGGGTTGATTCTAACCGACTTGATAAGGACCCAAATAGTTAGTCGGCCAAGCCCACATCGGGGCAGTTTTTTCAAGTTGGCACACTGGCCGACTTCTCCATCTCTAACCACTTCGCCACCCTTTCTGCGCTAGGTGGCAGTGATAGATCAACCGCATTAGGGGTGCTTATTTAGTCTTCTGTTTTGGTTTCTGATTTTCAATTTTCTACATTTTTTTGGGTAATATGACTTTTGAGGGCTTTTTTTTTGTCTTTCTCCTTTATTCCTTTTTATTATCAGTGATTATATATATATATATATATATATATATATATATATATATACTTTTTAAAATTTAATTACGCTGAAAAAGTTATCGGTAGCTATAGTGTATTTTTAATCACTACAGTATAAGATAAACCATAAGACAGGACTTTTAAGCCCAAATAAGCACTAATTCACATGTTTATTAGCTAGGTCAATTGCTATAAAATGTTCATCGATATTGTCCATACAATCTAAACTGCTAAAAGTTGGAGTACAAGAATTTTATAGGGTTCCCGTAAGAACTATGTTTTTTTTCCCTGCGAAACTGCAGTGAGGTTTTTCTGTTTAGTTGTAAACATCAGCAAAATAACATCGCTAGGAGATTATGTATTTGTTCTCCCAAATTGCAGCATAATAGTAATGTTGTGGTATGCAGCCTCTCATGACGGTCCAACTAGAAAGGATTTTGCAAATTCAAACTTCTTTGGTTTTCTATCTACTTGGAGCGGAATAAATTTGAGTAGTGAGTGTTTGGTCAAAGAGGGGACAAGCATACAACCCTAAAGGAGCCGTTTCGATTATGTGAAATGAGAAGTGGGAATTGGATTAGGATAAATTTAGCCGTTAACTGAGAGATTGATGGCTAGATTTATCACACTTTGTATCACAATCGCGATCTTATCCATCGTAACCCATTATGCAATAGCTCTAAAATATATAAATCGTACTAATGGATGTTAATTAAAGCTGTCGCTATCCCAATTTACCCTAATTTATGTTCAGCTTTGGCCACCAGGCTGATAGACCAATGCCAAATAACGAGGACCACAGTTAGTCGCTAGTCCACTAGCAAAGTCAAAAGCTAGAGGTCCAACATTTGACCTACAGTCCTCTCGTGGACCAGGTCCAGAGAGCAACCACGGAGGGGCTCTGGCTTGGCTGGGGCTGGTCCATGGAGTCGGAGCACCGAGGCTCCGTGGGCCCACGGGATAGGGCCCTTGGTTCCGTTGGTGTCGGGGGAGGCTCTGTGCGCTCGCCGTTTTCTCGGCCGATGTTTTTTCATTTCTAAGTTCGATGATTTTATTTTAGGTCAAATGTCAGTATTTTTTTTATGTCACATCGAAGAGTTCGTATCTTAAAATAACTGTTCCACTGGCTGTTCTTGTTTTCTATTTTATTTAAGTCATAAGCTAATTAGAATGTATCGTTTCTAATATTAGTTTATTTTATCTTATTTTTGCCTTTTTTCTTTTTTTGTCTTATTTCTATATATTGTCCGTGATGATATAATATTTTTTTAATTTTTATTCTATTTTCTTCTTATTTTTCTCAGAAAAATTAACAGTCACTACAGTATAATTTCAACGAAAAATCACAGCTATAAATTTAAATCAAAAATTAGTTGGAGCACCATCTATATACCATAGGCTAAATTCCAAACAATATTATGCACTATTCAGCTTATTTGTGGTGTCGGTTGACATTTGCTAACCTCTGTAAAATTTGATCGTCCATGTATAAAGTATTAGGGGCTTCTAAGGTTATATTTATTTGGATTAGAGCAGATGACTTTTGATGGCGCCAACGAGGACAGCGTATATGCTTTGAGCTCAAAAAATTGTTTGAAGAGCCACTTAGAGAAACCGCTCCATCATAAATATCGTGTATTGTTACATGTGCTTGCTTTTAATCCTTACCGTGGCTAGTTAACATTTTTTTAAAAAAGAAAGTACCGTATTGAAAACTGTAATTGTTAAACGCATCATGTTTTTTTTTCAAAAACTGTAAGAAAAACTGTGGTATTCACATATTGTAGTCTTTCATGCTAGCTACAACAAAAAAGGTGGTTCACGGATACTGTGATTTTCAAATACTACAATACCTAAAGTTGCATGCTTCTAACAAGAAGAAATGACTCCTTGGTAATTAGTGTTATACTGCAGGGGCTTTTGTGTAATTTCTCAATTAAAAAGAAAAAAGAGGTGCTAAGGGGGGCCAAGCTAAGTTTTGATCGCGATGGCTTCGACTTTTAGCTAAAATTTCATCAGAATGCTTTTTTTTATCAGACTGATTTGGCTTTTTGGGCATAATTAAATTTAAAAAAATGTAAAAATAGAAAAAATATATTAGCCCATCACGGATAATGCAAAGGAACACGGAAAAAAAATAAAAATGCAAAAAGCCCAAAATATCTAAAGAAATTCAGAAGAGACGAATTACTGAATAGTGAAAAAAAAGCTGAAGCTAGAAGCTGAAGCTGAAAAAAAGCTGAAACGAGCGAGGCTCAAGAAATAAGGGAGAGGCAACGCCTCTCCCGTGTGGCCTCCCAGAGCGAGTCTTTGGCCGGGCGATGCTCTCGGCGAGCGGGTTTCTTTGGCCGGAATACCCGAGCATCTTGTATGGCATTCCTGTTCCTCGGTTTAATCTCGATAGTGAGAGGTGAAGTGTGGCATTGTATCTCCGATTGCCTTCATCCTTACTGGTACAGTAGGGTGTTTGGTTTTCTGGGACAACGCTTTTGCGTGTTTTGCCTCTGTGTGATGTCATCTGGATGATTTTGAGTATCACATCCACTATGAGTTTTTCGGCTATACTCTCTTTGCAATTCAATGTTGATTTCAGTGAATTGGGCATGGTTGCTTAATTGCTCAGTGATGAATTGGCTCAAACTTAAGTTACATATGATCAACAATTAAACTAATCTTGAGCTTTACAATAGGTTTGCTATTGATTGTGCTTAGATCATTGAAAGCTATTGTTAATTTATTTGCAGCTCACTGAATAGTCTCTGTACTGCGGTTTGTGATTACTTCCAGTCACTTTAAGTTGATGCCAAACTATATTGTGCTGCTATAATCAATGTTATTCATGTTAATTGAATGTTAGATTGGTTATTGCAAATTATATGCTGTTCTACAAATTATATTCATGATCTGCTAGCTTCTTTCATAGCAAAATTTGATTTAAGCTCAAGATTTAATCTATAAGCGGTCATATATAATTGTGATTATATTTGTCACGACAGAGACGGCCAAGAGTACTTCTTGTGCAACTAGTCTTCTGAGAGCAATAATTACTTTCAAAATTGAATTAACATGGAGAACCTAGTCATACATGTTATGTTCATATTACTTTTGATCTTTGGTTGGTATGATTTAACTTGGTTACATGTATACATGTGTATATATGTTTTGAGTATATGCTATAGCTTAAAAGATTCATATATTTATGTTTTAGTTAAGTCATTTGTGTGCTTATTATATCATGCCTTTGTCTTTATTCATGCTATAATTAAAATTAAGTATATGGTTATACCGTAATATTTACAACAATTAGCAGTGCCCAGTACGAGGATGCAAACAATACAAAACATCAATATTCCTATAGAAAGGACGTGGATAGGAAAAGAAATTTGAGGGAAAAAAAAAGGAGGAATGTGATTTTTTCACGTATACAAAGCGGGTACATCTACTGTTATCACCGTCAAATGTGCATTAAGATTGATGCAAACTTTTAAAATTCAGACCACCATCCTATCTTCTAATATTTGAAGATTAAACCTAAGGTACTTCTAAGGGTAATACATGTACCGTATGTACATGTGATTTTGTATTTTTGAAAAAGGAGTTTCATTTCTTTCCAACACATAGGCATGGACTATTGAATTTCGAAGAAAAATAAGCATTGTACTTTGCTGAGGACGTATTGTGTTGGAAATGTCAATGCCCTTTTTGTTTTTGGTTTCCCACCTAGTAGCAGTGTACTAACAGTAGATGGAGTGACGTACGTACCCAGCTGCTGATGCGGCTATTCTTCAGAGTTCATACCCTTTACTTCTAACCTTTTGGGGCAACATAGGTAGGACCAAGTTTGACTTTGGAAAAAAAGAGAGAGAGATCCAGTAAAGGGTTACAGTAAAAGTTAATATGGCAAGAAAGGGTAAAAGTTAGTAAGATGAATGCGAATACTGTACTAAAGTTCTCATTTAAGTACAACTAATGTATAATCTCAAAAAAAGTACAACTAATGTATGCATCACATATGTAGTAAATACTTGCTTGATCTGTATTAGCACCATCTTTTTTCTTTTGGGAAGATTTCTATTGGTAGTGTAGTGCCATGGACAAATTTAAACACAATTTAAACACACAAATTTAATGGTACACTCGCAAAGATTTGATATAAAAATGCATGGACATACTCCCTCTGCACAAGTTTGTAGGATATATTTTTTGAATGGTCTTATCTACAAGTATAAGATATATTTCATATCCTAATGTAAAATTAATGATATGTTTCCTCTATATCTCTAATAAATATCTAGTTTTATTTTATATTCTCTACATATATTGAATATAGTGTTTAAAAATAATAATTATGAGTAGCCTAGTCCTTTTTAATATCTCTTTAGTCTATATCTCAAACAAAAATATATCCTATAAATTTGAACGAAGGAGATAGCATTGTATAAATAAATCGGATAAAATGGTAAAGCAAGTGAGTTGTTGCATGTTCTCATCCTTGCAACGTACGCGCGACAGTAGTTTATTGCTTGGGAAAAGAAAATTTGTGCACATGCATGATGTAATCAGCACCAAGAAATAATATATCCTACAGAGGTTTAGACCAGGGAAGCAAGGTACAAATACTTAAAAGCTGAAGTTAAAATAAAAGAGCTAAATGAGTAAAGATTTCCACTGGACCACGCGCGCGCTCTCGCCGGCGGCCCGGTAGCAGTAGCAGCCACTTCTCATTCGCACCGCGCATTTGCACACTTGGACCCTACCAGACGGATGGATCGAAGTATTTAATCACACGATTAGTTTGCAATTGAGGTATTGTACTGTCTCTCTCTCGCTCTCTCTCTCTCTCTACACAGCAGCCCCGGCCCTCCGAAAGAGAGATAAAAGGCACAAAGAAAGAGAGCCCCCTCTCTTCCTTCTCTCCTTCACCAAAAGAAGAGGGAGAGAGAGGGATCACAAAGGGAAGGGTTGGGTTAGCTCAGGATTCCCAAGAATTCCATTCTAAAGGAGCAGAGCTGCCTCCTTGAAGCTTGGGAGTCAGTGCACGCCTGCTCCCTGTCCTGCTCCAGCGAAAGCGAAGCAAATCTTGGGTTTTTTTTTCTTCTCTCGGTTCAAGTGGGGGTTGGATTGGCTTTGGTTTGGCGGTGTGGTTGGGGGTGGGAAAAGTTTGGGTGTGGTTAGTTCTTGGCTTCTTGTAAGGCGCCCGTTTGGCTCGTGCCATTAAAGGCGGCGCCTTTTTGTCTCTCCCCCCTCTCTCTGCAGATTGGTGCCTACCGGGTGGTTGGGTTGGATTCTGGCTCCTGGAGGAGCTCTTTCCATTCGATTGCCGTTGGAAAGGCGCTGCCTTTCCCGCGTCTTCCTGCAGAATTTCGTGCTGCCCCCGGCGCCAACAGGTTCTTGGGTTCCGAATCTCGCCGTCGGCGCCGCTTTCTTCGCTGCTTTTGGTGCCAGGAGTTGGTTTCTTGGAGGATTTGTGGTGTTTCTTGGGAGGAATTTGGGCGCCTGGATGGGACGGATTTGAGCGGCTTGGAAGGAAGAGGAAGAGCGAGAGAAGAAGGGGAGAGGTTCTGATTTGATGGTATGTGCCATGAGGAAGCTCTTCTTCTCCGAGTTGACCGCCTGCAAGGAGACCAAGCTCCACTCCGCCTCACACTCATGGCTGCCCCTGGAGAAAGGGAAACTCTCCAAGTTCGCCGGACACTCCAGCTCCTCCATGTAAGCATTCTTGGCTCACCATCTCTAATTTCTTGCTTGATGTCGCAGGATGCTCCTCTAGTTGTTGATAAACCGTGTTGCTTAGTTAGTTGTCTGGTGTTCGTGTAGAGAAAAGCAAAATTCAATTTTTTTTGTTCCTGCTTGTTGGTTTTGGTGTGAAGAGCCGGCTGATTGAGATGTGCGTCCTATTTCGCTGGTGCTTGTGATGCAGAGAATCTCTGATGAAAATACCGGAGCTGGCGGTTCTGCCGCACTTCAAGCCTGCTGACTACGTGGACATACTGGCTCAGATACATGAGGAGCTGGAGTCTTGCCCTCCCGATGAAAAGTCGTGTCTGCACTTGCTCCAATTTCAGGTTTTCCGTGGGCTTGGGGAGGCTAAGCTATTGCGGAGGAGCCTCCAGTCTGCGTGGGAGAAGGCGAGCACAATACATGAGAAGCTGATATTTGGGGCGTGGCTGAAGTACGAGAAGAAAGGTGAGGAGGCGATATCGGACCTTCTTAGCTCGTGCAGCAAGTGCTCTCAGGACTTCAAGCTGCTGGATTTCATCTCGCAGATCTCCACTGAGTCACATGAGATAAGCTATGATGATGAGTCTGATGAATTTTTGGGCTCTCCGGTGGTTCATTTCTGGATAAGAGATGACATGATTGCTTGTGATCGGCGAAAGCTGGCAGCTTTGTCAACTCCACTGTATGCGATGCTTAATGGTGGTTTTAGGGAATCACATCTTGAAGTCATTGACATGTCTCAAAATGGCATCTCCCCTATTGGCATGTGGGCAATCAGTAAATTCAGCCTGTCAGGAAGACTACCATATTTGTCAGCAGACGTTATATTGGAAATGCTTGATTTTGCTAATAAATTCTGCTGCAAGGGCCTCAAGGATGCTTGCGAGCGAAAGCTTGCTTCTTTTGTGTGTTCAAGGCAAGATGCTATAGACTTCATGGAGTGTGCTCTTGAGCTGGGCTGTTCCATCCTTGCTGCTTCATGCTTGCAGGTGCTCTTGAATGAACTTCCAGAGTGCTTGAATGATGAACAAGTGGTTAGGATATTCTCCTGTGCAAATAAGCAGCAGAGATCAACAATGGTTGGAAATGCATCTTTCTCCCTATATTGCCTTCTTAGTGAAGTCTCCATGAGCACAAGTACAACATCAGATGTCACTATAAGCTTCTTGGAAAAGCTGGTGGAGTCAGCATCAGATTCTAGACAGAAGCAGTTGGCCTTGCATCAGCTCGCACGCACAAGGCTGCTAAGGAAAGACTACGCTGAAGCTGAGCGCCTGTTCAATGCAGCCTTTACCGCTGGTCATCTCTACTCGGTAGTGGGTTTGGCTAGATTGGCCTCTCTGAGGGGTAATAAACATTTTTCTCTCAAGTTGCTTGACTCTGTCATGTCATCTCGTTGGCCTCTTGGGTGGATGTATCAAGAGAGAGCACTATATTTGGATGGTGACAACAAGTTGGAAAATCTCAATAAGGCTACTGAGTTGGATCCTACCCTTACATATCCCTATATGTTTCGAGCGATATCTTTGATGAAAAGACAAAGTGTTGAAGCTGCTCTGATGGAGATCAACCGGATCCTGGGATTCAAGCTGGTTCTCGAATGCTTAGAACTAAGGTTCTGTTGCTACCTTGCTCTCGAGGATTATAGAGCCGCCTTATGTGATGTCCAGGCAATCCTCACGCTTGCTCCAGATTTTCGTATGATTGGTGGTCGGGTGGCTGCGAAACAGCTGCGTATGCTTGTGATGGAGAATGTAGAGCAGTGGACGACTGCTGACTGCTGGATGCAGCTTTATGACCGGTGGTCATCTGTGGATGATATAGGATCCCTCTCAGTCATATATCAAATGCTGGAGTCAGATGCAGCTAAAGGAGTTCTGTACTTCAGGCAATCTTTGCTCCTTCTCAGGTAACTTAATTAGTATATGTTATTGCACAGAATAATAGTTGGCATAATTCAGTTTGATACAGTCTGTCAATAATTGGCATTGTAGATGCTACAGCACATGGTTTGCATGCCTGTCATGTCTTGCACCTACTAATGTGTGGAAGTATCTGGAATGCCAATTCAGCAGATGGCTGATCAGCATAGTTGCACGTGCCTCCTGTGCTAACTTAGTTGCACATGCGTCCTGTGCTAACTTACAGCATGACCTAATTCTTTGACAGTAATCTCTGGGATATTAGGATTAATACAGTTTCATTTTGTTTTTTCCAGATTAAATTGTCCTGAGGCTGCAATGCGCAGCTTGCAGCTTGCTCGTGAGCATGCTGCAAGCCAACATGAACGGCTTGTTTATGAAGGATGGATACTGTATGATACTGGCCACTGCGAGGAAGGATTGCAGAAAGCGGAAGCATCCATTGCAATACAAAGATCATTTGAGGCATTCTTTCTAAAAGCTTATGCTTTGGCTGATTCGAGTCTTGACCCTTCAACCTCAGCAACAGTTGTATCGCTTCTTGAAGATGCATTACGGTGTCCCTCAGATAGACTTAGGAAGGGTCAGGTACGGGTTCTTTTTTCTTCCACATCTTTTTCTCAATTCCACTTAGCTAAATAAATCCTGCATTATAAGGAGTTGCTGTCCTGTTTCTTCTGTGACATGTTGGAAATGTAGAGATCCAGGAGGTCTTATACCAAAACAGGAATATTGTCGCAAAATTTGCTGAAGTATGCAAAAAAGGGTTTCATCTTGGGTTATTGGCAAATTATGAAGTGGAATTTTGTTGTCTTGTTTGTTGAGTTGTCTTAAACTCCCGCTATTGCTTTCGTACTATGCATGTTCATTTGCCGAATGACTAGGTAGCTCTTTATGGTTTAGATCAGGTGTTGTTATACTTATGTTAGAAGTTAAGATGTCCTATTCATTGTTTGCATTTAGTAATGGGAATGGCACTCTCACTATTAAAAACGGTTGTCCTGGTGCTCCTAACTTGGCAGCTGATCAACTGAGCTCTTGAGGGCACTCCAAGAGTGATTTGGTTTCCTATCAAGTGGCTAGCCTGTTTTCTAAATTAGAACATCCGATACCATCCATGGTACTCAGAATTGCCAATTTTACATGAACTGAGTGACCAGCCTTTGTGCATCAACTTAAGCTGATAGCTTAAAAATTATTTCTATAGCGCAGCCTCTAGGTTCATATATAGATGTATCTATAGCATTGTAGTTTGAGATGTTCAGAAAGAGTGCATCTTATGCATATAATTGTTTAACATCTTATAGGCTCTGAACAACCTTGGGAGTGTTTATGTGGATTGCGGGAAGCTAGACCTGGCAGCTGAATGCTATATCAATGCCCTAAAGATTGGCCACACCAGAGCTCATCAAGGCCTTGCCAGGGTCCATTTCCTTAGGGACAACAGAACTGGTGCATACGAGGAAATGAGCAAGCTAATCGAGAAGGCCAGGAGCAATGCATCAGCATACGAGAAGAGGTCTGAGTACTGCAATCGGGAGCTAACGAAAGCAGACCTGCAGATGGTCACCAAACTCGACCCTCTGCGAGTCTACCCCTACAGATACCGTGCTGCTGGTAAGCGCTGCTTCCTGCGTAGCATATCTAGTTTTCGGTATGACAGAAGATGTGACATGATTACAACCACCAGCTTCAAAGAATGAAACTTGGGATATAAAATTCTGGTCGCAGTAGTTTAATTTATTAGTAGATGTAGCTCATCTGTGGCCAACTCTCAGAGGTTTGTGCTATTTTAACTAACCAACTACCCCAGTTCCTAAAATGAACTGGTAAAAAGTCACTGTTATTTGCCATATTCTATAGTCAACTTGATCAGTAGGTGTAACAGCCATATATTTCATTCAGTTCCTAAATTAGCTCATCTGTTTAATGTTCTCATGCTGACGTAGACTCTTGTCTGATTTGGTCCTCAGTGCTGATGGACAACCACAAGGAGAAAGAGGCCATCACGGAGCTGACGAAGGCGATCGCCTTCAAGGCGGACCTCAACCTGCTCCACCTTCGTGCCGCTTTCCATGAGCACATCGGCGACATCTCGAGCGCCCTCCAGGACTGCCGCGCAGCCCTCTCCGTGGACCCCAACCACCAGGAGATGCTCGAGCTTCACCACCGGGTGAACAGCCAAGAACCCTGAGCCCATTGTTGTACATACAGGAGCTCTCATAGCCAACAATACCAGTGTATGTTTTATACCATACACAGCAGGTCATTGTGAGGATAGTAGCCATTTAGGTCCCTGCCCCCCAAACCAACCCATTTCTTGTGTCCTTAATTAGATATGTTGTTCATCATAGTGTCCTCTTTAGCAAATTATTGTCATTTGTGATTAAGCCTTCTAATTGTATCCTCCATGTGCCCCAAGCCCATGTGCCAAAAAAGTTTTGACTATCTCATGTGTAAATGAAATGGAAAAAGAATGGAGAAGGTCGTGACGGTGTTGGCGCAAAACTGTCAAACCGTGTAGCTTGCTAATATTACATTGATTGCACATGTGCTTGTTGGCTACTGATTATAAACTGAATAATCAGAGCAATGCCATGTGGATTAGAAAGTGTTATTTTTTTAGCAGTCATCATCAGCTAGAATTTGCATCCAGTCAGTGCTGACATGATTGAAGACTAAAGACTGAAGACTAAGGAGTGCAGCATCACTTTCTGAAACTGAATGGTCCATGAATGACGAATCTATGATGGTGTAATGCAGAGGAAAATTTATGGGATTCCTTTTTTCCATAAAAAGTGAGCAGCAGTATTAGCTGATATGTCTTGCTCTAAATACCTTCAACTTCTGACTTCTAAATTTCATCTTTATTTAGCTTTTTTTGCTTTTATTTTCTTACATTATTCGTGATGATATAATATTTTTTATCTAATTATTAAAAAAAGCCAATAGCTATTATAGTATATTTTTAATTATTATAATGTAAAAAAATCTAAAAATTATAGTTTATAAATCAGTTGAAGCACCAGGAGGATTATCTTCTCCTGATGCGTCATGGATAATAATGATGCCGTATGCATGCCGGTCCAGGCCTCCCAGACGAATCAGACGACTGGGTAAAAAGAGGCTTCTGCGGTTTCAGACTTCCGGTACAACGCTAACCTCGGATTCCACAAAAATGGACGGTCCGGATGGATCTCTGTGGACGAATGGAATGGTATAGTTTTTTTAAAAAAGGATAACTCTTAGGGTCTGTTTGGTAGAGCTCCAGATACTTATTTTTCAGCTTCTACTCTAGATTCTGTAAGAATCTACTTCTCTGAGAATCTGAAGCTATCTCTGAAAAGCGTTTAGCTAGTGGGTTGGCTCCAGATTCATAAAAGAGGAGATTTGAGGAGAAAAGACCATGATACCCTTAGTTTTAGCACTTGAAGTTTATTTATTTATTACTCTTTTTTATGTGTACACAAATTTATGAAATTTATCTACAAATTTCTCAGAGCCGAGTTGATTTAAATATAATATCACATGATATTGTCGCTGCAATGACAACAAAACAGAGCACTCCATTATTCCAACGTGAGTCAACAAGCAATTCAACAACTGTAATTACTAGATACTCGTGCATTCATCCTTTCATAAGAAGCAATCCATACTCGATGCATACATAATTAACATCACTTCTGACTAGTTTAGAATAATTGCCAATATATACATCATTGCTGTTAAAATGAACCAAACAAAATTGAATTAACTACCATGAATGCTATATCAAGCTACTAACTAGCACAAAAGCTAGAACCACCGCAGCATCCATGGACATAGCCATCTTGACATTCTTCTCTTCATTTTTGCCTTCAAAACCTCTATCCAGTCAGCTCCTCCCAAAAATTCAGCTTATCGAAACCTCAAAATAACGAACCACTGTTTCACAAGAGATAATATCAAAAATTCAGAAGAACTATCAAAATATTGCACCCTCCCAAACTACATGTTAAACCAAATATATATTTGCCACAACATCTTAGCATGACCAAATAACATACAAAATGCTTATCGAAATTCAGCTTTGCCTGATTTCAAATAGAACCAGATAGCCATATTTACTTCCAAAACAACCAACACATCACAACAATGGTGACGGCCATTGTTCTAATCTGCTCTGAATCTTGCCAACAGGCCATCAGAACAAAGCACCTATTGCGGCGGCGGTACTGGGGACCGGAGGGAGGTGGCGGTGGCGATGCTGTGGACCGGACGGAGGTGGCGTCAGGCGAGTTTGGAGGGAGGCGGCGGGGTGAGAGGAGGGAGGTGGCGGGACGAGAGAAGGAGGAAGGCGGTGCGATGTCATCAAGGGAATGGGACGGGGGTGGGCGTGCCCGGAGGGACGGGGTGGGCGGCCGGGATCCGCGCGTGGGGCGCGAGGGGAAGGGAGAGGGAAGCGCGCGCGAGCGGGAAGGAGGCGGCGGCGCGAGAGGGGTAGGGGAAGGGGGAGGCGACGGCGCGAGAGGGGAAGGGGGAGGCGGTAGGGCGAGAGGGCAAGAGGAAGGAGGGCGGCGGCCGGGGCGAGAGGCGGGGCGAGAGGAAGGGGCGCGACAGAACAGGGGGAGGCGGACTGCGCAAGAGGGGAGCAGACGGGGTATATCAGTGGCAAATTGCGGATAATTTGTTTTAACTTCAATGGGCAGATTTGATGTAGCGTGGACAGCTCCCCACGAGAATCGACCAAAAGACTGCTTCTCCTTTCTAGTTTATTTTAGAGTCTGCTTCTCGCGAGAAGCAGAATCTACTCATTTTGGGAATCTGGGTGTTTGGCATAGCTCCATGAGAATCTATTGAGAAGCTGAGAGCAGAAGCAGAATCTACTCATTTTGAGAATCTGGGTGTTTGTCACAACTCCATGAGAATCTATTGAGAAGCTGGTAACAGAAGCTGTACCAAACAGGGCCTTACTTTACCCACTAAACTTTTACAGTTATCTAATATTTAATCTGAAAATTCAAATAGGATCTTTTACTCTTTAAACTATTAAAATCATCTAGTTTTCACTTCTAAAAACAGTTTTTAGTAATAATTTTACTAACTAGATACCACATCACCAGTTTTCGACTAATAAAACAGCCCGCTCATCCGACACGTCATCTAGCTTATCCACGTTACCACAAATATGCCTTCTAGTCCCTCTTCCTCCCCTCTAACATCTTTCTTCTCTCCCTGCAGCTACAGCCACCACCCCCTCCCTGCGCCCATCTCCTCTTCTCCACCTCGGGCACTGGCAAGCCCAGGCCATGCTTGCCGGTGGCCGCCCATCTCCCCAAGCAGAACTTCTTGCATCGCACGCGCAGCTGCTGCCCTCGTCGCCGGATGCTCCGACGACTGAACTGCCGCCTGGCGCTGCAGTGGCTGGAGGACGGGCTCACCTCGCTCGCCCTCCCTAGGGTAAACTCTTTTGCGTGCGCCAGGCTCCTGCAGGGCTGCATTGCACGCGGTGACGCCTGCGGCGGCCGCGTCGTGGGGCGTGGCACGGCACGGTTCGACCTCTTCTGCGCCAACATCCTGCTCAAGTGCTCAACCTGTACGCGAAGCATCGGGCCCCTCGCCAGTGTGCGCAGTTCGTTCGACGGAATGCCGGAGAGGAACTTGGTGTCCTTCGTCACGCTCGTCCAGGGCCACACGCAACAGGGGGAGTTTGAGAAGTCCACGATGCTGGAGCTGAAGGGAGGGGCACAAGGTGAACTAGTTCGTGCGCGCTCACCATGGTGCTGAAGCTCCGTGGATTACCTGGGGCATGCACGTGCAACCTGGGCCATGACCAGAACGCCTTTGTCGGGTCCGCACTAATCTATGCCTACTCCCTGTGCGGGGTCGTTAGTGATGCAAGGTGCGTGTTTGACGGTATTGTGGGTAAGTATGCTGTTGCTTGGACTGCGATGGTTTCGTGCTATTCTGAGAATGACTGTCCAGAGAACGCGCTTTAGGTTTTGCTCCAAGATGAGGGTGGTGGGTTCTAAGCCTAACCCATTTGCGCTTACCAGTGTGCTCAAGGCTGCGGTTTGCAAGATGCCAAGAAGAAAGATCTTTAACTGGTAAAGTTGCTAAATTTTTCTTATGAGCCCTGAACTTCTTGATGCTTGCATGTGTGAAGTCTTTATTGGTTTCAGGTTAGTTGTTATTGTTGCTAGTTTAATGAGATTATTTGTCCAAAGCTGATCCATTTCTGTGTTATTTAGGTGGTAAAGACTATTGTGAAACTCTGGGATGCAAAAAGTGGTAGAGAGCTATGCTCATTATAAGTATTTTTGTTGCTCATATTAATGTTGAAGTTCTTTAGGGTAAAGTGGAATCAGAATGGGAACTGGGTATTGACTGCCTCCAAGGATCAGAGGTCAGTAACTGTTTGTCCTTTCCTTCTGCAAAGAAGTATACTCCAATCTTAGTTTTTCTCATCAATTCAACGTGCTTGTGCTGGTGATGTAGACCATTGGAGTTCATACTAATAAAGTTGACACCAAGCTTAAGAATGCCAGGAGAGAAGAAAGAGGTTGGAGGGGAGGAAGAGAGCGAGGGACTAGGAAAGAGATTTATGGTGATGTGGACAAGTTAGATGACGCGGTGGATGAGTGGGCTGCCATATCAATTGAAAATTAGTGACGTGGTGTCTACTTGGCAAAACAACTACTGAAAACTGCTTTAGCTGGGAAAACTAGACGGTTTTGACAGTTTAGGGGGGGTAAAACATCTGGTTTTATACTTTCAGGTTAAAAATTAGATAACCATGAGGGCTCAGGGTTAAAGTAGGCTTGTTCTTTTTTAAAAACCACTCCCACATGTTTTTCACAAAGCTAAAGAATAGCTGATTTTTCAGCCAATCAAGATTTTCAGCCTAACCGAATAACAATTTCAAATCCTTATTGCTAAAATTAACATCAAAATGTGTTTTAGAAGAACATGTTAACAAAATTTGATATCCAAACGACCACTAAGATCTGTACAATTTTGTGTTAAACCTACACTGTATTGATAGTATAACGCATGTCCTTTTTCTTGGTTTGCCTGACAATTTCAATAAAGATGATTTCAGCACCTATCAAAAAGGTGTCAAGACATGTATATGATCTCCATGATTTACGAAGGTGGATTGGGTAAATGATAGGTATAACCATCCACGCAGAGTGACAAAGTTTGGCCTTCTTGGCCCTGTGCCCATCGACAAATGTCAAAAAACGTCAAGGAAACTCACGTTAAGGGTAGCGGCCATCCCCAACTTTTCTGATGGATTTTCAGCAGTAAGCTTCCAGTAAGAGCCACATGTGAGAGAAGGAATCTGACTTCGTCGAATCTTTTACAGGTAGCACCTATCAGATGAGCATGGAGTGGAGAGGATAAGAGGGCTTAAGGTGATAAGTGTCACGATCCCGCGACTCTACTGGCGTCACACCAGCGAATTCGAGATTAATCGTAGCAGATTGGTTGGTAGAGAGAACAACTTGGAGGAGGAAGAAGAAGGAAATAAGTTTGGGAATGTTGTTCTTAATTCATCGATGCCCTCATTGGGATCGCCGCAGCGTTTACATAGGACTCAGACCCGAAGGCTCCGACTCACCACACACCAGCCTCCTGGCTTACATGGCCCAGCATTGAAACCTGTTAGAGCTAATCTTGTTTTAGTAGATTTAGTTTAATTTTTGGAGAGTTTGTTTAGTATTTACAAAGTATATATATTGAAGTAGAAAAAGAAAATAGGAATCCAAGTAAGATTATGAGTCCGAGTGTTAGGCTTGAAATTAGTCTTTATAAGACACAATAGTCATGTAATTGAAGTAAGGGAAAATGAGAGGAGAGGAAGAGAAATAAGAAGAAAAGAGGGAACGGTTGGTGCTCCAGAAAAGTATATCATCGTGTGCAAGAGATTAGTGAGAGTAAAATTCCAACAAGTGGTATCAGAGTTTGTTGATCTTGGTGGTGTCTGAAGAATATGAGTGAGAAGGCGAAAGCCTAGGGTGGGTTAATCTTCCTCCAGTGCCCTCTTCTAACGACCGACAATTACTCGGTGTGGGCAATGAAGATGAAGGTGAACATGTGCACCCAGGGAGTCTGGGGTGCAGTCGATCCGAAGGGGAAGGAAAACGAGGTGGACGACAAGGTGGATCAAGCGATTTTGACAATCATCTACCAAGTGGTGCCAGATTCAATGATGCTTCAGCTCATTGGGAAGGAGACGGCACGAGAAGCGTGAGAGACACTTCAAAAGATACACGAGAGAGTTGATCGTGTAAAGCGGATGCGGCTCCAGAATTTGCGAAACGAGTTCGAAAATCTCCAGATGGGAGAGGCCTAGTCGGTGGACGAGTTCGCCAGTAAGTTGACTTCGCTATACAGTCAGATGATTTCTCTTGGTGATAAGATGAAGAAATTTGTGGCAGTGAAGAAAAACCTGCGCGTGCTATCAGAAAAGTACGTACTTGTCATCACCATGCTCATGTACTCCCCTGACTTGGAGAAAAAAGAAGATTGAGAAGATCACCGGCTCTCTCAAGACGTAGAAGAGCTACTGAAGGGGTTTCAGTCTCATACTAAGCAGAGGTTTCAGTCTTATAACCAGCAGACGTTGCTGATAAAGGGAGATACAAGGAGCGGTGGCTCATCAAGCAGTCGCGGGCGAGGTGGCCAGAGTGGTCAAAGCGGCAAATGTGGCTGTGGAGATAACGCTTGGTAAGGCGGTAGTGATAGATCCTGTGATAAGTCACATATTAAGTGCTTTGAATATGGTGAATACGGGCACTACACGTTAGAGTGCCGCAGCCACATAAAATGTTTCAACTACAACGAATATGGACACTATGCTTCGAATTGCCAAAGTAAAAGGAAGAACGAGGAGGCAAACCTCACCCAAAATGAAGAAAGATGACGAATCAGTACTACTTGTATCATCATATGTTGAAAACGCACCGGCCATAGTGATATTGAACGAAAAGAACGTTGTTCCAAAACTACGCACGAAGGAAGACAACCACGATCACTCGGATCTGTGGTACTTGGACAATGGAGCAAGCAATCACATGACGAGAGATCGCTCCATGTTTCATGAGCTCGATGAGAAGATTTGGGGCAAGGTCAAGTTTGACGACGGCTCCACAGTAGAGATAAGAAGCAAAGGGACAATGCTCTTGCTATGCAAGAATAGAGATAAAAAATTGTTAACAGGGATTTACTATATACCAAGTCTGTGCAACAACATACTTAGTCTCGGACAGATGACGAAAAAGGTGCAGGGTGATGTTGCAGGATGAGTTCTTGCTTGTCTATACCAAAAACAATGACCTGTTGATGAAGGTGAAAAGATATCCAAACCGATTATACAAAATTTTCTTGAAAACTTGTAAGCAAGTTTGTCTAAAGAGCGGCTTGGAAGAGTCAGGAGATGGCGGGACCCAAGGGCGAGATTCGCTGAGCGTAGCTGGGGGCAGCCAAACAAGGCATGCAGAAGGCCAAGATGGCGGGACTCAGGTGCGGCACATGCAAGCTCAGAGGGAGCGCATGGAGAGCGGCTTGGATGCACAAGGTGGTGGCCCCATGGCTAGAGCAGGTGCGTGCGAAATTGAAGGTGGCACGCATACAGCTGCAGACAGAGGACTTCGTGCGGGCGGTAGACACTCAGGAGGAAAAAGTGTACAAGTTTCAAGAGGAAGACTTGGAGTACAGGTTAGTGCATTTTTTGTGATTTTGGGGAGGCGTCGTCAACGGTGGAGACAGGATACACAAACACAAAAAATAGAGGCGGTTTAATCTCGGATAAGATGTATGCGGGAAAGTGAGCAGGCTTGGTCTAAGAGAAATGAGTGGGAGGCTCAGATAATAGCGAAGCTCAGGTGGGCAGGCAAGGGAGGATGAGTTCAGTCCAGGTGCGAGGTGCGGCAAGTGTCGGATTGTGCGAGGCTCATGATGGAGCAAGTGTAGGCGGTAGGGCAGTGATGACCCAGCAAGGAACGGTTCACAGGAGTGCAAATAAAAGGAAGAAGCAGAAGACAGAGAGAAGATTGGTGTAATCAAGACGAAGAAACAAGATTAAGGGGGTGATTGTTAGAGTTAATCTTGTTTTAGTAGGCTTGGTTTATTTTTTTGAGAGTTTGTTTAGTATTTACAACGTATACGTATTGAAGTAGAGAAAGGAAATAGCAATCCAAATAGGATTATGAGTTCGAGTGCTAGGCTTGAAATTAGTCTTTATAAGGCACAATAGTCATGTAATTGAGGCAAGAGAAAACGAGAGGAGAGGAAGAGAAATAAGAAGAAAAGAGGGAGCGGTTGGTGCTCCAGAAAAGTATATTATCGTGTGTAAGAGATTAGCAAAAGTAAAATTCCAACAAAACCCAAATAACACACGCTCACACTAAGCTACAGATTACTTGCTAAGACCCACTGCCAACTCCGGGTTTGATCTGTTTCCTGGACACTAAAGGTTTCAGGAGCCTAGCCAAACAGAGCCTTAGATGGTTACCACGACATCTCATGTATTCGCGGATAAGATCGTTATAGAATTGTTTGGCAAACTTTGTCAAGAATCTTCTTGCTCAATTTTTTTTATGACAGCTTCGTCTCGGCCGACTTCAAGGGATCAAGTAGCATAAGACGATCAGTATATGAACCAGATACAACCACAAATTTATGCCGTAAGGCGTTTTGCGGATGTGATTTCTGATTGCCATTTTGATGTGCCCATCGTTTGCAAATTAGATAGTCGTAGGATCGGTGGATATCCTTCACTAATAATCTCCTAGCTAATAGTTTTGTGTCAAAATTTACTTCAGTGGACTAGCTAGCGCACGAGGATTAGCCTACCCAAACTTTGGAGAGCCCGTTTTCACTCATTTTAAATCTAAATTTAATAAAATTTATTTCTAAATTTGTCTAAATTCAAAATCTATCTATTGACAGTAGAATTTTTCAATTTTGAGTTCATTATTAATTTTTTTGCTCACGTGTTTATTTACTTTCCGATGTGATCGTCCGAGTAGAGTACGAGGACACAGAAGAGTCGTAGTACGAGATAACTCAAGAATTTTAAGACCAACGTGCTTGTGAGCCGAGTCAATAGTTTGATCATATTGGTCCTACATTTTTTGCAAATTTAATTAATTTAAATTGTCAAAATGCATGCTATTATTTGTTATTTAAATATATGTTAAACTTAATGTTAGATATATGCCTACTTGACATTGTAGTATTATTATACCATCATTTGGACATTTGAATCATATAATCCTTGTCACCTGGATACTTAATAGTAACTCTACTAGCTATAGGTCGTACTTAAGCATCATGCTAGTCTTGCTTAAGTACACTGGATGATGGATTATGAAGGCCTTGTGGTGATCTTCTTGATTCACATGTCCAAGGAATGTGTGAAATATAATAAGTTGATTATCTTTTATCGGTAAAGTGTATAATCTCTGCAGAGTATAAACTGTTCGAACAGCCGTACCCATGGTCAAGGGTGGGCATAGAAAATTACTTGAGTTAATTTTTATTTCAAAAACTTTGTGGATAGAATAAAAACTCGACAGATGGATGTAATCCTGAATTTGGTTTCCCTAGGTGGATGTAACCTAGTGTTAATAAATAGGTGGATATAACCCTAGTAATAAAAAACTAGCATATAGTGGATGGAACTATATAATAGGTGGATGAAACTTGCAACGTAGAAATATTGCATACTTTCACTCTTTTTAATAAAATATGGCTTAATAAAAATGTTAAGTCATAGGATTTTCTCATACTTGTATCTTTCAAATATTAGCTTTAGCAAATAAAAGAGTTTAAGCCCACCTTTGTTAAACCTTGCATGTATAAATATTACATTCTGTGTGTTAGCTCGCAGAGCATTGTTTCTTATGCTCACTCTCGGTCACAAAATCCTTCAAAACCTGTGGACCAAGGACACTACGCGTACTACGATGCCTCAAGAGTTAATAGTAAAGAAAACGGAGGAGATTAGGATAGTCTATAGTAGTTTAGATCTCACTCCAGTCTTACTGACTAAGTTGGTGTTAGTGTGAACCAATATTATACAAGTCCTTGGTTAATATTGGTTGCACATAATTTACCCGAGTGCTTGCCTGTGGCGAGATGTGCCCTCCCCTTTTGCTTTCACTTCCGCTTCCGTATATATGTAATGAATCCATTTGGTCCGATCGGTACTTATTGTAAATTTGACCCGATGCGGTTTATGTAAACTCTGATGATGTAATATTAATGTATGATATGGTTTATGCTATGTATGGAATGATGGAATGATATATTCTGTGAGCATTATCTACTGATTCAGAGAATAGTATAGTGGTATTACATGGAATTCTGGATTGGTTAAATCTGGATTCGACAATAGGTACACGTGAAGTTCAAAATCTGAAATTTGCACTTGGTATTGCTTTGCAATTATGAGCTGGGAAGGCGTGTGCTAAAACCGGCTAAGGAATTTTGAAAATTTCTGTGCAACTGAATCAGGACTTCCAGGATTGTACTAGGAACCTATTGTTATTAGTGCAGTTATGCGCCATGAACAACGAGCTAGAAATCATGACTCGAAACAGTCTTCTACTTGAGGTTATACTAGCACTGTATTCTTTGTACTTGTGCGATGTAATTGGCATCTCTTTTCAGACAATGGTTAGTTGATAGATCCTAGAATCTGAGTGGGAAGCTGATTGGAAGGACCCTGCATCTGCCGGAGGTTTGTCGTGCAAAGGAGAGTTTGTTTGGTCTAACACAAGCAATCGATGAACATCTTTTGCCTGCCATGAAGGCTACACACTGCTAGACTGCTTGTTGCTCAATGGTGATGAGTGTCTCATCATGCCTATGGATCGTAGGCTGCTATTTGTGTGGTCAATCAAACATCTTTTAGAAAGATGTTTTCTTTTCAAAAGCGCTTTGGTTATTCTGATTTTATGCTTGATTCTTTAACATGCACTACGTTCATTTGTAATCTGATCCTACCAAACTTACTCAAAAATACAGAGCGAATGAGGATTAAAGAGGTGGATGTTGGACTGGTGGCAGTTTTTGATGGTCATAGTGGTGCTGAAGCTAGTGAGATGGCTTCTAAGCTTTTGCTGGAGTACTTTTTGCTCCATGTTAATAATGAATATTGTGTAAGTATTCATGAGCCCCAATATATAGTATATATAGGGAATATAAAGAAATATTATAAAGGAATATGCTATATACATATAAAAAAATATAAAGGAATTCCTATTCTAACATTATGAACAGGTGATGTAGAATAGTAGCTACACAAACTGTGGATGATTCTGAAAACTGTAAAATTTATGGAATTTCTGTCGGGAAAATGTAACTATTCTTATGCATGTCAAAAACAAAATAGGACCAGAAACAATTAACATAAAGATGAAATAAAGGAACATCATTGTTCCTTCCCCTGGTGACTGACTTTTCATCTCTGATCCTGATATGATATGACATGTTTGACTGTAGTCCCACTAACTACACTCCCAGTAGGATGAGAAAAAATTGATTTATCCCAGGAAACATTTACCTCCTTTGGTTGTTCATAATGTGGATGATACAGCGCTGATCAGAGCTGTATCGACTGGATTAGGTTTGCCACCAAGTTTTAGATCCAAACTCCCTTATCAACTCATGAACTGCATGGCCACTCCATCTCTGCGCCAGGCTAAAAAGGAGGCATCTTTTAGCGTAATACTCATGCTACGCTCACAAGAACTAGTATAAAGCTTTAAGCAACCTCGCGTGCACGCGGTAACCCTTACCCTTCGCCGAATGCGACGCCGGAGCCGGCGCCGCCGCGGAGCCCGATTCGATCCCCTCGGAGCCCTACTGGAACCCAAACCCTTGCTTGTTCCCGCCTTGCCCGTTGCCTTCGCCGGCTTCTCCGGCTGCGACGGCGGCGAGGACGGGGGAGGCGGCGGCTCCTTGAGGACGGCGCGGTCGCTCTCCTCCAGCGGCACCCGCAGCATCTCCTCGAACCGCGCCGTCCTCCTCTCCACATCGCCCATGGGCGTCGCCGCTGCCTCCGCCTCCGCGTGTGGCGCCTGGAGCCGGCGCGCGACCGCGAGCGCTGTCCTCCCACCGCCTCTCCACCATCGACCCCGCCGCGTAGTGCGGGGACTCGCCGACGAAGAGGTGGAGAAGGAAAGGGTAAGTGGGCCCGGGTGGCTGCTGACGTGGAACCGAACGAGTCGGGGAGGTTGTGGTGTGCGTCTCCGTCTCGGCTCGCCACGTGGCTTTTGCGCTGGTGCTATGGAATCGGGACCGTTGGGACAAGCTAGGCTCATTTCCCGCGTTGCAACTGGGGCTGAGCCTAGGAAATCCGCGTACTGAGTACTGGGTCACTTGGGGTGTTTGATTGGTGGGATAAAATTGAATAGGATGGAACGGTACAACTAGTATAAGATTGTTTTGGATGCGATGGTATAAGCAGGTTGTTTGATTGATTTTTTATAGGATGACACAGGACGTGAACAAAATCATGTGGGACGGTCATCAAACGGGATGATAAAACATAAAAGGAGAATATTCCATTTTAGGGGGTGATCGTTTCGGCTTCAGCTTTTTTTTCACTATTCACTACACTATCCACTAACTCACCATGATATTTTTCACCAGCTACGTTGTTTTTTCAAAAGCCAAAAGCCATCGCTATTCCGATCACCTCCTAAATAGAACCATACCATCCTAGGTCATATGGTACGATTCAACCGACCAAATGCATGAATAGCATCATATCCTGAACTGAACCATCCCGTTCAACCTGATACCTCCATCCAAACACACCCTTAGACGAGTAGGATCATTTAGCTTCTAAAAAAATAAGCAGATATGAAGTTAAAAGCTACTCTCCATCGACTCGACTCCGTGGATAAAAACCCAAGTTAAAAGGGACATTCCCATGCCATCTCCACAAAAAAAAACCTAGATGGCTTTTGGTTCATGGTTTATACTACAATAACTAGCTTTCAAATGAGGTGTCTTTTCAAAACGATGTCTACAAATTGATTGTAATAGACATTGTATCGACTTCAGCTATATTGATCAAAATCGCATATAAATATCTGTATCTTTGTATTCTCTTTCACAAACAGTCAGAATTTAAAAATTTCATATATAAATTATAGCTTAAAAAAACGACCTTTATATCTTTTTCTTGCCCATAAGGGATCCAGGTCCGTGCCACGAAATCTGCAAGGGGAGTTTGCTACAAGCCTTGTAACACTAGGAAGCTCCGTTAACTTCTCAAGAGAAGAAAAACTTTGTCGACGCGACTACACTAAGCATTCTTGCGTGATTCTCTAAACATAGCCCAAAATTACCTCTGCAATTGCTCGTTGTGTTTTAGTTTTACTATTTTTTTAAGAAACACTGGGTTTTACTAGACTGGCCAGCCAGAGAGGCCAGGAAACCGTGCGGCAAACAGTAAATTGGACGTGCTGGTCTGACGTGTCGTGCTTGAGTCAGTACATTGGTATAATGGGCCAGCTTAGCCCTCATTAATAGTAACTCTTCTATATTAGTATAATAAAATTACTTACGGTTGACAATAAAATTAGTTGTGTTAGAATTACTATACTTTTCTAAGTGTAGACAGATGACTTAATTATGATTGGCAATAAAATTAGTTGTGGCTGACAGTAAAATACTTACTATCGTGCTTAGTGGGCCATCAACGGCCTGTTGTGCTAAATATGTCTGGTTCAGCCTAACACGGTTTGACCCTGACAAGACACAACACGATAACTTATTCAAACTAACTGTACCAATCTAATTGAGCTGTCCTCTATTTAGACCCATGCCATACCGAGCTGGACGCCCATTTGACCAGGTATGTATTTTACCTAGAAACACCACTCCGCTGTTTTTTTCCCTCATATAATCATCAACAAGTCTCGCTGCGGGCCCGGCCCAGCCCAAAGCACGGTTGCTTCGCTCGGTCGGCCATGACGAAGCTTCCCACGGCCGAATCGACACAGGCTCGCAGGGCGGATGACGCATCCGACACCACCTTCTCCTCCCTTTCCTCCACGACTCCGACTCTTCCTCCTCCCCTCCTCGTAGATCCGATCGCCCAATCGCCTCGCCTCGCGCAGAGGCCCGATCGGAACCCACCCACCCGCCTGCCCACCAACCAACCGCCGCGTTGCAAGATTCAGATTTGAGGAGGAGGAGACGAGAGGATGGGGGCGTGGATGTCGCGGGTGTGGTTCCTGATGTTCCCAGCCAAGGAGTACAAGATCGTCGTGGTGGGGCTCGACAACGCCGGCAAGACGACCACGCTCTACAAGCTCCACCTCGGCGAGGCCGTCACCGCCGCGCCCACCATCGGCAGCAACGTCGAGGAGGTCGTCTTCAAGAACATCCGCTTCGAGGTCGCCCCGTGCCCTTCCTTACTTCTTCCGTCTGCATTCTAGTCCAAGTTTTAGGCCAGATTTGCTTTGCTGGTAGGCTGCCCTGCTGCTTGCTCCATGATTGATACCGCCGAATCTAGTAGTAACGGGAAAGCGTGGTCAGATGCAGTTGTGGATGAATGTTTCTCCGTGAGATCAAGATCCATCTAGGCTCAAAAGGGGGAGGAGAAAGGAAAGAAAGGTTCTTTCCTAATGTACTTCGTAGGAGGATTTGAGAGGCGATGAGCGGCAGCGGGTCTTGGCCGTCTGCGCAGATCTGGATAAGTTTCAGTATTCATAACTCGACTCACCTGTGAATTTCTTAACGAGAATGGAGATTGGACTGACTGGAATTGTAGTAGAGTGTAGATGAATTCCTCTGTTTTGTTAGATGTATGCCTTATCTTAGAGTTTCTTAGCTTGTACATGTTAGTATGTTGCTGATGGTGAATACCACATGCCTCTATCTAGACTAGCAGTAAAAAACCCTTCTTTGGTGCCCTTTCGTCCCTTTTTTAAATGTTAGAAATTAGTACACAGTTAGATCATATGAGCAATTGGGTTTTCTCCTCTGAAAACGCATTATAACTCTTTGGTGCTCTGTGCAAACACTAACACGAGTGTTATTGTGTTTGCAATGGTTTTTGCTTGGACAATCGAGTCTTCTTACTACTATTGATTCCTAGATGAGGTCTTACTTCAAAGTACCACTCTGGATTGGTTGTCACTTGGATTGGTACCAAAATTTGGCTTGCCCTGGAAACTTTGGTAATACCAATACAAAACAGGCCAAATCCTAGGCCAATTTTTGGGTGGTGAAATCCTTCACCAATTTTCAGTAGGGTGTGGATTTGGCCACAATCCAAAACACCCATATTTTACTAAAATTTTGGTCATGCCCCCATTTTGGCCATTACCAATTTTTGGTAGGACTAGCTGGGGCACAAAACCAAACATGCCTTGGCCCATTCATATAGACTTTTGACTTTGGCTTATAAATAGTAACAGCTTGTAGAGAGAGAGAGACTCGCGTGTAATTTTGGCCGATATAAATGAAGTCGCTGCAATATGTACTACTTTCGACTAGTAGACTCCGTTTTAAAAAGATAATCCGTTTAAAAGTTAGGTGTTATAAAAAAGCTATTTATTGTAGAAACTTAGCTTTTAGAAGCCAATATTCATATTGGCTTCTAACTGCAACTTGCATTAAATTCTGTGCCTGTTTATCTTGAAGGTTCTTTGGTTCTTTCATGTCACAGGATTGATCAGACTGTCTTTTTATGGCAATTCCAATGTGTTATTTGTACTTAAATTCATGTTTGAATGAACTAGGTGTGGGATCTAGGAGGACAAGAGAGTCTACGCACTTCATGGGTAACATACTATAGAGGAACTCATGCTGTCATTGTAGTAATCGACAGCACTGACCGTGCTCGTATCAACATCATCAAGGATGAGCTCTTCCGGTTGCTTCAGCACGGGGACCTTGAGAACGCCGTGGTCCTTGTGTTTGCGAACAAGCAGGATCTCAAGGACGCCATGTTGCCAGCTGAGATCACCGATGCCCTCTCCCTGCACAGCATAAAGAATCACGACTGGCACATACAAGCCTCGTGTGCGATCACCGGGGAGGGCCTCTATGATGGCCTCGGCTGGATAGCTCAAAAAGTCACCGGCAAGGCTACGACAAGCTGACCGTCTGTATTTCCATGAATTTGTTGTAGGCAGCAGGATGGATTTGTTGTTCCTGCCGCTCCAGTGTATTTATGTTGCATATCTGAAAACTGCCTGTATTCCCACCAATCTGAATATACAAAATGCAAATTTGCACGCCATCAAATGAGGTGTTTTGTTAGGCTTTGGCTTCTGATGCAACAATAACTAGTTTTTAAATAATATATTTTTTAAAAGTAGGATCAATAAGTAGATTGTAGTAAACACTGCACCAAATTTAGATATACTAGTTAAAATTATATACGATTATTTTTCTTTATGTACTGTCTTTCGTAACAGTTAGAATTTAAAAATTATAAATTAAAAGGTTAAAATCACATCCTAACTGTATACCCCTGTTGTGACAGTATGATCTTATTGCTGTATACCCCTGTTGTGACAGTACATAGGAGAGCGTATTAGGCGAGAACTCAACGCACCTTGAGATAGGATAGATAATAATGTCAGCTCCCATTTGAGATCACTAGTCAGCTTCAGCACTGACTGTATTCTTATGCGCAAATTGGACGGATGTGATTGGTTCCCACACTTATCAGACGGGCTGGATATAACCGAGATATCACTATCCCATCTTGACGTGAGTTGTCACCTGATACGCCCAAGTAATACGTTGGAGACCGGTCAGGTGTCAAATCGTTGATTTCTTTTGTAGTGCGGCAGCATGTCGCTTCCAAGTGGCAAAAGAGGCAGAACAGAGGCAGGTCGAGCAAGCAAGCATCTGCTTTTTTTTTCTTTCAATTTATTTAAGGTGAATGTCACTTGAAACGTATAGTTTATTTTATTTTTTTATTTTTTATTGTTTCTTTTTATTGTCTATGATGATGTAATATTTTTAATTTTTCTTATTTTTCTCTAAAAAACTAATAGCCGCTGCAATGCAATTTCAGCCAAAAACCACAACTAGAAGTTGAACTTTCTTCCCCAATTCAGCAAACCTGGCAAAGTTTTGTTTTTCTTTCCCCTTGGCCTCTCAGGTTTCTCTCACCAATGGCATCATTTTACGCTCCACCTCCCCTAATCCCAGCCTAACTATTCACCTTCCGAAACAAAATTGTCGCCGCCAATGTTCCACCACCGTTCACACTACCCTGCCGCACCGCCAAACCTCTGTATGCTTGTGTAGAGCCCTCTAACATACTCTGACACCATCCAACAGTATCCTTGACCAACGCCAAATTGGACAAATCGGAGCTCGTCACCGCCGCACCTCCCTTGTCCCACGGCCAACCTAACGTGCCGCAATTAGCCCTCTCACGGCCGACGTGCTATGCCGCAAACCTTGACCGCCACCATCCACCAATTAAGGGAGCGCTGAAGCCAAGGTGCCACGTCATTGCGGACCTCCCTACCGCCTCACCCAAATATCACCGAAAGCTCTCTCGCCCTCATCCCCAAGCACACACGCCACCCAAGTAACCCAACCACTGCTCCCCACTACCTTAACTAGCTATAAAAGCCACGAGCTCTCTCCATGAATCACTTTGGTACCCAATAGCTTCCTCAAATTTCCCTCATCCCTTGTTGGCCGAAAGATCACTGCCACCACTGAAAAACCTCTCGGTAAGCCATTTTTCAATTCATGTTATTTACTCCACTATTCTTTAATTGCTTTTGCCTGTAGCTTCTCCACGACCTCCCAAACACCACCGCCAAGTTGCTTTGGCTCCCCCAAAGCCCTAGGCCACCGGTGTAGACTTCCTCTGCCGGCCAAACCACCCCACCATGGGTAGGCCACCGCAGCACCCTACAACTCAAACCGACACCACCACGACCCTCTCCTTGTCCCAGTGATGCTCAAACCATGATGCTCTCACAATTTTAGCCATCGATTAGCCCTTGTGTCATGATCAATCCCGTCAGATAGACCACACCGCCGACTCCCTTTCGGCTACCCCCAACCCTCACCAAGCCCTAAAATGGATTCCTCTTTATCTTAGGAACCCATCCATATCCACCTCTTCCCTTGGGATCCCCCATAGCTACCAAATTTGGCCTCAACGTGAAAACTCTGTTTGGCTGCTATAGTGCTGACTGAAGCTTGAAGAAGATGCACTATTCATCTGGGTTTTGGGCCAGAACAACCCAATGCTCCAAGTTGACCGGGCCAAGCCCATTACTATTACCTACTATTCATCAACCAGATCAACTCAGAGCAACCCGAATCACTGTGAATGAGAATCGACCCGAGCACATGGTAGAAACCGATCATGCTCATCTCCGACCCATGATAAATAAATAGACATCCGTCATCGTTCATCCAAAAACCCAAAAATGTATGTATACTCGTTTTGGCCCTCTTGACAACACGAAGCCCATTTTCACCTCTATTTGGCCAAATTAATCACCAATGAAATCCCAATCAACCTGAACACCATTTCAAACCTAAACTCGATACTGTTCGAACCGTTGTTGTTCATCAAAACTTGTTAGACATACAAATACCCATTTTGACCGTTTTAACATCACAGAGCCTATTCTCAACCCCATCAAGTGTTTACTAATAAAATCCTAGACCGCCCAAACACCATTCCAAACCCTAAATCCAAAATAGTCCAAGCGTTTATTGTTTGCCAAAACCTACACACACACACACACACATACCCATCTTGACCATTTTTGAACCATGAAGACCACTCTTAACTCTGTTTAGCCTAAATGGACTCCGCTAAAACCCTAGCTAGCCCAAATATCATTTTAAACCTATGTCCAGTACTGTTCCGGCCATTACTATTTACAGAAAACCCAATAACACATATACAACCATTTTGATTGTCTTGAGCCCACCTAGCCAATTTCCAACCCCGTTCAGTCAAACTAAGCACAATGTGAACTCAAACCATTTTTCTTTGTGTCTTTTGGTTATTTTATTGTGTTTTATTCCTAACTTGCATTATGCAAAGTAGAAACTTATTTACATTTGTTTTTCGCACTAGCATATGGACCCAGCGAGTTGGTCAATAGATAAACTACATGAGCAATTAAAGTAATCGAGAATAAACTTGAAGCCTACAAGAAAAGACTAAAGATATCGTAAAAGGGGGCAAGTCACATGTTTTTTATTATGTTGAACCTACTTCCTTTAATTATTTAATTATCAATACTTTTATTATTCTTTATTTGTGTAATATTATTTTATTTAAAAATAATTATTTATAATACAATGGTAATTAGTTATGTCCTACCACCAAAATGCCATGTTTAATTTGAGATCATATTCACTTTGACAAGCTTCAGTAATAATAACTACTATAAAACTTACTATGGTATATTAGGAACTCAAATGTTTTACACCACTAAGTATTTTGGTATTTTATCAATAGTTTTATAAAATTGTACTAGAGTTAAGGAGGAATCATGAAAAACCATTAGATGATTGGAGTCCACGATCTTACCTTAGGAAAGAGGCTTGGGATGAATTGGTGGCAGTGCCGTGGAGCACTGAGGATTTGGTTGTGGATGGTTGCCTCGTGGTGAAAAGGACTGGAATCTTATGCTAAGTAAAAGATACAGAAATCACTCGACCACAAAGTGTTGACTTGTCAAACATGGTCTAGTAACTATTCAAATCAATTAAATATCTACAGGAAGGTGGGGATTCTCTGCAGGAATGGCCCAAGGAGAGTGGTATGAGAACGGTTAAATCATACTTGACAACCGTAGGTCTACTCAGAATCAAGTGGTAGCGTTTCATATTGGCTAGTGGATACCCGACAATATGTGGTCAATAACCTATCGGGTAGAGACTAGATAGAGGAGAGTAGTGAAAGATCTTGTTTTCTCAACTCAATCGCATATTTCCTGTTACGTGTCTAGACATTGAGAGTTTGAGAAATTTGTAGGTAAAGTTGAGCAACTCTGCAGAATATAACAAATGGTATTCAAATGCACTGTACTTCTGGTTAATGAAGCTATATTTCCTAGGTGATTCCAAAAACAAGGCATAAATAGATTTTGAGAATTTGGTAATGAAAAATATGGTTAATAAACCCCATTGTTTTAAATATTGTTTTAAAAGTATAAAGTTCTTTACCAACAAACTTGCATCCACAAAATTAATGATAATGAACCCAACACATTCCATCTCTTGAAATACTTGCAATTAGTTAAATAGCATTTTCTTATATAGCTTGCTGAGTATCTAATGTACTCAATCTTGCTTAATTTCAATAGAACGTATACGAAAGAGGAAAGGATCTATCAAGTTTTCGTGTTAGGGTTACGACCGCGCTCAAACGTTTCTATAGAGATTTCTTCGTTCTTTTAAATGTAAGTTTTGGGTTCGGATGCCCATAATATTTCTAAAGTTGACCATTAGGTCCTATTTTTAATCAAGTTAATCTTTTTTAAATGTTCGTAAGTAAATATGATACTTTTTCTGTCTGCAACTAAACTCCTAGTCTACTACAGGTTGTACGACAACCCTGTTATAAAAAACAGATACCTTATAGAACCTTTAAACCAAAAGCTAGCTAGAGCATCAGCTAAGCCTAGCCGGCTGCAGATGCTGGGAGCGTACGATGCAGCGATGTTACATTTGTCAAGCGTCTGGCTAGGTCTTAAGGTTTTATGGAGCTGGCAAGCAGCAACGTGACATGAAGTGTACAACTGACGGGGAAAGGCCCTTACAAATAGTACGCAGATGATTTATGCCATTGAATTGATGATCGCTTGTGATAGGATGGCACTACGTGTGCTATCACGTTTACGATGTGCGCCGCTTTCAGGCGTGCGCAAACTTTTCAAACTTTGTGTTGGCCACATTGCGCCAACATTTTGACTACCGCTGTAGGTAAAATTAATGAATAAAACTGGCCTTTGTGTTTCTAACAGATCTAATGGGGAAAAGATCTTTCATAGTTTTGTAATTTTATATCTTTCTTACTAATGCTGATGTAATTCGGTGGTCAAAATTGCATACTGTAGATTGTCCATATGCCCAAAACTATGTACATTTGTTTGTAAACAGAGGGAGCACTGTGCGACAATGAGAGTTCAAAATTGTCATTACCTGTGATATGAAGTTGACATGTGGCGCTAGGCTTCACATGTCAACTTCATATTGGATTTTATTTGGCTATTTTTCCAGTTTATACCTCTTTGCTATGGTAGTGAGCTGATTTCCTTTTTTCCTATCAAATAACGATTTGATTTTGTAGCGGCAGTAGTTTTTGTAGTCAAAGGCATTTCCTTTTTCTTTTTTAATGCAAGCAAAAATTGCTAGAATACTACTGTCGATGTTTAATATCGATCTCATGTATGATTTCTTGGATTCGAGAAAAAACTCTTAAGACTCGTATGATCATGCAAAATAAAGACACAGGAATTTTTATACAGGTTCGGACCTTCTTCTAGGAGAATAACAACTCTACATCCTATGTTACTATTACTGAGGAAAAGATTACAAGCGTGAATAGTGTGAAAAGTCTAGCACTCCTTTCAGAACTTCTCGCCCCCATCCTTCTTCAATATCAACTTTTATATCGGTGACGAAGTGGTGTAGTTTTTTCTTACCAGAAGACGTCTTAACATTTCGGAGTTAACCACTGGATAATGGTTATTGTCAGAGAAATGTGGGCAGCCATTCATCGTAGCACGATTGTTTTCAGAGAGACGTGGACAAAATCATATGCGTTATAGAGTATAAACATATGTTCTAACTCTCTTGTTAGACAGATCTACTGTGAGAGTAGATTAGTCAAATATAGAAGAATAATTAAGGAGTCACAGCAGATCTTACAACTCGGTATTCATAAGAGAATTTATGACTAGGTAGTCGTAGTAAAATTTATGATTACTCTATGAAATTTTTTTCTTATCGTTAAGGGATGTATTCAAATAATATAATTACATCATAAATAAAGAGTTATTATATCTTCGTCAACCACGTATACTCAAGAGAGAAGAATTTATGTTAGAAGACTCACGCGTGTTTTACTAGTTGGACTATAATTAATAGGTAGAGCGAATGCGGTTATCTTGGACGCTCCGAAATTAATTAGTGATATTCCATACGTATGGTGTGGAATCGTCGCAGAGTATTTGCTGTAGAAAAATACTATTCCCCGTACGTCATCTTTTCGCCTTGTCCAATTAAAGAAGGAAACATCAGGAACCAAACCCCCTAAAAAATTGACACAACTCCCTTGTCCATTCATGCCCCTCTCCATCCCAAGCGAGGAACGTATGAACCCTAATATTAGCCATGATAGTTATCAAAGAAAAAAAATAGCCATGATATATATTCCTTGAGCCCACCACACCAAAGATGCCCCTCACTGCCATTTGGGCTCTTCCTCTTTGCAAATTGCACCGCCCTTCTCTCTCTCTCTCTCTCCTCATATAAGTCAAACCATAACACTCATAATTTACAATCTATAAATATGCCTTCGTCTCTCTCGCACACACAAAAAGGAAAGAAGCATGGAGGGCAAAGCACTTGTGCTCCTTCCTCATGGTCGCCTGACAGTTGCAGCACCTTGTGTGCATGAGAAAGGTGTTGGTCTGATGAAACAAAGCTACATGAGGAGGAAGCGCTGCTCCACGGTGCGAGCGGTCATGGTGAGGCCGCAGGAGACGGCGCCGGCGCCAGCGAGGAAGACGGCGGCGATGACGACGACAGCGACGACGGTGTACCGCGACAACTGGTTCGACAAGCTGGCCATTGGATACCTGTCCAGGAACCTTCAAGAATCTTCTGGTTTGTGTCTATACTTATTTGCCAACTTTGGAACGATCGACCGTATGTCTTGTTTAGCCATGCAGTGATCGATCGATCCTGAGTGGTTTTGCATGAGAGACGAGGCATAGTTTTGGTGAATAAACCAATGTTCTTTACCTATTTTCTTTTTTTATAAAGTAGCCTTAATTTGTACTTAGCTGATCGATCATTAAATTTTTTTGTTTGGTTTATGCTTCTTTAGTTCGCTATTGGCATATACCATTTATGTTAGTATTTGTACTTAGCTGATCGATCATTAATTCTTTTTTGTTTGCTTTATGCTTCTTTAGTTCGCTATTGGCATATGCCATTTATGTTAGTATAGATTCAATTAGTTAGACCCCGCTCATTTGGACTTAGGTTTCTGGTTTCTGATTTATTTGTTCACTATTCATAATTTTTATTTTTATTTTCTGGTTTTTTAGTATTTTTTTGAGCTTTTTGGCCAATTTTTTATCGTATTCATTTGCATTATATGTAATGTGTTAACCTTTTTTACTTTTAGATTTTTTTAATTAATTATACTAAATAAACTACCACCAACTACAGTGTAATTTCAACCATAAACCACTAAATTTCAGCCAAACCAAGCAGCCTCTTAATTAACAACTGATGGATGTTGATCACGTCAGCGTATGCATGACGTGATACTTTCCTCCGTGGCATGAACATCGAACCCCTACGCAATTGCTATCATTGATGTGGACTTGTTGTGTTCGACCATATTAACGGGACAATTTCGTTTGTGCCATCTCCCCGCCAGATGGAGTACGGGGTTTTGGGTCCGTGAGAATTCTAAGGGGGAAAATTAACCTCACTCCCAATTAGTGGTAATGAAAGCAAAAATTTTCCAATAATTATATTTTAACCTGTTTTTATCGTACACACATGCATATAGGTTTTTTTTGTTTTAAAAAAAGGATCATACGTACATGTAGGAGAACTGCAGAGACGAGGTATGTGCCATATGATATATCACACTAGCTAGTAACATATTGCAAAACAAACACAAGTGCATCGGCATATGGCTAGGGTAACTACGATATGTCATAACTTGTGGTTCGTACAAATGTGAGGTTCACATTCTAGCTAGGAATCTTTCAGTGGTTGAATTTATCCTTTGTTTTGCTGTTTTTTTCCTGAACTTTTCCTTACACGAATGACCTAATGGAGAGGTCAAAAAACTTTTACACGGTTCCCCAAAGGAATTAGCCACTTAATTAGTGCAAGACTATACGCATGTGCACATTAGCCATGTAAATGTGAGGTTCTTTTCAGGTATGTTTGGTTGCCTGTATATGCTCAGGCCATTAGTAACACGTGGACACCCAATGGCGTTCCCAATGGCCATTAGTAAGTATCCAAGGAAAATTAAAGCAGATGATCTTCTTGGAAATGCATATGAACATGTTGTTTTTGACTAATTTTGTAGAGTTTTAATTGGTTCATGTCCAAATAAGGATGATGTCCTGAAAGGAACTTGTAACACTTGCTGACTGTTCTGAACATGCATGCATGTATGACAGGGATAAAAAATGAAAAAGATGGCTACGAGAGCTTGATAGAGGCCGCCTTAACCATCTCGAGAATCTTCAGGTTTGATAAACAATGTGAGGTTGTGACCAATGCCCTCGAGCGAGCACTGCCAAGCTACATCCTCACAATGGCAAGTACATAATCCATGACAAGGATGTATAACTTTATAAAATATCGAACTTTTACATATATGATTAGAAGAAAAGAAATTAGTAGAAGTTTCTTTTTCTTTTACCCCAACTTGGATTGAGAGCATTGTGTTTGGACAGATAAAGGTGATGATGCCGCCTTCTAGATTTTCCAGGGAGTACTTCGCTGCCTTCACCACGATATTCTTCCCTTGGCTGGTTGGACCGTGTGAGGTACATACACAGCTAAATCTTCTTGCTGAAATGTTCTTCCTCCATCTAAATATGTGAAAGCAGTAGCCTGAAGCAGGGCATTTTCACAAGAAAGAGTTCATGTTATTACTTCTGGTGAAGGTAGTCCTGCACAATATCAAGCCACATGTCAAGTTGATAAATATTGCAAAAGTAAAATTTTCCAATAAATTACAGGATGTAGGTTGGCACATATAAGAATCTCTTTCCTTTTCATGAAGTAAAAACCCAAGGCATTTCACTGTCAAAAATAGTGCAAGGCGCTTCTAGTGCATATATCAGTATAAATTGCAGTCACGTATGGAATACACTCCCCAGTATGGATAAGTTGTCTGTGTGATCATTATGTCATTGAACAAGGTCAGGGAATCTGAAGTTGATGGAAGGAGAGAGAGAAATGTGGTGTACATCCCCAAATGCAGGTGATTCAATCGTCATCCAGAAACTTTTGTTGCATAGTGAATGTTAAGGAAGCTAAATGCAAAGTAAATTTGTTGCACACGTTTAACTAGGATGAATATAACTAAGCAAAATTTTCCATTTGTTGAGTGTCCCATAACATACCGATTCAAATGGCTTCTTGTCTGTCTCAGTACTTCATAGCTAGATTTAAATTCTTAAGGTGTGAAAATGATTAACCTGTTTTGCAATTAGCAGGGCATGACTCTGCACCCATCAATTAGTTCCGAATGAAATTGTTGCAATATGTCAATCTTACTCGAGTAAATCCACTTGGGAAAAGGTGTGAAAGAACTAGGGCTGAGGTGCAACTTGTATTGTCCATGTCGTAATTGTGGCAAACTGACAATCCTACTCACACTCCACAAACTGCCTATAGAAATAGATAAAGAAGTACATTTTGAAAAAATAAAAAGAAACAGAAAAAACAACAGGACAATGCAATGCGATGTACCAATTCTACACACGTTAGAGCTACTATCTTAATTGACACCGAGCTAAGAAAAACATTTTTGCTAAGATACAGCGAGACCAACAAATGATGAAGAGCAGGATGCAGACACTGGTGTTGGTGTTGCTGATTCTCAATTTCCTGTCTTACTCTTTGACAGATTTCTGGAAAGCACAAACTGCGTTGGGATGTGCACGAACCTTTGCAAGATCCCGTGCGAGAAGTTCATCCACGGTTCTCTTGGCATGGCTGTCTACATGTCCCCTAGTAAGCTTCCTTTGCTCTGATCCATTAGGGGCTAACCTGAATCGCCAGTACAGCAACTGAAATATAATTTGTTAGAATACAAGTAAAATAATCGAGCTCCAGTCCACTGAACAAAGTCGACAAGAAATTAATGGACTGTCATGTCAACATCATCTCAAGGATTGAAAATTTGTTGAAACCTGGACAGTGTACCGCTAACTTCCCTGGTCATTTACCTAATTATGCTGTAGCGCAACATTGTACTGACTACCACCAAAAGGCAAGTGAAACTAGGGATGAGCTTTTTAGCGATGATTTCTGGTTTTTAGTTAAAATTTTACTATAGTTAATTTTTTTTACTATAACTGATTTAACTTTTTGGGTATAATTAAATTTAAAAAAATATAAAAATAGAAAAAATACGTTAGCCCATTACGGACAATACAAAGGAACACGGAAAAAAATGCAAAAAAGCTTAAAAAATCTAAAAAAAATTCAGAAAAAGACAAATTACTGAATAGTGAAAAAAAGAAGCTGAAGCTGAAAAAAAGCTGAAACGAGCGGGGCCCTAGAATACCACCTTTCCACTTTAAGTAGTGTTAGGGGGTGTTAATAATGACGATGACTTATAATTTTTTTACTATAGTTAGTTTATTTTTTACTATAGCTCAGTTAGTTTATTTAGTATAATTAAATTTTAAAAAATTTAAAAATAGAAAAACATATTAGTCCATCACAAACAATACAAAGGAATACAATAAAAAAACAAAAAACAAAATAGTAAAAAAAAAGCAAAAGCTAGACGTAAAGCTAACTTAAAAGCCATTTTGAGCGCTGCATTAGAGAAGTCACTAAAAATGGATATTTAACTTAGCACCTCCATAGCCGCCCAACTGTTTAGGCTAGCTCTCAAAGGGAATGCTAACTACGAAAGAAACCATAAACATCAAGATTCTCAGATGAACAATACAGAGCTTGACACATTAGACCTTAGGATCTTGCCACCTATACGTACTCAGGCACTGCGCCTTTTTTTTTTTGGGTATGGGAACCACAGGCTACCATTTGGGGCACAAGAAAGGTTGAAGTGGGGCCAGCATGTTTGCAGGCCATAGAGCAATTGCAAGCAGGTTGTACAGAAGAAAAAATGGCTAGCCCCTATCTGTCATTCTTAGTGGGTAACTGCAATAACAGAAACAAGTTGTGACATTAGTAGTGCCTATTTCAACAATTCCATGATTTAGTGCCTGTCAAATATAGTACGAGCACCTTCACTTCACAGTGAAGGGCCAGCATGTTTCGATGACCAGAATGTTGGGTCATGAAAAGCACTTGTTGCGAATGTTGGGTCATCCATGGTGATTCGATGAATATTTCAACTACAGTGATCATTGTTTCTAGGTCAAAAGCTATTGATATTTTATGACATCAGTCCGCAGAATCAGAGATCAATTTAAGTTGGAATTTGCAAGGCAACCTCTCTTTTTTTTTGTCCTGTCAAGAGGCTAGCTCTGGAAGCAGCCAATGATTGTTAGCTTACTGGCACAGTAGCACTGCTAATGTTTTTAGGGCTTATCTTCACCACTTTCTCCAGTCCTGTATAATGAAAAGGAGTGTTTCCAAATCTGACCAAATAGCTCCATGTATGATGCCAACTAAAACAAACTTTATGTTTAAGCAGTTTTTTTCCTACTCGGCAAATAAAAAAACGAATAGAGGGAGACATAACCAGTGTTCAAACAAGCCCTGAAAGCCGTTAATAATAAATTATGTATCTGGGGAAATGGAATATTACAGACATCAACTATATCATTACTGTTCAGATTTTGAGGACATGAGCTGTGAGATGATCTTTGGACAGCAACCTCCAGAAGATGACCCAGCAATGAAGCAGCCCTGCTTACGGACAAAATGTAAGGAAGTATTCGCTGAGACATCTGAACAGATCCAATCAAAACTCTTGAACGTGGTTTTTCCACGTACACATACGGGTGCATGTACTGTCACTATCACCAAATGTGCCTCGAGATTAATACAAACATTCAAAATTCAAATCACCATCCCATCTTCTAATAATTGAATATCCCTTGCATGAATCTTGAGGCACTTTTGAGGGTTACGATAGTGCATGTACCTACATGCAGTTTTGCATTTTCAAAATCTCTCCTAAGTTCTTATGTTTTCTACTTAATGTATATGCAGGTATTGCAAAGCAGAATCATGGTGTGAATTGCTCTATTTGATCCGAAAGAAACTATTCATGATTAGTCACGTTGCTTCTCCTCCCCGAGTCATGTTGCTTCTCCTTAGTCACCGCCACCGCCACTGCCTGAAGGCCACCGGCCAACCACCACCTGGAGGTTCGCCGCTTGCATCGCTTGGAGATCCACCGCTCCCGCCGCTTGCACCGCCTAGATAAAATTGCTTACATTGTACTGACGAATTTACTAGACATATCATTAGAGTTATTGCCATCCCTAGATGTGGCGCATGCTGGTCATGTGATGGTGGTAGTAAAAAAATAGAAAATATATTTACGATCAGATATATTATATTTTACAATCAGATAAAATTGCTTACACTTTACTAACAAATTTACTGGATGTGTTATAAGAGTTTATTGTCACAACTACGGTGGCATATGCCGGCCATGTGATGGGGCAGTAAAATAGAAACCATATTTACAACTAGATGAAATCGCTTGCACTGTACTAACGAGTTTACTGGACGCGCCGTTAGAGTTTGCTACCACACATAGTCGTGGCACATACTGGCCATGTGACGTCAGCGTCGGGGTCTTGGGTTTGTGACCCGTATATGTTGGGATGATCTAGTTGGACGAGGGTTTGAAGCGAAGGGGTGGAGATAGGTGGGTCATACTACTCGGTGGGGGACAGGCTCGGTCGAGGTGGAGGGAAATGGTTGGAGTGTAGAATAACTTATTCGACGCTTAGGCACAGAATAATATGTATATATAGTATTCTGTACCTGAGCTAGGGCCATGAATCCACGTCATGCTTGTCCCCACTAGATCGTGGTTTATTTTGGCAGTAAATTGGTATATATCCAAATGTAAATATGGTTTTTTTTATTCTGCCATCATATGCTTAGTATGCTCCACGACAGGTGTATCAATAAACTCCAACGATGCGTCTAATAAATTTGTCGGTTCAGTAAAAGTGGTTTCATCTGACCATAAATTTGGTGTGCATCTGGTCGTAGTTATGGTTTCTAATTCTACTGCCGCCATCACATAACCAGCGTGCACCACGCCTAGGTGAGGCAATAAGCTCTAACGACGCATCTAGTAAATTCATCAATACAGTAAAAGTAGTTTCATCTGACCATAAAATAGAATTTATTTAGTAGTAATTATGGTTTCCAATTATACTGCCACTGTCAAATGATCGCATGTGCCATGGATTAGTGCAGCAGTAATCTTGAACGACACGTGCAATAAATTCGTTAGTATAGTAAAAGCGATTTCATCTAGTGGTAAATTAGTGTATATCTGATCGTAAATATGATTTTTATTTTTATTACTGCCATCACACAACTATGGCATTAGCACGAGAGACGCTGGTAGTGCGGTGGTGGTAAAACCGGAAGACACGAGCGACGATAATCGATTACTGCCGATCGATGGGCTTCTACGCCTGCCTGCGGACAGTCTCGCGTCATTTTACTGTTGATTCCACGTGGGGTGGTGGATGGCGGGTATCAGGTCATGCGGTTTTATGAGTGGTTGCCTATGATCATGCGGTTTTACGGTCAGGTATGGTCAAATCGCACGGCTCCGCTTACGGCTAAAATATATATTAACTTATTCAATGCTCATATATAGAATCGCACTACCGTTTGTACATGTATCCTTGATGCACAGCAGACAGCACGCGTTAGAAGACAAAAACCTTTTTAACCTGGACCCTTTTTAAGAATACCTTGAACCGTACCTTGGATGCTACTAAGCTCGATCCCTCAGTTGATCTTTGTAAAAAATCGACGGGGTACTGCTGTAGCCAGATAGATCGAGCTTACATATTAGTCCTTCACACTAAATACCATTGATCATGGATAACCACTTTCTGTACGTGTTGCGTGTGCACACATATTACCTACCTTAATTAGGTAGGCCGGGCCGGCGTACGGTCTACCGGATCGAGGCGCGAACGATCAACATGCCAGTTTTGCCCTGGTCCAGGGCCGTACGTACATGGATCGTCCTCTCATGTGCGACACATGCGCCCCACGTAATTAGGGGCGCCATTTCTTCGGCTTAACTTGGTAGATCAAAAGTTTAGGTCAGGTATGAACGGTCAAAAGAAGAGAAATCAATGTTCTACCACGCCAAACGCAGCCCAAGGATTTATTTGTACGCCAAACGCAGCCCAAGGATAACCAAAATGGCCTCTATGATATGATTTGCCACATACAATTGACTACGATTAAGATCTAGTTATGGCCACGTCTTCATCTTTAAAGCAAAACGTATAGAAGAGTCCACACACTAGATCTTCGCTTCCATAATCTAAATCCACATGAGAAACAATAAATACAAAAGTACTCAACAAATCTCTATGCCAAATACAAGTATATAGATGCAGTGCTTGACAAGGAAAGGTTTTAGGGTTATTTTAGCACAAAGCAAGTTTTGCTCTAAATATCATAACTACTTTTCAAACTTATGATGTAGCTTTTTAACTCAAAGCCATAGTGTCCAGTTTAAGTTTGACATGAGAATGGAATATCTTCACTTACACCTACCATATCCATTTCACGTACACCATACCATTATCCACTTCACATATATCGTATCATATCCACCATTTTATGAAAACTAACCAAGTATAGCATTCCTCACTATGCTCGTAACTAGAGGTAGCTATTCGAATAAATTATATGCACTATCAAAGGTTATACAGCTTTACCAACAAAGATATGTCTAACTCATATTGCCGTTCACACTCCTTTGGCAAGAGTGACTAAGTAGATCATCACAAGATCTTTACAATACCTAGTCCCAACACTTCTTCCCTCCAATGGGGTAACCCTCAACACTAGGACCATGATTGTTACGGATCACACCCAAAATGCTCCTTTGGCTACATTTTCAATGAGGACCAGTTGCTGTGAGGGAATTTGCCGCCCTTCTCGTTAATAGAAATTCAACCTACAACTATGTGTGGGAGTTATGCTGAAACTAAACAAATTATTTGGCCAGATCACACCCATACCTGACTTGTGGTTGCTCAATTGGTAGTTTAGAAACACGGCACATGATTTGGTCCTTAATTGACTCGAACGAGACAATCCACAAACCCAACTCTCATGCAATCCTGCACCGATCTCATACCATCCACTCACCCAAGTCTCCACCATTTAATAATATATTTTTATGTTTCTAGTGGTAACCCACGTTACCACTCCACTTATAACACAAAGTCCCATGTATTTATAGGCAATGTTTGTGTTGTATTCAGTTTAACCACTAAGCATCTCTAGGTGCAACCTTTATTCACTGAAGATTAACCAATGGTGAAATATTATGTTAATTATCCTAGGGTAAAAAAGTAGACATAATATTAACAATTAAGGAAGTGAATAAAAGTATCAATTGCATGGTATACCTAAGCATCAACATTTAATATAGCATTTAATAAATAATAATATGCATACAATTAATAATTGAAAAACAAAGTAATTGTATTTCAAAACTAGGTATCTGAGGGCGCGTCATGGCCCTACTGGGGAATAATGGCATGGCGTGCAGTGCGGCTGATCTAGACCGCCCGCGGTTTCATCGGCCGGTCTGGATCTCCCAAAATGCATATTGTACTCCTCGGACTCTAGCTACATATCTCCATGGTTTTATTCGGCCAAAAAAGATACTATCATTATTTCATTAGTAAATTGGTCGTTTTTCTTTTACACATAGAGCGGCAGCGTTCGTTCTGCTCGACCGATGAGTAAGATCATTGTGCCGGTTGATATACTGCTAATGCTATGGACTACGTTTCGTCGGCTACACACACAGCAACCCTTTCAGAGTTTCAGTTGAGCCGAGATAGCGGCAAGTCCGCTGTGAGTTTCTTCCTGTGCAGCCATGTCGCATCGTTCAGTACTCAGGCCGCCCAACAACCAGCACCAATGGTGCCTCCCCACCCACCCCCGTTTAGGTTCATCGTTTTCCTTTTTGGAGGCCATACTTGGAGCATCTGTTACTAATCAACGCTTCGAAGTTCTGTTGACGCTTCAGCTGTGCTCCGTACGCTGCTAGCGAGGATGCGTTTTAATCGGTTAGAGGTGATGTCGTTTGGTTTGAGCTTTCGGCTAAAATTGAATAGTAACGGTTAGAAGTAGCTACTAAAGTAAAATTTAGAAAAAAACAATTTTTGGAATATGCAAACAGAGAGGAGACGACGGAGGTCAGTCGTGACTTCCGAAAACGAATGGGAGAAGTTGGTTTTAAATGCGGCTTGAATAAACGCTTTTAAAAATTAAGGTGTTTAGCGGTGCTCATTTGAGCTTCTAACGTAAGCTTTTAGCTTCTTAATTGTGTCTTTTTCTGCTTTTTGTTTTTTTCATATTCGTTTACACTATTTGTGATGAGATAGCCTTTTTTTATTTTTAAACTTTTTAAATTTAATTATATTAAAAATACTTACATCAACTACAATATAAAAAAATGTTCAAACAGTACCAAAAAAGCTTTAATGTTAAAGCTAAAAGATCAGATGAGCACTACCTTTAAATCGGCTTTTGGTTTCTACGGGCATAAATCGGAAGGCAAGCCGGTCTGAACACCCCTGATGGATCGCAACGGCAGTGCTTCCCCTCCCGAAGGACAGAGAAAGAGGCATTCAATGGAGCACTCTCACTAGTCCACTGCTGCATGCATTTGCAAGTACGGAGCTGGGTGGAGTAATAGCAACTGTTGGAGACCCGTCCTCTGGTTGGAACAGATTTGGGCCTCGTTCCAGGTTCCAGCTCGACCCATAGCCGATCGCGGACGGCCGAATTTTTCAGATTTCTGAGGGATAAAAATGACCAGTAGGAAGAAAATGCATTATGAAGCTTCCACTGAGTGAAACCTGTCTTAGCGCGGGCACTTGGATTCTTGATAAAGAAACAGGCACCTGGCAAGCATTAGCCACAGTCTGAATATGATTTTTCGAGCGACGTCGGCGTTCCATCTTGCAGCCGATAGCCACGACGGCGCCATCACACCTAGATGTTCTTCAATGGTGCCCTAGACCCTGCGCTGTTCCTCACTACGCAAATAATGGCGCATTCAAGCAACATGTACGGGGACGGAGTCAAGAGGAACCAGGAGTCCTTCAGGCTTGCACTAGTACCATCATGTGTATGTAGTACATGGGAAGAGATCTTTGAAGCCGGCAATGACGAGAACCCTAATGACAAGAAAACACACTAAAATTCATTCCTTGGGAGGGCTTAAAAACGCACCGTCCCATCATCGTCTCGCCGGTAACGTTACACCTTAGGAGTAAACAGCAGTAACAATAATAATTTTACATCACTCGCTGGAAGCAGTACAAGAGACAGAAACTAAACTCCATTATTTTTTTCTCAGCTTCGTACCCCACTAGTACTGGATTTTAACATGGGAGCGGCGAGAACTAGAAGACCAGTTTCCGACGTGGCAGGCGGCCGTGCACGTCGGCGAGCTCCCGTATGGTGTCCGCCACGAGGTCCTTGAACACCAGCCGCTCGATCTGAAGCACGGCGTCCGCCACCTCGGAGCTGGGCCGGTCGGGCGACCACCGGCGGTCCGCCGAAAGGTCGCGCAGGATGGCGCCACGGGTGAGGTCGTTCAGGTCGTCAGCCGCCGGTGCGACGGGCTCCCGGGTGCGCTGGACCTCGGCCCAGACGTGCTCGAGGAGCTCGCCACCGCGGAGCCGCGCGACGGGCTCCCAGGGGCAGGCGGATCGCCGCCGGTCCAGCACCTCTGCCGCCACGCCGCAGAGCAGCCTCCTGTGCAGCCACGTGTCGTGGCCTCGCTGGCGCCGCTTCTCCGCCGCGTTGTACACCTCATCTGGGACTGGGTCCCGCATCCGCTCGAACAACCGTACGACCTCTGCCACGTAGGCGTAATCCGGGTCGCTAGCGCCCTGTCCCACAAGCCACACTTCAGGGACCCACTCGTCATCATCCGGGTCGGACACCGTGGCTGGCCTTGGGCTCGGGGCTCCGAAGTGGATTGCCCGTTTCGACCCCGAGGACGACGGCGAGTCCTCGCCGGCGAGGAAGGCCGCCGCGTCCAGCACGGACACCGGGCTTGGCTGCTGGTCGGCGGCCGCGTCGCCGGCGGTGAACGCCTGGATGCTGCTCAGGAGCTTGCCGCACCGATCGAGCAGGCCGCCGTCCGTCTTGGGGTCGTCGGGACGAGCCCGCTGCTGCATTGCAAAATGGTCCGAGACGTTAGATGAAATTGCAGAATGGTACTTGCCAGGGACTAATTTGTGACTTCAGGATAGGTAGAGGGTTACCTCGGAGTCCCAGCGGGAAGAGGCACTAAACGAGCTGCTGCTGCCGCCGTCCGAGAAGCTGGTGGACGCGTCGTCGTCTGGGGATAGCGCCGCAGCGTTGTGAGCGGCGCGGCGGGCAATGCGGGAGTGGACGCCGGTCGCCTCGGCGTTGCTCGCCTTCCTGACGGATAGGTGGTGCTTTGGCGACTGCGCCAGCGAAATGCGCCGCTGCGGGGACTGCGGGCCGCGCCGAGCCGGGGAGACCGGGCTCCGTGCAGGGGACGCGGCCCGGTCGGGTGAACGAGGGCGGCGGGCGGGTGTCGTCCGCGCCACCGGCTGCTGCGCCAGCCGAGTGGACGGGCGCATGACGACGATAGGCGGGGGGTTGCGCACGGAGACGGGTGGCAGAGGGGTGTGGTGTAGGAGGCCTTTGAGCTGAAGAGCTTCCATGATTTGCTTCAGGGTCTCCAGATCCCTGGACGGCTCGGCGATGCCGCGCTTCCGGAGGCGCCGCTCGATCTCGCCGTACAGGGCGATCTCGCCGTGGCCGGCTGTTGAGTCGACGCGCTTCGCCGGTTCGGGGAACACCTCGCGCGCGTCGAAGCGGCTCCGCCTCTGGAGGGCCGCCCGGGGGCAGGCCAGATCTGGCGACCGCCGCTGCGCCGCCTCCGTAGCCGGGGATGACGGCCTCTGCGGCGGAAGCACAGGCGGCGCCGGCTTCTCGAAAATGGTAGGGTCTACAAACCGGAAGTGGGAGGGGTCCCGAGGGACACGCTCCGACGCCGACCGCCGGAGCTCGCCCCCACAAGCCGCGTGCTGCCCCTCCCCGGCGGGGCCGTGCGGCAGCGCCTCGAGCCCCATGAGCCGCGCGACGACGCTGGGCGACCGCCGGTCGTCCCCCGCCATCCCAGGCGACGGCGGCTGCGCCACCGGCGACGTCCGGATCTCGCGTGGCCGGAGCTTCCCCTTCGCGTCCACCACCGCGAGGCTGTCCAGCGATAGCCGCGGCAGCCGCCACGACGCGGGCGCCCCGCCGGCTCCGCTATCCTTCAAATCCAGCGGCGGCAGCTGCAGCGACGGCCTCGGCGCGGCCGGCGGCGTCATGTCCGGAGACGGCAGGGGCGTCTCCCGCTCCAGCGGCATCGACCTCTCCGACGGCGTCGCCGACCCCTGGACACCACATCCACAACAACAACAAAGAAACCCATCAAGAACCATCCATCCATCACAAGCGCCATGGAACAATGATTACCAAAGAAGGAAACAAAGGAGACGCACGCTGGACGAGGAGAGGAGGCGGCGGGGCGGGTGGTAGAGGCGCTTGCCGAAGAGGATCTGGGGGCGGTCGAAGAGGTGGAGGAAGCCGGCCATGCAGCCCTGGTGCATGCGCCGCTCGTCCAGCTGCCGCTCCTCGTCCTCCTCCGCGCCCATCGCCACCATCTCCCTCTGCTTCCTCTGTCTCGTCGCTTCGTCTCCTTCTCCTCCTCCCAGTCTGAGGTGTGAGTGCGACTGCGGCGCTCTGGGTGCCTCGCTCGCCGAGGCCAAGGATGCCGCTTTTGGGAGCGTTTTGAAGCGGTGGCGTGGCGGGGCAGGCGGAAATGACGTTTCCACCCCTCGGTCCCGCAGGTAATCGCGGGGGCGTGCCATCGCGGCTAGGAGGGAGAGACGAGACGTTGCCACCTTGGATGAGGGGCATCCGGCTAGCTGGCCGTGCTGCGCATGACATGTGGGGTCGGGGCCGGGCTGTCTTGTTTCTTTTAAGTTTTTCGCTCTTTTATTACAGGTGTCAGTAGAGCTCGTGCATGGGCTCGGGCTTGGGCCACTTTTACAGCGAAAAATTGGCTGTAGAGCCGAATGGGAAAGATGGTTTTTGTTGTGGAGAGCATATTTAATGTTAATGAACAATGCAGTGCTAATATGTTAATGCTTGGTCATTAGATGTGACGAGTGGCCTAAATTGAGGTGTGTGAAACGCCCCTCCTCACTTACATGTCTTTGCAAATAACCTCGTGTAGTCCACATTTTCACGAAAATACCTCCATCTCCCTTTCCTCCCCATCGTCATCTCCCCTACCCAACAGCGCCATCGCCTCCCTCAACTCTGGCCCCCATAAGCACCGCCACCTCTCTCAATCCGACAACTGTCACGCCACTATCTCTCTCTGAAGCTCAATGTTGCCCTCAACTCCAACGCCTCAATGCCACCGCCTCCTCCTCCTAGGAGAGGAGGGCAAGACCAAGAGGGGCCGTGCGCGATAGGGTCGAGGAGGAGGAGGTGGCAGTGGAGGGGATCACAAAGGCGAAGAAGGGAAGGTGCGGGGAGGGGAGGAGGTGGGAGTGGAGGAACGCAGAGGAGAAGAGGAGGTGGTAAAAGAGGTGGCAAGCAGCACAGATGTGGAGGAAGGACGGCATCAGGAGGCACACCAGCGCACGGTCCACCAGCGGCTCCAAAAGCGTCGGTCCATGTCCATCGCCACCGCCACCTCCCTCAACCCCCCTCCAGAAGTGCCTCCACCCTCAATTCAGTGTGATTATCGACTATGATTTGTATTGTTCTTGAGTGCAATGAGCTAGAGTTCTCTCAAGATCTAGGAAATTTGAGTTTTTTTTTCACTTTTTCCCCAATTTTGTTTTGGAAAGAATGCGTCTAGATTATTTGTTACTTCACAATCCCCAATTTTGTTTTGGAAAGATTGTTACTTCTATAAGGCGTCTTTCTCGACGGGTAACTGGCGTCTCTCCGTTGTATTTAAGGCAGGACAACAAAGGCACCATAAATCGCTCTTTGATTCTAGACTGATTCAACCTCATTCAATTCTGTATAATTAAAGCTAGTCTCCTGCGTTGTTGAAGGCACACATGTAACTAGTTCATAAGCAATAAAGAGCATCCCTATTCTCTCCCAAGCATTTTAACTATTTTTCTCATATTATTTCGTAATATTTGCGACTCGATCGTTGATACTATTCATATTTCCTACTAATAATCAAGCGAAAACATGGTTAGACATGGCATAATTAGTGCTTAGCTAGTAGTTGTAATATCAATTTAATTAATGAAGTGCTTAATTATTATTTTATAAGTTTTACCGGTGCAAAAAATCAAATCAACAAATATTGTCCCTTAATATACACACCACAAGTCATTATTCGCGTCAAGGGTATTTCAAATATTTTCTAACTCAGAAAAAAAATAGTTAGACTAACTAATAGCTAAACTACCAAACACCAAACTTTTCTAGATCAGCGTATAACTAGAAAGCCGTGGTAATGGGAATAGTGAGAACATCTTTGGCCATACTAGCTATTACTAGATACTTCAATTCATTCATTCTTCACCACTGAAGCAGCTTGTTTCAGTATCAATATCACCTTTTTTCGGTGCTACAGAATTGATGGTTTTTTTGTTGCTTGGATTTCTACTGAAGCATGTAATAATCACATTGTTCAAGATGCTCTTAAAATGTGATGTAGTACCACTGCTGTTACCATGTCATCCTTCTCCCTTACCGGTAATCAATAGATTGTTGTGTTGATTATTGATTTTGAGACATCTAGAACGATTCATACAGTGTCATCAGAAAAGTGGATAAGGTTGAGGATTTGATGTGTAAGTTAGAGAGACTTGGATTGGATGTGAGAAGGGATGGTTTGAATTTGGACCGAGGGGGCGGTGGGATATGCAAGTAGGTTGCACAAAATAACGAGCTCAGCCAAATTATTCGAACTCGGCTTGTTTAGGATGGTAAGTTTGAGATCAGACTCAAGTTTAATCCGTTTGGAGTTTGAATAGAGCTTGTGGAGAACCGAGCTCGTAAACCTCGAGTGTTTTTTTACGGCCTCCGAGCTGGCTGGTTCCCGCGACCGCGCGCGCGTTTGACCGGAAACGAACGAAATCACGGTGATTCCGACCCGTTCTGTCGCCGCCGCCGCCCGCCGCCGCATCTCAGCGCACCCACTCACGCGCAGGCCACCCACCAAAAAGGCTCTCCTCGCCTGCGCTGCGCATGTGGGCCGGTTGGAGCGAGGAAGATGCCTTCTTCGCCGCGGTAAGAAATGGAGCACAGCGGCAGTACCTACTACCTAGCAAGCTGCTCCGTCCAGAGTTGGAGGCAACGTGACGGTGCGCAGAGTTTGCTTGCTGGTGGCGAATACTGAGCCCCAAAATCTCAACATTTTTTACTAGCCGGTGCCGGTGGGACGGTTGCGTCGCTTTTTCCTCGATGCCGGCGAACAAACAGGCGAGGGGGATGGACGTCGAGCTGTCCCTGCAACCGCACAAGCAGAGGATACAGCACACGCATCCATGCGTCCTTACCTAAACAAGAATACTACCCGTTGTACTTATAACGCCCAAAAATAGACTTAAGACTTGTGCTCAATTAACTACCGGTTAGAGCAATAGTGATCCCAAGTTCTGCACTGTAGCGACTAGAAGTGAGATCGTCATCTTTTGTTTTGTTTCAATCAGATCTGTTGGGTGGGTAAACAGTGGTATTAATGATGTGATTTGTCTCTGGTTTTTTTAGGGTATACTTCAGATTAGAGAGACGATGTGCGCGTTCGTTCGGAGAAAAAAAACCAGGCAGTACATCTGTTTGATCTATAATAGTACTGTTGTACTATTTTTATGTGTGTGCTATGACTAAAATTTGAAAATTTCACCTACTAAATAGTTATAGAGAATTTCAATATCTTTCTGTAGAATTTTTGTACATATCAATCGGATTAGTACATTGTGAGATATGAATTTTATAAACTGGTTGTTTGGCCAACTAAGAAAACGTAGAGAATTTTGTGTAAATTCAGAAATAGTATGATTTGCTATTTTATGATGTAGGAGTTGATAATTATTGAAAATTTGAATACCAAGGCAGAGTGGTTTTGGGAAGTGCATAAGAACGTTGTCGATTACTTGATGTCTTGTACTGTTGTGGTATATATTGAGTTAGATATTTTCTGTAAGAGGAGTAGCTTCGGGTATTTTGGTATCTTCGAATATTTTCGATCAGCGCAATTAAGAAAAGGCAAATGCATGGTAGAATAGTATTCAAGTGTTTGAACATGTTGTTTTTTAATGCAATTACTTGCCCTGATGATTCATATGATAATACTTGTTCTTAAATTGCTCTTATGTTTATGATTACGTTGATGAATATGGTAATTGATTAACGTTGTTGATTAACTAATGAAACGAGATAAACATTGAATTGCATGTTGAGCAGTTATGATACATAGTATTGAGATGAGACCCTGTATGAAAAAGAACAAGATCAGACATATGATAAAGAGTTGACTTGAGACCCTGTATGAAAAAGGACAGGGCAGAGGTGTATCGTTGACAGGTGAACACCTAGCTATATCGGTATATGCAGAAAGAGTGTTTAAGTCATGAGTATTACATTCACAGAAAAGAGACATATATATATATATATATATATATATACATATATATATATATATATATATATATATTTTCCTATATATATATATATATATATATATATATATATATATAAAATGAGTATGCGATGTTCCGCTTTGTACTTCCCGAGTCATGGACTCACTCTTGGTTATTTGTTATTTTTAGGGGGTGATCGGAATAGCGATGGCTTTTGGCTTTTGGCTGAAAAAACACTGTAGCTGAGTTAGTGGATAGTGTAGTGAATAGTGAAAAAAGTTTAGGTGATCATAGGTGATCATTGAAGGCGACATATATGGGAGGGAGTGGCACACTAATATTTACACTTTATAGCTCCTCACTTCACTTAGCAATATATCATCTTTGATCATGACCACTTTAGATTTATTTACTATAATAATTGGTTAAATTATAGATTCCCTTAGCTCCTTATAGATAGTATTGTTGTAACATGATTTGTTATTTGTTTCATTCTCAGTTATGTCGTTTCTGGTAAATGTTTGGTTCATAATAAGTTAAATTTAAGATTTATCATGTTACTGAAATTTATATTTAGCTTCACGTGAATATTGTTCATGATATCTAGATTTCAGTACTACATATTTATATGTTAAAATTAGCAGAGATAGTTGTTGTAGATGATATCTTAGACTGTTGTAGGCCAAGGTGTTACAGTACTAATCTGGTAGTGGTACTGTCAAGCTCGATCGATGGCGCAAAGATGGAGGGGACGGTCAAATCGGCCAGACGAGGCCAGCGAGTGTGACCTGGCCAACAATCTGGGGGCGCGCGCAGGCGCAGGCGCATGGAAGCACCAACCCGATCTGATCGACCTGACCTAACCCGATCTTGAGATGATGTAGTGCGTGCGTAACGACGCCACTTTTGATGCGGCTCTCAGGCGACCGGTCGCCGGGGCTCGTTCGGAGTTTGACCTGTCGGGTTCGGACGCACCCACGCATGCCGATAGTACTCGTACAATGACATGTTGCAAAATTGCTCCATAATCAATTCAGGTTTGAGTGATCGACAAACAGTGCCCGTGTAGCACATGGGTGATAGACTATTACTCGAGATCGAAGGTTACGACTTACAACTACCTAGATTTTTTGGTTTTTGTTTTTAGGATAACAGTAGTTCAATTGATTGGTTAAAACGGTTCTATTAGGATTCTTACGTGTTACAACTACTAACCATAGATAAAACGGGTCTGCCTGAATTGCACTGTCGGTCGGATATATCTCATTTTGCTTGTAAAAATAGCAGTTGGTACGCATAGCTGTTCTCTTCCTCACACAGTTAGCAGTTATGCTATTTTTTTCGGCTGCGACTGATAGTTTATATCTATAACCAATTGCTTGTGATCTAGAATGAGCTTTTATTCGAACGAACCGAATGCTGATAAACTAATAAACCACTTAAAAGTCGTCCTGATAAACTATTTTAAAAATATGTTAGAGAAATCGTCTAATTTCTTTATTCGAGAGAAACTAAAAGCTAAAAGGAACTAGGTCTAAGCTCTCTTTTGCTTGAAAGTAGAAAATGTAAGTATGTACCACGGGAATATGATTGTCCTTCAGCCTATGGAATAGAAAGGATCATCCCATGCCGTCTATTCATTTCCACTCCAAAAATATCAAATCACCACAAGAAGGTTTCCACACGGCCAGAAAATGGAATTTCAATCACTGAACTGCCGGACCAAGGGAGGAAATGTTGCGCCCCGAATTTGAAACGGGCAATGATATTTCGAAATTACGGTAAAACTCTGATTAGCTCTAACCCGTTATGGAACTTCAATCACTGAACTGCTTGGTTATAAACTTCTAACATTTTATTCATACCCTGATGATCTAGGATATATTATGCTTCATGCTTTTAGGTTTATTAGAATACTTAGTTAATGACATTCTAGAATTCATGCTTTTTATGTAGTGTTTTAGAATTAATTACTAAATTCGTTAATGGAGGTAGCATACAAACATGTTTTACATTTAGGGTTAACCTACTAGTAATTTTGGAGTTGTAGGGCTGCTAGGTTTATGTGTTCTGTTACTATGGTCCATTACTTGTATGATTTTGTAAGTGAATCATGATTGATATATTGGATTTATGTGAAACGGATTAATAATCACTCATCATATAATAAAATTAAATGGTTAATAACTCTTGTGTGAGCTATGTTATTATACTTTCTTAGAATAATTCCTAGATTATTATCATCATATTATTATGCTACATCGTTTCATATCGAGAAATACGCCTCTCCGTTCCCAATCTTGGCAATTCTTTTCACCTCTGATAACTTGTCTTAGCTTTTCTTTAGTTCCCTTAAATTTATCCCAAATAGCTCACTAATTGAAACACACAGTTACCTGGTAATCACATATCACTGTTTATGTTATCTCTATCTCTGTTCCTTGTTAGTGTTTCTAGTAACCTAATTTCATTGCAGATAACTGGTATCAATTACCTGTTTGTATTACTTGTCCTTTACACATTTTGCTTGCAACCGTTGTTGGATACAAGTTGAGATTTTCAAATCTCACATTTGCTCTTTCCATTATCAGGTAAAAGGTCAGTTGAGTGACATCATCTTGTATGGGTAGGAGCATTCGAGTTTTTAGCATCGTGGCGTGCCACTGTTTTGTTAGCTTATTTATTTTTTATTTAGTTAGAAGTGGATTGGTATCATATTTTAAATATTTATTTTAGTCTCTGATGGTTCTCTAATAAAGTACTCTTAAAATTTTAAATTTTTATAATTTCTATTATTATTTTTATTTATTTATTACTTTGATGATACGTTTCATAATAGCATCTTATTTTGGTACGTGTACAGGAAAGCTGCAATGTTCTACAAGGCCAACGTCCAAATCATATCCAAAGCCAATACTACTTGATACTTGCATGCATGGCACGCATGCAGCCATGCAGGGTACTTTCAGCATCTTGGAGGCTACCCACAAAAGGGCAGTTTTTTTTTTTCCAACCAAGTTAGGAGTATTCAAGGCAGCACTACCAAAGTACTAGTGTTTAATGATTTGGCAGCTGGAAAAATGTGAGGAGGAAAATACGGAGGGAGACAACGGCGCCTTGAATTGGTGACGATCTCAACGGCAAGGCCAGGTCCCCCCCCTGGCGTCTAAGGGCTGGGATCGACTGATGGCTTCCTTTCTGTCTACAGGTTACCACTACCGTTTCGATGCCCCAACGGTCAACGGAGGTCTCATGCTGCACTGCGTTCGGACCTATTCACTCATGTAACGGACGGCCGAGATCTGCTCGACGTGCAACTGAGAGCACGTCTCTGGGCGGTACACGCAGAAGATGGAAAAAAGGGCCAGGTTGTCCTGCACGCGAATGGTTCGAGGATACCGAGATCGATGCGTGACGAACACGGCGAGATCCGATCCGATGTCCAGGCCGAGCTGATTCGCTGAGATCGGCAAAGCCGCGCGCGGTCGCATCACGTCCGTCCGTTTCCCGCGAGGACTGGCTGTCAGGACGCGCACGTTGCTAGAAAGCAGGGTATCATCGTCGGTGCGATGCACTGCTCACTGTAGCACCTTTGGAACAGACACAAGCATATTCGGCTCCGTCTGAGTAGACCGGGATGGATAGGCTATAGATGGTTAATAACAACTCAGCTGGGCTGAAAAATAATAGTTTATAGTTGAATTTGTAATATAGTTGATTTATTTTGTACTATATTTAATGATAATTTATTTAGCATAATTAAAATTTAAAAATAGAAAAAATATGTGAGCCCATCACGTATCATATAAACAAATACGACAAAAACTGGTAGAACAGCTAAAAAAAGTTGAAAATCCATAAATAAGAAAATTTAGAAATAGTGAAAAATAAGTTAGAAGGTAGAAACTCATGCTCAAGTGAGCGGGGCCTAATATTGGTGTAGTGGTGTGAGTCTTGTGAAGTTTTTGGGGGTAAGAATTTGCATGAAATTTGATCTCATTAGGCATTTTCCCATCGGATGGTTCTCGGCACAAGTGGTAAAAAAAATCCCAACTCTACTCTTTTGCGGACGTGCGCTAGATCAATATCCAGCTGACACATACAGTCACCGCTAGATAATTACACTTGTTGTTTCGCCCTAACATGACACCCGACCCCCTCCCAGCCCCTGCGCATGCATGAGCCATGCCTGTCGCTGATGTGAAATTGGATAGATTTTTTCGGCTGTTGTTTATAGATGCGGTTTTTGGTATAATGCAAGTAATTATGTGAATAAACTAAATACCGATTAATCGATTTAAAATAATGATAAAAATTATCATATTTATTTGTTCAAAAATAATCATAAATTATAAACAAAAAAACTCGGCCATTATGCCCAACCTAAGCCTACGGATGGTTGCAATACATCCGATGTAAATACATAAATTTTGCAAGGATTCCACAGGACGCATAACAATCGCTCTAAAATTCCTACGGAATAAAATGAAAGGAAAAAAAAAACTCCATCCCAGCCAGTGGTAATGCGGTGATTAGTGCCGCTGTCCGCTAGACGACACCGAGGCGCACCTCGGCAGATCGAGGATGACACGGGTCAGCTTTGCCAGTGGATTTCTTTGCTTCGCAGATTTTTCCGGTTAGGTCAAACGGGTCAATGATTTGGTCAAGGAAGGCTTCATGAACCAACTCAGCCATTAAATCCTCGCAGCTACATGCATGCATGGCGGGTCGGTTTGTTTGTTCGGACCAGAGCAACTCTGCGCGCAGACCGCAGAGCTTGCAACCTGCTACTGCTTTCAAGACACGGTAAATGCCTGCGTTTTTAGAGTGGAATCGATGTAAGTGAGATGGGACAAGGGTAGCTAGCCGGGCAGCGCGGTATTCAGCTGCGAGCCAGCGGCTCAGTCAGAGTACTTGAGGCGCTAGTGGTCGTCGCAGCAGCAGCAGCAGCAGCAGCAGCTGCGCTGAAACTTGAGAGGCTCAGCGAATCTCTGGCTCGTGGTAACTGGTAAGTGATCTTGCATTGACCAGAGAAGATGGCCTTGCCTTATTTTTGAAGAAAAATGGTACCGCGTTAGTAGTACGTTTTGTTCATTTCCTCTGTTCATTTTTTTTTGAGGAAGGTGCTGGGGTGGATTAGTGGCGTTCTTGGGCTGACAGGGCTGGGATCGTAGTTTGATTATACTGGTTACAAGACCATGATCCTATTTGTAGGTTATGGGTTGCTGTTTTTCTGAACATCATGTGGTGTGGATCGGACTTGTTGCAATAAAATAGCCAGCCGTCTGAAACAAAAAATGGCCGCCGACCTCCTTTGAACTCCACCGATGCACCGTCGCTGTGAGGCCGGCCCACCTGTCAGCCTCGGTTCCGTACGTATACATAACTCGATCGTACGTCCAGGAGGGGTTGGTCGTATGTGCACCTCCTCGTTAGCCAGACATGTCTCTCCCGGCCTCCACTCTCCATCGATCTCTTCTGTCCAGCGCCATGAAAAATAGAATAGAGGACGAGGAAAAGAATAGGGAAAGAAATGGAGACAAGCTCGAGCTGTGCTCACGTGGATGGTAGCCAGTGGCCACGTGACAGCCTCGTCCCGGCGCCGTCCCCATGTCCCAGGCCGAAACAACCAAGCAGCCAATCGTGGTCGCCGTCGTCCTGCCACCTTTCGTTCTCTCTGCCGTCCATCTCTCTCTCTCTCTCTCTCTCTCAGATCTTACAATGCTTCCCGTACAACTCATTTTCAGAAGATGATAGATTCAATAACTCTGATTATTTGTACAGAGTAATAACTCTAATTAATTTGATGATGTAATATTATACTATGCAATTACACAAAGCTCACGTGAAATCTGTGCGCCAAGCTGCCGCGCGATCGAGTCGGTCCGTCTCGCTGCGCCCCGGGCGGTGCGAATATCACAGGGAACCTAGAGGAGCTAGTCATATGCTATTTCGATTAAATTCGCACATCCCAAACGAGTACCCAATTTCTCGCTTGCCTTTTCGCCAACTGTGTGGTGCCCAAATTGCATGAACAAATAACGTGACCGTGATCACGCTGTTTGAGCTTACCACAGAGATGGACACCGACAAACCGTTCATCGTCGAAGAAACTATTCTATTTATTTGTTCGTTCGGAGGCTACCTTACCTATGCATCCGATCCAATGGATTCGAACCAAACTCTTGCAAAACCGCGGGAAACTCCGGATTCGAACCCTACCGACAGGCCACTCATTCAAGCGCAATCATTCCCGGTGCGGCAGGTTCTTATCCATTTGAAGTGACCGAGATCCAGGCTTTCCCGCGCCCATGGCTTCACGAATCATGACGATGGGCATGGTCCACAGATTCACGAATCATTAATCTGCCTTGGCACCGTCAGCATGGCAGAACATTATTCTCTCTACCCTCCTCCCCGCCGCCATGGCACTGCCCTGATCTGCAGTGCAGCCAACATTCCTCGCTCTAAGCTACAAACAAGGATATCCATGGAACAGGTAGCAGTCGCAAGAGCCAATTAATAGGCCAATAGGGTTGGGTCTTGTGAACTATTATATGTTGCCATCGATCGCTGGTGTTCTTTCTCAGCTGCTGGATCGATCTGGTACGTCGAAACTAGCTAGCATTTAGGTTAAAATGAGGTAGGAACAATACGACGCACATTGGCATGTCTCTGGCTAGCTAGGCCAAGCTAGGGTTCCCTTTTAGCTCAAGACAAGGGGGGAGAGGAACCAAGGGAAGCTGGCATGGACCCAAATCTAACTCCGCATGTGGTGGCGCGAGCTCCGATTGGCGCCCAAATCTTTTCCTTGTATGCATGCACGTACTTGCCACCCTTTTTCTCCCCCCCAATTGCTAGCTAAAGCGTGCGTGGTGCATGGCTTGGGAATAATGCACGGTGTCTCGATCATCAAAACCCCATGCATCTCACAGTTTTGCACATGCTCCTGATCGCCAGGTTTGGCTCGCTTTGGCTCGTGTCAAATCAGCTAATTGAGCTAGCACCACTGGTTAGCCTAAGGTCTAGAGTCCAGCTCCGGCGCAAAGTTTCTCGCACCACATGGTCACATAGCGAGCTGATTTTATTCTGATAGGCACGTGTTGGCTTATATTTTTAATATAATTGAGTTAATTTATTTGATATAATTAAATTTAAAAAATATATAAAAATAAAAAAATATGTTAGTCCATCACGAAAAATAAAATAATGAATAGTGAAAAAAAACCAAAAATAGAAAAAGCTAAAATACTAATACTAGTTTGGAATGCACAAATTTGGTAGGAACTAGCACATATATATACCCCGGAAGATCTCCAATTCGAATGAGCTAAAAGTCAAAAACCAAAAGCCAAATGATGAGTGATGACCTTTGCCACGCATGAGAGGGCCTGCCATAGGTTCAAGGATATTAGATCGAATATCTAAATTTTATTATAAAATACCTAGTATTTATTAGATATATTGAATATATATACTAATAATTAGACTAAATACTTTATATTTATATTCTTCGATTAATTTCAACTCACTCTCACATCTCCCTCCTCAATTTGTCTTAAGTAACGCAGGCAAACAACCCATCTACTCTCTCCTTGAACTTGCATTGTGGCTCATTTAAAGTCCCCATCTCACACTCCATGCTCCATTCCAAATTCAGACGGCAAGGAGAAAGTCATGATAGACTTGCAATGGCGAGTTAACATATAGTAAGATCGCAAGGAGCAAGCGGGTGGTGACGAGAGGGGCCTTACCGCTAGACCGTAGGGCATAGACTGGGCAGAGTAGGGATTGTGCCGTTGCATGAAAGCCATACACATTAATGTTCAGACAATACATGCGATTCTAAGGCATAAAGAATCATCGAGTTAAATTATTTTCTCTAAATTAATTTCATACGTTGTTTCTGGTACTGTCTCTAGTACGAATAATTTGTCTTTTGATTTTAGCTAATATTGTTTTGAAAGAGATTTTAGCTATTGTGAATCTTTATCTTTTCTATTGAATAACATTTTATTTATTTCAAATACCTATTCTAAAAATTCTGGGGTCTCTCACTGTAGTCACATGCACTCCATCCATGATCATCTTGGCATCTCTCCTCTTTTTAGTTTCCTATATATCTTATCCTTTTGATACATGATGCCATCTCATACTAAAAAGCCAGTGATGATGAAGTGTGCACGAGCCAAGCCAAAGCAAATGCCCTTGCTAGCTAGCTTTTGTAAAAGCCACCATGGCCTTTACCTCAGATCTCAGCTCACCTCAGCTCGTTCTCACCCCACATGCATGCCGACCCCTAGCCTGCCATGAAAAGTTAGAGAGAAGAACAGCAACGGCATCATCCGATGACACACCAAGGGTGTAGATGTTGTTGACAAAGTAGAATGGTGTGTGTCCTACAACTGTAACGCTTGTGTCACTCACTGTCTCCTAGGCCCCTCAGTGACGTGAATGTGACAGTCACTGGTGAGAGCGAGAAGAGCACATTTCCCAACCCCCCATGTTCTCTTTTCCTGTCCCAGCCCCTCTCTCATCAGTGTCTTTCACCTTTTGTTCTGCCACATTCCTTAGTCTTTCCATCCATGTCTCTCTCCTGAGACCAGTACTAAGCACAGTTCATTAGTTTAGATCCGTTTATTTTAGCTTAAAGTTAATTTTTATTTCTGATTTTTCTTTTTTCACTATTCAGTAATTTTATTTTTTAAAATTTTGTAGATTTTTTTACTTTTTCCTTTTTTTCTCGTATTCATTTGCATTGTCCGTGATGGGTTAATATGTTTTTTCTATTTTATTTTTTTAAATTTAATTATACTAAATAAACTAACTCAACTACAATAAAAAATAAACTAACTATAGTAAAAAAAGTATAAATCAATATTATTCCGTACACCTCTTAGTCTCATGGCCATGGTGGTTGTTAATTACTAGTACTAACCACAGTTATTTTGCATTTGCACTGCTTTATGGCTCAGGAAGCAGCAGTGCAGCACTGTGGATGCATTCACCAGTAATGCATCCAAGTGCAATGATGTGGTGTTGAATTCTCATGTCACGAATGTACTGCGCTGCTGCTGGTGTATGGATTCTTTTGGCCAAAAAGAAAAACAGGAAGTAGTAGCAGTGAAGTGCAAATGAATGACTATTAATGAGATTTTTTTGAAAATGACTATAATTCTCGACGTACATCATAAGGTTACGTTCGAAACGCCGGAATTGAACTGTTCTTTTTTTATGACAATCCCAATAAATTCTTGCGTTTCAAATGAGTTCTAAGTCTTTCTGTGATGTTATTGCTGATAATGATTTGTGCTCTTTGAATGCCAGTCCATAACAAAATTCTTTTGATCAAATTATTAGGGTATTTATATTGACTTTTGCTGATAGCTATTAGTTTTGGATTATAAATAATAATAGCTTGTAGAGAGATACTTATGTATGATTTTAATCAATATAAATAAAGTCACTATAGTGTCTACTATAATTAATTAGTAGACTTTATTTTAAAAAATATCTTATTTAAAAGATACGTATTATAAAAAAGTTATTTATTATGAAAAAATGGCTTTGAGAATCTAATGTAGGGGTATCTGTAATTGGAAGGTGAGCTTCAATCATGGGACTGTGATTTAGCAGTCAACATGAAGTGAGAGGAGGCTACTCACACCTATGTGAACAGTAAACACAACTTCCAAAGCCAGCCAAGCTACTTTATGTTTTCTTTATCCTTTCTCATTTCTTTTTGCCACCATGGGCATGCAGCTTTTTCATCAGCCCAATAGCTCGTGGTGACATGGCTACAAGTACTCAGCACCAGGTCTAAAATGACATCGTATAAAATGTAGAGCACATATACTAGTATGTGTAGTGCTAGCACAGTAGAGAACAATGACAAAAAAAATATAGTACACTATATTTTGCAACATTTTCCAGAGGTTCCTATTTCAGATATGCACCGTTTTCTTCTTTCTTTAATGCTGCTTTGCACTGGAGAGTAGGGAGCACTGTACTTTGATCTCGATTGCATCTTTTGCTACTGGCAGCACATGTGCCATGTTCTTGTGGTGAGGTGCTGAGAGGAGCATAATTGCTCAAGCTAGCCATTGCAATGCCATGGGAGATCTAATAACTTGTCCTAACCTATTGATCTAGCTAGAAATGTAGCAGTAATAGAATATCAATTCAATTACCCCATCACTAACTACTAACTAGATTTGGCATAACATTCCTTGCATTAAATCTTAATACTCTAATGATAACTCTAGGATCTTGTTTTCTTTAATTTTAACAAGAAACACACCTACCTCTCATGCAAGGAGACAAAACATCTTAACAAATGCATCAGAAGTGTAGGGCAATTGTATAGCTGTAGATGGCATTGCAATAACTACATGTGTATGTAAAATGTCTGCTCATACATTAATACTAATGGGAACATCATCAAATGCCCAATCAGTGGCTAAGATTGAAGCCTATACATTCTTCATTAGGTTCTATAGGATCAACCACTATTGCAAGAATTTCTATAAAATAATGAAAAGCTTCTCCTGCAGGCAGAAGTACTAGTGCTAAAAGGTGATGCATACTTACAACTTTTGACTATTCACAAGTTTCTTGAACTTTTGGGTATGGAGTCATGAGCTCATCATAGGACAATAGAATGTCAACACTACTGCAGCAGTCCATTGCTCTGTCACTGTAACTATCTTGTACTGATAACATTAATCATATTAAGGGATTTCTTACATTTGTATATGAGTAATTAGACCTTCCAATTGTCAAGTAATAGAATATACCCAATATATATTAGTAAAAACATTGAAGACATGTGCAAGAACCACAATTAATTGTGTGCTGGTTGCAAGGTTAATTTGCCCCCTCATACATACATTGAATTTTTTAAATAATATTTTTATTAATATTACATTAATATATCATCGCTTAAAATAATTACATAAATAACCTTCTATCATTATTTGAAATAGTGACAAAGTCTCTATCGTTAAACGAATAGATAACAGAGTGCCACGTCGACTCATGGCATCTGTCATTATTTCAATTGGCGACAGATAAACAAATCATCAATTGAAATAATGACAAAAACCCCCGCGGCTTAAATCGTCATTTGAAATGACAACAGAGGGCCCCACACTCTCTGCTGCTATTTGAAATGGCAACATAAGACATACCATAAAGGGGCCAGAAAATAAGCTAAAAATCATTGTAATTCGTTAAAAAAAAGAAAGGAGGGGAGGAGGGGAGAAGAGAGGAGAAGAGAGAAGAGAAGAGGGGAAGAGGAGAAGAGAACGGGAGAATGAGTAGATTTCTGCATCTTAGATATGAGTTTTCTGTTTTTTTTTGTAGATTTTATTTTGAAATCATCGTAGATTAACAAATAAAATGATTAAATGTGTAGTTGTATTGGATAGTGGGTAGATATGTAAATAGTGTGGTGGTAGATATATAGTTATTTAGAGCAGTTTGTGTAGGATAAATTCTTGTAGAATTATTAATTTCTCGTAGTCATTAGTTGTAGTGCACCGATTAGTTTTAGAATATTAGATCCGCTAGTTAACTATTGTTTCAAAACTACTAAAGTAAAAAATGGAAGATTTTGTATAAATAATATTTTTGAAAAAATATATTATTTAAAAAATTCAAAAATAACTATGTTGCCATTTCAATTGGTAATAGCGCCTCTATCACTAGTTGAATTGATGATATGACCTCTGTCATCAATTGTATTAACGATAAGGCCTCTGTCGCCAATTGAGTTGACGAAAGGGCCTATGTTGCCAATTTATTTGGCGACAAAGACCTGCAGATTGATACGCATGACTCTGCGTAGGATTGTTGTTATTTTGAATGATGATAGTAAGTTATTTATGCAATTATTTAGCGATGATATATTTATGTAATATTAATAAAAATATATTATTAAAAAACTTCTATATATATTCACCAAAAGCCAGATAGGACCACATCGGCTGCTCTGCTTGTTCGTGCGATGTTCGATGGGAAGCAGCCATAAGCCTTGTTTTGATGAGAACAGGAGAGGAGAGCCCTACTAAAAATTAAAATTGAAAGAAGTTACAAATATTACAAAAGAAAGAGAAGGCCACAGGACTCCAAAAAGAAAGAAGAAGAAAAGACTCATAGAACAAACAACAAAGAAACAAGAAGAAAAACCTAGCTTAGAGCTGACAACAACGAAACTAGAGATAAGCAAGTTGTAACCAAGCATTAAGAGGTTTCAACGTCTTAGAAGAAACTTTATCCTTTAAGGGCTTTAATTCTGCAAGCAACATTCTTTTCCATCTTGTTTTACTATTAGAAGCAGCCATAAGCTACACACTACTAGTATCATTCAGAGGCTCTCAGGTTCATGACACCACATATTTCTCTCCAGGACCCACTTTTCCATTACTTACATAGGTCCTCTTCAAAAGTGTTGTAACTTTTGGCTAATTGTGAGAGAGATTGAGAGAGTAAAATATACTCATTAAGAAGGCACTCTATTTAAAGTGACTCATGCAGTGATTTCTATAAATAATTTATAAAAATTATTTTAAAAAGTCACTTCATTCAAAAACCGACTTCTAAAACCCTGTTCATGCCATGGCAGCTTGGCTGAGCACAAGTGATTGGCATCATTTCTTGGTATCCCTGCAGCAACAAAGAAATCCAGCAAGAGCATGTGGTTGCATCAGAGAAGCAGTAGTTAGTTAATAAAAGGGGGAATCTTTTTGAACAGTAGCATCTGTTGTTGCAGTAGTCTTGTAGTAGAACAACCAGAGGGAGCCTATCAAGGATGAATGAAATCCATGGTCCTTGCACACACAAGGACTCACTGGAGCAGGCAGTCATGGACGCTTGTTGAGATCCACACAGGACACAACAAGTGACACCACCCTGCAAGAGCTCTGCCCCTGATTGAGCCCATTCAGTTCTCCCTTGGCATTGGCCAGCAGAGGAGAGGAGGAGACATGGCATCTGATGACATGTAGTACATGTGCCTCCACTGATGTTAAGGCTCATAATTGCACTGTCCTCCTGCCAATGTTGATGCAACAGTAGTAGTACCTCACTGTTGCATCCTTTGGTTAATCTTGTTAAGGCTACATCATTTGCTTGGATAGTTCTCTCAACCGGTGCATGCATATGTGCAACCATGACACAGTAGATTCTCTAGTATTCATCATCTCCATGCATCTTACATATGACCATCTTATTTGGACATTGGAGATAGATGTAGTGAACAAAATTTCCCCAATGTTCATCTACATGCCTAGTCTGTTTATCTGTCTTGGAGAGGGGAAACCCAATGTTCAGGTCGATTGGGTTTGTGGACTAGCTGTTTACATGTCAGAGCCATGCAGACAGACATGAGCCTTACACTACATGAAAATGATAACAATGAAGCGGGCTGCATCTGCATGAATGCTTGCTCTTGAGACAATGTTCACTGCCCATACATGATGATTAGTATGCAATAATTTCTGCCCTGCAGCAAGAAATGTGCATTTGGCCTCATATTAGATCAGATCATGCAGGACTGCAGCTGTTGGTGGTCCATGGCAGGATTGGTCTACACATGGATTCTTCCCATAGGAAGCAGCAACCAGTGATTGGTTTAGTGGAGGGAAAGGGTGATGCATTTGAATATTTGGGTGATTGATAGTACTCACCTTGGTAATTGGAACCAATGTGATTGTGATGTAAGCTTACCTAATGATGGGGCTTAGCTAAGACAAGTGAATAACTAATTGGGTAAAAGATTACTGTTGAAACCTGCAAATAGATATGGGTGATCGAGGATGGATTCCCTAGATCGACGAGGATAATGCATGTTTAATCCTGCCATTTTCTCTATTATATTATCCACTAGATATATGGCATGACCTATCAACGACTTGTAGAATTAAGTGAAATAGTTCGTATCTGTTTCTCTTTCTTCTTTGGCATGTCATTGGACGAAGGAAAAAAATGAATGGAGAAGTGGTACAGAGTTGAAAAGAAATGTTTTTTACTTTCTTCCCATAAAATGGGAAGGGTATGCTTATTTGTAACTGTTTCATATCACAATTACCACTTTTGTTGTTGAAGAAAAAAGACAAATAAATGGAGAGAAAAGCTACATTTTCTCTCCTATTCTTTGTCCAAAGAATGGGCAGCATTTGTAAAGTAGGAAAAAATATAATGGAAGAAACATTCAAAATGTTAGCCTTCCATGCACCATGCCGTCTTTCATGATGCATGGCAGGCTAACACAGAAACGAAAAACTGAAAAGCGAGTCTTTGAAGTACTGTTAATATCATAATAAAAGGTCTAAGGTTTCTTAAAAGTTTGAGATAACTAGATAAGTGTGTTAGAGCAGGCATATTCTTTTATATTCCTTTGGTAGAGTTGTCATATTCCCTGTGATGATGTAGATGAGCTTGAGCACTCTGTTCAGGAGAAATTACCTAGGTTCACTATAATCTTGAAGGGCTTTGGCGAACACAATTTGCAAAATTGGAGAACTCAGATTACCTCTCTTTATGGGGGACCATTGGAATTCTTGTTTGTAGTAGATGTCAAAGATGATCCAGCTTATCATGTTGTTTCCAGTTTGATCATTTTTTAAAACTTTTTTATGTTATGAATATTATATATATTCATAAGACTTAAAGGATAATATATATAGAGAGTACAGAAAAAATATGACTACTCTATCAAAAAATATAAAGGAATATGTCTAGTTTAACAATGTGACCAAAGTAAACTTTGTGAGTTACCTCTGGGCCTTATATCCCCAAGGGACAGCCATGAGAGGACACAGACAAATGGGCACCGAAGCAACCTGGAAATCCTAATGCATTGGAGGTGGGCACACTGCAGTGTTGGTCTGGTTCAGCCTAGATTGTCTGTGAAAAGTTCTGTAGTCTGTGACAGGCAACAAGTTTGAGTGTATCCTCTTACAGTCTTACCCTATCTTACATAATGTGCCACTATTTTCAGTGTATAGTAATTAGTAAGTATGCATGTTGGTGCCAAGATCAGAGAGGCACCATGGGATGCTTCAGAAATTTTATATTGCAAGATACTTTTCATAACTCAATAAACCGAGTCGAAATCGATAACCTTGGCATATTCCGTTTGGCCATCTGCATATTTACCAGTATCCAGTAAAATTCTGCTAACTTCCAGCACAGAGTTTCTTGAGGCTTATGTTATTCACTACTCACAACTCAAGAAGACTGAAGAACGCAGATTGTTATGCGACCTAAATAAGTTTCTAGCTTGACCTTAGGAAGCACCTGCAGAAAATCTGAAGTAGTAAGCTTGGATTGGAGGCCCAGCGGTGTAGTAGTGCTATTAGTATACTGGTACTGATGTGTGGACTGTTCTGGGGTTGAGTGAGAGTGAATGAGAGTGAGGTCATCATTAATAACTAGTAGCTACTCCTGCTAGAGTACTTGGGGAGGGGGGGCATACTGCATGTACATACATTGGAGTAATCACACCTCAGCTGTCAGTGGACCAGCAATCTTCCCACGTCACCTCATTTGAATAGAAAATTAATAGTTTATGATTAAATTTACACTATAACTGACTTATTTTGCATTATAATTGATAGTTAGTTATTTATCATAATTAGATTAAAAATTTAAAAATAGAAAAAATGTTATCTTATCATATATAATGTAAATGAGTATAAGAAAAAAGAATCAGTAAAAAAACTCAAAAAAGGCAAAAAGAGTTAGAAAAAGATAAAATTTAAAAATAGTAAAAAATAAATCAGAAATCAGAAGTTTAAACTAAAATAAGTGAGACCTGTGTTGATACCCTGACTGTAGATTCCATTTCCATCTCTCTCTCTTTGCCCCTCTCTCTCTCTCTCTCTAAAATTGGTAGTCGTAATCTGTTTTTGGCGCCACACAACTACTCTCCTCTTGACTCTTTGACATGTTTCAGTTTTTTTGTAACCTAGCTGCTTGTGCTTTGTGGCCTTATTGGCACGGTAAACTTATCACTTAGTACATCCTAGCCATTGTATGGCCCCTCCAAGTAGTAAGTATGTCCCGTCAAGCAGAACTTAAAACCTTTCCGTTCCATATACCATACTGAGTTTCACACGCTAGCCATCTTATATCTACTTGTAAATTCGACGACGGTCTCCAAGGGAACTGGGATCAGCTGATGAACTACCATGTTGGATTGGTGGCGAGCTTGTGGGTACACAACCCTGACCATAAATGAAATGGAGGAGATCAGGAGAGTGGGCAGCTGCCTATGTTTCTTTTGGGCCAACATGACAATCACTGGAGAGGAAGGCAAGGTATTCATTCAGTTATGAGGCTGAAAACAGAGTGAAAGGCATAGGAAGACAGGAACATAAACGAGTGAGAGAGAGAGGAGAGAGATCAGAGCACTTGCACTCCATGTGAGGCTGCCCCAGCCCCCAGGTCGATGATGCTTGCCAACTCCCACTCCCTCTCCCTCTCTCTCTCTCTCACTCATTTATGTTCCTGTCTTCCTATGCCTTTCACTCTGTTTTTCTTTCAGGCTTTCTGAGGCTCTCTCTCATTGAGATGGGAGGCCAAGGCGTCCAAACAAAGCACATGTGAGAGCTTGCAGTGCAGGGAGAAAGGAGGCTTTCAGATGTGCCAATGTTCTTTCTTTGGTTTGATGATGGAATGGCATGTGCCAGTCGTGATGCTAAACGTTCCATGGCGGTAACGCCATGTTGCAAAGAGTGCCTGAAGATGTTAGCACGTCCTGAACCAGAAAAAGCTTGGAGGCACCATCCGCCAATGCTAAGATCGAATCCGCCAATGCTAAGATCACCACAGAATTCATGCCGTAATCTCACGTCTCTTCTTTGTAGGAGACAGGGTGTTTCCTTTCCTCCCCGTCCAGCATTGATGGGACAGGGCTTATACATGCAAAGAGAAGACATGTCATATCTCATATGAGATCAGTAAACAGCAAAAGTTTTCCGATAGCATCGTAAAGCCCTTTTCTTTGCTACCTCTTCTCTGAATTTTCCATCTGTGAACATTTGATTTGATGTGGTATAACTCACAGTAAAATACCTACCATGTGCAGAAACTTGCTTAAATTCACTAGGAAAGATTCATTTGTCCAGGCAACTTTGGAATGGCCCATATAGCACAAGCACGGGTCTTGGGCTTGCCTACATACTGAGCTGAATTCTACTACTAACGATAAACACAGTCAATGCGGAGTTCTTTTCGGCCTGTTTCTCTCAAACAAACAAATAGAACAGCTCCTCCGTCGCTGTTTCGAATAGCCTTTTTAAAGCAACTTATCAGCATTCGATTCGTTTACATAAACACTCGCGCTGGATCAAAAACCATAAGTCATAAGTCAACCGAAAAGAACCCACCCAAATGCTAAACATGATGCAAGTAGAGTTAAATGAGAGCCAGAGCTGAACGCGCTCATTCCGTGGAAGACTTGTTTATGAGTGACTTGTGGATATGGGGGATGACACCGCCGCCGGCGATGGTGCCCTTGATGAGGGTGTCTAGCTCCTCGTCTCCACGGATCGCCAGCTGGAGGTGGCGGGGCGTAATGCGCTTCACCTTGAGATCTTTGCTTGCGTTTCCTGCCAGCTCAAGAACCTCTGCTGTCAGGTATTCAAGAATAGCTGCCGAGTACACAGCTGCAGTTGCTCCCACCCGACCGCTTGCTTGGGCCCTCTCCTTCAATTGGCGATGGATACGGCCAACGGGAAACTGCAAATTTCACGCAAGGAATCAGCTTAGGGTGATAAACTCTGGGAAACATAGCAGCCAATATTATAGTCCATGAATTTGTTTTTCTTCAAGCATTCGACATTAGTCCGAAGCAAGACAATTGACCAAGCCATGTAAACTACAGCATAGGCTTACAGACAATACGCTAGACCAGGTCTATACTCTATGCAAGCAAGCAAACTGCAAAAAGTCCAACAACCCTGCATGACTTAATTTGACAGCCCAAATCTGTCAAATACAAACATTCATAGAAAATCTGATACAAGCAAGCATATCTAAAAGATAAATATAAGCAACAGTCAAGTATGTTATGAGGCACACAACAACAGATTGAGGACAACAACCAAGTTCAGTCCACACAGATACTACATAAGGGCGCACACCAGCAAAACTGGTGTCTTTTCAATGCCGTGGTTTCACATGCTGGGCCCTCCTAATAGCAAAATCACTTCGTTTCTCTCAACTACAAACCACTGTGCTTCCAAAAGGCCATTGATGACACATGTGTCCCACGGAGCCTAAGGGGAGCAAGCACTTTTAAGAGGCTTTGGGGTACCTCTAGTGGAGTTTGCACGTATGAATTAGCCCTGTCATGATTCCCACTGTGTGGAGGCCATGCTTGAAAACCTACAGGGGCTGTGAACATGGTGAAAGTATCTTTTCAGTAGACTTTTTAGCAGACACAGAGCACACCAGATACCATTTGTGACCTTGTTATGTGACTTGGTTGGATAAGAACAGTAAAATCCTAATTCTGCCAAACCAGTACAAACATGATACTCTCTGTCTCAAAATGTAGGTTGTCGTGGATTCCGTGTAGTGAAGCTTTTCAAGTTTTGACCATTAATATATGTTAAAATATATAAATTAACTACATGAAAATAATACCATTGAATTTATCTTGCAAAATTGTTTTATTATATATATATATAATTTTTGCTAGTATATTATGATAATAAATCATAGTCAAAGTCTTGCATTGGAGACCGTAAAAATTAAAATGACCTACATTTTAGGACGTAGGAAGTAACATAACAGAATGATGTAGACTGACTGTGGACGTAGACTAATTCACATTTCAAACCTCGTAGACCAACAGAACAAAAATGAACTTCCGTAACAGAAAACCTGAGCATAATAATCAACTCTAAAAGAACAAGATAGCAAACACAAGTGAAGAAACTCTATAGTCTATACTACAGAAAACAGTCGAGGAAAAAATGTTTATTCAGTTCAAGATTTGCACTGGCTGGTTCCTACTAAATGAACTGGATACTCGATCATTTTTGCGAAAAATCAGAAGTACATCCATTTTCTATGAAAATAATTATTGTACAAGGAACATTACTTGAAATTGGTTGTATCTACATGTGACCAAATACCCATGTGATTAAACATGCAGACGTCCACAAAAAGGCAACAAAAGAGGGGGCAAAAAGAACATCCTATATGTTGCATGTCCAAAACAGTTTTTGAAAAACCAGCAGCAGTTGGCTCAGTAACTGAAAAAACCAGCAAATCGGTTAATCTAATACAAATCAAGCAAGCAAGCTGTTAGGCCAAGACACAAATGACCAACAGAAAGTTTGAATTATTTTTTTTATTATTCCGAATTACGATAGTTTCAATTTTTAGATTATTCTCAGATATACAGATGTTAGTTGATAAAGGAAAACACACTCATAACAAGTGAATACATCTCCATCTCAAATGCCCCAGGTTTAACGCTTATGGACAGCTTACCATGGGAACACATTTGCACCCAGTCAAGGCTGGTGCAGAGCTGATGCAAAACATGATAGCTACCATTCATACTTAGCTTCCCAATTCATCTAAGGCCATCCAAACACGAAAATGATGTCTATGTTTAGCTTTTTGACTCAAATTGGCCAATTAAAGACAAATTTTATGGCCATATTCTTCGAATTGAAGGTTTAACCAAATGTGGTCGCCTACATGCAACATGCAAGGCACATTTCTTTAAGTCCAGATGATCCAACTCCAATTCGAATACACTCGAAACCATTCGTCAGTACGCCTATCCCGAAATATAACGTCAAACGCGCACACGCTGACGCGCCACATTCATGCCACTGCCAAGATTACATATTGACACGAGGAAAGGAATCCAACAACATGTTTAATCTTTCCCGTGAGCTTGTACAGTGCCAGTGAAATCGCCCATGCCAAGCTAAACATTTGCCCTCATCTGCTCTAGTTTCTAAGCAGATTAGCACAAAGCACCACAAGCATGTGCAGCACAAGAGCGCACAAACCGCATGCGCCGCGTCGATTCCGAACTCCAAGAACGAGCCCTCATCACAAGAGAGACGAGGTAAAACAAGCGAGGAGGAAGCGGGGGGCGACCTGGAGGCCGGCGCGCGAGGAGCGGGAGACGGGGAGCTTCTTGTCCTTGTCCTTGCCGGCGGCGGTCGTCTTCGCCGCGACCAGCCCCTTCCCTCCCTTCCCGGCCATCCACCTCGCTCCTGCAATGCACCTAGCAAAATCTAAAAGATTTCAAGAAACCACCGAAAATAGCCACCAAAAAATCGCGGAAATGTTCACGATGAATCGCAGGAACCGGGGATTCGGGGCGGGAGATTGATTCGATTTGGGGCTTACGTTTCGGGACTCGGCAGCGGCGGCGGCAGGCCGGCAGTGGATTTGAGCGACGAAGTGGAAGGAGGGGAGCACAAGAGCGGCGTTTTGGGCCTTTGGCCACGTTGTTTTTAGCTTTTCCCCTTTAATTTCTTGTTTCTTTTTTTAGAAATTAAAATAAACGAGACATAATTTTTTTAAAATAATTTCTCGAAATAATTTCTCCAAACAACTTCTCAAACTTAAAACTATATTCACCGCTGTATGCACGTATCCGCTGTACGTTTCCGTCTCAGAAAATTGGTCAGATCTTAAAATAACAGAACATTTCTTCATTTCCCTTTTTTTTCTCTCGGGTTAAGAGAACGACGAGATAATTCGGGCGTTTGCGGATGGGCCATATGGGTTTCAATCTGGCCCAATTCGGCCCATCCCAAATATACAGAATTAGTTTAGCCGCTGACCCACCAGGCCCAATTGTCCCATCTTACGAACTTCGACGAGAGGAGTAAAAAAATGCTCAACAGTTCAAGCAAGGTAACTTAACCTTGCCTTATTTCATTGTTGTCATGAAGATGAACTGACAGCAGTTCACACATATATTGTTCTCTACAACATTAACATCCTCCTGTATCAAGCAGTTATTCTCGTTTACAACACAAAGCAGTGAAAATGCAGACTACTCAAGCTAGAGGTATCAGGTATGCGAAGTCCAATCTGAATCGAGAAATGGTATAGATGGTGACAAGTGACAACAAATCGTGGCATCTGACGAAGCCAGCAGCATATCATGGTAGTGCCCTCGTGATGATGCAACGGTGAGTTCACTCCTTGTCATCTGCGGCGCGGAGGGAGCCCAGCTGAACCGGCGCTTGTGTCTGCCCGACCTTGGATGATCCGTAGACCGACAAGCCGACGCCGTCGGCCTCCTCCTTCTCTCGAGCTGCTCCTTGATGATCCTCAGCCCGTCCTGCAGGCAGAATTCAGTTTTTGACGAGCAATTCAGCACGTGTGTGATTTGGGGGATGAACAGATGGCTGCTTGAAATTTGGGAGAGTACCTTCGGCCTCATGGTTGGAGCCCAGCCAAGCATCTCCTTGATGAGCGTCTTGTCAGAGTTACGCCCACGGACACCCTCCGGGCCAGGGATGCGGAGCTTGTTGTCGATGCTAAGGACTGTCTCCGCCATCTCATTCATTCACTTCAAATGTTTACAGGCTCACGGAAATCAGACCCAGTTAAACTGAAGGCATTTGACAAACTAATATTTTAGTTACTATAAAAATAACTTTAGACAAATTGTTCCACTCAAACAAGAGCCATTTCGCGTCAGTACGATTATTTCTTTTTTTCCCCCTGAAAGGCCAACTTGCACTTACATCTGAGCAAAAGAGAATTCATCAGAACTTACGAAAGCTTTTATAGATAATGTATGCTAACTAGTGCAAAATAATGCCATGAAGGGAACATGATCTATTAGCTTACTATGATGATCTATCTTTTTAGATTATATGATATGTTGTGCTGTTATTCAGCTCCAATCTCTGTTCTAGATTTGCCTTTCGTTTTTTTCCTCAACTGGCTAAGGTGCCCAGGCAATCTGTACACTAGTCTATGCAGCGACACTGAATTTGCAATACTACGTTGTGAGTTTCCTAAAAAGCAAATTGAATCACTGCACCGCCTGTCTGTTGCCTGTTGGCCCTATGCACAGGGGTACCAGCTCAGTCTGTCATGCAAGACAAATTGCTTGTTGGGCCATCGCAATCAATTAACAAATTCAGGCAAAAAAAGATGTTTCTCAAACTGTAAAATCTGGTTCACCAAATCAATATTTTATCAACTTTAAAAGTCTCTGGAAAGCTCAGCAGTAAAGACAATGAATGCTTCTGTTGGAACAGAGGATGCAAAGCTTCAAATATCATCTCAGCATAAACTGTCGACACTAGCAAGAGCAGATAGATGCAAAATTAATTTGATGTTAATCTAAGATATAGAAATACGGTATTGGATTGTACATAGCATAAATAAGATGAGAAAAATTTTACCTGAGGACACCCTCAACACATTCATCAATAAATGTGAAGGATCTAGTCTGCAGACCATCTCCCCACATCTCAAAGCAGTCAGCGGAGGTTAGAGCCTTTCTGCAGAAAGCAGCAGGAGCCGTCTCTGTTTGTGCAATGCAATGAAATGCAATGCACATGTATCTATAAACTTATACCGGTATAGTGACGGTACACCCGCCGATGTCACCCTCTCCTCCATCCGTGGAGGTGCCTACCTCTGTAGTTTATTGTTTTAACATGCACTTGCTCATCAACTCGCGACGGCGCGTGGATCGCGCTGACTCGAACCGCCACTCCTCCTATAAACCCGTCGCCGACTCTCCTCTCACCGGACACAAACCCGCTGTCACGGTTTTTATAGTCAATTAATTATAAAACCTCAATAGTTAGGAACAAACTAAGAACAACACCAAAATATTACTAATTGCCAGATATTTAACTTACCTTTCCATGTTCCAAAGGGACCATAGATATTGTGAAAGTGACCAACCCTGCACTCAATGCCAAAGTCCTGCGGCCCCGCTCGTTTCGGCTTTTCGGTTTCTGCTTCTAGTTTCTGCTTTTTTTTCACTATTCAGTATTTCGTCTTTTTCTGAATTTTTTTAGATATTTTAGGCTTTTTTGTATTTTCTTTTTTTCCTGTGTTCCTTTGTATTGTCCCTAATAGGTTAACATGTTTTTTCTATTTTTACATTTTTAAAAAAAATTAATTATGCCTAAAAAGCCAAATGAGCTACAGTAAAAAAAGCCAACTACAGTGAAATTTCAGTCAAAAGTCAGAAGCCATCGCTAAAACAAGCGCCCCCGCAGCATCACTCAAATTAGTGCTATTTTATCATAATAACTAATCTGTCAATTCACACAGACATATATCAGTGTGAAAGTTTAGAAACCTCTGCAGGCCAAGCATCTGACTCCTTCAAGCTAACTAGGTTGACCAGCTGCTTAAATTCAGGGTAGATACAAGCACTTGAGGCATAAAAGAACCTGCAAGGAAAAATTGACCAAAATGATAACATAATTCATCTCTCAGTAGCAATCTGGTAAGGTTTTTAAGGTTATCGCAGAATTCCTAAAATTTAATACCTAATTTTGTAGACGAATCACCCTTAAAGTTAAAAAGGGGCACTGATTTGAGAGAACATTTGAACATCGGTTATTGTCAACGAAAGATGAACTTAGGTAACAACTATATAGCAGTTGTTGTGAGCGACTTAAGACCGAAATATCGTGCTATTTGGAGCGGGTAAGGCATACGCTTCATCTATCGTATGGAAGAAATATACTTAGAATTGGGTTTAGATACCAATTCAAATAATCTTCAGTAGTCATTTGGTCAGGTAATAGATATAATGTCTCTATGACTAGGGTACTTAGATAGTAACCTCTGGAAGTTTTACGACCACAGGAGCCATGTAACTTTAATTAAATATTAAAAATTATATTTAGAGATTTATTTAATCCTTACCAGTACTAGCTAGTGGTACTGTTGCTAGTACAACTGTACAAGTTAATTTACCGGTAATTAACTTCTCTTCGCGGTAAGAAAAAGTGGTCTGGGACTTGATGCGGTAGTTGACTTTTGACTTGGCTCATTACAGGCCCTATCTGATTTTGCCCTTTTAACTTTAAGCCTGTGAGTATATATTCAACACTGACTTTTCTCTTTTATTTTTATTTATTCCATTTGACTAGTCTATATTTGTACAATTTGTAAATGCTTACTCCAAGCCGAAGTTAACTCCGGCCCAATTAATAGTTCCAAATCAAGTCAGCTAGCTCAAACCATCAAACCTGATCAATGTTTGCAGCTTTATCTCTACACCACAACGACTTAACATACATTGATTTGATATATCTTCATCTCGACTTTCAAAAGAAAAAGAAACTAACAACAACGTTGTGCTCGGCCACAAGTCACGACGCCGCGACGGTCTCCACCTTGGGCACGTCGACCGGGAACCAGTGGATCTCCTCCACCCACGGGTTGCCGGCCTTCTCCTTGGCTGGGTCGATGCTCCGCAGCGCGCGCCACACCGCGCTGTTGCACTTGAACCCGGATCCGAACGCGATCTGCCACGCGCGGTGGCCGCGCCGGACGCGGCCCTTCGCCTCCGTGTACGCCAGCTCGTACCACAGAGAGCTGCTCGACGTGTTCCCCCACCGGTACAGCGTCATCCTCGACGGCTCCATGTGCCACCCGCTCAGCTCCAGGTTCTTCTCGATCGTGTCCAGCACCGCCCTGCCCCCCGCGTGGATGCAGAAGTGCTCGAACGCCATCTTGAAGTCCGGGATGTAGGGTTTCATCTTGAGGCCGAAGATCTTCTTGGCGACGAGGGACATGAGGAAGAGGATCTGCTCGGACATGGGGAGGACGAGCGGGCCGAGGGTGGTGATGTTGGTCTTGAGGGCCTCGCCGGCGACGGCCATGAGGTCCTTGGAGAGGGCGACGCCGACGCGGCCCGTCTCGTCCTCCTCCTGGAACACGCAGCGGTAGGCGCGGTCGTCGGCGCCGTGGTGGGTGCGGACGGTGTGCACGAGCTGGTACTTTGCACGGTGGCGGTCCGCGCGGCGGTTCGTGAGGAGGATGGCGGCACCGCCCATGCGGAAGAGGCAGTTGGACATGAGCATGGAGCGGTTGTTTCCCCAGTACCAGTTGAGCGTGATGTTCTCCATGCTCACCACCAGCGCGTAGGAGTTCCGGTGCACCTGCATGCATGGTAAAACCGCCATCAGAAACCAACCACGACAGGTCGTCGACCGACCCGTGCATTCCCACGTCGCAGATACACGACACGTGCATGTACACGACAGCCATCTTCACTACCAGTAAATTATTACTCCTACTCGTAATATCATAAATTTTTAATGCACTAGCCATTTATAAGGCGAGCTTCCTGTCAGCTAGCAGTCCTCATCAATGGCTAGCTAGGGCACAACTTGTACATGTAGGGCACAGCAGCCCACCCTGTGTTAGCTTGCAGGTGATTTTACGCGGCAACCTCCTCTCTGCATTGATTGGGACAAGCTAGCCGGTCGCCATTAAGGTTAGGGAGAAAGGGACGGACGCAGGAGGAGGAAGAAGAAGTGTTGAATAACTGGTGATCATCGTCCGGTCGCACACGTCGACGGCCTTCTGGTAGATAGTACTCCTACTAGCAAGGCATGCAAGCTGGAGAGATGATGATCGGTGGATTACGGGTGCTTATTGGGTGTTGATGGGATGTAGTAGCCTAACAACATCACCGAAGATTCATAAATGTGCAAGGTCCAATTAATAGTACATATGATCAATATCGATCGGGGTGATCTAGACCCGATCATTTTGGCCATGTTTGGAAAACATAATTTTTTTCATAGCTTTTTATGATCTCCAGTCTAATTTAGATGATGTTTTAACAGAGTAGTTTTGATTTTGCAGATACTAGCCATTTCTCTCCAACACGTAGGTCCTACGTATATGTAGTAATCCAACACGTATAGCAGAGCAGGAATTGTCGAAAGTGACAAATACGGATGAATTTTACGTCCAAGTTTGGATATGCTTCTTCCTTCTTCCATTCCCAGCTATGTTTTAGTTACTTCTCTTGCCTTATCATCACAAGGTCCGGCTATGATCACCGTTGGAATTAAGTTACCAAGTGATTGACCAAAGTCTCGTACTAAAGCACCATCTCACAATGATTACTACGTTGATGCTAGGCATGCAAAGTCAAACCAAGTCAAAGTTTCCTCTACTTTTCAACATCTCACTACAGGTTGTCGACCTAGACCGTCCATTTCCGAATCATCGGCTGCCTTCGGAGCACGCAGCCACCAAGCCGCGCGCGGTCGCTGAACCACCCTAACCCACCCAAATCGATCTCAATTTGATCAAAACTTAACACCAAATTAATACTCGCAGTATTAATCACTGCACTTATTGCGCTTAATCTTAGCTATGACTAATTACCGATGGCAATTAAGGTTAATGAATGAATTACCTGGAGCAGTTGCTTGGCGAGGTCGATGGAGATGAGGCCGGCGCTGCAGCCCATGCCGCCGAGGTTGTAGCTGGCAACGTTGCCGCGGAGCTTGTAGTGGTTGACGATCATGGCGGATAGCGACGGGGTCGGGTTGAAGAGGCTGCAGTTGACGACGACGACGCCGATGTCCCTGGCGCGGACGCCCGTCTTGGCGAGCAGGCTGTCGATGGCGCCGAACATGACGGCCTCTGCCTCGCGCCTCGCCTCCGCCATGCACGGGTTCGGCGGCGAGTTGAGCACGGCGGCCGGGAAGTAGGTCCCCTGGCCCAGCCCCGAACGCTCCAGGATCTTGCGCTGGAAGGCCAGGTTGTCGTCGGTGAACACCCCCGCGTCCGCCGACTGCCGCATGAAGGTCTCCCGGGTGACCACGTGCTCGGGCGGCGGCTTGTAGCAGGCGAAGTCGAGCAGGTAGACGGCCCGCGGCCGCCGCATGAGGTAGACGGTTGCGAGCACCGCGGCCAAGGCCAGGAGGGAGACGGCGAGCGGGAGGTTGGCCTGGAGGTAGTCGTAGCCGGGCGCGAGGTCGGCGGAGGTGACTCGGGACAGGCGCAGGGCCGCCGCCGCCGCGAACGGGGCGAGGAGGATGTACAGCGCATTGGACACGGCCAGGTAGTAGCCCAGCTTGAGGTACCCGGGGTGGTGGCGACGGTCACTCCCTCCATCTCCACCGGTGGTTTCTTGGCCGCTCATGGTGGCGTGAGGAGATCGAGGATTGCGTGGCCGGCGGCGATAGATTGGGGAGAGTGCGTGTGGCGGGGAGGGGAGGGAAGGGTGAAAGGGATATATATCCGGGGGCGGGGCGGTGAGGAGGGGGGGTGGGTGCAACCACCGGAGCGACCATTAAGACGGAGGAGGAGAGGGGGTTGGGAGGGGACGAAGGGTTGGGCTCGTGGAGTTGATGGGGAGAGGCGCGCGCGGCACGGGGTTTTGGGGGCCAGACAGCCGCGCGGCCGGGCTGGGGTTGATCGGCACGAGTGTGCTGGGGCGCATGCCCGTGCATGTGTTGGTGCTCTTTCGGAGAGAGGCAACGCGTGTGCACATGTTGGTGCGTACGTACGTGCGTGCTCCACCAAGACCAGGTGCGTCGTCACATCATATGCAGGCAGCAGTTGAGCTGAAGCAAGCAGAACCAAACAACCAACTGACCACCGCTAACAAGCAGGCATCTCCCGCTCATCCATCCGCCCAACCAATAACCTCTAGCTAGCTCCCTCCTCTTGACCCAACCGATCGAGCACGACACGTACGTACGCCGCGCAACGAAAACCTGCAAGAAATGGCACGTCGCCCAGGTGCCCGTGCACGGGAACAAAACGGTACTTGCTGGAGACGGTGGACGTACTGGTGATGGCCTTCCGTCCGCAAAATATACAGCGCGCCACGGTTTGCACCCCAAGCAAGGCTTACTATCGTTTTCTGTCAGACTCGTATAGAACAAGGAACATGGCATTTTAAAAGTATGCAGTATACACGATGGATTTCCTAGTATTATTTCCTTTCGTCTCTACAAATGTCTACTCATTTAGACTCCATTTGCAATACATGAATTTCATCAGAAATAGTTCACTTTCCGCACTCCGTAGGAATCGAAAATAAATTGCGCGCTACAAACTGGCCTTATATTGCAGTCAAAGGAGAATATTACTATTGCATTTACATAAACAGAGAAATTAATCATGTGCTTTGTGCATAACAGTACACATATATACACTCTCCTATCATCCTATACAACAAGTTAACAACACGAACAATAGCAACGTCGGAAAAACATAGGAGAGCCTGGCATTGGACGCACGTTCGTATACCTACGTACGCAACTGAATACTTGAATCCATCTAGCACAAGTGACTTCCAACATTAGTGATCGATCCATTGATACCAGCAAGGAAACTAAGCAGCCGGTGCCATTAATTTCGTCTTAGCACTAGCTGCTTGGCTACTGGAGTACTCCAGCATTGATGTGAACACGCTTTGACCAAGCAGGCAAGCACAGCAATGCACAGTGCACACGTCCGATCGATCCAGCACCTAGCTAGCTACGATAGGACGAGATGCTCCTGCAATTGCAAGCAACCGAATTGAAGGCCCTGCTCCAATCTTCTGGCTTCTGGTTGGTTTTATAGCTAACATTACATGTCTGGTAGTTTTTTAAATTATTTAATTAAAATAGAAAAAGATAAACACCATTATATTTTTACGAATAATACAAAGAAACAAGAAGAAAAAAATTAAAAGGCCAAAAAAATAAAATTAAAAAATCGACATATTTTAAATAATTTTTAATTTCAGAAAAGCAGAAGCGTAAACGCAGAAGAGGAGATCCACAGAGACACCAACACAGGGGCCTTTTTCATGTCCTCTTCCTGCAGCAGTGACGATGAAACCGCTACCGCGTAGTGATAGGGGCTGGACCAGTGTACATTAACTTCCAGAAAAGGAAACAATTAATCGTGCAGCAACCGGCGGAGACGAGTTTTGATTTCGAGAGGGCCGGGCTGCTACGCGTAGGAACGAGCCACGGGAAAAGCATGCGAACAAGCGTGGAATGAGTCAACCAGTGGCGGATGTGTTAACAGTGGGACGATACTTTTTTGGGGCTAGCTTGTGCGGTGGTGTGACCCATAGGCCTTTAGAATGCATCTGCCCGTGGAATCAACCAAAGATTGGACTTCACTGGTGGATATTAGGGGTGAAAACGGATCGAATAGTTTCCGATCGATTCGGACGAATACGGATACGAATTATATCGGATCGGATTTTTTTCGGATAATTCTCGGATCGGATACGGATACAGTAAGCCTAGTATCCGTCGAATACGGATACAGATACGGATAATCTGGATAAAACAAAACTGGATATCCGGGATTTTAGCCTATAACCAGCCAGCCCATAATGAAGCCTAGACGGCCCATTCCCACTCCATGCGTGATCCAGCCGTCCGTTCTCACTCCCTACGATCCAGTCGTCGATGAGAATGTGCCATCCATGTGTGTGTTTAGGGACTATTTACGAGATGAACTATTTACGTATTTTCGTTAATTTTGGATATATAGTTTAAGGGGTTTTCATGTTCCGATAAATATTCGTAACCGTATTCGTTTCGATTCGTATTCGATATTATTCGTATTCGTATCCGTATCCGAAAAAATATGATAGAGACATTATCCATCTGTATTTAATCCGTTTTCACCCCTAGTGGATATATCTCGTCCCATGCATACATGTTTCCTCCTGTACAAAGCTTTTCGATCATTTTTCACCCTTTAATCCAACAAAAATGACGAAGAATTTAGAAAGACCCTAATTAATTTTAGGCATGAGACAAACCTTTTTTTGGTCCTGTTCTTTTCAGCTTCTCAAAACGGCTTTTAGCAGTATCTAACTTTCAAACGGATTATTTTTTTAAGATAGAGTCTATAAGTTAATTATAGTACACATTAAAAGCTCAACATTTATACCACCAAAATCGAAAAAAGTATTTCTCTCTCCGTAATCTCCGTTGCAAACTGCTAAAATCAAAATTTTCAATAAAAAACTAAAAGTCACAACTAAAAAAACAGATAACCCTTCTTTCTCCCTTCTTCCCAACCCACAGTTCCTCAACCAACTGGCAGTCATTTACTCCCCTCCTCATGGCTGTTACTCCAACCATCCACTTAAGTTAGCCGCCGAATGCCATGGTGGCTAACACAAAAATAAAAAAAAGGGGTGCAAATCATGTATAGTGTTAATGTGTTATCCGTCTATGTTACCGTATTTATACTCTACGATGGAAATATCATTGCAAACCTCTTCTTTTCCGCTAACACCAGAAACTCTTGATGTGAATCGTTCAATCAACCTGGGGAGAAACGTCGTCTCTACTTGTCGCCACCACCCTATAGCTAAGAAGCTAACATCGCTGGCATCAATCTGCCTTATGAATTATGATGTAGATCCAACGGGCACGGTTCATTCACACATTTATGGAAACAACCTGAGCGGTGATTTGTATAATTGCACCCTAAAGCTGTCCTGCACTGGAGAGACATGTGTGCACATATGTAGGGGTGGACATTCGATTTATTTGGCTATATCGATGACGGTTTATTTGGCATTAAAAAATTTTGGTTTTTGCAAACTGGAAACCAAAATTAGTAGTGGAAAAATAAAAACCGCACCGAATTACCGAACTAATTCGGTGCGGCTAATTTGGTATTTGGTTTCTAGTTCCAGGCATTCAGAATGCAATATTTCCCGAGTTCATCAGAGTATCAGACCATCACCATTCACCAAACAAGCAAGTTATGAAAAAACATACGTTGCAGGCGACGAGCGACGGCTGGAGGTGGCACCGACGGGATATGGGCAGAGGGCTGGAGGCAGCGCGGGATGCGGGCGGAGGGCTAGAGGTGGCACCGATGGCACACGGGGGAGGGTCGAAGGCTGCACCAATGGGACATGGGTGAAGGGCCAAAGGTGGCGCTGGCTGATGGCACATGGGGGAGGGGTGGAGACTGCGTCGATGGGACGTGGGCGGAGGGTTGGAGGCTGCGTCGACGGCACATAGGGGAGGGCCAGAGGCTGCGCCGATGGGACACAGGTGAAGGGCCGGAGGCAACGCCGAGCCACCGATGGCATGCAATGTGGCGCTTGCGCCCTGCCTCCTAGGGTTAGGGTGGAGTTACAGACTCACGACCGGCCGGGTGGGTTAGGAAATGAGTGCCTTGCGCTAGTTGGGTGGGCCTGGCGAGTGGGTCTTTGCTTGTTAGGCCTGCTGACTTAGTAAATCAATGAATATTGGAAGTTGAAATTTTGATATATGACTTATTCTGTTTTTCGAATCGAAGTATACCGAAAATCGAATAGCAACAAAATAAAAACCGCATAGCAAACCGAAAACCGAACAAACCGTAATATTCGGTTTATTAGGTTCAGTTTTTTAGTTTCAGTAAAAAAATGCCCACCCCTACACATATGCATCCACATGCTTAATTTAACAACTTAGTTATACACCCATCTTTTGTTTGGAAAAAACTTCTATATCGTTTTTATCAACCGTGCACACGTTATATGTACGTAAGTACGTATATATATGTGTGTGTAAAGTTCCATCCATGCAAGATGCCAATATATGCATATGAGACCACTACTTCAGATTTGTCAAATGGATGGTCATCTCTCCAACCTAACAACTAGCACAGCATCACGTTTGTCTTGGCGCCTTGCTATATATTCTGGGTGACAGCTGCAGGTAGCTACGTGGTATCAGCTAATCTACCCAACTACACACTCACGATCGAAGATTAGATTTCCGCAGGATTAAATTAGATTGCCCAATTGTGTTTTCCCCTAATCCATTGTTGCTTGCAGCTGATCAAGGAGAAAGGTCGATCTGGCTTGGTGGTTGCTTTCCTCAACGGATTAGAGCAACTCCAGCAGTAGCTCTCAAAACAGAGCCCTTACTTTTCATTTGAGGCTCTCTCATTTTGAGGTCTGCTTTTTTGAGTGCTGACTCAGTGAGAACCTCAAAATAGAGCCCCTACTTCTTAATTCTCTCTATTTTCTTACACACTATATGCATATATATATGACAAAAGTACAATACACAATAAAATATTTATGATTTCACAATGAAGGACAATATGTAAATTTATGAATTCAAATACGAATATTCAAATTTAAATTTAAATTTATGAATTCAAATATGAATATTCAAATTTAAATTCAAATTTGTTATGAATTTAAATTTATGAATTCAAATACAAATATTCAAATTTAAATTCAAATTTATTCTGAATTTAAATTGAAAGCACAATGAGGGACGTTTAAATTTATGAATTCAAATACGAATATTCAAATTTAAATTCAAATTTGTTCCGAATGAGGGACGTATTTATTCAAATACAAATAAATCTGAGTTTAGGGGCTCAAGTAGGGGCCTCTAGGAATGAGGGCTTGGAGGCCTCATTTGAGAAGCCTCTATTTTTGAGGGCTCAAGTAGGGGTCCTGCTGGAGTTCAATTTTTTACTCTGGCTCTCAAATCTGAGTTTAGGGGCTCAAGTAGGGGCCCTGCTGGAGTTGCTCTTACTTGTCTGTCGCCCCTTTTCGGGGTCGTTCTTTCACAATTAATTTCACTTTTCAGACTGGAGTCCAAATCAACCTAGGCGATCGAGAGATATGCTGATCTACGTCTTCTTCTCGCCACCTTCCCAACTACAAATCTTTATTCTTGTCTTTAATGGCTAATTGGCTCCACCTTGTGCCTGTGCCTGTGTGCTATGTTGGGTTGATCTAGGGCAAATACTTGAATGTCTTGTGTCACATATGGATATGTCATGTTTGAGTCGGTACCTTAACACGGTGGACCGGTCTGACCCAACATGAACAGTAACTCTCATATGGTATTGCAGTAAAATTGCTTGTGGTTAACAATAAAATTACTTGTGTTAGGTTTGCTGCATTCTTCTGAGCGTGATTAGTGACTTAGTAGTAAAATTACTTATGATTGGCAATAAAATTACTTGTGACTGGCAATAAAAATACTTACGACTCAGCGACTGACAGTAAAGTTACTTATGACTGAAAGTAAAATTATTTACGACTGAGAGTAAAATCAACGAACTATCGGTAGTCCGTTTGGCCAGGTGTGTCCGAGCCGGCCCGGCACAGCCCTCTCCTTCTTTATGTCGTGCCTGAGTTGAAAGACAGCCACATGAACCAACATGATATGACACAATAATTTATTTGGACTAGCTATATCAAGCCTAATTGAGGGGGTGATCATTTTAGCGATGGCTTTTGGCTTTTAGTTGAGATTTCACTGTATCTACCTTTTTTTACTGTAGCTAAGTTAGTGAATAATATAATGAATAGTGAAAAAAACTGAAACTGAAGTTGAAAAAAAACTAACTTAAGCGCCATATTCAAGCCTGAGTCGTGCCGTGTCAAGCAGCCATTTGGCCAGGTCTACAGCGCAGCCAACAAAATGCCCCGCATGGCAAGTGTACGTGGACACATGCATGATTAGGTCCGGCCGTTTGGAACATGTGAAATTACTACATTCCAAAATAGGCCCTTTCGTTAGAAAATAACTAGAGATCGATGTGCAGCTTAATGACCGGCAAATGAAAACGAGTAGGAAAGCGGTATTGTCAATTTAATTTAGAGTATGTCGAAGTAGAATCACCCGGTAAATCTACATAAGGCACCCGGTTGTCCAGGTGTGGATGTGTAAACCTCTTCTTTTCAGCTCGTAAAAGTTATTTTTAATTTTTCTATAATAATTAGTTTTTAAATAGAATATCTTTTCAAAACAAGGTTTACAAGTTGATGTAGTACACTCTATAACAACTTCAGTTATATCAGTCAAAATCGTAAATAAGTTTCTATTACTCTATTCTCTCTCTCACGAATAGCCCAAAAATTACAAGTTATAAACCAAAGCTATAAAAAATTGGTCCTCTAAGTTGAGCTTTAGCTTAAAATGGTTGTAGCGAGCGGGGAAATTAAGGCCGACTGTTAATTCCTGTAGCTTTCATATGTTTAATTGGTTGGTTGGATAACTATATTTTCTCCAAATCTTTATTAATATGGAGGAAACAGTTGCTTGTCTAGTTGATTAATTTATATCAGGATGTACTTCTGCTTAATTAACAACAGTAGTTTAGTTGTTGTCAGTTGAATTTTTGATTCATCTGTTGTGATCAAATCGGTAATAAGGAAACAACAAGCTACGGAGTAGCTAGTTAGTTGATTAGATTCTACATAAATTGGGCTGGATTATTACTTAGGATATTTAGCTAGAAGCGGTACTACGCAGTATACGCACACGATAGTGTCTGTACCAAGTTCTTACGATCAACTGAATCATGCGACTCAGAAGTTTGCGCTGGAGTTACTTTGATCCTATATACTGTGTTTCTGCTGTCTACGTCTTTTTGTGTTCAAGGAAACGTAACAAGGATAATTTGCTACACTTTCATATCGTTCAAAATTTATCTACGGCAAAATTATATCGACCATTGGAGGGCCTTTGTTGGAGAGTAAATTCAATCTAATGCAGAAATAAATTTAAACCGTTGTAACAAGCCAGGAAATTAAGGGCATGATCATATTGACTTCTTTTTCAAAACCAAAATCAATACGAATATCTCAATTTCTATAAACTACTTCTATCAGCTACTACTATCCATCAGACACTACTTTTCGCTTTTACATATTGTAACATATTTTGTATTTAATTATATCATAATTTTGTAAGTCGCATGCATATCAGTCTGAATGTTGTAGTGCCTTTCATTGTGCTATCTTTCTTATATAATACACTAATATTCATTAGCTAGTACCATTTATTAGTTATTTCTATCAGCTACTTCTATAACCACTACTATTTATCGACTAAAGCCAAAAATCATCAGAAAAGTCACTAAGGCTGACTGTCCGTGCAAATTTTGGTGTGGTCATTTGGTTGGTCGGGATAGCCATATTTTTCTTCAATATCTTTATGGGTTCGAAGTAAACAGTTGCTAGTCTTGTTGATTTATTTCAGGACGTAACTTTCAACTTAGAAACAATATAGTTAGCTGTCATCGGCTGATTTTCGTCCATTTGATGGAATCAGATGGATTAATTTCAAGGGAGCATCAAGATTAGTTGGATTTTCTTTGAAATCAAGCGAGATTCTACAGTAAATTGTGCTGGCTATTTAACAAATATTCCATCCAATCACAGAAGAGTGACGCACTGCCACACTAGGAATCTTTCGTGACGGTTTGTAATTGTTCTGACGGGCACGCAACCCATCGTCAGGAATTCCAATATTTCTAACGCCGTCAGAAAAAATGGATCATTTTCCTGTCGGTGCAGCAAATAACCGTCACAGAAAATACATTTTCGCGTAGAATTTCCGTTACTGTCCGGGTATTGCGGGACAGAAACTTCCAGCCACCCCAAATCCCTATGTCGGGACACAGGAACTGTTCACTACTGTAGTCCACCCCATTTTTGGTTTTGTGTTTTGTTTTTTCCGTATTCCTTTGCATCGTCCGCCTAGATTAGCGTGCGTTTTACTCACATTATTTTTTCAGCCTCTGTTTTTTCAACAAAGCCAAAGACATCGCTATTCCGATCACCCCTATGTCACACCGAAGCCACCTCCACCCCAAATTCGTCGCCTCCGCCGCGTCCTCCCCCACCACCGGCGTCCGTCCTGAGCCCCCACCACTAGTGGCCTCTATCTATATCCTCAACCATCGTCGCCGCCTCGCCGCTGCACCAAACTCCGTGGCCACCTTCTCTTCTGGGCTTTTCCCTATGCAAATCCGGCACCGCCTCCGATTTAATTTAACTAGTTGTTCACACTTCACACATTTTATCTTGAGCTCTTCCATGATTCTTTACGCATGTGTATTACTAATAAAATGTGTGAAGTGCTTCCACCGATTTTCTTTTTGTTGTCTCCGACTTTATGCTGTCACTGGACACCTTGCAGACCTACCTCCTCATCTAGAGCAGAAAGGTAAATCTCTCTTCCAGAAATAATTTGGAGTTCTTATGTGCACAAGATGCTAGCTTCCTGTGTAAGATATTGTAGTTACTTGACACTAAAGGGTCAAACATACAGCTACTTTGAGAAGTTTACTCAAGATCTACAACAACAAAAGGCCCCTGTACTTTAGCTGAGACTTGATGTATGTCAAGGCTGTAAAGGTTTTGTCGGTATAAATAGTCTAGAATTCTATTTCTACATATGTCCACTGGTAAACTAAATTTACATGGACTGTGTTGAGAATTAATGGCGATCCACTGAGCTTTGAGAATATCTAATTATGCTCCATATATTTTTTTCTTTCTACAGAAGACACTGATTACCTGACACTTGATACTTGTATGCAGATTGCTGGTGTTGTTTTGTTTTTTGGTTCTTGGTGCATGCTCTGTAATTAACTTATCAGCGCTACTCCTTTACAAACAGTTTGAGCTTCTAAAGTAGATGGTAATATATTTGTTGTGCTTGCTCTCCAGGTTCTGTTGGATATCATTTTTTGGAAGGAGGCCTGCACCAATTCTTTCAAGGCCATGGAGAGCGAACTCAAACTGCAGAGTAACCTGGATTGCTCCTTCAGTGGAACAGCAGCAGTATGTGCAACTAAGAAGGTAAATTTGGAACAAGTGTTACATCATAAAGTCGTGGTTCTTGAAAAAAAGGATTTATCGAATCAGTTCGTGAATTATAAACACACAACAAGAATAACAGAGTAGTTGATGGTTATGGACTTATGAACAACAACATGTAATGAAAGATTTTATTTCATTAGTTTTACTTTGGATAATTGCATGTGCTGTTCTGAAATGCGAAAATAGATGAACTTTAGTGATGCATGTGTGATCTGCAAGCATGGAACATGAACTTACTTGCACCATGTAGAAAATCTTTCTTGAGACATGACGCATTGGTAGAGGTCATGCATGACGCATGTGATGTGATTGTGATGCATACATTCTAGCTACTGTAGCTCAGAAGATTTGACACAATTTGGTCAGTGGTTTTTTTCTTGAGACATTGGACTCCAGCTGATTAGCAACGTGGGGTGCTCAAAAATAAAATTTAAAAGAAGCGAGCGGACAACCTACTTTTCATCAGAAGCTTTGACCAATAGGAACTACACTCGATCAGTCTCACACTCTGTCGCACACAGGCACACTACATGGCGCCGACCAAGAAGGTGCTGATGTTGTGCGGCGACTACATGGAGGACTACGAGGCCGCCGTGCCCTTCTACGCGCTGGCCGCCCTCGGCGTCGCCGTCCACTGCGCGGCCCCGGGCAAGTCCCCCGGCGACGCCTGCCTCACCGCCGTCCACGACTTCCTCGGCTTCGACCTCTACACCGAGCTCCCGGGCCACCGGTCCTCCGTCACCGCCGACTTCGCGGCAGCGGCCGCCGACCCGTCCTCCTACGATGCGCTCATCGTCCCGGGCGGCCGCTTCGTGGAGCAGCTCAGCACGAACGCCCGCGCGGTGTCGCTCGTCGCGGCGTTCGCGGCCGAGATGCGCAGGCCGGTCGTGCTGACCTGCCACAGCCAGCTCATGCTGCCGCCGCGGGCGCCATGCGCGGGGTCCGGTGCACGGCATTCTTCAGCATGCGGCCCGCCGTCGAGCTCGCCGGCGGGCGGTGGGTGGACCCCGATCCCTTCAGCCTCTGCGTCGCCGACGGACACGTCCTGACCGCCATCGGCTGGCCCGCGCACGCCGAGATCATCCGGGAGCTCCTGCGCGCCATGGGCGCGCGCGTCGGCGGCGGCCGCGGCCAGGCCGTCCTCTTCCTCTGCGCCGTGAGCTAGCTCATCTCGCCGTTCTCGAAACATGTCGATGGCATCCATGCGCCGCGCGAGCGATTAACTGCGTCTTGTGGTGTGATGATCCAGGACTACGTCGACGACTACGAGGCGAACGTGCCGTTCCGGGCGCTGGCCGGCGTGGGGTGCCGCGTCGAGGCGGCGTGCCCGACGAAGCGCAAGGGCGAGGCGTGCGTCACTGCGATATACGACGCGCCGTCGGCCGCGGGCGCGGTGAGCGACGAGAAGCGCGGGCACAACTTCATGGTGACCGCGGACTGGGCCGACGTCGACGTCGACGACTACGAGTGCGTCGTCATACCGGGTGGCCGGTCTCCCGAGCTGCTCGTGACCCACGAGAAGGCGGTGGCGCTGGTGAGTGAGTTCGCCGCCAAGGGTAAGGTGGTCGCCAGCATCGACCAGGGTCATCTGCTCCTCGCCGCCGCTGGTCTCCTCAAGGGCAAGAAGTGCGCGAGCGGAGTTCCGATGAGAGTGATCAGTAACCTCGCCGGTGCGGCGGCCGTAGAGCCAGAAGGAGCCGTCGCCGACGGGAAGCTTGTGACGGCGGCGAGCTGGCCCGACCTCGCACAGTTCATAGGCCACCTCGTCGATCTCCTGGGCATCACCGTTTCGTTCTGATTTTTTTTTGGGTGTCGATAACATCACCCGGATGTCTTCTACCATCTCATTCTGAATTTACATTGCCTCTCTCTGCCTGTAACTTGGTGAACACTGTCACATTCTGAAGCTCCAATCCTTCAGAGATTGTTCATGAGTCGTGGGATCGAGACAATAAATTGCATCCTGCTGAATGCTGATTGTTGTTAAACTTTCTATGCCTACAATCAGGCCATTTTGTGCTGCTGCCTATGCCCAGAAACTTACCAAGAAGAAAACATACTGAAACATTTCAAGACAAACCATGACCAAATTTCTCATGATTAATTTTACTTGTAGGCGTCGAAGTTTCTCCGCTCAGCTCCTATGTAGGCTGGAGAAAACCTGGAAGCGATCTGCCGTGGGCGGACATTCCATGCACCCAGTGAGATTTCGTTCTAGGTGCAGTGGTTTATGACAGCAACGGCTATATCCTTGCAGCTCTCCAGCTATTGCAGTAGAGTTTCAGATATTAGCCAAGTTGTATGTTCTGTGAGTATGTATTGTAATGCCACTGCCATTTTTTAGTTCTTTTCGTGTTGCTCCCCAGTAGATGATGCAAGGTTTTTTTTTTTGTCAACTCCATGTCAAAACGATAAATGTTTGGAGCGCACATGCATATATATGCATTGTGCGGTTCTTGCACACAACCAGCGAGCAACAATCCTGGATTTTAATCTTTAGCACGGGTGAGGTTGTGGTGAAGCTTGAGCAGAGCACGGTGATGGCGTTCAACTTCAACATTGCAGAGGGGGACAACTGCAGAAGCAGAGACAACGGGCACAGCTCCTGAAGAAAGATCAGGGAATGGATGAATACATCGTCAGCAAATCCGGCAGGTCGCCCGTTGCTGTCGTGAGCGCGGCTGAGGATGCTGTAGGAGGTGATGTTGGGTCGGCAGAAGAAGAGATCGAAGAGGGAGACGGAGTGCGCGGACAATGGAGGCGGCGGCAACGGCGTTGCTGGTAGAAACTCTGGGGCGGCGGAAGCGGGAGGGGACGGCGGTGTCGGCGCTGTGGATCCACTTTTCAGGGGTCTAACACATAATACAGATAAAGGCAAGGCCTTATAGGAAAAACGTCCCTCGACTAATCCAGTAGGATCAATCTGGGCTGCTTCATTGTGATCTAGTGGTGGTTAGTTATCCGAGATGGATCGTAGATATCCATCACGATCCGATTCATGTGGTGTCTATTGGATAATTCGACACAAATGGAGTGTTTCTTCTGAAAAATGTGCCACCACCGCTCTATTAGGATCAATCTGGGCCGCTTTAATTTGATGGGGTCTAACGGATAACTGAGATAACGAGAGAGTTTGGCTTGCAAAACGTTCACCGGCCACTTCACCCCAATCAATCCGGGCCGCCCAACTTGATTGCACGTTTCACGAAGGGTAGAATCGACTTACATGTGGGGCACAGCTGACGGTGGCTGCTCTCTCCTCTTCCTCGAGCCCGTGGGGTGCTGCACGTGCCCTCCTATGCCATCGCCATCACGATCCGCTGAGCGTGCGCTCACGAAGGCAGGTAGCCACGCAATGCCTTGCCGACGAACGGCAGGGCGCTCCTCGACTCGAAATGACGTATGCTTTTACATCATATGGTCAACGTCATAATAGTTGTGTTAGTAAATTCTAACATTACGCCTATCAATTTTAATAGTACAGTATAAGAAATTTTATTTGATCATAAAATAGAATATATTTAGTAGTGATTGTAGTTTCTAATTTTACTACCGCCGTCAAATGGCTTCATGGTTCGTGGTTGTTGTGGCAGTATTTTCTAATGACACGTGCAACAAATTTGTCAGTACAGTAAAAGCAATTTCATCTAAAGATAAATTTGGTATGCATCTGATCGTAAATATGATTTTTATTTTTACTGCCGCCATCACATAGTTGTGGCGTTGGCACAGGAGGCGGTCACGAAGTCACAACACGAGAGTGGTAACTTAGCCAGGATGATGTTCACTTGGAACTTCTCTAGTAGAGCACAGTCGTACTGACTTAAATCACGTACATGGAGTTGTAACTCATGGAGATGCTCTATCACCGACCATCCTTCAACCATCTTGTAGTTCAAGTAGTTCGCAGTCACGAACGACTCATTTCCGTTATCCCCTTCGGAATACTTCTGTTCAAGCTCGTTCTAGAGTTGCTTGGCGTTTGTGAAGTTGACATAGACATCGAATAGCCGATTGGACAAGATGGCTAACAAACGGGTTAAGATTGAATTGTTTTCATCCTCCTACTGCATCATTTCAACGTTCCAATGGGAACACTAGAGGATTTGAAATAATCCAAAACAATTTGATATCAGTCAGCCAGAGTTTTGTCTTAGCCTGCCAGCGCTTAAAGTTGGCACCGTCAGACACCTCTAGCTTAATGACATCATAAGAGGAAGCCAGTTTTTGAATATTTTGTTTTCTAGATTGTTGTAAATATTACGGTATAAGCATATATTTATATTTAATTCTAGTATATTGCACAACGACAAAAGCATGATATATCAAGCATTTAAATGCCTTAACATACATATAACCATATGAACTCTTTAAGTCATTAATAAAGAAACATATGCTCCGAACATATATCATGTAATACTTGAAAATCAGCCTATACCATTGAGAATAACAGTATCTAAAAGCTGATCTAATCAGAATGAAATTCATTTTATCAATTGCTCTCAGAAGGCTAGTTGTACAAGAATTATTCTTGGCCATCTCCACCAAAACAAGTTTCAGTCTTTATTATATATATGACAGTTGTAAATTAGACCTTGAGCTTTTAATGGCAAAATTAGCTATTAGAGTAACAATCAGATCATGAACATAGTGCTGTGAACAGTATATGAGCTCCTTTAATCAATCTACTTATTCAATCAAGTATGAACAATATTGATTAAAGATGGACAATTAAATTATCACTGTCAAACTGAATCAAGTCTAAAACAGTGTATATGTATATATCTCAATGAGCATCAAATACGCAACACAACCAATGATCAGAACAGATAATTAACAGCAAGCTCAAGGTCCATCTACCATCATATCCATATATATAATCTCAGTTATTTGCCTTCATCACCGAGCATTCTTTGCAGCCAACATACAAAGCAGTTCAGTAGATCACAAACTTGCAAAGAATCAACAGCCAATCAACTCACAGTGGGGTGATATTCGAAATCACCGTGTAGAAACCAAATGTGGCAAGGTGCGCATGTTGCGCTCACCCAGAAAACTAATCACCCTACTATAACAGTAAGAATGAAGGCAATCGGAGATACAATGCCGTACTTCACCTCTCACCGTCAAGGTTGAAGCCTAGGATGAGGAGAATGCCACACAAGATGCTTGGAAGCTCCGGCCAAAGAACCCCAAGAGCACAAGCCTCGGATTACCACCTTTACTCGACAAGGATCAATCGGAAGCTCCCAAATCCACACCTTCCCAAACCCTAATATCAAACCACAAGAGGAAATGGCACAGGACCTCAAAGGAAGAGGTGATTCGGGTCACACCACCGCACCGTGGAAGAGCTCAGAGGAGCTACTACTTCCACCGTCAAATCGCAGATCCACCGAGAAGAGAGGGAGATTGAAAGAGGAAGGAGACTTATTGCTACAGATACAAAAGGAGGAGAGTGAACCGCCTCTTTATAGGTAAGCGGGGAGGAGAGGGGATGGGCTGCGTTAATGGCTGGTGGCTGAAGAGGCCATGCCATTGCGCCTCTAACGTCGCCACCCCGAGATCCGGTCACCTCAAGACCCAGCCGCCCCTTCTTTCGGCAGGATGAGCCGAATGGGCGAGAGAGACGCGCACGGGGAGGAGACAGCGTGCCTCCTCCCCCTTATCTCTTCGACCGGGTCACCGAAAGGTGGGCCCGGCTTCTTCTCCATTTTTTCTTTTTTCGATTGAGAAATTACAAGAGCGTCCCTGTAGTATATCAGTTTCTGCGACTTCGAATTACAAAAAAGTTGACATGGCAGTAGTGGGTTTTAGTCAAACAAGCTATCCCCACTTGCCTTCGGGAAAAAAATAGCATACTACAGATGCCTTGTACATTAGAATAATCATGGCCAATATCAGTAATTGCTGTAATGAGAACATAGCTTGTGCTTGTGCATTGACTTGGTGCAGGTTCCTCCTGACTGGCCAAGAGGCGGAGAGGTAAGCATCACCGGATACTTTGCCAAAGATTTCAACTTTTTTGTGCATTTCTTCGCCTGTTCCAGAGATTTGATTTCATCATGTAAATTGAGTTCGGAATCTACTCGATCTCGACATGAGTACTTCATGAGTAATTCTGCGAAAGAGGGAACGCTTTTAAGTCAGAATATACGGTTTTCATAGATGTTATTTTTATGCTCTTGTAGATGAAACAAGATCCAAACATGTAATTGATATTATTGATCTGGTGGTCGGCTGATACAGATCATGGAAGAAACAGCAGCTACACTACACACAAGGGCATCTCCGCTTTTCTTTCCGAAACCGAAGAAAAGGGGAAAGAATTAGCACACCAGATCGATCCAGAGTTCCTTCTCAAAAATATATATTTAAAATAATCTATTTCTCCAAGTTGTATTTTGAGAGGAACTTCTTTTGCCAAGCAGGGCTAGCACACTCGGAAGCAAAACCCTGGGCCTTGTCATGGGTATCATGGGCTTCGCGGCCGTAATTCATACGGTTTAGGCCCAAAAGGCGTTCGGCGTAAGGGCGACGCACCACTACTACCGGCCGGCGGAGAACGGGTGGGATCTGACGGCCATGGGCGCGTTCCGCACCATGGGATGTGGGATTTAATTAAAGTGGGAAGACGGACCAGACATCAGACAACCACTGACTTCTTCTTCTAGGTAGCAGAGAGACTGATGTATTCCCTTTGTTCGTAAATATACGTACATAATCGCCACTCTTTGATTGAGGCACGATTGAGTAGGTAATCGTTTGCTTTTATCCAGTATGATCGAAATGCTCTTGATAATTAAGTAGCCCAACCGACCATGCGATCACCAAGAGCAAGAGGTGGTTCATCATGATCGTTTTGTCGTGCGTGTTTCACATGTAATTTGCAGGAGAATGAGAAGATCGACCTCACATGGTTGGTGCATGCGTCTATATGCTTGGTGTTTCTCAGTGAAGAACAGGGAGATATATAGTATCGATTTGTGAAGTAAATTAAACTAAATCTGCCCATACACATGCATTATATTGACCTTGTCATGAAATTGTCCGGTTGTGGTTTTGAGATGTGACAACGTGGCATTGTGAGTATGCAAGCCTGAAGCCTCCCAACTGATTGTTATGGGCGGCCAAGCGGTAATGGACTTTTCAGTTTGCCTACAACAGGCAGCTGGTAATTATGCCCAAGCATCTTCTGCATGCAACATTTTTCTTCTGCGATGCACGGGTCAATATTTGCATGCTCCGATCCAGATCCTATCCTGAGCAGCAGGGCATGCAGTCAAACCTTTTCTGGAACTCTGCCTCTTGGAATAACGAGGCATGCATGGCGTGCGTCCCCGCGATTGGCGCTTCTTTCGCCCTAAAGTTTGTGGTCAGATCAGCGAAACAATCAAAGAATTTCTACCTTGTTAGCGTACATGGTCAGCTCCATCTGTAGAAAATTCGTGGAAGCGTGTTTCCTCCAGCAAGAGACGCCACCACCATGCGCCGCGTTCCACCTCTATTTAAAGCCCGTGGCACGAGCCATTTCCATCTCCATTAGCAATACCAAGCACGGAACCATTTCGATCATCCTCTGTTGAGACGGCCATGGCGGCGATGACCGGAGGACGGGTGGCGCTCGTTGCGGCTCTGCTCTGCACGGCGGCGGCCATGGCCGCGGCGCAGCAGGCGTCCAACGTGCGCGCCACGTACCACTACTACCGCCCGGCGCAGAACAACTGGGACCTCAACGCCGTCAGCGCGTACTGCTCCACGTGGGATGCCAACAAGCCGCTCTCCTGGCGCATGAAGTACGGGTGGACCGCATTCTGCGGGCCCGTGGGGCCCACTGGACAGGCCGCTTGTGGCAAGTGCATCCTAGTAAGAATTTCGGTCACGCTTATTTTTAGCTTAGGGTTATGATTTTCGTCAGTGGGTTATAGCTTTTGAATTATTTATGAGAGAGATTATAGAGTAACAAAAATCCGTGTATGGTTTTAATCGATATAAATGAAGTCGCTACAGTGTGTAATACAATCAACTTATAGACTTTAAATTTAAAAAGATACTCCGTTTAAAATTAGTTACTGTAGAACGGGTGGCTAACACTTAACCTCTGAATATGCGTAGGTGACGAACACGGCGACGGGTGCGCAGATCACGGCGAGGATCGTCGACCAGTGCAGCAACGGCGGGCTGGACCTGGATTGGGACACGGTGTTCAGCAAGATCGACACCAACGGCATAGGCTACCAGCAGGGCCATCTCATCGTCAACTACCAGTTCGTCGACTGCGGCGACAACTAATGACATGTTATTACAACATATATACGTACGAGTTAATTGGGCTGCTGTTAAATAAAAGTGATGTTACGTTGCACTGTGCGTACACCGCAATAAATTGGTGGAATAAACTATGTGGCTACACGGATCATATATATATCTTAGTGATCTTGGACTCTACCCACATGTTTGCGATGAGGCACGGTTCTTGTTTCCATATCTAATTTAACACAACAGTACCCAGAGCATGTTTGGAATATATTAATTATTTCACAGGAATTTCACAATAAACGGTTTAATTTCCGTAGGAATAGCGAAAAACTGCCGCGTCCCAACTAGGGCCTCAACCATCTTGCGTGTTCTTTAAAATAGTCGCACTTAATTGAAGTGAATAACCTTACATATGTGCTACAAATTTGCTTCAAGATTCACGCCCTCTTCCTCCCTATCATGTCTTCCCTTCCTCGTCTCTCTTCCCTCCCTTTTCATCTCTAACTCGGCAACTCTCAGTTCAAGAAAATCGTGACCCTTCAACTCAGGCTTGAAAACTATGAACTTACTTTGAACTCGAAATTCCATTTGATGGAGAGGGTGGTGGACCACGCCGGCGGGCATGGAGAGGGAGGCTGCCGGCTAGCATGGAGAAGGGTGGGTAGCTACCCCTGGGCAGCAAAACTATTTTCGTTGCAATATTCTTGTTATGATAAACACAAATTAAAGGGAAGCCAAACGAACCTAAAGTCCCATATGTTCTATGTCTAAGAAACAGAGTCGTGTCGCAAGTTTTTTTTTTCTGAAAGAAATATGAGTAGTGTGTCCATTTATCTATTTAGATGCTAGCTAACAGAAACTTACGAAACCACAGGCACAGACATTTCTTCGTTCAACCATGCATCGTCATCTTCTCCAAATCTCCAATGGACGGGTCAATTTCTGGATGCTACCACTACTACCTTCTTTCCAAGCAATTATTGTTGTTGATGGAAATTTGGGGCGTGGCCTGTCCGGCTTAGCCTTTGCGCGATTGACGGTGCTACCAACTGTGCATGCACATGCGACGCTGGCGGCCTGCCGCTCCGTCCACAATGGCGACCGTGACCGGCCGATGAGTCACATGCTCCTTTCCGGCATCCCTTCCACGAGCTGCAGTGCCATCGTACGTACGCAAGATTATGTTGCAGCGGCTGTCGGTTGGGAATTCGGGATGCATGCATGTAGCCGCCCAAATTTCCTTTCTCTATGTTGAAAATGTGTTAAACTATCTCTGAATGTATTTTAAAAGTTTCCTGCATGTTTGGAAAATGATTTAGGCCGTTCCAAATTAAAGCGCCCACAAAATGAATTTTCAAGAAAAACTGAAAGTTGATAGAATAGTGAGGATAGTTTTAATAAAACCTAGATAGTGTCAAGGCCTCTCCAAAAAATTTCATAATTTTTGGAATCTGTTTGCTATGTTTAAAAATTACCCAAAGTTTCAAATTAAATTAAAATCTGAACACCTTTTCTTTTTCCCACCTTCTTCTTGGGTCGAAGGCCGACTGCAACCCGTTTCCTTCACTCCCGTCGCAGCCAACCGTGGCCTATCTTCGATCGTCTGCGCCCGCTCTCGCTGACTCATTGGGCCCACCTGTCGGTTGTCTCCTCCACACAATGCTGAGCCAGCTCACCACCGTGGCCACGAGCGTGAGAAGAGAGCTCGATGCCGGCTTGCTCTCTCCCTCTCTCTTTCGTTGACCGATAGGGTTAGGGCCCATGCCGCAAGCCCCATCCGCCACCTTGCTGCCCATGGCTGGACCGCCCACTCCTGTTCGTTGTTCGCCATACATAGCCATCGTTAGTCACCGGTAGCCCACCATTTCTGATTGTGTCCGCCCACAGTTTTGGATGCCTAGCGAGTCGTTGCCTCTGCTTCACCCTGTCCCATCGCCTTAGCGCCCCTTTACGTCATTTTGTCGCCTCCTGTTGTCTAATTGGGCAGAGAGCGAGAGAGTGCTCGCAAAATCCCACCGCGCTCTCGTTTTCTCGTTGCATTCTTGTGTCTTTCTTGTCCGTAGTTAAGACATCCTTCCTATCCTTTTGCTCTAGCTTGCCACTCGTGTTCTTTCCCACAAGAACCTGAGCCTTTCATCCTTTGGTTCACCGAGAATGCGAAGCATCTTCCATGGTGCTGGTGAGCAATCCTTCATCCCACCCCATCTCCGGTGCACCTTGCCGTTTTCCTTCCATGTCATCTTATGTCCCTTTCTGTGTTAGGTTGTGTTGGGTTGAAAATTGATCAAATTATTCAAAAATAGAAAACACTTACAAATTAGTCCAGGGAAGATACCTCTATTATTTTAATTAATAAATAAAATTGAAAATATGTTTTAGACTTGGGCAAGTGGTTGTAGAGACAGTTGCAATTGCATGAGACTTTGATTTGTGATTGTCTTGCCCAGGTCATTAGGGGTCGATCTATAGTACCATAGACCCAAGTATTGTAGTACAACCACTTGTACCTATATGGGGGGCTTAGTATAATAAGTTGTCACGTTCTAGCAACCTAACCGTAGGTGATAGATTGTATGTGATATGGGTTAGTGTGGGTATGGAGGTCATCCATATTCACAGGGGCCTCATTGGATCAAGAGAGATCTATCAACACATTGTATGAGTCTTGAGATATTGGAGGGTGCTCCACATCTCAGGAAGATATCATAGCGTGGTTGTTGTTAGGACCAATAATGTAAAAACTTCATTATGAACTTTCAAATCGAGTACCTATGGCACACTTGATATGTATAACATGATAGGATGTTTATGTCAGGTGGATAAAAGTTGTATAACTTTTACAGAGTGTACAAACCGGTTCTATGTAATGTAATAAAAAAACTGTAATTAAGGGGCCTTTTTTCTTCCCAGTAGGAATAAAGAAGAACGAGTTCACTTGTGGTCATGACGGAGTAAAAAAAAAGAGAAACAGTTAAATCATCTTTTTGTACCAGGAATTCTTCCTGTACTCGAAAGAAAATTCCACAATGTACGGCTCTCACACGGCTATATATACTTCCACTGGCAATAGACCACCCCACTGGCATCGTGCTGCTACGACATTCTCCATCAATTGGACACTACACGAGAAGCAACACAAGGTAAGCACATGAGCAAAGCCTAGCCAAGATCCCAACTCTTCCTCATGAAGTCATGATGTGTGCGTGCATGATCGATCTAGAATTACTTCTCGGTGCATACATGTGATTTCAGACCCCCACAGCCATGGCGGCGATCACCGGAGCACGGGCGCTCGTGGTGGCCGCCCTTCTCTGCGCCGCCGCGGCCATGGCCGCCGCGCAGCAAGCGTCGAACGTGCGCGCGACTTACCACCTCTACAACCCCGCGCAGAACAACTGGGACCTGAACAGAGTCGGCGCGTACTGCGCCACGTGGGACGCCAACAAGCCGCTGTCGTGGCGGCAAAAGTACGGCTGGACCGCCTTCTGTGGGCCCGCCGGGCCGAGGGGCCAGGCAGCTTGCGGCAGGTGTATCCAGGTAAAAAAAAATGGTTTCCTAGCTAAACTCTCGCGCCTTAATTTCGGCGAGAAATCGACGATCTACTCGTGCCTGAATCTACTCGCCGGTGGCAGGTGACGAACCGGGGCACGGGCGCGAAGATAACGGCGAGGATCGTGGACCAGTGCAGCAACGGCGGGCTCGACCTGGACAACGAGACCGTCTTCAAGAAGATCGACACCGACGGCCGCGGCTACCAGATGGGTCACCTCCAGGTCGACTACCAGTTCGTCAACTGCTGATCGAAGCACGAAGGCCATGCTCCGATCGTCGAATAAGATAAGTAGAGCCGTGATGCGATGCGATGTTACGGAATAAGACGGAAGAAAAGCCCTTGAGGCTGTGTGCTGTGCCAGGCCTAAACAAATGAATAAGTGAAACCACGCTGGAATAAAATAACAACCCTTGTCATCCTATGTTTTTCTCGTCGTGTTATTTCCTGTATTGTAATTTCGAGAAGGCCAGATCGATACCTCTGCTCTGAAACCGAGTTAATATCCTTGGCACCGGTACCTGCACATGCTCCGGCACCAGCCTGGTCCAAAGCAGGAGATATCCGAATCCGATAGCCATAGCCTGATCAGTGAACTGATCACCGTTTCCTAGCCACCCGCTCCCAACCATCCCTTTCCGTCCTCAACGCAGAAGTTTTTCTTCTCAGGGTGGAAGCTTCTGCGCGCATGCCAGCAACCAGCAACAACTTTCGTTCTCTTCAGACAATGCGTCCGAGATCGATGACGATTAAATTAAGCCGTTCATTCGGTGCACGCAAGTGCGTTGTTGTGCTCGCATCTCGATCGGATAATCCCAACAAGTCATCTGGAGCGACTGCATGCTGTTTCTGGCTTAAAAGAACGTATCAGCTTTGGAGTAACACGGTGGACACTTGTTCAGATCGAGCAAGAGCTGCAAGGACAAGGAAATGCGTGGCCATTTTCAGCTAAAGTGCACCCACCTGACCTTCTGTATAATGTCCTGATCTTTGCTCCATGATTCATGAGCAGATCATTGCTCATTTGAGCAAAAAAAAAAAAAAAACGAAAAATGGGATCTATTTGTAGATTTCAACATTTTTTTTCTATATTTTCGCTCTACTGAAAATCTGAAATATCTATAATACGGATGATGGATCCGTCATCTCACTCAACATAGCCCAAAATCTTATCCAATCTGAGCCAAACAAAGACTATCAGCCATACTTTTCTAACTGAAAAAAAAACATTCACAATGTAGCAAACCAATTTTGGGACACCAATATCAAATTTTGTTAACATCCAGAAGAGGAGAATAATTCTTGGCCAAAAGAAGAAGAAGAATGGATTGCCATTGACAATGTCAGATTATAGCCGTTTTATTTAACCATGCCCTTTTCTTCCTATCGCACAATTTTTTAACAAGTGGCTAAAAACGCGTACCACTACGTGTAGAACAGGACGCCTAGGAGCAAATCTACAAAAGAATGAATAAGATCAGCTTACTACATACTACTATATAGCGAAAACGGCGTATTCATGAGCCAGCCATCGTGTGAATTCTCGCTTTTCGTTGCTTCTACCTGTGGATATTGCACTGCTGCAAGTATGGGTTATCGTAGTTAAGGAACCTGTTCCAGTAGTCTCTGTACTTCGGAATGGAGATCTCCAGCCAGGGTTTGAGCTTCCCGCTGTAGTGGATGACGGTGGCGCTCTCGATTTCCTTTCTTCCTATGCTTCTGTCACGGCCAAGCCCAAGAACGTGCCACCGGTGGTCAAGAGGCACTGTTTGGTTGAAGAAGACAAGCTGGCCCAGTGGCAAGCTTCCTGCCTTCCACAATCTCCGCCTTTTGCCCTGCAATCGACAAGTAAAGAGAAATAAGCTGTTTGAGAAAAAACAATACAACAAAACTTCTTCGTATGATAAAAATCACATTTTAGAAACACTTCTTATAAACAATGTTGCCCACTCAAAAAAAGATTCTTGCATAAACTGAACCTTTTCTACAGGGAGTCAATCAAAGGAAATGAATTCACAAGTGCTATGTATATCATTCTAGATCAAAACCTGCAAGTCTAATGAGGATGGTTTCTGGGCTGGCTTACCTCATTTTTGGGTAAATACTAGCTTCTAGGTAGTGTGCATGAGAAACAGGCCGGTTTCATCAAGGACTGTCATAGTGTTGCCTAATATTGCACCTAGCCCGACAGTTCAATTTTAGTTATGCCAAATGAATAAAAAACAGTAGGATAAACGTTTACAATAATTTGATAATAGGAAGACCCTAATTTTTGTTAGAACTAGTTGTCCCAAATTGGACAACTCATGCCAATGCATGCTTTATGTTAGTTGTACCAAATGCATGCGTGAAACGTTGTTAAATTTTGCAATATATTTTTTTCAGCAGACAATATTAGTGTAATATAAAAAGGCATACTTACCACCTGAAACCATTTATCATAAGTTGCAGTCAAACCCTGTTTGCGCCATTCCCTAAGGTCAAAAATGTTCATCCCAAATGCATATATGCAAGCCTTTGCATCAAATTTGTTGAAGATACTTGGATCAGAAAAATTAACAAGGTTCTCCAATCGATGATAACCATCACCAGAAGTGCATGTCTGAACAGCAGCATTTACTTTGCCCTTCATATCTATCTCCCATAATCCACTTAAGTCTTTTTGGACCACCACATCATGGTCCAAGAGTAGAACCTTGCTCAGAGAAGGGAATACTTCTGGCAAATAAAAGCGTAAGTGGTTAAGTGCAGAAGTGTATCTTTGATCTCGAATGCCCTTCTGCTTAAATCTAGAATTGAAATCAGCTGGCAGCCATTTCAAATCATCCAGGCTTTCAATTCGAATTGTGGCTGGACTTGGTGGGTTTGTGAGAAACCACATCATCATTGCAGGAAAATTCAATGCATCAGTTACAACATGAAACATTATCCTTTTCGGATCCTGTCAAAGAAAATAAGTCAAATCAAAAGCAAATTTCAAGACAAGAATAAAATGCAATATACCTACTGAATATGTTACACCAAAGAATTCATAGTGCAGTCCTTCTTCTTGGACAAATGTTACTTATATGTACATGTTCGCATGGCTATCACAGGTCATTGGCGACCATGGCACCTAAGAGGCACCAGGATGCCATGACGACGCCATGGCGAAACGCCTCGCTAGGCATATGCTACACGCATACATGTATTACATGGAGTACATACAACAACAAGAGTGTTGACCGGTCCCCTCATAACTCGCTCATAACCTCCTCTCTCTCTCCCGTGGCCTCCTCCCCCTGCGGCCTCCCCTCCCCGCGGCCTCCTCCCCCTGCCCGCGGCCTCCTCCCGCCGGCGCCTCCCCTCCCCGCCGCCTCCTACCCCGCCTCCGCTGAATCCAACCGGATCCGGCCGTTCCCAACAGCCGGAGCAGAGGAAGACAGGGGGCGGTCACAGCGAACTCCATGGTGTCCCCCCTGAACTACCACTAAGCCTAGGTGTCGCCAAGGCGACGACTTGGCGACACCATGACAACCATGCATGTTCGTCATACCACATGGATAAATTAAATCATTAAAGAAAAACTATACATCAAACATGTTCCTCGTAGCAATTTTCATATAATATAAAATTTCACATAGAATAAAATTTAGACAGGAAGAATTGCAGTCAACAAAAAAATACTACCTGTCTACAGCAACAGTCTATCTCTCAAAATGCATTTCTTGTACATAAAGGATGAACACACAAAGATAAGCATTTGTAATTACAACGGATAGTATAACTCCTAGACAAGCATGTAAAATATCAGTGCTCGACAAATCTAAGGTCTCACCTTTGATGCAGAAATTGTAGAGTTGATAACCACTGCGCTTGCTAGCACATTGTCTGAGAATATTGCATAATGATAAAAGCCATCCATCCAAATGCTGTAACTTCTAGGAAACTCATGTTCCTTAGGATCTAACGAAAAGTATTCTGAGGTAAGTTGCATTGCTAAGCAGTGATGGCCTTTAGGTAAGGTCCTCACAGCAACCTGCTCAAGGAATGAAGATTCACTTCGATGTGCTCTGACCAATTCTTCACTGTGATGTGTCATTGCACGTAGCTTTGCTATCATCAGAGAGCAATGTGGGTAGGTCCTCTGAGCTTTAGATAGGGTCATTTCCATCGCCCTCATTTTCTGCAATGCACTGCAAAATGGTTTCGACCTCAATCACAAAAGCCGACTCTTCAACGATACTTAGAGCATAACCATCGTGTGATTGAAACTACTGTTACAAGCTAATCCTTCATCTACAGATCATTGATGTGCTACCGCTTACCTCCCAGGTACACGGGAGCCACAGCTAGAGTGACTTATCTCCCTTTCTATTTCTTTCATCCTCAACTTCAACTCTCGGAGTAAATGTGCGCTGCCATGCCACGAAGCAAACTGCAAGTAGGCCTTGGCCATAATTAGCTGGTCTTGCATCATCCATATCTTCTCTTTAGTGCCAGGGGAAGATCTAGAGATTCTTCCGTCTTCCTTTGCAGCCATTTCATCAGTTTGCCCTTCTATCTGCAGAAAAGCTAACTGGCATCAAGTCAAGAGCACTTATTGAATAAACAGGTCTAAACTCCAAACCCCAGTCAAGAAAATAATGTTAGTTATTTCGGAAACATATACAAAATGCAAATCATCTTGCAGAGGAAATCAAAACAAAACTGTGATATCTGCTTCGCAGACTGAGAAAAGCATCAACCGTGAACGCTTTAATCAAGCAAGCGATCAAAAAGCACCAAAATTAAATCATCTCCCCGCTTTAACTTACTTTGCCCTGACAAAAGCCTATCATTTCCCAGTAGCTCTACTCCATCTCAGATTTGACTAGATCACAGGTCACAACAGAGCACAGAAATTCGACACTGAAACTACTCTGCTTCAGCATGAACTAAACAAACAGCGAATACTAAACATCGCACTCTACAACAACCACGTTTGACCAAACTACTTGGAGATACGGAATCAAACAGAAATTACAGAATGTTACGTGCGCAAATGCAACCAAACAAGCAAACATGGTAAGATCAAATGATACCTCTTCGGCCAAGACGTTTATTCTCGTAACCACCTCTCCAATCTGCAGCCTCTGCAAAAACCAAAACCGAATCAACAATCGGAAGAACACAACAAATACGAAACGAAATGAAGAGAAATGGGATTGAATTTGAATCGGAATCACAATCACTCACTTCCTTCACCGACAACCGGGGCCCCCCTGCGCGCTCCCCACCTGTACACCCGAAACTCCAAAAACGCAAAAGGTCATCGCTATTAGCACACCAGTCACCAAACACGCCACTAAACCCCAAGGTCCAATCAAATTAACGCTAACTAAGCACAGATCATCAGCACCGGCGCGACGAGAGATTAGGTTCAGCGAGCGGCTCACCGGGGCCGGAGCGGGAGTAGTTGGACTCGGGGAGGTTGAGGAGGAGGACGACGAAACCGCAGGCGGTCGCGATCAGCAGCAGCCACAGAGCCGCCCCCGCCGCCGACCTCGCCTCCCTCCCTCCGCCCTCCCTCATCACCGGCCGCGGCGGCACGGAGAAACCGAACCAGCACCCGCAGGGAATCGCGACGCCGCCACACCGCCGACCACAGAGTCGCGCGCTGCGAGTTTTCCCCGTCTCGAATTCGACTTCTTCGCCTACGGCTACTACGAGTGTAGAACCGTAGCGGCGGAGGAGATGCGTATGGAGATGGGGTCCATATCACTGACGTGTGGGACGGGGGGAGGGATGGGCCCACCGTCAGTGTGCGGGGTGGGTCCGTGTGATGGGCGCAAGGGTTTCGTGCGGAGGACAGTTGTCAGTACGCGCTTCTGGAAATTCACTTTCACTTTTCCTTTTTTTTTTGTTTGGTTACTTGTGGTGATCTATGAATGATGCTTTTTCTGGAGCAATCATGCTGTCCTGCTTTTTTGCCACCGGATTACATGAGGGTTTACACTGGGTGGTGCAGTGCAGCATAGGGTTAGGATCTGTTTGTTTTAGTATCTGATAGCTACAGTTATTTTTAGAATCTACAGTTTCTCCAAATAGTTCAGATTTTTATCCAGATTCTAAGCAGTCAGAAGCTACAGAATCCATAAAATGAACTAGTAGCCAGAAGCTGGAGTTATCCAGCTTCTTCAGATTCTGACTAACTAGATACTTATCAGCTACTTCTCAGAATCTACAGCTGAAACAAATAGACCCTTAATGAGAGAGAGAGAGTGAAAATGCGTATCACTTTCAGGGTTGTTTCCATTCATGGAGTGGCAAAAGCTGGAGCTATTGTTCGGGGCTATCGTGGTGTTCTTAGATTTTAGTTAAAAGTATAGAAAAAAAATACACGGAAAGGCACGGTTAGGGAGGAAAAAAATCACCCATATCTCAAAAGGAAGTTGGAGTTTTGCGTGACAAGTCACTGTACAAATACGGCGTGTCCTGAGCTGGGCCGCGGTTTTCCAGGGAGCATTTCCTTGGGGCGCGGAACAGGGGGCAGCTTGCTATTTCAAGCATAGGATCCAGCGCTTTGCTTCGAATTCTGTCTTTTAGATAAAACTGCACGTGAGATGCTGAGAAGGAGACTCAGTTGAGTGCAGCTGTGAGACCAAAACTGTACTATACTACATGTGTCTCCCAGAGAAAGAGGCCGCTTAGTTGAGTTTTTTTAAATTGACTTATGATTAAGTCTAAATTAGTTTATTTTGTATGATAACTAATAATAATTTATTTGACATAATTAAATTTTAAAAATAAAAAAATAGATTAATCTATCACGGATATATAGAATTTTATTTATTTAATATAAATAAGAGACAGTTGATATGTCACTATTAGATATACTTATGTGAAATCTTCTCTATGACAATGCCTAGTCGATGTACTTGTTGTTTACTACTCTCTCGGTAAATTAGTTTCAGACATGAGTCGCTAAAAATATAAATTTAATCACTATTTTTTATTCTAATATATTTATAAAACGTAACAAATCATAATATTAAGAAAGTATTTTTTGATGAGAATCTAAATCGTGTATTTAATCTAAATATTTAAAAAGATATTGATAGCTAAAGTTTCTAAAGTTTGATTATATATATTATAAAACAATTTATTTTTGTAAATTAGAGGGAGTAGAGCTTCATTAAACTCTCAGGCGAGAGTGCCTAGTTGGCGTGCTTGTTTACTAGGAGCTTCATTAAACTCTCACGAGGCGTCTCTAACTTAGACTTTAGCTATGTCTAAATCATCATCACGTCAGAATTTTGCTAAAGTGGAGAACAGGGGGTAATGGAATGTTTCGTGCAAGACGTAGAGTACCTTTGTGGCTGCGGTTTATGATTTTTATTGAAATTTTTGAATTTTAATTGTTCGCAATAGAGATTACAGGGAAAAATATTCACTTGCAATTTTGGTTGGTATAAATTTTAGGCTTTTAACGTGTACTACAATTAATTTGTAGACTCTATTTTTTAAAAAATACTCTATTTGAAAGTTAGATATTATATCAAAAACCGAAAACCGGTTTCAAAAGTTGAAAAGTTTCTACCAAATAAAGGGTTAAAATATGGCTTTACATGTGTTGAAGAGATATCTATTTCTTCCGTCATGCGGAAATTTTAAGTGTTCGTGGGATACCTTTTTTTTTCTTTTGTGAGGGGCTTTGTGGGGCAACTTAAGAGATCATGCATTGAAGTGATTGTGCATTAGATTATTTCTTTAGCTGTTTAGACATAACCTAAGGCACGACTACATTTGAGATGCCTTACGCGATACAACATATAAACTTGTGTGTGGATTTGTTTCGTGTTTTGAAGCATACTATTAATATCTATTATATATATGAAATACGTTGCGACGTTCTTTTTATTGCATTTCTATAAAGGGGACACTATTTTTCCCTTTGAGAGGATCAACTTCCTTTTGTTTTCAGATGTGATAGCGCTTGTCACTTCAGTTCGGAGTTTTGAAGCCTCAGGCAATTTTAATCTATCATTTGACGTGAGTTTAAGCAACAGTTACATTACACTACATATTCATGGTGACATTAGCATTTCTCTTTCCAGTGAGTGTGTTCCACATATCAGTAGATAGCTAGCATGTCGTCATGTGCAAAGTTCCTAGTTAGGCCTTATTTATGGCGTGGTCTTTGCATGCGACTTGCCTAGCTATGTAACGGGGCACAAACCTCTGTACTTTAGCCCCCACCAAACCTAAAATAACTCTGTGTCCATATCATTAAGATGTACTTAGCCACACTCAGGCTTAGTTAAATGAATCAGTACTTGACACCGAATGAAAGGGACAAATAAAATCCCTGAATCCCAGTGCAGTGGCCTTCACGAGACCAGCCTAATGAGTTGCGTTTACTCGTGTCTCGTCCTTCTTCTGACGCGGTGGGCCCGTCGGAGCGCGAGATTCGCCGCGTCAGACGGGCCCAGAACGTCGCGGGCCGGCGCACAGAAGATCACTTTGTGGCAGACGGGCCCGCCGGATCCCTTGCGGATCACGAACGGCAGACAGTGTCGTGAGCCAACCATGACCTGCCACGTGCACTGGAATTTGGCCTCCCCAGATCGATATAAAAGGCTTCTCCGGAAATGACGCCGACCAAATGAAATGACTTGACGAATGGTATATTTTGCTGTGCAGAACATCTAGCTACAAGAGTTTGCCAGTTCAGTTGGCTGCTCACCGTACGAGTTTCTTGTACTACTATTATCGTGTGCATAATTACTTTTTTCACCCGCGTTCCCTTCTGAAGTATGGTTGTCTCTGTTGGAACAATCTAAATCTGTGCCGCGGCGTAGATTACCTCCAGAAGTTTCGGAAGGCGCGCCATCTTCATCCTCGCCGCCATCATTTTCATAATCAAAACACTCCTCGTCGTCATAATCATCATCTTCTTCAGCATATTCACCATCATCTTCTTCAGAATAATCACCATCAAATTCATAACTGGAGTTGCTGCCATCAAGGGAGGTTCCAACCTCAGCAGTGTCGCCAGCAGCCGCATTGTCAAAGCTCCTGAGATAAACCTCATCACCCTCATCCTACATGGCAAAACGGTGGGAAGTCAACAATCTTCAAGAAGCCATCGACAAAGGGTAAGTTCAATCGAGCGTGCTGTGGATCTAATAGACTCACCTCCACATCTTCCTCGTCGCTCGAATACGCGGAATCAAGTTTGGCATACAACTCCTCGTCTCCTTGCTCTTTCACGCCTTCCATTTGGAGCTGAAAAGGATGAATATTTAGCATGCCATACATCTGGTACATAAGGATTTTGTTTAGATTGAATCGGTTGGATATTGTACGTACCAGTTCTGCTTTGAGCTGATTCACCCTTTTGTTTAACTTTGCAATATGACGACTGAGGGCCTGTCGCAAAGAAAAAAGAACGATGTTAGTGAAGAAAAGAATGGAGATGAATGCAGGTCAGGTCTATCTCTAGGAAAATGAACGAAACTTTGCTTTCCACATGACTAAGAGTTATTCTAACAGAATCCAAGGTATGATGCTCTAACAGAATCAGATTCCCTTGGGTTGAATATATTTAGTAAACATCCTCAACCATTCAAGAATAAAAACAGTACCTCATGTCTCTGGAGCTCAATGGATCGAGCTAAAGCCTTTCGCTTTGACAAAAGATTCCTGGGTCTCAGCGCAGATGGGCGTCTATAGTCCTTGCCACGAAACACAACAATGGCATAGCCTTTGGAGACCTTGTCCACAGAAACTAAAATACCCCCACTCTCAGCTTCAAGTGACAATGCTATCCTCTTGACATCTGCAAAAGACTTTGCTTTCACCAATATCTTCACCAGTTCCCTGTATTTCCAGTGCAAGTGCATATTTTCAATTGTGCCATCAAAAACTCCTCTTCTACCTGAAAGTGGTAGGAACAATACAAATTAAGAATGTAACAAAGTTAAAATGCAAATATAAGGAATATCTAAGGAAACTAGATCTTATGCAAATAAAATAACTGAACAGATTAGAGCAAAAGCATACTGGTCCTTCCCAAAAACGAAAGGAATTACAACGAAAAAGAGTATTACTGGGATAAAAAAAAGTCTCCAGTGCTATAGAATCAAAAGGAAACAGATGGCCGTGAACATGTTATTAGAGATTACCAAGTAGCAGAAATGCCTTCATCCTTAGACCAAGTTTCCGAAACATGAACCTCTCTTCATCTGTTATTGTTTCAGGCGGTTTGGTATCTTCAGTTGGCTTCAAGGCTGTCTCAACTTTTCCAAGTACCCTTTCAGCTTTTGCTATCTTTTTCCCTGCCTGTACAGAAAAAAAAAGTGAAATAATTTCAGTTCAAACTACATAAATTGCATCTTCAGTGCATTTCATGTGATGCAAGCATTTTAACAACATAAGCTTAGTTGTATACGTGTATGTACTTAATGGTTTGCAATTAAAATTGTGCATCTGCACTCCAAAGAAAGAAAACAAGTCTGAGATCTAGGTAGAGTTCACTACAACATTTCAAGTTATAGGATGTCACTTCACTACAACATTTCAAGTTATAGGATGTCTTATAATATATTGTTGAATTAGTATCATAGTATGGTTGTTTTGCTACTAGTGTAGGGTGTAGTCCATACCCCACATCGTCTGCTAATTCATCTAGAGATTCTGATATAGAGATTAAAAATGCTTATCTTGTTATAGAAAATGGTTTGTTCAAAAGAGAATGTAACAAAGTGATATTACTATCCAAACTGTGTCACTTACAAGTGAGAGCTTCCACTCTAACTTCCTTACAAGGTCAGCATGCCTCACAGCTTCTACCGTTCTTGTCATCTTGTCCTTGTAATTCTCATCCAGTTTATTTCCATATTTAGAGTTAGCCTCAAGAGTCTCTCCAAGAGTGCCGGCTACAGTTGGCTCTACATATGTGTCAGTGCTGGAACCAAAAGATGATGCTGCAATTAACCGCGCTTGCTCCTCATCTTGTAGGGACTTTGCTAATTTTTCCCTATCTAGCAGCGCCCCTGCGAGTTCTGGGCACAAGAAATCCTTCCCTCTGTAGAAGACTATAAAGTCATTGTTCCTTGAAAGCATTACACCACCTGTTAATTTCTGATGTTGACCAAAAGAACATTAGTTCACTGGAAAAACTACATAAAACAGAAGAAATGAAAAGGTCTAAATTTAAAGAAGTTCATGTCTCTCCTATATCAAATAAAGACTGCACAATTGTATTGGATAAACTTTTTCTGAAGGTGAAGGGTCAAATATGCAGAATATGTGGGGTATAATTGTACACAGGTAATTTTTTTTTAAAAAAAGTAACTAGTCTTGATCTCACAAATGTGGGGCCAACTAACAAGGTGACAACGTGACATAATAGACATCTGCACTAACATCAGAGTATGCCATGCAGAACTTTCTAAATATGTAATTTGGAAGTACTCTAGGTGATAAATCTAATAATATCTTTCATGTGACAAACCTAAACACTTTTAGTTTTATGTATATGTGTGGTTAAAGTTTTAAAATGTTGATTGAGTGTGTTCAAGGACGACATCTATTTGGACTGGAGGTAGTAATACTTTTAATCTTTGATCCCAGATTCCATGGTTCGCATTCATTTAGGCCTTCTCTAAAATCTATGGTTTCTCTTCTTGCAAACTCAGGCAAAATTTTTATGGCTCACAAGCCCAACACAGCACATCTATAGCATGAGTTTTTTTTTTTACAAAAAAGGCCAGGAGCTCTGAAATTCACTATTAGATGGAGGTGAGCACCAGCGCCAAGCCGAGGCTTGAACGCTGGCGAGCAAGGGCGCAACGAGTGCACCTAGCCAACTGACCTTTGGTCAGTTCTCTAGCACGAGATATTCAATTAGGAAGACAAAGAAATGAAATACAAACTTCAAGGTGCACAAAGGGATGAGTGTAACATTTCACATTTGTGAAAGAAAGGACCAGAAGCGTTTCAATTGCATGCATGAATTTGTACTGTGCTATTGCTAATGATCAATGAATATTTCTAAGCCATAAAGCTTTACATATGCTAAGGGAATTATAGATTTTCCAATAAGAGAGAGTTTCTATATTTACTTTGATATCCTCAGCCATCCTCTCACTGGTAGTAAGCTGCACTCCTCTTTTCAAAGCAATTTTTGCAATAGAACTTTTCTCCCACAACTTCACCATAGCAGCTGCTAATCCTTGGATTTGTCTGCTCCTTCCTAACATTCATCAGTAGGAGAATCACTACAAGATAGTGAAAAAAAAAGATAAAGAAAATAAGGAGTTAATTAAAACAACATAAAAGGTACCAATAGCAAAGTGAGGAGGCAGTCCCCGAGCAAGACGCCGTAAATTGGTAGTGTCCTTTCGGCTGAGCGATGGTCGTACTCCATATGGCAGAACTCTGAAAGGGGGCTTGTAACCTGGTACAGTTGCAGGAAGCAAATCTGCATCTACTGGTAATGGATCGGATCCAGGCCAGTCACTGTATCTTGGACCAAGTTCATCCAACAGCATGTCAATTTCATCTTCATATTTGATTTCTGGAGCTGGTTCAACTATTTCCTCTTTCTCAGGATTGGATACTAAAGCTCCATTGCTATCTTGCATGCTGTTTACTTTGTTGTTAGGTAGCAAGGAAGGGCTAGGAGGCCCTTCGATTGAGGACTTCATACCAGGAGCCTTTGTTCCCTTAGTGGTCTCAGGTATGTCATAGGCCACTCCCCTGTACAGAGAAACAGAAGTTCCTGACCTCCATATTACCAATCCCCCTGTTTTTCTCTAATCACCATCAGCAAAAAAAGAAGAAGAAAGAAACAGATATCAGATTCGCAAGAAGTAATTCCCTAAAAAAAGACTAGAACTACCAGGCATTTACACAGAGATAACAAATGAACCAACGGGATAATTGTGGCATGAAGAAATTAATCAACATATTTAAACTATTTATACTTTCTTGACATGTTAGTAGGTCCACATTAACCTTTGGGTGAGAAAATATCCTATTAGTCAATGAATCGATTTTCTACAGGGTCTACCATGGGAGCTACATTATTGCGGCAAAAGGAACATATTTATATGGCATATCATGTCTTGATTTGGACATGAACCAAACTTTACTTGGGAACTAGTCAGCTAGCCTTTAACTCAGTTTAGTTCCAGAATTGATGTTACACCAATCTCAAGATTCAGGAATCTAGCCCAAGCTCTGCTTGATTCCGACAAAGATCAATTATTGTGCCCTAAAACTACTGTAATTATTAGTTATGCCCTTTCCAAAATAATTTTCTCAGCATTTGAATAAATTTTTCCTAAGCGCCTTTTCTCAACCAGGCTAAATAATAATACTGGGATGTTGAGCGCTCGTTTAACCCAATTTTACAGTGGGACAGAACTAAAATAAGTGAACAACAGTATCAATGATTAACATAATAGAAATCAATAATTATAACCACTCACAATATACCAATCTTCATTCTCCAATTTGTCACCCCAAGTAATTGGCTTTAGAAGCTATTTGGCACATGTAGTATTACTCAGGGACAACCTAACAAACAATTCTAAACAAAAATACATAGTGAAACACAACTAAGTTCACACTTTGCAGCTAAACCTCCAGCTCAAGTTTCGAACCGCACAGTACACAGCAACAATCCCATCCTAAAACTCCAATAATTCACCTTGTAGAGCTCGAGTTTGTATCTAGAAAGTAACAAAACTGCTAAGAACTGTACCAGCAAGCCAGCATTTCGACCAATAACAAGCTAAAGTACTACCAATATATCACTTCCTACTAGTTCCTACACATCAATTCAATGCAAGCTACGGAATTCTGGCGAAATCTGCGACACACCTCGAGTATCTCGTGGAAGAGACGCATGTTGAGCGCGGGCGTGCCGCTGACCTTGATCCTGACCATCTCCTCCGTCCTCCACTTCTCCCTGATCTTCTCCACGACTTCCCGCGTGACCCCCGCGCCGCCCACCTTGGTCCTCGACTTGATCCTCATCGCCGCGTGCCGCAACCGCCGCAGCTCGGAGGCCGGCAGCGTCAGCTCCGCCATCCACGCCGGAGACCTCGCCGCCCGAGCCGCAGACTCGGGCGGCGGCATCGGCCGCTCCCACGGGAACCGCGCGTCCACGAGCGACGACTCCGCGTCATCATCGAAGCCCCCGCGCGCGTTCGGGAGTACGCCGTCGTCCGCGCGGAACACGTCCTCCACGGAGCCCCGCGGCGGGCGGTGCTGAGAGGCAGAGGCAGCGGTCTGGGGGTCGGGGGAGTAGCCCGCGCGGTGGAGGCGGCGGAGGATGAGCGACATGGTGGAGCGGCCGGAGGAGCGGCCGGTGCCGACGGAGTCCTCGTCGTCGGAGTCAGAGGAGGGGGAGGGCTCCGGGCGGAGGTCGAACGCGGAGGCGGCGGGGCGGAGGCGGCGCCGGGGGCGGAGGGACCAAGCGGAGAGCCATGGATAAGGAGAGGAGGAGGAGGATAGGGGCTTGGAGGAGAGGAGGAGGAGGTGGTGGAGACGAGGCGGGTGGTGGAGGCGGAGAGTTGGGGAGGAGAAGGCCATGGCCGCGGCGGCCATGGATTGGAGGTGGTGGAGGATGGGGAGTGGAGGAGAGTGGAGAGGGAGGGGTTTAGAGGATTGGGGATATTTTTGTCCGGTAAAATTTGATATATGCCATTTGTCACTTTAAGATATGTCATTTAGTTTATTGAAATTTAAAATGTATCACTTCAGTTTTTCTATTTTAATATATGCTATTATCACTTATTTTCTTTTTTATTCTCTAATTTTTCATATATTTCAAGGACCCTTCCAAACAGCATATTTTGCCTCTGTTTTGTTAGTGCGATATGCAAAATAAATCCCTTCCAAACAGGATTGGGGAGAGGGACGGGGCCACCGGGATGAGCGTCGCGGGCGATGGGCGCGGTCGAGCTGATCAAGGACTCGGTTTTTTTTGTTTCAACCTTCTAGCTTCGACTTTTTTTCACTATTTAGTATTTCGTATTTTTCTGAATTTTTTTAGATATTTTAGACTTTTTTGTATTTTCTTTTTTTCGTGTTCTTTGTATTGTCCCTAATGGGTTAACATGTTTTTTCTATTTTTCTATTTTTTAAATTTAATTATACCTAAAAAACCAAATCATCTACAGTAAAAAAATCAACTACAGTAAAATTTTAATCAAAAATCAGAAACTATTGCTGAAACGAGCGCCCCCAGAGTTGTACGCTAGGGACGAGCGCAGCACATGCGGAGGTTGCCTAGCCTAGGCTCCTAGCTCGTGTCGTCCTTGGCGAGCGCAATGGCAGCCACAGGAGACAATTGGATTCCTTATGGTCGTCTTACCAACATACTGGTAAGCGAATTTCTTTTAGCCATGATTTGCTTGATCCAATTTCCAGCCAGCATTCTGGGAATCTCGTACTGGATTTCTTACCATACTGGATCCAATTACCAACCTTTAGCATTTCTTATTAGCTCAATGATGTCTAGGACCAAAAATTATATATATATATATATATATATATATATATATATATATATATATATATATATAATCTCATACGAGCTATTGCATCCAGAGTGAGATATCTGGGACCAATGCAAAAGTTCATGGTTACGCCATCGGTGAGATCAGTGGGGAGCACGGGGAGCAGCGGCGTCTCACCAGCGTCTATGCTATGCTCGATTCCGGTAGGAATGGAGTATGATGGATGAAGCTATTCAGAATGAAGGGATAAGAGAAATAGAGGCAAAATCAGCAGTTTATCTTTAAAATATATAAAAAAATCAAATGATAGAAAAGAAAATAGGAGAAAATGAGTGATAATAGTATATGTCAAAAGAGGAAGAAGTTGGAGTGACAAATTTCGAATTTCAGGAAACTGAGTGGTACATCTCGAAGTGGCAACTTTCTGAGTGGCATATATTAAATTTTGCCGTTTGTCCGATTGAGTACTTGAGGGGTGTCTCGGTTCTCTAGAGCCGTTCCATTGCAAATAAATGATTTGTTTTCTACACCATAATTGAAGGGTGAGTTTTTTGGGCTGTGGATTATAGCTTATAGTTTAAATTTTTAAATTTTAACTGTTCGCGAGAGGCAATACGCAGAGAAAAATAGTCGCATACGATTTTGACTGGTACAATTGAACTCAATACACTTTTTACTATAATTTTTCTATTGATTCCACCTTAAAAAAATGCATCACTTGAAAGCTAGTTACTGTAGCATAAGCCATGAGTCCAAAGCCGAAAGATTGCAACCTAAGAAGGCTATATAGATATATCCATTATGTAACGTCCCAAATTTTTTAATAAATTAAAGTAAATCACAAAAACCTTCCAAATGTATTTCTGTTTTATTCACCTAAATTTTGTAAAACCCTCAAAATTTATCTTGCATTTTTCTTAAACTTTGCTTCAAAAGTTATTACTTCTCAACCACCAGTGGAAAAAACAAAACTAAGAGGGAGCGGAAAATAGTTTTTTTTCCACGTTCCCATTAGGTCAATCCGCCCCTTGACTGATGGTAGTGACAAAAGCGAAACAATTGTGAAATCGGCAATGGTAAAAACTGAACGGTGCAAATTTTCGATGATAGAAATGATATTATATACATTTGCAGTTGTACGAACAAAGTGAATTCAAAATTTTAAAATGCTACAACTTTTAAACTTAGTATTCAATTCGTAATCCATTTGAACCATCATATTTCTAATTACGAGATCTTTAAAGCAAAACCCTACTTTCATATATTTCAACGTCATTTTGTTGAAGGCTGCCAAATGTTCCACTAATAGTTTTGATAATCTTGAATTGTTACGTAAGCACGTTTGATTCGTTTCACTAATAGTCTTGAATTATTACGCAAGTGTATTTGGGTTTCGTATGAAATTTTGGAGCACCGTAAATTAAACCGTGGAACATTCCGTTCTAACTACTAGAACATCTGATTCTAAACCGGCTCGTTCCTCCTGATCAATTCCAAAAAAAATGCACTGGAATGTCGTATATGAACAAATGGAATAGCCAATAGTACATCAGAAGTTGAGAGAGCCAGATGAATGAACACCAACACTTTTGATTTGTTCCACTAATTTTTGTTGTTTGTTCCGTGAATATGTTACGATCACCAAGCCAGAACATTTATAATATAGTCTTATTTTATAGAATTCAACGTGGTCGTTCAAACGGACGGCGAAACAAATTCTCGGTTCAAAAGATACGTGTGCCTTTTGAACTTGTGAAAACGCAGGGGAAAAAAGAGAAAAAAGGCACGTGGGCCGCACCCAGCCCACTCGACCCAAGTGGGCGGCGGCGTACAGAAGGCCGCATTTGCTACATGCCGCGCGTACCGTATACAGCAATCCACCGCACACCCCTTAACGCTTGCGTCCCCGTCCGTTGAGGTCCATCTGGCACAGGCCATTGTGCAATCTGACCTTTTCGTTATTTCGGCCGGCGTTTTTGTTGTCGTTTCGGCCGATGAACGTTGGAACGACCTCAACGAGCATGATGGCAAGTAGTTTCTCAGACATACATGATGTGTGTTCCTTGAGTGTGTATGATTCCAAGTCCAGGGTATACTGAATAGAACAAGCAAGCATAGATGCAAAAGTAGCTCCGATGTTTCGTTATTTTTTTGTTTCTTTATATTTTATTTTCATTTATTTTTCACTTTTTTCGCCGAATGCTATAGTAGGTCTTTACTCCCTATGTTCATTTTCCCGCTATTATTCTAGTAATATTTTTTCATTTTGTTCAACTAATTATGTAATGTGTCTCCCACCTAGTCAATTCAGCTAACCTTACCATTGGAACATCGGGATGAATTATTGAAACATTAAACTCAAACGTGTGGGACATTGTCCATTTCTCCTTACAACTTAATATGTGAAACATTGTTGATGAATTGTTGGAACATCAAATGAAATGCGTGGAATATTTCGATTTACCTATTGAAATATCCAACACCTACACAATTCATCCCCTACACAATTAAAAAGAAAGACCGTAATATCGTCCATAAACTACTGAACATCAGGAAGTAATGCGTGGAACATTTTGTTTTATTTTTGGAATATATGCAACATGATATTATTACTAAGCCAAAATATATGGAAAATGAGTCTAGATTGATGATCTAGTTGTGAAAATCACGATGGTTGAAACAGATCACAAATTGAACGCTTAGATAAAGACATGATTATTTGAATTTTTGAATTGAAAAAAAAGATGTGTGGTCCTTTGTTCCGAGAAGTGCAACTCATGCTACTCCATCACTGGACGATCGTGGGCCAAGCCTGTAGGATCGAGTATGGTGACTAAAGAGGGATGAATAGGAGCCCAAATTAATTCCAAGGGTTTCTAAAATCTTTCCTTTGAGCAGAAGTAAAATTCTTCACTCCATTAGCTATGAAAACTATGAAGATCAGAAACAAACAATTACAAGAAAACGATCCAATCAAAATCAAGCAAAACACATTTTAACATCCCCTAATGGTCTGACCTGCATGAAGGAGATGATATGACCTCCGTTCTAGCGGTCTGATCGCTATAACCAATAAAATTAGGCAAAGCTACAATAACCCCAGTTAGACCGCTGCTACAGTAATTTCAGGAATGAATAGTATTTTCAACCCAACTTTAAATCTAAAAATCGATGAAATTTTTAATCCGTAGATCCAAATTATATAAAATTTTGTAAAGATGTCCTCTAGGTTATTAGATCCTATTTCAATAAATGATCGTGAAAATCATTACTAAAATTGAGACCTTTTCACTTTGAAGGAAATGTGCACCGAAATCGAGCCAAAATTAAAATTGGTGAATACAACTTACTCGTGGGTGAACGATGACCAATAGACATAGATGTATTCCCACATATCCTAACAAGTACGAACACGAAAGAAATCATGTAAAAAACTCTCGGATCAAAAAATCATACTTCGAGGCTAAATCAAGCAAAATTCAGATTTCTTGATATACTTGTTATCACATGCCTAGAAGGGTGGAGATAGATTTTCAGAAGTTGTCTCCGTCTTTTACATGTTCTTGGTGCAACAAGATCAAGAAAAAGGAATAGGAGAGATCAAAACAAACCAAATAAGAGCAAATCAATCAAAACACGATAGATCCATGGAGATGATCAAAGATTGATATATTGTTTGTTTGGAGAGATGTTTTATAAATAATCTCTCAGAATAGTAGAGCTCTAAGTTTAGAGCACACACAAGACTCTAACCCAAGGAACCCTAATCTCACATGGAAGGGAGAAAGAGCTAGCCACCAAAAGGTTTAGCCAACTATTTCAAACCCTGGCCCTTGCATCTTCTTCCCTTATGTAGCCTCACAACCTGAACTAAAACCTATTGGATCCACCCATTAGGCCAAATCGGAAATAACCCATTAACCCCACCTAACACTGAATTTTACTCTCTCACGCACGCTTCTCAAAGTGACTTACAACTATTAACCAATTAGTGAATCAACATTTGATCCACCTCGTATTTGTAGCACATACATGACCTAAACCACTTAAGTCAATGAGCAGTTTTGCACACTACCATTTTTTCAGTATTAGACAATTTAACAAATGCCCCTCTATCGCTTTCCACGAAACTTCCCGCTTCCATTACCACGAAGCATTGCCCATACTTCACCACCTTTTATGTGGCCCTAATAACTTGCTGTCAAGTCTCTCATGCATTCGGATCCCATCGAATCGTCCTCGATTGCAAACGACCTAAGTCACTTGGCGCACCATATGCCTCTTCTTACACATGATGGCACCCAGCTTCCTCGACTGCATAGGATCTCAACTCCTCCCTGAGCCTAGTCCCGGTTCACTTTGCCGTTGCTTGTCATGTCCACCACCAGTAACTCTTGCTCCAGTTTTTCGTCATTCTGGCTTGCAACCACCCTGCAAGCATCAATCATCTTCGACGTCTCTATGACCATTCTAGACTACAACATCACCCTATGTCTAGTCCCGATCCTCCTACGCGTCACCATGACCTAGTTTCGAAGTCCTACAACCAACAACAACAAGCAAAATGCCACGTAGCATCACACAATACACAAAATCATCAATTGGCATAATTAATTCATACAATGCACTGTGTAAAAAAGGTATGCAATCAAAATACTAATCCTAAATATATGACCAAATAATAAACCCATGTTTAGATTTATTCCATACATTAGCGATGAGATTCCTATTATTAGGATTAGTTTTCTTAGTATTATAGTATAGAGATAGGTTTTCTCATGAGTCAAATCTAGCTATCCCTATAAAGAGACAACATTGTATTGTTATCATTAAACAAGAAATAAAAAAATTTCTAGTCTCTCCATCTCTTCTTCAATTAAATTTCAGAGCCTTAGCAGTGGTATGGCTAGTCGTTCAAGAACGAGTGCCTTACTCTTGTTCCTTGGATCCATACCCAACCACAAACCACAACAGAGAAACTAATTTGCTTTCTTTTTTTTCTTACTTCCATTCCACGGAATCGTTCAAGTTATATCCCCTCAGTTTTTTTTACAATTCAATGTACACCATTAAACAGTTGAATTTAACTGAAACACAAAAGAAAAGGTAAAAATGAAATTGACAAGCTCGTGACGTCAACAGGCTCCTCACAATAATTATCCCCTCAGTTTTTTTACAATTCAATGTACAGCATTAAACAACTGAATTTAACTGAAACACAAAAGAAAAGGTAAAAATGAAATTGACAAGCTCGTGACGTCAACGGGCTCCTCACAATAATTACTCTATCGATTGTTGACCGTCTGATTTTACTTAGCACTTCCCTCCTTGCATGCTCGCCCTTCATCCAACTTAAAAAGGAAATTGACGAAGCGTTTTGTTAGGCGTTGACTTCTGCCATTTCAGCTTCGCTGAATTTGGCGTCACCGGATAGCCACGCCCAAGGGTAACTGCCGATGGCGTAGAGCCCGGGCCCAAGCGGCACGAGGGTGGTACTGCTGGACATTATGAAATGCAGCTCCGACCCCGATGACGCGGCGGCGGTGGTGACGTCGTATATGACAATGCTCTTGATGCAGTTGACACCCACTATCCAGCTGCTACCAGAGACGACGGTGAAGTCGAGGCGCTCGGGCTTGTAGGGTAGTGTGTCAAACTATCGATGGGGCGGGGGAAGCTCCTCATCATCTAAGCATCCTCCTCCTCCTCCCCGAAAGCCTCGAACATGTCCTTGATGTTTATCTTGAACATAAGTTATGCGAAGCCATGATTCAGACCCTTTTCTTCCACCATGAAAAGAAGCCACTTTCTCTCTTTTCCGCCGCCGGCCGCCATCCTTTCCCGTGCCGGTGCTCGCCGCCACCGCCAATAGATCAGAACAATAACAAACAAATAAATAGATATATAAAAATTTCAGTGTGGGTTCGGAGCTGGTTGATTTGATTCGTCGTTCATCGTCGAGACAGAGGCGGTCTCTCTGGTCCGAGCCCGATACCGAGTCCACGGCGGAATGGCACGGCGTACCTGACGCAAGGACAGGACAGTTAGGTTCGTCACGTGCGTGCGTCGGGGCACGAACAGAGACCATCTTGCTTGCTTCCGTGAACAAACCAACAGAGCCCAAATGTCTCTAGCATATACGATCTGACCATTCTGACACTGCTCTAATTAACTGCATCGTGGCCGTAGATTGCGCGACATAGCGGTGACAGCCGAATCGGAACCACCGGTGGTGCGTGATCTCTGTGCGTCAACGGGTGCGATCCATGCACGAACGCACGCGACAACAACGCGGGTTCACGGTAAGCCGGTTGTTAGAGTACATGTCTTATATGACAAAATAATTAAAGACAGAGTAGAATTGATTAGGATTTGTACTTGGCATGGTCTCTTCTATATCGCTAGGAGCCTTCTACACACTTTGCCGGCCGGTACACGCAGGAAAATTGACCAAATTAATACACTAAACAAAAGGGTCAGATAGAGAAATATTGCATTGTACGGGTTCGCTAATAATTATCATGTTCGCCTCATATTTTTGCAAAATGAGGTAAGTCGGATTTTTCTGACCATTTACATGTGCTTGAGATATGAGCGCTTTAGCTGTTGGATACTTATTTAATATACAATGGACATAATGTGCGACTTATCCATAATTAACAAAAAAAAAGGCTCAAGATGCGCACACCCCATACATAATTTGCAATGCAAGTTGCAATGTGTCTGTTGAAATATATTACCTACTTTTTCTCATCAACTTAATTTTTTTGGATGAACTAGTTGATGTATGTAGCTTAATATGGTATCAAAGTTAACTGGTCTTGAATTCAAACTTGCCCAATGCAATATTTCTAAAAAATAATTGTGGCCTATTTCGATTCCACGTCTTAGACCTAGTGGAACCTGGATATGAGGATGAGTGTTGAAGTATATTTTCTATCTTTTCTCATCAGTTTAATCTTTTAGATGAATTAACTTGTGCATGTAAGTTATTAGCCATGCAATGCAGGTAATCTGCATCGAAGCCGCAGTGGTGAGATACATATTGGATGAACCGGTTTGTGCATGGAAGTTATTAGCCATGTAATACAATGCAGGTAATCTCCATCCAATCCGCAGTAGTGAGATACGCACGTCACCCCCAACGTACGCAACAACACCGAGCCAGCCAGAGCCAACCATGCATCAAAACCAAAACCACCCGACGGCTGGGCCGTACGCCTCGCGAGGGCAAATGGGAATCGATCGACGTCCTCTCCAGCGCGCGAAAGAACCGCGGCAACCGCAAGCGCTTATCCGGCCAGAAACGACCGTGCAGGGCGGGGGCCGCGCGCGCGCTCTAACGTAGCGGCGTGCCTTGGCCGGGGTCGCCGATCGACGGCGGCTACCTGCGGCTGAGGCGTCACCGTTGGTCGTTTCCTGTAGCTATCTCGGTCACCCGCCCGACGTGGCTATGCGGCGGTGCACGGTTGCCTAGCCCTAGCTACCTAGCTAGCTAGCTATCTCGATACATAGCTTTGTACTGGACTGTGTGAGCTACCTACCTAGCGATCGATGTGAACTCATGTTCGGTTAGCTTGCTTGCATCGATCATGCTAGATTGTTCCTAGCAGCAGTTACTGCGTCAATGTCTGCCGCCACAGGCCGATCGATTACAGCGCGGTGACGGGCATACCCACCCCAGGGAATTAAAAGATTATTCTCCGTCGATTTGAAGGTGAAGCGCGAGAGGGGGGGGGGTGTTTGTTAATTGGGACGGAAGCGACAATATGATGAGAATTTTGTGATTAAGGCTTCATTCCAAATAACGATGGCTTGTAGTTCTTTGTTTTTAAAATCTAAAAATTATTTGAAATGTGTTGATTTCTTAACGTGATATTTTTCTTTTCTTTTCTTTGCATTATCTGTAGAGATATAATTATGTTTTCTATTTATTTTTCTTTAATTAAATACCTCAGAAAAAATAATAGCCGTTGCAAACAATGTGGCGGTGGGGGGGGGGGGGGTTTGTTAATTGGGATGGAAGCGACAATGTGGCGAGAATTTTGTGATTAAGACTTCATTCCAAACAACAATAGCTTCTAGTTTTTGGTTTTTAAAATCCCGAAATCATTTGAAACGTGTTGATTTCTTATGCGTGGAGATATAATGGTGTTTTCTACTATTTACTTATTTTTTAATTAAATAACTTTAAAAAAAGATAATAGCTGTGTATTTCAATCAAAAGCACGACACTTTAAAATGGGGCCTAAGATCAAGCACCGGTTGTCGCGTGGATGCATCAAAAGAGATTGATGCCATCTAGATTTGCAGCTGGCAATGGAGGTGAGAGGCGCAAATATGCAAGATGAGTGGGGCGGTTTCACCTGACAAGCGGAAGCAACAATCAACAAAATGTACATGTTTATATGTTTTGCCACAGAAAATGGACATGCTGGCTCAAAAACTAATTAGGGAAAACGTTATGAACAATTTCGTATAACAAATTAAGTTCATGCACGGCGACTGTTCGAAAATTTCCTCAAGAAAAAGGCATGCCTTTCACACGTGCATCATTTATATTTTTAGGGCAGTTCCAATGCATAGTTTCTATATGTGGTTTCTAGAGGAGAGAGAGAGTAATAACTATCCATCTAGACTTAACCACCCTAATGCTGTAGTTTCTATAGTAATTTTTATAGAGAATAAAATTATTGACTATTTGTATGTAGCAGTAATCATAGAATGATTAGCTGTGACAATATAGTGTATGACCAAATTGTGGCCGTAGGGCTATGTAGCTATCAAAGGCATAAGAATGATACTAGATAGCCAAGGTGATAACAGTTGCAAGCAAAGACGGTGCAAGTACCTTCAATTCAACATTCATGACCTCACATGGGATCTTCCATGGGAGATTGTAGAGTTGCATCTGCTGCTCAGCCACCTGGTTGGTCGATGCCTCCACCTGAAATGGACAAGAGCAAGAACTCCAAGATTAGCTCCCAAAACCGAAATTCCCCCAAATTGGGCGGTGAGCGCTGCAGTTGCTGCTGCCGCTCACCTGCTCGATGTGCCCCTGCGGGAAGTAGAAAACCTTCTCCCCGATTCTCAACACCGTCACCAGCGGCCCGGCGCACGCGTTCCTCTCTCTTTGCCAAGTCTCCTCCTGATCTCGCGACCACCTCGCTCTCGTTCCTCACCTACGTTTCCATCCACCTCCACACCTCTCGACATGGGCGCCGCCAATGCTAATCACGAGAGGCCAGCCCCTCGTCCGCCGGCCGGCGCCGTAGCCACCGCGAGAAGCTCCCGCCGGCTCCACCTACGCCGGAGGCTGCGAGTCTTCGCGCGACGGCATCCACATGCGTCATGGCGAGCCGCTCGCCGCCTCGGCGGCGTCCGCGGGAGGCTGGGACTCGGGCTCTCTCTCGCCTCCGCAACGCAGCGAGTTCTGGGGGGGGGAGGACCGAGGAGGACGGCGGGGAAGGGGGCGGCGGGAGAGGCCGAGGGGGGAGGCGGCAGGGGAGAGGAGGAGGCGGTGAGGGGAGGCGGATCTGCGGAGGGGAGGAGGGGCGGGGGGAGAGGAGGAGGCGGCGGGGAGGCGGATCTGCGGAGGAGGAGGGGCGGCGGGGAGAGCGAGGGGAGGAGGCGGCGGGGCGGATGCGGAGGGGGAGGAGGGGGGCGGCGGGAGGCTAGGAGGGGGAGGGGGTGGCGGGGGGAGGGAGAGTGAGGAAGATTGAAGAGGGGATGGAGGGAGATTTGGGAGAAGAGAAGCGGCGCGCAGGCGAAGAGAAAGAGGAACGCGCGGGATTGGGAGAAGCGGCGCGCGGGCGAAGAGAAGCGGCACTCGGGCGAAACGCGCAGGAGCGGGAGCGGGAGCTGTCGGGGAAAGCGCGCGGTGGAGAGGCGCAGACGATCCGGGAGGGAGACGATGGAAACGATGGAGTGTTGCAGCGCTAAAAAAACTGGTTTCTTCGGTATTGGACGACGAGCCGACTGCGTTTCTTCACCAGGAAACGATTTCCTTCTCTTTCTTCTTTGATTAGCATGCCACCTCACCAATTTGCTGATATGACAGACCTATTAATTGCTAAGAAATCATCCTAATCACTGCATTGTGACTGCCCTTATACGCTTGCATGCTTGGCTCAATATTGGTCCAGATGGCCATGCACAGCGGCACCGACCACGGAAGCCTTAACTGTACAGCTAAGTAGGTAGTTCGATTCACCGTTGTCAGCTACCTTTCAATCAACAGTGCCAATGGGACCTCGAGCCATCATCGATTTCCTATTTGATTATTACGAAAACGGCTATTCTAATTCCCCTTGAACACTTTCCAAACTCATGTACTACTAACTCTGAATTCTATGTTTATACGTCAGTTTCAGCATTATCTTGCTTCTCCAAGAAAAAAAAGGTTTCACGTCTACATATGTAGTTGAACTGTTACATGCAGCCCAACTGTTATGTCTCTTGCACAGAGAGAGAGAGAGATCCCTGTAATGTGCAATGTAGATTCGTTGGAGCTTTCAGTGATGGGACTGTTCATCCGATGCCCTCTCATCAATCGATCAAACTCTCCAAAAAATGATCACAAATGTCAATGTACCAAAAAAATTATTAGCTCGTGAGTGGGTGATCAATTGCAAATTAAGTGATGTGCATGTATACGTGTTGGAGTCGGTAGCTTGTCATGTTGTGGTTTGGGGCAAACACTGTGTGGTCATGATTTTTGTTCATTGATTTCATCAGTAGGTGATGATTATAGTGATGGAGACAGGGCGCATATATTTTAGCCCTAAAGTCTTTGCGTGTGATTTTGATGCTGTTTGTTCTTCTAATTTGGTTTCTATTTGTTTTGATTCCTTTAATTTGTAGGTGAACAAAGACTTGCGTGTTCAAGTGCATATGTACGCGTGTATCTTCACAATCACACACGTGCATTTGAATAACATTTGTGTCTCTGGGTGATATGCGTTTGATTTGTTGCATGCTAATCATTTGGAATATGATTATGATCTTATTATTATGCCGATTTGGATTGTTAGTCCAGTACCCCTTTAATTAATTAGGATGCATGCGTTTGGCATTACTCTTATTCGTTTTGTCTTCTACATTGAGAAAAGAATCCTATTTACATTCTTTTATAAGTAATTTCTTCAAGATGCAAAAAGCATTACTTTAGAAAATACGGACAATAAATCTTCAAGATCAAAAGTATAAAGGTTATTCTATAAAGAACTAGGAGTACATGAAACAAATCACCAAAGCTAAAAGTGTAGATAGGAGAAATATATCGTACCCTCTTCCCTACTTCAGTAAGGGCAGAGGTGCACAGATCTCAAGTTCTAGTGATGCACCACTGTAGCAATACGATGTAGCAAAACATTGTTTCGTAGCGTCAATGGTCTTATGTGATTTTACTGTAGCTAACATATTGTAGCTATTGATCTCATCTGTTTACTTGCAATCGGACAGGCCAAAATCACCCTAAGGCAAAATACTGTGCTTCTCTGCCTTTGCTGAAGCAAGGTGGGGAATGCCATTCCATCTTAAGCAATGATTAAGTTTACACAGAGTGAGAGGAGACACATCTATGTATGTGTGACACCCCGGCCCATGATGGCCTATGTGTGTGTACATGAGGGGTATGGATTAGTCCCATATTGCTAGCTTAGCATGAGTAGCACCAACATATAAACCTATATGCACCATTGGTAATAACATCTGGTTAACCGTTTTGCGCGAAGCGAGGGCAAAAGCACAAACAGGTTGTTACGTGTGCGTGGCTTATCCATAATGGGGTTAGTCCTAAGCCGGTTTGGATCATAGGACATTACAAATGGTATCAGAGCCGACCCTCGCGGTTACACTGGCGCATACGGGTCAGAGGCGTGGGCATATGATGCATGGCGCGTGTGGGCTCAGAGTGGACATGCGACATGGTATATGTATCAGTATTGGACGCACGGACGTGTGCCAAGAGGGGGAGGTCTAGGTCATTTGCCCCAATGTGGGTATGTTGGACCGACGAAGACGTCGAGTTCTTTAAGGGGGTGTATGTGACACGCCGACCCATGATGTACCATGTGTGTGTGTGCACATGAGAGGTATGGATTAGTCCCATATTGCTAGCTTAGCATGAGTAGCACCAACATATAAACCCATAGGCACCATTGGTAATAACCTCCGGTTAACCGTTTTGCGCGAAGTGAGGACGAAAGCGTAAGTAGGTTGTTACGTGTGCGTGGCTTATCCATAATAGGGTTAGGCCTAGCCGGTTTGGATCCTAGGGCGTTACAGCATGCTAGCCCATCGTCCTAGGCGCATGTTAGCCGTACAAAGCTAAGTGTATTCTTTTTAGCTTAGTCTGATGGCTTTTAACCCTAGTATGAGTATTTGTGAAAACGAATCGAGTACCGATAATCCGTTTCAAAAATACTGTCCCGATAAATCGTTTTTAAAATGTTGGTGAAGAAACCATCTTATTTATTTATTTAAAGAACATCATAAGTTATAAGCTGTAAAAGAATTAGAACATGGTCTACACACTAGCTACAAACCGCGAGCTAGTTTGTTGTCTGATGCTTAATTTTGAGCTGAACAGAAGTTACATATTAGATCACTTGATGGGTCCTGGGATTAGCCACCCTATCCTGTTTGGTCCTTTTTTTTCGTGTGAATCAAGTGACCATGCAGCATCATAGAGAGCTTGCAAGCTAGCTCATTCTAGCTAATATGTGGTACCTTCGGTTCCTTAAACCTTGGTTTTATGAAATAAATGTTGTGCTTTCTAGTTAGCTAGAAAAGGTGAAAGGGAAATGGACCTCATTTTCCTATTCAGGCTAGATGATTAGTCCACTAATACAAAATTATGAAAATATAATAGTAAGTTGCTCAAAGCTAATTATTATGCCCACTAATGAGTTCTAATAATATTTTACAAAAATTGTGAGGTTTCAAGAACTCCAGAAGAGTCCCAACTTTTCTAGTGACCCAATTAATTGTATCATTAAGAGTGCAGACTATACAAAAGCAACCACGTGAATTAGATGACTTCTGTTAGCTTAGAATGAAAGAGAACTACATCCTAACGTGAGGATTTCAATTTGTTGATGTATATATAGCCTAAGGGGGCGTTTGGAATCACAATAGCTTTTGGTTTTTGCTGAAAAAATACTGTAGTTGGCTTATTTTTATTGTAGCTGAGTTGATTTATTAGGTATAATTAAATTTAAAAAATATAAAAATAAAAACGATACGCTAATCTAGAGTGAACGAAGCAAAGGAATACGGGAAAAAAATCAAAACAAAAAACGGAATAGTGCCGCAAACGTTGGCGACGAAATGCTGAGGGCATCTCCAATGGTCCTAGCTAGCAACTAACTAGGAGACTTCCACATCATCAACCAAATAGCTAGCATACAAAGGACTGTCTATAAGGATAGCTATTTGATACTTACATGCACACACAGTCATTTATAGAGACTGCTTCGTTTTCTGTTATAGCCTAGTGCTTAAGGAAGAGCCGGCTCGATTTTTTTTTGCATACTCTCTTTCCTCCACATAGGATTTATGCTGATGTGTACATGTAAATAGCCAGCTGACTCAGACCATTGGAGATGCCCTGAGCGGGACCTAAGGCCTAACTATTATAGCCTTCAACCAGCTAATCTGCAGTTAATCCAAAAACACCCCGAGGACCCCTTAACTTTGTAGGGACCCAATTGTAAAATTCCAGACTAGAAAGAGAACTTCATCCTCACACGGAGAATTTTCGTGCGTAAACAAGACTTAACTATAGCTATCAGCCAACTAATCTACAGTCATCGACCAACTAATTAACTTCCAGGGCCAACTAATTTCGGCATCCAGTTACCACGATGATACCAGCGTTCAAATCCTGCCATATCACACTTCAAATATACGACATTGTGAATCGCTTAACGATTTACTTGGTTCTACGTGATCCTTGCCTATGCATTTCAGCTAATCGCTCTGGTCAATTCTTCCTATTCTGGAACTAGTCTCCTTTCGGAACGCGAGAATTTCATAGGATTTATGTATGAATTATATTGTAATATCCCAAACGTGCTATTATTAATGGTTTAGCTGCTTTAACTACAATCTTAATATCTCTACAACAGGAGAAAAAATAGGAGAAATAATACGTTATCCGTTCTTTTTTACTTAACTTCCTAGAATTCGTGTCGCTCATCAATAAATTTAAAACTATTTAGATTGGCTATATGAAAACTTTATCATTAGATTTATCGTTAAAAATGATCTTATAATATTATAATTTTATTAGTATATCTTAATATGAAGTTATAGAAAGTAGAGATCAAAATCACATCTTAAAAATTATGAAAAATTAAAAACGTTAGGGAAAAAAGAACAGGACAAGTAACGAGAGAGGAGAAACAAACAGCAACTACCAATCAACCGCTAGGAAAGACGAGGAGGCGCCCAAAACATTCGAACCAAGCCGGGGGTAGCAGGCTAGCTCTTACCTTACCACCACCTCGGGCTTGCTCGCACAACAGCAGACGGCAGGGGACCCATGCAAAAGGAAAGCAAAGCCGCAGGGAAAGCAACCTGCGAGCTAAGCCCGTTTGAACCAACGAACCCATTTCCTCCTCCAACTTCGACTCCTGCTCCTCCTCCTACAAATACCACCACCGTCCCGTGCCTGCGCGAAGAACCAGCCGGCGAGAAGCGAGAGGACACAAGCAAGAGCCAAGAAAAGCAAGGTAACCCCCTCCCCGGTTTCTTGCTCTGACGTGAGACCTGCTTGTTTGTCCCAATTCTTTCCTGCATTAGCATTTTTAGTTCACCTCAGCTTCACTAGGGGCGGCTTTGCGATTATTGAGTTGTTTGGTTTCCTTAATTGTGCATCTGTGTCCGCATTCCATTAGCTAGTTAGAAATCAGAAAGAAGGTTTTTTTTGGCTCTTGGTAAGGGAAAATTGAAGGTTGTGTGATGGTGTGAACAGAGTGAGCCTTCTAATTCGCATCTCATATTTTCAGCAAAAGGTTCAAAGAATTCACCTAAGCATCTTAATGTCTTGAATATCGATCTTGTTTGGCAGCAAAAAAGGCACAACTATTGATGCGTTTATCAGAATTTTGGGCCATCCATGAACGATGTGTTCGGTTTTACCTTGTTTCTCGCGTTGTATTGTGGTCTGCGAGCAGGATTTTAGTCGCCGTGATGTCGCTGTCTCACAGGATTCGTAGTTCGTACCAGTTTAGACTTGATGCATGATAGATGATATGTTTCTTGGCAGTTTTTTAGGTGTTACAGGGGATCACCATGTTTAGAATAATAGCTGGTGTTCGGATGGTCATTGCTACCAGTTAGCAAAATGTTAAGAACTAAACTTTCTGGAATTGAGCAGACTGGCCCTATTCTTCTTCTTGTTGTTGTCAATGGTCAGTCATCTAGATATGATAATGTATAATATTAGGAAGATGCATAGCTAAACTCTTTCTGGAAAGCTTGTTATTATGTTGCTTCAAGATTCACATGTGATGTCTTATGCTCTGATTATTTCATTTCTTGAGTTTGTAGCAGCACAGAGGTCAATTCTTGACTATCTCGTTGCCTCCTTTCTTCCCTTGTGCTTTTCGTTTTGCCTTTTATAGAAATATGATACTCACAATTTGATAATACCAACAAAATAAGGACATAACTGATTGCAAGATCTCAAATTAAAATAATAGCTTTGATCATTGTCAGTTCTCATATCAGATAGGTTGTCAAACTCCGTACATCATTCTTTTCCACCATTTCATGTCATGTCCCTGGTAGGTAGTAAAGAACTATAGTGTCCACACGAAGGATAGAAGATTTTCTCTTTGTTGGGTTGTCGATTTCAATCCTTCGAAAGAGTGCAACATCCTATTTTCTTTGTCCTCACTCTTTTGCCTTATTCCATGTCCTTGTTTTTGACAAAAAGGTTCAAATTGTCGTAACATATAAGATCTCTACTTTCAGTTATCATTAAATGTACTAATCGAAGTATCACCTTTTCTTGTGAAGCAGTATGGGTATTGAAGTTGTACTCCAATCTTCCAACGAGGAGCTGGATTCTACCATTAGCCCCCCGGCTAGTGATAGCACAGATATCTCTGATGATAAGTGTGACCATCCATCAGAACTGCCTGGCACTGCTAATGTCAAAAGTTCTTTGGTCATTGTTCATGACGCGCAATCTGACAATGGCATCTCTGAACCATTGGAACCTGCTCATGTCAATGGTTCTACTGAACATGATGGTTCCTCGGCCATTGATCATGCTGAGCAGACCGATGATGGTAAGCTTGCTGTAGTTGATGGTTCTATTATACTTTATGAATCTTTGGCCATTGATCAAATGGATGAAGCAATCGAACTTGATGGTTCCTCTGGTACTAAATTTGTGGAGCAGTCTAATGATAATGGTTCTACAAATTCAGAGCCTGATCTAGATGAATTCTCTCCTGTTAATGTTGAAAAAAGAGATGTGGTGCAACATTGTGTTGGAAGTAGCGATGATAAACAAGAGAATCAAGAATCATTTCCGATGGCAGGAACAGAAGTAAGTGATAGTACCTCAGTCACATCTATGGAAGAGGTTATAGAACCAAAAAGTGCTGCTCCATCAGAGCCAGAAGATATCAGCAGTCACCCCCCTAATCTGTCAAATGACAAGGCTTCCACTGGAAATGGAAATGTATTCCAAAATGCGAAGAGTCTGTTGACAACTTCGACAAAGAAGATGAAGGTAATTCCATTTGTTTAACCTGTTGTTATTTCACTTGAATCTTTAATTATTTACTCAACACTGTAGAGGAACACCTATTGTAGGCTTTTTAGCAGAATTGCACGCACAATTTTATCTACTCCTTCCTTTTTAAATGTGAAACGAGAACCTTATGACAAAAACACCTGCTTTTAAGTACCTGTGCTATTTTTTTATACACTCTTGATCTTTCTTTTCTATAGCCTTCTTGTGGTGTTTGAGATGCTCTGTAAACAAGCTAGACTGAATTCACTGATCTAATCAAACAAGTGATCTAGCTACTTCTGTCTTTCTATATAGCAGAAATGTTGAATAATGGAGTGTTGCCTTTTATAACATAGACTCTCAACGAACAATATTTCTCTAAGTTCTAACCAAATTGAATGCAGTCATGCATATGAATTATGGACTCTCTTTATATTTCTTACAGAGAAGTGCGTCTGCAACTACAAGGAAGCCACTACAAGCTACTAATAGTCTGAGCAACGGGAACGCTTCTACTCTCACTAACTCGTATGCTTCACAACATAAGCACACAAACAATCTTATATGGTTATATCACCTCTCTCTTCAACAATGCTTAGTCCAATAAGCTCTGGCATGCAGGAAATCCTCAAATGGAAGGATTACTACAGTTCCATCAGGCCCAGTTTTCAGATGTACTGAACGTGCTGAGAAGCGCAGAGAAGTATATATTAGTATTTTGTTGGATGAAAATATGAAACATGGTGGGAAGAAAGGGGGAAAAGTGCTCATTTTTTTAATGTTTTCTTGCAGTTTTATTTGAAGTTGGAGGATAAACATCAAGCTATGGAGGATGAGAAATTACAGTTGGAGGCTAGGTTGAAGGTAATTTGTCTTATTGCTGGCATTTCTCATAGAGATGCATCCTCTTCTCTGTCTCTATAAACCCTTTTTGACATTCAGATAGTTAACCTTAATGTTTATTGCTATTTAGGAGTAATTTAAGTTGTGTCGGTAGTCTTGATCATGGTTCAGTTGTGCAGATAGTTTACTTGACCTGAATTTTGATACCTATTTAGGAGTACTTGAAGTTGTGTCGGTGGGTGGGACAAGTGAATTTGATAGAAATGGGATTTTTAAAATAGCAGTCAATAAAAACTGGGTTCTGAACTTTTTAAAAGTTGTGCTTGGTCATGGTTCTTGTTCTGCTTGGACTGTTTATAGTATACAGCTAGTGTCCTGCTTAGGTGGAGTAGCTTTCTATGACTGCATCATTCTTCCTGCTGAAAGAACTAGATGTGCTAATCATGAGCTATTGGTTTATAAGCATAGAAAAAATAAATCAGAAACAGTTTGATATCTCCAAATTAATTACCCTTAGACATTAAAACATCAGAAAGTTGTCCCTTCTGAAACACACCAATAATCGAAAATTCATCATTACACGTTGGATAATTCTCAGAAACGAGTCTTTATTGGTTTTACATTATGAATCTGCAGAAAGAACAAGAGGAGGCTCTCAAGCTACTCAGGAAAAGTCTGACATTCAAAGCCACACCCATGCCAAGCTTCTACCACGAGGCACCTTCTCCCAAGGCTGAATACAAGAAGGTAATAAAACACTTACATGAACCGACCAATCTGTAATCGCCTAGCTCATTGGCTTCAGTCTTCAGGAAAAAAAAAAACTTTGATCTTACCACTGTTTCCTCTCTGCCAACTTCTTGCCCGAAGCTGCCCACAACCCGTCCCAAGTCACCGAAGCTCGGGAGGAGGAAGGCCTCCATGGACACCTCCAACTCGTCAGAGGAGAGCGAGAGCATAAGGCCCTGCTGCCGCGCGAGCCGTGACAGCCTCGACAACAACTGCAAATGCAGCAGCGGCAGCAGCAAGCCGCGGCAGCCTGCAACAAATGCCAAGCCGGCTACCGCGTCCAAGAAGCAGGCCAAGCCCCACGTCCACAAGCTATCTGACGAGAGCGCCATCAACATTGCAGTGCATTAGCTGCTACTGCTTCTGCAATGCTTGCTTGTTTGTTTTGGCTGCAAGGAGATGGCATTGGCGTCAGAAAAACAAAGTAAGTGTTTTTTTTTAAGTTATGAGTGACTTCTGCTTCACGGCTTGTAGTTTTGGTGTAGATAATAAGTTATGACGACGATGATGATGCACAAGGGGTGTGCCACGAGTGAAGTCAGTCAGTCAGAAGTGTTGTTATTTATGTTAATTTTCACTGTGTTTTATTTTGAGCTGTGAGAATGGCCTGTGCTCTGTCTCTGTACAAGGCTGTTTGTTTCTTAATTTATGGGATGTGGTGTTTCTTCATGTAAGTTATACACACATGCAAACAGAGGGTTTGGTGGTGGTGCTGATGACAAGGAACTATTTATGCTCACTGCACTTCAGTTGAGTTTCAAGAATTGTGTTGTGTGCTTGTCCCTGATTGGTGTACAATGGATGTCGTCATCAAGGTTTGTGTCCGTTGTTACTTGTGGTAAAAAGGTGCGCGGACAGTTGCAGATCAAGCCCTCAATTTGCTTTAGAAAATCGTGTTTTCACTTTTCGAGAACATTAAAACGCTTTCCTAATGCAACAAGAATAATAGACTCTATTTCGGTAGTGGAGACAAAAGGGATTCTTCATTTTTTTTGACACTCAATGATAAAACTCCGTTACAAATATCCGATAAGGATAAATTTGCTTTTTTTTTCTCCTTTTCCCACGGAATTGTTATTGTTATGAACTTATGATTTCTTGAGCCCATACTTTTCGAGAATCGGATTCTTAAGGAGATGGGAGCACTAAGGGTATGTTCATATTGTCTTCTGCTAAGCCAGAAATCAATATGAATAATTGGCTTCTCGAAACGGGTCCCTCACTCCTCTCGTTTCAGAGGTAAGGCAGGGTTCATAGTGCATTATGCACCTTATTTCTCTCGCTTCCATCTTACGTACACTTCTTTCCCTTACTTTTCCCAATGCTCCCATCCTTCTTCTAAAAGCCACTTTTTTCAATCACTACTTTTTATTTTTTTTACCAAAAACCATTAGTCGTAGCTAAAAGTCATCAGCTGTAGTTAATATGAACAGACACCGAGTAATTAGAGACTAGAGAGTACGGGTGTATTTGGATCTCTAGCTTTGCCTAGCCTAACTTAGGCGACTAGGTTTGCCAGAGAATCTCACTCGCGTCCTTCCCTAGACTAAACAATCCGTTTGTGTATTCTTCTTTTACGTCACAATATCTGGTCAAACTTCAGGTGAAAAACATGCCATCTATAGAATGTTTAATCTTTTCTTGACCTAGTGATAGACAACTTCATACGGTCAACTCTTCGACCACATATGGCACGATCATACACTTTCTTTATCTGACCATGGTTCAATTCTTTTGGGCTTATGTTTAGGCTTTAGCTTCTATTTCTATAGTAACTCACCGTTAATGATACGTTTTTTCAAGATGGGGTCTACAGGTAAATTGTAGTACAAACTGTATCGAGTTCAGCTGTACCGATCAAAATCGTATGTGACTATTTTTTTCTGCGTACTGCCTCTCATGAACTAATCACTAATCAAAATTCAAAAACTATAGCCATAAACCATAAGGTTCAGCCCAAAAAAACTCACCCCATATCTCCTGTTATGTAGGAGGGGCAAATCCTATATCAAACCAGTCACATTCCTTTGTATATTTTATAGCATACCTAAAAGCTGCATTTATAACTGCCCAGTTACATAGTAGTGTTTGATAACCCCTAAGTACTATATTACATATACAGAAAATTATGCTGATTTCATGTATAAGGATTATACATCATCATTGGTTGAGACAAACTGATAACATATAAAAACATAACAATCTCAATAATGTCTCAAGGTAGGGTCAATTTAATACCATATTCTCTAACATGTATCCACATTATTAATTTGATATTCCCATATCTATGATCTATGAAATATGATCATCAATCGATACATGCACTGATTTATAAATCATAATTATCTCACATAATGATATAATATCATGAATAATTTAGAATAAAATTAAAACATGAATAAATTGTTTCACAAACAAATCACATATTTGTTGATCAATAAGAAATATATTTATTCAAGTGATAAAATAATATATTATTTAAAAGATCATAAATATAAAGTGATGCAATTATTTTCATTATTGCCTCTAGGCCGTATCACTAATAATCTTTCACTTACATTAGAGTCAATCATATAAGTATCTAATACTTATTGCTCTTGTGTGCGCCTCATGCTTTGATCACGGGAGAAGCTTGATCAACAGATCAGCAATATTTAAATCTATATGCACTTCGCATATCTTCATATCACCTCTATAAATAATCTCGTGAACGAGGTAAAAACACCGAAGTATGTGCTTAGACTTTTGATATGATCTAGGTTTCTTGGCTTGTACAATAGCTCAACTATTATCATAATAAGGATCCATTGGAGCTTGTTGGTGAAAAGCGGTAACACTAGGTATTTTATAGGGAAGCTGACCACCTCACAAGCAAAAGTGTTCAATGCCAATTGTATTTGTCTATCCTCACAACAAATCGGGGTAATGGAGCTTTTGTAGATTTGCCCAGAGCGCTAAGACGATCCCAAACATGGAATGGATTTTCTTTGCCACTATAAGATCCTAGCGGTTAGGGGCCAAGAATAAAAGTAGATCATCAGCGTAGAGATATATTCTCCTGTATGTTTGCGGCACTCTAGATATGTTTAGAGTGTCCAGAGAGGTTTTAAAGAGCCAAATAATATCGGGGTACTCAAGACATGTCTAGGGTGTTGATGGGAATAAATATAAAAGTGGTTTAAGTGTGTGCACGGTATAAGTGCTGGTGTTTGATTGTATTATGTTGTGTTGCATGATGCACTATTTTGACTAACATGAATCAAGTGCATGGAATAGGTTAGCTATCCTCTAAGGGGTATTTCGATCATTTGTATAGGTCCAAAAATTTATAAATACCCTGTGCATCCCTTATTTGAGGGGGGAACTCTTTTAAGCTCTCATAAGTAATAAAGAAATATATTCAAACTGGTGAGCCTTCGAGGGCTCCCACCCAGAGGTAACTCCCTGTTGGCTCACCGATAGGAGTAGAGTGGTTCTCTCGGACAGCCGAATCTGTATAAATCTCTGTGTCATTTTTACTTTTATGGATGACGACCCTTAAGACGGTCTATGTCCACCCTTCACTTGTGTTTTGGTTTTCACACCTATAACATATACATTGTTTCGAGTTGGATATAGCATTATGGCGTTGTTAAGGAATTAGTTCCTAGAGTTTGTGCTTCAATGGTATCATCGTGCTCGTGTCTTACAGTGATTTGGTGTGCTACTCTTTAAGCCTATAACATGATTCAAGGCAAGAATGGGGGATAGTTTCAAGCATTCTCTTACATAGATTTTGTTATCAACCTTTGTTTACTTAATATTAATTGGAAGAAGTAAGAGCTAAAATTAAAAAAGGAAATCAATATAAAAATAAAAGGGGCATTCCGAGAATCGAACTCGGGACCTCTCGCACCCAAAGCGAGAATCATACCACTAGACCAAATGCCCTATGCTTGCCACTTTATTAAACCGTATATATATGTAAATGATTATCTAGATGACACAGCCTCCGCAATTTGTGCATTCTGCAGTCCTCATGTTCATGTCAACATAAGTCTCAAGCCTCGCGATATCAACCTCTCCACTATAATTCAATTAATCATACTCATGCTTCAATATAGGCAGTCAAGATTTTTTTTTTTGTCGAGTATTGCTTGTACTAGTTGCACCTAGAGCATGTGTAATGGTGTGGACTATGGAGGACTTGGCTAGATGGTGTTTTCAGTGAAAAAACATGCTTATCGTGGTTGGATGAAACGAGAACGTATATCTATTGTCGGACGAGCTCGATTGATGCTATCACACTAATCTATTCCACACCCTCTTGAAAGTGTATCAGTAGAGAGATTGTGGAATACTTTGGGCCTGTTTGGTACAGCTCCTGCTCCCAGCTTCTCAGTAGATTCTCAGGGAGCTGTACCAAACACCCTGATTCTCTAAATGGTTAGATTCTGCTTCTCGTGAGAAGCACTCTCTAAAATGAACTAGAGAGGAGAAGCAGCATTTTTGTGGATTCTCGTGGGGAGCTGTAGTCCTTAAAATCAATTTACCCATTGAAGTTCGGATTAATTACCCGCAAAATGCCACTGGTATAAAACCAACCCCTTCCTCCTCCCGAGCGCGCCCACCCCCACACCCGAGCGCGTCCCACCCCACACCCGAGCGAGGCGCCTCGCTTCCCGCATCGCGCGCGCCGCCCTTCCTCCTCTCGCGCGCCCCGTCCCCTCCCTCCTCGCCGCGCCGACGCCCCCCCTTCCTCCCTCCCGGCCGCCCGGACGCCGCCCCGTCCCCTCCCTCCCGGCCCCCCGCCCTCCTCTCGGCCCGCCCGACGCGCCCGTCCCCTCCCTCCCGGCCGCCCGACGCCGCCCCGTCCTCTCTCTCCGGTGCCGCCGCGCTGCCCCATCCCTCCTCCTCGACCGCGCCGCGCCGCCCCGTCCCCTCCTCCCGCGCCGCCGCCGCCGCCCCCCGTCCCTCCCTCCTCGCCGCCGCCGCCGCCGCCCCGTCCCCTCCTCCTCGGCGCGCCGCGCCGCCCCCTTCCCCCTCCCTCCCGGCCGCCCGACGCGCGCCGCCCCGTCCCCTCCTCCTCGGCCATGTATGACCTACTAGAGTTTGACCTAATACAGTTCATATGTTTGAATGTATGACCTACAGACCATATGTTAGATGGCAAACTTTTGTAGGCATGATGAATGTATGTATGTATGTATACTAGAGTTCATATGTTGATGGCAACAGTTCATATACTAGAGTTTGCAGTGTATGATGAATGTATGATGCATGTATGTACGTATACTAGAGTTCATATGTTGATGGCAACAGTTCATGCATGTATGTATGTATACTAGAGTTCATATGTTGATGGCAACAGTTCATATACTAGAGTTTGCAGTGTATGATGAATGTATGATGCATGTATGTAGTCCTACAATAGTCTTGATGCATGTATGATGAATTTACAGTGTGTAGTTACTAGAGTTTGTACGTATGTATGATAAATTTTCAGTTTATAGCAGATGGGTGACAATGCCGAGTGGACTGATGAACACACTAGGATAGTATGTGAACTATTTGCTGAACAAGTAGCAGCTGGTAATCGTCCAAGTACACATCTGAATATTCCTGGTTATGCGTTAGTAATTGCTAAATTTGAGGAGAAGACTGGTATAAAATACACAAAAAGGCAATTTAAAAACAAATGGGACAAACTGAAGAATGACTACAACATTTGGAAGAAATTTATTTGTAATAGTATGGACGAATGGATTGCTTTTTATGAAAAGATGGATGCACGAGTGTTCTGTTTTGTTGTCATTGCAGCGACAATATCATTTCATATCACATTTCAATCGACTTGGCTCTAATATTTGTAGATAAATTTTCATGAATTTGTGTACACGTAGAAAGGAGTAAGAAAGAAAAAAAAACTTCAAGTGCTAAAACTAAGGGTAACATGGTCTTTTCCCCTCAAATATTCTCTTTTGTGAATCTGGAGCCAACCCACTAGCCAAACGCTTTTCAGAGGTAGCTCCAGATTCTCAGAGAAGTGGATTCTTTCAGAATGTGGAGCAGAAGCTGAAAAATGAGAATCTGGAGCTGTACCAAACAGGCCCTTTATAAATTTTCTGTCTAAAAAGAGTTTAGATCACGAAATACTGCTTCCTTCTAGCTAACCAAACAGGATTTTTTCTCGTTGCATATGTGGTTTTTTGAACAACGACAACTACCAATCTTGATTGTTCAATGAAATCTTCATCGACTATGACCACAAAACAAATAGTCACTTATATTTCGTGAAGATCTTGGATTATCCTGCATATATTCTGGTACTTCAAATTTTTAACTGACATGAGAGTCGCTATAATAGTTTCTGTAGAAACCATGGTTTAATGCCCTTCTATCAAATAATATTTTGAGGGGTAATGCTTTGAAATATACATCCGATGCCAATCAAAAGCATTGGACGTCTACTTTCGCCCCACATGCTTTACTATGCGTCTATATTTCTTGGCTACAGACCGTCACTTCTAGCTACTTCTATTTGACTAAATGACTCCGCACTAGCTGTCTCAAAGACTCTTAAGCACCTCAAATTGAGCCCGTCGTAACCAACGCCCAAGACGATGCTAAAGAGAGGTCATCCCACGCATCTGACGGACACTTCCATTGGTCGTGTTCCTCAGTTCCCATGGGCTGTGCTGCACCACCCCTCCTGCTCCCTCTCTCCTCCCTCCCTCTCTCGTCACTCGCGATCGGAGCCCCGGATGGATGCCCTCCCCTTTTCGAGGTTGTTATTGCTTCTGCTTATGAGCACCATCTAAGCCAGCTATGCTCCATGGTAGGTGGGCTTGGATTACGTAGTTCATGAGTGTCGTGGCTATGGTTGATGAAGAAGAAAAACTCACTCCCTACAAAGATGTGAGATGCTGCAATATGTTGTTGGGATTGTTGCAATAGTATTTTTGAGATGTGTCATCTATTTTTTTTATTGTTGTAACAAAATTTTGAAATATTGGGTTTGGGACTTCGGGATGTTGCACCGAGCGGGTTGAAGGCACCGCCGGGGTACTTCTTCTCGGGGGTCCTTTATACACGATACGCTGGCTGGGCAGCAACAGGAAGTCACGCCGGCCAAGTAGCAACAGGAAAACGATGACGTCATGCTCTTCTTCTTCAGATCTGGTGGTGCCATGACAAGATCCGGCTAGATAAAGGGCCGTTAATGGGCCCACCCTGGTCACTGGTGTGCTCACGTCTACTTCGCGCTGCATGCATCGCCACGCCCATCGCAGATCCGAAAACGAATCGACGTTGTCGGTAGCAAAAAGGACAAAAAAGAGGCCCCAAATCTGGAACGATGGGTGGGGAAGGGGAAGAAAAAAACTGAGGGGAGCTGCAGCTAGGGGCTGCCACCGTTATTGTGCCGGTGACAACGGCGACGAGGGGGGACATCGGTGGAGGAGGGCCTTTGACAGCGTGTGTCGCCCAAGACGGGCGGCTTAGGAGGCCTGAGGACATTTAGTTACGTGCTTGTTGCGCATCCAGAAGCAGCATATGGTATCTGAATGGTGCTGAGGAACGAAGAAGCGATTCTATCTAAACAGTGAACAGCAAGAGAAGTTTTGGAGCGTGATGTTTCTCATTGTACGGGAGAGATAGGCAGGATGGTACATTGTATCTCAATATCGATTTAAAAAAAACTCCTACAAAAGGAGTACAGATGGGAGCATTGCAAATTTGCAGCTTTCTTGAGTTACGTGCTCTTCGTTTAGACTTCCGGCGCAGCAGTTCCCAGCGGTAGTAGTGGTAGCCTAGACATGGTTGCTGGTTTCAGGCCTGGATTGAAAGCAATCGGCAATGCTTGATGATGAACAGTACTCAGAAAAATACTCAACGCGAACACAGATTTTGGTGCTGCCAAAACTGCACACGTTTTCTGAAGTTTATTCCTCTCCATTTATAGAAGATTACAAAGACTATAATTGGGAAATAAGAAACTAAAACTGGAAAGCAATAACTAGAATTTGGCACCGTGGTCGGTTCTGATTTCCGGCCATGTACAGACTGCCGAGATGCTAGTTTCCTTATTGGAGAGCAATCAAAAGAAGAAACAAACTGCAAATTGATATGCAAAGTTTATACTAACAATGGTCGCCGCATAGGCACTAGTGCACTACGCCTGGTTTGTTAGACGCTGGTGATGGGGGCGCTTGCCCGGAACCTCGACGCCCTGACATTGATGAATCAGCACATAAGCGAGACTCAAAATCACGGTAAATTGATAAGATGGGCCGATTTTACACAATTAATTAATGAATAAATCGTTTATAAGCCCGAGAAGAGCACAACTGACTTACAGACAACCTGCCCTGTCATGCATTTTTGTACGTAATAAAACAGAAGATTTTTATACCTGCAAGCACGGTCATGGACACAGCAGAAATGAGCGTAGCAACGAGCAGCACCACGAGGCATATGTAAGCGCCAGAACGACGTTCCATGCTCGTCATCTCCCCCCCTCTCCCGCTACGCCAAGCCTGAATTGATCTCCTCTTCGCGCGAGTAGCTCTAGGCTTTTTATAACGCAAGAAGAGTCGTCCGTGTGGGAATCAGAGGGCGGAAGCTAGATGGGAACGCTGTGCGGTGCAGCGATACGTGTTGATGTATATCCATATATATGGAGAAAATACAGAGAAGTATGTATGGAAGAGAATACCTGACCGGCAGACTAATACGCAGGAAACAAATCTAATCTTTCTATCTATAGCCAGGCCAGGTTGTCTCTATCCATATTTGTTATAAGAAGATATCTAGATATATAACACTCCCCCTTAATCTGATCTTCTATAGCCAGGCCAGGTTGTCTCTATCCATATTTGTTATAAGAAGATATCTAGATATATAACACTCCCCCTCAATCTGATCTTACAAGATTTAGATTGTTCTTGAACATCTCAAAAGGTCTCACAACAAGAGCTTTGGTGAAGCCGTCGGCAACTTGATCCTTGGTAGAAATATATTCAATCTCAAGGAGTTTTCTTGCTACTCTTTCTCTCACAAAGTGATAGTCAACTTCTATGTGTTTAGTGTGTGAAACAACTTCAAAATTCAATTGAGTTTTTTCTCTTTCTTTGGGTCTTTGCTTGTTAATCTCTACTCCCTTCTTTTCCTATCGCGAAGGCCCACCGACAGCCTCTCTCTTCCCCCTCCTTTTCCTGTGCGCAGGTGCGCCCCATCTCCTCCTCCCTCCTCCTTTCTTTTCGTCCTCCCTCTTGCCCTCCTTTGCTTCGTTCAGTCACATCGCCCATGCCGTGCCCCACGCCGCGCCCTGTGCGCGCGTCAGCGCCCCGGGCCTCCCCTCCCCTTGGCTTTAAGGAGCCCCGAGCTACCGTTGCCCCTTTGCGCCTTCCTCTTCCCTCCCCCCCGCTCACCTCACCCGTGCGAGCGCTCCAACCGCCGCCGCCGCCCTCGGCCGCTCCGGCGGGGTTCTCCCCAAATCGACCGCATCCCCGTGCTCCTCTCACTCCTAGGAACATCCTCCAGCGGGCAATTGAGATTCTCCAAAGCACAAGCATCGCGCGGCCATCTTCCCCATTTCCGGCCGCCGGCGCCCCCACCTCGGCCATCTCCTCTGCAAGGCGCTACGGTTCGATTCCTTCCGGTGGAAGCTCCCCCTCGACGCCCCCTACCTTCTCCAACGGTCGCCCGGCCTCCTCGACACCCGAGTTTCCCCCTCCACGACAACCACCTCGCGCCACCAGGGGTTCACGCCGCCGGGCCGTCTCGGCCTCTCCCCGCTTCCACCAACTGCATAGTGAGCTTCCTCAAACCTTCCTTATGTTTGTGCTCGCCTCGCTTTCCTCTCCCTCCCCTCCTGACGCCGCCGCCTCTTTTCCCCTCCCTGGCCGGCTGTCGCAAGCCGCCGCCACAGGCCCGGAGCTGCTCCGGCCGATGCGATGCCACCTCTAGGCTCACCAAGCCCCCCTGGACTCGTTTGGACTACAGCCTCCCCCTCGCCGACCTCCCCTCGCCCGCGGCGCTGTCGTCTGCCCAACTCCAGCCGCTTCCTCTGCGCGGCTTGAAGATAGCCCGGCCGAAACCAGTTCCCCTGGCTTATCTCTATGTGGATTGAGGAAGCATGGGTTCTTTGAGTATGTGACAGGTAGGCCCTCCATGGTACATAACAGTAGAATTGAATCACGAGTCATTTCATATTTCATCCATACCTGGAAACACAAAATACATCTATTCCGATCATTTCGAGCCACCAACCTATTTTTTTCCAGCTCCATTTTTCTGCATCGGATATCGATAAAAATCAAAATTCACTCAACTACTGCCCAAAAACCCTAAACACAATATCGACCGAACTTGTACCCTTCGCCGAAACCGAGTAAATGTATGCTTATCCTAACCACTCCAAACTCTAAAATACCTTCCCTATCCAGCTTAGCCCGATCATACTCCAATGAAAACCTAAACCACCCCGAAGCCAGTTCGAACTTGTCCAGTACCATTTTCTTTGTCACTATTCATCGAACCCTAAAAACATAAATCCTACTCCTTTTGATCGTCTTGGGGCCGCTGACCCAACTTAAACATTGTTTAGCCAAACCCTTGCCGCCAAAACCCTGCTCACCCAATCTTGTTTTCTTTTTGTCTTTTAGTTATTTATTTGCATTTTGTTCCCAGCTTGCATTCCGTAAAGCAGGAACTCATTTGCCTCCGTTTTTCGTGCTAGAGTTCGGACCCAGCAAGTGGGTCAACCGAAGAGCGACAAGAACAATTACAGAAGTCAAAGCCCCGTGGGCGAAGAGGCAAGTTACAAATTTTGAAAATGTTGAACCTATTAATCCCCGATTATTTATTTAAGCTATTTGCATTATTTAATTGCCAATTTATTTGAGTAAAATAAAATGTTGAGAATGACATGTTACATTTAGTTATGACCCACCACCGATAAATGCCCCATTTTACTTTATGGCCATATTCACCTTGACAAACCTAGCATTATGTAATTAAAGTATAAATAAACATCGCATACAAAATTTCTCTCCTAAGAGCACAAGTATTAGGAAACCCTAATACTCATACCCATTTTTCTTTCTCTCTCTCTCTCTCTCAAGTGCACTTCTTCACCTAGAGAGCACCTCTATTTATAGCCTCCACTAATGGATTTACAAGCCTACTTTACCCATTAGGTCACACCAACTCTCCACTAATGGGTTTACAAACCTACTTTACCCATTAGGTCACACCAACTCTCCACTAATGGGTTTACACACCATTTTCCCATTAAGTTACAACACCTCTCCACTAATGGATCATTCCTTATCCAAATCCGCTTCCTTTTGTGCAGCTCTACGCATTTACCAAAATGCCCCTCCTGCACCTTCCGGGAAGCTTCCTCGTTTCTTGCCGCGTACGCCTCGCAACCACTTCGAGTCCTCGCTGTTTTCGACACATCCCGACCGCTCTGACCTCAGCACCGCCTGTGCCTAGTCTGGTCACCCGTGTCTCGCCACGACTCCGTCTCAAAGTCCTGCAGTCATCACCGACAAGAAAACACATTACATAGCACCGCACCAGATGATATAATTAAATATCCGCATCAGTAATTATCATAAAAATACCCGGAATAAACTCAGACTTTATAGGATACGTGTCAATTGCTCATCACACAACTGGGGTTACATTCACATGATCTCTCACAAATTGAGCCCGTTGTAACCAACTTCCAAGACGATGCTAAAGAGAGGTCGCCCGACGCATCTGACGGACACTTCCATTGATCGTGTTCCTCAGTTTCCATGGGCTGTGCTGCACCGCCCCTCCTGCTCCCTCTCTCCTTCCTCCCTCTCTCGTCACTCGCGGTCGGAGCCTCGAGTGGATGCCCTCCCCTTTTCGAGGTTGTTATCGCTTTTGCTCATGAGCACCACCTAAGCCAGCTATGCTCCATCGTAGGTGGGCTTGGATTACGTAATTTATGAGCGTCGTGGCTATGGTTGATGAAGAAGAAAAACTCACTCCCTACAAAGATGTGAGATGCTGCAATATGTTGTTGGAATTGTTTCAATAATACTTTTGAGATGTTTCATCTATTTTTTTATTGTTGTAACAAAATTTTGAAATATTGGGTTTGGGACTTCAGGATGTTGCCCCGAGCGGGTTGAAGGCACCGCCGGGGTACTTCTTCTCAGGGATCCTTCATACACGATGCGTTGGCTGGGTAGCAACAGGAAATCACGTCGGCCAAGCAGCAACATGAAAACGACAGCGTCTAGCTCTTCTTCTTCAGATTTGGCGGTGCCACAACAAGATCCGGCTGGATAAGAGGCTGTCGGTGGGCCCACCCTGGTCACTGGCGTGCTCACGTCCACTTCGCGCTGCACGCGTCGCCACGCTCATTGCAGATCCGGAAATGAATCGACGTTGTCGACAGCAAAAAGGACAAAAAAAAGAGGCCCCAGATCTGGAACGATGGGGAGGGAAGGGGAAGAAAAAAAATAGAGAGGAGCTGCGGCTAGGGGCCACCACCGTCATTGTACCGGTGACAACGGCGACGAGGGGGTACATCGGTGGAGGAGGCCTTTGACAGCACGAGTCGCCCAAGACGGGCGGCTTAGGAGGCCAGAGGACATCCAAAAGCAGCATATGGTATCTGATGGTGCTCACGAACGAAGAAGCGATTCTATCTAAACAGTGAACAGCAAGAGAAGTTTTGGAGCGTGATGTTCCTCATTGTACGGGAGAGATAGGCAGGATGGTACATTATATCTCAATATCGATTAAAAAAAAACCCTACAAAAGGAGTACAGATGGGAGCATTGCAAATCTGCAGTTTTCTTTAGCTACGTGCTCTTCATTTAGACTTCCGGCGCGGCAATTCCCAGCGGTAGTAGTGGTAGCCTGGCAATGGTTGCTACTTGCCGCGTAGGCACTAGTGCACTACGCCTGGTTTGTTAGACGCTGGTGACGGGGGCGCTTGCCCGAAACCTCGACCTCCTGACATTGATGAATCAGCACATAAGCGAGACTCAAAATCACGATAAATTGATAAAATGGGCCGATTTTACACAATTAATTGATGAATAAATCGTTTATGCGTTTTTGTACGTAATAAGACAGAAGATATACCTGCAAGCACGGTCATGGACACAGCAGAAATGAGCGTAGCAACAAGCAGCACCACGAGGCAGATGTAAGCGCCAGAACGACGACGTTCCATGCTCGTCATCTCCCCCCCTCTCCCGCTACGCCAAGCTTGAATAATTGATCTCCTCTTCGCGCGAGTAGCTCTAGGCTTTTTATAACGAACGCAAGAAGAGTCGTCCGAGGAAGGGGAGGCTGAAGACGACCGGATGGAAGTCACGCGCGTTATGAGCGTACACCATTGAATTTTCTTCGTCCTCGAGACGTTGTCTAATTGGTTGATTGGTCGCGGTGAAGTCGTCGGTGTTTTGGTCGACTTGTGGCCTATATTATGTGCTTCACGTCCTGGGCACAGCCAGCCTCTGTGCGGTGGTGCGCTCGTCCAACCGCGCGAGAATAGAAGGATGGAAGCTAGCTAGCCCTGCGTGCAGGACAAGTCGACGCGCGTCGTCTACGCGTGATCTTGACCTTTGATTTCCCATTTGGTTGGTGCTCCAGTCAAATGCCTTCTTCCGTTTACTACGGGCATTGGGCCGGCCGGGTCGTGGACGTCGCCCCAATCAAGTCAAGCGTGCGTTTGCCGGCCTTGGTATTTCCATTTGTATTTACTAGAGACTATTCCAAAATAGGGATTTCTAGGAGTGACAGTCAATATCAGTTAAATGGGGTAAGTTTGCAACAAGAGCATGCAGATCGATTAATGCAATGAGTCGTCCACAAATAGCCAGCCATTGCTTCTTACGATGTATGCGCTGGTTTAATTATATATAGCAATTCCGTTTTAAATTAACTATCGTGTATACGTACGTACAGTTAACTTTCGTAAGTATATATCACATGTCAATACAATGCATGCGTGTGCCGCATGCAGGTCCAATCTATATATATATGGTACGCCGTACGTGCATGAGCAGTCGTACCCGTGCCCGTCTAGCTCCCGTAGATCCATTAGTAGGCACGGTTCACGACCGCCAGCCGGCGCGGCGAACTCCTCCGGAGCTAGCTGTTGTGGATTTGGCCGTTCAGCTGGCGGTGCCTAGAAAATGCCCGGTTGCGCATGAACATGCCTAGGATGGGAAAATAAATACCCTATCCTGTTACATGCAATATGTACCCTAGTATACATGTCTAAAACACACACACACACAGCCTTATGATTTTTTACAATATTGTATACAGCTTATTTAGTATTATTTTATCATCCCATGTATTAGAAAATATATTTATTTCTAATTAACTGCGTGATAAATTTATAAAATGAATTTGAGAAATTTCAAATTTAGGTCTTTATTGGCGCTCCATTCCCCGCAAAATCCCTACGGGGATAAGGACAGAGGGAGAATTGCCCCTGATAGCCATCCTTAGCTAGGTGTGTTTCCATGTAATTAATTGCATGTATGCTAGTATATCAAGTAATCAAGTCGATTATTTTCAAACTAGCTAGATCTCTATGCATGATAGATGCTTTCCTCTCTATATTGGATTATACCAGTATGCACCATCTTTTCTTCCTCTTTGCAAGCAATATTTTTAAATCCCTTGATTCCATGATATAAAACCTAGAGCTACAATATGCAAATCACACATAATACGGGAATTGACCATGCATATTGATGAGGATAGAATAATCATCTAATTATTACGTTATTATACTCTTTATATATACCTTTCATCAGTAAGAAAGAAAATCCTAGAGTGGTCATGAGCTATTCTATGATCATCTCATAGTCATAAACTATCCTACAACTATCTGATCTTAATCCTTCTATAACCATTTTATAGTCGTAATATCTTCTGCGACCACAAGTTAGTCGTAAGTGATTATATGACCATCCTATGGTCGTAGACCTTCCTGCGACCAGCGTCTTTTCGATTAGCCTGTTTACAATGACCTGCCATGCAGCGCATCTATCTGATAAGGTAGTTACCATGACCTGCCATGCAGCGCATCTATTTTCTTCTCTCTCTCTCTCTCTCTCTCTCTCTCTCTCTTGCTTTTCTGATGATGCCAATGCTCATGCTCTGGTTTCCTTCTCGTTTTCTCTGAATCCAGGTTTGTTTTATGTTCAATAGTCAAGTGGCAGGCTGCAAAGGTTCCAACAATGCGTGAAGGGATCAGGCAACTGATGGACTCGCTATTTTTTTCTCCTTTCGTGGGATTGTATATATGTGGTGTGAACATTTATATAAACTTGTGTAACTCTTTCCTCTAAAAAAAAGAGATTGTTGACTGTGTTGTCAAAATTTGAAGTTTTATTAAATGTACCGGAGAAGCACATTCAGTTTGTGAGTGTTCATGCAATTTCTTTTGTCCTGTTTTTAATAGGGGAAAATAAATTGAAATATATAATGTAATCGATATGATTGGGAAACAATAATTACCTTTTACTAAAAGACATCATCAAAACTCCAAAGTAAATTAAAAAACAAATGTAACAGAGTTATTATTTGTAATTCTAAAATATCAAAATAAAATGCCCGCGCGTTATAATCACAGTCGGGAATTGTGATAAACGACCATTTGCTCCGTTGGCATGGTAAGCAAATGGCCGAGAGTAGACCGTCAGGCTTTCACCGTCGGTAACATGCTGACCGACGGTACCGTCGGTGATTGGTTGAATGACCGAGGGGGAAAGGCCGACGGTGAACCGTCGGACTTTACCATTGCCGCGTGTATTTGTGGATGGCCGACGGTCATAAGACACTAGGGAAAAGTTAGGACTCCAGGAGCTGATCTCCGTTGCACAGATGAGCGCCAAGACCAGCAGCACGGCCGAGCTTGGCGCTCGAGAACAGCGCTAGCTTCCTCATATCTATCGATCTCTTGCTGCACTTTCTTTGGAGGCTTAGTAAGCTAGCACACCTGAAAGATCTGACAGATTCCAGCGAGTTTTAGTCTTGGATTCTATAGCCTCAGAGCGCTGAGGAGAGGTCGATGGCGAGTTCGTGGGGCAAAGGGGCCAAGCGCACCCACCTGCTAGGTGCTGGTTCGTGGCGCCTCGCCAGTCGCCTGTAGTGAAAGCCATGGTTAGCCTAGAGGCAGTGCATCTCGACATCCTCTGTGTGATTGCAGTGCGCCGGTCCAAAGAAGTTTTGTTCGGCTTTGGGCGTTGAGCCATGGTTAGCCTAGGTGCTTGCGAGTTTGTGAGAGAATGAAGATTACTTCAAGAAGAGATACTTGTGTTTGGAGGGTTGAATTCCTAAGTACATGATGATGTGGCACACACTCTCTCTTAAACACATATTTAAGCATCTTTTGCATTGGAGATGGCCTAAGCATGATCGTCAGCTATAACCCACATGTCCTTGGGCCCATCTGCTGGATAAAAACTGGGCCTTCACTTCCAACGGAATGCTCGGCCCAGCCGAGCCCGCAAGACATATGCTCAGCAGTTTCTTTGAACGTGGACAAGGTGGCTTTGGTCATGTATACAAGGTAAAAAGAACACGCCTGGGCCTACATGAAGAGAGAAAATCAGGTTTTTTTATCATGTGAAAACTGATCTTAATTGCATATATATCATGCAAGTTACTTTGCTTCTATTCATTGCCTTGGGTAGGAGATAATTAACTCGAGCACCCGTTTCCATTTTAAAGTACAACAAGATCACACCGGTGATCCACGTCTGACGTCTTTACCAGCCGACGTCCCGAGGGACGTAACGTGACGCATGCACCGGCACAGCCTCCTCCAACGGCCAACGATCCAACCCCGCCACCCGGTACAGATCACGTCATTATCTGGTTGCAAATACTGCCAAATCTGGTAAAAATTCTGCTATTCGTAGAACTATGTAACCTGTTTTGCATGAGATAGTAGTACAGATCACGTCATGTATGTAGGTGTGTGTATACTTTTGCGTATGCTCCGTGCCAAAGGCGGTAGCATTTTCCTCTGTTCTGCAGAGTTTGGACTGCGAGCTCTATGATGCTGGACGAGTACGACCTTGCTGGGCTCTTCATTCTGCACCTTGCTATATACGCGTTGCCGTTAGTCCGCTACAAAAGTGTTCACCCGAACAATTTCGTCCTGGTTAATTTCACGCTCAAGATCGAGCTAACTTACACCTACATCAACGCATTTGTACATTACAAAGAAGGTTGGCGTACGTCAGAGCTCAGCAAGACCTATCAACCAGCCGCACACGCAGCCAACACGTACGCTCACAGATGAGATCACACAATCCCAAACAAAACAGTGCACCGTGGAGCGTGCTGCCTGCAGCAGGGCGACCGGCATGCCGAGAGCTTGATTTCTTCATGGGACGTCGTGCTCCGGCCGCCTCGGGCTGCCGTGGTGGTGCATCGGGTCCGGTCCGGCCGGCACGGACCGCAACTCCGCGGCGGCCGCCTGCGCCGGCAGCGAGCTCGACGTCGACGACCACGTCGACCCGGCCCTCACGCCGCGCTGCTGCTTTAAATTGGCCACCAATCGTACCAGAACAAACATACGTTAGGAGCAAATTAAGCTACGGGCGCGAAGATACTAACTCACGTAAATAAACAGTATATGCGAGCAACTAGGAGCACAACTACCTCTGCGACATGAAAATGTGGCGCCGATACCGGTCTGGTCTTACCACCTAATCCACTAGCCAGACCTGACATCGAGTCCAAAGAAAAGAAGCAGCTGAGAATCACAAAGGTGCTCATACAAGAAAGAAAAAGAAGAAGAAGAGTTTGGAGAGGAGAACGGAAGGCTCAAAACCAAAGCTTGACCGTACCAACACGTCCTTGCACTGGGACAAGGAGAGCAAAGCAAGACCATGCAACCATCAAGCAGAGGAAGAACCGGCCCATGGCAAGCTAGCTACTTACAACCGTATAAAACCGAAGGACAAGCTCCAGTAAGCATGTCTTTGAGATGGAGATATACATGGCTACTTATAGACAGATGGAGTTTGTCTGTTTGTTGGTGCTGTGTGGACGAGGAGCAAGCGAGCACATGAAAGAAACGGAGTAGATTTTAATTTGGGGACGGATACGTTACAGTTAAGCCTTGACAAGATGGCGGGCCTTCTTGTCGAAAACTTTTCTGGGAAAAGGGTGCAAAGATTGTGTGGGGGAGTGGAGAGCTGGGAGATCCTCCGGATCCAGTACGAAGCCGGGGGAATTGATTGCATCTTTTGCTCGGCCTGACACTCGGGTCACAAATGTGTCGCAGATCGGTGCAAGTTGCCAGTGCCAGTGCATGTATTCGTGTGCGGACAAAAAAGAAGGGAAGAAGTATCAAATTGCCTGGAGGTGAGACGGTATCATCTATCTTCTAGCTTTGCAGTGTAACACTGTAACGGTGGTGTTATTGGTCCTTATATCACAGGGGTAAACACTGTTGGAAAGATGGCCAGAACGGCACAGCTGAAGGGGAGGCATTTTAGCAGAAAGGGAAGGTTATGGAATGAGAAGAAACTAAGGAGATGTTAGAATAACTCTTCGTTCTTATTGTTTAATGAAAGGAGATGATAATGTTGTGCTTATATAGCATGCCACCTAGCAAGGATATTGTAATGTCCTAGGATCAAACCGGTTTAGGCCTAGCTCTATTATGAATAAGCCACGCACACGTAACAACCTACTTACGCTTTCATCTTCGCTTTGCGTAAAACGATTAACCGAAGATTATTACCAACGGTGTTTATAGGTTTATATGTTAGTGTTTCTCATGTTAAACTAGCAATGTGAGACTAATCCATATCCTCATGTACACATATACATAGACCATCACGGGCCGAGATATTACAGATATCTAATGCAACTAATCAACTAAAGATAACATCACATGTATATTGTCCACATATGACGATATTCATCTAATCATTCTAAATATGAAGATAAGCATAGATGCTATGGACTCCATATGCGTAGCCCTCTAATGGGATGGCCTAGGACCGTGACACTTCACCCGTCCGGACGAGCAGCTCATTCTCGAGTTGCAGGGCGATGACCTTGGCCGCAACCCTAGGCGACCCCACGTCAATGAGAGGTCGCTATGTTGGCGCTGCTTCACGTTAGAGCTCCACAAGTCCGTTGCCTCTATGTGTGAATATGACAGTCCACGTTCAACACCGTGATAACGGCAGTACATACAAGCCACAGAAAGAGCAGTTAACACTGTGGATTCTACGATATATCCGATAGCGCCGCCTCAAAGGCGGCTTGCGTTGATGCAGATGTTATGGTAGACGCGACACGTATTGTGGCTTGTGCCACTGTTGGCACCTTGGTATGCACGGCGTACACAATGGTGCATGTGGCAACATTGTGCCGATGGTGGCAGCATCACAACCACCTCCGGAGGCAACAATGGGGAAGATGCTGGCAACATTTGAGGCACCTCCAGCCAGCCAGGGGCGCACGTAGATTGCACAGCGGCTGCCTGTGCCTTCTTCTTCTCCACCAACTTACCACCGTAGTCATGATGTCTGCCAATATGGCCTTTATGTCGGCAAGATTGGCATTCATCTTGTCGAAGGTGGCCTTTATAGCCTTGATCTCCTCGACAATAGAAGTTATTTGTGTTGACTTTGATACCAAGTTGTTATAATCGTTAGATCATAAAGTAAACACTGTCCAAAAGATGGTCGGAATGGTATGGCTGAAGGAGAGGGGCTTTACGAGAACAAGAGACTATCGATGAGGGAAATACTAGAATAACAATTTCTTATTTCTTAATGAAAGGTGATGATAATGTTGTGCTTGTATAGCCAGCCATCTATAAAGACATCTAATGCAAATAATCAACTTAATATAAAATCATATCTATACATCTAAATATAAGAGCATATCTATATATCTAAATATAAAGATATACATCTAATCTTTATAAATATGAACAAATAAGACCCATGTGCGCAGACCCCTAATGGGCTGCCCTCCGGCCATGACAGGTGGGAGCATGCAAAATGCATCCCTGGCCTGCCTACCTGCGGCTGCCTGCTTGGTTTGATGGCAACAGTGGTGAAAGTTTAGCAGTGTTGATCAGAAAAAGGAAGTGTTGGTTAGATTTTGGGCTAGTTTTGCGGCTGACGTGCGATGTTGTGCTGTGCCATGGGATCTAGTTAGCTATGAAAACCTTTACTAAGATTTTGCTATTACATATATGAAAAAACGCTCTCAGCAAACTGTTATACCTAAAAATGAAAAAAAAAAAAGAAGGTGCATTTCAAGAACCACTGCGATTCTAAGGGGGTGATCGGAATAGCGATGGCTTTTGGCTTTTGGCTGAAAAAACATCAGAATTGGCTGAAAAACACTATAGCTGAGTTAGTGGATAGTGTAGTGAATAGTGAAAAAATCTGTACATGGCGAACAAAACCATTCCGATCACCCCTAAATGGAGCATCTGTACATGGCGAATTTAAGCGCACACCTCAGCTGGATGGTACGTGCCTGGACCTGGAGAGGGCAGGGACAAAGACTGGAGCGCGTGACATCGGCGCCACGGCGAGACAGACTAAGCATCATCGTCATCATTCAGGTCTGTCCAAAAGAGGTCGCCTGCGCGCAGCATCACCACCACTCCAGTTCCGCGCCGCGCCCGATGCGCCTGACGGCATGACGTGCGTACGAACGTACAGCGAACGAGCGCAGCGCACCGGTGGATCGAGCGGAGTGGGAGAGCGATCCGCGGAGGTGACCTCGGCGCAGCCGCCTCGGGCGGGCGGCGGGACGGATCGCGATCCTCCCCCGCAATGATGCGCCGGGCCGATTTGATGCAACTCCGACTCGCGTCCCTCGGCTGACACTGACTGCCCGATGGATTGGACGGTTGGACTCGAGTCCGGCCTGCGCACGACTGCCGGTATTTACGCCCTTGTCTCCTCCCCTCAGTGTCGTAGGACATCTATAATAGAGTGATATTCTGTCTATAAGAATATATATACAATAGGATGTATAAGTTATCTATAAAAGGTGCTATATAAAATTTTTGTTGACGTGGATGGAAGAGAAAGAAGAGAGAGAAAAATATCAACTGTAATTTTATAGATGATCGAAACGTAAGAAAATAGTTTATTATAGACGGCTTTGATGCCATTATATCAATATTATCTATAAATAGCTTGCTATAGATGGCTTTTCGCTTTTGTGTTATTATATCAATGATATCTATATTTTACAGACAACCCATTATAAAATGTCCCTTTAGTGTTGTCTACATATGATATGGAAAGGTACTATAGACAGCAGCTATCTGTACTATTGTACATACCCTAAGAGGTGTTATATAGGATTTTACTGAGATGGATAAAAGATAAAGAGGAGAGAGAAAATGAGGTCAATTGTAATTCTATAGACGATCGAAACGAGAGAAAATAGCCTGCTATAGACAGTTTTCTTATCATTGTATCAATGTTGTCTATATTTTACAGACAACCTATTATAGATGATTTATATACAATCTATAATGGAAGGTATCTTTAGTGTTATCTATAGATGACATGGAAATATACTATAGACGTCAGCTGTCTGTACCATTGCACATATCCGTAGGGTATGAACAACGACGAAGAGATTAAGTTTTTCACCTCATCGCTAAGTTATATAAAAACTAAGCTGATCAATGCCCAAATCTAATGCCCAAATCTACACGATCGCTAAGTTATATAAAAACTAAGAGATTAAGTATGAACAACGACGAAGAGACGGGGAGTATCATGTACCTTGCGAACCCAAATCTAGTGCCCATTGCAGTGTTTCTAACTTTCTAACTGATCATGATAGTTGTTAAAGAGATAGAGTCCGTATTAAAATATAGAGAGGCTAGGCGTTGGCTGCTACAGTAAGCCCTAACCCTAAACTTTGCTCTGATTATATGTTAAGTTTCATGCATCAGTTAGTTCATCTAAAAACTTAAGTTGACGAGAAAAGCAATTCACTTATACAGTGACCTTATCATGTAGAGAGTAGGACATCATTGAACATGCAAAACTATGAGTGGATTGTTTTTATTTGTTTCCTAAAAATAGTTTGAACTAAATGAATGACGGGCCACCATTTTGTTCAGATTATTTTCTGCTAGATGACATTGAGGTAATAATTATTGCATTATTCAGCTTTAGAAGTCTTGAAATAAGTACTTAGAGCATAAGTTTTGTTGTATAATAAGCTGGGTCACGTGTTAGAACTTAGACCCTTGTACTAACCCTTGGTGTTGTCTACTTGTAGGTTCTTAGTTCCGTCTGTTGCATGATTTAAGAAAGAATTTAACTACCCCTTTTTGTGCCTCAACTTCTTGCAAAGAGACAGAGAGGATCGCAACTGACTACAAAAAGGGTAAGTATCTAATAGACAAACTATGGAAGATGTACAAAGGTATGTTGATTATTATTGTCTAACAGACATTATGTATTTGTGCCATGGACCGAAAAACATTTGAGTATACAAAATTTTGTTGATACTGTTGGACTGTTAGCTTCTTTGGGCAGATCCTTATAGAGTAATTAGTTTTTTGGGCAGATCTGGAAAGAAAAATTTATAACCAGGAAAAGTTTTGCAAAACATCTGTCTATTCCTGCAGGTGTGACGAGCAATGACACCTCCCAACTTCCTCCAAAACATCTAAGTGGGTGTATTCCTGTTGATCACATGTTTTCATCTTTCAACTTTGCCAGTGAGTACATTTCTGGGCACTACTTCTGCAGAGACGAGGAGTTGAGGAGATTCTGAATGTTTGCGCACGGATGTTATCTATATCTGTTTCACAGTTCTTCTAGCAAGCTAGAGGTGGGAGTCTTTCACACTTCTGAAGAAGCATGTCTTGTGGAGGCAAAAAGAAAATTTTGATAAGGATCAATTCTGGAGGAGACCAGGCTGCCGCACAAGACCTGACAATCGTGGATGGCTGTCTCGACATCCTTTGGCTTGCCTGTAATTCGATATCTACTTCAAGGATCGCGTCGATGCGATGTCTGGGGCTGTTCTGTTTGACCGCATGGTCCTTCAACTTGCTGCTGAGGCCACCACATAGCTGCACTTCCAGGTTTCCAGCCGCGGGTTTTCGCATGCGGATGGTGGGGCGCACCACCCTCGGCAAGAATTCCTACGCTTTCACCGGCAGAGGCCGTGGATTGGACGGCTTGGTTGGCTCTGTTGGGGAGCTGGATCACAGGTTCGTAGCGGCCGTGAAAGTGGGTGACGAGCTGGAGTTGTGCTTTATGGAGGAAGGGCGGGGCGCCCTTGTGTTTGTAGCGGCCAAGCATGGCAGTGAAGTGAAGAGGTATCGTTACTGGAATCAATCCTTAGTGTCTGTGAAGGTCTCATGGCAGTGATGGAGTGCTAAGGATGGATAGCTGCCTAGCTAAGTCTGAACCTGTACCTGTTCCTGTTCCGGTCTGTGAAGGTCTCATGGTCAGTAATGGAGCGCATGTGTTGGACCTTGCTTTGCTTTGCATGTAGGCATGCAGCACACCTTTGGCCCGCTTAGAACAAATAAATTTTATAAGAATTTTGCTGGAATTAAATTTAACAGAAAACAGTAACACGTGATATGATCTATATCGAACTAGAGATCTGGACCCAAGCCCCACCCTGAGCGAGTGCATGCGGGCCGGAGGGCGCGCGCCCCGCTCCATCCCAATCATATAAAATTGTTAAATTTTAATATGCGTTAGTTGATTCTATAAGTTATAATTATGAACTTTCAATAATTTAAGAATCTGTGGAGATTATTAGTTGCTTTTATTTCCTTTTTCCTTTCTAAAAAAGAAGGGTGCAATTCGGAATTTATGTCAATCAAATAAAGCTGAATGCTTGTATGCTCTTCCAGAGGTCAGAAGTAGATGTAAGCAAAAGGAGAAACAAGAACAGAGAGAAGGTCGGCCCAGTTCCTTCCAGGCCACTAGAGCAAGGCCTGGGCTCAATAGGATGGTCAGGCTATTCTAGTTGGGCAACGGGCTAGCTTGGGCCCTCAGCATATGCTTATAGGCAATTGACTTGGGTTGTGGCCTAATACATACGCCATTTTCATCTCCAAAGCCGGATATATAGAAGTATACATACACCTGTCGCTCACACGCTTCTTAATCAACATTTATGGAGCAAGAACGAGTGCATGATTACTTCGCAAGTTCATTTAATTTAAGTGTAATTAATACATGTAAGGTTAATTAAATGGAGATTAATAGGGTTGTTTGTGCGGAAAGAAAAGTTCCACATTTTCAATACTATCGCTATGCTCAACACTCTTATGGGTAAGTTAATTTTCTATCTCCTCGGTCCATGGGAAAGAGTCGTATATCTCCACGGGAGATACGACTTCTCTATCTCCTTTAATTTCTCCTTCACCTTTAGCTTTAATTCTAGGCGGCATGCTATAGATAAACTTGATGTAGCAGCATTGAAAGTGCCTTTTACTGTAACGAAACAAGAGCATGCCGATTGACAACCATTCATAATAAGGACAACTGCCTGCTCTGATTCTCACCTAGGGTACCTACCAAAATGCATGGTTACTTTTTTTTACATCAAAAGTACAACAAGAATGTACTTATATACACATGCACTCATACAACGCTATACACATCCATGTAGATATATCTAATATACACACTTAAGATAAGATGGAGATCGAAGAGTCTCATAGAGTATAGACACATCTTTTGATCACTGAATACATTCACGTACGCGTGTTCTCAAAGGGACTGTTCACATGAACAGTACTAAGGATACTGTTCAAATGAACTGTAAACCCCCCATCCCCAAAATATGCAGCATCACAGCTCAAACCTAGGCGGGCAAGGTGCCCATTAGCACCCCTGCCAACAGAGCAAACGTCCATCCACAAACGCATGGGTACTTAGGGTTAGCCACCGTACCCATTGCTAAAACTATTTTTTTTCTAAAATATTTTGAAAATCATAGTTTAACGCCCTCTCAGGCCCTAGGTATTCGAATACATTTAGACTATGCGAAATTTGTACAACTTTATTTTTATTATTAACTAAATGAACCGAATTTTTATTATGTAACAAAAGAACCGAATTTAAGAGTGTATTAGTTGCAGAGACATCCGGTAAAATTGGAACTACAGAGAAAGCGTAGTAGTTGCAATAAACCGGAGAACAAAGGCAATTTACCTAGAAAATTCAATAATCTGATGCACTTCCGTAGATCGCATCTCCCAGAGATGAATATCACATTGCATGTATTTGACATTGCAAAATTAGCAAGGGCGTGCTTGTAATTACACGACTTTCCAGGGACAAAAGAAATATTTTAACCCTAGGCTCGCTGCTCGTGTATAAGAACCCAAACTTCTTGCTCGGCCGTGCCATACTCGTCTCCCTGCCTTACCGGCGGCGAGTTGTAACCAACTCACCCACCCACCCACCTCCTCTTCTGCGTCCCTTCGGCATTTCCACGAGCACCCTGCGCGCGCCTCGCCTCCCCGCCCCGCCTGCTCCGAGAGCGCGAGAACCCCACCTCCGCGTCTCCTCGCTGCGCGCGCGCGTGCCGCCGTCTTCTCCGACCGACTGCCCCTCTCGTCGGCTCCTCCTCTCGGCGGCTGCGACGTTTCGGCGAACACCACCCGCTCCCATGACGCGCGGGCGCGGTCAGAAGAAGCGGCAACGGCAAGTGCAAGGGGGCGGCGGCGGGCGGAAGCCGACCAAGCCGGCTCAGACCAACAAGAACTGGTCGGACGCCACCGACGACTTCATCAAGGGGGCCAACGACGCGCTCGACGCCCTGCGGGCCATGCGGGAGCGGAGCGGCGGCGAGGCGGCAAACCTCGCGGAGGCCCTCGTCGAGGATCACCCCGACTCGCCGCTCGCGCTCCACGTCCTCGGCCACGTGCGCGTCGCGCTCGGGGAGGCCGACCAGGCGCTCCCGCACCTTCGCCTCGCCGCTGAGCTCGCCCCGCACTGCCTCGAGATCGCCTTCACCCTCGCCGCCTCGTACGCCAAGGTGGAGCAGTTTGGACCGGCGGCGGCGGAGTGCAGGCGGGCGCTCGACGTCGTTGATCCTGTCGACCCGCGGCTGCACACCGTCGGTGACCGCCGCCACATGGACCCAAGCGACAAGGCGCGGGTCGCCGTTGCCAAAGAGCAGCTCCGGGGGCTCCTTGCCGATGCCTTGGCGAGGAGCGTCGGGATGGCCCGCGAGCGTTGGAACGGCATGAGCGACGAGGAGCAGCGCAGCTTTCTGACGGTGAGCGTTGAGGACATGGAGGCGTACTTCCAAGAAAGTGAGAAGTCATCTGAGCAGTGGCAAATGAGCGTGCTCGCTGATGCGGTGAACTTTGTGACGAAAACCGAGGCATGGGTTTATTTGCTGTGTCCTCAATGCAACAGGGTGTCCCTGAATGCTGAGTTCTTCCAATCGCATGTCGAGGAGGAGCACACCCCGGAGCTCAAAGAATTACTGTCAAGTGTGCCGAAGAGAGTAGATAACAAACAGACAAAGTTTCTTGAGTATTGGATTAGTCCGAAGACAACTGACATCCCTCCCGAAGGAGAAGCTGAGGGAGACAAGATCGTGAGCAAGATCAAGAGTGCAGTTCTGCACCTCAAGGATCTGAAGGCCCTATCTGTTGACCTTGTGAACAAGTTGGTCAAATTTACGAAGGGCTGGATTGGAACAGCTGCTGTTCCCAAAAAACTGAGTTGCATTGCTTCACTGGATCCTGCAGGGCTTCAGGTGCTGGGAAGTTATCTGGAGCGGATTCAGACTTCATCTAGAGACTGGCCACATGAGAGGGCCTGTGGTGGTGAACAGGATAGTCATGACGCTTTTGATGTGGCTATTCGAATTCAAGATGCTCGCATTTTATCTGTGGATATTGAAAACAATGTGTCAAGAAATGCCGATGGTTCTAGCAATGCAGATGTTCTGTTTAGCTGGCTATGTAGATATTTGCGAGATGAGCCTGTGACTTCGTGGACCAGCATGAGGCAAGACTGTATTGCTAAGGGAACAGAGGTCCTTCAAAAGATATATGAAATGAAAGATTTATTGATGAAGCAAGTCGAGTTGAAATCTAGTTTAAGTGAGATGAATGAAGATTATTTCCGCAGAGAGGTTCCTTTTACTATACCCTAAATTTCTGCTTCCTCAATAGCTTTTCTGATAGTATTTTTGTCTTGTAGATTAGTGTTTTAACCCTGGCTGTCAAATATGCAGGCTTCAGTAGATGTTGAGATCTTGCGAATGGATGCTGAAGTGGATTATTTGAAGAAAAAGCTTGTGGAAGTTTGTAGTTTTGATTATCATGCAATCATTCTACCAGTTATGAAGGCGTACCTATGGGTTAGTCTAGTTCTTTTATGTTGTATGACTAAGTTAAAAGAGCATTACTTCTTCACTTCTCACTCTTTTTACGATTATATTCATGTTTAACAGGTTAAGCTGAATAGCGACTCCCCTGGAAAAGGCTTACGTGGAATGGATGATAAAGCTGCTGAGGAAAGTCTCACAAACAGAGATGATTTGAATGTTTTTGACAACGATAGTAATGAAGTTTTTCCAGAAGATATTAATGTGAGAACAGCTTAATGTCCTTTTCTGTCTTAGAAGCTTAACAGTACTGATTAGTTTCACTTCTCATTCTTTGCATGCTTGAATTCATGTTTAACAGGCTAAGCTGAATAATGGCTCTCCTGGAAAAGGCTTACATGGTGTGGATGATAAAGTTGCTCCCAAAGAGAGATGATTCAATTGCGTTTCACAACGTTGGTGGTGAATCGCTTCAAGAAGATAGTACCATGACAACGGTTCAATGTTTTTCTGACTTAAAAAGCAATACTAGTATCGATTAGTTTCACTTCTCATGCTTTGCATGCTTGTATTCATGTTTAATAGGCTAAGCTGATTAATGACTCTACTGGAAAAAGCTTACCTAATGTGGGTGACAAAGGTGCCGAGGACAATCTCAAAAAGAGAGATGGTTCGCCTGTGTTTAACGACGCTGGTGGTCAAGACCTTCCAGAAGATAGTAATGTAAAAACAGTTCAATGTTTTTTTTACTTAAAGCAATAAAAGTATTGGGTTTTTTTTTTAAAACAAGTATTGGTTTGTTTAGTTTCACACTTCACTTCTCATTCATTGCACGCTTGTATTCATGCTTAACAGGCTAAGCTGAATAGTGACCCTCCTGGAAAAGGCAACGGTGATGAGGGAAGTCTCGAAACCACAGATAATTTGAATGTCTTTCACAAAGTTAATGATGAAGTGCTTCCAGAATATCATAATGTAACAACGGTTCAATGTTTTTTTTCTGAAAGCAATAACAGTATTGGTTTAGTTTCTCTCCATACATCACAGTACTGAACAAAGGATAATGGTCCATTTTTAGGTATTGCAATATTCTGACCAGCAGCTTGCGTTGCCTCCAAGGGCTAGGGAACAAACGTAAGCATGTTTAAATTTGGTTTAGCTTGCTGCCTTATAATTCTTATTAGCTGTATAAATGGCCTGATATTTATCATTTTAAACATTAAATTTTATCAGAACTTGCTCCTTTGTGTTATGCTTCCTCTCTGCTAGTTGATGCTTTTTAAGGATTTTCTCTGCAAGTAATCGGAGCATCTTTCTGTCATGCCGTTGACTCAGTGAGGTATATCTCATGTCACCATGGTATGGCTAGGGAAGGAAAGGTGCTGAACATTTAGTATCGTGCTAAAAGAATTGTGAGCTAAGCATAGGTTGTTTTGTTTTTCACACTTCTCCCAGAAACAATTATAAGTAAGAGGGGAAAAACCTGTAAAAGATTATTGAAAATACAGACAAGTTTGGGGCGTGTTTTGATAAATTATCCCATCAGACAAAATTTTCCAATGCTATGTCTCTGCATATGAGTTAACGGAACTCGATAAAATCGAGTACTGAAAACAGTATTGGTATTGCAGTAAACTTCTTATATATTTTCTGTCATTGAAAAGATCGAATGACTGACCACAAACTCTTCACATGGTCTAGGGTAAAATCATGTCATGATATTTCTGTAACTCCGGCAAGCAAGTGTTGCATTCTAAGTTACACACATTGTATGCAGTCTAAATCCTGCAACTAGAGCATGTATCTCTTGTAGTGAAACTGAAAAAACAATACCCCTTTTTATCATGGGAAATTCGTTTGTGACCAGGGGTTCCCGCGTCCCCATTTGCGAAAAGTTCCAAAAATGCCAAAAAAAATCTTAGATGTAGTACACATACAGTTACACAAACCTGCAAAAAATCAATGTCAAATTCATCCATGGTAGTGGAACCAAAAAAGGAAAGTACTCAATCCTACATTACTCAGATGCACTGAAAGTACTGCTTGCATTTTTTTGGTTCTCAATGTTGGGATGAATTTGATAGTGAAAATTTGCAGGTTTGCACAACTTTATGTGTACTACATCCATAAATATTTTTGGCACGGTTGAAGCAATGTGTCGTGCCCTTTTCGCAAATGGGGACGTGGGAACCCTTGGGCACCAAAATCACAGTATTTTTATCATACTAGGATGTATGCATTGCATCGCACGCAAACCCTTTTCTAATAGTAGAAAATGTCACATATCACATGACAAGAAGCTTATACTTGAAGCAATTTAGCTACATTAGTTAGATATTCATTTTTAAACCTAAATTTATTTTGGAAAGCAATATTCAACGTGGCAACCCAACCCCTTTGCATGAGCAAAGTGGTACTCAATATTTGGATCACTTTTGAAGCATATCGAGTCTAGGTTCCAGCGCAACAAACAGTACACGAGGTTAGGGCTTCCAGAAGGCCTGCTGCGCAGGCTGCCCATATGGACGCAAGAGGATTCCAAACAAGAGAAGTCCAACATGGATAAGGCACATAATTGGATGTCCGACCAGCTAGAATCATGTGAGGAAACCCCAGAGATCCCACCATGGCGCCACCTCCACTTAGCTGGTTACTCGTAAAGGAAAGGAGTCAAAGGAGGACAGGGGCACCAAACACAAGGAAGTTTATTTCGGAAGGAAATCTTAAGTCGTGTGAAGATCAATTCCTTGTTGACCATTGAAGCGAGTAGGGTTAAAGTTCGCTTTTCTACAGTATTCCGAAATACTGTTCACGCGAACAGTGCACGGACTGCTTCGGTGTCATAGGTCGTTTGCTTTTAGGTTTTTTAGTTTGAGTCCAATTCGTTCAAGTCCGAGTCGTCTAAGTATAGGAGTTTTATTCTACATTAAGTCCAAGGGGGGTCCTACTCTAGTTTAATTCTAAGGATAATTTTGGAAGAGAATTGTAGTCAAAATAGGATGTTTTTCGCAGAGAATTGTAGTCACAATTTCAAAACTATATTTTAGAGGGTTCTGCTCAGATTCTGAGTGTTTTCCAATACATCCTTCTTGTGTTATCTTGGCCGGAACTTCTTTGAAGAGCAGCCTAGGTGTGCAACCCCAATTTCTGCTTGAACCCAGGTGCATTATTGTTCTATCTGATTATTTGGCTGGGCGGATGATCTAGTATCACGTAGCATGAAACATCCTTGGTTGGCAACTGCGTTTGTTACCTTGATTCATGGAAGGTCAGGATACCCTATATTCTCATTAGGGCGTGGCAGGGATTAATCCAAAAACAGAGAGATTCAACACAAATAATATGATCCAGAAGGGTCGTGTTGTAGACTCGTATTGGGGAAAAGTGTATACGCACAGAACAAGGAGTCGGCAGCAGGGAAGCGCGGCAGTTCCAGCGGCTGCCGACACAACATGATAAGCTACAGTCCGATTCGGTAACCGGAAGGACTTCAGTTTCCAAACGGAGATCAATTAGGATAGCTAGCGATTACTTAAGAAAGTATCCGAGTCATACTAGGAATAGGTAATAGATGATATGTTAGGATTGAGAAGCTATATAAAGAGTACCTCTTGTAATCTGGACGGCAAGAAAAGAATAAATCTCCTTCTTCCAGTATCCTCTGCTGCTCTGTTTTCCGTTCCTCTGCGTCGCCTGGGGATCTTCTTCCCGCATCACGGCGTCTTCCCGCCGTGGGCGTCCTCGTCCACCAGTGGACCATCCGTATCACCTACGCAGTAAATCGGTTGGCATCAGGTCGTACCTGGCATCATAATTATTTCCTCCAAGTGTTCAGTAAAAAAAAATTCCTCCAGTAAATTAGAATAGCGACCCCTACATTGAAATCTCAAATGCCCCAAAGACCTTTTTTTAAAATTCTTAATATTTATGAAACCACCTTGTTTTGACCCATGATTCTATCTGTTTCTTTCTATAGCAGAATTGCTTATTTTTACTATCTAAGAAAATATCATTGCAAATTTGTTTTATTACTTTAATTAATTAAGGATTCTGTAGCCACAGGGGTTTTCTTGTCCTAATTAATCCCTTGACCATGGTACTAACTCCAAGTATGATGTTTGGTGCAGCAACTTGGGAGACTCAGAGCAAACTTCCATGACTTCTCAAGACACTTCAGACTTTGGTTCTCATACGAAGGATCAGCCCAGAATGGCAGAGGAAACTAAACATACTTCCTCATCTGGTATATACTTTCTCTTATATTGTTTTTATATATAATGAAGAGAACCATAGACTAATGGCATCCAGAAATCCATGAGAACAGATATATGTAGTAACATATCACATTTGGCATCTACTACGAACTAAACTAAATTAATCTGATGTGCTACGACATATGTGCGATGTCTAATTTCTTGATCTTGCTATCAGTTGATGCTTGAGAAATATCAAATATCTAGAAGAGCACTGACTCATTAAGTCCATGTGAGTTCTTTGCAGATAGCTACATGAACTCTTTAACCCTCATCAAGTCTAAATGCTTTCATGACTACAAGTCATAAAAAACAACTCCATGTTGGAGATGAACAAAAAGAGTGACTGAACAAGTAACCATCTGTCCTTCTCTATTTGTGGATTAAATTGTGTTTGCTTGAAGCACTCTTCCTTCTATATGATAAGCAATGTGTAATCAAGATCCAACTATCTGACTGGAATATATTCTATGGACATACCAACTTTGTGAATGTTTCGTGCTTGTGTAACAATTAATCCTTTATGCAAGCTATGATTAGGGATATGCAGTTTGCGTGCCTGGTTATTGCTTTTGTTACCTGATTGACTGATCCTCAAATTCTAATACCCACTGTATCACTAATCATAACAAACCGCCTCACATTCTCACCTGTGTAAACACTTATTTGTTCGGCTGACAATGTTGTAAGCAGATTGCTCTGGCTCTACTAAGGGAATTGCAAACATTTCCATCAATGGAGGAAAGAGTGATAATGAACTACAGTCCTTGAATGTGACTCTTCTGGTAGCTCTTTTGTGACCCTTCCAGTTTCTCCTAGTTAGCGATCTTTTTTTAATTGTTTCTCATAACATCCAAACATCTATGCAGTCATTGTGGCACTTAAGGCAGTTCAGCAATCAGTACAAGAACATAGTACGTGCAATCCCTCATATTGGAGTTTCTGGGAATCGTTGTGTGATCTGCTTGTTACACCAAATGTTCTCTGCTTGGGATAGTAAGGATGACAGCAGAGCCACTACTATACTGAAATATATGAGAACTGCTTTCAGCAAGATTTTAAATGATGCAAATGTCTCCCAGAAGGTTTGTTGTTTTTATTTTTATTGCATACTTGTGTGACTTGTAAACTGTGGACCTGTTGTCTCCTGAGAAGAACAGACAAATAATTTTTCAAATGTCAGTTCTCTCCATGTAGCTCACTGGAAAGGATAGTAGAAAAACCTTCATTCCAATATGAACTGGATTGGTTTTAAGCACTAATTTCTTTTCCTTTATAATATCACTGCAGCAAACTTATATTCGCTAGCCAGTAGAAATTATTGTAATAGAAATATCTTCATCCCAATATAAACTAGATCATAAAGTGTTTACAAGTCACTGTTTTTTTTGACATGGAGTTAACACAAAACGTTTGATTTTTGCAATAGCTAGTACGACATCCAACACCTAAAAATCTCAACAGACCATAAAGTTCATGTTCAATTGTTTCCCCTCTACCTTACATGACCTTACCTGTTGCATGATTCGATCTAAATTCAATAAGTGTGTTGTGTTACTTTTGTTCTTAGTCTTCAATTGCTTTTGTAGATCCTAAGCAGTTGAGCTACTTCCATCAGATTGCAACGAAGGATATTATGTACTATTTTCTTTTGTTTCATAATACCAAATTGAATTGATTCTGGTTGCAGGAGGAAACAAATTTTGCAGTCAAGATCACAGAAATAATCTTTAACATGGTGCATACATCACAAACTGCTTTGCGTGTCAACTGTGATACCGGAGAAATGACGTACCAAACAATACCCTTCTCCAGCTGTCCAGGTGATAAATGTCTTGTACATAGTCTTTTTGGGATGCGCAAGAATGAAGAGAAGGAATACACATTTTTTGTCAACCTTGATGAAAGTGAACTGCTAAATATTGAGGTGTGCAGTGCTTTCTTCTTCCCTTGTTGGATGAGTTTGTTATAGATAATGTTTCGATGGAGTTTCATTATTTACTAAACTGACTTCCCTCTGCTCCACTCCAGATGAAGTCTTTTTCTGAGGTCATAAAAGCTGTGAACAAGTGCTTCCGTTGTGATACCGACAGCAGTGGTTACAATCATCCACCCCGTTTCTTCACAACTGGTACTGTTGCTTGTTTCAAATAGCACTGAAATATAATTATCTGACTACATTTACACTATGTAGTTGAAAACAGATTGATAGACACTGAAATAAATTAAATGGGACTAGTGTGGTCTTTTTCACTCCTAAGTCCAAAAAACCAAAGTAACATTACAGGTCCACTGCAATTACATCATACATTATAATCAATGGGGCATAAGTAAATACAATATTTGCCACAATTTTTTATTGGATTGGTTGACATCAAGACTCAAGAACCATTGTGTAAATTCATGTCATGTTCATTTTGTGGTAGTTTGCACTGACAAAATTAATTCGTTCTCCTTGCGTACTGCTTCGTTGCAGTTTTTAGGCAGCCAAGCCATTTAGATGTCTCTGGATTATTGGTCAGCATTGCCGCTCCCTTGGATATAAGTCCTGTTTATGAAGGCCTGCACTCAGAATGCAAGTATACTGTGCTTTCCGCGGTATGTTCAGACTGAAACTTTAATTCTTGATACATATTTCTAATTTCATTTATGTACGAGTTTTTTTTCCAATTTTATTCTTGATTGAGGCCGGTCATTAGTTTTGCTAGAAGATGAGAATTGAGAAAGTCTGCATGTTTATGCGTTTATTGGTGATAACTAACTTAAATGAGTTCACCTGGGCTATAGATTTGAGATGCAACCGCGTCTGTATTAAGCCACTTGCAAGAGGGGTTAAAATGCAACCGCATTTATGTTTTAGATTGTACTTTTTCAGCTACTGAAGTTTTGAGAAACATCTCAGAAGTGATTTGCCTCTCGAAAGGGTTTAGTTCTTTTCATATGACGGAGAGCCATATAGCTGTCTCGTACAGGAGGCAGGACAAAGGCATATTTTTGTTAGAAGCCTTATTTGGTGGATCACTAATGATCTATATATGGATTTAACCATGACGTGGCAAGTTGAGCAAACAGAATAATAGATGTAGTTCAGCTGCATTGTTTTGTCGATGCTAAGGTGAAACACAAGATTTATCTAGGGTAGGGGTGAAACACAAGATTTATCTAGGGTAGGCCTAGTGAAACAGGAAATGATATGAAGCTCTTCATGTGACTAAAGATAGCATAGCTAGCTTATCCAGGAGAATGGATACCTAGAAATAGAGGGTATTAACATGAGAAAGGTGCAGAATTCTCTAGAAACACCGAGATAACAGAATGAGTAAAAGATTTATTTTTTTGCAGAGGGTATCAAAATTATATGCATTAGATGAATACGGTGGACAATGTCTTTTCATGCACATAGATCAAGGATGTTGAATTTATATTTTTGTTTTTTCGAACCAAGGGCAGGAGCTCTGCCATTGTTGAATTTAGATATCAGACTCTAGTTCATTGCATTTGTCCAGTAGGAAGGAGGTGCGGCAAGGCAAGGGTCTTGCGTATGGTAGTTGCACCAGTTTTGCTCTCTGGTAATCATTTACTCCACAATCTAACATTGTCAGGTATTTCGTGCTGAGGACCGAGATGTCTGCTTTGCTCGTGAACAGGAGAAGTGGCGTATATATGACGACAACACAGTCAAGGCAAGTCTTGATTCACATTTACCCCACCTTTCTTTGCCGAGTTATCCCTTCTCCTGATGAGACTTTCTCCATGCAGGATGCTGATTCCTGGGAAAATGTACTTGATGGATACAACCAATCCCGTCTCTATCCTCAGATCATCTTCTTCGAGCGGCATTCTTCAACAACTGATTAGTAGGTAGAGGAAGAATCAGTCTGCAGTGTGCTCCACTGCCGGAGCTGAAACTTTTTGTGTGCAAAGCAACAATCAGGGGACAGTTGGTAGTTCAGTAATCCCCTTTTTCTTTTGAAACGAAACAGTAATGACCTTTTCATGTAGACCATTGATGATACAAAGCTGAAATCGCTGCGATATGTTGGTGTTAATATGGTTGCGACGTTTTTATTCCAGGGACGACATCCTGGTTTAGTCTTGACTCTTGATGGTTCATCTTTATATGCCTTATCTTTCGCTTCTACCAGATATCATATACTGCGTAGTCAGTGGTGAGTACTGAATACCGACTAGCTGTATGATGATATACCACTTGACCTGAGATGGGCTTTCGGTGTATGAAAACAGCTATTGTTTCTGATTTTCTGTTGTTGCACGAAGAGGATGCATCAGCATCACTAATGAGTTTACTGCTTCGTTATTGGCAATTGCTGTTTTCATACGCCGCCGGCTGGGACTGGTCCACGTTGCCGGAGGACGTCTTGCTCACCGCCATGGTGGCGATGGAGGTCTCCACCACGTTCCGCTGCCTCTCGTCGATGAGGCGGCCACCCTGGCTGCGACGCCGCCGCGCTCTACTCTTCGTCCGCCAAAGCCACCTTCAGCGTGCCGCTCCCTAGCCGCGTCGTCCTTGCTGGTTCGGCGCACAGCTGGCTCTTCGGTACATCCTCAGCCCCCGCACCGGCAACCAGGCCGCGTGATGCGCAGCCGCTTGGATGACGACGGGAACCTCGTCTACACCGTTCGCTAAGACGACTCGAGGGATGGCCCGTACCATTGCATCGGTGGACCCGCGTGTCAGTGGCTGCCCGTCCGTAGAGAACTGGTAAAAGTTTATCATCCTCTCGCACGAATCCTAAAGCGCTCCTCCCTTGGCCCCTTGTTCTCTTCTCCAGTTCTCTCCTCGGCACTTCCTCCTCCATATCCACTTCCTTCCGCGCCGACGCCGCGAAGGCTCTAGAAGCTTCCAGACCAGAATGTTCTCGGCCGCTGACCCGACGCCCTCGGGCTCTGGAGCGGAGCCTCGCGTGGGCCCCACGCCAACCGACCTACTTCAAAATTGGCGCCCAAACCCAGCAGCCGCCTCCTTCCTCTCGCCCCTCCCCCATCCTCCTCGTGTATACGTCCTCGCCGCGCCGTTCGCCAACCGCCGCCTCGCTCCCACGCCCTCCGCCTCCTCCATAGCTAACCCTAGCCGCCGCCGCCTCCTCCTCCAGCTCCGGCATTTCCGCAAACACCTCCCGCGCGAGCGCGCCTCCACCGCTCCGGCGCTGCGGCGAACACCACGCGCGCGCCCAACTCCTCCTGCTCGCGTCGTGACGCCACCCGCCCGACCGATCCTCACATGGCCGGCGAGGGGGTGGCGCCCGTGCCGCCGAGGAAGCCGGAGGTGAGCAACCGGGACTGGCGCAACTGCACCGACGACTTCCGCGAGGCGGCCGACAAAGCGATCAACGCTCTGGACGGCCAGAACGGGATCTGGCTCGCGACACAGCTCGCCAGGAAGTACCCCGAGTCACCGCTCGCCCACAACATACTCATGGACGGGTACCGCAAGTTCAACTCGCGGCCGCTGGACCGCTTCCCCGTCGGCCGCGCGGCGGAGCTCGCCCAGCACTGCCCGCATATTGCCTTCGCGCTCGCCGACGTGCTCAACTCCATGGGCATGCACAACCAGGCGGTGGAGGTGTGCGACGGCGCCCTCGTCGATCCGGAGCCCACCGACCCGGCGCTGCACCTCCCCTATCTGAGCGAGGATATCAAACCCCTCTTGAAGTCCTCAGATTCAGATCCCGAGTTTAGGATCGCCATCGTCCGGGAGGAAACCCGTGGGCTCCGTGCCAAGGCCGAGAAGGGCAAGGGAGACGCGGTCCTCCCGTTTGTTGCCTTGGCGCCGATGTGGACGCCGAAAAACACCAACCGCGCCCGCGCCCGCTGGAGCCGCATGAGCGAGGAGGAGCGGGACGGCTTCCTGTCGATGAGCGTTGGAGACATGAAGTCGTACTGCCGCTCAGCAGTTGTGCCAGAGCTGTCCGAGGATCGGATGATGCGTGTGCTCTCAGGTTTTGAGGAATTTGTTAAGGTCACTCGGTCCTGGTACTGGCTCTGCCCCGTGTGCAGCCTGGTCTACGTGGATCCTACGGTTTTCATGCTGCACATTGAGTGCGCTCACATTAAGGAGGATAAAAAACTGCGGTCATCAGTGCCTCCGAGAATACCTGACAGTGAGAAGGAGCTTCTCGAATCATGGAGATGGGATCCGATTAACGGAGATGATTTTGCAGAGAGGACCGAGATCTTGAGCATGATCAAGGGAATAATTTTTCAGCTCATTGATTTGAAGGCCATATCTGTCAACCTTCTGCACGTAGTGTACAAGTTTATAATGAACCGGGTGAGGGGCAGGTCAGTAACACCTTCTGTATTATCCATGTGTGCGATTTGCCAGTTGAGTTCAGAGGACCTTCGGGAGCTGTATGGATTGCTAGAGCTGCTTCCACACCACCTTACTGATTGCACACATGAGAAGGGTCATGGTGGTGAACAAGAGAGTTTGGAGGGGTCCTTCGTTACGATTACCGTGTTCCAAGATAGATGTATCCTGTCTTTTGATCGTGAGAAGATTGCACCAAGAAGCGCTGATGGTTCAAGCCAGGCAGATGCCCTCTTTGCCTGGCTATTCTGTGAACCTTTGCATGGGGATCCCATGGGATCATGGGTCAGCATGTGGCAAAAATGTATTGATCGTGGAACTGACATCCTTAATAGCATGGGTGTAGCGTTGAAGTTGCTGCAGGAGAGGTGCTGCTTACATGATGAACTGCAACAAATACAAGGAGGTGTTTTTTCCCTTCCTAAGGCCATTTTGGCCGAAGACATTGACACCAAGCTTTATTTCAGTTCTGGGGTATGGTCTTCCTTTTGAGTATATTCTGTTTGATAGCCGGTATTTTTAAACAACATTTTAAAGTCATTGATCAATGCTTAAATCCTAGTTTCTGTATTTGCAGATTGGCTCTGTACAAGCTGATTTGCTACAAATCGATGCTGAGTTGGATTGCTTGAAGAAAAAGCTTTTGGAATTTTGTAAAGTGGATTATCTTGCAGTCATATTACCTGTTGCAAAGGCTTGCCTTTGGGTTAGTATATTTCTTATATCACTAACTGCAGTCCTAAAGCATGGTTTCCATAACTTATTATTTGCATGCTTGTATATATTGTCGACAGGCTAAACTGAATAATAATCCCTTGGGGACGCTTGTACATGATGAACTACAGTTGTCTTGGATGTGATTCTCTCCAACTCCTCATGGTAGCTCATCTGTGGCTCCTTTAATTTTTCATATTTATGTATTGTTTTAGTTCTTTCTGATTTTCGCTGCATACCTGCACAGTCATTGTGGCACATAAGGCAATTCCATGATGAGTTCCAGAAGATACCGTTTGTATGCCCTGACGTTACAGTTGTTGGAGACCAGTACGTTGTCTGCTTGTTGCGCAAAATCTTCCGTTATTGGGATGATAAGGAAGAGCGCAAAGCAGTTGATTCATTGATTTACATGGAAGCTTCTTTTAGAAGTATTTTGAGTGATGAAAAGGTTTGTTGCATTCACTTTGTGTTGCCCACTTATATAACTGCAGTTACAATTTGCGGCTTTCATGAAAAAAGTACGTTACTATTTTTTTCTCAAATGCAAATTGTCTCCATGTGGTTTACTCAGCTGAAGTTATATTGAATAAATATAATACAACCTGAACAGGATAGGTTAGGGTCCCTAATGCTATTATTGACTCCATACTTCCACTGGGGCACACATACAAGAGATACCTAAGATGACATCCATCCTAAAATATTTATTGGTACTATTCCCAAGCTAGTTTTACTGTCCCATCCCTCAAACATACTAAACATTTTTTTAGATTCTATGCAATTTATGAAAACAAATATAGAACTAGAAATTTCTGTAAACCATGTGAGCTTATGCTCATGTTTTTGGCCATTATGTACACCTCAATAATCAGTTCTTCATAGTACATGAGATAAAAACTAGTCTTGAAAAAATGGCTGGACAAAATGTGTCAGATCTAGTGGTGCGCATGCTTCCCTAACTACTGGAGCCATGAATCACCTTTAAATTGTCTATTGACTGCACGCCAAGTTCTGTTCCACTTGCATTTCTCAATCAGCACTTCTGAGTAGAACCTGACTGTACCAAAGAAAATTTTTTGCCACATTTTTCGTTGTAGCTAACGATATAGATGGATTTTGATCGCAGGTGGGAAAAATTACTGCATCTGGAATTGTAAAATTAATCCTTCAGAAGTTGCATACGTCACAAACACCTTTGCATTTCGAGTTCGACAGTGAAACTTTGAAGCCACAAACAATAAGCACAACCAGCTGTTTAGATTGTATATGCCTAACACATAATCTTTTTGGGCTGCACATTAATGAAAAGAAGAAATGCAACTGTGCGAATGAGGTCCCCACCGAAAAAGAGTATACTACATTTTTCCACAATATTGATTTGGATGCGGTTGAAACAACTGAGGTGCGCGGTGTATCCTTGTTTCCTTTTCCGTTTTTTTTAGTATTGGGGTTTATTAGTTAGTAAACTAACATCCTTTTACTTCTACTTCAGTTGAAATCTTTTGATGAGCTCTTGAAAGCTGTGGGCAAGCAGTTTCTTTGTGACCGTAGGATTGGTGGTTGTGGGAATAAGATTGACCGCTATCTTTCATATCCACCTCATTTGTTCATAACTGGTAGGGTTACATTCTCAATTGACATTTCAATGTAATTATGTGTGTATTTTTCCGCTTTACAGTACAAAATAGGAAGGTCAGTGCAAGAAACTCATTTGATCAGTATGATGTTTTGTATTCCTGAAAACCAAACAAATCAGTGCAGATACACTATACGATGTGTGCTACAGTGTAACATAAACAACATAAAGTAATCAAAATATTTCTCACCATCACATACTCCTTAATTGATTTAGCATCAACCTTGTGTGCACATACACCATCTATTCCTTCTGCACTAATTTGCATTTACAAGCTTATTTCCTTTCTCTTCTTGTACTTCTTTGTCACAGTTTTTAGCTGGCCAAGTGACAAGGGAAGCCACTTAAACATGCATGAAGTATTGATCAGCATAGCAGCTGAGTTGGACATTAGTCTTGTTTACAAAGATCTGCATTCGGAAAGCAAGTATACTCTGGTTTCTGCAGTATGTGCCGAGAGAAGTTTTCTAGCTTTTTATACATATCTGTGAATTCATTTGTTCTTGTGGTTGACAAGTCCTTTCCCTTTTTTCTTTCCAGTTTTAGTGTGTTCTCGATTGAGGCTGTTCATCAGTTTTGTTTGGGGGAGATGGGAAGTACAAGTGATTAGGCAGTGGATTGTGCTAATTAGCTTAAAGGTGTCCGACAGTCATACTGATTAGAGATGTGAATCCTTCGTGAGTGTTCTTGAATCAAATGCTAGATTACTTGCAGGAGGGAACGATGTATCAGCATTTATGTTCTAGATGGTACTCGTCAGCTACTAGAGATCTGATAAACACTCCAGCTGTGATTTGCCTTTTGAAATTGGATTGGTTCTTCTCAAGTTTAAGCAAGCCATAATTTCTCTTAATGGAGTGGAAAATTTATTTAGTCAAAAGCCCTTGCTTTGATAATTCATCAGACTATTGTATTCATGGTCAGTTTGATGTCTTCAGTGAAAAGTGATGGTTTGGAGCTTTAATTTATGCCACTGCAGACTTCAGAGCATGCCATCATCAGTGATACTATGGCCAGAACCTTCCGTTTGCGCCAAAATGTTGTTTTGCCTCGTCATATGAATGATATTTATTATAGTGGCCTGGGGTTTCTTTTTGTTGGATTTAAATTATACTTGCCAAGTCGAACATTTGATTGGAATATTTCTTTTGCTGCAAAGTTGCACTTCTTGGTAAGACAATGGATATTTTATTATCATTTTTTCAACTATTAGTCTGCAAAAAGAAAATTACAACTGTTTGGTTCCCAGGTAATATGTGCTATCATTGGTTCTTTCATTGTCAGTTTATTGTAAGCAATACTTGTATCACCAGTCTGGAGTTTTGTTTATGAATGTCTCTTCAGTAGTATCCTGTGTAATACTAATTGTCGCACCATCATCATCCTGGTATTTTCCAGGTGAAGGTTATACTGATCTTAAGTATGTCCATACTGTTTGTCAGGTATGCTGTGCCGAGGATGGGCAGTACCTCTGCTTTGCTCGTGGACAGAACGAGTGGGTCGTATACAACGGCGAGACAGTCGAGGTAATACCCGGTTAATCATCACATTTGACTCGCATTTGTTTCCGAATTATTCCATATCATATTCTTTGTGTTTGCCCTTGCAGGTTGCTGACTCCTGGCAAGATTTACTCCGTCGGTACAGTCAGACCCAGCTCCGTCCTGACATCCTCTTTTTTGAGCGGATCAAGTAGAGCAGTCTTCGACTGTTGCTGCATCAACGATTGGCTTCTACCAGACTGCGCCTTAGTCCATGCTGCAGCGGAAATTCCTATCCCTTGGAGGTTTATATGACTGTAGATTTGTAACCATTTGGGACAGCCGATTGTTGCGGTGTTTTGAGGCGTTGATTGGGGAATTCCTGTGTTCCAAGAGCAGCATGTCCACCGTACAGCATGTACATCAGATACATATCTCTGCTTAGCTTGGTGAGATCGACATATCTTTGCTCACTTGGATGTAGGCCAGGTAAGCGTCCCGATCACAACTTTGATTTCATTTCTCTAAACCGTCGTCGGCGCTTCTGATTCGTCGTCGGCGCTTCATTTCTCTAAGCATAATTTGTCGTTCATCACTTCATCATCTTGGCGTTTTATAATCAACTTAATTGACGTAATTAGCATTAATAATACTAATTAAAATGGAAAATTAATGTTAGGAATCAAATCCTTCAGTTCAACTATCATCGTGACATTTCAAATCAATCACGACAATTAAATAAACTCACATCTCGTGGTGCAAATCAAAATTCTTTTATTCATTATTATCTATACACAGTTACAACAGAGATAACTCAATTACAACAAGGAAATTATTTCATACATTTGGAGTTACATTCGGAGCACAAGAGAATAGAACTTACACTCGGATTTATACACATTTACATATTTACATCAAAATTTGAAAAGGCACAGTTACATGCATTTTATCTTATACAGTATGCATTTCATCTTATATAGTAGGATCAACACTCGAACTCAACATTGCACCACTATTCTATTTGTGGGCAAATTTAAGATGTTGAAAAAGACCGAACGAAAGAACAAATAAAAGTAAGCAAACTAAAGAAGAAGAAGAAGAAGAAGAAAAAGATTGCCGTGAGAGCCCTAGAGGGTAATTTTGGGCAGGACAGTCTGTTCATGGAGATACTAGACCGTTCAGGGGGCCGATTGGCACCTCTCACAACTATAAGGTTATCATTCGGCATAAACAAATCTGAGATTTATTCAAAATACCATATCAACCAGCCAACTGTCCCAAACCAACAAAAGATCAACCGCCAACCCACACAACCACAGTAAAGGGATAGCAAACCCCTCGAGAAGGCACTGCACGGCACCTCTGGACAGCACGACCACAAGGCAAAGGCCACACTCGGCCAGCCGAATAGAAGAGGAGAGAAGCAAGAGGAAGCCCTGAGCACGACACTTGTAAGATCCAGCTCATTTCTTTCCCTCCCCTTTCAAAATCCAACACAGCCAAATATCGCTGGCCACCACAAAGTCAGAACCAAGACAAGCCGACGGGAGCAAAGTGGCAAACTGCAGGAGGGCATCAAGTCAACAGGAGGAGAGGCCACCACCACTACTAGCATCATCACACAACCGACCGAGAAAGCGACCATCGAGGGCACAAATTCAACCCTTTCCAAAGCAACCCAACTATCAACTGACAAAGGTAGCCTACCATTTATTCTCAATAATAGCATCACCTCCTCAAATCAAACCATGCATAGTGCATAGCTAATAAGCAATCAATCAAATAGCTTAGCATCACTAGGGCATCACTTAGGCACCACAAAACATATGCGTAGAAGGGAAAGGAGTAGAGGGGAGGAGGGTTTACCATAGGCTAGAATCGGTGGTGGCGCACTGCCTCTTACTTAGCACACTCACCCGATAGCCACCACACACTCCCCCGGCATGCGAGTGGCTTCGAGCTCCGTCGTGACTAGCCAGGGCAGCCTACCTCCATGCCTCTCACCATGCCATCAAATCAAAATAGTAGACAAATAAATCATAAAAAGAAAACGGGAAATGGCAAAAAGAAAGGGAGGGGATAAGGGAAGGTGCAACTGGGTGAGGAGGAGCTAGATCTGGGCCTTAGGCCATGGATCCGGCGGTGGAGAGGGCGCGGAGGTTGAAAACCAAGGCGTGGCACGACAACTGGAGCGGGGTGCCGCGCAAGCGACGGGAGAACCGGCCGGGGTCGAGCTCGAGCCGAGCCATCTGCGGTTGGGGCAGCGGTTGGAGGTGCAGGCGGTTGGAGGCGACGGCCAGGGGAGGGCCCACGGGGCTGAGGGTGGCGGCGGGAAGAGTTGAGAGGCGAGCAGAGGAGCCGGGCGGCGCTACTACGCCGCGCCGATGACGCAGCAAGGGGATGCCCACGAATCCAGATCGCACATGAGAGTGGAGAGGAAGAACCAAAAGGGAAAAAGGGGATGAAGAGGTAGGGGGCCGGCCGACGGGTAGGAATAGGAAAGGGAAAGGGAAAATAAAGAAAAGAAAAGGGAGAAAGAAAAAGAGATAGAATGGGTCAAAAATAAAAATTGTGCAACCTAAATTTTGCTAAAATTTATGAATACTTGCTAAAGAGGTAAATTGTAGATATCTCGCCACATAATTGTCTTCATAATTAAATTAATTAAATACATGTTCTAGGAATTACATAATTAAATCTTGTTTGCATAAAAATAATGGTAATTATTGAAAGAGTTATCCAAGACTTCAGCATCAATCTTTCTGTGTTGACTTCGTATTCTGAAGTTACTATGCAAGTAAATAATATTAGTCGAGTCAGGCCAATGGTTAGGTAATAATTAAAATAAATACGAAACCTCAGGAATTCATTAATAATCAAAGCGAAAGTTTAGAGATTACGTAGAAGCACTTTAATATAATTCACTCAATTATTTATGTCATGTTTGCTCCTCGACACCCTAGCTCAAATCATCATATCCATATAATTACAGGTGAGGTATCGGGCCTTTAGGGTGAACCATATCAAGGTAGCGTGGAGACTCAGAGTTTTCTTATAAGCTCAGATAAGCATTTCCTTGAACAACTGTATTCTATAAAACAAGTATTTATGTATTGATTTAGTATCACTTTGCATGGCAATGAAAAATCTTTAAATTGAATAAAGACTTTGAGAGAGGAGAGAAAGAGATGGTCGGCAACTGATGGAGCAGTTGGCCACTTAGATTAATTAAGAAGGTGGACAGAGGTTGTCTTGGAAGGTGATAGAAAGGCAGGTTAGGACCTCTGTATAAGAATATAATATATGAAATTACAAACTTCATCCGTGTGAACGGACAAACGTGTCAACCAACATTTTGTTTGAAGACGGACAAAATTAGTAATGCTATCAAGGTTATTATATTATTCACACGAGTAAGTATTATGTAGGGGAGGAACATAGAGTCAGTAAAGAGCTGGGAGTCGATGATCCACAGTCGTAAGAACTCAAAACTGGTATATAGGCCACAAGTGGGGGATGCAGTTCACAAGAACCCGGGACTGATACCAGAAATGGGGTACGTGAAGGTGATATATTACGCAATGGGATGTTGGGTGATGGTTTGACCAACCTAGCCAACAGCTATATCGCTATTGGTGGGCGTTGGGTGATGGTAAGAGACTAACGCGGGTCATTGACTGAGAATAGTTGGGTGGAGATATAATATATTGAGATAGATATAAATATTTTGTACTCTGATCTGGACATCACATCTTAGGAAATGCGAAGATCCATGAGCCATCAGGATCAGAGTGATGGTGGGTAAAGTGGTACAAGCTTGCGTAATATTATACAAATCATGAATTCATACTTGTCTCCAAAAAGGAGATTACGGGAACCAATAGAGGTTTTAACTGTTCATATGAGTGTTCAGTAACTTTTCAAAGTAATAAATTCAAAATCTTTCATAACTAAAAACCATTATTTTCTATCAGTATGAGAATGAGGATAAGCATAAGAATAAGAGATAGCAAGAGAGGTAGAATAGGAGCATACAATATATATTTGTTACATAAGCTTGCTGAATATGCCGTATTCACTCTTGCTATTATTGTCTTTGCTTAGAGGATAGTTAGCCGGGATCTACTTTTGGCGGGGATGAGATCTATACAGAGGAGTCCTACTCCTAGGGAGAGAGAGATGGTACTGAGATTGAGCAGTATAAGGGTCACACCTTATACGAGGACTGAGATGACTAGAGACCTAGGAGCAGCTTGGACTCGACCATTAGGGTACTTGTATTATTAATGTATTGTATTTGTATTCCTTCTCTTGTATAATTAAAATTTTGAACTAGACTTTTTTTTCTGATATTGTAATAGCTTAGCTGAATAAGTTGTATGGAATTTTAGCTCTGCGTAGCTATATGAATGTATCTATATATATATAATGTCACTAATTATTGTTCTGCTGTAACACTTTGATGTGCTTATTATTTGTTAAAGCGACGTTTTATTAACTAAAAACAAATAATAATATACTGATTAGCATTATTACTCCCGTAACAATTATGTCAGTCGCCACACATATAGCCATGTAGGGCCTTGTATTTGTAATATCTGTATGACAGGATGATTCGTACTTTTGATAGGCACTCTTGGTAAAGAAAAACACACACCACCGAAACGACTGTTGCAGCACGCGAACGTCCGCAAGTCGAATTCAGATTTTGAATGGTTGGTTGGAACGTGGTGGGCAGCGGATCGATTGTGCGGCAAGAATCGCGTTACGTTGCCCGTTACGTAGTTGGAGATTTGCAAGAGTCCTATGCGATCTCCGTGATGGACTCGGTGGACAGTTGGACGCGGTTTATTAAGCCGCCCTAGCTACGTCTTGCGCCATACACCATGGAAACAGCCGACTGGTCCGCGTTGCCGGAGGACGTCTTGCTCGCTGTCATGGTGGCGATGGAGGTCCCCGACGTCGTCCGCTCGGGCGCCGTCTGCTCCTCCTGGTGCTCCGCCTACGCCACGTTCCGCCGCCTCCGCCTCCCGTCACCAAGGCAGCCGCCCTGCCTGCTGTACGCCTGCGACGCCTACGGCCCCTACGCCGCCGCACTCTACTCCCCGTCCGCCAACGCCACGCTCCGCGTGCCACTCCCGCGCCGTGCCGTCCTCGCCGGCTCAGCGCATGGATGGCTATTTACCACCGACGAGGTGGCCAACCCCTACCTCCTCAACCCCCTCACCGGCACCCGGGCCGCGCTCCCGCCCGTCACGACCTTCCAGCGCATGATGAGCACTTCCTTGGACGGGCAAGGCAAACTGGTTTACCACATGGACGACTCCTCCCTGGGGTTTTGCAGCGGTCCGGATACCGTCTCCGTCACCGCGGACAGGGCGCGCAACTGGTTGTACCGCCGGGTCGCCCTCTCGGCCGGCGGCACGGCGCCGTCGTGCGTCGTGCTGATCGTGCATAAGCCGTGTCAGGAGCTCTCCTTCGCCAGACCGGGCGACGAGCGATGGACCCCGCTCGCCGCCGTCGAGTGGCTCGGTCGCGGCTTCCACAGCGCCGTCTACAACGACAAGGACGGCCTGTTCTACGTGCTCCATTATCGCGGCCACGTGCACGCCCTGGACCTCCACGGCCCATCTCCGACGGCGAGGATGGTCATGCGCACGTGGGATCTTGCCGCCTTCGACATCACCTACTACCTCGCCGTCACGCCGTGCGGCGACCTCTGGAAGGTGGTGAGAAGATGGTGCACGTCGGGGGGCCGGCAGGACACGATCGGCCTCGAGCTCTACGAGCTCGACCTCCGCACGAAGAAGCTCGTGGAGTTGAAGGGCATCGGAGACCAGCACGCGCTATTCCTCGGGCACAGCGCCGCCGTGTGCGTTCCTACCAGGGACTTCTTCCCCATGCTACGACCAAACTGCGCCTACCTCACCGACGACACCTTCCCGTATGACGGTGAAGGTGGCCTGCTCGTCTATTCACGCCAATCGATCGCCTACGAAACTCCGCGCCTATGTGCTGCGCCTGTCGAGAGTGTGCCGCGGGACATCGGCGTCTGGGACTTGGAGAGCGGGAGCCTGCAGAAGCTTGGTGATATGTGGCCTCTCCATCGTCCTTGGCTAAATACGCCGGCTCCAATTTGGATCACGCCTTCTGTTTATTAATGCGCATGCATGCTGCACCAAGACAAAGTGCTTTAATTTAGGCTATTTTGTTTTTCAGTAATTCGTTTGCAATGATTTCTTCCAATCGCTCAAGATAGGGTCGAGCGGGTGCAACGTTGATTTTGGTGCATGCTTCTAATCTTAGTTTCATCCAGCATGACTTCATCGGCGATACTATGGCCAGAATCTTCTGTTTCTGCCGAACTGTTGATTTGCCTCATCATATGGATAATATTTGCAATAGCGGCTTAGGGCTTCTTTTAGTTGGATTTAGGTTATACTTGCCAAGTTGAACATTTGATTGGAATATTTCTTTTACGTCAAATTTGGGAAAGTGTGTGATGAATCTAGTTCATCATGGTAAACACCGCCGGAAGGAAGATCAGGCGGCGTCGGTTTGATGGGATGAGAAATTTGACTATAAACTGGGATGATAGAACTTGAAGAAGAGACTAGATTAATTCATCTTTATTGCTTAAGAATAATGATTATAACATGCCTCCTTATAAAGAGGGCTCTCCTAACAATTATGGATAAAACCAATTTAAATATTATCTTTCCTAACTAATAGATATGATGCCAAACATCTAATCTTTATCTTAAAAAAACTAATCAAACTATTTTGGAAATAGATAATTTGGTAGAGAAGAAGCATTCCTCTTCGTAGGCCTGCTGCTACAATACCCGCGAGTATTGTTCATCGCGTGAACAGTGATTTCGGCATATGACAACTTCTCCCCTCTTTCGGTGATAGCTCATCCTCAAGCTGTGGTGATGGCCATAGCTGCAGTCCTAGGAGACCCCAAAATGATTAGATACTGTGATATTTACTTGTGATCTTAAAGATCGTGGCCTCCATGTACAGGTGCAACAACATTGAAGATATTTGCAATCGCCACGACAGGCGTGGTGGCCACCACGACGGTGTTGTGGTAGGCTTCCACGATGTGGTTTCCGCGATAGGCTTCAGCAGGGTCACCATGGCCTTAGGCAACACTGCGATAGGACATAGCACAGTCACAGCGGACATCGGTAGTACCACAGCAGGTCGCAGCAATGACATGGTTGTCACGGTAGGCTTGCTAGTAACTCGGCTGCTATGGCAGGGCGTGGCACAGTTGTAATAGGCGTCATTAGAACCTCGGTTGCCATGACATGTTCTGGTGGCACCGTAGTAGTTGCTGGGAACAGCGTCACTACTGCCTCTTGTTGCGTCTTCTTCTAATTCACAATCTTCTCCAAGGCGGTATGCATGTTGAAGAAGATGTAAGACACCTTGTCAATGTTGGCCATCTTGTTGGCGTTAGCTTTTATCGTGGCCAACAACTCGGCAACAGGAACCATGGTAGCAGAAGTTCTGAAAAGGGATCGACTGCTCTGATACTAAATGTGATGAACCTTAGTTCATCGGGATAAACACCGTCGGGAGGAAGGCCGGACGGCGTCGGCTTGGTGGAATGTGGTATTTGACTATAGACTGGAATAGTAGAATTTAGAGATGTGACTAGATTAATTCATCTTCATTGCTTGAGAATAATGATTATAATAGGCCTCCTTATATAGAGGGTCCTCCTAACGATTTTGAATAAGATCAATCTAAATAATATCTTTCCTAACTAATAGATATGACGCCAAACAACTAATTTTTATCTTAGAAAACTAATCAAACTATTTAAAAAATAGATAACTTGGTAGAGAAGAAGCATTCCTCCTCGTATGTTTGCTGCTACAATACCTGTGAGTACTGTTCATCATATGAATAGTGATTTTGGCATGTGAGAAAGCGCCACTTCTTGGTAAGGCCATTGGATATTCTATTATCATTTTATTAACTTTTCGTTGCTAGGTATTATCATTGGTTCTTTTATTGTCAGTTCATCATATTCAATACTTGTATCACTAGCCCGAAGTTTTGTTTCTGGTCATCCCAAATTCTCAATATCTTGTATGTAATACTGGCACCATCACCATCTTGGTATTTGCCGGGTTAAGGTTATACTGATCTAAGTATTCTCATACTATGTCAGGCTTGTTGTGCCGAGGACGGGCAATAACTCTACTTTGCTTGTAAATAAAACAAGTGGCTCATAGATGCTGGCAAGACAGAGGAAAGTCCTGATTAATTATCACATTTGACTCGCATTTGTTTCCGAATTATTCCATATCATTCTTTGTGTTTGTCCTTGCAGCCCACATCAATCTCAAGCACAAGTAACCTAACCACATGATTGCTAGACACTTTAGGCCGTGTTGTTTGGAGCACATGAAATTTTTTAGACTCACGCATTCCAGAAGAAATTAAATAGTTTTTTTAAAAATTTCTATGTTTCCAACGGACCATAGCTTGGATAAAATAGTTAGTATGTAAAGAGGTTTTTTGTTTTGAAAAGATGAGATTTGGAAACGTAGGTTTAGCTTTAAGAAGAAGCAAAACTCAAAAGGATACAGAAACATTATGCGCTTGTGGAATTATAATTTGTTTCTCTATATACGTCGCTCATCTCCTTCCCGTTCAATCATCCTCCTTCCAATTTTGTCCGGCCCGCCCACATGGCTGACATAAATCAGAGGCCTGACGCGAGTGAAGTGGCATGCATCGTTTTTAGGTGTTGCCTGGTCACGGTTCCTTCTTAATTCCTCGTTTATTCCGGTTTTCTTTTCTAAAAGATAAAAACCGAAATAAACATGTTAGTTTCTTAATTTTAGTTTTTTTTGTCTTTTATTTTTCCTTTTTTTCTTATATTGTACGTAGAGATATAATGATTTTTTTCTTTATTTTTTAATTGAATGATTAGAAAAAAAAACTATCAATCCCTACAATATAATTTCAGCTAAAAGATAACAGTCAGAAGATAGAAACTATAAAAATCCCAAATTGAGTGGGACCTAAGAATGGAGTAACAATGCCTCATCAAATGTTTTCACCAACAAGAAGTTCATCAAATCTTCTTGTCACCTTCTGAGACTAGAAGGAAGCGAGTTCTTCTAATATTGCACGTAGATTCCATTCGGCTAAAATAACATAACCAATGTCAAGTCTGAGGTCAAGTTGTGAGATCCCAGTCTTATCTTTTCCTCTGTCTCCAAGGATTGAGAGCGACATTCAAGGTTTTTATGTTCAAGATATGTCTTCGCTCCTTCCCGGTCATGTATAATCTCTTCATTGATTTCTTTTGCAAATTTGAGAAGGGTCTGTTTAGAGCTTTACATATTTGGAGCCATCAAAGCACCATAGGGAAAAAAAATCCGTGTTATTTGAGCGTCTTTTTGTTTCTCTTTATTAACCAACATGTTTTAAGTTTCAAGTTTCACATGGATGATGGGCTATGACCAACTGGATTGTAGAACGTATTTTTAATGCTAACTGATGGTCCAAACAATCTAACCATTGTCTGAAAATAGACTTGTAAAACTAAACTAAGGCACTACATTTAGGAGCGACAATTGCTCGGACGTATGATAGGAGAGTTCCCATCGTATGCTCCTTCAACTGTCATATCTTATTTAGATGGATTTTGAGCATTCGATTTGGTGCAAATAAAAAATCGTGAAAACTTCGTCTTAGATGGTGATCTCGGCCTGTTGCTAGCTCACCGGAGCTCTAACTTGCCGGAGGAGGAGACGGCGGCGATGGATGACATCCCTGGAGCACTAGTGGCGGTGACCTCGGACCAGCGACTAGTGTTGGAGCTTAGGATATTGTGGTCACAACCTGCTTTCAAGACCTTGCAGGCGCAGGGTAGGAGAGAAGCTCGTCTCTGATAGCAATCTCCAGCTGCCACTGGCTCATCGGAGTTCTAAATTGATGAATGAAAAGTAAGGAGGGAGGAGGAGAAGGAGAATCTGGATGGCAATATTCCCGATTTGGTGCAACAACAAAAATTCAAAAATTCATGAATTGCAACAATTAGTTTCCATGATTGCAACAAAAATTTTATTCGATGCAACAAACACAAACTAAAAATTGTACAATAAATGAGAATATTGTGCCAACAAATATAATAATCTATTGCAACAAAATTAAAACATGTTTGCCACAAAAATGAAAACCCACTAATTAGCCCTAACATCTTAGAGAGAGTCTTGTAACATTTGAAAATAACCACTGCAATAATTTAACTTAGTGGTGCCAACTTTTTAGATGTTCTCGGAGTAGTGTTAGTAGGAGGAGAACAGCCCACACGCCACTACATCACCAGGTGGATCTAGCGGCACTGGCACCATATCCTTGTCGCCCCTGCTCCTAACCGTGCTACTGCTGAGTTCGCCGTCTATGAGGGATCGCCATTGCCAGGGGATGACGAGTGAGCGTGGCACTTGAGAGAGAGATAGAGGCCCCGTTCTTTTTGGCTTTTCATTGACTTTTGACTTCGACTTCTTTCAATAAACACTATTTATTAAACTAATAAACCGTAGTTAAAAGTTAAAAGTCATAGCTCAAAAAAACAGATCGAGAGAGAGAAGAAGGTGTTTCTTTGGTGGTGGTTTCCTAGGAGGCGAAGTTTAGCCGTTGTTGAGCCACCAGATCGAGTGCGAGTATAAGAAGCGGTAGAGGTAGATGGAGAGTAGATGTGGTAGAGAATGGAAATGAGATAAAATTAGGGATGGAAGGTTGAGAGCGAGTAACTAGTCAGTCAATAGATGGGCCTACCGAGCGTCCAATTTTTTCTATTGGTTTTCGACCTCCTCACGGTAGCAGTTCCCATTACATTTTACATAGTGAAATCGGAATCCCCATCCTTTGGGTGATGCTTCTATGCACTGAACGCTCGGTCCATAGTTACGGACCGTATACCACCTTTTCTTTTTTCCTTCTTTTTATTTCTATTCTCTTCTTTTCTGGCCCAAGGCCCAACTCAAGCCCCGCCGCTGCCTGCTTCCTTCGGTCTCTTCCCCACTCTCCCCTCTGCTCCGGCGAGATCCCGCCGACCTCCATCGCCGGCTCGCCCTGTTCGTTCGTCCTTACTCCCCACCCCATCAAAAAAATTCGCAAAAAAATCATCTTCGCTGGTGCCGCCGAAACGCCTTCGCCCACCGCCTCTGCCCTCCTTCCACCTAAGCACGTCTGCCACCTCGAAGCGGAGGAGCTCTTCCTCGTCGGCGTCCTCCTCCTCCACTCTACTGGACTGGCTTGGAGTGAAGATTCATCCGGACGCGATTCCTTTTGCTGGTAAGGAAGCCCTAGGTTGCTTGGATTGTAGTTCTTCGAGATCTTTCTCCTTCAAGATTGATATCAGCTGACCACACCCCATTGATAGGACTATCCAAAGTGCGGGTGCATCCTCCCATGTATTTTGGTGCCTATTACCTTGCAGTAATGCCACCAATAGCAGTTTATTTTCAGAAAAAAATGGTGTTAGTTGAAGCCAATGCCTTCGTTAAGTCTGTCTCTGCCGTAGGCTGCTGTGTAAGTTAGTTACTGAAATGTCGCGCAATTTGTCGGATGCAACTGTTGGAAGGAAAGAAGGGGAGTGGGCTTCTGGTTATTGAAACTTAGGACTTGTGGAGTAGAATAGTGTTACAGGACACTCGAGTCCGAAATGTTTTTTTGCCGTGACTGATTTGCATGAAATGGATTACTTCCATTGATGGGATCTAGAGGGGAGCAGCAACTGCTTGTAGTTGTGCTATTTAATGCTTGTAGGCATCTTGTCGGCAATAGTTTGTGGATTAGATATATTATGGGTATGATTATTCATGATTAAAAGGAGAGTTGTTTAGATAATCTCCTAGCTTCATAGGGTTTAGATAATCTTGTTGGCAAGTAGCTGTCTTAGAACCAAGGGAAGAATACTGGCTAACATCGGAGATTGTTGATCACTTTTTAGTAGCTAAGCAGCTTTTGCGACAATGTCAATACAAATGACAGCATATGCCTACAAAATTACCGTTAATAGTTTTAGTAGTTAAATATAACTATGTGTATGTTCTTTACTTCATGCCTTTATATTGATTTATGCTGGAATTAAAGTTAAGTATATGCTTATATCGCATAATATACAACAAAACATATGCGTAGAAGGGAATGGAGTAGAGGGGAGGAGGGTTTACTGTAGGCGAGAATCGGCGGCGGCGCACTACCTCTGACTTAGCACACGCACCCGACAGCCACCACACACTCCCCCGGCATGCGAGCGGCTTTGAGCTCCGCCGTGACTAGCCAGGGCGGCCTACCTCCATGCCTCTCACCATGTAATCAAATCAAAATAGTAGACAAATAGATCATAAAAAGAAAACGGGAAATGGCAAAAAGAAAGGGAGGGGATAAGGGAAGGTGCAACTGGGCGAGGAGGAGCTAGATCCGGGCCTTAGGCCACGGATCCGGCAGCTGGAGAGGGCGCAGGAGGTCGAAAATCGAGGGATGGCACAACAACTGGAGCGGGGTGCCGCGCAAGCCATGGGAGAGCCTGTCGGGGTCGAGCTCGGGCCGAGCCATCTACGGTCAGGGCGGCGGTTGGAGGTGCAGGCGGCCGGAGGCGACGGCTAGGAAAGGGTCCACGGGGCTGAGGGCGGCGATGGGAGGAGCTGAGAGGCGAGCGGAGGAGCTGGGGGCGGCGCTACACCAAGCGTCGACGATGCAACAAGGGGACGCCCATGAATCCAGATCTCACATGAGAGAGGATAGGGAGAACCAAAGGGATAAAGGGGAAAGGGGATGAAGAGGTAGGGGAGTTGGCCGACGGGTAGGAATAGGAACGGGAAGGGAAAATAAAGAAAAGAAAAAGGAGAGAGAAAAAGAGAAAAAGGAAAGAAGGAAAAGGAAAATAAAAATAGAATGGGTCAAAATAAAAATTGTGCAACGTAAATTTTGCTAAAATTTATGAATACTTGCTAAAGAGGTAAATTGTAGATATCTCGTCACATAATTGTCTTCATAATTAAATTGATTAAATACATGTTCTAGGAATTACACAATTAAATCTTGTTCGTTCTGTGTTGACTTCGTATTCTAAAGTTACTATGTAAGTAAATAATATTAGTCGAGTCAGGCCAATGGTTAGGTAATAATTAAAATAAATACGAAACCTCAGGAATTCGTTTATAATCAAAGCGAAAGTTTAGAGATTACGCAGAAGCACTTTAATATAATTCACTCAATTATTTATGTCATGTTAGCTCCTTGACACCTTAGCTTAAATCATCATATCCATATAATTATGGGCGAGGTATCGGGCCTTCAAGGTGAACTGTATCAGGGTAGCGTGGAGACTCAGAGTTTTCTTATAAACTCGTATAAGTATTTCCTTGAACAACTGTTCAGAGTATATTCTATAAAACAAGTATTTCTGTATTGATTTAGTATCGCTTTGCGTAGCAATGAAAAATCTTTAAATTGAAGAAAGACTTTGAGAGAGGAGAGAAAAGAGATAGTCGGCAACTGATGGAGCAGTAGGCCACTTAGATTAATTAAGAAGGTGGGCAGAGATTGCCTTGGCAGGTGATAGAAAGGCAGATTGGGACCTCTGCATAAGAATATAATATAAGAAATTGCAAACTCCATGTGTGTGAACGGACAAACGTATCAACCAACATTTTGTTTGAGGACGGACAGAATTAGTGATGCTATCAAGGTTATTATATTTTTCATATGTGTAAGTATTATATAGGGGAGGAACATAGAACCGGTAGAGAGCTGAGAGTGGGGGATCCACAGCCATAAGAACTCAGAAGTGGTACATAGGCCACAAGTGGGGGATGTGGATCATAAGAACCCGAGACTGGTCAGATACCAGAGGTGGGGTACGTGAAGGCGATATATTACACAGTGGGATGTTGGGTGATGGTTTGACCACCCCAGCCAACAGCTATATCGCTATTGGTGGGCGCTGGGTGATGGTGAGAGACCAACTCAGGTTAGTGACTAAGAATAGTTGGGTGGAGATATAATATGCTGAAATAGATATAAATATTTTGTACTTTGATCTGGGCATCACATCTTAGGAAATGCGAAGATCTATAAGCCACCAGGATCAGAGTGATGGTGGGTAAAGTGGTACAACCTTGCGCAATGTTATACAAATCATGAATTCATGTTTGTCTCTAGAAAGGATATTACAGGAACCAATAGAGGTTTTAGCTGTTCATACGAGTGTTTAGTAGTTTTCCAAAGTAATAAATTTGAAATATTTCATAACTAAAAACTATTATTTTTTATGAGTATGAGAATGAGGATGAGCATAAGAATAAGAGATAGCAAGAGAGGTAGAATAGGAGCATACATTGTATATTTGTTACATAAGCTCGCTGAGTACTCCGTATTCATCCTTACTATTATTGTCTTTGCTTAGAAGATAGCCAGCCGGGATCTCCTTTTGGCGGGGATGAGATCTATACAGAGGAGTCCTACTTCTAGGGGGAGGGAGATGGTACTGATATCGAGCCATACGAGGATCACACCTTATACGAGGATTGGGATGACTAGAGACCTAGGAGCAGCTCGGACTCGACCACTAGGGTACTTATGTTATTAGTGTATTGTATTTGTATTCCCTCTCTTGTATAATTAGAATTCTAAACTAGACTTTCTTTTCTGATATTGTAATAACTTAACTGAATAAGTTGTATGGAATTTTAGCTCTGTGTGGTTATATGAATGTATGTATATATATACTGTCTCTAATTATTGTTCTGCTGCAACACTCTGATAATTTTATTATTCATTAAAGCGATGTTCTATCAGCTAAAAACGAATAATAATTTACTGATTAGCATTATTACTCTATGGTAATTATACCGATCGCCACACATATAGCCATATAGGGACCTTCATTTGTAATATCTGTATGACGGGATGGTTCGTACTTTTGATGGGCACTCCTGGTAAAGAAAAACGCACACCACCGAAACGAATGTTGCAGCACGCGAACGTTCGCAAGTCGAATTCAGATTTTGAATGGTTGGTTGGAATCGCGTTACGTTGCCCGTTACGTAGTTGGAGATTTGCAAGAGTCCTATGCGATCTCCGTGATGGACTCGGTGGACAGTTGGACGCGGTATCCGGCACGGCACGCCGCGGTTTATTAAGCCGCCCTAGCGGGTCGGTACGTACGTGCGCCATACACCATGGAAACAGCCGACTGGTCCGCGTTGCCGGAGGACGTCTTGCTCGCTGTCATGGTGGCGATGGAGGTCCCCGACGTCGTCCGCTCGGGCGCCGTCTGCGCCTCCTGGTGCTCCGCCTACGCCACGTTCCGCCGCCTCCGCCTCCTGTCACCAAGGCAACCGCCCTGCCTGCTCTACGCCTGCGACGCCTACGGCCCAGACGCCGCCGCAATCTACTCCCCGTCCGCCAACGCCACGCTCCGCGTGCCACTCCCGCGCCGTGCCATCCTCGCCGGCTCAGCGCATGGATGGCTATTTACCACCGACGAGGTGGCCAACCCCTACCTCCTCAACCCCCTCACCGGCACCCGGGTCGCGCTCCCGCCCGTCACGACCTTCCAGCGCATGATGAGCACTTCCTTGGACGGGCAAGGCAAACTGGTTTACCACATGGACGACTCCTGCCTGGGGTTTTGCAGCGGCCCGGAGACCGTCTCCGTCACCGCGGACAGGGCGCGCAACTGGTTGTACCGCCGGGTCGCCCTCTCGGCCGGCGGCACGGCGCCGTCGTGCGTCGTGCTGCTCGTGCATAAGCCGCGTCAGGAGCTCTCCTTCGCCAGACCAGGCGACGAGCGATGGACCCCGCTCGCCGCCGTCGAGTGGCTCGGTCGCGGCTTCCACAGCGCCGTCTACAACGACAAGGACGGCCTGTTCTACGTGCTCCATCAGCGCGGCCACGTGCACGCCCTGGACCTCCACGGCCCATCTCCGACGGCGAGGATGGTCATGCGCACGTGGGATCTTGCCGCCTTCGACATCACCTACTACCTCGCCGTCACGCCGTGCGGCGACCTCTGGAAGGTGGTGAGAAGATGGTGCTGGTTGGGGGGCCGGCAGGACACGATCGGCCTCGAGCTCTACGAGCTCGACCTCCGCACGAAGAAGCTCGTGGAGTTGAAGGGCATCGGAGACCAGCACGCGCTATTCCTCGGGCACAGCGCCGCCGTGTGCGTTCCTACCAGGGACTTCTTCCCCATGCTACGACCAAACTGCGCCTACCTCACCGACGACACCTTCCCGTGTGACTGTGAAGGTGGCCTGCTCGTCTATTCACGCCAATCGATCGCCTACGAAACTCCGCGCCTATGTGCTGCGCCTGTCGAGAGGGTGCCGCGGGACATCGGCGTCTGGGACTTGGAGAGCGGGAGCCTGCAGAAGCTTGGTGATGTGTGGCCTCTCCATCGTCCTTGGCTAAATACGCCGGCTCCAATTTGGATCACGCCTTCTGTTTATTAATGCGCATGCATGCTGCACCAAGACAAAGTGCTTTAATTTAGGCTATTTTGTTTTTCAGTAATTCGTTTGCAATGATTTCTTCCAATCGCTCAAGATAGGGTTGAGCCTTCACGATGTTTTTTTTTCCATTACAAGTTTGATGTACACACATATCACCCCATGCATACACATGCAAGTGCACCTGTATCGCATGTCGAAAAATATGAAGGTTAGAATAAATTCACAATCTTACAAAAGTCTATTGAAGTGTATTCGTACGTATGTAAATTAAGACAATAGTATTTGAACCCTGGTCCACCAAGAAATGGTTCCCTAAGTTATCACGATGTTGGGCATCGTAATTTTATTTTTTGCAATCAAGTCGAGAAATTTTGTAGTATTAATGATTGAATTTTGTAGATACTTTCCTTTTTTTACTTGATTTTAAAAAAACTTATAGTAGGTTTTACATAGCAAAAATATATATGACTCAATAAATGTCTTCCTTCAACAACAATATATATGACTCAGTAAATTTCTTTCTTTTGTGCATTTGTGTACATTAGGTTTCAAGCCAACCACTACCAGAAACCGTATGTTTAATTTACTGACATAGAAGCAATTTCCTTACATAGAAGCAATTTCCTTACGGTTAGCCGCCACGAATATTTTTTATGATTGTGACCTTCAGGCATTTGTAATTTCTGTGTCACCCTATGTACCTAAGGGTTATTGCCTGACAGATGGCCACTAATAAAATATTTCGTAATGATTTTACTATTTTCTTCTTTGTTGTCACAAAAACATGTTTCTGGTAGTGAATGGTAGGGAGAGGATGTGCTGAATGGGCACTCTATGTTTTTGTTTTGGACTCAACTTTAATAGAGATTAAGAGTAGGTACACATGTTTCTATTCTCGTTGATGTACTAATTATCTTGCCCATCTAACAATGAGGCTATATCACATAAGCTCTCCCATATGATCATGACTAAGGGTGCGCTCAGATGGGCTGCGCGCCTGCGCGTTCGACGATGAGGGCCCTGTAGCAGTGTTTGTTGTGTAGTGGTTTTTTTTGTTTTTTTGGTATTTTGGTATTTTGTATTTTTCTATATTCCTTTGTATTGTCCGTAATACGTTAGTATGCCGCTTTTGTTTTTATATTTTTTAAATTTTAATTATGTCCAATAAGCCAACTCAGCTACAGTAAAAAAATCAGCCAGCTACAGTAAAATTTCAGCTAGAAGCCAGAAGCCATCGCTATTCCAAACGCCCCCTAAGAATTACCGACTTTGAAAAAAGAGAACTCCCCGAACAAAACTATAGTAAATCTATGAGGCAAAACCCGTGGCTACGTCAACAACGTATGGATGTACCCATGCATTGTGGTGAGGTTAATGGGGGTTTCTGTATAATGCCTACCAAGTCTGCTCATGCACACGGTAGGTAGATACAAACCTAATATTTGGTGAACCTATGAAAGAATGTATATGATTAAGGTCTAGTAAACCTTTTAAACCTTAACTATGGCCGATGTCGGAGTTACATGTGTGTTGCACTATCAATAGAGCATAAATCTCAAGATGCATTGAAAGGATAGAAATTTGACTTCTCTATAAAAAATATTCGAGAATTAGCAAATCTGAACAAGAAAAGAGATCTTCCCTACCAGGTCAATCCCCCAACCGGGTGAAATGTTCAGGGTGGACCCCGCACGTCGGTGCCTTAGTAAGTAGAGGCTCGATAAACAACCATTGGTGTTCGCCTGCACAAATCCTAAAGTGGTAAAGTTCTCCTCCCCCTTGGCCCCTGCCCTTCTCTGGAGACGAGACTCCAGTACTCTCCTGTTCTCGCCTATTCCTCCTACGCCTCCCAACCCTCCCTCTCTTCTGCGCTGGGGCGCAAAGGCTCTAGAAGCTTCCATAATGATCTAGATCGTTGACCCGATGGCCTTGGGGGCAGAGCCCCATGTGGGCCCCACCCCAACTGACCCAGCAACCACCTCCTTCCTCGCTCCTCCTCCTCCTGCCCCCCTTGTAAGCTTGCTCGCTACGCCAGCCGCCAACCTCAGCCTCATTCCCACGCCCGCGTCCTCCATAGCTAGCCTTGGCCGCCACCTCCTCCGCTCCGGCATTTCCACAAACACCTCGCGGAATAGTTTAATGGGTCGTGCAATAGTTTGTGGATTAGATATATTATGGGTATGATTATTCATGATTAAAAGGAGAGTTGTTTAGATAATCTTATAGCTTCATAGGGTTTAGATAATCTTGTTGGCAAGTAGCTGTCTTAGAACCAAGGGAAAAATACTGGCTAACATCGGAGATTGTTGATCACTTTTTAGTAGCTAAGCAACTTTTGTGAAAACGTCGAGACAAATAATAGCATATGCCTAAAAAATTAACCAGAACAGTTTTAGAAGTTAAATATAACTATGTCTACGCCACTTGCCTACTTGATACCCCATCTGTCCCAAAATATAGGTCGTCGTGGGTTCCGTGCGGTCAATTTTTTCAAGCTTTAATCATTAATATATATTAAAGTATATAAATTGGCTACATGAAAATAGTACCATTAGATTTGTCTTACAAAATACTTATATATATTTTTATTATTTTTGCTATTATATTATGATAGTAAATTATGGTTAAAGCCTTGCATTGGTGACCATAAAAAGTAAAAAATGACATAAATTTTTGACAGAGGAAGTATTGATTACTTTTGTGAAGTAAATTGATTGCTTTCATAACAGTATCTAAACCACTGAATTATTGATGAATCCTTTTTAATTCAGTTTGGTTCTTTTGCGAGTTTTAGTGCCCTAATGGGAATGAAGGAAGTTAGTAGTACACTATAAAAAGGAAAACACGGTTAGCATTAACACATCTGGTGTCTAGATGCTTGTGAACTAAGGTATCTTTTTCACGACTCTCCCCAAAATCTCAATGCTCCTAAATATTCAGTTTGGTTCTTTTACAAGATTTATCTAGGGTAGACCTAGTGAAACAGGAAATGATATGAAGCTCTTCATGTGACTAAAGATAGCATAGCTACCTTATCCAGGAGAATGACTACCTATAAATAGAGGGTATTAACATGAGAAAGGTGCATAATTCTCAAGAAACACTGAGAAAACAGAATGCGTAAAAGATTTTTTTTTTACAGAGGGTATCAAAACTATATGCATTAGATGAATACGGTGGACAATGTCTTTTCATGCACATAGATCAAGGATGTTGAATTTAGATTTTTCAAGCTGTATGATGATATACCACTTGACCTGAGATGGGCTTTCGGTGTATGAAAACAGCCGACATCCAGGTTTTGTACTGATTTTCTGTTGTTGCACGAGGAGGATGCATCAGCATCACTAATGAGTTTACTGCTTCATTATTGGCAATTGCTGTTTTCATACACCGCCGCTGGGACTGGCCCGCGTTGCCGGAGGACATCTTGCTCACCGCCATGGTGGCGACGGAGGTCTCCGCCACGTTCCGCTGCCTCCGCCTCTCGTCGCTGAGGGCTGAGGCAGCCACCCTGCCTGCTCAATGCCTGCAACGCCGCCGCGCTCTACTCTTCGTCCGCCAAAGCCACCTTCCGCGTGCCGCTCTCCCGCCAAAGCCACCGACGGGGCGGACGACCCGTACATCCTCAGCCCCCGCACCGGCAACCAGGCCGCGCTCCCGCCCATCACGACCCAGGGATGGCCCGTACCATTGCATCGGTGGACCCGCGTGTCAGTGGCTGCCCGTCCGTAGAGAACTGGTAAGAGTTTTTCATCGTCTCGCACGAATCCTAAAGCGCTCCTCCCTTGGCCCCTTGTTCCCTTCTCCAGTTCTCTCCTCGGCACTTCCTCCTCCAAATCCACTTCCTTCCGCGCCGACGCCGCGAAGGCTCTAGAAGCTTCCAGACCAGAATGTTCTCGGCCGCTGACCCGACGCCCTCGGGCTCTGGAGCGGAGCCTCGCGTGGGCCCCACGCCAACCGACCTACTTCAAAATTGGCGCCCAAACCCAGCAGCCGCCTCCTTCCTCTCGCCCCTCCCCCCTCCTCCTTATCCTCCTCGTGTATACATCCTCGCCGCGCCGTTCGCTAACCGCCGCCTCGCTCCCACGCCCTCCGCCTCCTCCATAGCTAACCCTAGCCGCCGCCGCCGCCTCCTCCTCCTCCGGCTCCGGCATTTCCGCAAACACCTCCCGCGCGAGCGCGCCTCCACCGCTCCGGCGCTGCGGCGAACACCACGCGCGCGCCCAACTCCTCCTGCTCGCGTCGTGACGCCACCCGCCCGACCAATCCTCACATGGCCGGCGAGGGGGTGGCGCCCGTGCCGCCGAGGAAGCCGGAGGTGAGCAACCGGGACTGGCGCAACTACACCGACGACTTCCGCTTGGCGGCCGACAAAGCGATCAACGCTCTGGACGGCCAGAACGGGATCTGGCTCGCGACACAGCTCGCCAGGAAGTACCCCGAGTCACCGCTCGCCCACAACATACTCATGGACGGGTACCGCAAGTTCAACTCGCGGCCGCTGGACCGCTTCCCCGTCGGCCGCGCGGCGGAGCTCGCCCAGCACTGCCCGCATATTGCCTTCGCCCTCGCCGACGTGCTCAACTCCATGGGCATGCACAACCAGGCGGTGGAGGTGTGCGACGGCGCCCTCGTCGATCCGGAGCCCACCGACCCGGCGCTGCACCTCCCCTATCTGAGCGAGGATATCAAACGCCTCTTGAAGTCCTCAGATTCAGATCCCGAGTTTAGGATCGCCATCGTCCGGGAGGAAACCCGTGGGCTCCGTGCCAAGGCCGAGAAGGGCAAGGGAGACGCGGTCCTCCCGGATGTTGCCTTGGCGCCGAGGTGGACGCCGAAAAACACCAACCGCGCCCGCGCCCGCTGGAGCCGCATGAGCGAGGAGGAGCGGGACGGCTTCCTGTCGATGAGCGTTGGAGACATGAAGTCGTACTGCCGCTCAGCAGTTGTGCCAGAGCTGTCCAAGGATCGGATGATGCGTGTGCTCTCAGGTTTTGAGGAATTTGTTAAGGTCACTCGGTCCTGGTACTGGCTCTGCCCCGTGTGCAGCCTGGTCTACGTGGATCCTACGGTTTTCATGCTGCACATTGAGTGCGCTCACATTAAGGAGGATAAAAAACTGCGGTCATCAGTGCCTCCGAGAATACCTGACAGTGAGAAGGAGCTTCTCGAATCATGGAGATGGGATCCAGTTAACGGAGATGATTTTGCAGAGAGGACCGAGATCTTGAGCATGATCAAGGGAATAATTTTTCAGCTCATTGATTTGAAGGCCATATCTGTCAACCTTCTGCACGTAGTGTACAAGTTTATAATGAACCGGGTGAGGGGCAGGTCAGTAACACCTTCTGTATTATCCATGTGTGCGATTTGCCAGTTGAGTTCAGAGGACCTTCGGGAGCTGTATGGATTGCTAGAGCTGCTTCCACACCACCTTACTGATTGCACACATGAGAAGGGTCATGGTGGTGAACAAGAGAGTTTGGAGGGGTCCTTCGTTACGATTACCGTGTTCCAAGATAGATGTATCCTGTCTTTTGATCGTGAGAAGATTGCACCAAGAAGCGCTGATGGTTCAAGCCAGGCAGATGCCCTCTTTGCCTGGCTATTCTGTGAACCTTTGCATGGGGATCCCATGGGATCATGGGTCAGCATGTGGCAAAAATGTATTGATCGTGGAACTGACATCCTTAATAGCATAGGTGTAGCGTTGAAGTTGCTGCTGGAGAAGTGCTTCTTACATGATGAACTGCAACAAATACAAGGAGGTGTTTTTTCCATTCCTAAGGCCATTTTGGCCGAAGACATTGACACCAAGCTTTATTTCAGTTCTGGGGTATGGTCTTCCTTTTTAGTATATTCTGTTTGATCGCCGGTATTTTTAAACTACATTTTAAAGTCATAGATCAATGCTTAAATCCTAGTTTCTGTATTTGCAGATTGGCTCTGTACAAGCTGATTTGCTACAAATCGATGCTGAGTTGGATTGCTTGAAGAAAAAGCTTTTGGAATTTTGTAAAGTGGATTATCTTGCAGTCATATTACCTGTTGCAAAGGCTTGCCTTTGGGTTAGTATATTTCTTATATCACTAACTGCAGTCCTAAAGCATGGTTTCCATAACTTATTATTTGCATGCTTGTATATATTGTCGACAGGCTAAACTGAATAATAATCCCCTTGGGGACGCCTTACATGATGAACTACAGTTGTCTTCGGATGTGATTCTCCGGGTAGCTCATCTGTGGCTCCTTTAATTTTTCATATTTAGCTATTGTTTTAGTTCTTTCTGATTTTCGCTGCATACCTGCACAGTCATTGTGGCACATAAGGCAATTCCATGATGAGCTCCAGAAGATACCATTTGTATGCCCTGACGTTACAGTTGTTGGAGACCAGTATGTTGTCTGCTTGTTGCGCAAAATCTTCCGTTATTGGGATGATAAGGAAGAGCGCAAAGCAGTTGATTCATTGATTTACATGGAAGCTTCTTTTAGAAGTATCTTGAGTGATGAAAAGGTTTGCTGCATTCACTTTGTGTTGCCCACTTATATAATGGCTGTTACAATTTGCGGCTTTCATGAAAAAAGTACGGTACTATTTTTTTTCTCTAATGTAAATTGTCTCCATGTGGTTTACTCAGCTGAAGTTATATTGAATAAATATAATACAACATGAACAGGATAGGTTAGGGTCCCTAATACTATTTTTGACTCCATACTTCCACTGGGGCACACATACAAGAGATACCTAAGATGACATCCTTCCTAAAATATTTATTGGTACTATTCCCAAGCTAGTTTTACTGTCCCATCCCTCAAACATACTAAACATTTTTTTAGATTTGATGCAATTTATGAAAACAAATATAGAACTAGAAATTTCTGCAAACCATGTGAGCTTATGCTCATGTTTTTGTTCATTATGTACACCTCAATAATCAGTTCTTCATAGTACATCAGATAAAAACTAGTCTTGAAAAAATGGCTGGACAAAATGTGTCAGATCTAGTGGTGCGCATGCTTCCCTAACTACTGGAGCCATGAATCACCTTTAAATTGTATATTGACTGCACGCCAAGTTCTGTTCCACTTGCATTTCTCAATCAGCACTTCTGAGTAGAACCTGACTGTACCAAAGAAAATTTTGTGCTACATTTTTCGTTGTAGCTAACGATATAAATGGATTTTGATCGCAGGTGGGACAAATTACTGCATCTGGAATTGTAAAATTAATCCTTCAGAAGTTGCATACGTTACAAACACCTTTGCATTTTGAGTTCGATAGTGAAACTTTGAAGCCACAAACAATAAGCACAGCCTGCTGTTTAGATTGTATATGCCTAACACATAATCTTTTTGGGCTGCACATTAATGAAAAGAAGAAATGCAACTGTGCGAATGAGGTCCCCACCGAAAAAGAGTATACTACATTTTTCCACAATATTGATTTGGATGCAGTTGAAACAACTGAGGTGCGCGGTGTATCCTTTTTTCCTTTTCCTTTTTTTTAGTATTGGGGTTTATTAGTTAGTAAACTAACATCCTTTTACTTCTACTTCAGTTGAAATCTTTTGATGAGCTCTTGAAAGCTGTGGGCAAGCAGTTTCTTTGTGACCGTAGGATTGGTGGTTGTGGGAATAAGATTGACCGCTATCTTTCATATCCACCTCATTTGTTCATAACTGGTAGGGTTACATTCTCAATTGACATTTCAATGTAATTATGTGTGTATTTTTCCGCTTTACAGTACAAAATAGGAAGGTCAGTGCAAGAAACTCATTTGATCAGTATGATGTTTTGTATTCCTGAAAACGAAACAAATCAGTGCAGATACACTATACCATGTGTGCTACAGTGTAACATACAGAACATAAAGTAATCAAAATATTTCTCGCCATCACATACTCCTGAATTGATTTAACATCACCCTTGTGTGCACATACACCATCTGTTCCTTCTGCACTAATTTGCATTTACAAGCTTATTTCCTTTCTCTTCTTGTACTTCTTTGTCACAGTTTTTAGCTGGCCAAGTGACAAGGGAAACCACTTAAACATGCATGAAGTATTGATCAGCATAGCAGCTGAGTTGGACATTAGTCTTGTTTACAAAGATCTGCATTTGGAGAGCAAGTATACTCTGGTTTCTGCAGTATGTGCCGAGAGAAGTTTTCTAGCTTTTTATACATATCTGTGAATTCATTTGTTCTTGAGGTTGACAAGTCCTTTCCCTTTTTTTCTTTCCTGTTTTAGTGTGTTCTCGATTGAGGCTGTTCATCAGTTTTGTTTGGGGGAGATGGGAAGTACAAGTGATTAGGCAGTGGATTGTGCTAATTAGCTTAAAGGTGTCCGACAGTCATACTGATTAGAGATGTGAATCCTTCGTGAGTGTTCTTGAATCAAATGCTAGATTACTTGCAGGAGGGAACGATGTATCAGCATTTATGTTCTAGATAGTACTCGTCAGCTACTAGAGATCTGATAAACACTCCAGCTGTGATTTGCCTTTTGAAATTGGATTGGTTCTTCTCAAGTTTAAGCAAGCCATAATTTCTCTTAATGGAGTGGAAAATATATTTAGTCAAAAGCCCTTGCTTTAATAATTCATCAGACTTTTGTATTCATGGTCAGTTTGATGTCTTCAGTGAAAAGTGATGCATTGGAGCTTTAATTTATACCACTGCAGATTTCAGAGCATGCCATCATCAGTGATACTATGGCCAGAACCTTCCGTTTGTGCCAAAATGTTGTTTTGCCTCATCATATGTATGATATTTACTATAGTGGCCTGGGGTTTCTTTTTGTTGGATTTAAATTATACTTGCCAAGTCGAACATTTGATTGGAATATTTCTTTTGCTGCAAAGTTGCACTTCTTGGTAAGACAATGGATATTTTGTTATCATTTTTTCAACTATTAGTCTCCAAAAAGAAAATTACAACTGTTTGGTTCCCAGGTAATATGTGCTATCATTGGTTCTTTCATTGTCAGTTTATCGTAAGCAATACTTGTATCACCAGTCTAGAGTTTTGTTTCTGAATGTCTCTTCAGTAGTATCCTGTGTAATTCTAATAGTCGCACCATCATCATCCTGGTATTTTCCAGGTGAAGGTTATACTGATCTTAAGTATGCCCATACTGTTTGTCAGGTATGCTGTGCCGAGGATGGGCAGTACCTCTGCTTTGCTCGTGGACAGAGCGAGTGGATCGTATACAACGGCGAGACAGTCGAGGTAATACCGGCCGGTCAATCATCACATTTGACTCGCATTTGTTTCCGAATTATTCCATATCATATTCTTTGTGTTTGCCCTTGCAGGCTGCTGACTCCTGGCAAGATTTACTCCGTCGGTACAGTCAGACCCAGCTCCGTCCTGACATCCTCTTTTTTGAGCGGATCAAGTAGAGCAGTCTTCGACTGTTGCTGCATCAACGATTGGCTTCTACCAGACTGCGCCTTAGTCCATGCTGCAGCGGAAATTCTTATCCCTTGGAGGTTTATATGACTGTAGATTTGTAACCATTTGGGAAAGTCGTATACCTTGGAGCACAAGACCCCGTAGTCTTAGCCGATTGTTGCGGTGGCGTTGATTGGGGAATTCCTGTGTTCCAAGAGCAGCATGTCCACCGTACAGCTTGTACATCAGATACATATCTCTGCTTAGCTTGGTGAGATCGACATATCTTTGCTCACTTGGATGTAGGCCAGGTAAGCGTCCCGATCACAACTTTGATTTCATTTCTCTAAACCGTCATCGGCGCTTCTGATTCGTTATTGATACCTTGATTGTGCTAAGATAGTTGGTTAACGCTCAGAAACCATAAATGCAAAAGCATAATTTGTCGTTCATCACTTCAATCATCTTTGCGTTTTATAATTAACTTAATTGATGTAATTAGCATTAATAATACTAATTAAAATGGCAAAATTAATGTTAGGAACCAAATCCTTTAGTTCAACTATCATCGTGAGATTTCAAATCAATCACGGCAATTAACTAAACTCACATCTCGTAGTGCAAATCAAAATTCTTTTATTCATTATTATCAATACACGGTAACAATAGAGATAACTCAACTACAACAAGGAAATCGTTTCATACATTTGCAGTTACATTCGAAGCACAAGAGAGTAGAAATTTCACTCGGATTTATACACATTTGCATATTTACATCAAAATTTGAAAAGGCACAATTACATGCATTTCATCTTATACAATAGGATCAACACTCGATCCCACACCGCACCACTATTCTATTTGTGAGCAAGTTAGTATTAAGATGCCGAAAAAGACCGAATAAAAAAAAAGGAAGTAAGCAAACCAAAGAAGAAGAAAAAGATTGCCGTGAGATTCCTAGAGGGTAATTTTGGGTAGAGCAGTTTGTTCATGGAGATACCAGACTGTCCTAGAGCCAATTGGCACCTCTCATAACTATAATATCATTATTCGGCGTAAACAAATCTGAGATTTATTCAAAATCCCATAGCAACCAGCCAACTATCCCAAACCAACAAAAGATCAACCGACAACCCACACAGCCACGGTAAGGGGACAGCAAACCCCTTGAGAAGGCACTGCATGGCATCTCTGGACAGCATGACCACAAGGCAAAGGCCACACTTGGCCAGCCGAATAGAAGAGGAGAGAAGCAAGATGAAGCCCTAAGCACGACACTCGTAAGACCCAGCTCATTTCTTTCCCTCCCCTTTCAAAATCCAACACACACAGCCAAATATCGTCGGCCACCACAAAGTCAGAACCAAGACAATCCAATAGGAGCAAGGAGGCAAACCGCAGGAGGGCATCAAGTCAATAGGAGGAGAAGCCACCACCACTCCTAGCATCATCACACAGCCGACCGAGAAAGCGACCACGAAGGGCACAAATTGAACCCTTTCCAAAGCAACCCGACTATCAACTGACAAAGGTAGCCTACCATCTAATCTCAGTAATAGCATCACCTTCTCAAATCAAACCATGCATAGTCCATAGCTAGTAAGCAATTAACCGAATAGCTTAGCATCACTAGGGCATCACTTAGGCACCACAAAACATATGTGCAAAGGGAAAGGAGTAGAGGGGAGGAGGGTTTACCGTAGGCGAGAATCGGCGGCGGTGCACTACCTCTAACTTAGCACACGCACCCGACAGCCACCACACACTCCCCTGACGTGCGGATGGCTTCGAGCTCCGCCGTGACTAGCCAGGGCAGCCCACCTCCATGCATCTCACCATGCAATCAAATCAAAATAGTAGACAAATAAATCATAAAAAGAAAACGGGAAATGGCAAAAAGAAAGGAAGGGGATAAGAGAAGGTGCAACCGGGCGAGGTGGAGCTAGATCCGGGGCTTAGGCCACAAATTCAGCAGCTGGAGAGGGCGTGGGAGGTCGAAAACCGAGGGGTGGAACGACAACTGGAGCGGGGTGCCGCGCAAGCGACGGGAGAGCCGGCCGGGGTCGAGCTCGAGCCAAGCCATCTGCGGTTGGGGCGGCGGTTGGAGGCGACGGCCAGGAGAGGGCCCATGGGGCTGAGGGAGGCGGCGGGAGGAGCTGAGAGGTGAGCGGAGGAGCCGGGGACGACGCGATACGCCGAGCGTCGACGACGCAGCAAGGGGATGCCCATGAATCCAGATCGCACATGAGAGAGAATAGGGAGAACCAAAGGGAAAAAGGGGATGAAAAGGTTGGGGAGTCGGCCGACGGGTAGGAATAGAAAGGGTAGGGGAAAATAAAGAAATGAAAAGGGAGAGAAAAAGGAAAGAAGGAAAAGAAAAATAAAAATAAAATGGGTCAAAATAAAAATTATGCAACCTAAATTTTGCTAAAATTTATGAATACTTGCTAAAGAGGTAAATTGTAGATATCTCGCCACATAATTGCCTTCACAATTAAATTAATTAAATACATGTTCTAGGAATTACATAATTAAATCTTGTTCGCATAAAAATAATGGTAATTATTGAAAGAGTTATCCAAGATTTCATCATCAATCTTTCCGTGTCAACTTCGAATTCTGAAGTTACTATGCAAGTAAATAATATTAGTAGAGTCAGGTCAATGGTTAGGTAATAATTAAAATAAATACGAAACCTCATGAATCCGTTAATAATCAAAGTGAAAGTTTAGAGATTACACATAAGTGCTTTAATATAATTCGCTCAATTATTTATACCATGTTAGCTCCTCGACACCCTAGCTTAAATCATCGTATACGTATAATTACAGGTGATGTGCTGGGCCTTTAGGGTGAACCGTATCAGGGTAGCGTGGAGACTCAGAGTTTTCTTATAAACTCATATAAGCATTTCCTTGAACAATTGTTCATAGTATATTCTATAAAACAAGTATTTCTGTATTGATTTAGTATCGCTTTGCATGGCGATGAAAAATCTTTAAATTGAAGAAAGACTTTGAGAGAGGAGAGAAAAGAGATAGTCGGTAACTGATGGAGCAGTTGGCCACTTAGATTAATTAAGAAGGTGGGAAGAGGTTGCCTTGGTAGATGATAGAAAGGCAGGTTAGGGCCTTTGTATAAGAATATAATATAAGAAATTACAAACTTCATCCGTATGATGGTGGGGCCTCTATATAAGAATATAATATAGGAAATACGAAGATCCATGAGCCATTAGGATCAGAGTGATGGTGGGTAAATTGGTACAAGCTTGTGCAATGTTATACAAATTATGAATTCATGCTTGTCTCCAGAAAGGAGATTACAGGAACCAATGGAGGTTTTAGTTGTTCATACGAGTGTTCAGTAACTTTTCAAAGTAATAAATTCGAAATCTTTCATAACTAAAAACCATTATTTTCTATGAGTATAAGAATGAGGATGAGCATAAGAATAAGAGATAGCAAGAGAGGTAGAATAGGAGCATACAGTGTATATTTGTTACATAAGTTTGTTGAGTACTCCGTATTCACTCTTGCTATTATTGTCTTTGCTTAGAGGATAGCCAGTTGGGATCTACTTTTGGCGGGGATGAGATCTATACAGAGGAGTCCTACTCCTAAGGAGAGGGAGATGATACTAAAATTGAGCAGTATAAGGGTCACACCTTATACGAGGACTGGGATGACTAGACCTAGGAGCAGCTCAGACTCGACCATTAGGGTGCTTGTGTTATTAGTGTATTGTATGTGTATTCCATCTCTTGTATAATTAAAATTCTGAACTAGACTTTTTTCCTGATATTTGTAATAACTTAGCTGAATAAGTTATATGGAATTTTAGTTCTGCGTAGCTATATGAATGTATGTATATATATACTGTCTCTAATTATTTTTCATTGTTCTGCTGTAACACTTTCATGTGTTTATTATTCGTTAAAATGATGTTATATTAACTAAAAATAAATAATTATCTGCTGAATAGTATTATTACCCTCATGACAATTACGTCAGTCGTCACATATATAGCCAGCATGATTCGTACTTTTGATGGGCACTCTTGGTAAAGAAAAACGCACACCACCGAAACGACTGTTGCAGCACGCGAACGTTCGCAAGTCGAATTCAGATTTTGAATGGTTGGTTGGAACGTGGTGGGCAGCGGATCGATTGTAAGGCAAGAATCGCGTTACGTTGCCCGTTACGTAGTTGGAGATTTGCAAGAGTCCTATGCGATCTCCGTGATGGACTCGGTGGACAGTTGGACGCGGTTTATTAAGCCGCCCTAGCTACGTCTTGCGCCATACACCATGGAAACAGCCGACTGGTCCGCGTTGCCGGAGGACGTCTTGCTCGCTGTCATGGTGGCGATGGAGGTCCCCGACGTCGTCCGCTCGGGCGCCGTCTGCGTCTCCTGGTGCTCCGCCTACGCCACGTTCCGCCGCCTCCGCCTTCCGTCACCTAGGCAGCCGCCCTGCCTGCTCTACGCCTGCGACGCCTACGGCCCCTACGCCGCCGCACTCTACTCCCCGTCCACCAGCGCCACGCTCCGCGTGCCACTCCCGCGCCGTGCCGTCCTCGCCGGCTCTGCGCATGGATGGCTATTTACTACCGACGAGGTGGCCAACCCCTATCTCCTCAACCCCCTCACCGGCACCCGGGCCGCGCTCCCGCCCGTCACGACCTTCCAGCGCATGATGAGCACTTCCTTGGACGGGCAAGGCAAACTGGTTTACCACATGGACGACTCCTACCTGGGGTTCTGCAGCGGCCCGGAGACCGTCTCCGTCACCGCGGACAGGGCGCGCAACTGGTTGTACCACCGGGTCGCCCTCTCGGCCGGCGGCACGGCGCCGTCGTGCGTCGTGCTGCTCGTGCATAAGCCGCATCGGGAGCTCTCCTTCGCCAGACCGGGCGACGAGAGGTGGACCCCGCTCGCCGCCGTCGAGTGGCTCGGTCGCGGCTTCCACAGCGCCGTCTACAACGACAAGGACGGCCTGTTCTACGTGCTCCATTATCGCGGCCACGTGCACGCCCTGGACCTCCACGGCCCATCTCCGACGGCGAGGATGGTCATGCGCACGTGGGATCTTGCCGCCTTCGACATCACCTACTACCTCGCCGTCACGCCGTGCGGCGACCTCTGGAAGGTGGTGAGAAGATGGTGCACGTTGGGGGGCCGGCAGGACACGATCGGCCTCGAGCTCTACGAGCTCGACCTCCGCACGAAGAAGCTCGTGGAGTTGAAGGGCATCGGAGACCAGCACGCGCTATTCCTCGGGCACAGCGCCGCCGTGTGCGTTCCTACCAGGGACTTCTTCCCCATGCTACGACCAAACTGCGCCTACCTCACCGACGACACCTTCCCGTGTGACGGTGATGGTGGCCTGCTCGTCTATTCACGCCAATCGATCGCCTATGAAACTCCGCGCCAATCTGCTGCGCCTGTCGAGACGGTGCCGCGGGACATCGGCGTCTGGGACTTGGAGAGCGGGAGCCTGCAGAAACTTGGTGATGTGTGGCCTCTCCATCCTTGGCTAAATACGCCGGTTCCAATTTGGATCACACCTTCTGTTTATTAGGGCTTGGGAGATCGATGGATAGCTAGGGTTGAGCCATCACGATGTTTTTTTTTCCATTACAAGTTTGATGTACACACATATCACCCCATGCATACACATGCAAGTGCACCTGTATCGCACGTCGAAAAATATGAAGGCTCACCTGTATCGCACGTTGAAAAATATGAAGGCTAGAATAAATTCATGATCTTGTCTTCATGCTTTACTTTGAGAATTTTGTGATCGATTGTCATGTGCATTTACAGGCTACCAGCCGTATATGGCAGCATATGTGCAACACAATACTATGGCCGACTGCAACATATTACTTAGCTATCAAGTTAGGGTTTAATTAGAGATAGGATAGGAACGTATCTAGATGGAAAGTAATCTTATCTTTAGATTGAATCGTTAAGTGCTGACTGCTGTCCCTATATAAAGGGTGGCGACATGGCATATTATCATTGAGATGAAGCAATGAATAATCAGTACATCTATCCCTAAGTCTTCTTTCCTCCTGTACGTCTCTCCTCCCTAGCTGCTGTGCGCCCAACCCTCAGCGCCATCTCCGTTCTCCTACCCTGTGAACTAGGTCTACTGCTACTTCTCGCCTTCTCGGGTGATCGCCTGCGATTTGGATCGGAATTGGAAGATTGGAAGAAGAAACAGAGATGGCGTTTAAAAAAATAAAAATAAAAATGATGAAATTAATAAATAGTATAAAAAAAATAGAAGTTAGAAATTAAAAACTAAATTGAGCGGTGTTTTAGCTCGCACCAAGACTGAAGGAAGAGCTGTGCTATGCCTATGAATGAATGCGCCACCTGTTGCATAAAAAAAGGACCAAGTATTTGCCGGCCTATGCCTATGAATGAATGCGCCACCTGTTGAATTACAAGGTAGTCACGCGCACACAACAAAATACACGCAAGCGCCCCTCCCCCTCGCGCACGTCTGGCACGCATGCGCTTTCTCACCAAGGTGTGCTTATATGTGCGTAAATGCGAGTACTACAATTTGAATCTTGGTATAGTAGTAATCACACAATTGCACCATCTTCACAAAAGTGGTTTCCAATATGTATCTATTTTGAATACTTTTAAGTGGATAATTATCTTATCTCCGTTTTAAATAAGAGAGCTTTTCAAATACAACTAATATTTCTCGGAAAAACGCAGTAGCTAACAAAATGAGAGTCACCGAGCTGTAAGCCTATAACCCATCCTCTTCGATTTCTATTTCCTCCAAATCTGGTGAGCATATCTCTTCGCCGCAACCGTCGAGGGCGCTCACCTCCCTCCGGACTGGGATCGGGTGCAGTCATAGTAGTGACCCAAGGCGGAGCACCTCGGGGTGTCTAGCTGACCCAAGACGGAGCACCCCTAGGGGGTACAGATGCTATGGAAGTCGAAGCTCGAGTGGCATGGAGGAGAGGGAGCCTGGGGTGCACGAAGGGTGAACCCTGGGGTGGCCCGGGGCGTGAGCGGGGTGGCGGAGTCCGGGCATCGAGGTAGCGGAGCCGGATGGGCTGGGGTGGTCGAGACAAAGCAAAGTTCGGGCGGAAGAGATGGCCACCCCCGAGGGGGATCGGGGCGAAGTCCGAAGAACCTCGGCGCAGAAGGAGCCCGGAGGACCTTCACGTGGTAAGTGCATGACTTCTCGCTTGGGTCCCCATGGATGACATCAACTGTCGTTGGTACGAATATGGACAATAAACTTAGAGACACTCTTGGTCGGATGCGAAGACCATCGAAGGTGCATAGGAACCAAAGGAGAAGCACACCACCACCAAGTGTATACAATATGAGAGTTTTTAGGGTTACAAAAGTAGCTTTCCGCTCCTATTATATGAGGTCCTATTTATAGAGGGAGATGGGAAGGTAAGTGTACTTACAACTTTGCTCTTAGGGTTTAATCTACTTCTAGAGGTATTCCTGTCATTTGCTTCGCGTGGACCCCATCACATCCGGAACCCCAGGGTCGGTCCGAGGTCGGCTCCGAACCCTCCTGGGGTCAGACTCGCACACTCCGTCTGGGGTTGGCCTTAGGCCCTCGTCAAGGTCAATCTTGCATATCTTGTCCGAGGTTGGCCTTGGCAACTTGACTCAAGATGGACCCTCCAATCTCCAAAGTCGATTTGAGGTCAACCTCGGACCATTTTTGGGGTTGGTATTGCCTATCTTGTCTGGGGTTGACCCCGGACACTCCTCGAGTCAGCCTCGTGTACCTCATTTTTTGGTCGGCTCCGAACCCTCCTCAAGGTTAGCCTCGTGTACCTCGTCCAATGTTGGCCTTGGCTCGAAGTGGACCCTCCCATAGGTGCCGTTGCTCTGAGGTGGTCGTGGGCCTGTGGTAGCGCGGGACCTCCCTCAACAGTAACCCTTCTTTTTTTGTGAAGTACTAGTTTGAAGTTTTAACACATCCTCTAGAGTGGCTGCTTTCGTTTCTGTTTAACGCATAAAACGTTGCTGACAATATATTACAAGTATAGGAATGCAATCTTTTTAATTTGCTCATATGAACTAATTAATATTTCGTTTTATTTAAGGCACAAATCTCGCAACTTAGAAACTGAGTGCATAATCTTCTTCAACCAAGAGACTGAGCAATCTAAAATATTAAAGCTTTTAAAAATCTAAAATATTAAAGTTTTGTGTGGTAAACCGAGTTGCAGTCGATGCTACGACCGCACCTGATACCAGTCCCCTCCTCCTTCCCGACGTCACTATAAATACCCCTCCTCCTTCCCCTCCACGACTCACCAAAACCCTCCTCGATCTCCCCCTACTCCCAAATCGAACGCCTCGCCGCCGCCGCCTCCGCCTCCTAATCCCGCTCTGCTGCGTTTCCACGGGCTCCTCGCGCCCACCGCCGCCTCCTCTTCAGCCTCCGTTTCGCGGCCGCGCGCGTCACTCCGCGCTCGTCCCCGCGATGGCAAACTCCGACGCCGCGGACCTGCGCAAGGCGGCCAGGGCGGTGCTGCTGCTGGACCACGAGGGAGAGATCCAGGAGGCGTTGGCCCGCGCCGACGCGCTCGCCCTCGACCACCCGGGATCGGCGCTCGCCCTCCGCCTTGCCGGGGACCTGCACTACGCCGCCGCCATCCGCGCCCGCAGGTCCGCTGGATGGGAGCAGCAGCAGCTGGAGAAGGGGTCCGACGCAGCGGCGGCGGCGGCGGAGGCGCACCTCTTGTCTGCCCGCAACGCGCTCTCCGCCTGCAAGCGGCTCGTCCCCGACTGCGTCGACATCGCCACCGCCCTCGGCGACGCCTTCGGCGACTCCATGCTGTACGGCGAGGCGGAGGGCGAGTACCGCCGCGCGCTGGGCATCTCCCTCCCCATCGACCCGGCGGTGCACAACGTGGCGTACGGCCTGTACGGCCCCGAGTCCTCCACCGTGAACGAGAGGGTGCAGGAGGCCAGGGAGAAGGCCCGCCTCGCCTATGACCGCCTGACGAGGCAGCTGATCGCTATTGGGGTCGAGCGAGTGCTGGACATCGGCAAGCGCGACGGGGCCGTGGAGGCGCTACGGCATGCGAAGCGTGTCGCTGAGCGCTTCCCGGACTCGTCGCGCACGCAGTACCTCCGCGGGTACATGGATTTGGAGTTCGTCCGTAGCCTTGACCCGGCCATTGACAAGAGGGCGCTTCTGCGCCGCACTCTGATCCTTGCAGACAGTGCGGCAAATACCTTCCCCAACTCGGTCGTGATCGCCTCCTTCCGTGCGAAGCTTCTATTCGTCCTGGGTGAGTACGATGCTGCGGAGCGCGAGTGCCGCCGGGCTCTCGACATGAAGAATCCCGATGACCCGGAAGAGGATTCCATACCGCCTGGCTCCATCAGTGGGCCGAACCACGGCGCAAGACTAGTTTCGCTCGCCGCCGAGCTTCATGAGTTAAACCTGAAGATCTTTATGGCGGCCAGTGATTACTGGGAATCTATGACCACCAAGAGGCGGCGCGACTTCCTATCAGTGAGGCTTGATGCGCTACAAGAGGACTACAATAAGGTTGACCAGTCGTCTGAATTCACCATACCGGGTGTGCAGAGCTTTGTGAAGGAACACAAGTCTTGGAGGTTCTGGGTTTGCCCCATTTGTGATAGCAGGAAGTATGTGGACACTGGTTCGCTATTGTCACACATGTGCAGCAAGCACCCAAGGGCAGTCCTGCCTAGCCTGCAGTCAGTTTTAGATCCAAAACTCACACTAGAGGGTGATGATTCTTTGGACGGGCTAACTTTTTGTCAAGATTCAGACCAGCACGACATCATCCGCTTCAAAAAGAGGAACGATATGTTCAAATGGTTGTTTAATTCACCTTCAAGTGGAGTAAGAGCAAAACCATTTGCTGAAATACGAAAAAATAACTGCATGAATGGAATTAGGAGTCTTGAAAACATCAAGAAGAAGTTGGGGACTTTGCCTGCAGATAAATCTAGCACTAAGGTTTGACAATTTTAATTGCATGTCGCTTTATTTCTTCCTTAGATGCATTTCGTGCTGGTAGTTATTTTTATAGGAGACTAACTTGGATTTGCATTGCAGTATGCTGAGGCTCTTCCTGAAATCCAGGAGTCGTGGCTTAACTTTGTCAAAGCTTCTGTTTTGGATTATCGAGAAGTCATCCTGACACTTGCGAGATCATTCCTATGGGTTTGTTTGTGTCTGGAGTTGCTTGTTTAATTTTGTCTAGTTATGCAAATATTTGCTCATATTGTGTGCTCACTGCTAACCAACTTTGCAGAGAGAATTAAAGAAATGCATGACTGAAGATCCAAAAGTAGCTACTAAGAGGTTCAGTGCTGCTGATATTGATGCAATATTTGCTACTGTTGCTGATAATCCTGTCAGTAGTGCTGTTGAGGAACAGAAAGAAAATGTATCATAAAAGGGAAGACGACAAGGTGGTTGGTTTTACCTTCACGTTGTTCATCTACTACCATTTTTCTGTGGAACAATTTCTACGCTGTATTATTGTCTCATTAGTTGATCTTGTTATGAATATTGTGTATATATTCATAAGGCCCAAAGGGCAATATATATAGAGGTACAAGGGGATATACAGAAAGAATACAAGGCATATTAGGAAACAAATAACAGTCCTAATCTATTTCATATTCTATCCTTAACACCCCTTTAAACTCATGGTGGATCACACACACTGAGTTTGGAGAGAAAATACAAATGTTGTGCCCTAGTCTGTGGCTTCGTGAAGAAGTCAGCAATCTGTAACTCTGAGGACACAAACTGAAGAGCAAGGACACCCTCCTGCACCTCGGAGCGAGTGTATGAAGCATCCACACCAATGTGTTTGGTGAGCTCATGCTTCACTGGATCACGAGCAATGCTGATAGCTCCTGTACTGTTAGTCATAAGAGTAGTAGGACCCTCACAGGTACGCCAAAATCTACAAGTAACCATCTCAACCAAGTAATCTCTGTTGTCACAGCTACCATAGCTCTCAACTCAACCTCTGCACTCGAACGAGAAACTGCAGTCTGCTTCTTTGTCTTCCAGGCAATCAGGGAGGAGCCAAGAAAAACATAGTAAGCAGAAAGAGAACGACGATCAAAAGGATCACTAGCCCAAGTCGCATCAGAATATGCCTGAAGCTGGAGTGAGGTGGAGCTAGAGAAAAACAAGCGACGAGAGATGGTCCCACGCAAGTAGCGAAGAACACGAAGAAGATGACTGTAGTGAAGATGAGTAGGACAAGCCATGAACTGACTCAAGATATGGACAACATGAGCAATATCAGGACGAGTGCTCACAAGATATACCAAACTGCCAACAAGATGGCGATACCGAGTAGGATCCTCAAGAGGATCACCATCAGTAGCACGGAGCTGAAAAGAGAGCTCCATAGGAGTCTCAGCAGTGCGAGTATCAGTCAGACCAGACCGATCAAGAAGATCCTGGACATACTTATGTTGGGAGAGATAGTAACCCTCAGGTGTGACAGAAACCTCAATCCTAAGAAAGTATGTAAGTAAGCCAAGATCAGTCATCAGAAACTGCTCACTGAGATGCTTCTTCACATATACAATGAACGAGGGATCATCACCAGTAATAAGTATATCATCCACATAGAGAAGAAGCAGTGTCCTACCTCGAGATGAAGTACAAGGGGGATATACAGAAGGAATACAAGGCATATTAGGAAACAAATAACAGTCATAATCTATTTCCTATTCTATCCTTAACAGATCTAACTGAAAATAGAAGTACTAAAACAAGGAAATTCCTTTCGGTCTTATTATTGTTTCATTAGTTGGTCCAACTAAAAATTGAATTACTAACACAAGAAAATTTCTTTCAGTCTTCACACCCAAATCAGGCTCTAAAGATCAATGAGAATCTTTACTACTTTAAAAGAAGGAGTTGGTGGTTGATGAGTCCTCTCTTATTTTTTTAGCCATTCGATCTGATTATAAGATAGAATCTGAACCGTTCTCCCCCCACCGCCCCCTCCGCACCCGCCGCCCCGATCCGCTTCCCTCGCTCTCCCCCTGTTGCCCCGATCCGCTCCCCCTCGCTCTCCCCCCGCCGCCGCCCGCCTCCTCCCCTCCCTCCCACCCCGTGCCGCCGCCGCCCCCCGCCTCCTCCCCCCACCCCTCGCCACCCGATCCGCTCCCCGTCGCTCTCCTCCCGCTGCCCCGATCCGCTCCCCCTCGCTCTCCCCTACCTCCCCTCGCTCTCCCGCCGCCGCCTCCTCCTCCCCCCCCCGCGCCGTCTCCTCCCCTTCCTCCCACCCTGCGCGCTGCCGCCCCCTCCTCCTCCCGCGCGCGCCGCCTCCCTCGCTCTCCCCTCCCTCCCATGCCGCGCGCCCTCCTCGATACTCACATCTTGATTCTAACCCTAATTCCCAATCCGCCGCGCGCTCTTCTCCAAAGCTGCGCGGCTCTCGCCTTCTCCCCACCGCCGTCCCCTTCTTCCCACCACCGCGTCCTTCTCCTCCCACCTCCATCGCTCATTCTCCGATCCGCCAGTGGCGCCCTTCTCGGCCGGTGACCGCCGCTCCTCCTCCCCCACCGCTGTCCCCACCTTCCCACCGCTGTCCCCCTTCTCCTCACCGCGCGCTGCTCGCTCTCCGATCCGCGCCAGAACCCTTTCCCTTGGCCAGCCCACCGCTCCTTCTCCCCATCACCGTCCCCCCTTCTTCCGGCCGCCGCTTCTTCTCCCCCACCGCCGTCCCCACCTTCTTCCCACCACCGCCGTCCCCCCTTCTCCCCCAATCCGCCGCCGCACCCCCTTTCCCGATGCTAATGTGCAGAGCGCAGCTCATCTTCTTGACAGGCTTGTTAAGGTATGATTGTCTGGACTGTACTGTGCATCCTTGGCTATATGTTAAAGTCTCTATGCTTTACTTCTAAGGTTATGATTACTCTTTTGATATATGGAGCCTTGGCTATATGTTTGTTGGAATAGTGTGTATGCAATGGCCTTGTTTCTCTAAATTATTAAATTATTATAGAACTAATGAACTATAGCATCAGTTGGGATTTATATACTATTTTGGACGTAGATATTCCACAAGGAACCATTCTTATATGGTCACAACAACCATGACCAGCTTGTCAAAAATAGCCAAGGTTTGCTATTGTCTCACAATTGTCTTTGTTTTTGCTCACATAGGTGTGCTCCGAATGTGCTTAGATGTGTGTTTATACTAGGCACTTGCATATGCATGTATATATTTTCTATTTTTTGGTTGACGATATTGCGATCATTCACAATTGATGAACTGGTTATACTACGGCGGGTGCTAGGTATTGGTCAGCTTAGTGCTTATTTGAATAAATACAGAATTGTGCTTGATCCTCAGCTTGAGGCCCTGATTGGAAGGTATCTCATAGCACTATGAAGTCTTATGGTTTCACTTTAGATCACATTTTGCATCGAGAAATAACATTATTTTGCTTCACACGTATGCTATTGATTAAACACAGGCATAGCAGGAAACCTTGGTCCAAGTTTGTGAATGCATAAAAGAGGCATCTCATCTCCGCAGAGGTTACATTTTCAATATTCTTCCTACAATTTCCCTTTTCTAATGTTTTTCTCTGCTAGGACTAATTGCTACTATAACTTCATGCAGCAATTGATTTTCTTGATAGACTTCTTTGCTATGACCATGAAGATAGGCTTACACCGTGAAGTGTGGTAGGTTCCCGCCTATTTTTAATTATAGAAGTAGTCGATGTAGTGAAATAACAAGCAAGAGAGCTGCCTTTTTTTTGTTGTAGTAGGTCACAAATGAGTTGTAAAGAATGGTTAGTGAACAAGTTGTAATGCAATTGTTAAATGGACATGTTTGTAATGTCCTATTGAGTACACTAGATTTGCATTTTCAAGCATATGAGCAAGCAGAATTTGTTTGAAAAAATTGGTAGTTTTGTGCAACATGAATCAATGTTGTTTTATGCATTCTTTGTTGTCGCTCGTGTTTTTGAAATGCGAACTGGTCTACTCGTCGGCTTAAGAAGGAAAGAAGCACCAAAGCGAGAGGTAATTGTCGTCTTTGTGTTTACTGCAAATGTGGTTTTGCGTCGAACTATGGATTATCCTCTCATAGTTTGCATTGTATTTATTTTCCGTTGCAACGCACGGGCACATGACTAGTCATCAAAAAAGGTATGAATGCTCACGTGTACTTTTGTTAGTTACTTCCTAGCAGGATTACCATTTTTGCAGACTTATTTACATGATGCCTATCCTGCATTTAGTTTTTTAAAAGGATTATTTTAATGGAATCCTGTATTTAGTTTTCATGTCTTCTTGTCCCGTATTTCAGAAAATTGTTCTCTCTCTCTCTCTCTCTCTCTCTCTTTATTTATGATTCACTTAGTGAGTTTTTAAACTACCTTTTTGTTCATTAATTATGTAATGTGTCATGAATATAGACTAGATGGAATGAACATTATCATATTGCTCAAGGCTTTAGTGTAGAACAAGGGTGTATTTCACACACATTTTTTTGTTTAAACGAATTGTGTTTTGTTGTGGTGCCTACTGAATAAAATAATGCAGTATTTTATAGTGTCGCACAGAACGCTCTGTAATACTGATATGATAAAGGCATAATTCAGTTCTTAATTCATAAAATCTAAGATAAATTAATAAGTATGAAATCTTTCTATGTATTTCTATATGTTTTATTAAACCTTGTTTATGTCAACTGCAGAAGACGAATGGATGAATGGATGTTAGTTGTATTACAATAGCTCAAAGGGCAATATATGGAGTACACGGGCATAACACAATAATAAACTCTAAAACACTAGGAAATACCACAAATATCTTTAACACCTCTTCTCAAATGCAAGACGCATGCAATAGCATTACATTTGAAAGAGTTAACACTAAAAAGGGAAAAATCCAAAAATTGAGTTATGATAATGTCGTCGAAGCGTGCAACTCTTGAACAAAATATCTGTGTGGCAACAGAAAATCTCCTCCTTGACCAAGCGATGCCTTGAAGCCATCACAAACTGTTCTTCGGCTCTTCACACACTAATGACAGCCATCCACAAGACGGTACCTCAAACCTTTGAAAGCTATTATTTGGCTTTTCACATGCTCAAATAGTTCACTGCACATTGAATCTTGAAAAAGAGATGTTGAAACCAACAGGAATAGAGAGATGTGTTGAATCAAGCCGATGAAGAGAGAGATCAAATCACGCCCGTAAGAAGGCAAGGGGGAGAAAGATGTGTGATAATGACGATAAAGAAGGCCATTGGTCAAGAGTTGCAACGAATATGAAGATGTGTAACAAGATGGCTACAAGAGAGAACCAAGAGGGTAAGGTCGCATCTTCAAAGACGATGATGGGGGTGACCGCACTCGATCCAATTGGATGGACCACGGCCACTCGAAAGAGAGCAAGCAATCGACTAATCAACAAAGGATTTGATGGATTGGCACAGCTTCAACGAACTCAAAGAGAGATATAATGGACTTGGATGGATGCACTCCAAGGAAAAGACTCAATAGAAGCATGAATACCAGCAGCATTAGCAAAATGATCTTCGCCCCAAACATCAACGGCCACATCAACAGACTAAAAAGCAGCCCACGTCTCCATGTGGAAGCACAAGATCAGCAACCCGCCAAGAGTCTGGACCAGCCCACCAGGAACCTCTGCCCAAACAGCTACCGCCCAACGCACTACGAAGAAGACTGAGTTGGCGGCGGCACTACAAGTGAGACTGGTTGGAGAAGAGCTTGGTGGAGCGGTCGAAGGAGGCCAAAGCTCCCAACAGCAAAAGCACACCAACCAGAAGGGAGCAGAGGCGCTCCAGGAAGGAGGGCGGCGGGGGCTAGATAGAGAGCCTGGTGCAGCGGCGCGGCCGCCCAGGGAGCGGCTGTGATGAGGAGCAGATCCGGCCGGGATCCCCAAATATTTAATAGGCAAAGAGCCCAGCTGACACCCAAAAATTCTGTTCACTTCATCAACCTCCTCTTGAGACCCCTCCAATTACATAAATCTCACTCTTGTGATAATTGATTCCCATGCCGGACATGTTTTCGAAAGCAAACAAGATTAGCTCCATAGTCAGAAATGATTGTTCATCATACCCCATGAATAAAATTGTATCGTCTGCATATTGAAGATGAGTTAAACCCCCTTGAAACAAATGAGGAATCAACCCCCTGCTGGATCCATTTGCTTGTGCAGTTTCTATCGTTGAAGCCAAAGCATCCACTATCAAGTCGAAAGGGTTGGGGAGAGCGGGTCCTTAGCCCCTTAAAAGCTCTGAAATAAGACCCCTGCTGCCCATTAATGTTGATACCAACAGAGAAAATAATCAGGACTCTCTAAAAGAGAAGAGAGGGAAAAGAGTGACACTGATGGGCACAGAATTGACCGAAGAAATGACAGGAATATATGCATTATCCATTGTGGGAGCTCACCACTTCGGTTCGATCCATCCCCAGCGCCAGAAAGATGCCTTCCAACAGCGCGACACCTCTCTGGCCATACCTTAGAATGGACATATATGAATAAGTTGATGACTAGTTTTTTCTCTTTCTTTTCTTCCCCGTGGAGATAAATAGCTAGGTTTGCATGGCCTGTTTGAAATATCACCTATGCAGAAATTAAAGGGCATAGCTGCGGTGCTCCTCTACTGTAAATTGAACATGTTGTAAATAACTGAGACCCCAGGGACCTAATTGAAAGTTTTAAAATCCTGTTGACATGCACAAAATGGAAGAGGAAACAAAGATACTTCGTTAAGTTCCTGCCTTCTAATTAAATAGGCTTAATTTAACTTCTAAAAAGATTACGCCTTCTAAAAAAGGCCTAATTTAGTACTGCCACGTTGGATATAGCTAGAAGTGGAAACGAATCGAATAGTGTCTTTACCACGTTCGTATTCATATTTTATAAATGAATACATATACAAATTCAACTATTATCGAAAACAAATATGAATCAAATATTATAACAAATACGAATTCGAATCGAATATCTACTCAATTTGGTCGGATCTGGATATCCTCATAACTATGTAGTATGAATATATTAATAATATTTTATCCTCGTATAGTCACGTTTAATCATTCTAATTCATTTACTTCACCTAAAGAAATATGAATTCGCATTGAATTAAAAAACTTGTCCAACTAATTAGTGGTATTACAATAAAATATGTATATTACTTCACCAAATATGAATACAAATACGAATAATCTGGATACAATAATGTTTCAGATGATAAAAGTTTATGCCATATTCGTATCCATATTTTTATACAAATTCGAATACGAATGTGAATATGAGATAAATTGTTGATTGGATGGAAAAAAAATTATACCATATTTGCATCTTATTGAATACAATAACCGGATAAATCGTATCCATTTCCCACCCCTACATGTAGCATGATGACACATGCATGCTGTGTGCAATTAGCATTCTTGCTGACAGTGAACCCTGGTAATCTGCCATGATTGTGATTAGATTACGAAACTGGGCAATGGATTGGTATTTTGATTATAACATAGATATGTGTATGTCGGTACGTACCTATCAGATGCGGTTGCCGCTCCAAACAACTTTTTAAGTCTTGACTATTAGCTTTTTTAAATCAAAAAATAAGAAAAAAAAAAACATCACCATATCTTTTGAGACAATGTAAAGTAATAAAGGAAAAACAAAAAAAAACGAAATTAAGAAGTCGATGTGTTCCACATGGGAAGCCGGAGGTTATGTAGTGCTTCATTGGGCTTAAGCTTAAATCTTATTTCATTGTTTGACGCTATTTTAAGTTTATTTTTAAATTTAAAACAATAAAAAATTTAAATTGTTTATGCTTGAAGTTAAATTTAAAACAATTACGTTAGACCAACATAATTAAATTTAAAATAATAAAAAGAGAAAAAATTGTGTTATCTTGAATAATGTAAAGGAATAAGGAAAAAATTAAAAAGCTTAAAAATTCTAAAAATTAGAAAATAACAAAATTAAAAAGTTAGAAGCTATAAGCTTATGCTTGAAGTTCATTGGAGCACAGCCAAAACCCGTTTGGAGTCGGGCCGCACTCTGCAATGATTATGAATCTCGACAGTGTCATTGATGATGATTTTCAAAGGACATTCACTTACGGCGCTTGGTACGAGTACTGGTTTACATGCAGTTGCATGTCAATTTTAGGTGTTGTGTCAACGCGTCACAAAAAAAATCTGCTTCATTTCAGCAAAAAAAAATCAAGATTTCTAATTCTTGTTACTCTCTCCGTTGTCTTTCCCTCGATCATTTTGTACGTTGATTCGGTTCTTTAAACATTATTCCTTTTTATTATATGTTTGCAAAAAAATATCACCTATATAACAACATGGAAATACTTTGATATCAAATCTGCTAGCGTGACTTCAGCTGACAAAAGCGAACAAGATAGCCCTAGGCAGTGGCGAAACTAGAATAAAAATAGTAGGTAGACTCAAAACTTTAAAAAAACTAAGTTAGATTGACACAAATATAATATTTTACTCTTGTGCAATTTAAATACATATATAAATAGAAGAGAGACAAAGTAAAAAGAGAGATACAATAAAAGTATCTCAATAATAGAAAGCACATCCAAAAATATATAAATATGCTTCTAATGAGTAGAGATCAGTCATCTGCATATAAAAATAACAAAATTAGTCATACGATAACTAATTGTAAATGATCATAAACATTCAAGAAAAACAAAGAATACCACTAACCCACAAGCTTAAATCACAGGGCAAATTCATTCTACGGGATTTCATGCGTTGGAACCATCTTATGACTTTATCCTCATCAATACTTATAAATATCTCTCACTCGGTTTAGCACACTATCAAATTATTGAGCCACCCATCATCTCCGTTATTGCGTAATTTTTTTAATAATATTCATTGCTAAAAATATTCTCTCAATAATGTCATTGTAACTAAGAGGATCAATGTTAACTCAATGAAGTGATATATTGATAGAAAAGTTCTATTTTTTAGTCTTGATCATCATTTGAGCAAATTTTAAAATATCACAATATCCATAAAATCCATCACTTCTCTTATTAATATGAAGGATTGAATCAGGGCTTGTTGGCAAAGCAAATATCAAAAAGGCTATGTTATCTCTTTTTCAGGGCGAGTTGAGTGCTCAGATTCTTTCTTGACATCTCCCTTTGAATCTGAAACCTGACATGACCATTGATTCCATCTCCATTGCTAGAAAGGATAGCATGGATCTTTAGCTAGCTCATAGGCACTCAGACAAGAAAAAGTGGACCCACTACCAAATACGTTGTGGAACCGTGTTCTCTTGGGTATATACATAGGGCTACAAGTAGGCCATGTGCTATTCGCAACAAGGGTTGCTCGTCTTTCCTTTTGACATCTTGGCATCGGTCCTATCGCTCCAATGTAGCGGTCGATCTTAAAAGGAGTCTTCCTATCGTACTACCATGCATGCCTATGTAACAGTGCATTAAGCTTCACCAGAAGGCAAGGCTCGTTCAGTGCTTGACTCGAGAGCTCGTGTAGTAAGGCCACTCATAAACGAGCCTTGGAGCTTTTTTGAGATAGCAAGCGAAGCCTTCTCGCCGTTCTCGGAGCCTCCCCCTCCCTCGAGAGTGCTAGGTCTATTTGATGTGACTATAATTTATAATTTTTAGTTGAAATTTTTAAATTTTAGCTGTTTTATGATAGAGATTACGAGAGAGATATTAACTTAGAATTTTAGATGATATAGATATTAGTATTTTAACGTGCACTACAGTTAACTTGTAAATCTTATATTAAAAATATTCTATTTAAAAGTTTACTATAGCATAAGCCAAAAACCGGTTTGAGAAGTCGAAAAAATAGACCTATATGTTCTCTAATTTATTAGATTAGTTTTCTCTAATATTAGTTTATCCAAACTCGTGCCCTCATGCAGGGGTTAAGTCCGATCATAAGCCACAACTAGACATCAATCCGCCACAGCAATTGTTTTTTTATGAAATATACTTATCGACAAGTGACAATTTCATGAAATGTCATTTATTTGACTTTATAATTCTTTAGAAGCTTTTACTCCTGTTTTGATGAGGTAAGAAACCTTATGATAACCTCAGGAAGAAAAACAAAAATCAAACTCTTTGGTTTGCGTCACTTCCTACTCCCTTGAGGATAGCAAAAATCAAACTCTTGGTTTGCGTCACTTCCTACTCCCTTAAGGATAGCAGCACGACCGCACCACATATCTATCCATCGAGTAAGATCCACCCTATTTGGCTTATGATTTAAGTTTTTAATTATAATTTTTAATATATAATTAAAATTATACAATAATAACTATTAATTTTGAAAAAATAAATAAACATTATATCATCATAGATAATATAAATAAATAAAAACTAAAATTAAAAACTAATATATTCTAAATAGTTTTCAATTTAAATAAATCAAAAACTAATATAAACTAGGAGCTAAAACTATTTAAAGCCAATCTAGACTTGTAGGAGCACTTCGCATGTCACGCATACGTGTGCAAGCATAACAGTGGAATCTTTCCTCCACTTTGGCACCTGCAGAAGAAACGACTCCTGTCTCCATCATTTGGCGCAATGATTTGACAATTATTATCGCCACCTATCCTGGGGTAAACGCATAGCCACATTAATGGATATATTTTTTTCAACTTCTTAAAATAACTTTTAGCTTTTGTTACAATACCTAACTTTTAAGATGAAGTTTACAAGTTAATTATAGTATACGTTAAAAGCCCAACATCTATACCATCCAAAATCGCAAGCGAGTATCTCTCTCCGTAATCTCTATCACAAAAGACTAAAATTCAAAAATTTCAGCCAAAAACTATAAACCGTAGCAAAAAGAACAGACCCATCCTAGGGTAAACGCTATGCGTTTGTACACGATTTGTTTTCTTTTTTCTTTTTCATTTTTGAAGCGCCTTCGAGCCAATTTCGTGTCTCAATGCATCTACGCGATGCGATCGAGTTGGGCGTCTTTATCGTCGTACACGACGTGAAAATGGACAGCTATAAGGCCCTGCTCAGTATGTCTTCTAGCGTTGGCTTCTAGCACCAAAGTACTATAGCAGCGATTTTAGTATTGTAACATTTTTGTCACGTAGTGATTTTTTTTTTTTGGTATTTTTGTGTTTTATTTTTTTTTCCTCGTATTCCTTTGCATTGTTCACTCTAGATTAGCATGTTGTTTTTATTTTTATATTTTTTAAATTTTAATTATGCCTAATAAGTCAACTCAGGTACAGTAAAAAATCAACCACCTATAATGAAATTTTAATAAAAATTAAAAGTTATTGATATTTTGAACGCGCCCTAAGAATGATGGGATAATGGGGTAATGAAGCAAGAAAATTAACGTCATGGATGGATTAGACAAGGATCAGTGGCCACACGTACGGAGCCTAGAAAACACGCAACTTCTCATCTACCATGGAATATGAGTTGGGAAATGGACAGTGAAGTCGATTCTCTGCGGGAAAGTTCAATATGTGTCCTCGTGTGCGGCGTCTCTCACTTACTTGATATATATATATATATATATATATATATATATATATATATATATATATATATATATATATATATATATATATATATATATATGTATAATGATTAAAAGAGAAGGTTATAAGAAAATTAAGATTAAAATTAGAGTATGTCGAGTCAATATTAGAGAGAGATTGTTATAAATAATCTTGACCTAGAGTTCGAGATACAGTAAAGTCTATTTTCGTGTGTTACTCGAGTTGAAATTGAGTCCTATTTGAAGTCCAAATATGTATGTTAATAGGAGAGAATTAGCATATATATTAAGGATGCTTGTAATTAGTTTAATTAGAGAAAATAAGAGAATAGATAAATTAAAAAATTCTTCTATATTATATATGTATTTTCTCATGAGAACTCAGTGTAGGACATAGTAGAACTTCCAACGAGAAGACGAGAACCTCGAAGCTTTTCCGCCTACCCTGGTATCTAATGTGAAGACCTTGATCTGTGAAAGTCTACACTCAAAGTGAATAACGATGGTCGTACACTATTCCCCAAAAGGCAGACCATCGGGTTCACTTGTCAACGTCCACAAAGAAACCCACAGAGTCCACACCGAACGCAGCCGCAGAGGATCCCCGTGCAGCCGTGAGCCGACGCTAGGCGAGTTGAAGTTTCCTGTGCCGTTGCCATTTTGTCCGCGACCTTTTGTGGCCGGCCGTTTCCTCGCTGCCGCTGTGGCCACCTGCTGCTCGTCGTCTTCTTCAGCTCACACTGTTCACGGATGACGATACAGATCTGAGTGGGATATAGTACCATGGACACGCCTCAGTATAACCTTCTAGACAGGGTTGCAGATGGCCTGAAAAGCGATCAATGAGCTCGCAGCATCGCTGGCGATAGCAACCCATATGCTGAATTGGTTTAGAGGCTGTTTGGTTAGATTAAAATTTAATAATTTATAATTAAAAATATATTATGGTTGGTTAAAATTATATTATAATTAATTATGATTTATTTAACGTAATTAATTTTAAAAAGTATAAAAATAAAAAACAGATTAACTTATCACATATAATACAAAATGAATACTAGAAAAAAGAATCAATAAAAAGCTTAAAAAATACCGAAAAGCCAAAAAATAAAAATTATAAATAGTAAAAAATAAGTCAAAACCTAAGTCTAAATGAGCAAGATCTTAATTAGGCTTAATTTCTGGACAACGTACCTCACAACGGCCTATTAAGTGTTACTCGGGCTATAAGACTTGTACTTTAACTATGTATAGGAAACATCCTACGATAAGCAAAAACTGTCACGATTGTGGCATCGCTCAATTTAGTTTCTGATTTCTATTTTTACTATTTATTAATTTTGTTTTTTTCTGATTTTTTATTTTTTGGGTTTTATCTTTTCTTTTTTTCGTATTTCTTTGTATTATTCGTGATGGGTTAATATTTTTTTTTTTTTTAAATTTAATTATGCTAAATAAATCAATCTAACTAGAGTAAAAAATAATTAGCTATTATAAAAAACTATAAATTAATATTATTCTGAAACCTTTACTGGTACTTTAACTATGCATAGGAAAGAGGTTAGTCGGCATTCAGTAGTACTCGTACTGTCGGGTAGTAGCCGTACGTTCTTGTCCTTCTAATTAAACAAATCGGGGGAGATTTGGAGGAATAAAACAAGATATATATATATATAGGATTATGTCTACTGCTAAACTTTTATCGGACAAATGTCAAACAGCTTTGAAATTCGTGCAGACAAGAACAAAGAAAAGATTAGAATTAACACGCTTACTGGTAGTACCAGATTAGATCGTCACATGAGTATCAAACCATATTCCCAGCCTCCAGATACTTATTAAAAGGATGGCAGTGGCATGCATGCATCTCATATATGGTTCCATTTTATTACTCATCAATTTTACAAATCTAAAATAAAAATATGTTCTCTTCATGCGTAGCACACGAACTACCAACCAACCAAGAGGAGTGCTTGAATAGTTGGAGCGAAAACAAACCGTACAGGCCACGTTGGAGGAGGGCCTAGTTCTCTCCTACTGTCCACTTCCCCACCACCTCGGCCAGCGCGGTGGCGGCGGCGCCACCCTCCCGAAGGCCCTCTGCCGCGGCCTTCTGCAGCTCTGCCACCTTGGCCCGCACCTTTCCCTCCCCTGCCATCACTTCCTTCACTGCCGCGGCGATCTTCTCCTTCGCCTTCGCCTCGGGCACCCGTATCGCGACCCCGACCCCCTCCGTCAGCATCACGGCGTTCTGCCGCTGCTCGGCGTACAGCGGCCAGGCCACCATCGGCACGCCGTGCATCAGGCTCTCCAGCACCGAGTTCCAGCCGCAGTGCGTCAGGAAGCCTCCCGTGGCCTCGTGGGCCAGCACCTCTATCTGTGGGGCCCACGAGGGCACGAGGAAGCCCACGTCCTTGGTCCTCTGGACGAACCCCTCGGGGAGGTAGCCGATGGGGTCCTTCTTGCTCTCGGCGTCGTAGTAGTTGGCGCTCACCGCGCCCTCGTCGCTCGGGCTCCGCACCACCCACAGGAAGCGCTGCCCGCTGAGCTCCAGCCCAAGTGCGAGCTCGCGCAGCTGCTCCATCGGCAGCGCGCCGCCGGAGCCGAAGGAGACGAAGATGACCGACTTGGCCGGCTGCCGGTCGAGCCAGTCCAGGCACGCCGCGCGCGGGGAGGGCGGTGCGGTGGCGGTGCTGGCAGCGCTGTCGGTCTGTATGAGCGGACCGATGGGGTAGACCAGCGGGCGGCCGGGCTCCGGCAGGTGGAGCGCCCTGGCGGCGTCCGGCTCGACGGCGTCGAAGGTGTTGACGAGGATGGCCTCGGCATCGCGGTAGCGCTCGGCGTGGTGGACCATCCACCTGTAGCAGGGGTTGGACTTGTCCTGGAGCGGCGAGAGGATGTCCGGCCCTGGGATGGGCACGCAGCCGGGGAGCCTGACGGGCTCGGCGAGGTCCCGGAACTCACCGGGGATGGAGACGTCGAGCTCCGGGAGGTGGAGGATGAGCGTGAGCACGTGGAGGTTAGTCGGGAAGAAGATGTACCTCCTCGGCACGCCGGCGGCCGCCGCGGCGTCGAACGAGTCCGCCCCGAAGAGGTCGGCGACGAACGCCACGAGCCACGTGGTCTCCCTGAGCCTCCCAAGGACCTCGGTGAGTGCCGGCACCAGACGCACGCACTCCTCGGACATGAGCGTCTCGATGGCGGCGTCCCGCGGCAGGTCGGAGAGGTCGACGGGAGGCAGCGACATCGAGGTGATCTCCGGCGGGAGGGAGGCGAGGAACGCGCGCTGTGTGGCGGACGCCGTGGAGGCGAAGGTGATGAGCGTGGCCGTGACGCCGTGCCGCGCCGCGAGCCGCTTGGCCAGCTCGGCCAGCGGGATGAGGTGCCCCATCCCGGGCGTCGCCAGCATCGCCACGTGCGGCCGTCGTCTCCCCGCAGCCTCCCCCGCGCCGTTCTCCATTCCCCCTGTGTTTTCGGCCCTCAGTCCTCACTCTGGTTTTTTTTTGTGGCCGTGCGGGTGGTGGCTGGTCCGGACTTTGTAGCGCGTGTTGTGTCGTGTTGGGGGTGCAGGCGATGGCAGGGGATGGCAGTGTCGTGGTGGGGTGTGGCCGGGATGGGTTGGGGGCAATAATGGAGCGGTCATGGTGAGGTCAGGTTGGTGTCATGATTACGTACGTGGAGACGGGAAGAAATCAAGAGGGAGAAAGAAGGAATGGTTTGTTGAGATTTGTTGGGGGCAAACTGGGATTTTGTTTGTCTACAGGGGGACTACGGCTGGAGGGGTGGTTGGATACCTCTTGATTTCGCTTTCACGGTGATGTCCTCCTTATGTAAGCGGCCACGCCATCGTCTAGGTGTGCGACCTCGATCCGATGACGATGAATGTGTATGTGTACCATGCATATATATATATATAACCGTCTCCTTCCCAACACCATGGGCCATTGCTCATTGTTTACTTTATCCCCTGGTAAGTTTCAAAAAAGGTTAGATAACGAGGGTGGGTTCCCTTTCAGAGCTTAATTTCCTATCAGAGTTTAGAAACGCTTTCCCTATCAGGTTGCAGCTGTGCTCTCATACAGCGTGTGATCTACTCTTGAGGCATCGATTTCCTGCGTAAAGCATAGTTCGGATCAGGGCATGCGATGCGATTCGAGATCGATTATTATTCAAGTGTAGTGGTTAATATTGGCCTCATTAGAGTTGCCGTCGTAGATGATCCTATTCTGCTTGACATGGTCAGGAACTAGTAGATGGAGGCCTTGTGCGTTGGAGCGGATCTGACAGAGGAGATCGCAAAGCGTCAAACATGATACGAGTGGAACAGATAAGAAGCTGAAGATGTTGTGAACCAGATTCCTCTAACCTCTAAACCAGGATCAATGCAGGATAAGCATATTGATGCATTGGATAAGATGGGGAGCCCCATCCAATCGCCCATAGCTTGTTGCATTGTGAAGGATGGCGTCGGTGGGTTCTTCCACCGGGAGGGAGCTCTCGCCGCGCTCGATCGTGACGAGGGCCGGGATGGAAGAGGAGAAGTGGGTCAGCGCGGCGCCCTCGCCGCGCTCGATCGTGGCGGCGAGGTAGTGCATGTCCCCCAGGAGGTGGAGCGCGAGCGCCGACGAGGGGTGCAGGCCGACGAGGTCGTCCGCGAGGCGGACCACCCGGTCGGTGCTGACCTTCTCGACCAAGGAATCGACCTTCCTGGCGTCCTCGCGCACGGCGCGGTCGCGCTCTCCCTCCTTCCACTCCCCAGTCATGGCGAGCGCAGGCAATGGAGCGCGGAGAGAAGCAAGGAACGGAAGGTGTTTTGCCGAAATGCTGCGGCGAGCGCGGGGCAGGTTAGGAGGAGACGAGCGCGGCGGCCGGTGAGTAAGGGGCACGGAGGCCGGGGGACGAGGTGTTCGTGGAAATGCTGCGGACGCTGCGGCGAGACGGCGCAGCGGTGGGGAGCGGAAGGTGTTTGTGGGTGGGTGGGAGTGGGAAGAAAAAAATTGGTACCACCAAAAATATGTCTAGTTTTGATATATATCATAATAAAATTTTAGCTTATTTTAATACCACCAACATATATACATCTTTGGTAATATATCACTTCCGTTATTTAATCGTTTTTTACTCTATATCAAAAACCAGGCAGATTATATCCTATGAATAAGGAATTGCGTCAGTGTGGATGAAACAACTACTTCACACATGTGCGTTGCCAACACACAAGCAACACTCACCTCGTGAACCACACATACCTCGCCCTTATCCTCTCTCACTCACTCACTCTCGTGAGCGAGTGCGAATCAATCCTAGCGACGAGGCCTTGTTGGCTGACATCTCGCAGATGGCCTCTGTCATCCACTATCCTATCAGCTCTATCTCCTCCTACAGATCCACTACCACTCCCATCTACTTCTCTCTACCCTCCTTCATCGATGCCAGCGAGGATCGGGCCGCATCTTGCCATAGCCACCGCCGTCCACTACCCCATCAACTCCTCCTCCTACTATGCCTCCCTCCCTTATCTTGTACGTCTATGGCAAATTGTGGCGGCGGCTAGCGACCTCCCCCACCAACTATGGCGTCGGTGCTACTGCCATCAACACCGCCCTTCGATGTTTATCCAGGTTTAAGCCAAAAGGATTGAGTTGAAAGTTCATAACCTTTTTGATTTGAAAGTGAAGAATCCAAGTTGAAAGCTCTCTAATTTTAAGTTGAAAGTTTTCAAAATTTAGTTGAAAGCTTTTTTTGATCTTTCGGTCAAAAGTTCTCAAATTTAGTTAAATGTTTTTTCAATCTCCAGTTGAAAGCTCTCAAAATTTTGTTGAAAGCTCCTTTTCCGATCTCCATTTGAAAGTTAAAATTTTCCAATTAAAAGGTTTTGAATCTTCCAGTGGAAAGCCCAATTCTATAGTTGAAAGTCTTCTCTTTTTGGTGGCAGGCGTGCAGACGGCGTGTCACCAATGGCGGAGGTTGCAGGGCGGCGAACCGCGGGGGTGGCTAGATGGGGATGCTTTGGCCATTGGGTTTGTCCTTGAGGAAGACAAGGTGGTAGAGCTTGCGCGGTTGTAGTGGGCCAAACATACCAGGTGGGCCGTGTCGTGCCAGCACAGTGAGCCAAGGCGCCGGTCCAAACATGGCTCACACTTTCGTGCTGTGCTGGCCCAGCCCTCTTGGCCATCATGCCGTGCCTAGAATACCAGACCATTGACCTACCCATTAGACACGATCCATTTGGACACCACTACTCCCCTCTCCACTAGGAATGAAAACAGATCGGATACGATCGACTACTCTCAAATACGAATATAAATTCGAATATTTTTGAATACGGATATGAATTGAATGCAGTAACAAATACGAATTCCAATCAAATATATACTTAATTCGATCAAATACGAATATTCTGCTATAACTTCTGTAACAAATCTCGGTAGAACAAATTTATATAACTGGCTGCTGAGCTTAGCCGTTGGGCCGACTGGCCGCATAGAAAACAGATCGAATACAAATTGAATAGTTTTGAATACAAATATTCTTAAATATAGATATAAATATTATCAAATACAAATACAAATATTTTAATACAAATTTTATTTACCATATTTATTTTTTCTCATATATAAATATCAAATAAAACAGTTAATCCATTAACATTTTCCACCCCAACTCTGCCCTACCACGCTTCGTTCGTTTCCGCCGCAAACAAACTCCCATCCACCCACCCCCGCTTCCCCCACCCGATCGAAAACCCAACGAAAAATTCCCCTGAAAAAATCACTCCCTCCCCACCTCGCCGCCGCCGCCTCCGCGCAGATCTGCCCATGGCGACCTCCTCCCGCACCTCCTGGGCCGACGTCGCCGACGCCGACCCCGCCCCTCCCTCCGCTCCCGCATGCAACGGTCCCGCCGGCCGCCCCGACCGCTCCTCCTACGTCCCTCCCCACCTCCGCAACCGCTCGTCCTCCGCCGCCGCCGCGGCGCCTCCCCTGTCGTCCGCTCCTCCCCCACGCGCCTCCCCAGGACTCCTCGGCCGCCCATGCGGCCTTGGCGGCGGCGGCGGGGGGAGGCCGCGCCCCGGGAGGTGGGACCGGGAGCCGAACCCGTTCGGGAACGAGGACTCTGCCGCGGAGGAGCCCGCCGGGGTGTTCGACACGCACCAGAACACGGGGATCAACTTCGACGCGTACGAGGACATCCCCGTCGAGACCAGCGGCCGGGAGGTGCCCCCGCCCGTGGGCACGTTCGCGGAGATCGACCTCGGCGAGGCGCTCAACGACAACATCCGCCGGTGCAAGTACGTGCGGCCCACCCCCGTGCAGCGGCATGCCATCCCGATCTCGCTCGCGGGGCGGGACCTCATGGCCTGCGCGCAGACGGGGTCCGGGAAGACGGCCGCGTTCTGCTTCCCCATCATCAGCGGCATCATGCGGGGCCCGCCCGCTGCGCGGCCGCAACGGGGCGGGATGAGAACCGCGAACCCGCTCGCGCTCATCCTCTCCCCCACCAGAGAGCTATCCATGCAGGTGATGGTTGCTTATCTCTTGTTTGGAGTTTGATATTATGCCCAGATAATTGCCTGTTACATGCGTTTGATTATTGTTGGTTTGTCTTGCAGATTCATGAAGAGGCGAGAAAATTTTCATATCAGACTGGTGTCAGGGTAGTCGTTGCATATGGAGGAGCACCTATTACTCAGCAGGTCTGGTTCTGTCCTTGTGTGAAGTTTGAAATCCAATTCTGTTATCGTTCAAGTTCAGAAAATTGCTTGCTTGGCATAAAATTTCTGTCTTCATAAACCTTTTAGGATGAGTGTAACAGCTAGCCAATTGACAATGATGCTATATTTGTATGGTAAGATAGGCAGTTACTTCTTCAAATAGCTTATGTAAGACTCCTTTGTTAATGGTTTGCATTGAATTGTTGGGTGCCCGACTGCCCGTAGACCACGTATGGTTATGATTAATTCGGCTGCAATGTGAAGGGTGGATTGCGCTGAGATCGAACGTTTCAGTCTTTGCTTTTTGTTCAGACTACATGCAACATTTTTGTGTTAACAAATAATGATTGTACCTGCATCTGCATCCTTTATTGTTGAGCATACTGCGCAGTTATGATCCTGCATCCCTTGGCAGGTACTTTTACATATGTTCAGAAAGTTTGGTCCTGTAGTGTGTGTAGCACCATGCCTAGTTGATCATAGTATTTCCAATGGAATTCATCGTTCGTCTGATATATGGTTTCTTTCTATAGCAATATGTCCCTTGTTTTGTTTTTAGTCCTAACATTTATGTTAGATCTGCATGGCTTATGGGTTGTTTTGGTTCATTGCCCATTCTGCGCAAAAGTTATGTCCCTTTTTAGGTTTGTGTTGAAAGCACAGGTGCTGTTTGTGTGGTGTCTAGCTTTTGCTGCCACCTCAAAATTTACCTTCAAGAATCTAACATGAGGCATCAAAATACAACCTTTATTGCAAGGTTAATCTAAAGCACCTGTTGAAACCTTGGACAGACTTCTGAGCTTTATGTGAAGCATGTGTTGCTAGTTTAATCCAAAACGTCAGTTAAAACAACCTTGCTTCTGAGCTTTGTGATTCATGTATCACAAAGTTTATCCAAATGGTAGTTGAAACAATTGGACGCCTTTTTTTTTTAAAAAAAAAAGGACATTTAGTCAAGGTGAGTCTACAAAGTGTGGCAATGATGAGCTGCTAGACATCCCTTGATACCATATGATTCCTCTGATGTGCCATATAGCTAGTTTTTTTTTGCTGCATATTCAGTGTCGAATACTTGGGAATAACCTTAGTTGCTTAAATTTCTATCATATCCTAAGCTTACTTTTCAATTTTTTTTGCAGTTGAGAGATCTTGAGAGGGGTGTTGACATTCTTGTGGCTACGCCTGGTCGTTTGGTTGATTTGTTGGAAAGGGCAAGAGTATCTTTGCAGTCGATTAGATACCTCGCCCTTGATGAGGCAGATAGAATGCTTGACATGGGTTTTGAACCACAAGTTAGGAGAATTGTTGAGCAAATGGACATGCCTCCACGAGGTGTCAGGCAGACAATGTTGTTTAGCGCAACATTCCCAAGAGAAATCCAGGTTTGCTGTTTATCTCACATTAGTGTACTTATGTAGATGCTATGCATTTCCGGAATAAATTATCTCCTATTAATGCAAATGATAGTTCTAGCTAATAAATTTGAGGCGCTCACTGTACTTCTATATTTTTCTTATAACTGTGTTGGTATGCTTCACCCCTACTGATAGATATCCTATATTTGGTTGTTGCTTTTGGTAGTTTGGCAGCTTTTCCTTGATTAGGATAAAGCATGGTTCTATGCTAGATGAGCTTACGCAAAACAGTTAGATTTACATCCTTGAAAAAACTACTTATAGACTTATAGTACCCCAGTCCCCAGTGTGCAATGTGGTATTAATGTAGTGTAATATGATGTTATTAATATTGAGGCGACAATGTGGTGTTAATGTAGAGGAAACCTTTAGTATGTCATGTAATGCTGACAATAGATGTAATATGCCTAATCTATTAGTATGTGCATTGGAGAAGCATGTCTGAAGTACCATGGTTGCCTTAGCATCATAAAAATCTGGTTCCTTTCTGCCTTGTTAGCACTCAGTTCTTGTTTATGTGTGAAAAAAAAAGTAATTTGCACATGTTTGTTTTGAAGAGAATGTTGGGTTAGTCCCATGAGTTACATCTGTATTAGTACAATCAGTCACATTTTATGATGAGAGAAGTGTTATATGCCATATGATTGAATATCCTTATTTTTGTCAAGTCTCATTGGATTGTCTTTTGCTGGCTGGTATTTGCTCCAGTTACCTGGTTGAAACATCATTTTTTTAAACTTTTCTTTGGTGATTACCATATGGCATTGCTGTAACTTTGACATGTCGAGTGCTGGTGCTGATTAATTTTGAATTGTCCAATTGGGTTTCTTACGGGTATGGTAGACTGTCTTTGCATGTATTATATTTGACCTTGCTGGTATGTTTTTCTATTTTTCTTATGTCGAAAAGTATTCAATTTGCGATGTTAATGACATTGAGGTTGCTCTAATGAATACAGAGAATGGCATCCGACTTCCTAGAGAACTACATATTCCTGGCTGTTGGAAGAGTTGGGTCAAGTACTGATTTGATTGTCCAGAGAGTTGAGTTTGTGCAGGAAGCAGATAAAAGAAGCCACCTGATGGATCTGCTCCATGCTCAAAGAGACAGTGGCACTCAAGGAAAGGTAATGTTTGACTGCCACTTTTATTAGTTCTGTGATTCAACCAGTTTCCCTGATGTTTTTTATTGTTTAGTTTTCCTTATGGTTAATTGTGTAGTCGCCGTTAGGCATTCACCAAGTAAACTAATGTCTAGTGCAGAATTTTCCCCTAGTGCTGTTGTGCTCATTTTCTTATTTCTCTTCTGCTGCAGCAAGCTCTCACGCTTGTCTTTGTGGAAACCAAAAGGGGTGCTGATTCTTTGGAGCATTGGTTATGTATGAATGGATTTCCAGCGACTTCTATTCATGGTGATAGAAACCAGCAGGTTTGTTCTTGTTTTTCTTCATAATCACTCTTTGTTCAGAGCATTTAGTTGTATTTGTTCCGGAATGGTTATACCATCGGTCAGTTGGTGTCATGAGATGAATATTGCCCTATTACTGTTGCTGTCCGGTTCACTTGGCATGCTCTAAAGAGGAAGTTATATATTGTAGTTAGTGTTATTTCCAGATATTGCTATCACATAACAGACACTTGGAACTGCCTACTCCTTGTTAATTCACTCACAGATCCAGTTACATCATTTCTGCAGTCTTAGTAGTTACGTACCACTGACCATTGTGGATACTTGTGCTAAACAAACTAAAGATGTTTGCTCCATTGATTGTTCACTTTTTCCTGATATATTGAATTACTTGTTTCGTACAGGAAAGAGAATATGCTTTGAGATCCTTCAAGAGTGGCCAAACTCCTATTCTAGTCGCAACTGATGTGGCAGCTCGGGGCCTTGACATTCCTCATGTTGCTCATGTTGTCAACTTTGATCTCCCCAATGATATTGATGATTACGTGCACAGGATTGGAAGGACAGGGAGGGCAGGAAAAAGTGGTCTTGCAACTGCTTTCTTCAACGAGAATAAATCTTCAATGGCGAGTTCTCTAGCTGAACTGATGCAAGAATCTAATCAGGAGGTACCTGCGTGGCTCTTGCGCTATGCAGCTCGCCCTTCTTATGGTGGTGGAGGAAGGAACAGACGTGCTGGTGGTGGGAGCCACTTTGGTGGCCGTGACTTCCGTAGGGATTCTTCCTCTTTTGGGAAGGGTGGTGGTGGCGGCAGTGACCACTATAGTGGAGGCAGCAGTGGTGGTGCTGGCGGTTATGGTGGTTCCTCTTCATATGGGGGTGGTGGCTATGGTGCTGGTGCTGGCGCTCCCAGCGCCTGGGATTAATGTTATAGTTGCTCCCTATTAGGGTTTGTTAAGTCTAGGTTGCTTATATACATTTTTGGTAGGGGCTGGTATACAGCAACAGTACAAGGTGAATTATGTCATCCCCTTTTTTCTTCTGGTTACTACGGTAGTAGTCTTATCTTGCAGATGTCCGTTACGGAGGGCGTCTTGAGGACTTCAAGCACACACAAGATTCCTAGTTAGGAATAGGATTTCCGGTGACTGAAATTCCTAGTTAGGGATGGTAGCTGGTGTTGGTAGCCTGACATTTAGTGCTTGATGCGAAGTTTCCGCCTTTGCTTTTTCCTTGGTCCATGTCTCATTTTGGTGGTCGGGTGGTTGTAGATCTTGTGGCGAGGGGGCTTTTGCGGCTTGATTTTTGTCCGAGATTTCATTTGTGAAACCCAGGTTGAACAAGAGGTAGGAGGATATGTGGTCCTTTAGATCCTTTTGTAATGTATATACTGTGAGGTGAGGCTGGAAAGAATAAGTGTTCTAGGTCTTAAGAGGAAGAAGGGGGAAACTATGTGACGGTTTTGTTCTGAGAAGATACATGTTATTGTGAATTTGTTTTGGATGGATCTAAGCTATTGTTTATCATTATCCAAATGCTTGTCTCCTGTTTTTGTCTTGCAATTTTCGCTGTTAATTGATGATATGATGTTCATGTCTGGTGCATGCATGTTACCGTGATGTATGTCATTTGATGCCTTTTGCTTTTAAGACATTTGATGTCTTGCACTGTGGGTTGGGTCAGTTACCTAGATGCAACTCAGTTAGCTGGTCGAACATAACCCCAAAGGCACAAACACGGATACGTAGGCTGAACTCAGACACGTAGACTACGAACGGTGAGAGCTACAGCTTCATTAGTCTTCATCAGTTACGTTCATGCAATCGAAGAGAAGATTGTGTCCCCTTAGTGTGCTGAAAAATGGATAAGTGCAGCAAAATGGAGGAATCGAGCCCCTAAAGTTCTTTTTCCCACTGTAGCAGAAGAAAAGGAAGCAGTGTTTGGAACCCTAGATTCAATAGGAATTAAAAAAATGTGAGAGTGCTTCTAACCCTAAAAAACACTTAAAAGGGATACCATCAAAAGAAAAATGGTCGAAGAAATAAATGTGTATTTGCTTTATGGTGATCAAAACAAGCACAAAAAAGTATCACCATATAGGGTCCGTTCTTTTCAGCTTCTCAAAATGGATTTTGACTTTTGTTATAGTATCTAACTTTCAAACGGATTATTTTTTAAGATGAAGACTACAAGTTAATTATAGTACACGTTAAAAATCCAACATCTGTACTATTCAAAATCGTAAACGAATATCTTTCTCCGTAATCTCTGTCGCAAACAGCTAAAATTTAAAAATTTTAGCTAAAAATTATGAGCCGTAACAAAAAAAAAAGGCCAATAGTCTTCTAATCTAGCACGCACTTCAAATCATCGAAATGTGTTTCTACGACAGTACTACTTGCGCAAAGAATTCTGTTTGCGTTGGAATACGGAGAATGCTGCCCAAACAGCTGAATGTCGCTGCATGAAACATGGACGAGACATGCCCAAGCAACGGGACCTGCCACTATCAACTAGGCCGGCACGGTATCCCAAGCAACGGGACATGCCCACGCCGCCAGGTCGAAGCCTCGCCGCCAGGCGCCAAGTTTGAAGACTTCCAAAGCGAAGCCTCGCCCCAGGTCCCAGGACGAGGCCGAGACCTGAAACTGTATTTCTTGCTATTATGTGCCATATGCCCAAGCATGATGAAGCTTTGCATTATGGGATGGGCTACTGGGGAAGTGATCGGAATAGATGGTTTTCGGCTTTTCATGAAAAAACAAGTGTGCATGTAAGCTTAAAACCAATTTATATTTCAGTTTTCTTTCTTTGTTCTGTTAGTGGATAGTGTAGTGAATAGTGAAAAAAGTTTCTTGCTATTATGTGCCATATGCCCAAGCATGATGAAGCTTTGCGTTATGGGATGGGCTTAGTGAAGCATCCACAATTTAACTCTTGAGGAAAATGGAGTAACTCAGTCAATCACAACATGTAAATGCAACTTATGAATATAGAAAAACAAATACACAAAGTGATTATTTTAGCAAATGCTGGCCTTCAAAACCATTGTGAACTCTTTCATATCTATCCTCATGTCCTTGTTCATGTCATATCTAGCAATCATCTGCTCACACTCATTGACCCCTACGCCTTCTCCTAATCCTAGGCTCTGGAGGACTCGTTGCAAATCTGATGCATCGATGTACCCGTCGTTGTTCTCATCAAACACCAAGAATGCCTTTTTCACTTCCTCAAAGCTCGGTTCATCGCCGTCAAACAGCTGAGAAATATAGTCAGGGCCAATGGCCTCGAACAACACATTGCTTTCTTGATCAAAATTGAGCCCTATCTTTCCCATGACGGCCTCGGCATCTGCATGCGTCAGCTCCATCTCATCATCTTCATTCTTATTCAGTGTCTTAGATGTCTTTCTGTCGGCGAGATTCGATGTCGATATTGTCTTGGTGGCAGGACTACTGCAAGATTGGCAAGAACTCGGGAGGAACCGCTGAAGTTTTGAGATGCACCAGGTGAGGTTGGTGAATAAGATGAGAATACCAACTGGCTCTTGGAAAACCGGTTCGAGATGACCTGCTGCAGTGGTTGGCGACTTCTCCATCGTTGCCTAGTTGGTTTCTGAAATCTGAAATCTTGTTGTTTGGTGAGAGGAAGGTCATGTAGCAATGAAGGTTATATAGGAAGCTATGTTGTTGTTTGCAGTTGTAGGCTTGTAGCTTCAATAGAATCAATCTGAAACATCTAAGCAGATCACAAGATGTTTCCCCTTTGAAAAATCTGTATGGAAGAAGAGCAGACACCAAGATGACCTATTTGTCTGACAGATTCAGAGTCTATGGTCTTAGCTCTTGTTGATTCTTGAAATATTTTTCACTCTATTTGAAACTTCCTGGAAAGAGAGGAGTCAAGAATTTTATTCCCTCTCTCTTTGTCACACATAATAGTCTAATGCATGTTGTAGTTTTCAGACACTATGGCCTCCTTAGTTGTGTACATCTTGGGAAACACACTAAACATGGCTAGTAATAAGATCTTCATTTCAGATGAATACTGAATGAACTGGGTATTTTTTGGGCCTGGCCGGGCAGGAATAGGGCAGAGAGAATATGCCTGAACTTCTCAGGTCAGCTCAGAATATGTGTTCTGGATCAAGAAAATCCATGTTGTGATCTTTGGGTCAGAAGTCAGAACTAGCTCGGGGCTAGCCAAAATGCACTGACCATGGTCCAGGCTCGGCTGGCCAGTCCATTTCTTTCAGGTCCTTAATGTTGGTCCCAAAGTTTTTTCCTTGTACTTATGTTAGGTCCCATAAAGGAGAATTTGTAAAAGAAACTATTTAGTCTTTGACAATTTTTCAAGTAGAATATGCATGGTGGTTGCACCGAAATTTCAGGGAAGCCAATACCTGAGATACTTTTTAAAAAAAAACTCAAGACCAGAGAGAAGTGTAGAACAAAGCAAACTACCTGATTCTTATCTCCTGTTTAAGTACTTCTTCATTTCTTAATATTCAGTCTTTGTTCTTGTTATGAATATTATGTGTATATTGAAGAGCCCCAATGGGCAATATATATAAGGAGTACAAAGGGATATTACAAGGAAATATGTCATATACGGATAAGAAAATCTAGACATATAAGAAAACAACTAAAGCAATCCTATTATATCTCTAATACCCTTAACACCCCCCTTCAAATGCAAAGCGTATGCAATAGCATTGCATTTGAAAAGAGTTATCACTAAAATAGTAACAAAATTCAAAGTCCGAGTCTTGAAAATATCGTTGTAGTGTGCGGTTCTTGGAAAAATACTGTCAAATCAAGTCGAAGAGTAATAGATAGAAGCATAATGGCATAGATCAAAGCCCAAGACAACGACGGTGCAGTGCACAAGATGCAGAAGAAGCGTGGCGTCCTTAAAAGCTCGGGGCGGCAGATATAGAAGCGGCGGCATTATAACGACTTCTACGATCTGCACGCGGTTCAGAGAGAAGAGCGGCGGCTGCTGTCATGCAAAACAAAATTCCTATGTTTTTTGACTGACAATAAATTTGTAGACCCGCATAGTTTAGATGAACTAAAAGGTAGAAGCTAGTGACTTAGGATAGACGCAAACGGAAAGCTCAAAACAAAACCAGCCCGACACACAGACCCTTTTCTTGGAAGACTCCTAGAAAGGCAGAAGCAATAGCCGTTGTGCTAATCTCCTTTGCAGGCCAAAAGCAGCCAGTGCAGTAGCCCCATCAGCTCGAATCGAATCAAAACGACTGCGAGATCGAGAGATCGAGCGAAGAAACTAGGAATCAAGGCTGAGATATGAGAAATCCAACGATGTTCTCCTTCTTTGTTGGAGGCGTAGAGCAGGGCGCGGAGCGGGTGCTCAAGGATGCGGAGGGGTAGTGCCTGCGTTGCGGCGGCACGGCTGACCTGGTGGAGACCGAAAAGGTGCTCAAGCTCTTCTTTGTCCTCGCGTGGCGGTGGCCCGACAAGGACCCCGCCTACCTCTGCTGCGAGTGTGGCCTCCTCGCGCCTAGATCCCTCGACGGCGGCCGGCCGCTCTCGCCTGCGACTGCGGTGCGCGGCTGCGGCGCGCCGTCGACCGCGCTTCGGTTACGCCCCTTCTGCGCGTGGGGCGATGGCGCCATAGCTACGCGCGCGAGCGAGCGCGAAGAGGAGCGTGGTGTTGCCATGCAGCAATCGGCTCCTCGGCCGGCGGAGGGGCGCCGTGGAGCAGAGCTTGGAGACGTAGGCGTCCGGGTCCAAGTCGGAGCGGAGGAAGGCCTCCGGGTTGAACTAGGGCGGGTGTGCCTCGATGGGCCTACCGAAGAGGTCGGTTGGCGGCTGTGGCTGGGGTGCCAGGGCAAGATCTGCCATGGCGGAGGGTTCAACGCTCGGATGGGGCCGTAGACGTGAGGATTCAGACTTGGATCTAGGGAGGGAGAGGGCGTGTGTTCTGCGGTGGGTTTTGAGAAGAGGCAGTAGACTTTGGATCCACTCCAACTCCTTCCACATCGCCCAAAAGGTCCCCATCGGCGACACATCATACGTGCGCGCCAAAAGTGTCCAGCTAGTGGACAAGGACCCGGAGAAGGCGATTGCGTTGTTCTGGGCAGCGATCAATGCGGGCGACCGGGTGGACAGCGTGCTCAAGGGCATGGCCATCGTGATGAAGCAGCAGAACAATGCGGATCCCACCAAATCCGGTGGATCCAGAGAGCCTCCAGATCCGGCGCATAGGAGACCGGTGGCGGCGGCGGGTCGGCGCAGCCCAACAAGGTGGCCACCTCTGAGAGCAGAGATCAATCCTCTTGGAGGTAGCAGCAACGGAAGTAGATCGAAGTTAGGGTTTTAACCAAAACTCTGATACCACGTTATGAATATTGTGTGTATATTGAATAGCCCCGATGAGCAATATATATGAGTACAAAGAGATATTACAGGTAGGGATGGCAATTATACCCGTTTACCCGCGTACCCGTGGGTAAATACCCTAATAGAGCCGGGTATAGGATGTATTCTTTACCCACGGGTATGAAAATGGGGGAAACTTTCTACCCATCGGGTAAACGGGTACGGGTACGGGTAAGCTCCACCCATACCCGTCTCGCCCGTTTACCCGCGAGTCCATGATCTATGAATATGTTACAAATATTTAATACTTTGGTATAGAAAGATAGTATGTTACAATACTTTGGTGTAGAAAGATAACATGTTACAATACTTTGGTGTAGAAAGATAATATATTACAAATAAAATTGCAATACTTTGGTGTAGAAAGACATTCTCTTTCTTATGGTGACTCTTGGTTCGTGGTAAACGGTATACCAGGCGACGTATGGCGACGTTCTTCGCCCGTCGTCCTTCGCGGGTATACCCGTGGGCGTAAATCAAGGTCGCGGGTATGGGTATGGGCGAACACTACCCGTACCCGCTACACCCGATTGCCATCCCTAATTACAGGGGAATATGCCATATACGGATAAGGAAATCTGAGCATATAAGGAAACAACTATAGCAATCCTAATATATCTCTAATACCCTTAACAGTTCTCATATTGTTTGTCTTTCTGTATGACTTTGGTTCCTGTCCGCAGTGAAGAGCTAGACTTGTTCTTTTCTGTAGGTTAGGAATTAGGATCATATAAATGTCATGTGTATCTGATTATCCAACAAATCAATTTTTACTAGAAGAACTTGACATAGTAACTTTCAGAGCTACCAGTATTGGATATGACTGAAGAAGCTATCAATTGACAAAGTGTTGCAAATAATGCACAGAAAATAGAGACGAGAGATACGATTTTTTTACATAGAAAACTTTTGCGGGAAAAAACCACGAACGTACAAAGGCAAATCATTATAATTAGAAAAAATTATAATGGAGCGTTTGCTTTCCCTATAGGCTACTGGGTACATATATAAAGCAAGAGAAATAAGTCCTATACAGAGAGAAAACCGAATCATAATCGATTGCTATATATTGATACCACGTCTAATACAACCTGCGTATGGCTCTAACACCTATCATGTCACATCTGGTATGAGGCAATGTAGTATTATACATGAATACGGTATGAATTCAGATCAACTTCAACACAAAGTATTTTTCAGAGTTTTACAGTCAATTTTTTTCCTTTTCTTTTCTCTTCAACGCCTGCCATTCATATTGTAATTTCATTAAACAAAGCGTGTAGTTTTGTCTAGTCCACGTACCATGTTTATATATCTCTATCAGATCCTTCTCTTTCTCTATCAACTTATCATTTTTAGAGAAATGACAAGTTCATCGCACGGGCATTGTCTAAAATATGACTAAAGGAGAAGAATTCTTTGGTGTTTTTGGATGCCCACAAGATGCTAGTGCTTGTGACTCATGAACGTTGTGGAATTTAGTGATAACCTAAGCTTGTGACATGATACGTATTTCAAGCCTTTCAGATCTTCTACAAAAAGTTTTGTCTACACGCATGTGTGAGCTAATGTTTGCTTTAATTTTCACTACAAACTAACTTTGATGTTAGAATGTCCTTTGCTAGGTGTTAAGCTTCAACTGGAGAGAACTAACTTGATGAATTGTTAAGTACAGTTTTACTCCATTAGATAAGATAGATTAGCTTAGTGAAGGCTAACAAACTATCTATCTAAGTGCTGAATGCATAAAAGAAAGGGACTAACTTTAGTTTACCTGAAGTCTGCAGCCCACACTGCCTGCATCAGGATAAGAAAAGCCAGTACCGGATTGGTGACCGACTTGTCGAGATACGGGGTAGGCTATATTAACATAAATTAAAAATTTTACCATATAAACAAGAAAACCATATGAGTAAAGAATCATAAATTATTACCACTAGATGCACAGTTCAACGGAAAAGAGTTGAAGCAGCTTGGTTCAACGTAACACATGTTGATATAGTGAAAGTAATCGATCGTCCACGAGCAGTAGTCGATCTTCACGAGCCAATCACCTCCTGCTCCTCACGATCATCCCAATTAGCGCCGCAGTCGCAATAGCACTTCTACTGAAGTCTACACGTCTGGGGATGGAACATCATGCGTTGGTGTGCTAACACTAGTGTGCATAGAAGAGGTTTCAGAAGTGGCGGCTAAGGTTTCGATGGGTGTGTTCTTGGTTTTCCGGCATAACCTTGCAGCCCTATACCTCTCTCAATATATAGCCTTCTATCGGATCTTCATCTGATACGATTAGAGATCGCATCCAACTTGGAGGGTCTCCAATCGGATCCTCATCTAATACAAGGAGAGATCGTATTTCACTCAGTCTATAATCCGTACCTTATTGTTCCACCCTATTAAGTGTGTGATCATATAGGTTTATGTATACTTGGTTGTAACTCAAAAACACCTTTTTGGTCACTGATTGGTAGTGATCTCTAGTAGTATATATCGACTCTAAATTTAAATAAAGATCAATCTGGACGAACATTATGCTATATGATATGTAATCAGGTCCCAGTCACTCATGACCAGTTCATAACTCCTTACGATCAAATCGTATATAGTCACAACTAGTTTGTATCCCCATATGACCAGTTCACTGGCCAATTTGTGATATGTCTGATCAATCAATATACTCATACTACCAGTACGCTTCAAGTCGAACCTATCAACCTGTTTACATATTCTCCTTTTGCCTCACGATATCCGATCGAATTTTATGTGAGAAACGTGTCATCTATGAACTGTTTAATCTTTTTCAATTTAGTGATGGATAATTTCATATAGTTGACTCTTCGAACACTCGTAGTATGGCTATGCATATTCTTTATCTGACCACATCAAAGGACCCAATGATATCTCCCATGTTATGTAGGAGGGGCAAATCCATATCCAATCAATCACTTTTTCCGTATATTTTATAGTATATCTGATAGCTACATTTATAACTACCTGTTACGGAGTAGTGTTTGGTAATTCTTAAGTGTACTATTATATATGTAGAAAACTATACTGATCTTAGATACAAGAATTATACATTATCAACCGATGATATATTAAATATAATAATCTCAACAGTGTCTCAAAGTGGATCGATTCAACACTATATTTTCTAACATATACCCACATTATTGATTTGATATCTCCATATCAATGACCGGTGAAACGTGGTCATCAATTAATACATGTGTTGATCTATGAGCCATTAGTGTTTTTTTTAGAGTGATATCATTCAACAAATAGAGTTTCACCAATAAATCACATACTTGCTAACTTTAATAAATGATAATTCATTCAGGGAATATAATAATATTTATTTAAAATATTATAGATATAAAGTGCTATAATCATCTTCATGATTACATCTAGGGAGTATCACTAACATGGTTGAGGTACAGTCCTTAGGCAGCAAAAATACCCAGCGTCATCTGCACCATGTCACCATCCAATACGCAAGCAATTGCCATGGTACATTCTCCTCTTGATCCCTAATTCCTGCTTTAATTCTTTCTTGCAAGCTCCTCCTTAATTACCTTGTTATCATTTCTTTGCCAATCATAGTTGTCTTTGATGCCCTTTATTGCCCACCATTTTCGCGATATGTATCTTCTTGCATCTCCTTTTCGCGTGCCTAGTAATTCGGTTTCATGGCTTTCGATCGACGCCCTCGCCAACTCAGATGTGCGGACATCTTTTCAGGAAAGAGCACATGCAGATTGATTTGCCATTACTGAAGTCATTTCAAGAGCTTTAGCTGCATTTCTTATGAAATGCTCACCTACTTTTCTAGTTATAAAAAAGCTCATCCGCTGAGCTAATGAAGCACTTCAAATAGATACTTATATAGCAATTAAAATGGGCTACAGCTAGTCACACATGCATGATTGTGGAGGATGCTTCAGAGGCCTCTATGGCTCCTTGTTCCATGACAAAGGTGCTATAAAATAGCTTACAATTCAGTGCTCTACATGACCCTCATGGATGCAGAAGAATAGTAGAAACACTCTTCAAGCCTGGAACAGACAGATGGAGAGATTGCCTGCACTGCACCTGGCAGTGGTCCTTCTGGCCTTCAGCTGTCTCATCCATGCCTCATGTGCTGAAATTTCATTTCCACCAGGTAATCTTCTCACTGTCTGTCCTCTCTTTCTTCCACCTATCATCTAGATATTTAACAGTTCTGACTGAAATATTCGGATTTGGTAACTTCCATATGCATCAACACAGCCCTAAGGGTGCTTCAGGAGACTGAGGGAATTCCAGCTTCCAGTGGAGCAGATGATCAGGTGATTTGGCCTAGCTATCTGTTATCTCAATTATTTTCTATCACATCCCATTTAGGATTTATTCAGGTAGGGTGCTGTTCAGGTTTTACTGTCTGTTCAAGTAGTAGTTTCAGAGCCTGTTCTGTCAGGTGCAACTGTAACCTGAATCTTTGATCAACCAGGCCGCCTTCGCCGGAGAAGCGGAGGCGGGCGACGTGAACGGGAGGATGGAGCTGGAGCTTAACGACTACCCGGGCTCCGGCGCCAACGACCGGCACTCGCCATGGGGGCAGGATAGGAGGAACTGAGCCATGGCACCGGAGCTATATATATATATATCCACTTCTTCGGAGTTTCATTCAGGCTACCAGTATATTCAGCAGTAGTACTGTTACTACTGCATGTATCTGCACTGTAACTTTGCGACAGTAGTACTGTTACTACTCCTGGTGTAACATGTGACTTCATGAGATCGAGATCGCATATGAACGAGAAGGTTTGTTGTTTGCAAGGGGATTTTATAATTGTTTATATAATTTGGCATGTGAAATAATTAGGGCTGTATATATATGCATGTTTCATTAATTGACTTGACTGGTTCAGGTTTCAGCGACTAACTTGCCTGCCAAACTGATCAACTAACTGCCGTGTGTATAGGCGTAGGTACGTGTTGAATAAAGTTTCCTTGAGAATATATAGTTCATGTATTCAAGCCGTGTTCGTTGACATATTAGTCTCTGAATTAATCTTCCTTGCTTTGATCAATTCTACATCCCGTGTGGTGATGGATGTTTTCTATGGTGTGCGGTTGCATCTTTCCGTGCAGGAAATGCTCAAATAATGGCCCTATTCTTTCTTATTTATAGTTTATGCTATAGCAAATAGCTTTTAAACAAAATATTTTTTTTCAAAATAAGGTCTACTAGTTGATTGTAGTGACACTACCAACTTTAACTATATCTATCAAAATCGCACGTGACTATTTTTTTATACTCTTTCTCATAAACAATCAGAATTTAAAAACCAAAATCCGCAGCAAAAAAAAACGCACCCAGTAACTCAATAAGCGTCTCAAACTTTTACCGACTTCCTAGTTATCGTGTACAAATTAGACTGGCGAAAATAATTCATGCTGTAATGGGTGGTGCAACCTATCCTAAGCCCTCGTGTTTCTGCCTCGGAGAGTCAGAGATCACCAGCAACTTGTATCATAATTCCACAAGAGCTTTGCAAGTGACAATCTAGAATTCCCTAGCGAAAATCTCCCATTTCAAACCTGTCCTTAGCTCAAAGTCAACCGAGAATTTGTACTTCGCTAGAGTGATTAGATTTCTCGCTCTTTTGGAAGAAAGCCATGTGTTCTTTTAGGCTCCGTGCTTTTCAATATGACAACGGACGACGGAGATAATAACGGATATAGATGACGCACACAATTTTAGATTTGAAAAACCCGTTTCAAAAAATCACCATATTTATTGTAATTTTCAAAGAAACCAAAAATAAAAAGTCAAAAAAATGATCGTATTTTATAGTAAGAAGCTAGCTGAACCCTCTCCTCACCGATCAGCACCACCGGCTTTTTTGTCGATCTAACAAATACCCCCTGGTTCCGCAAGCTCCGCTCGCATTGTAGTCCTGCCTTCGCGGACGTCTCGAGGAGACGACATTGAACTATCGGGAGCCACCTGGGCCTTTCGGCTCTGTTCAGCTCGCATGGCCGGCCGGCAACATGACAGCCTCGCCCATCTCCAACGGTGACGACAGTACGAACGGTGCGAGAGGCTGCCATGACGAGCACGAGGACGAACCCGAAGTGAGCAGAAGAGCCGCCGGATTGCCATCGGACGTCTACCGACCCGCTCCGCCGAGAACAGCACAAGACGGCGCCGGCGGCGGGGCGCGCCGTGTTTGACCGTTACGAGCGCGAGCCAAGCATTTCCTCCCCCTCTTCCTCGCCCACCGCGTCGGCTATTTATTTATTTATTGTTATTTTATCGTTTACCAGTTACCACCAGGTTCTCTTCCTTCCTTCACACGAGCAACGGAACAAAGTCGCAAACCCGAAAGGAAAAAAAATCGCGTGTTATTTAGACGACCAAACCCAAGCCGACGAATCGGGGAGAGAGAGAGAGAGAGAGAAGGAAGTTTTCGTAGACTTCGCTGACCAGAAGGAGACAGGGGAGAGGGGAGGGGAGGAGCGCGTGAGTCCTCGTCGCCGCCGCCGCCACCGGGAAGGTGCGTTCTTCGCCTTCTCGATCCCTTTCTCTCTCCGGTGTTCGAGATGGTGCGGTTCGGTGGGGTGGGTAGCGGGTACCCCGCGCCCTGCGATTCGAGGCGGCCTGCCTGGCGCTCGCGGCGGATTCGGGGATTCTCTCCACGCGGTTCGGCCTTAGATTGCTCCGCCGCTGATGCCAAGTTCCTCGGTGAAGTCTCCAATTCGGTGTTTTTTTTCCTTTCGGGGATTTTTTTTTGCGGGTTCCTCCCGTGCTTCGCGCCGGAATGGATTGCTTTGTTCGGAGCGTCGAATTCTTCGGGGAGAGTCGCTTCGTTTCGCCGTTGATTCGGTGCCTGTCGACTAGGGCTAGACGCTTCGTGCAATTCGTAGAGGAAGGGGATTTTTTTCTGGGGTTTCTTGCGCCGGTTTGCTTTGCTCCAGAGCTAGGTGAGGCAGTCTGGTTCGGGGATGAGGGGTGGACTAGCTAGTCTAATTCGGTACACGTTGTCTTCATCCTTTCTCCATTTTTAGGCGGCACTGGCCACCAGCCCTATGGTTTATCCTATGTTGGCTGATATGATGTCGTTCGCATCGTCTTTCTGCTTTCGAATGCCTGGTCATTCTTATGATTCTTACGTTGATTTCTTGCAGGAGTTTGATTGATTTGTGAGGGGGGATTCAGGAGGGTGTCATAATAAGAGGGATTTGGGATGGGCGACCATGTGGTGGTGAATGTGGAAGGTTTGGCAGACGCTGCGGATGGTGGGGTTGCCAAGAAGCCATCGGAGGCCATGAACGGCTCGGGGGTGGCTGCTACCGCTGTGTCGCCGCCGGCGGTTGTTGATTTGGCCGAGGAGGGTGGTGGGGAGGAGGAGCCACTCATCCAGGCAGCAGAGTGCCGCATATGCCAGGAGGAGGACAGCGTCAAGAATCTCGAGAAGCCGTGTGCTTGCAGCGGCAGCCTGAAGGTGTAGCTCCTCTTCTAGTGTTATTTCCAAATCTTGCATGTGGTCCTTACGCTGCTGAAATTATTGATAGGCAGTTTGTTGTTCGCGAAGGCACATGTAGTGGGGGTCCTTCCTGGTTTCCATTTTGTCTTCAGCATGTGTTTGTCATTTTCCATTGACATGTGGTATGGTTTATAAAGGATGAACCAGTCATCTGATGCCATCCATCATGTAGGATAAGTTGATTGATCTGGTGCACATAATTGATTCAGCATGTTAGGCAAGTTGATTCACCATACTAGGCTCCCTGATATGTTTCAAGAGAAGTAGTAGCCCTGTGTATATATGTTTAGGATAGTATCATGCGGGAATAAGTTCTCTCTATCCGTATGACAACAGTGGCTTACTGTAAGGATAACCATCCACCTTTGGAGGACACTAACTGGAAACACTTTGTGTATAAAAAAATTCGATTCATCCTATAATTATGCACAATTGGGCCATGGCATGTATGTTCCTGTAAGCATGCTCGTGCGTGTCCTCTCTTCTCCTCGGATGTGGCTGCTATGGTCAAGTTGGATTGTTGTCATCTACTTTTCAACAAACAGCCAACCTTTTGATCTCATAGGACAGTGGTCGTGGGTAGGATGTGATTTGTCAGTGTCTTATGGAGAATACTTAACAAAGTGAAGTGGATCTGGCATTGTGGAACTTTAAAAAAGAAACAGCAAATTCCATTTTACAACCTTAAGGGATAAGCGATGCCAGTCTTCTGTACTGTATAGTAAAAAAAAGAACGCAGGCAAGAGTTGGATTGCCACTATGCTATTTTATATCACCTTAGCCACTAAATTTCAGCAGGACCATGCTACAATGGATAGTATAGTCTCATGTCTTGGTAGTAAGTAATGCAGGCCCCATTCATGCAATCTATACCAAGAATTAAAGCATGGTGGTTTTACTTCAATTATTTCATTTCTTAAAACTGCACAGCTTTTACTAGAGTGGCATGATCCGAGTTTGATCCAACAAACAAAAGTGCATTTTTATCACTTAACACTCTAGTGGGAACATATCAAGGCTACTCAAATCATCTGTCCCAGCCCCCAACCATATCTATAACCTATCACTGCAATACAGCCTGTTAGTTATTTCCAATTGTATCTCTGTTGGTGCTTGCTACATTGCTAACAGAAACTCATGATATAAATGAGTTGATTCAGCTCTGTGCATTCACATGTCATGTTATTTTACATGATTACATCATTAATCAATTCATAACCCAATAATTCCAGTTCAGTTTATGTGATAATTAGATATCTAATTTTATGAGACTCATCAGTCAGCACAACTTTATTTGCTTCATTTCGTTTAAGTCAGGATTAATTCTTAAGTTTTAACTATTCGTTGGACATAATATTAATGATTATTGGCATTGGAACTGCTGATTCTACATAGCTACTCCCTCCGTCTCGCAATATAAGTCCGACACACGCACCTAGGAGGTACATTATTTAAGTAATATTTAATGAAATTAGATCATATTTGTTTTTAATAGAAAGAGTAGTACTGTATCTACCTAATAAAAGCAACTGTGGTCTAATTCCATTAAATATTACTTAACTAATATGCTTCCTTGGAATGCGTGCCAGACTTATATTGCGGGATGAGAGAGTATCTTTTATGCCGCTTCTTTGTAGTCAATTAACTCCTACTACATTAATTATGTAATCATGTTATCCTGTTGCACTTGCACATGGCATGATGTTTGTTCAATTTTTAACTTATTAAGCAAAGCTTCCCTTGAGCTATATATTTTGCTTTTTAATGACATAGAAGTTATCCTTGTATACCATGTGAGTAAGTGGTTCGCATATTTTGTCTGTCAAATATGCTGTACTCTAGGATTGACAGTTTTACTTTTCATGTGTAGTATGCTCATAGAGCGTGTGTGCAACGCTGGTGCAACGAGAAAGGAGACATTACATGTGAAATTTGCCATCAGGTTGGTTTTTCTCTAGTTCATTCCACTGATACAGGTTTCTTTTCTGTATTTATCCAAATTTAGGATACTACATATATTGATATGCATACATCCAATATAGCAAACCCCATATTTCTGCTTCAGACTTTTTTTGTCAAATGTTTTGACCATGACCTGATGGGTTGTCTTGTTGTGCATCGCTGTTGCGGCAGCTGGATTTTCCTTCAACAATATGTGCACTTATTGTTCCTTGCTGCGTGCTTTCTGTTCTACTTGCATGAAGGCGTCGCTCCATGGAGGGTCATGCCTTGTGTCACCACCTAGCACTGTTGTCTCAATCCGCCATGCACCATGACCATGTGCAGTTGCTGTATTGTGGGCTTGGGGTTGCACAAGAGGAGTTACTGCCAGGGCAAAAGGAGCAATTTGTTTATTTTAAATAATTTGGGTTATGTTGACATGTTTAACAAAATGGGTAGATATGAGTTATTTGTGTGTGTGTGTGGATACTTCTTCTTTTTTTCAATTTTGGTCAAGTAGAGTTGTAAGTATAATTTTCTGAGATACACATACTCTAGTACTGATTCCCTTTTAATTATGTCTTTCCTGGCTTCTGCCATTAATTACCATATAGATAATAAAATAATTCCCAAAGAAAGTCTGTCTTTTACTTGTTTTTGTGCTTGTATCAAATGTTTCGGATATGGTTATATTCTTGTAGAATACTCCTTGGTACTTCCAGTCTGTAGATTTGTTGGGTGCCTTTCTATTCTTATGTATTAATTCCTTTTTATGGTACCTTTCAGCAATATAAGCCTGGGTACACAGCACCACCTCATGTTCAACCAGATGAGACCACCATAGATATCAGGCAGGTTATTTCTTGATATTTAATTTTGTTTCACCAGTTTGTCCATTTCATGGTATTATTCAAGTGCATTAGAAGTGAACATATCTAACTCGGGACTATCTATTTTCAGTGGTGATTGGACCATTACAGGAACTCCTCTGGATTTGCGTGACCCAAGAATTCTTGCTGTAGCAGCTGCGCAGCGCCGTCTTCTTGAAACAGAGTATGATGAATATGCTGGTACCGATGCTAATGGTGCTGCATTCTGCCGTTCTGCTGCACTTATTGTAAGTACTTCCTGGTCTTATTGCCATACTAAGCTGTACTGATCTAATAATAGCTACTTCAGGGCAATTAGTCCAGCCTCCAGCACTTCATACAATTCGGTTTGTGAATTGATGAATAGTGCTTTTAGATATCTTGCTGTTCTCTTACTCGTTTTGTTTATGGATAGAAGAATAGTGCTTTTAGTTGCTTTACAAACAGGGAACCAAGCCTATCCTTTGTTCCCAGCCTGCTCCCTTGACTCTTCTCCCATTTTGGCCAAATGGCTTGTATAGAGTTCTGGTATTCTCATGATAAAATCTGAAGATCCTTACTTCTTTGGCAGCTAATGGCCCTGTTGCTGTTGAGGCATGCATTGTCTATCTCAGACAGCGAAGGAGATGATGATGCTTCTACCATGTTCTCAGTGAGCCACAGCCTTTTTTTTCCCTTTTGATGTTAGTGGTTCAGTTGATGCTTCATGACTAAACCTTTTTAATCTCATTCGATGTTTTGCAGCTTTTTCTTCTTCGAGCTGCTGGATTTCTGCTGCCATGCTATATCCTGGCATGGATCTTTAGTATTTTGCATCGCCGGCGACAAAGACAGGTATTTGTGATCCAACATCAAATGCGTCATCCATTAGTTCATGTGAAAATTTTCTGCAATTCATGATATGAATTAGGTTATGTCCTTTTGAACCATTCAAAAGCAAATATTCTCTGTCAAGGAAAGATTATAGCATTTCATGTTGAAATCAATCTAGAGCTCATTGTCGTGCAATTATCATTGATGTGGCTTCTAACCTTTTATGCTTCCATCACTGACAGGAAGCAGCAGCAATGGCCGCGGCGGAGGTGGCGTTCATCCTGCAATCAGCCCAGGGCCGTGCCCTCCAGTTCACCATCTCCCCAGACTCCCCCACCACTCCACAGCAGGAACCACAGCAGCAATAGCTAACGACTCCAGTAGTTCCTCTCAACTACTGACCACACATGCAGAAGAGGATACTAAAGCTAGGTCCGGATGCCCGTTTTGTTGTTGGTACTGGCTCAGGAACGCTACGAAGAAGCTGGCTTCGCTTCCTGTGGCCAGGTGAATCCTTGTGCCATGTCACCGTCCCATTTATCACAAGCAACGCAACTTAAACTCTATTTGTCTGAGTGTAATTCAAGCATTGATTTAATGTAAATTTATTATCTATTGTATTCTTACAGTCATGTAAATTTATTATCTATTGCATTCTTACAGTCTTGTTGCAACCCGGGTTCAGTATTACACTGTCATGTACAGTCTTTTTTACATGGAATTTTTTTGAAGGACAAGATATCCAAGCAGATTGATGAATGCTCAACCAGGAAATGTTTGTTGTCAGATGTAGTGTATCTTCACAAAAAGAAGGTAGGGTGGAAGTTGAGATTGAATTGTTGGCCGAGCCCATGTCAGTATGTCACCTTTCCCAGCCCAAGGCCCATCAAGTTATCCCGTTATTTTGTGGTCCATCAAGTTGGTAATACTTGCAAGTTGCAAATGAATTGATCGAATAAGTGCAATTTTTGCTGTATTAGGGCATCCATAATGTATGAAAAAGGAGGTTTTAAGCCGCCTTAAGTTCAACCTTATACATTACAAGGTTGGTCTTAAAAAGGCTATAAGCAAAAAAGGGTTAAGACCAGCCCTCAAGCTAAAGACCTGACCATAAGCATTAAAACACAATTTTTTATTGAATCTTGTGTTCTCTCTCCCCCCACCATAAGGTAAAGGTCAATTTTTATATTAAGATGTGGGCTCCATCTTAGTACCCACAAAGACCTTATACATTACAGCAGATTGCAACAAGTCATCACCATACCTTAAGACCAACCTAGATCTTATACATTAGAGATGCCCTTAGTTGAGAACTATATACCCATGCGTTGTGATTTTTTAGTTTATAGCTCAATCCGTGCGTTGTGATTGTTTAGTTTATAGGCCAAACAGAGATATTGCCGCCTTTCGGCATCAATGAATTGGATAACCTTTTCAGCTTATAAATTATGTTTTTCTTAAATAAATAAATAAAATAGTTTCTCTACTATTATTTTAAAATGAATTATTTATATTTAGTTTATTCATAAAAACGCTCACATTAAAACAAAAAAATTATAAAATCATAGCCATAGGTTGCAGCTAAAAAACCTACCCGACAACTTGCTAATTTTGATATTTACCTAAGAAACTGAAAACAAAGTGGGGGAGAAACTGAATAAATGGTAAATCATTGACTCCCTTGTCCCTTTGTTACATAGCTTAGGGTGGTTTTTTGAGTTGTAGTTTATGGTTTAAATTTTTGAATTTGGCTTTTCGAGAGAGGTAATATGCAGTGTAAAATAGTCACATATAATTTTAATTGATATAGCTAAATTCAGTATATTTTTTACTATAATTTTTTATTAACCTATTTTTTAAAAAAAATATAACATTTAAAACGATAGACCGTACAAGCCAAGCCAAAGCCGACCGAAAATCAATGCGAACCAACCCGTCAACTGTTACAACCACATGCAGTTTGGGGTGGTAGCCTCACGGGAGAGGTAACCCGACCGTACGGATCGCATCTGACCCGTCGGGGCAGAAAACCGCACGTTTTCCCTACGTGCTCCCCCGTCCACGGGCCCACGCCGTCTCGACCCACACCCAAGCACGTCACGCATCGCACCACCACCGTCCACGTATCCTTCACCGAGTCCGTCGGCCGTTGATCTTAGCTGCTTCCAGTCTGCGGCAGGTCACGTCGGCCCCTCGTGTCGCTCCCGAGATCGCGGGAGGGATAGATCGGTCAGACACTGCGGAAGTTTCGTGGGACCCACCTGTGAGGTCCACTTGGCGGTGAGGTGAATGGTGCCTATGTGTCGGTTCTAGCGGTGGCGTAGTTACCGATGATCCTTCGTGGAAGTTGAGAAAGTAGACTCCCCCTCGCTCTTTGCGTTCTTGTCAACTGGTCCTGTGGCCTTCCATCCATGATTCGACTGTGATTTTGTACTGTGCATCTAATCAACAACAAAATTAACTTCCATCCACGTCTTAATGGCATTAATCATAAGATAAACAAAGATGATTATGAAAAGAGTATGACCTTGTTCCCAGCAGCTGTGTACGGCGGCTTTTGAAATGCACTATAGTGGATGCCAATTTTTTATACATTAAATTTAAAAATAAAAAATACTACTATATTTTTTTATAGATAATACAAATAAAAATAAAAAACTATATTAAGACGCCAACAACATTTCAAACCATTTCTTAGCCAAAAATCAAAAGCTTTAAAACAGGACCTATGTTTGGAAACAGGTTGATGACTTGTTGGTTCTAATTCACTTTTGCTTTTGGCTTAGGTAACTTGTTGCAATAACTAATTTTTAAATGATGCTTTTTTTAGACTAGGTCTATATGCTGATTGTAATAGATATTTGCTGATTGTAATAGATATTGTACTAAATTCAGCTATATTGATCAGAATCGTATATAATTATTGTCTTCTTTGTAATATCTTTTATAAACAGTTAGAATACAAAAATCATAAGACCAAATTTATAAGCCTCAGTCAAAAAAAAAATCTACACTTAACAGCAAAGCTCAACCGTGCCCACCAGCACGACACAGCGTAGGCTGACATGTGGCCCCACTAACCGAGCCCCCAAGTCAGTCAGCCACGTCCACAGCGCAAGGCCCCCTCTCCTCTCGCTGTCGCCTTCCTCCCTCCTTTTCTTCCCCTCCTTCGGCTCACCCCTCCATTCCGTTTCCCTCCATAAAACCCAACTGCCTAACCCACTCGCCGCCACCCCAACGGCCACCTCCACCCCTCCCTCCCCCTTCCCGCCGCCGCAATGGCCTCCTCCACCGCCCCCTCCGCCCCCTCCCAAATGGGGCTCGGGCTCGGGCTAGGGCTTGGCGCGATGGGCCTCGGCCTCCTCGTCCCCACCGACCGCGACCGCGACCCGGAGCCGGAGCCGTCCCGGGGCGTCCTTCGGCTGCGCGGCGCCGTGCAGCACTACGAGTGGGGCCACCGCGGGGGCGCTTCCCTCGTCGCGCGCCTCGCCGGAGGAGGAGGAGGAGGGGAAGGTGGGGTTGATCCTGATCGGCCGTATGCGGAGCTGTGGATGGGCACGCACCCGTCCGCCCCGTCGTCGCTGGCCTCCGTCGACGACGTCTCACTCAGGGAGTGGCTGGCCCGCGGCCCCGCCGAGCTGCTCGGCCGCGCCGTCGCGGCCCGCTGGGGTGGGGACCTCCCGTTCCTCTTCAAGGTGCTGTCCGTGGCCAAGGCGCTCTCCATCCAGGCGCACCCGGACAGGGAGCTGGCCAGGGCGCTCCACGAGCTGCGCCCCGCCACGTACCGGGACGGCAACCACAAGCCCGAGATGGCGGTCGCCGTCACCGAGTTCCGCGCCCTCTGCGGCTTCGCCGGCATCCAGGTGTGTGCGTGCGTTCGCGCACGTCGTGCTGTTGCGTATTGCCGATTGATCGATTATTTTTTTGCCCCCACGATCCGCGACTGCGCTGATCAATGGGTTGGTTGACTTTGGATGACATCAATTGATGCCGCCCGTGAATCAGTTAGTTAGGGGGGGTTTGATGGGTTAGTTGAGTTGTTTATTGGACGTGGCAAGCGGATTCCATGGATGATTCCTGATGGGTTGGTGGGGGGACTTGACTAATGTCTAAGCGTCCAGTGGGGTGGGATCTGGCTGCTGCTGAATTCGGTAATAATTAAAGGGATTCGTTAGCTATATAAAAAAGCAATCGCTCACTGACAGCCCAACGATTGTGCTCAATGTTCGCCGAAGTATCGATTTTATTCCTCCCAGCAATTTGTGTTTTTATAAAAAAATGTCAGAAGAAGAGGTTAAAAAACTAAGCATGCACACGCTGGTAAATCGCACGCCTTTCATGAGGTACTGTGCTCCTGTAGCTCCACAAACAGTAACGCACTGACTCTGTCCAGCAAGCTGTAATGGATACCCCCCACGGCCAATGGCATCCTAATTGTTGGTCCCATACAAAGATTCTGTCCAAATCATATCCAGCGTTATGCTTGGAAGTGTTTGCTGGTTAGGTAAGTGGCATACATTTGGTGGATAGCAAAAGCCAGTGTTCAATGGGCATAGTTCAGTGTTTATTATGACTGAATTTGCTATGGCGCAAAGCACAATAGATATTTGAATTGCATAATGGACGGATAAATAAGAGAATATTAAGATAATTAGTAAACTCTTGTACAATGTTTACAGTAAACATTAGATTCTTGTTGGTTAGCGTGTAGCTTGAAATATTTGTAGAAGCATTCCAGCTTTCTTGACTGATGGTTGGATAGGTGTGTTGACTGTTTTAGAGTTGGAAGTAGGGAACAAAGAAACTTTTACTATATACATTTTGGGAGAACTATCCAGGTTTATAGTATATTAGTAAATTCTATCTCTATTTCAAAACCGCAATTCTGTCATTTGAATCCTTTCCTTCTTTCCAAAAAGAAATGTGAAGTGTACCAGACACTCAGTTGTCAACAATGTGGACTGTATATTAACCGCAGGAGGTAGCACATATATTACAATAGCCAAGTCCTAAACCCAGTCGGCTAGACTCTTATAAGTTACAACTAATATCGATTTAGATAGGATTTCCCTAATCTGCTAATACTTTCTCCGAATATACTCTAATCAGAATCTGAACAGGACTAGCTAATCCTTGTTGGATTCAGACTTCTTTTTGGACTGCCTGCTGTAGTGTTTGCTCCAATAGACATCCACAACATGATCATTTATAGAATCATGGACTGACTTATTTGTGCTGTGGCCCAGGAGCTCAAGGATGTTTTGAGGACTGTACCTGAGGTTCGGGAGTTAGTTGGCAAAGAAGAAGCTGTGAAGCTTATGACTATCAAAGAGCATGATGGAGGCATTGGAGTAAGGTCTCATCTGCAATCAGCTTTTACTAAGTTAATGACAGCAAGTAAAGAAGCAGTTTCTCAAGCAATTACAAAACTGAAGAGTCGCCTGAATGGTGAGAGTAAGGTAAAAATCTTTTCTGAATTATTCTTGGCCTCGGTGCTCGTGCGGAGGTCCCACGCGGCCACGCTGGCGGTAGCGGAGGAGACCCGAGCACCAGCTGTTGTTGCGGCGGCGCCATGGGGTGTGGCGGCGACGGGATTCGCGGCGTGGCAACGAGGTGAGGCCGGATCCGGGCGAGGGCGTGGCAGAGAGGACCGGATTCGGGTGGAGAAGGGCCGGCCCGAGTAGGGGGTGGCGGGATCCAGCGGCCCAAGCAGGGGGCGGTGGGATTCGACGGCTCAAGATCCGTCGGCCCGGGCGACCGAGGCGTCAGGTGCGGGCGGGATCGAACGACGGCGCGGAGGCGCCGGCTCGGGCGGGCGACTCCGTGGGTGCACGGTGGCGGGCGACGACTGCCGGAGGCGTAGGTGGCCCAGCGTGGCACGGCGGCAGCGGATAGGGCCTACGTGGAGGAAGCCGGATCAGGCGCGGAGTCGCCGGATCCGAGCGGAAGGCGGTTGGAAGATGACGCGAAGGCGGCAGGGGAGCATGGATCCGAGGCAGGCGGCGCTGCCGGATCCAGTGGTAGGGAGGCCGGAGGCAACGTAGCGGAAGACGAGCAGAGCTAGGTATGAACCTGAGGCTCTGATACCATGTTAGATGAGATGGAATGATGGATGAATGCTGGTTGCTGTATTGCATAGACCAAAGGGTATTATATATTACATGACTCAATACAACCCTAAAACAGGAAATGACACTTATACCCTTAACAGGTACAAGGAAATGGACCCTGTGATTAGCTGTTAAAATGCCTTGATTGTTTTGATCGTCAGTGCTTTGTTGCATTCCATGTTCTTAATGGTGCCCTGGACAACAGTATAATGTCAAAAAGAATGGGTAGATATGACTGATCTACTGAATTTGATAAATGAAACTTGTTTGTAAATCAGTTTGCAATAACATCTGCTGGCAGATGTACTTTGTATGTGCTATGCTATACAATTAGTGTACATGAATTTCATCAGCTGCTTCAGAGTACCATTTCAATGCGCTGAAGGAATGTGTAGTATCATGGTTATTGAATCACTCCAATGGGCGTCAACTAAAAAGATTACGAGGCACAAAATGTAGTATACTTATGAAATATCTTGTGAAATTTAGTTAGCACATGTGGAATAGTGAGTAATTAAAAGCCATTGGAAGCAGAAGATTTCTTCGTTCTATTGTTGTCATCATCCTTTTTTCCAAGAGCATGTTGATTATGTTCTGCTACATTCCTCATGCTGTCTAACCTCAAAATTTAGCACCATGGTAAACATGCTTACAAGGATAATGTTGTACAACTATTACTTCTGTCTGAAGAAAAAAAATCATGAATATGTTAAATGTTTAGGCAAACTTGATATTCTGTAATTCAACTGTTTGTGCTGACAATGTCTTTTTTCCATCCAGACTAGAACCTTGACAAAGAAGGAGCAACTAGTTTTGTCACTGGAGAAGCAGTACCCAGGAGATGTCGGTATTTTAGCAGCGTTTTTCTTTAACTATGTCAAGCTCAGCCCTGGTGAAGCACTCTATATTGGTGCCAATGAACCACACGCATATCTATCAGGGGAGTGCGTTGAATGTATGGCCACCTCAGACAATGTTGTTCGTGCTGGTCTGACTCCTAAATACAGAGACGTCCAAACTCTTTGCTCAATGCTGACATACAAGCAGGTCTCATTTTCTCACTCCTCATATATAAGCACCACCTGTGTCCTGTTTATATTCTTATTGTTTTGGCATGCAGCTTTTGTATTTGACATATTTATCCGTTGTTGTTGGTAGCGTACAGCTGGTCATCATCTATTGACAGTCAAATAGTGTTTCTGATTGTTTTCGCGATAGGTTAATCCTCATTGGTTGTGTTGCTGCTTGCTAGTGCGCTAGAATCGCTTGTTCGCTTCATAGTACAGCAATGACAAGTGATTCTTCAAAATATGTGGAGTTTGCTTACATCGACAAACTTAATCAGGACTCAGGATATCCGAAGGACCCATGATGCTTTGAAATGTACATAAATATGCTCTAAAACATTATGTTTTATACCCTAGAGTAATAAACGATTGATCTTCCACATGCAGATCTTCCCAGAAATTCTGCGAGGAGTTCCTGTACAGCCATACGTAACACGTTACACACCCCCGTTCGATGAGTTTGAAGTCGATCGCTGTTTGCTACCTCCAGGCGAATCGGTTACCATGTCACCTGTGCCTGGCCCGTCCATCTTTCTCGTTATGACGGGGGAAGGCGAGGTCCAGGCAGACGCCATGCCTGATGAAGGAAAAGCAAAGGTAGGTGATGTCTTCTTCGTGCCGGCATACACTGAGGTCAAGCTCCATGCTCCTGGCCCCGGGTGCATGCAGCTGTACAGGGCTGGGGTAAACAGCAGATTCTTCAATTGACATCGATAGCCCTGCAGATCTGCGATTGCCTAGGGAGGGTTGTTGTTGTAAGGGTAGTTCACTGTTGTTGTAGGAAAGAGGTATCGGCTACACACGAAATTATGAATGCCGTACTTGTTGTAAGCTAGCTAAGGTACCATAGTGTATAGGCAAATGGAGAGTACGTCCATTCCTTCGTATCTTAATCCTGTTTACCTGTTCAAAGGCATTTGGTGTCCAATAAGCTGGGAGGAAATGTAATCCGTAATTGAGTTTCGACTACTTATGTACGTGGAAAAGGATGGACGTTGCTTTGCATCAAAAACTGAGGAACTCGCAGCCATTATTATGGTCCACGGATTGCATCAAAATCTCGAAACACATGATGTCATCTTGTGCGGTTGTACATTGGCCACTATCACGAACCTAAATGATTGGAGAGGCAATGTTTCAGATGGTTCTCTCGGTCGATGTCAACCGCACTACCAGAACTGGTGATGTTTTCTGCTGTCCTGTGCTCAAGACTTGAGAGAGCCATGGCTATCAAGGGCAACTCGGGGGAGTACAAGGCGCGGAGCCCGCTGAGCATGGTGGTCGCCGTCGGCCTGTGCTGCTGCTTCTACGTGCTCGGCGCGTGGCAGCGCAGCGGCTACGGCAAGGGCGACAGCATCGCGGTGGCGGTGACCCGGCAGACGGCCTGCACCGACGCCTCCTCCGCCGCCGCCGTGGCGGCGGGGCTCAGATTCGAGACGCACCACGCCGGCGCTGCCAACGCGTCCGGTGATGGTGAGGCGGCGGCGGCGTTCGCGCCGTGCTCGGCGGCGCTGGCCGACCACACGCCGTGCCACGACCAGGAGCGCGCCATGAAGTTCCCGCGCAAGAACATGGTGTACCGGGAGCGGCACTGCCCGCCGGACGGCGAGCGGCTGCGGTGCCTGGTCCCGGCGCCGCCGGGGTACGTGACGCCGTTCCCATGGCCCAGGAGCCGCGACTACGTGCCCTTCGCCAACGCGCCGTACAAGAGCCTCACCATCGAGAAGGCCGTCCAGAACTGGGTCCAGTGCGACGGCGACGTCTTCCGCTTCCCCGGCGGCGGCACCCAGCTCCCACACGGCGCTGACAAGTACATCGACCAGCTCGCCTCCGTTGTCCCATTCGCCGACGGATCGGTCCGCACCGTCCTCGACACCTGCTACGGCGTAAGCCATCAACGCCCACTGCACTTTTCCTCCATTCGCACTGTGGCATCGATCTTGATCACCTCGACGTCCGTGCACGCAGGTGGCGAGCCTCGGCGCGTACCTGGACTCCCGGGGCGTGATCGCCATGTCCTTCGCGCCGCGCGACTCGCACGAGGCGCAGGTGCAGTTCGCGCTGGAGCGCGGCGTGCCGGCCTTCGACATGGCGCACTGCTCCCGCTGCCTCATCCCCTGGTCAGGCAACGGTGAGCACGACTTCCGATGCACCCACGCCATGAAAACCAATCGTGAACGCGAATTTTGATGCACGCGTTGCAGGCGGGATGTACATGATGGAGATCGACCGGGTGCTCCGGCCGGGCGGGTACTGGGTGCTCTCCGGCCCGCCGATCAACTGGAAGGTGTGTTAGCTCCGACCACGGGAATTCGACTTCTCAAAACCCCGTTCGAAGTAGTCGTAGTTCGGATACGACTTCCGGCTCGGCTCCTCCAAGCTCCAAGGAAGTAGTCGTAAGTCGATTACGACTTCCCTCTGTAGACTCAGCTCTGTCTTTGACTTCCTACTCGAAGCTCCGTTCGCAGTAGTCGTAAGTCGTAACTGGGTTTCGACTTCTCACACAAATCGAAGCGTCGCCTATAATCTCAGAGAGACTCAGAAGGATACTTTTTGTGCTGCTAGAACTGGTAACGTTTTCTGTTTTTCTAATTGAACTAAATAGACAAGAATATGCATGGCCAACAGGCCACGACACCCGCATCGTCCGCCACGCCCCTCCATAAGCTGTGCCATCCCACGACTCTCAGGTTCTGTTCTTTGTAGCTTCTAAAAGCTATTTTTGATTTTTACTATAATAATTAACTTTTAAACGGAGTATTTTTTTAAGATGAGGTCTACAAGTTAATTGTAGTACACGTTAAAAATCTAATATCTGTACTATCAAAAATCGCAAACGAATATCTCTCTTTCTGCAATCTCTGTCGCAAACAACCAAAAATCTATCAACCGCAGCCAAAAACCATCAGCCACAGTCAAAAAGAATAGGCCCTCAGAACGTGCCGCGAGCCACGGGCGGAAGACTAGTTCCCACGTGAACAAATGCTTGCGTCGAACATACAGATGCGCTCGAATCGAACCGATCGAGCTCAGGTTTAAACCAAAACGAATGAACCAAATAAAGATGCTAAGCTAAATATGAAGAAAAACTTGTGAACACGCCTGAGTTATCGAACAAGGTGAACCACAAGGCGTGGGAGCGCACGGAGGCGGACCTCGCCGACGAGCAGAAGAGGATCGAGGAGTATGCGCATATGCTCTGCTGGGAGAAGGTCACCGAGATCCACGAGATCGGCCTCTGGCGGAAGCGGGCCGACGCGGCGGCGTGCCCCGCCAGGCCGCCGGCGGTTCGGACGTGCGACTCGGTTAATCCGGACGACGTCTGGTAAAGTAAATGCCATTTATACCCTTCTGCTACCACCGTCTGATTGAAAGTCAACGGTCAGGATCGTCGGTATTATCAGCCTTGATTTCTTGATCGAACGGTTCATACCATGTGCATTCTTAAGAAGAAAATGTTTGCTGCAGGTACAAGAACATGGAGGCATGCATCACGCCGTCCCCCGGCGCCGATGGAGGCCAGCTGCAGCCGTTCCCGGCGCGGCTGAAGGCCGTCCCACCGCGGATATCCTCCAGCGCCATCCCGAGCTTTACCGGCGAGTCGTACGAGGAGGAGAACAGGCAGTGGGATAATCATGTCAAGTCCTACAAGAAGGTCAACTACAGGCTGGACACCGACCGGTACCGGAACATCTTGGACATGAACGCCGGCGTTGGCTGCTTCGCCGCAGCCATCTTCTCCCCCAAGTCGTGGGTCATGAACATCGTGCCGACGGCCGCCGAGCTCTCCACCCTCGGCGTCATCTACGAGCGGGGCCTCATCGGCATCTACCATGACTGGTAAGTAGCAGCTAGCAGCATCTCTTGCCTTCCATGATCTGAAGTTTGAAGTAAAGATTGTAAATTTCGTTTCTTGATTTCTTCTTCTTTAGGTGTGAAGCATTCTCCACTTACTCAAGAACCTATGACCTCATACTTGGCAATGGTGTCTTCTCCCTCTACAAGGACAAGTGAGTCACTCAATATGTGTTCATCTTTGGCTAGCTGTTGCTTAGATGCTGGGTCTCTTCTTTTGCGGTTTCTAGCTTCTGCTTTTAGCTTTTTTATGGTAACTAGTTTTCAAATAAAGTGTTTTTTTGGAGAGAATTTACAAGTTGATTGTAAGGTATCTTCTTTTCACCTTCTAAAAGCTGTTTTTGGGCTTTTCTACAGTAACTAGTTTTTAAATAGAATGTCTTTTCAAGACAAGATTTATAAGTTGTTTGTAGTGTATACTGTAGCGACTTTATTTATATCGGCCAAAATTGAACGTGAGTTTATGTTACTCCGTACTCTCTCTCGCATGAATAGTCTAAATGCCATAAGCCAAAGTAAAAAAAGACTAAGTTCGTAGTACATACCGTATCGACTTTATTTATATCGATCAAAATCGCATATGAGTTTTTCTTACTTTATAATCTCCCTCACAAATAGCCAAAAGTTATAAATTGTAGCCATAAACTGTAAGACGTAACCCAAAAGAACAGACCTGCCACTACCACTCTAGTACTCTGCTAAATGTTGTGAATTGTGATGTTTCGCTGACAAGTTGATGGCTGAATCAATGTGGAGCAGGTGCAAGATGGAGGATATACTGCTGGAGATGGATCGGATTCTGCGCTCTGAGGGCATAGTGATCCATGTCGAACTATAGATGAGAATGTCATCAGAGAAAACTAGAACAAAACGGTGTAGAAAATTGTTGTAGAAGGTCATTCATTAGTGCCTAGAATGTGGCCGGAGCGTTGGTGAGGCCAAAGGACATCACTAAAAACTCAAAATGCCTATGGTAAGTGCGAAAAGTTGTCTTCCCAATATTTGGCTAGATGCATGCGCACTTGGTGGTAGCCACTGTGTAAATCTAGTTTCGTGAAGTAATAAGCCCCATGTAACTCATCGAGGAGCTGATCAACCACCGAAATTGAGAATTTGTCCTTCATGGTTTAAGCATTAAGTGCTCGATAATCCATGCAGAAACACTATGTATCATCTTGTTTTTTAACCAACAAAACTGGAGAAAAAATACCAATGTACTATGACCAATAATACCTTGTTTCAACATTTATCCCAGACGGTTACATAAGACTATTATCATATATAACCAAGACGGAGAACAATTCAGAAGTAGTCTCTAAACATGCTAAGAGATATCCGACTTAAACACCATAATGGACGAGATAAGACTTACCTAACTATAACTAGAGTACCAAACTTCCCTGGTGGCCGTGGCCGTCACAGTTTCTGACCATCGCCTGCGCCTATCGCCTGCAGCCAGCGGCTGTTGCCGTCGTCTTCACGTACAATACTTGCCCCACTACGAGTCCACAGCATGAGAGCACAAGGGAAACCGAAGCCGTGCAATCATCGCCTGCCTACCCTGTATCTACCCCTCACATCTATCCTTGTACTGCCATGAAATTGCACTTGAGCCCTCGGCCGCATCATTTTAAATCAACAAACAAAAGAAAGGCTCTTTGTAAAAACCAAAAAGGATCTTGTAAAGTATGTACAGGAGATATTTCATTGCGTATTAATTTCTGTAATATCTTGTAAAGTAGACCATGCATGTCACGACAGCCAATGCCTGAAAGAACAGTGCTGGCCAGGCGGTTACTCTTTTAAAAAAATTGGAGATTTTAAATTATAGGTACATATGCGTGACGAAAACTTTGAAATTTTACGGCATTGCACTAGCAAGCTAATCCAGATAATTTCAGCGGTTATCTTCATAAACCCTTCCTCTGCACGCGTGCCAATGCTGCTCTGCTCTGTTCCGTTTCGTCATTTCCGAGCCGGTCTCTCGTCTGCTGTGCTCCACCACCACCACGACGCTTTCCTCTCCAGTTTTCCCCCTCGAGACCCCAAAAGCAGCGAAAGGGAGCAAAAGGGGCAAGTCTCAAGAACCCCAAGAGCCGGTCACTGGATTCAATCTCCATCTCTATCCCCTGCGGACTCAGCTCCAGGTCCTCGGAGCGGCGATTCGGAGGCGGAGAGGCATGGGGTCCGGATCTTTGCTCAAGGTTCTCGCCAAGAACTTCGATGTTCTTGCGGGGTCAGTGTTTTTCCTTGCCATTTTCTTGATCTCTCAGGCTTTTTCCTTTTCTTTTGAGTTCTTTGTTCGCTGCTAAGGTGGAGCAAATAGCAACGCGATGCCTTAGTTTTCGTCAGGTTCTTGGGTTTCGTTGTTTCAGTGTTCGTTTGGCGTTGTTGTGGTTGTTACCGTGGTTTATGAGATGCGTACCGTGGTTTGCATTGGCTGAGGCTTGAAATCGAGCCCAATTGGTTAGTGAGGAGCACAATGTTTCGATTTTTAGTTGATATAATGTTTGGAAAAATCTTTTGTTTTGAAAAGAAAGAAATCCTTCTTGGTATAGTTTTAAACCTTTAACCTGCACAGTCTTGTGCTCATGAATCAGTCTTGTATTGCAGTGTGCATTGATTAGATGGAGCCCCATTTTGTAAAATCACAAAACCTTGCGTTTGTGATTTTTTATGTTCTTGAGTGTGCTTGGACTTGGGAGTGTTCATTTCTTTGGGGATAAGAAAAACAAACTTTTTTTTATTTTGGGCCTACAGTTTTACTTACCCCAATCATGCAAGAAGCACATTTCTTTTAATCCGATTTGCAAATTTTCTGAATGCTAATGCTCACCAAAACCAAAAGTTAGACTGCCTGTGCTGCACTTGTTGTGCTTAATGTAGATCACCAAGTCTGAAATCTGAATATTAGATCAGTTGTAGAGTTTTGTCACTCCTTGTGCCAATGCGTGTATCTTTCTACACCCTGACCTCTTTTCAGTCCTTTACAAAAGTGACTGCTTTTGGATTTGTAGTTTTGCTAGTGCGTGTGATTGTAGGTTGGTTGGTCCATTCCACTTTCAAGATTATTTTTTTTGTTTTTTCCTTGTCCAGTTTATATCTTTTTGTTAGTTGCTTCACATTCATTTGCATGTAGTAGGTTAGCTCACATGTGGAAGAATGGCTCTGCACAATCTGGTCTTGTTTTTTTATAATTTAGTAGATCGTGGATTGCGTCGCTGAGTGACCAGGATGCAATATAAAAAAGAAGTGTCGTTTTGGGCACCAGAATTTATCAATTCTTAGTGTAGACGAATGTATGTTGTAGCAAGGGACACTGCCGTTCACTAATTTATGGAGCCAATGTCACATTCAGTGTTGATACCATGTTTACCTTGCAATGTTGGACTATAAAATATAGATGTTTCGTGATTCTACTGTGCTGTAATTTGTAAAAGCAATTCAACAAGTGTTTCTCACATTTGTTGGAAAGCAAATGCATACACGATACAATCTAGGATGTGAATATGTTTCTAATGAGTTATTCTGCTATTCATTTGTTCCCCGTCCAAAGGATGCTTTTCCTTCTACTTTGGTATAGAACTAGAGATGTTACCAGCTAATACTACTTGTTCATTTCTGAATTTAGCAGTGGTCCCTTTTTAAGTTCCAGCATTGCTTATATGCTATTATTGTTGAATATATTCTGTATGGGTAAATTTGGCCTTCAGTTTAACTCAGTTTTACATCTCTTGCAGGCCTTTGGTTGCACTAGCTTATCCTTTGTAAGTTGCTTGTCATTTTTACTTTATTGCTACAAGATCATTTGTTATAGAAGTTATTTGTTAATGGTAAACACAAATGTAATTCAGTGCTTTTACAGGTATGCTTCAATTAAGGCAATAGAAACAAAATCCCCTGTGGATGATCAACAATGGCTAACATATTGGGTGTTGTACTCATTAATAACACTAGTTGAGCTTACGTTCGCATCAATTATTGAGTGGTAAGTACTATTGTAATTTCAATATTTTTTAATGTAAGACCACTTAAGTAGTTGAACTTCAGTGTATTAGTTGAGAGATTGATCCTGATATTTTGAACTAGTATTGTGTGTGTGTGTGTGTGTAAGCATTAGGTCATTTTGTAGAATTATATTAGCATTAGATCATTTTGTAGAATTTATATTTCAGCATTGGGTCATTTGCAGTGCGAAATATCCATATCCATATTATTCTGATGATCCTCGAAGCAAGCTTTTGGTGCTTTGTTTAGTTTGTAAGATACGACCAGTACAGAGAGTTCAACTTCAGGGCAGATAGTTTGTGTTTACCATAAATCAGGGTTTCACATATTCAATTGACTAGAAAATCAAATTACGAATTTTATTATTGCACATTTTGTTAGATGGCGATTGTTCAACATAATACTAAGGAAGAGAGTGTTGATCTGTTGCTTTAACTGAACCTACTAACTCATTCTTACTCTAATATTGTATTTTTTTGTCTTAGCTTGTGAAAATTTACTAATGGCCATCATGGTACACTGACTATGTTAAATCCATGGTCTTCCCATATTTGATTTTTACAGGCTTCCTTTCTGGTCCTCTATGAAATTGATCTTTATTTGCTGGCTTGTCTTGCCATACTTCAATGGTGCAGCCTATGTGTACCAAAATTATGTGAGACCCGTGTTTGTAAAGAACCAGATGGTCAACATTTGGTACGTCCCTCAGAAAAAGGGCATCTTTGGCAAATCTGATGACTTCCTTACAGCACTTGATAAATTCATTGAAGAAAATGGAGCTGAAGCTCTGAAGAAACTGGCAAACAAGGTACATGGACTAATATGTGTGTGTGTGTATGTACATATATAAATGCATATACATATACATATACATATACATATACATATACATATACATATACATATACATATACATATACATATACATATACATATACATATACATATACATATACATATACATATACATATACATATACATATACACACATTCTACTCCCCGGAGTAGAAAAAGGCTTTCTACACACACACACTTCGTGCACTAAACAATTGTGTAAAATGTTGTACTTTGAATTTCACATTGCTCTGCATGCTTGTTCATCTTAGATCTAATTTGCTGTGATCCTCAGGACACAGGTCATGATGTTCATCACTATGCATATGATGACAGCATTTTGATATTTGAGTATGCTTACCTTGTTGTACGGCTAAAGCTTGATGGTTAAATGATGTACTCTCTTTGCTTAATCATTAACCTCCTGTCATACTAGTTCAGCTTTGCTAGTTGAGCAATGTTTTCCCCTCAAATTTGAGTAGTTCCTTTGAACAGTACACTTGTTGCTTATGAAAGTGTTAAAGTCCATAAATTGCTCTTTCAAAATGACAAACTGGTTATAATTGTTCTGATGTCTTGTATTATGTGTTGCAGGCCGGCAAGTCATCTAAACAGGCCAGGAAATCATCAAAAGATTCAAAAGAATCGAAATCATCAAAGGAGTCGAAAGAACCAAACACATCAAAAGATGCAAAACAGCCCAAGCCACCAAAAGATTCAAAGCCATCTAAGGATTCAAAAGAACAGAAGAAGGCACAGAAAGATATGAAAGAACAGAAGAAGGCACTGAAAGATACGAAAGAACAGAAGAAGGCATTGAAAGATACAAAAGAACAGAAGAAGGCACTGAAAGATTCAAAAGAGCTGGACTCACTGAAAGATTCAGGTGAACCTAAACCAAAGAGCAACAAGCATGTGACATTTGCCGAGGTGGAGCCTGAAAAGGAATTGAAGGCTTCCAACAGTGACTGGCATCCAACCTCCGATTATCACAGCACATACCCTGAGCACAACTCATGGAACAGCAGCTTTATGATATTTGAGGATGAAAATAGTTACTGGAATCAGAGCCCTCTAGACTGGTAACTCCTAAACTCATCCCATCACAGCAGCATTTTACACCCATAAGAAGTTCGTGTTCTGATCATTTCATTTGATCATTTCTTGTACAGACCAAATGCAGCCTGGCGTAGATTTTCGGTTCATTAGAAGTGGCAAGGACCCATTTCATCATCTACCTAGGAAATGGAGCTCACCTGCTGCAGCTTGTCGTGTCTGTCGATTGCTCTGACTTGTCATGTAACATATTTGTCCAATATTCATATACCAGTACAATGTACATGAGTAATGTAGTAATCTGCTATGTAGGTGGTGGTGGTGAACTGGTGCTGTTTGTTTTGAAGTAGTGAACCTTATAGCTGTAAGAATTTAGATGATATCAATTATCAGTGCGTCCTAATCCTATTTGGTTATCTGGATGTGTGGCCTTTGTGCTGTTATTTCTCCACATTTTCATTATCTTGACCTCCCAGTGTTGCCCTACTTCGAAGGTCCCTGGATCATGCTATTTAGTAGCAAGCATTGCATCTTGTTCACAAAATCTTCCAGAGAATTGCCAACAGAAATAGCTGAGCTTTGTTCTTGGAGTATAGCACCGCTGCTTTCAGGCCCGATTGGAATATAGGAATTTTGCAAGGTGCCGCAAATTCTAGATTTTTCACATGATGCTAGAACTTCACGGTAAAAAAAATGTTAGATGATTTTTTCCTAAATATTATTTTTTGCATAGTTTATCCTCCAAGTACAGAGGTTTTTTTTGAAACTCCAAGTACAAAGTTGCATGACTGAGTTCATGACATGACGAACCCGCACGATTATTGAAGCGATGTAGCGGATCTCACCCGGCAACGCCTGGATGCATATGCTGCTACGCGGCCCGGCCTGATAACCCCCGAGCTTGGCCTCGGCCCATCACAGGTAGGGTTTCCTCGCGCCGCCACTATATAAAACCTTCTCCTCACTCGTTGCCTCCTCTCCTCGGGAAAGAAAGAAGAGCTTCATCAATCGGCGGCGGCGAGGCTGAGCCGGAGCTCCGACGATGGTCCACGTCAGCTTCTACCGCAACTGTACGTGCTCGCCCCCCTCTGTCTCTGTTGATGCTACTCGTGTGGAAGTCACGGATCAGAGATGGCGCTTAAGTTCTTTAGTTCTTGATTGGTTCTCTTGCCTGTAGCACGATTCTATCTTGCGAGTGGCGTAGCGAAAGATTTCTTTTACTTCCTTTTGTTAGTGGATCAGCATGCGCAGCGCGGTGATGGATTAGCTTGTTGAGATGGTCTGGATCAAGATTTGACGTGTAGAGATGCCTCGATGGTAGCGTCGTTAATGTTAGATCCAGCGCAGCTGTACGTGTGTCAGTTCGTGCGAAGGGTGTGTCACGACCTCAGTGAGAGCAACTCAGAAAATTTTAGAAGAAGAGAGGAGTCTTTAGGAAAGGAGATAGAAGGGATGGGACTGGAGATGGAAAGTTGAAGCGATACAAAGATCTGATGGTCTAGCTTATAATGAAGTCGTTGCTGACTTCCATTAAGTCCGAAGAGTTATCTTCTGCTGTCATTCGATGCATATCCAACGGCCAATAGCGATGGTGACGTTTGGACCGTCCGAAGAGCTATCTTCTGTTGTCGTTCGATGCACATTCAACGGCCAACAGTGATGGAGATGTTTCGATCGCCTGAAGAGCTATTTTCTACTGCCGTCAGATGTACATCCAACGACTGATAGCGATAGTTTACTGCCGTCAGTCTAGAGTGATAATTGAATAGAAGGAACAAATGCTACTAAAGTTAAGGACAGTTTACACCAATCCCAGGACAGAATTAAGAAATTTGCTTTCAGGCTAAGATCAGAGAAGGAATTCTAAGTGGGTGATATGATTTATCTCAAAATGCAACCCTACCATCAGAATGCATTTGGTTTGAGGGGATCTCTGAAATTAAGGTCCAAGTTCTATGGTCCATTCCGAGCCATGGAAAAGGTTGGGAAAGTAGCATATAAATTGCAATTATCAGAAGAAACAGGCATTCATCCTGTATTCCATGTTAGCCAGCTAAAGAAATACTTGGGCAAGAAGGCAATTCCACAAGGTAGTTCCACTTCCTGATTTGCTGCTTGTTGGAGATGATGGACTGATTACCGAGCTAGTTGCTGTGCTAGACAGGAGGATTGTCCCAAGAACAGAAGCAGTGGCTCAATGGTTGGTGCATTGGCTCAATTTGCCACCTTCAGATGCTACATAGGAAGACGTCACCTTCATTTAGAACCTTCCCAACCTTTAATCCTCGAGGGTAAGGATTATGTCAGCCTGGGGCAAATGTTAGGACTTAAGTGAGAGCGACTCAAAAATTCAGAAAGAAGAGAGGAGTCTTCAGGGAAGGGACAGCTGAGATATAAAGTTGAAGCAGTATGAAGATCTAGCTTATAATGAAACCTTCACCGACTTCTATTAAGTCCGAAGAGTTATCTTCTGCTGTCGTCCGATGTATATCCAATGGCCACTAGCGATGGTGACGTTCGGACCATCCAAAGAGCTATATTCTGCTGTCATCCGATGCACATCCAACGACCAACAGTGATGGAGACGTTCGCATCGTCCGAAGAAGAGCTAGCTTCTACTGCTATTAGATGTACATCCAACGGCCGATAGCGATAACTTTCTCTTATTATATGTTAACTATGCATTTATCAGCACTGTTTACTGTCAATTGTCTTTTACTTTTTGCTTAATACTCCCGCCGGTATAAAAAGGCTTGTAAGAACCCTGTTTGGGATATCTGGATGAATAAAAACCCTAGCCGCCATATTATACTTGTAGTTCTCGTAATTCTTAGTTTTATATGTAGTTCATAGCTTTAGTTGTTCTTGTAGTTCACATTACCAAACACATATATCTAAATTATTGTCGGACTCTCCATTCCGGGGGTCCTAACAGGGTGCTTAGAATTTTTTTTATCTTTCCTCTCAGCCCAGGATGATGCTCGTAGCCATGCCATCAGTGTCGGTAGTGTTGTGTCTCTGGGCGAGGCTGCGAGTTGTTTGTTTTGCATAGGAGCTCATGCTGTTGTTGCGTTAATGTTCAGCTGCAACTCAAAGCTTGTGTGCTTTACTTTCCAGTCTGTAGGTAATTAATCAGTTCAGCGTGTTACAAAATTTTAAAAGAAGTGCACTAAGTGTATGCTATTTTTTGGTTCAGATTTCTCTGTTTACGTTGTGGTAGTAATAGGCGTAGATTGAAATGGATTGGTGTGAGCTAGCATTAATTATAAGATTATTCAAGAGCCTGATCCCCATTGTGTGTATTTTCGTGGCGTGCCACATTGAACACAGAATCCGAGTATTGTACTGCTAGTGCCTAGTATATATTGAGCACTACAGATAGGTGTGCCTTTATTGCCAAGTGGGACCATGGGGTTTGAAACATTTGTTCTAGTCTGATAACAATACAAAATCTAATGATGTTCAAGTGTTGTGCTGAAGGCTTTATAGTATTAGTTGTCGTCAATCCTCATGGTTTAGCAACAAAAAATAGTATAACTATGATATGTGTTAATTAAGAGTGTTCTTCTTAAGTACTACATGTTTATGATGTCATTGGATGGAATGACACTATCTAGATCCATGGATCTTAACTTTGTTATGAAAATGGAGCGCTATACTTACTAGATGATGCATGTATTATGGTAAATTTTGACTCTTGAGGTTCATCTTATAATATATTAATGCTTATTGAAAAGGGAGGACTGTGCTTATGAAGTTTTAAGTTTTATAAACTATTAATAAGTTGTAATTAACTATTTGAATGTTTAGCCATAGAGGTGTAGTATTGATGTATTCTTAAGTGTTGCATGATAGTGCCACATGAGTTCTTTCTTTGAACCATCGTACTTGAACTTTTGTAGTATTAGGGCAAAGTAGAGACGCCGTAGGATTGTATGCTTTTTTTTTGGGGGGTCACAGAGGGAACTGAAGCCGGCTTGCTAAGCTGTTTGTATGAGTTAATCTGACACGAAATTATAAATTGCTTTATAAATAATTGTGAATGAGCTGGTATATTTGGAGTTTTTAATATTTACACACAGACTATCATTCATTCATTTGACTCTTAAAATCGTCAGTTTGTCACATACTCACATGGGATATAATGTCAAACATTATTTCTAGTAGCCTTTTTGGTCTTGATCTATTTAAGAAAATAGTTTTTGCAGAGCCGCTTCGTTTTTCTTTCTTGTTGTGTGGGGGTTGTTTTCTGTCTTTTTAGGATGAGGGTGTACGGATAAGGGATCTCTGGGGCTATCTTTCTCTGTTATTTTGTGGGTCTCTGAATAAGCAATTTTATCTGTAATGGCTTCTTTCTCCATTATTTTTTGGAAATGAACCATTTTATCGGTAACGCTTTCCATTGCAGATGGTAAGACATTCAAGAAACCACGGCGCCCTTATGAGAAGGAGCGTCTTGATGCTGAGCTGAAGCTGGTGGGTGAGTATGGACTGAGGTGCAAGAGGGAGCTGTGGCGGGTTCAGTATGCTTTGAGCCGGATTCGTAACAATGCAAGGCACCTGCTTACACTTGATGAGAAGAACCCTCGCCGCATCTTTGAAGGTGAGGCGCTTCTTCGCCGCATGAACCGCTATGGGCTCCTTGCTGATGGGCAGAACAAGCTTGATTATGTCCTGGCCCTTACTGTGGAGAACTTCCTTGCAAGGCGTCTTCAGACTCTCGTCTTCAAGGCTGGTATGGCCAAGTCCATCCACCATGCTCGTGTCCTGATCAGGCAACGCCACATCAGGTATGTTTCTTAAATTCTCATTGTGCATCTCTTGTTTTGTTAATCTAACTAGCTCTAAATTTTATGTGTTGATTTCAATGTGGTCTTCTGTTGACTCCTAAGTACGCTTCTGTCTGAATTCTTGTAGTTCGTTACCAGTATGTTCTGAGTTCTTGTTGTGTGTTAGGCTGTTAGCAGTGTTCCTATGCTCTGAGTTCTTGTGTGTTAGCAGTGTTCCTCACATTTAGTTCTTTGCTATGTTCCACCATGAGTTTTCTTGATCTAGTAGTGTCTTAGTTAAATGTCCATATCTGGTACATTACTGTTGGAGCTGCACAATATTTGCTATCTACCAATTGTTGGTTGTAGTATTGGTCCTATTGGGCTGCAGAACTGTAGATGTTTTTTCAATTGGGAAAATTAGCCTTTATTGAGCACTTGATATTCAAGTTGTTTCATATTGTCTCATTTGGTGAGTGTTGGAACTGTGAGTCTAGTTAATGACATTGGAGTGAACATTAGACAACAGTAAACATTACAATCTTTGATGCTACAAGTATTCTCTGATGCCCCTTCCTTGAGTAGAACTGTGGTGGTGTTACTCTTTTCATGCATTCATGTTAATTGTGGTTTGGGCCTTTGGGGTTCAGGTAACGGAGTTGAAACTTTATACATTTTAACAGCCAATTCGGTGCACTCCATTTGATGTAGTTAGGTGGCTGGTTGCTGGCTGCGGCCTAATATTCAAGTGTTTTGTTAGGTGATGAGAACACATACAATGTCTCATGGTGATTTTCTGAAACTTAGTGATGCAACAATATTCTCTGATGCATCCCACTAAAATACCTGTCTAGAAGACTTATTCAATGATATCTGATACCATAATGCAAACACAATGCTACTATTGATAATCTTTTGTACTGTCAAATTGATGTCTTTTCTAAAGGCCAACCATTAAGTTTTGAAATCACTATGCAGGGTTGGCAGGCAAATTGTCAACATCCCCTCGTTCATGGTGAGGGTTGAGTCTGAGAAGCACATTGACTTTTCATTGACAAGCCCATTCGGTGGAGGTCCCCCTGGTAGGGTGAAGAGAAAGAACCAAAAGAAGGCAAGTGGGGGTGGTGGCGGTGGTGAGGAAGAAGATGAGGAATGAGAAGGGGCAACTAGTTGTTTCCTGATATGTAATCATCATAAGAAATTTAGAATTTCTGTGCCATCAGTTCTTATGCGGTTATGCCTGAGATTTGCAGCTTGCTGCCTGTGTTGTAGGGTTTCAGAATTTCAGCAGGGTTTCCTTCAGATTGTGGTTTATGTTATTTGGCATTATGTTAGGTAGCTCTAAGATTTGTTTGCAGATGTGTGATCCCGGTGTGCTGTTATAGATGTTTTTCGCTTTTGACTTAAACGTTGCATGTTATGGTTGATTAAACGTTGCTTTTGGTTGATGCTTTTTATGGATCTATCTATACCTTTTGGTAATCATTTGTACCATTGTGTTTGATCTCCTGATAACACTCACCTAGTTAGTCCTGCTTGTTGCTTACTGACTTGGAAGTTGGGAGTATAAGTTGGGAAATGGTGACATTGAGTGTCGCATTGTGTTTGATCTCCTATAACACTCACCTAGTTAGTCCTGCTTGTTGCTTACTGACTTGAAATGGTGACATTGAAGTGTCGCCTTCAGGTTCAGACACCCAATGATGCAGTCCTATTATTTCAAGTGATACCTGTTATTGTTAGGCTCTGTTCCTTGTTCTCATGATTGGCATGACCATCCGATACTTTCAACTTCCTACTGTTGTGATGTTGCAGTATTTAGAAATTTTTTTAACTCTGAAAACTAGATTAATGTACCTCTTTTTCACAACAGTGAATCTCTCAAGTAAACATTGTAATCAATTGTTAATTTCGTTATCTTAGTTTGCTGGGGAAAAAACTTGCCTACCAAAGAAGGATTTTTGGGAACTGGTGAAAAAGGTACGACTTGTACAAGCTGCTAACGTGCATAATTGGGATTGGATTACACCATGGTTTACACAGTTTGCGGGGGAATTGTTGTCCTTTGCGACATCTTTGAGGATCTGTGTGTTAATAATATGAACTGGGGCATAAAAACCTCTCCTTTGTAAATACCACCTAGAATTATTTTTATGGTTCTGTAGGATTCATTTGCTTGACCTGGTGATCATGAAATTACTATGTTGCTATCATCATCATAAAATGAGGCCCATCCTACGTTATCAAATGGGTAGGCAATATACCTTACAGCTTACAGGCTCCTAAAAATATATAAATGGATATAAAATAGGCTGCCATGTAACAATTCTCTCTCGATGAAAATGGGTATAGGGCAATATATTAGGCTGTGGGCCAAATATATAATACGAGAAATGGCAAGCATGTCACATTTTTGGAGGCCAGAGGGCCCTGAGACACAAATCCCCAGATACTGAACAACGGAAATTATGTTCAGGAATGTTGGATGGACAGATGTAAACAAGGAATATCAAGTTTGGAAGGTCTTTCACAAGTAGTAGTCTTTTCCCAACAGGTAATGTTCGGCAACTCAGTCATCCGTTTTTGGACATGATAGCATCAACAAAGTATAACTCTCACAAATTTACTAGTCTCCATCGGCATCACGTTTCGCCTCAATCAGGAAATGGCAAGTGTACCTGTTTTTTTTTCAGTTTTTCAAAATGACTTTTGGCTTTTGTTACAGTACTAACTTTCAAACGGAATATTTTTTTAAGATGAAGTCTATAAGTTAATTATAATACACGTTAAAAATCCAACATCTGTACCATCCAAAATCGCAAGCGAGTATCTCTCTCCGTAATCTCTGTCACAAACAGCTAAAATTCAAAAATTTCAGCCAAAAACCAAGCCGCAACTAAAAAGAATAGACCCGAAGAGATCTATAGGGTCCAGAGGCGCATTCACCCGCATATGGTTCAGTTGGAATTGACATGCTCGGCAATGCAGGTCTTCTCAAGAACTAGACACAACTAGTGCGGCGTCCACATAAAACAATCCTTCAGCTCGTTGAGTTGCATCCGATCTAATATTGTGGGTTGTGACCTGTGCAAATTGATTGGGAGAACACACATCATTGGACTTCATGCCAAACAAAATATAGACACATCATGACCATAAAGCAGTGATATGAGCAACTTTATGCTCCAAAGAAGGTGCGTATCAAGAACAATATAGGGCAGGACAAATTCCTTAGCAATAACTTTAAGCTCCCAGCTTGCTTTGGAGGGAATTTCTAAAATGCCAAATAGCTGAGTTACGTCATAGCAACTGTAACTAAATTAGCTTTCAATCAAGTAAATGAGAAGCTTTTACATACTCACCGTTCGATCTCCCCTGTATAGATTATTTATAGTGTTGAAATTATGATCCTTACTATCGGAACCTTCATCATCATGTGGCCACCCAGACAGATGCATCCTGCAGTGCATATGAAGGGGATGAGGATTCTCTGGCTTAAACAATTATTGAAAAAAATTCAATGGCACATAATTAAAAGATGATCTACATCATCAGATTTCGGGAAGAATTTGATTCTCTTTTCAGAGGCTTGTCGCACTTGTAACACCATTTGTTTGATTTCTTGTCCCTTCTGCTTCTGCTTTTCTTGGCTCTCCAGGTGAAGCACCCAAGTAAAGTCTTCCAGCACAATTCCATATGCTTGTTCCATGCTTTAGTTTGTTCTCCACTGACATTTATCCCTAGTAAAGAAGGCACTTCCCTCTTCATGAACGAAAAGGTCAAATCAGAGATATATTGCCCCCAATCCAAGAACACCAGCATCAACTTGACATTCTAGAAGTTGCTTTGGGGGTTGAACTGTCAGACGAAAATCAGCCACTTCGCAAATACTGTGTTCAAACAATGGGAGACAGATATTTGTAGCGTTGCTATTTGATGTCAAACCAAAAGATACGTTGCTATTTGATGTCAAACCAAAAGATACCGCAACAGCATATACACCAAAAACAGCTGCAAATTATGTTATGAGGAGTCAAAAAGAGCAAACATGTCACTAGATTCAAGTGTCAAAGAAAGCAGAAATGTCAAATTGGCAACATCTTCATGGCCCCAATAAAATACTAAAACTCCACTATGGTAGCTACTTTCTGGTGAAGTAATGCTGGGTTTACAAACTAAATGCTGATACAAAGAAAAAAATTCAAGGTAAATTGCACCAGACCAGTGTGTTCTTCTGGGACTCTACAGTTATTCGCCTATATACTTCAAATTGGCACTTTTACACTTTAATTTCAAAAGTGCTCACACAAGTGTAATTTGCCACCTAAGATACAGGAGCAAGATGGTAAACACTTATTCACATGCTAAATCATAAAGGCATAGCCAGTAAGTCTGCAAAATATCAAAATACAAGTGGATCCAATGCAATTATCTGAATGATGTTACAAAATAGATTAATCTTCATGACAAAAAAGATGGAAATTTCGCTATTTTCTAGAATATCTAGAAAGGTAATTTGGGATTTCAAGCCACAAAGCACAGGTAGCAATGGAAGTGAGTAAAATCTATTGAAAATCACCATAATATATCGGGAGTCATTCATAAGTACAATATGCTTTAGTGCTTACCTGCAAATGTCTGCATTTAGGGATATACAAACTTTGAGATACATAATCGAACTTGAGCCGACAAGGAATCATCTAGAGTTTCTCTAAGCTATCATTTCCACCCAAACTCATGAATGAACATGCACATAGAACTACATCTAGTCATCCAAGCATGCTGAATTCATGTGCTTTGAATAAACAAGAATTTTCCATCGTTTGATTGATATCAAAATATTTCTCACACTACTGACATAGAAAAGATCCTACTACATAAAATGTCCTAAACTCCTAATCCTTTCTACTACAGGAGTTAACATGATGAACTGCACTACAATTCATTTGAACCACATTTTGAATTGAATTTGTTTTGAATAATCAAGTTATGTCTAATTGCATGAGACAAAACACTTCAAGAAACTATTTGAAACTGAAACCCTGATAACCTCAAAACTCATAAAAATGGCTTACATTTTGATCCCAAGTTCCTGACCTGATAACAAAATATTGTGATTTGAGTCTTATGGATATCAATATTCCAATTCAGGCATATTCAACAGGGGTAGATATCGAGCCAAGTTAATTTAGAAGTATTCTTAGAAACGAGCTAACAAGCCGAGCCGAGCTAGAGTAAAATTCAAATTCATTTAAAATCAACTCATTTTAATATTTAATCAATTAACAAGTATAATTGAAGTAATTTTGAACCAAGCCAACGAGCCCCTCTTAACAAGCTTTTTTGCCACCTCAAGTAAATCTAACAAAGGAGGTTGCAAAATTTCTGAATCACGGAAGCATTAATAATAACTCCAGATGTATCAGGATGAACTTGAAGTTCAAAACAATGTACCATTGTGCTATGGCATAATGACCAATAAAACCTTTTCCACTCAAGAAGCCAAGTTGAAACAGAATCAACAAATCAGACACCATGGTTTGCATACAATGGCTACGGCCGATGAGAGCACATTACTCAATACATCTAATAAAATGATTACATAAACAAAAGGAAATAATTCACAATTTTCACCAGTCACAATTAACCAAGAAGAGGCACAGGCAACAATTGTCAACAAGGACATATTTCTTTCTTCCTTTATTTCTTACAGTCTATGGGCAAATGGTTGCCAATGTAAGGCTACTCTCTGGAGCTAAAAAACTTTCATCAAGGTATCCAAGGCAGATCAAAATGTTTGAGGTTGCACCAAATTATTAATCTAATGCTGCACTGCATGTCCCACTTTCTGGAAATCACTTGCAGGCCCTCCAATGGAATTAAAATGAAGAGATTAGACATAAGCAAGTAAGAAGATACATGAGAAAGTTCTACCCAATCTTCAGCTCAGCCTAAAATGCCAGAGAAGGCAGAAATTACCCATCAAGCAGAATCACTAAACAAGCTCGGCCGAATTTGCCTCTTTTGTCCTTCCTTTTGGTCAAGATGTACAGTAGATAATGTAATAGCCCTGGTATGTCAACAGCCCATCACAGCACAGTTGTATACAAAGCTTCCGGAACAGCGGCTGCCAATGATTTTCCACTCAGGCTGTCCACTATTGGGTACCCAGGAACAAATATCAATCACCCCACCTCCAGGTGCACTGATTCCACCAATCACAATGAGTTTATCCCCACAACCACGAAACGCCAATCCCCAGCCATTAACTGACGTATACCTCTCAGGTAATGATCCAAGAGTGATCCAAGCATTATTAACCTTGTCATATCTCCTGACCTCCTTCTCTGAATAATCAGCACCATAAAGTTCATTATTCACAACAGCAACAAGTGGTGGAGCGCCGCTCCCGCCATTAAGGCCACGTGCCATATCTGGGATCAATCGCCAGGCGCCCTTCTCCAAATCAAACTCCTCACCGCAAGTAAGGATCTCGTTATGGTTGTCAGCTTTCCCGCCAATAACATAGAATTTGCCATCCATGAAGAAACCAGAGCACATCTTCCGCACCCTATTCATGCTTGGAAGAGTGGTCCATGTCCGCATTTCAGAATCATACAGCTCAGCAGAGCTCAATGTACCATTGTCACCAATGCCACCAGCTACAATTGCCTTATCACCAAAGCTTGCTGAGCCAAACAAGCACCTAGGTGAGTTCATCATATCTCCTGTTTCCCAAGAGTTAGTCAGAAGGCTATACTTCAGCACAACATGGGCTTCCACCTTCCTTCCAAATACAAGGATGTTGGTGCCCACGGCAAGGGACTCCTTATCAGCAAGCGTGAAGCACTCTATGGGAGGCATCGAAGGGATGCTGAACCACCGTTGGCGGCACGGATCAAAACCATCCCACTCGAGTACATTGCATGAGCAGTAGATCATGTGCTCAACAATGTGTGCCTCCCGCCTCAACCTATAAAGCTCCCCAGACCTCACAATGGAGCAGAACGACTGGTTAAGGCATGCTATCACGCCATAGTAGGATCGGGGAGTGTGGAGTAAGCAGGTAATGGCCAACTCCCGCCCAATCGGGCTTATGAGCTCACTTGTGTTGGTTTCACCATTCTGATCGGCATCCTGCATTTCGGAGCCCCAACCTTCGGTTTTGGGATTCCCCGAACCACCGGTGACCTTGTTCTTCTTGCTGTGACGGACCAGGCCCTCGGCCTGTTCTCCCTTCTGCGCCCCCACCACCTCCAAGCTCTCGAGCACGAGCTTCCGACTTCCAGAAGAGAGCTCTTCGGAGGGCGCCAAGGCCGGGGCCAAACTTGATGGGCTTGCTGACGCGAGAGACAATATCATTCGCTGGTCCCCCAACATGACCAGAGCAGCCTTCAAAATCCTCACCAGCAGCAAACCTAATGGCTGGATGGATCTTCCAGCAGCTAGGAGGGCTCTTGCAAAATTCCCTTCTTTATTTTACCTAAATTAAGGATCCAATCTGCAGCGAGAGAGCACATAACGATCAGAGCAAAAAGAAAAACCGCAAATAACAGCAAGCGTTTCAGCTACAAGATTCGCATGACCTAATTCTTGCATCAAATACACCAACCGAAATCTCCCTGCTCCCAAGAAACCAACAAATCGCCAACTATAACCGATCTTTACCCCGAAGCAATCAAGAAACAATCAAAGAACGGACGCAATCAAGGGAACGGATCTCGAATTGGGAAAGAAGGGAGCCAGGAGAAACAGACCTTGCCACCTCGCCGCACGTGCATTCCACCGCCCAAGATCCAACCTCTCGCAATGGAAACCGCTCCGGCACCTGCAAAACCGCAAAAGATCCGGCGTTTCCCTCAGGGACCAATCGGAAGCACAAAGATCCCAAAGAAACCGAGCCAGCAGCAACAAGAAATCAGGGGAAAAATTCACCGGTAAAAAAGAAAAAGGAAACCACTCACCGATCAGTCCTGCGCCAATGGGATCTCCCGCTGCGGCGCTCGGCCCGGAGGAGAGCTGCGGAGACGCATCCCGGCCGCCGCCGAGCCACGGGCTCGAGGCTTGGGTGCCGTGTTTATCTATCTCCCCCTTCTCCCTCGGTCTCTCTCTCCCCCTTCTTTTTCTCTCACTAGTTTTCTTTTCTTCTCTGCTAATGCTGTTTTTTGTATTCTGTTGGCAACTCCGACTGTGAGATGAGACACAGAGGGAGAGGTTTCTAGGGAGGAAAATGGTACCAGATAATCTATTTTATTTGATATTTATATATAAAAAATATAAATATGATAAGTAAAATTCATATTAAAAATATTTATATTTGATAATATCTACATCTGTATTTGAGAATGTTCGTATTCGCATTCGTAATCGAGAACATTAGTATTCGTATTCGAGACTATTCGATTTATATTCGATCCATTTTCTATGCTTCGAATACAAATCGAATAACCATGATATTCGTATTCGAGACTATTCGATTCGTAATTCAGATTTTGACACATAAAATTTCTAGGTGTGGGTATTTGCATTATGATTCTCCAAATGCTACATTGCAATAACCATGATATCTCTAGACTCTATTATCATTCGCATCACCCTTGCATGCACACTTTGTTTATTAAGTAGATTTTTAATGATATTTCTTTTATTTTCCTCTTGACAAGAATATGTGCAAAGAGTTCACTATAAATTTGAGTAAATTTTCATCAGTGCTAATAAAAAGAAGAATTTATTGTTGGCAATGGTGCCATTTTAATTTGCTGTGTAGTATGTCCGCCTTCATTGTGTGGTCCTTGCCTTTTCATCCTCCGAGGGCAAAAAGGACAGGCAACAGAGCTCAGGCACCTTTTGTCCAAGCTAGAAATCGGATGGCATTTCATTCCCCAAAAAGGTATAATTTGACAGTGTACTCTGTACAAGCTGCCGTTTTTGTTCCTCTGATCGTACATTGGATGATTGCCATGCACACTACCTCGAAGTTTTAAAAAAAAGAGAGAGAAAGAAAATAAAGATACTAGTCCTGTACCATTTCACGGTGTCCTTTAAAATACCTGTTGATTTTCTTGGAGATGAAATGAGAAATTACTGACAAAAAATTAGAAGTTTAAATTTTGGGAAATTTAATTAAGTGCATCTGTATAAGAGCAAGTGAACGATACTTTTCAAAATGAGTGGCTTTTTTGACTTGCGTAACATCAATATATTGTAGTGTACTTGATGGTGACATTTCTAATTGCTAGTATTGTAACTAAACCACTTATAAGTACACGAAAATTAGGTTTTCATCTTCACTAGTTGATCACTCTCCATCGAGCTATTAAGCTTGACGTTCATACTATTTTTTATTAATTGATTTCAACAAACCCTCTGTCTAACAATTACGTCTGCAAGATCTGAAGTTTTCTCACGTCATGATCGTCTAATTATGATTATCTCTCTGATCACTGTGAAGTACATAAAACAGCCACACCATCCTTTGATATTGTTTATTGCTTTTAGGACGGTTATACATAATCAATTATTAATACATATTACATATCTCATGCGCCTTGCTTTCCACATGCCGATATATGGAAATGGAATTAATCTAGAGAGAGAGAACTCGAATTAATCTAGGGAGAGAGAGAAATGGAATTAATCTAGGGAGAGAAATAAATGGAATTAATCTAGGGAGAGAAAGAGATGGAATTAATCTAGAGAGATCAGGGAGGCGTAGGGTTATTCTTGGTTCAATTTTCAGGGATACACTCTGCGCATATGATTGAAGTATCTTCATATAACATACATGCATGCATGTATTTTTTTAGTTGAAATCTGCATGCATGCGCATGTCTTGATTGGATATTTCACGATGTGTGGTGTTGAATCACGTGGCTGAAGATCACTCACGCACGAGACCAATTAATTCTTGATTGACTAGTATTGTATCCATATATTACAACGAAATCAATAAAATAGATGATATATAAATATAAGGATCTTAAACCGTACAATAAATATCAGCTTTATGTCATATACGTATTAAGACAAACATATATATCACTGCAAGCTTAAAAAAAATACCTTCTGATGTGCAGTTAATTAAGTTACACCTTCTGATGTGCAGTCAATGGATCTTACGATTCATTAGTGCATTTGATGTCTGCCGACACTACACCGGCAGCCTTACGAACACCACGTCTTGCAAGCACATGTGGACTAACGGCAACAGCTAACGTTGTAGTAGCCAGCGCAGGTGGTTGTGGGCTGTCCGCAGCCCGTCCCACTTGCACCCCTATGTGTCACGTAAGAAACCTAGTCGCTATCCACCACGAGCTTTATTTATTCATAGATCACGAGTTGTCAGAAATCATTAGACCTATTACAGCTTTTCAAAATAATTTTTAACTTTTGCTATAGTACATAACTTTCAAACAGAGTATTTTTTAAGATAAAATCTACAAGTTAATTATAGTATATGTTAAAAACCCAATATTTATACCATCTAAAATCGCAAGCGAGTACCTCTCTCCATAATCTCTATCACAAACAGCTAAATTTTAAAAATTTCAACCAAAAATCAAAAACTACAGCTAAAAAGAACAAATCCATAAACCTCAAAACCAATCCTACAGAACAGAACTACGCTTTGACATCGTCGACAAGGCAAAAAGAAACCACAAAACCCCTAAACAATCACACATCACAGATGACGTACGTCCTGGCGATACTTACATGCATGTCTAGCTTGTGGTTAGGCAAGAACGTAACTCATCCATCATCCATGCACGCGCCGTAAGACTGATCTTCTCCTCCAAAGTAGATAACTAGACATGCCGCCTCTGCTACGTGCCGTATCCATCGACGATCCACACCGTCCAACCCCATCGTCGAAGCTTTCGGTCGTGGAAAACGCAATCATAGGATAGAAACGCCTCCGTTTCCATCACATCGGATTACGAGCTCTCATAAGCTTGATCATATTATAGAACCGAAGTCATTTGACCATATTAATTCCTAGTTACTGACAGTGACACGAGTGCTGATAGATACAACCTGTCGTAGACGTACGCACACATGTAGAACCTGTCGTATTTGTTAATCAACCGCGGATACATTTACCGCGGTTAATTACCTAATCGGTTACCACCTCACTCTTAGTGAAAATTAGGAAGTACCAAAATTAAGGAAATTCTTTTTATTTTTGTGCATGTATCCATTCCTTTTTTCTTAAAAAAATTGGTCCCACACTGAAAACACACAACTAATCCAGGACACCTTTTTTCTAAAAGTTTTTCAGCCCATTCTTGGGGTCATGATAACTCAAAGAACTCTAAAGTGCACAAGGCACCCTACATTCATCTGTCTTTTCCATGCAACACAGGACGAAAATAAGAGAGAGAGAGAGAGAGAGAGAGAGAGAGAGAGAGAGAGAGAGTCTTGTAGTTTGGCAAGGCACGTAAAGAGGAAAAAAAGAGATTGCTTAGAAACCAAGAACACCTCAGAGCATGCCAAATGCTCATGGCTTTAATGGTGTTGGGAGTGAAAGAAAGCTAGGAAGCATGGTGAGCAGCTGGGACCAGGCGCGGCCCACCACGTGGGTTTGGCCTAATAAAATATTAGGTCCACCACGCAGCAGGGCGATGGCTAGCTTCGGCCCACGTGACGGGCATGCAGGCCGGACATTTGTCGTCCGGCCCGGGGGGCTCTCGAGCTGTCTCGCCCTTTTTCGTGGAGCAAAACGCCGCGAAAAAAATCCGAGAAAAAAAAAAGATAGATGAATACTTCGTACATAGGAGAGCTAGCTAGCGAGCGAGCATGCAGCTTTCGGTCGTCTTCCTAATGCCTTGCTCTTTTCTCTGCCTCGGGCTGACTGAGCATGCATGGTCGTCGCCTGCCGCGCCGCTTCATGCTCATCGCCGGCGATCGGCATCGAAGACGATGGACAAGGAGCTAGGTGACCTTGCAGTCCTGCAGACTATGCACACTTCTTCCTCCAACCTCATACCAATTGGCTGTAGTGCTCAAAAGAATCTATAAACTCAGGTTTTGATTTTTTTCACTGTAGTGATTAGGAATACAATGTAACTTTATGTAATTATAGATAATATAAAAAAATAAGGGAGAGAAGATAAAAAACTAAAAACCTGAAAAATTTAAAAAAAATTAAGAAGTTAGAGCAGTAGTAGAGGGTCGTTGGAGCAGAAGCGAGCCACACTGCACGGGAGATGACGCAGGCAGAGGCAGGCAGCACAAATCGAGAATTTAATGGTCAGATTTTCTTGCCCAAATCCCATGTTCTTGGAGGTGAGGTGACCATGTCGTGGCCGAAGAGAGCCACGTAGGCATGTCTAGCGCGGGGCCAGAAAAAGCTTCTTCCACTTTCTACCGCTCGATCGATGGTCGATCGGATGGATGCAGTCGCACGAAGCGATGCCACGTACTCGCACGCATGCAGCTGGCTAGATGAGACGATGGATCAGGAATCAACGGCTTGGATCGATGCTATCACCATGTGTAGTTGTGTTTAAGATGGGCCGGCTGCGATGGACTGGCCGACGTACACTCGCGGCCCACCGAAAAACGAGCGCTCGGGGGTTGGGTCCCCGTCCAATGGATAGCGCAGCGGGACGTGAGTCTTATACAGATCGAGCCTTTAGTACCACACCGCTTGGCTAACAAAGCCGGGACCAATTTATAAACCCGCTTGCTACTTACCCTCACGTCTCTTCGGAGACATCCGATAAAATTGGAACGATACAGAGAAGATTAGCATGGCCCCTGCGCAAGGATGACACGCACAAATCGAGAAATGGTCCAAATTTTTTTGAGGATTCGCGCGCCGGTCCTTCTCCATGGAGTCCTTCCTTACAGATATGCCCCTGGAGCCTTCTTTTCACCCCTCAGAGCCATTCCTTCTCCTACAATCAGGTCCTCGTCTTTACGGCCGCGCCTCTTATATTGTTTTGCATTGATGGTTGCCTTTTTACACCTCTCTTCTCTCCTTCTATCGCAGGAGGGTCCTTGGCCAGGGTTGATTTGTCTATATTTCAATCCAGTTTATGTGCCCTGGTATTGTTTGTTCATTCATATCATTTACACCCTTGTAATCTTGTATTTTTCTTAACCAAAACCCGACAACCAATACAGCCCACATAATACTCCACACATTTTGTCTAGACCTTTTTCAGTCAAAAGATTCATCCACAGTATCAGAAAATCTGGTACTGTTTAACATTATTGAAAAGGGCTCCGCCAAGATAGAAACCTTTCTGATATAATTCGTAGCTCATCTGATAAAACTCGGCAACAATAGGACAGGAGAGCAGATTTGCCTCAAATTCTGACGTGTGATTGCAGTGTTATGTAGTCCAGTAGCTCATATAGTATGAACTTCAAATGTTAAAACACCTGGGAAACACATCTCTTTGTGTTAGAACAAATGTTAAAGATTTGTGTACACTTTGAGGCTAGTTTCTTTTTACAGTATCAGAAAATTAGGCTTCATTAGTCAACTTTGTTTATATTCTGAAACCTGGCAATGGAAAGAAAAAGTGATAAACATCATTGAAATGGTCTCACCAGCATATGATAGCGAGTACTAAAACTGAAGTACTCTGCAAAAATGAGCACTAATATACAAACCTCTCAACACATATAGTAATTCAGTAGCCATCTGATAAAAATCGGCAAACAGGAGAGGAGAGAGCAGATTCGCCTCAAATTCTGACGTGGGATTGGTTTCACTGTAATGTATAATTCAGTACCCTTTTTTTTAAGACTCTATAAAAACCTCAAATGTTAAATCTTTCTTTGTATTAGCCTTCATGGTTTTGTGAAATTAATGCTGAATGTGTAAGTCCATCGGCAAGCAAGAACCAGCTTTACTAGCTACTGCTTGTCTCTAGTGCCCTTCCCGTGCGACACGTGGATGGTCGCCGGTGGCCGCGAAGCCTCGCACGATTCCGTCGGGCCACACGCTCGGTCCCCCGCCGGGCGTCGTCGTCTTCTTCCCATGAACCTAAGCCACAAGATTTTCACCTCCCATTCAAACCACAAAAACTTCGTACGTTTTTTTTTCCCTTTCAACTCATTGTTTATTAGTCCAAGACTGTTATGCCGTGATTAAATACTTTTTTTGATAAGTTATGTTTTATACCTTAAGTTGGTAAAATATTTGATCATTTGTTGATGTAGTGTTCTACAATCTTAGATAGTCGCGTGCTTGTTAAAAGCATAACATACGAAATGTTTCTGTCATGTATCCGAAGGACAAAATCCAGCTATTTCAAACCCATCTAAGCTACGTGGTAGCTATTATAGTATGACAAATATGAATGATAACACACAGCCAATCTATCTTAACAAATTCACACCAAGCAACTTTTGTGATCAAGGAAACGACTTTTTTATGTATAACAGTGACATTTAGAGAGAACAATTTTTAAAGTACGGCTTTAGAAATAACAAGGAGAATTTATGGTGTACATAATTACAACAAAAAAAGTACATGTGTACAATTTTCTCCGACATGAACTAAGAAAAAAACAACAGCAATGGCACTAAGAGAAAGGTAATAAAACAACTCACAATTTTAGAGTAAAACTTTACGTACTATCACAAACGTCAGCTTCGTGTTCAACACTCATAAATAAAAAAGATCTAGGCTTCTAAGAAAATTCTCATTCGATACGCATAAATAAAAAAGATCTATAAATCGAGTTTATGCGGAAGAAGAGTTTGCTCAACACAGAGATCCTTATTGAGGTCGTGTTCTATATATATAGTAAACAGAGTGCAAAACGTAATTACAACAGCTTGATCCTAGGAATCAGGAATGTGCCTGCATAATCGCTAACAATCTAACTGACGATGGCACATGTGAGAGCACTAAGTAAACTGAATATAAACAGAAAGCATACATATCTTTTAACAGTCCCCTCAATCACAACATGGTCTTCTCAGGTTGAGATTGCAACAAATGGTGCTGAACGAAGTTCTTGGCAATGGTTTGGTGAAGATGTCTGCAAGTTGATCTTTAGATGAAATAAATCTGACTTCCATAGCTTTCCGAGCCACTTGTTTATGAATGAAATAAAAATCCACTTCAATGTGCCTCGTGCGGGCGTGAAATATTGGATTGGCTGTGAGATAAGTTGCACAAGGTTGTCACACCAAAGTTGAGGTGACATGTACATGACAATACCGAGTTCCTTAAGTAGTGACTGTGACCAGATGACTTCAGCGGTAACATTTGCTATGGTCTTGCATTCGGCTTCTGTGCTTGACCTAGAAATTGTTTGCTATTTTTCAGGATACCTAATTTGAACCTAAAAATACTGCAAAACCATTGGTTGACTGTTGGTCATCAGGGCACCCGGCCTAGTCTGCATCACTGAAAGCATTGAGAGTAACTGTTGGTGATTTTGAATCTTAAATCCCTAATCAAGAGTACCTTTTACATATCAAAGCACCCGTTTTACAGCAGCCCAATGAATGTCAGTAGGAGCTTGAATGTACTGGCACACTCGATTCATTGCAAAAGACATGTCTGACCTAGTGATAGTTAAGTACTACAGACCTCCAACAATGCTCCTATACTAAAATTGTTTAGTTTCTTTTAGTGTCGTGCCTTGACTCTTGGATAATTTATCACTGGATGCCATTAGTGTGGTGATTGATTTGCACTTCTCCATATTTGCCCTCTTGAGAAGATAAAGTGCATAGCATTTTTGAGATAGAAGAACACCATTCTTTTCCAGTCTGACCTCAATGCCCAGAAAATACTCCAACCGGCCAAGATCCTTGACAGCAAAATCAGCCTTCAGCCTCTAGATCAGCTTCATTGTAGCCTGTTGTGAGGAGCTCACAATGATGATATCATCCACATAGATAAGCATATAAATTGTTATTCCTCCTTGATTAAACACAAACAGAGAAGCATCTGCTTTAGAATGAAACCAAGCTCTTGCAATGTGCAAACTATAAAGTGTTTTAGCTTAAGAAATATTTATACATGCTATAATATTTGTAATTATATAATTGATTACAATTTGTATATAGCTAAAAGAAAATTGAATCTTTCCAAAGGAAAAACAATGCAATATTAATTGTATAGTAATTTGTTGATGATAATGCCACATCGTCAAATTTTCATTTCTAAAAAGATATGTGAATATGTAGAGTTAAAAATAAACGGGCGTTGATTTGTAAACCAATGGCGTACTCCATGCTACTTACGGAAAATATGAACCTATAAAAACTCTCTAAGGAAGGGTTGATTAAAAGGTGATGTAGAGTAACTCAATTGCACCCTTTAAAAACCATTGCAAAGTTCCAAATTATATTTGGAAATTGAATAAATTATGATTACATATCTCTGTGTATGGCCTTGTATAATTACAAATATGCTTGTTTAATTACAGAACGACTAAAATAAGTTGCATGATTTACATCAATAAACAAAATATTACACAAAAACAGGGGGCCCTTGTTGACGTTGGGCTCTCGGCAATAAAATTGGACTTTCCACAACAAGACAAAGAAGAGTACCTAAATAAAGCCAAAACAAACAAGGTAAAAAAAATCCTTATTAGATGAAAAGAAATTGAAATTTAAAGCCCTCACCTCCTCAAAAAATCAGCCAAAATTTGATAAAAGTCTTCCTCACCCATACACTCTCCTTCCACCTGTTGGGTTTGTGTGGCGCCTCTCCCTCCACCCAAACCAGAGAGAGAGGAGAGAGCCCCAAGAACTCCATGGCCGCCATGGACCTCCTCTCCTCCAAGCTCCTCCGCTCCTCCCTCCACCTCCACTCCCCCTTCCTCCCCTCCCCTCCCCTCCCCTCCCGCCGCCGCCGCCCCTCCGCTATCCACTGCCGCCTCACCACCTCCTCCCCCCCCACCACCACTACTTCCGACACTTCCGAGAAGGAGGCGAACCAGGACCTGTCCTCCCTCCTCTCCACCTCCTCCGATGATTCCGCCGCCGCGGCCGGCAAGAAGAAGCGATCTAGCAGCGGCGCGTCGAGCATCCCGTCGGGGGTGCGGCTGGAGAACATCTCCAAGTCCTACAAGGGGGTGAGCGTGCTCAAGGACGTGTCGTGGGAGGTGCAGCGCGAGGAGAAGGTAGGGCTCGTCGGCGTGAACGGCGCCGGCAAGACCACGCAGCTCCGCATCATCGCCGGCCTCGAGGAACCGGACGGCGGCAACGTCGTCAAGGCCAAGGAGAACATGAAGATCGCCTTCCTCAGCCAGGAGTTCGAGGTCTGCGCCTCCCGGACCGTCAGGGAGGAGTTCCTGAGCGCGTTCCAGGAGGAGATGGATGTCAAGCGCCGCCTCGAGCAGGTGCAGGCGGCGCTCGAGGGCGCCACCGAGGACATGGACCTGATGGGGAGGCTCCTCGACGAGCTCGACCTGCTGCAGCGGAGGTCGCAGGACGTGGACCTGGACATGGTCGAGGTCAAGATTCAGAAGCTCATGCCCGGACTCGGGTTCGCGCCGGAGGACGCCGACCGCCTCGTCGCCTCCTTCAGCGGCGGGTGGCAGATGAGGATGTCGCTCGGAAAAATACTTCTTCAGGTATGATATAAAATTTTGATCTTTACATGTAGCAAGTAATGGTTGCAGTGGTAGAGACGTTCAGCTGCTGTGAACCACTGATTGTGAGGAATTTTGATGAGAGGAAATGAGATGGCATTGTGGCAAATTATCGACGGATTTCGATTGAATTGTCGGATTGTTGATGGCAATTGGTTTTAGTTTTAGCTTTTCAAGTACGGTGTACCGTTTTGTGTATATTAACATTGCAATTTTGTTATGTGCAGGATCCTGATTTGCTGCTACTTGATGAGCCCACAAATCATGTCGATTTGGATACCATTGAGTGGCTGGAGGGCTACCTTAAGACGCAAGAGGTGCCGATGGTCATCATATCTCATGACAGGGCTTTCCTTGATCAGCTGTGTACGAAGGTAGTGGAAACTGAATTTGGTGTGTCCAAAACGTACAAGGGCAACTATTCAGAATATGTTCTGGCAAAGGCGGTATTGGTGGAGACTCAGTATGCTGCATGGGAGAAGCAGCAGAAGGAGATTGAGCAGACAAAGGAACTGATAAATAGACTTGGGGCTGGAGTTAACTCAGGGCGTGCTTCGAGCGAGCAGAAGGTAACTACTTGAATTGCATGTTTATCGCTTGCATCATATCAACGTGATTGACCACTGTATTTTCAGCCACTATTTCATTTCATCTATTTTTGGTACATTTCATCTATTTTTGCTTACTCTTTCCTGTGATTACTAACTTCAGTCTTATTTCAAACACTAGAAATTGGAAAAGCTTGAAAAAGAAGGGTTTATTGAGAAACCTTTCCAAAGGAAGCAGTTGAAGATCAGATTTCCTGAGCGTGGGAGAAGCGGTAGAACTGTGCTAACAATAAAGAATCTCCAATTTGGGTTCGGGGATGAGGTCAGCATTATTATATACCAAACTTTTTTTCCTTTTGATTAACAAAGTGTGATATTCTGTACCCCAACTGTTTTAAATATATCCTTGTTTCTTTGGTACTGTGTCCAGACATTGTTCAACAATGCTAATTTAATAGTCGAGAGAGGCGAAAAGATAGCCATTATTGGCCCCAACGGATGTGGGAAGAGCACATTGCTTAAAATTATTTTGGGGATGGAGAAGCCACAAGGAGGTGAAGTGCTTCTTGGGGAGCATAATGTGTTGCCTAACTATTTCGAGCAAAATCAGGTACACCAAATTTCTCAAATGGATATATTCTTTTACAACGACTTTAGTATCATATGGTTGCTAAGTTGTCTCAAGAAAGATCTAGCTACTGGGGGTCATAATCCTATAGAACAACTGCAGCATCCCATCAGCCTTGCATTATTTCATTAGTAAAAATTGATTTTTTTTCCCAATTAGATTCATGGGATGTGATTTTTTCCAGGCAGAAGCTCTCGATTTGGAGAAAACTGTGCTGGATACTGTAGCAGAAGCTGCAGAGGATTGGAAAATTGATGGTATCAAAGGCCTTCTTGGTCGTTGTAACTTCAGGGATGACATGCTGGATAGAAAGGTTCAATTTTTAAGTGGTGGAGAGAAGGTAATGTTCATTTTCACTGAAGTTCTGATTTGCATACGATAGTTTAGTGATCTGTGTACATTTACTCATTCTTTATCTGTTGTTTTCTCAGGCAAGGCTTGCCTTTTGCAAGTTCTTGGTGACTCCATCTACTTTACTGATCTTGGATGAACCAACAAATCACCTTGATATTCCATCAAAAGAAATGCTTGAGGTTGGATGCAGTTCCTTGTTTTTCTGTTGATATTTCTTGAGCATTTCAGTTCTAATGAATGCTTTTGTGTGCATGACAGGAGGCAATATCGGAATACACAGGCACCGTAATAACAGTTTCTCACGATCGGTATTTCGTAAAACAAATTGTTAACAGAGTCATTGAAGTGAAAGATCAAACTATCCAGGACTATCAAGGAGATTACAATGTAAGTTCTCCTGTGATCTTAATAATTTATATTATCTTGCATCCTATACTTGCTTCAAATCCCTGATTGAATTGGAAGTGAAATGTGCTGAACTATTTCTTGCTTATAATAATTCCCTGTAGTTCAGCAACATACTCATTGCATCTATCTACAGTATTCTCTCTAAAAACTACAGTGTTCTCACTTAATGCGGAGTTAAGTGCTTCAACTTTTCTACAAAACTATTAGCTGTTCGCAGGCCAAAGTAGTATGCCAGCAAATTTAGGAATAGTAATGGTATAAATCAAGATATAGATCATATCACAGGCATCACAGCGACAAGCATATGCAGTGTCTGATAATGAATGCAGTGTAAGATAATGAATAAGAAGTCTCCAGTTTAATCAGAAGTTCCCTTTGCTGGTGGCTATTCAGTGATAAAATTAGCAATAAGGCCGTGAATTTTAATCTCAGAACATAGGTACACCAGAAAAAACAAAGCCAGAATGATGATATTCTCTTCTGCATGTTTGTAGTATTATCTTGAAAGGAACCTTGAGGCCAGAGAAAGGGAACTTGCACGTGAGGAAGAGCTTGAGGAGAAAGCCCCCAAAGTAAAAGCCAAGTCAAAAATGTCAAAGGTGAATATCTCTACTGTCTGTTCACAATGCAAACTTGGGTGTGAACTACAATAAATTTGATATGGTTTAGTTTGCCAAACTGATGTTTCCTTTTCCTGAATTGCAATGCAGGCAGAGAAAATTGCCAGAAAGAAACAGAAGATGCAGGCCTTCCAACAAAGCAAGCAAAAATCAAAATCGATGAAAAATGCAAAGAGGTGGAAGTGAGTTGTCATGGTTCCTGATTTATAGTGGCATTCACAGTGCCGTATACCATCCACGACACCGGTGCCAGGTGGGTGCCGGGCGTGCTGTAGTGCTATAATCCGTAATCAACAGTAGTGGTGGTATACATACGTCAGCAAGGAAGTAATCCTAGTAGTAGCATCATACAAGACCACACTCTGTAACTAAGCAGGAAATGATGTGTCCTTGTACATAATGCAGGCAGTTTCTGATGGAGGCATGGTTTATTTTGTAATGAATAGAAATGCCATTTTTTTCTTCCAGCTTTGGCACTCCCACAGAATCACAAATTGTACAATGCAATGCCGCTGCTGTTGAGCAATTCTATTATCATGTAAATCTGTACTAATTGCTACCTACTGAAGTTAAAGGATGCAAACCAGGATGGTACAAGTTTTTTTATCCTGCAGCGATTTGGATTGATGCGTGGTGAGCTGCATGAATAAACTGCAGTCAACTAGCAGTTTCTGCTGTTGGAAATGATTTGTGATGAATAAATTTCGCAGCACATATATTATCAACAATCATAAATATCAGAATGTTTAACAAACAGAACAGAGAACGTAGAAAAGACCTTCAATCAGCACAATGAATCAGTGACCACCAGATTACTTGGCAAGGACAAGGGTGTGAAAATGGTGACACATTTTTTTTTTAAGAAAAGGGAGCTTAAAAAATATATACTCCCATGGTAGAAAAGGTGAAGTAGCTATACAATGCAGTAAAGAACATTACAAATCAGCCAGAGCTGCAACTCCAGGACATAGCATATTACAATTTCATGACGCTCCCATCTCAATTCTCAAATCCTAAGCTCACACATTCATTGCACCGGGCAGGTTTTCAAGCACATGTCAACAATGCAAGCAAACCAAGATTTGCTGACCCTTCCCCTCAAAAAAAAAAATGCTGACCCTTGGAAGGGTGGCAGTTCTGCTAAGGCCAAGCTTTATTTTCAAAAAAAAAAAAAAGGAGGCCAAGCTTCAAGCACGATCAACTGAGATTGAATTTCCGACAAACAAAACCGTTTCAGGTCCAAGGATGATCTGCTGTTCGATCAGCTGATCAGATGGCAACTGAGGAACTGTACAACCACGGTAGTCTATATCATCCTTCACTGCTTCACTAACATGCAAAAATAGGTCTTCCACATCCACAGTCTAGAGCTATTTTCTCAAAGCGATAGCTAAAGAAAGGGAAGCAAGAAAGCAAGCAAGCGCATCCACAGTCCAGAGCTATTTTCTCAAGATTCAGTTCAGTTGATGAAGAGAGCAGGTTAACACAAGATGGTAGAAGTAAGACTCTGAAGGGAAAAACTACTAAAAGCTAAGAAACCAGAAAGCATAGTTTCCTTGGAATGTGGTTCACCAAGAAACACTACAAAAATCTCATGGAGTGAAGAGAGAATCACATGGACGCCTCCTTGAACTATATTTGCATCCATTGCTCCAGATCACAAAAGCAGAAGCAATTGACAAACACTCTAGAGGCTGTGTGGAGCTTGAGCGTAACCTAGATTTGCTCTGCCCATATATCCGCCCCTGCACATCAGTATCCAGATACAGGAATAAGTCAACCTTAAAGAAATCTTAGTCCAGAAGAATCTAAGTGGGATAATAAGCAGATCAAGCAACAAATCCATGTATCGTTTAGCCAAAGTAAGCAAAATAAAGATCAGAAATAAAAATCTCAAGACACTATGTACCAAAACAAGCCTATATAAGCCAGCTAAATATTACAGCTAAGCCTTTGATGAACACCCTAGTAGGAAGTTTGCACATGATTCTCAAAACTAAAGAGATTACAAAATATGAAAATTGTTTTCTGCCAAATGTAACCAATTTTCAGGACAACAATTGACTAACTTATTTTGTTTTTTATTCATACATTAAGTATTAATACTCAAGGGATAAATCCTGAAATTGTTATCTTCAGGATTTTAGGAAGCTACATCATTAATTCATTACAGTTCTCACTGGTTCCACTAGGATTCATAAGTCGAAATTGGAGTACATAAATGTTCACATGCCCAAAAATTATGCTAGGTATCCATAGGTCAAGCTTGCAGTCTCTATATGCAACTTAAGGTCATTTTTTAGTTATTACCATTTTCTTCAACTATACTCTCTTAAGGTCTCGCTCTTTACCCAGTGACTAAGAGCTTACAACTCCTAAGTTGAGCTAATCAATGTAATGCCACTAACCAATAGCAACTGCTGGTAGTTAAATTAGAAGTGCAATTTGACAGACTACAACTCCTAACAAGAATCACCAAAACAGCCACATTCTTGTCAGCAAGAGACGGTTACCATGGGTGCCGTGGAAATCCATCAGGTGCCCAACACTGTGCCTTTCCTCCCCGAGGAGGGATCAGGATCACCGAGGGTGAGGACGGTGGCTTGTACGGCCCAAGCAGCCCCGCACCACCACTTGGTCTACCACAAACCTTTACAGGCGATGGTGCCACTGCTGCTGCAGTTGCCGGGCTCCACACAGCAGTGGCAGTAGCTACTGGGCTCAGTGCAGGAGAAGCTGCCCGGCTGGGGGCGACCGCAGCAGCCGAGCTCCGCGCAGCAGTAGCAGCAGCCGCCGGGCTCAGCACGGCCCCAGCAGACACTAATGCAGAGCTCAGCGAAGCAGCTGCAAGAATCGGGTTCTGCCCGAGAAATGCCGCAGCCTGTGCGGGGTTCTGCGCGTACATTGCAAGGTTCCCCACTCCCGTGGCCACGACGGCATCAAGAACCGGCTGCAGCGCGGATGTCGCGACCGGCGGCGGCGCCATAGCAGCCGAAGCCGCCGTCGGCGCGTTCTTCTTCTTGGCGGGGTCATTGGCGAGCAGGCAATGCAGCGTGCGCCCCTCGAACACGCGGTACGGCTCCTCGATCGCCTTCCTGGCGCCGCCCGCCGCGCGGTACACGAACAGCGCGTACCCGCGCGACCTCCCCGTCTTGGTGTCGAACCCGAACTGCCCGCCCTCGAGCTCCCCGAACCGCGCGAAGAAGGCGCGCAGCCTCTCCGCGCTCGCGTCTGGCGCGACGTTGGTTACGTACACCCGCCTCCTTGCGCCGCCGCCGCCGCCGGATGAGTCAGGGCCGGCTGAGGCGAACTGCGCGGAGACGGGGCGCCCGGATACGACGACGCACGACCCCCGGAGCGCGTGGCGCGGGAGGAGAAGACCACAAAGCCGTAGCCTTTGCAGTGCCCGGAGGTGCGGTCGGCGACGACGTGGCAGTCGGCGATGGGACCAAAGCTGGAGAACGCCGTCTCGAGGGCGGGGCCTTCGGTGTGCGGAGGAAGGCTGTGGACGAAGAGCTGGCGTTGGGGGGGAGGGGGGAGGCGCGCGAGCAGCGCGGGGTCGGCGGCGGCTGCGCCTGCGAGGAACGCGAGGAGACGAGGCTTCGCGTAAGATTCGAGAGGGCGGCGCACGGAGGCTGGCGAGGACGGCGGCGAGCAGTCGGAGCCCGGAGCCGGGGTCCGAGGCGGCTTCTCGGGGTTTCCAGCTTGAGGGTGGAGGTGGAGGGTTGGGAGTGGCGGGGGGGTCTTCGTTCTTGCGGGGTTTCTTGGCCTTCTTTCCCATGGCCAGCCGGGTGGGTCGCCGTCGAGGGGGTGTGACGGCGGAATGGAGGCAGCGTGGCACGGACCCCATCTCACCACTCACCGCCTATGGGCAAGAAACTGCAGCGATAATTAAGATGATATCAGTGCTATGAATACCGATGGCATCAAATCGTCTGGGTGGTGTAGTTGGTTATCACGCTAGTCTCACACACTAGAGGTCCCCAGTTCGAACCTGGGCTCAGACACAGTTGTATCTCTTTTGTTAGAAAATGTCTTTGATTATTTTAATTTTTGCTTATGGAAGTGTACTAATACTAGTAAATTATCCATTCTTTGACCATCGCATGCAAGTCATTTTTATTTTAGTTTGCATACGAGTTAGCTGCTATCACTTTCATTCTTTCAACTCTGACATACTGTTTATGCTACTAGGCTCCCAGTTACAGGCAGAATTATCCAGCATATTTGGCAATTTGAATCACTTAAGTGACAATTCACAGACACAACCTACATTTTTCTCTCGTACCGTATCTTAAAACAAATCAACCATCTCAAAGATCATACCACTAAGTCACTATAGCCCAGCTTCCTGCGGGAGAGTGGGCATTCCATCATAAAACAGAACAATGGATCTATTATTTTTAGTTTTGATTTATAACTTTTAATTGCGGTTTATAGTTTTTAGGTTATTCATGAGAGAGAGAATACGGAGTAACAGAAACTCATGTGCGATTTTGGCCGATATAAGTAAAGTGGCTACAGTGTGTAGTACAATCAACTTGTAGACATCGTCTTGAAAAGATATTCTATTTGAAAACTAGTTACTGTAAAAAAGTCAAAAGTGGTTTTTAGTAGCTGAAAAGAAGGTACCCAACATGACATACATAAAACCTCCTACCTCTGGCCTAAAAAAAATCGTACCTCTACAAAACATTCATCTTGTCAAGACAAGTAGATAACGTGGGTTGAGATCAAACCAACACCCTTGCGACCACCATACTAGGGTCAGAAATTAACAAGTTGAGCATGACACAATCAAGTCCAATTACTTCAGAGCCCACCATACCATGGTCAGATAAGTACCGATGCATCTAACAGCTTATTGCATGACAACACCTTTGCTTCAGTCTTCATTCCCGAGGGAAGAGCACCATACCACGCTTCGACGAGACCATCGGCGAAGGAGAGGAGACCTTGCCGTCCCTCATGTCGTAAGCACATCAAGAACTCGAGCTCTCCTTGTCGTACTAGGTGCGACCCTCATCGGCATTCTCCAAGAGGAAGATGCGATCCCCTGGCGTCTCATATTGAGAAATACACACAGCGCTCTGAAGCCTCGTCGTCGTAGAAGAAGCCCCTGGTCATCCCCAATGGACGCCACCTTGGCCCACGGTAACTACCCAAAGTCGACCTCGAACACCTCAAGCTCATGCTCTCCGGTCCTTCAAGGAACGGCTTCTTAGCTTCCATCTGCAGTACGTACGTCTTCCTGCGCACCATCAGCAACACACCATGCATGCGATTATACCAGGTAGCTAGGTATAACATCTTCCTGATAACAATGCCGCATGTAAACATAAATGGACTGCCAGGAACACCCTTGATGATCCATCGAATTCGAGAAATTAACCAATGGATCACCGGTACTATGGTCTACAGTCAGGAGCGGCGAGCACAAGATGAGCTTGTGCACGGTCAGTTCCTTTGCGTCCTCGGTTGTCATCCAGGCAAGGCCCATCTAATCGACGGACTCATCAGCCTCATGCTGGGGTCCAAGCAAATCCAGAAATAGTCGGCACATGCAGAACCTTGACCTCACCAAGAACAACATGCTCACAAATTGAAGGTCAATTTTGACGTGTTTTGTGCGTTGATGTTGGACGGGACGTCAATGAAAAGAGGCCCGGAAGATGACATCTTGGGGCTAGTGGCAATGGGGGTACTATAGGGTTGCAAGATGTCATCTCGGCATAATTAAGAATGTCAAGGGCACATTGACGTTGGGACAAGAAAAGACCTTGAGTGTTATGAGTGCATGAAATAGCAGATGGCCAAACTAAACGGGAGAGGGCATCGTGGCCAAGGTGACCGAGATGCCGATGCCACAAGGATGCAGAAGTAGTGGATGTTGTGAGGGTGCACGAGGTGGACCGGACTCCATGGAGAGGATAAAGATCATCCGAGCTATTGCACCTGATGATCTCATTTTTGGGTTTGAAGATCCTTCATAGAAAGACCATACAGCTGTTTAACTCAGAGTGTGGTATTACCACCAATTAGAATTGGTACTACCGCACGGCGGTAGTACCGCATGCCAAGATCGGTATTACCAATTTTTAGAGCTTCAAGAAATGTCCACAAATACACTCTCTAAAAAAAATATACCGTAGAAAAATCTGGTACTACCGTCTGTCAGTAGTACCACTCCATGACGACGATATTACCATCGTCCGGTAGTACCACACCCCCCGTGTGGTGCTATCGATTTTCTTGATAGAGATTTCTAAAAATTGATTTTAGATGCATGCATAACTCTTTGTTGATTAAAATGGCACAAAATTAATTCTCAAGCTACTAATCATAATCTCTCTTTATAGTACAGCGTCTGGCCTACAAATCTAGCCTTTTCTCCAAACACCAAGACTAGCAAAATCAAAAGGATCATAAAGCTAAATTTTACCTTTGTCTTGAGCCATATCTACCATTCATCGTCTTTGCATGTCATTGTTGCATTATCATCCGTAATCCGGATTAAACCTTTTAACACATATTAGTCCCGAACACAATATTATCATTAATTACCCAAACTGATTTTTAGAGGCATAAATGCTTTCATGCCCTCCATAGGCCATTGCTGGAGCGCCGCCGCCCCGACCGCCGTTCATGCCGTCACCTCCTATGGCCTCCTGTGATTGTGGCAGCCCATTTATCCAGTCGCCTGTATCGCCCACCTCTCCCCTCTCTGGTGTCGCCGCCCTCCCCTGCTTTTCCTTTTCTTCCCTCCTATGTTCTCTTCTCTCTCTCCAGAATGCCAAAGGGCAAAATTGTCCTTTACAAAATTTTCTCTTGCTTAAATGGCGGTTAACGGAGCAAATAGAAGGAAAAGCTAACGGCGATAATATTTTTTAGAGTTTTTGTGTTTGCGATGATATTTATAAGCTTGGTCTTTTTATAATAGTATTTTACAATTTGTGAACAATTATGATGATATTAAGTATATTAGCTTTATTTTAGGATGATATAAGGATATACAGACGGCGCACACGCCGTAAGTCCTCGCTCAAACCATGATGGTTAGGAAGCTTCCCGGTCACTTTTCGCGCGCGCGACGACCCACCCACCCACCACTGCCCTACCCGAGGGCTGGGCCCACGCGTCATCCTCCGACGCTACACTGCAGTCGCGTCGCAAACGTTTTTCCTGGTCCCGTATATGATATACCTCGCTTCCACGGCTTCCACCCCAAGTCCCTAGCCTCCCTCGTCCTCTCTCGGTTTCACTATCCACGACTCGTCGATTCGATCGACGCGAGCACGAGCAAAAGAGAGGGAGGGAGAAGAGGCTAGGGTTTCGGATGGGAGGGTCGAGAAGGTTCTAGAAGCATCGGGGGCGTTGGAGGGGTTGTTGCTGTTCGCCCCGATGGAGGATCAGGCGTCGAGGGGGTCGTCGGCGTCGTCGCCGCTGATCCCGCCGCCGTCGGAGATCGACCTCGAGGCCGGCGCCGGGGACCAGTTCCAGTGCCGGATCTGCCTCGAGACCGACGGTACGGCTCCAGATTCGCGCGACCCGCCGCCGCTGCGGCCCCGCACCTAATTTCGCCGCGGTTTCTCGCAGGGGGATCTGACCGCTTGTCTCGGTCTGCGTGTGCAGGGAGGGACTTCATCGCTCCGTGCAAGTGCAAGGGGACGTCCAAGTACGTCCACCGCGACTGCCTCGACCACTGGAGGGCCGTCAAGGTAAGCGTTTTCCCCGCTATTTTGGTGCGGGTTTCCGGGTCTTCTCTTGCGTGAAAAATTGCGCGGAATGGTGTTGTCGTCTGTTGGAGAGGTCGGGGTTTTAGCGGCATTCTTCGTAGATAACCGTGAGTCAATTTGTTGCTATCTGAGAGCTAAGAAGCGATGTAATCATGTGATGAATCCATTGACGGTTGCAGCTGTGACTTTCTTGGTTTAGTTTTGTGAATGCGTGGAAGCATTACCTTCTGGATGCGTGATGTGCTTAAATGTACTTGTTGGTGCGATTTGTTGCCGTGTAGTGGTGACTTATTGGATGCGATCATCTAGACAAGTGGAATGTGAGAGATCCGAAATTCGTCCCCTTCAATATTTTAGGTCTATTGGGTGGGGTTGAATTCGCTGCTGATTTCTGTTAGAGTCAACCTGTGTAGATCTTTCTATGTTTGGTTAGTGCTGTATAATGATGTATGGAGTGTAATCTGCGTAATGGGCTAACGGCATCATCTCATGTGTTTGTGAAATTTTGCAACTTTGTTTTCATTCCTATTGAAAATTTGAAATCATCAGGTGTGAAAATTTAGGTTTTCAAAGGTGCATTACATATTTGCATGGTTTTACCGTTACAATCCCTGAAACACAACTCAAATTTCAGTAGGTGCGAGCGTGTTAGACAGAATGCTAAGTGATTTGTGCACATATTTGTATTTGATTCATCAGGATATTAATTCAAAGTAATTTCTTGTTGAAATGTTTGGCTATCTGATAATTTCACTACTTGGATCTACAATTGATGCATGGTATTGTGATTTGGTTGTATCAATATATAGTGCTTCAAAATTTCGTGAATAACTTAATTTGATGATAAAATTTTGGCAATCTGGCATGTTTTTTTGAAATGTTCTTTGTTTTACAAATTTGTGTGAAAACCTTTATCTTGTGTGTATATGTTATGCTGTTTGCCATTTTGATTGTAGATGAGTAACTCCTAATTGGTGACATGGTCCAACTTTGTAGGGAAATTACACAATTGACAGTAGGGCACGCTTATGTGGGTAAATATAAGATAATCATAGCATTAACAAGTCTTTTAGATGAAAACTACGCAAATATTTAAATTTTCATCTTGTTGATGTGCATTTTGGCACTAGAAATCCATTATTTTTTTGGTGAGCCAGTTACATATAATGAAACAAAGATCTCGCACAATCAGATAGAAAAACAAAATTGACATGACATTACTTGAGTTGACTGAAAAGGACATGCTTTTGAAAATACATTCATTAATTTCTGTATTGCCTGAACATTCTGTATATTGTTTTTCACCCTTGTTTTTAAGCTTTCAAGATACAGTTTTCATGGAACTGTAACAGGTAGGTCAATTCTCTTTTTCTTGGCTCACAGCATACCCTTCATTTGAAGGTGTTCCAGGTTGTTAGGTAGATATTTCCAGGTCCAATTCTGGTAGTTGTATTGCAAAGTCTGCTTTCTGTTAGGGTGTTGGAATGCCTGCATCCAATAGGAAGTTGTGCTTGTAGGTAATGGCAGATGAGGTTGGGATGGGGTTGAAGATTGGATAATTCAGATTAGAACACTTAAACATATTACTTTTGGCGCATGGAAATTTTAATAGTTTAGAGTAGAAAGGATACATATTTTTTTCTTTCAACTCTTCAGAAATGTGAAATCTCTTGTGAAACAAATAGTATATAGCAAACCTTTTCCTGTTGTGAATGCAAAAGCATTCAGCGGTTTGCCTGTTTGCATTTTGTTGCCTGAGTTATTTGAAGCTTGCTTTTGTAATGGAACTGTTTGTCTCGCGAGGAAGCTAACCATGCTTGATGCTTCTTATACAGGAGGGATTTGCATTTTCTCATTGCACTACCTGCAAGGCTCCTTATTATTTGAGGGTCCATGTCCACACTGACAGGAAATGGCGAACACTGAAGTTTCGATTCTTTGTTACTAGAGATATATTATTCATCTTTGCTTTAGTCCAGTTTGTAAGTCTCTTGAGACTTTTTTTTTTGTTACTTATCCACTGTTTACATTCTATTGAGTGATAAAGAGTATTTCTTATTCCTTTGTTCAGGTCATCTCTGCATTGGCATATTTGGTACATTTTATTGATGGGTACCAGCAGTATTGGTTGAGGACGGCCTGGGGTTTTGATAATGAAGTTAGTTTTTATTATATATGTGGTAAATCACTTAATCATTTGCATCTTTTGTTATTACTTCTACCTGTTTCGCATGGCTGTTTGATGTAATCATACCCTAATTCTGAGGATTCTCTCTATTGTAGTTCACCATCCATCCTTAGAATTCAATTGCATGGGAGTTATAGATTTTACAAAGTGAGATCTTCAATGAGTTTACACACTGTTTGACAATCCTCAAATCTTATGAGAAAGGACAAAGATTGTAGAAAATAAAATATGAGTAAAGAATTTGTATGTTGAATAGGAAAGAGTGACGTGTCTTTCCCAGTTAGATGCATGCTAATGATTGAAGTGGTCACTTGCAAATTGTGCTGCGGGTGCATTCATTACTTTCTAAGGTTTATGTTGTGACTTATGAGGGACTAATACTAGGGTATTTGTGATCTATATTATGTGCAAAACCTACTGTAGTCACAAACTCTATGGGAACACTACGTTGCTAAGATTTATGATGTACCTTCTGGTGTACATCCTGTTTAAATTCGGAACTTAATTGAGCATTTTTCTTCTGGCTACAGGGGCGTTATTGTTTTTTGCTTTGCTCGGGTTATCGGGATGCTTCATAACTTGTTATGATCGAAGAGTGCGGAATGACTTGGCTCAGCCGTGTCGAGAATTATGTCTTTGTTGCTGCCAACCAGGGTATGCTTCAATTAATTTAGTGACTATATCAATTAGCCGTTAATGCTACATGCTTGGTTTGTTGTACACTCACTTTCCTGGTTTGTTTTCAGGATGTGTGCAGATTGCCATCTTCCTGGCACGCTTTGCATGTGGACCGACTGCACTACATGCTTTGAAGGTTGTGCAACTACGGCTGGGGAGTGCGGTGGTTGCTTGGGAGGCGCTGGGGAAGCAGGGCTACCGTTGCTCCTCATTATGGGCGTAATCGTGCTCGGTCTGTTCACGGTGGTTGGCATCTTCTACAGCGTTCTGGTAGCGACGATGGTAGGCCAGCGGATCTGGCAGCGGCACTACCACATTCTTGCCAAACGAATGCTAACGAAGGTGAGCATCGCTCATTACTCATTACTCATACTTGTTTGTTTCCCCGTCCTCTACTCAAAGTCCTTTTTGGTGTTCTCCAGGAATACGTCGTGGAAGATGTCGATGGCGAGCGCGCGGATTGGTGTCCACCGCCACTCCCTGCGGAGCACGTCCAGCAGCTCAGGTCTCTGGGACTTCTATAGCCCACGCCATCAGGTCAGGCTGATGACCCAGCTGTACAGGAGGCAATACCAAGTCGATGGCATGGCAGGCGTTTCGTGTATCTGCAGCCCAATGTGGCGATACGATATCATTGGTCTTTTTTTGTACATTGTAACAGGGGAATATCTATCTCGAAAACTGACAACACCTTAACACTTTTATACCAAATGAATGATTTACTTCACTGAGCTCAAATCCACTTTATTGTCACGTAGAAGGTTTTACTCAGAAATGGTGATTCGCTGTGCAATGCGCGGCCGTTTTGCCCTTTTGTTCGGTTGATGTACCCAGTACATGAAACAGAATGTATGCGGTATTTCTTCTCGATTCTGCAGTAAAAAAAATATTTTAACCCAAAAAATACAGGCCCAAAGGAGCCCAGCTTCTGCAGGGCCAACTTCAATAACATGCCGGTGTGGGCCTGTTGGGCCTAAGTTTGCTGACGCGAGTATAAAAATTTCAAAATTTTTAAATAATTAATTTTTAATTTGGAATTACATTATTATACCTTTTTTGCAGTTATGGTCATATGTTGCCCAACCGTAGAGTGACACATGACCAAGTCGTCTAACCTTTGGACAACTAACTCCTATCGCCCAACTGTCGGATAGTGCTCATAGTCGTTCAACAGTTAGGCATTTTTTAAAAATAATTATTTAATTAATTTGATAGAAATAATTATGGGGTGGGGTAAATGACAATTAATGTATGTAATATATTTAACAAATCTTGTTTATAAGTTGTATGTTTTTCGAAATAAAAGGGCAGATAATATCGATTGATCCGTTTGTGATTTTTGTAGAATATAAATGGTATGAAATCTGTTGTTGTAATGCGATATATTTTATGAAGAATTTTTTGAGGATAATTAACGTAGTAACGATTAGTAAGTATAAAGGTAATTGATATTAGGATGAAATAGAGAATTCGTACACAAAGGAAGATAAAGTAAAATACGTACACAACAAAAAATACACAAAATAGGAATAAGACCACTACGCGTCACCAGCTACACCACCCGTAGCACCTCCTTCGTCGTCGCCACATCCCACCCCTGGTTGGTGCCTGCCCATATGGGCCTGCTTGTGCTTCCTCGGTGCGGGGTGTCAGCGCCCCGACAAGGTGAGACGGTCAAGAGCCTTACTCATCTGTGCTCCCAACACCTTAGGAGTGGATTGCACCGTGGCTGTGTGGGAATTGACGCACTACTGAGCTGCGACTCAGAAAGCACCTCATTCGGATCCTCTACGAGGTACTCACTCATGTCCACCAAAAAATCTTCATGGGGGATAGCCTAACTCTTGGCCTGTGCGATAGCCCAACTTGTTGAGCTGATTCAAGGGTATATACTTAATGTAGCACATAGCAAATATTTTTGACATAGACTTGGTCTTGCATTTTTTTAATCTAAACCGTTGAATGCAATGCCTTCGTTGCTGCTTAGTACTTTCTTTTTAGTGTATGTTATATCATTTTTTTGAACTGACGATGTTACTCTAAATTTAATGGCAGTGTAATACTAAAACTCAGAAGATTACAATTTACGAGGAGTTCTTGAAAGAACACTAGTTCTGATGAACAATCCCATGTCTACATTTGAACTTCAGCCTATTCTTGTCCATATTGACCTTGAACTGACCACCATACATGCCTCATGCAGGTTAATCAGAATGTGGAAAGCAATGCTGGAATGCCACCACAAACAATTCACCACAATCTCACTGGCGTACCATGTCAAGAGTTCAGCCTCGGTGCACAGACTGGCTTGCCATGACGGAGTCACTCCCCACCGTTGAGCTCACTTATCTCTGATTTTCTTCTTCAGCATCATGTTTGTCTAGTGCCAAGTAACTATCACAACTCAAGTTTGATGTTGTTCATCAGACATGAAGCCCAGCGAAAATCAGGGACAATCCAACGATGAACCAATTTTTTTACAAACAATATGCACCAAATATTTTATCTCACGGAACTTTCACGTTTGAGTATTCTAATATAGTTCAGCAACTTTGTTCACACCAGTTGTCCCAAAGCGAAATCTGACAAAAATTATTTCACAATGAGATCTAAGACTCACTTTTCAACTTATGACTTATGGTTTTCTCAAACAAACAAACAACACAACTTCTTCACCGTCATTTTGAATCAGCTTAACGGAAAGCAAAAGCCATCGGCCGTGACAAAAAAGAATCCACCCTAAATATACATTATTTGCCCATCTATTATTTACTTTATACACTTCATTTTGACTCAGCATTAGATATACGGTAGAAGTTTGGCTGTATACATGAATCCAGTAACTGTATGTACGGATGTACCCTGCTTCATCTCGGTTGTTGGCAGTAGTATGGTAGTTGTACACTGTTATCTAGAAGCCTACGTGGTGGGTATACTGCGCATAGGCCTCCGATTGCAAGCCGATTGGGGCACGGATGACCTGGTCCGGAAGATCAAACGCGTCGACGAGTTCTCGCGCGACAAGCCTCACTTGGTAACTGAGGTAGTCCGTCAGTTTATGGATAGCCTGCAGGCATGAAGGGGAGTACTGTCAGGTTCTGGTTCCAGCGTGAAGTTAAGAGCTGAAATTGCAGTATGAGACAACGAGAGTGACAAGCAGAAACAAACCTTGGCTTTGTTTGGGGCAACATAATCTACATTCCGGTACGTCCCGATGTCTTTCCAGATCCTATCGAGCGCGTAAAGATCGCACACCAGCTTCAGCACTTCCCGTGCTTTTTCATCGGGGCAACTGCATATATGCATCAATGGTGCAGCATCACAAGTCATTGTTGTCACGTTAACTTCACTGGATATAAGTAAAAAAGGACACAAAAGACATCTGAATGCTGAGTAAGCTTTGATGGTTTAACATCAGTTTATTCATCGTGGTTCAGCTAAACAATAAGGTGAGGGAAAAGTCAAGGATATGACTAGCAGAATAATACAATATATAAAGGACTCAGTGCTCTCTGTTATACAGTGATTGGTGGCTTGGTGCTTCAAGAAAGAATTCTACAATTCAAGCACAAAGAATCAGGATCAAAGCTGGGTGGGAGAATGCAATCATGGCAACAGGAGGATTTTTCAATGCTGCACCGACAGCATTGTTGATGCATCTTTCAGGGGAGCAGGTTAGACTTTGCAGTTGATTATTTCAACCAAACAAATCTTAAGAAGAACTAACTTAACAAAATCTAGCTTCTAAAGTATCAAGCTAATAGTAAATAGAAGTAATGCTTATTCATGGTTACAACAGTGTAACTGAGGACTAGCAAAAACACAAATGTTGTAGAAGAATAAACCTTTTCACTGCTTCTATAAACCTCGCTAGGATGACGGACTCAATATGTGACTCTGCAAGTGTGAGCAGATGGTTTAAACATCTATTCCACGCACCAAAACCTCCAAGTGTCTTGATATGCTTCTGGAGTCGAGCAGCAACACTATGCAGTAATCGGGATGTTCGGTACTGAGAAGAAAATTTATCCAATCAGTACAGGAATGTTATCAAATCGGTACTGAGATTATTATGAAGATATGACTCACTCTGAATGCATCGAGCTGGAAGTTAGGATCCCGTAGATGATCTTCCCCTTCCCATCGAGCAGTGACAGGATTAGGCTGGGACAAGTAGGTACTCATGGAGTCTCTCAAGTAGTTCCAGGTGACTGAGAGTGTCCCTCCCTTAAATTTTTTCTGGTATTGCTTCAGGAGATCTCCAGCAACCTACGATACCATGATAAGAGGCACATTAATTGAAGGGAAAATCGCATTGTAGAGGTTGTGCTACTTTACCCACTGAATTTGCATTTAACTTTTCTCAGCTTCTGAACTTGCGTCCATTTACACCTTAGGTCCACTGGGCCGTTTGCTAAGGAAAGCGCTGAATTGGCGTAGCACATGGTTGATGTTGTAGAATCAGGCTCAATCACGTGGGCATAGTGTCGAGTCGGCACAGTGCCTTTTTCTCCCTTGCAGCGCGATAGAGCAGGGGATGGAGGGCGCAGGTGAACAACGGGCTGTCATGGTGGGGCTCCAATGACGCTGTGCGCGTGGTGTGTTCTCAAAGCCTGCAAAGCCGTGCGCAGAAGGAGGAGCGGCTCAAGGAGGCTTTATGGGGACGACATCGGTGAGGTCGACAACGATGAGGAAGACGATTCTTGAGCTTTTCTCTGTTGCTTGAGCTTCGTGCCCTTTTGCTTTGCCAATTCTTGTCATTGGCTTTCTTGTTGTTGCTTTTGCTTCTTCTCGGGTTTCAACGATGTGTTGTGACGCTGGCTTTTGGATTGCGCGCGGACGACGAGACCGATGGCACGTGGATGGAGGAGACCGAACAGCGTGTGATGCGCTCCGGTGCTGGTGTTGTTGCTTTTGCATTGCATGTGGAACGAGGCAAGGCCACGTGAGACACTGTGCTATCTCTCTTCTTGCTGAACTCACTTGTAGCGATATGCGTTTTGACTGAGGAGAGGAGACAGTGCATCTTGGATTTGACGAAAAACATGCCAAATTTTTTCTCTCGAATCCCCTAAACTCTACTCTCCTGCGCTCTGATACTTGTTGCAAGTAAGTGCAGAAAAATAGAGATGAGAGACGAATTTTTTTACATGAAAAACCCTTATGGATAAAAATCACAAGCTCACGAAAGCAAATCACTATAATGAGGAGAGATTACAATGGAGCACTCTTCCTATGAACTATTAAGGTATATATATAGGGTGAGAGAAACGAGTCCCATATGAAGAGAAAACCAAATTAGAGTTGGTTACTACAGATTAACACCACATCTGATACAACCTGCATATGGCCTTGACATCTGTCATTCCACGTCTAGCATGAGTCAATGTGGTGTCCTATACGGACATAGTACAAATTCGGATCAACTTCAACACTCTCCCAAAATTGACCATGTTGTTACCTTCCTTACTTTATTGCGGTCCTATTAGTGCCACTCCCACCGCCGAAGCTTGCTAGATATGCCACTGGCGTTGAGCCATGCCGCCTCTTTCATCTCGACTCCTGGGGAACCGCCGTCCTCGTCATCCTCGCGCCAGGCCGTTTGTGTTACAAGGTATGTTGAATCACATTGAAGCTAAAACCCATCTCCTTCAGTCACCCCTCTCGCCGTAGAGTACCACCATTGTGCTCCTCCCCACTGCCATGGCTACCGCCGTCGTTGGCTCTTCTCTGCCACCCTTGTTGCCAATAGACGACATCCCTAGCATCTCCATGCCAAAGCGATGCTTGTGCACCCCATTCCACAGCCAGAGGTCATCGGATGTGATGACAACGACTTCATCCCCTCCATCCTTCACGTTCTAAAAAATCAAACTCTTTCTTCAGATTGGAGGCAGCTAGGCATCAATTAGATCTTCTTCGGCGGATTCGCCAAGCTAAGGCAAACAAAGCCGTCCGGCAAGTCAGGTGGACTCATTGCCACCTCATGTTGGCCGTTTTCTTCGTCCTCATCAACTCACATAGACAAAAACAGATTCACTGAGCCTAGGAACGTGATGTGCTCGCGTCTTCGTTGGAACTCCACCGTGGAAGCTTGCTGCTGCCCTCACCCTAGCCTCCTCTGCGTCGGTCATGAGAGAGAGGGAGAGGAGAAGTATTGTGCCTTGATCTAGCACTGTGCTACACCAACTCCACGTTTTCCATTAGCAAACGGCCCAATGGACCTACGATGCAAACGAATGCAAATTCAATCTGCTGAGAAAGTAAATGCAAGTTCAGGGGTAAAGTAGCGCAACCCTACAAGTTCAGTAAGCTATAGTACTGTTTTCTCTTAATTGAAGGATAAGTAACTTCATAGTTGTCCTTAGCGATCATCCAAACTTCCCTTTAACCCATAAAATATAATTATGTATGTGTGTTCTTAAGATTATTAATTATGTATGTGTGTTCTTAAGATTATTACTCCTTCAACTATCAGAAAACCTGCCCTACTATGTAGGTCAGTCTGAGATACAAGTCACCACCAGTCGACTTTGTAAAGGATGCTGATTGGTTACCTGCTGCAAAAGAACTGTATTGTCCCCTTCAAATGTTTGAAATATATCATGGTCATTGCGCAGAATACCAAATCGATTTACAGCAGCATAACCATGGCCACCACATGATTCTCGGCATATACTAATAGATTTTGCTGTATACGAAGTTATGTAGGCTTTCAACCCAGATGAAAGAACATGGACATCAGCGGTAACATCCTCATCATTGGTTTTCTTCATTTCCGAGTACTTATCCACCAAATATGCTCTGGCAAAGTGAAATGCATACGACGATGCCAGCATAGGCATTAATTTGTGTTGGTGAGATTGGTAATCCAGCACGCTGATTTCAGGCTGCTTAGGTGGTCCAAATTGGTGACGCAGTAGAGCATATCTAACAGCAATGGTTACTGCAACTTTGAGTACCCCAACAGAACTATATGCAAGAGCGACTCGTCCCCCAACAAGCTCGCCAAGGGTTGCTGCAAATCTTTTGTTAATCGTGGGAATACTGCTTGTGTATTTTCCATCTCGTGCCACATCACCAAATCGGTTCAGAAGATTGTCACGAGGTATCCTAACTGAACAGAACCTCAGCGCACCATTATCTACACCATTTAGGCCTATCTTATGCCCACAATCATTGATCTCAATTCCAGGAAGAACAGCATGGGTTTCAAGGTCCCGTATCGGGACAATAAACGCATGAATGCCCATATCAGCAGGGTCCCCTCCTTTTCCTTGAAGCGGTAAAATTAACCTTGCAAAAACAGTAGCGAATTTTCCATGAACTGCTGCGTTACCAATCCACCACTTAATAGCTCCATCATTTGGGGTATTAATAATGAACTCATCAGTAACTGGATCAAATGTAGCAGTAGTCTGTAGGGCTTGGACATTGGATCCTATTAAAAAGAAAAGGATAGAAATTATGAGGAATCTTTTCAAATTATTGTAAATAGTGTTTCAGGTGCTGGGTCCAAGCAAGCTATGTAATTGAACTGAAGTTTGATGAAATGAAAATCAACCAAATAATAGAGATCAGTAATTGCTGATGAAATAAATAAGGGGAGAATCTAACCATGATGCAGTTCTGTCATTGCAAAGCAGCCTGGATAGTCCAAATTGTCAATTCTGTCGAAGAACTTATCTCTGTGTTTTTTGGTTCCCAGATTTATTATAGAACCTCCCCAGAGACTGCATTAACAAGCAGGTTAAGCTAGTGAATTTCCAACAGTGGACAGACAAGAGAAAACTAGTACATAAAAGAGGTGAATATATAACTTACAAATGTTGTGTTATTGTCCTGCAAAGATCACCAAACTATATAACAAACCACAAAATCGTTTGACACAACCCGTGAGGACCTTTTGAATGAATACATTAAGATATAAAACTGAGAAGATACGACTGCAAAGTTTAGAGTTGTATGAACCACCAAACTAAACTACAGAGTGCACATGCATGTATACTGTAAACAATCCCAAGAAGACTCAAACAGAATTACTGACTACAGAACATGGGCACATAAAAGTGCCGTTGTTGGTTGGAGCTTGACAATAATAATTTGACACGTAATCATCCCTATAGTCAATCAAATGACTAACATCACAAACCAACCAATCAACACAATTGCTATCCAAGAATTAATGTGGCTCGTTACATCGTTTCAATTAAGCATGCCCACATTCGAAAGTTGCAGCAGAAGACCACCATTTATTGATAAACTAGTACAAAAGAGAAAACATATGTACACATAATACTTCAGAAAGTTCATTTTCATAGTCCCTTTCACTCGAAAGCACTTGCCCTCACGAAAGAGTGCAAACGGATCCGGCCGTGGACAGCTATCGATAGATCCAAGCCCCACCCTCACAATGACTATGGTAGGATTCTCATGAATGTGAAAATCCAATAGCAGGCACATCACATGGTCAAGGACAGTACTCACCTCTCATGCTTTGTGTTGCTCACGTTCAAAAGAGTAAAAGTCTTCTTTTGAAAAAACAATTTTTAACATCAGCATCCAGACAAGTATTGCACTATCCTAGTGAGTTACTCATAGCGACAACGATATCAATTGATCCATAAATGAAGTAGATTCTATTATTTCTACGCCATCACATCAGAAATTGTCAAGTCCAGTAAACCAGAAGTTCAATCTAATCAATAATCCCTCGCAACATCAAACACTTATGTAACTAACAACTAACAATCCACATATGGAAGCATCAGCATCGACTGGTGTTATTAGCAGCAGTTAACTAATTAATTAATTACAACACGCAGTAAAAACGCACGCATGCGCGCACGTACTACCTGTACTGGACGCCGAGCTTGATGGCGAGGGAGATGTCGATGCCGCCGACGGCCTCCACGAGGGCGAAGTACGCCTCGGGGTCGGTCTCCATGAGGCTGAGGGGCCGCACCCCGGCCTCCCGCACCAGCGCGGCCATCTGGCGGAAGCAGAGCTCGCGGTGCGCGGCCGTGGGCAGCTCCACAGGCGTCTGGAGCTCCGGCCGCGAGAAGAGGAACTCGTACGCCCGCTCCTGCGTCGCGCGGTGCCGCCCCCGAAGGTAAGCGGCCAGCGCCGCCGCGTCCGCGCCCGCGGCCAGCCGCCTCCCCGCGCACGCCGCGAGGACCAGCGCCTCCGCCCCCTCCAGAGGGGGCGGCACCAAGGGCTCGAGCAGGTGGAGGGATATGCGGCGGAGGCGACGGATCGCCGGCGGCGTGTCGTCGTCGGAGCCGTAGCCGGAGCGGGAGGTGGTGGCCATGGCGAGGCGAGGAGGTGTGCGGGAGTGCGAAAGGAGGCGAACGCGATGGTTGGTGCCGTTATGGTAGGACGTTACTTTAATGGGCACGGGAGGCGAGCCTTACTCTCAAATAGGCCCCTGTCATATTTCGATACTGCATATATACCCTTACGTTGCCACTTTTTGCCGTTTTCCGTACGCGAAGAGGATACACATCTGAAATGGAGTGCAGTAATAATTTCGTGCTTCTTTAGGGGGTTATTTGTTATATTCCTATAGTTAGGAGGCAGGTAGGGGATATGCGATGACGTGTCAAGGAATGGATGGTGATGTGCAGATAAGGTTGTTTTCTCACACGCTATCTCCGTGCTGGCGAGTGTAACTGACAGGTGAGGTCGCGCTATCGCTACACTATAGACCCTACATGTCAGTGAGTACTGACGACATTGGGTAGTACGGTGGGGCTAATGCACCCCCCTTTTCCGTTCGTTATGGGTGAGGACTTTTCGCAGCACGCTTCCGATGTGCGGGTGAGGATGGTGACGCGGGACCCCTCCCTCTGCTTTCCACGAACAAGTCGTCGGTCCTGCTACTCGCTGCTTCGATCGTGTCGTTCCGTCAGATAATGCGTCCGTTTGATCAGGCCGTGCCAATTGGTCTCTTCGACAGACAGAACATTCAAAGCATTTCATTTTGTGCCATCTGAACACTGCACTGAACCTCCACAGTGTCAATGACGCAATGGGAAATAAGTCACTTTGTGCGATGCGTGACACGATCAAACCAGGGGTGGAGCCACGTTCCGGCGAGCGTGGGTGACCGCCAAAGCTCGCCGGCGACAAACCGTGGAGGTCCGCCGCCGCCGGGCAGGGCGCAGGCCGCGGAGGAGTGCGCCGCACAAGGAGGGTCAAATTGAGCTTGCTCAGGCTTTCTAACTTTGCTGGCTTCGTCACTGGATCAAACCTCACAGCATTCAGCTGTACAGATTATATGCACGTACTCGTATTCATCGTTGGACGATAGAAGCTGGATCAAAATGGAGTGTCAGATAGAAGATGAGACCGATGAAACGAAAGGGAAAAAAAACTAAAGCTTGCAATTTGAGAAAATTTTTTGACGGCCGAGTAAACGAAATCTCTCTCTCGACCGGCCCGGCCCATAACTTTGTTGTGCCGGAACGGTCCAATGAGTCCGCTATTTATAGGCTCGGCCGCGCACCGCACAAAGCCCTTGTCCACGCACAAGCTAGGGTTTTTCCTCCGCCGCACGGCACGATCCAGATCTCCACCCTACTCCTTCCGGCGGCGTCGGGTCAGCGTAGCCGGCGGCGAGATGAGGCCGATCCTGATGAAGGGGCACGAACGCCCGCTCACCTTCCTCCGGTACAACCGCGACGGCGACCTGCTCTTCTCCTGCGCCAAGGACCACACTCCCACCGTCTGGTTCGCCGACAACGGCGACCGCCTCGGCACCTACCGCGGCCACAACGGCGCCGTCTGGTCCTGCGACGTCTCCCGCGACTCCACCCGCCTCATCACGGGGAGCGCCGATCAGACCGCCAAGCTCTGGGACGTGCAGTCGGGCCAGGAGCTCTTCACCTTCCGCTTCGACGCCCCCGCGCGCTCCGTCGAGTTCGCCATCGGCGACGCGCTCGCGGTCATCACCACCGACAACTTCATGGGGAACGCGCCCACCGCCCAGGTCAAGCGCATCGCCGAGGACCCCGACGACCGTACGGCTCCTTCCCCCTCGTCACCTCTTCCGTTTGGGAGTTTATATTATGTAGAGTTTTTAAGGCGCGTTTTGGTTTGCAGAGACGGAGGAGTCGTTGCTCGTCATCACTGGCATCCAGGGGAGGATCAACAGGGCCGTGTGGGGGCCGCTGAACAGGACCATCATCACCGCCGGTGAGGACGCCACCATACGCATATGGGACTCGGAGGTTAGCACACATTTCCATATCTGCACATAGTTCTACTTAGTTCCTACTGAACTCTAGTACTAGGGTGCCTGGTGCTTGCTAGGTATGTGAAAATTTGCTTATAGATATGGAATTGTAGTGGTATTGCAGTGTCAAGTATGAATGCTGATGTAGTGGTATTGTATTTTCTGGTTAGAAATTCGCATGGGATCTCAGTTACCTTGGTTGTTATGTATTCAGGCCACTTAGATTTTTCTATTGCTAACAACACAATGAATTAAGACAACAAACAACTAATATTTGTAGAACTGGCCGCAGATTCCTTGCAGCTTGGTCCAAACTTACTCTACAAACTTATTGCCAAGGAGGCAATGCTAATTTGTGTTAGTATGTTTACTATGTGTTGCACGGAATAAAGGAGTTAAAAGGATAGCCCCTCGAAACAAAATTTTACCTCATTGTTAAGCATGCCAGTTATTTAATTCCATAAAAATGAACAGGTTCTCTTAAAATCAATTTATCATGGGATGCTTTTACATCCTGTTTTATTTTGACATGTAGACTGGAAAACTGCTGAAGGAGTCAGACAAGGAAAATGGACATCAGAAAGCAATTACTTCACTGTCTAAATCTGTAGACTGGTCGCATTTCCTTACAGGTTCCCTCGATAAATCTGCTAAGGTGATATTTTGTTGAAGTTGCTATCGTTATGAACTTATGATGCGTCAGTACTTTACACTGCATTTATATTTATTTTTTCTGACATATGCATTTACTATCTGGTTAGCTTTGGGATACAAGAACACTGACCCTGATCAAGACGTACGTCACGGAGCGACCTGTTAATGCTGTTGACATTTCTCCTCTTCTTCATCATGTATGTTCATATATCATAGACTTTGTTCTTATCTATGCCCATGTTCTTGTTGCCGTGAGCAGTTCTATATACATTTTCGCTCAAAAACACATGGTTATGTCTTAAATTATGTCTTAGTTACATAAGCATATGGTTTCCGTGTTTAAACGAGCTGGAAATAACTACAGCCTTCTACTGTGGTGTCTTTTGCTATTTTGGCAATGGGCCTTTTGATTAATTTGTGAAGTTAGATAGGACCATCTGTGCATTCATATGTTCTGGTTTGGGGTGCCATTTATTGGTCCATGCCATCTAAAGTTAGCTTTGATAAGGCGATTTTTCTCAAAGAGAGTAAACAACAATTCCTTCACATGAACAATTTGCAAACGGCAAATGATCATAGAGCTGGTAGCGCAAAATAGATTTGTGCCCTGTGTAGTGCATTTCTGTGTGTCCATGGATTAAGGCTGTGATTCTGATTTTATTGAAGGAGTGTTATCAGCTGTCTAAAAGATGTATTGGTGTCCCACTAGGAACTAGACTACTTATACAGTTATACATGTGTGATGTTGAGCTAGGTGGTACAATATATGCTCATGGTGCATTTCATTAGTTCTAGTTAATTAATATTTTCTTATCATATGTATTCCAATTTTTAGTTACATAAAGTTTCTTTTTCCTGTTATTAGGTGGTTATTGGAGGTGGTCAGGATGCGATGAATGTGACTATGACCGACCGTCGTGCGGGTAAATTTGAGGCCAAATTCTTTCACAAGGTATTCTTTTGTAGTTATAATAATCTCTTTCCTATGGTTTACTGAGAAACACACTGTAGTTTTTTTCCTGGGAAGTTAGTTTCTGTAAGCAAATTATATTTTGAACAGTTCGGAAATAAGACTTTGCTATTTCTTTTAGATTTTGCAAGAGGAGATTGGTGGTGTTAAAGGCCATTTTGGACCAATTAATGCATTGGCATTTAATCCTGATGGGCGGAGGTGAGATTCTTATTCCAGCAGTGTTGTGTATTTATATCAATGTTTCTATGTCTACAGTTTGCCACTGCACTTCACTTTATGTTCAGGATAATATGCATGTACTTCATATTTCTTTGTGGTTATCTGCTCAATGATTAAGCCATGTCAAAATCATGGCACTATACGCTATTCTGAGTCACATTAGGATGCCATAAACTTTATGAGAGCAGATGTTTATATTGATTTTCCTTTAGCTTTTTATATATATCTTTTCAAACTGTGTATCAGTTAAAGTTTCTCGGGGCATTTCTCTCCATTTTGTGACATCTGGTTTCTACTTCTGGCTCACTTTAGGGTAATAAATGAATCACCGTTTCTCTTTTAACTCACCCTTTCTCTATCTTCTTAATTGTTGATATAAGTATTTTGTTTTGGCTTTTCTTTAAACATTTATTCACCTTTGTGTATGTGTTCATGACATGTAGTCTCCATCGAGTTATGATGCTATTTCTTTCTATATTTCATCCTTTTCATGCGCTTTGTTCTTGTCAAATTTTGTCTGTATGTAGCTCAGTGATTACAGCCAATTACATTGGCAATATACGCTATACTGACCTTGTTTTGATGAGAAGTTAGAATATGAGAGCTACATATTGTTTAAAATTTATTTTCAAGTACCTGACCTGTAACTGTACCAATGAATCGTGCTTATCACATTCTGATTAGTACACATTTTTTAAGCTTTTTTGTATATGACGGTTTAGGTAGCTCAGTGATTTCAACCAATCACTTTGGTTATATATCTGATTGCAGCTGTTGAAAAATATGATTTATGAGAGCTACCTTGCTTCCTTTCAACATCCACAAAGCATTGTAGGAAGAAACATAGGAAGCTGGCACCCTCAGAAATTCATAATAGGTTTATGCTAAAGCAGGCTGTTTCTTATTTTTGATTCATTGTATATGCAAAAGATGGTGGCTTCATGTTTACTGCCAGTGTATTTTCCATTGAGAGCTGGCATTGTTTTCTCCTAAAGCCAGGTAGTTTTATAGAATAGTAATTTTTTTGAAGGAATGTTATAGAACTTGTGGAGGTTCCATTGATGAAAGTTTGTACTTTGTGCCACTTGATTTTTCTTGGTTTAGTGAGTACTTAGCGGATTATCTAGCAATTGTCTCACTTCGATGATATGGCAGCTCAATGATTATTGCCAATCAGATTTGGCTATATACGCTATTCTGATTTCTGTTGTTGAAAAATAAATTTATGAGAGCTACTTTAGCTTCCTCCAACAGCCTTTTGTTTGTTTTACCTATTTGGGTTTCATTGTGTTGCAAGGAATTAGATAATAAAATTTTCTTTCTTTTGGGATGCCTAACTTATTGTACCAAGTTATGTTTGTTGAGGAAGTGTTTTTGTTTTGAACTTCCGTACTTCTGTTCTTTGCTGAAATCTAATTCTGTTAATCTTGTTTGCTATGTAAAAATAGCTTTTCGAGTGGTGGTGAAGATGGATATGTAAGGCTGCACCATTTTGATTCTGACTACTTCAACATCAAGATTTAACTCAAAAGTTTACACATTTCTCTGAGGTAAGACTTCCTTTGGCAGCAAAGCATGATGACTGCATATTTGTTAAGGAATTTTGTCACCAGTTTTGTTCTCACCACCTATTGCTATACTCAGGTAGTTGAAGTGTTTATTGCTAACAAGCTGTTATTGATTAAATAATAGAAACAGATACAATGAAATTATCTATGTTTTTCCATTCTTGGTAGTGTTGTGTAAGAATATGGCTGGCCTTGTTTGATACGTTTAGGTGGTAAAAGAAAGAATATTCTTTACGAGATGGTATAGATGTCTAGGAGATTTGGATTGCTACATTTGCTGTAACATATATTGACTTGTTTGCAATGCAATCGTGTACTATATATGATACATTTGCCACTGGCAATCACTTGAGCTGAATTGAAATGGTGACCCATTATATGATCATATTGACAGTTACATCTTACATTTGAATTTAGACCGTATCACTTGTCCTAAACGGTCCTATTTTCAGGCTGGCATTTGAGAGATCCGAACCGGGGGCTGGGAGAAGTAATTTTTGGCTCAGTTGGCGCCTCCAACCGAGTGGAGACGATCTGCGCAGATTTTAGCAACCGATGGTGTATTGCTTGTCGGACATTGTTGTTGCAGCACTGGACAACCAGATTTGCAGATGCATGAGAACTTCTGTACATTCAGCAACCGGAAGCTCCTTAAATTGCAGTGTTCGCTTAATTTTTTCATCAGTCATGTTCTATTTGATGCTCCATTCTGTTTCCATCTGTGTCCCGCTGTGCCTTTGTTCAGTGATTTATATATTACGAGTAGATGCTTTGCTCTACCGGGTGCTTTCAACATGTGTCGGATCACATGCGGAGTAGCTTCGTTGTCACTGAAGGCACGAGGCTGTTCTTCCACAATCTTTCGCATAATAACGTGACCCGACTGACGTATTCGCATGCACTCTACCACTACTAAATGTGTCACGAGAGGAGAAGCCGGGATTGATGCATGACCCAACGGATACATTATCTTGTCTTTTACATGAACGTACAATTACGGCATGGCCAAAGAACACGTCTGGCAAGTTACAATTAGGCATACTGATACGGCATGACCAAACAACCTTACAAGTGACAAATGACAATACAGCAACATACTGATGTGGCATGACCAAACGGACACATTACTTGGGCAGTCTCGAAAAGCGAGACGGTGTTTACATTATGACCAAACAAATACAACATTTGACAGTCCTGCGAATAGCATGGCATGATCACCAAACAGACGCATTACATGACAAACCTGCCAAATGGGCTCCTGGAGCTCGCTTGGCGCATCAGACCCGGCCCGAAATGGCACATTTCTAATCGGTAGGGCGGCTGCGGCCGTCGGGCCGGCGTCCGTGATGAGCGCAGAGCCGCCGTATTTAGCATCGCCGCCGACCGGCAGAAAAGACGCTTATACCTCAAGGGGCGTGCGCGCGACGCAACACGCACGCCCGCCCGCATAATTGAAAAATAGCCGCTTTTCTAGCAGTTGGGGTAAAAATTCGAGAAAATAGCAAAAATTTAGAAAAATCTGAAATGTTTTCTATAAATAGGTGGGCATCCGGCCTCCATTCTCCACACCTCAAATCTCACTCTCCTCTAGTTTAATTTGTTGCTATTATTTGTTGGTTTAATAGGAAGTTAATCATTCTTTACTATTTTAATTTACAGTTGATTTAAAGGAGAACTACGATTTTGAACTCTCCGAATTCGGCCTCTCGGCGGAGGATATGCAACCGTTTCCACAAGCATATCCATCTGAAAATGCCGAAGAAACGATGGCCCCGGGAGCGCAGGGTCCAATCGATCCATCTTCTGCTGGCTCAACGAGTGCATCCACGACTCAAAGCACGGGTGCAAAAAGATCAAGAGCTAGTACATAATATTGTTGAAATTGCAACTCACCTAAAGGCTTTTGAACATAATCATATACTACGGGATGCTGTAGGTGCCATGAAAATTAAGTTTTTAAAATATTGGAGAGAAACTCCTATTTTATATGCATTCGCTTTTATTTTGGATCCTAAGGCCAAACTCCAAGGATTTACGAATGTTTTACAAATTTTAAGTGAGGCTACCGATTTAGACTATTCTTCATACTTTACATTAGTTAAGAATAAATTATATGAGGTATATGATAAATATGAAAATAAGTTTGGATCTGTGCGTTTGGAAAGACCCAGAGTCCCTAGCACCTCTAGGGGCTATGCAATGGGGCAAGATTTTTGGTTCTTCGTCTAGTTCTCGTGCGGTACACATCGGTTAGGAGGAGGAAGGCGACAAAGCACGGAGACCTATCAAGCTATCTCAACGATGATAGCGTCGATTTGGCGAGGAGTTGAACATCCTCTCATGGTGGCAAGCCCAAAGGTGTCATATCCAAAGCTATCCATATTAGCGCGGGATGTGTTGTCCATGTATCTCGATCTTCTCAGTCGATTGATCTTTCCGAAGAATAATCGAGGAGCGACGAACAAGTCATCCAACGAGATGGTCGAAGTACTTATGACCAAAAGACTCGGGAACAAGTGAATCAAGACTCCAACATCTCGAGAAAATAAAGATTTAGAAGAATCTTTTGAGAATTTGTATTTAGATAGCAATGAATAGGATTTTCAATATTTTTCTTCACATATAGTCACTAATGAGCTTTATAGGTTGTACTCTTTTTCTTTACCAAGGTTTTCTCAAATTGAGTTTTACTTGGTAAAATTTTTAATGAGGCAACCATCTCATGTAATTTAATAAGTTAATAAAGCTCATTATGTCATTGCAAATATTTATTTTTATGATTAGCAATGTCTATAAATTTCTATATTTTTGAATTTTTCTAAATTTTTACAATTTTTTTACAATTTTCTTATTTTTCTACAATTTTCTTATTTTTGCTTTTTTACTAAACGGGTTAGCAAGGACCGTTTAGCCTTAACTGGGCGGCAACGTGCGTTAGCCGCAACGCGACGGAGCTTTAACGGGCGTGCCTAAGCGGCCGTTCGCCGTGCGGCGACGCGGCCACCAGCTTTATTACATGACGATCTGGAATCATGACCCACTTGCGCCTGGAGCTCGCTTATCTGTGCGCGACCCACGTCCAATGCGCAGCTCCTTGATCTTGGGTGGGCCCATTTGGACACTAGCTTGCACAGCCGTCCATCGGGAAATAAACGGTCCAGATCACGATCGCGGCTAGCATCGACGGCCTGCATTCGCCCCTCGAAAGCGGATTTCGATCTGGATCGCTTGAGTTGAGCTTCTCTTCCAAAGAGGAGCAGCAGGAGACGAGAGGAAGCTGGAGAGATGCCCCCTCGCCATCGCCGTGGCCTCCGACGCCTCCCCAAGCTCCCACCTCTCTCCCACCACCGCCTCAGCTCCACCTCCCGCTCCCGCCCCCCATGCTGCCTCCAACGTCTCCTCCCCCGGCGACCGTGACCCCTGCGCGCTCGCTCCCGACGACGCCATCGCCGCGCTCTCCTCCCTCGCGGACTCCGCCAGCTCCGCGGCCGCGCTCGCGCTCTCACGACGCCTCGCGTACCGCCCCGACCTGCGCCGCCTCATGCGTCTCTACGTCACTGCCGCGACCACCTTCGTCGCGAGGGGCACCCTCCCCATGGCGCACGAGGCCATGCGCCGCATGGTCGCCGCCTTCGCCGAGGCAGGGCGGCTCCCGGAAGCCGCCGACATGGTTCTCGAGATGCGGAGCCACGGGCTCTCGCTCTGCGTCGAGACGGCGAGCTGGGTGCTCAGCGTCAGTCCGGGAGCTTCGCCTACGCGCGCAAGGTGTTCGACGGAATGCTGACGCGGGGCGGGGTGTGCCCCGACGCGCGAAGCTTCCGGTTGTTGGTCGTGGGATGCTGCAGGGAAGGGCGGGTGGATGATGTTGACGCCTTGCTGACGGCAATGTGGGGGCAGTGGTTCTGCCTGGATAACGCGATGTGCACGGTGGTTGTGCGCGTTCTGCCAGAAGGGTCGGTTCAAGGATGTGTCTGAGTTGTTCAGGAGGATGTTGGAGATGGGAATGCCACCGAACGTGGTGAATTGCACTCCATGGATTGATGCTCTGTGTAACAGAGGGTACGCAAAGCAGGCGTTCCATGTACTGTGGTCTGGGGAGATGGTTGGGAAAGGGTTGAAGCCGAATGTATACACGCAAACGTCATTGATCAACGGGCTCTGCAAGATTGGGTGGACGGAGCGGGCGTTCCGGCTTTTCTTGAAGCTTATCAAGCGTAGCTCATACAAGCCGAATGCGCAGTCGTACACTGTCATGATTGGAGTAAGGTGGGGAATTGCCTCCCCATCTCCTCTATATTATGGCCTCTGGGGCACTTGTAAGGGGATCTCATTCATCGACGATGAACTACTCCCTCTCCTCTCTCATTTTCGGCTTCCTCCATTGCTTGGTCCTCTCATGACAAAGGGTATGAGAATACCCACTGTTTACCATTAATGCTACAACAGGTGCCAAACACAAACACAAACACTATACTAATTGGTGGGCACTGCATACGAGGCAGCTCTGATCATGCCTTTGAGCTGATGAATAAGATGGCGCAGGAAGGCTTTCTGCCCAATATTTGCTCATACAATGCTGTCATTGATGGTCTCTGCAAGAAAGGAGAGATTCAAGATGCTTACATGGTGCTCCGGATGGCCACTAGTCAGGGACTCTGGCTTGATAAGGTTACATATACTATACTGATAACTGAGCACTGCAAACAAGGCCACATAACGTATGCTCTGGATTTGTTCAACCGGATGGCAGAAAATGGTTGCCATCCTGATATAGACACATACACCACCGTCATTGCTACATATTGCCAGCAGAGGCAAATGGAAGAAAACCAATAAGCTGTTTGACGAGTGCCTTGCGAAAGGATTAGTGCCAACCAAGCAAACTTATACCTCAATGATTGCAGGATACTGTAAAGTAGGCAAATTGACCTCGGCTTTGAGGGTTTCTGAGAGGATGGTTCAAAATGGATGCCTTGCTGATTCTGTAACTTATGGTGCCCTAATAAATGGGCTCTGCAAGGAATCGAGGCTAGAGGAAGCAAGGGCATTATATGAGGCAATGCTTGATAAACGTTTGGTGGCATGCGAAGTAACTCGTGTCACTTTATCTTTTGAATATTGCAGGAAGGAGATGACAAGCATTGCTGTATCGATCTTGGATGGATTGGACAAATGACAATGGACTCATACAGCAAATGTACTGGTTAGAAAGCTCAGTGCTGTGGGAAATGTGGATGCTGCAAGTCTTTTCCTTAAAAAGTTTTGGATGAGGATTGTGCTGTTGACCATGTAACTTATACTGGCTTCACCTATTCATGCTATTGCAACAAAAGATACGCCCTAGCTTCTGAAATATCTGAAAAGATCTCCAAAAGAATCCCTAGCTTTCATGAAAAGGATGCTCCGGGGCCAGCCATTCCTTGATTAGGAAGAGTGATCCAATGGCTTCTACTGATACAGAAGAGAAATTTTACAGCAGGTGCTCAGGCTGGGTTCGGTTTGGCTTACAAGTGGTTTATACTTGTACTACCTACAGTAATTAGTTTTTAAACGGTGCGTTTTTTTAAGATGGGTTAATAGGAAGATTGTAGTAAAAACAGTGTATGAGTGTAACTATACCGGCCAAAATAGCATACGACTATTTTTCTATACGTAATACCTCTCGAACAACCAGAATTCAAATATTTAAGGTATAAGCCATAAACTATCAACTCAAAAGAACTCACTCAATGTGCTCTCGCTGCTGCCATATTAATCAAATGGTGATAAAATTGTTAGATTTGTATTATTAGATATGTAATTTTTCTATTATATAAGAAGTTACTTGCATATATGTAATACCTGTACTTGTGTATATATTAGCCCATTGATACACACACACATACATTGGCCTATTGGCCTTATGATGAATACAAACACTATTTATAACATGATATCAGAGCACACTTAGGGTTCTTCGTTGAGCTGCCACCGCCGCCGGTTCATCTTTTCTTGTCACCCCCATAGTCACCACACCTCCATTACAGCTTTTGGCCTCTCCAGTGCCTTCTTCACCGTCGGCGCCTCCTTCACCCTATCCGGATGTTTCTCCTGACCTTGTTACTTCTTATCCCCTCTACTACATTCATTGTCCGTGAGTTGAGAATTCTTTTGATGCGTCATTTTCTTCTGATGGGTCATCTTCTTTGGTCTCTTCTCGATATACTCTTCGTGATCGTCAGTCTATTTGGCCCTCTGAGCGCTTTAGTTTTGCTGCCGCTTCTTTTGCCGAACGACTTCTTATCGTGATGCTATTGTTCATCAGTAGTGGCAGCATGCGATAGCATAGGAGATCTCTTTACGGCCTTAGGCAAGCTTCTCGTGCCTAGTTTGATTATTTCTCTTTTGTTGTCACTGCGTTTGGTTTCTCTGTTAGTACTCATGATTCTACTGTTTTTATTCACATTTTTTGTGGTCGGACGCTTCTTTTTCTATATGTTGATGATATGATCATTATTAGAGATGATTCTTAGTACATCTCTTTTGTCAAGGAGCGTCTTAGTGAATAGTTTCTTATGTCTGATCGTAGTTTTTTTTGCTACTTTCTTGGGATTGAGGTTATTTATATATTTGAGGGCTTCTACATGTCCTAAGAAAAGTATATTTAAGATATTCTTGATCATTCTTCTCTTAGTGATAAGCGCACAGTCGAGACTTCTATAGAGTTTAATGTTTATCTTCGATCCACTGATAGTGAGCCTCTTACTGATCTTACTCGCTATTATCATCTTGTTAGGAGTCTTATTTATCTTGATGTCACTCGTCCTGACATTTCATACCCTGTGCAAATCTTAAATCAGCTTGTTTTACTCTTACTTAGCTCCACTATAGTCATATTCTTCGTGTTCTACGATATCTTCGTAAAACCATCACTCGTCTCTCTTTTCTCTCGTTTTAGCTCTTTACAGCTTCAGACATATTCTAATGCCACTTGGGCTAGTGATCACTCTGATCGCCGATCTCTCTCTACTTATTGTGTTTTTTTGGTGGTTCTCTCATTGCTTGGAAAACTAAGAAGCAGATAGTAGTTTCTCATTTGAGTGCTGAGGCTGAGTTGCGAGCTATGATTTTGTTGACTGTGGAGGTTACTTAGCTACGGTGATTACTTGAGGATTTTGATGCTTCTATTTCTGCACTGACTCCTCTTTTATTTGACAGTACATGTGCTATTAGCATTGCTAAAGATCCGATTAAGCATGAACTTACAAAGTATATTGGTGTTGATACTTCCTATATGCGGACACAGGTGGAGGATCAGGTTGTTGCTCTTCAGTATGTGTTTTCAACATTTTAGTTGGCAGACTTCTTTACGAAGGTATGAACGAGCCCAATATATCTTCTATCTCTCCAAACTTCGTGTTGATCCGTAAGTTTGAGGGGGATGTTAAATGTGTATTATTACCTGCGTATTTTTTCTGTTGTATAAAGGGTTACCACACACACACACACACCCCATAATTTTTAGCGTATTTTATAAATACTTTCATATACGTACATAAAAAGAAGTATGTCTAAAAAAGGTACATACCACCTAGATGATCTTAAATACTCGTATATTATACGTACATACTCTCTATTATGTGAGATACTCCCTACGTTGTGAGATACGATATAGGGTGTAATTACACCGGTGTAGAAAACAGCTTCTATATATATATATATATATATATATATATATATATATATATATATATATATATATATATATATATATATATATATATATCATCTATGTGGTATGAACTATTTTTAGAAGTGGTATGTACATTTTTTTAGACATACTCCTTTTTCTGTACGTATATGAAGGTATTTACAAAATACGCTAAAAACTATAGATTTTCTTACAATTTTTTCATGTGGTTCACATTGAAGTATCTTATAATTAGTATATGAGTATATCCAAAGTGATAAATGAGTATTTTAAGTTTGTTTAGGTGGTATATTAGAGGTGGGTGTAACTATACAGGGTATAGAAAGTATTTTTAGACACACACACACACACACACACACACACACACACACACACACACACACACACACACACACACACACACACATATATATATATATATATATATATATATATATATATATATATATATATATATATATATATTGCCCTATTGGCCTCATGATGAATACAAGCACTATTCATAACAAAAATGATATGCTTTTCTTATTTATGCCATGACTCCTATATAAAGTTTTTCCATTAATAGTTGGTCAAAATTTTGCTCTTGCATAGTCACTAGTTTTATAAAATCTCTAGTCCAAGGTCTACATGACCTGACTTTCTTCAGTGGACTTGGAGAATTGCTTGAAGACGGGAATGGCGTCTGGTTTGCATAAACTCTGTGAGAAGAAAGAAGGTCAGTTGTGGATATGTTGGAGAAACCGTGCTAGCTCAGTACTTCAATAGTATTTTAGTATGAATCTAGTGTTAATTCGTCTGACACACATTCTTGTATCCTTTACCATTCTGAATGTTTGTGTTCGTATAGGTGAACAAGGGCCTGTTTGATATGGCTGTGGCTTTTGGTTTTTGGCTGAAATGTTTGAATTTTAGCTGTTTGCGACAAAACTTACGGATAGAGAAATAATCGCTTACGATTTTGGATTATACAGATGTTGAGGTTTTAATGTGTACTACAATTAACTTGTAGACTCCATCTTAAAAAAATACTTCATTTAAAAGTTAGGTACTGTAACAAAAGCTAAAAGCCGCTTTTAGAAGCCGAAAAGAACAGACCCCAAGTCTCGCTTGAATACTTTGGAGATATTCAAGCTAACAAAATCCATCTGTGTGTTGTATGTAGGTCATTTCTTTACCAACTATTCCTGGTTCTCAAGAACAAATTTGATCGACAGGTTATACTTTCTCTACAATCTGAAGGTTGTGACGTGCAGATGGTTAACGAATTTGATTCTATGATTATTCTACCAGTGTAGATAAGATAGTCTCTATACTGTTGTAATAAAATATGTGTTTTTCCATTATCATATGGCCAAACTCCAGTCTGTCTCAATTTTCCTTCAGAAAAATCTTCTAATAAGTATGAAGGTCATGGAATTTATTCTTACTCATTTTACATTTGCCATAAACCATAGCTGTTAGCTTTTCACTTCTTGATTGGATATCTTCATAGCATAATTTTTTCTTTCATAGCTTCCTTGCTTCTTATTCTATATTACTTACAGGAAAGTTGTTTTAGGATATTTGTGTTTATAAATTGCAATATGATTCATTTAACATAGTTGTGCTGCAGATTTGAAACCTTACACAATACACATCATAGTTTCTACTGATCTTTGTTCTACTTTTTGGAGACCTAATTATTGTTATTTGAACCTTGCTCATTGTTATTGTTGGCTGCCTTCAGTGGTTCTAAAACTATTCCAGATATGGCAACAGTTGGGCTGCAGATGGCTGGGTGTTGTTTCCTGTAAGACGGGCTCTTACCTTAACCCCTAATATCAAGCTGGTTGGAGATCAGCAAATTTCCTGCAAAAACTGGGAACTGGCTAGTTGTATTAACCCATTACAAGTAATATTATGAAAAAATGTCTTTAGGTGAAAGAGCAACCTGAAAACTGACCAAAGCTGATGAGGGTGCTCATAACTTGAAGAAATTCGTGCCCAGTTAGCAAAATCTCAGTGCTTGCTTGTATTTCAGGGAACTGGTGGTGAATAGGCAGTTATGTTCATTATTGAATGTGAGCTGCCCCGATGGTTGGTGACTGAAGATGTCTTTCTTATTTCTTTACCTCATTTTATGGGTTCTCATTGAACATGTTTGATTTCAAGCTCCATATGATCATTGCTTGTATCTACACATGTATGATCCATTGTCTAATATCTTAAGTTATCTTTGCTAGTTTTATCTTTATTGATGGTTAGCTTCGTTGCTCATGTCACCCTTACAACTCTTATTAAAAAATTACTGTTCATTCAGTTTTTTTCTGTGGGAAAGGAAACCGGGAATTGCTTGAGATAACACATTTTTGTGCAGAAGTTTTCTTTAGGTCATTGTTGTTCAGCTTACATATTTGTAGTCAGGATTTTGAAAACTGTAACCAGCCCTAAAGCAGCCACCAGCATGGTTCTGGAAACCAGGCGGTTTTGAGCTGGTTTCCGGGGAAAAACTGCCGGTTTGTTTCGCTAATTTTGAATTTGAGTTTTTTTTCAACATTTTACGTTTGGGGCATATCTAATAAGCGATAATATACACTAATCAGAGAATTTCATGTGTAAAATGACAGAGTTACCAAGTAAGATAGAATACATTAGCTAAAACACTGTCATATCAAATGGATAATAGTCTATAGTCTATATATACACATATGACGGTGAAGGTCTGAACTAGATGTAGCTGAACACCACTGTGTTCACAGCATACAGATTAGATACAGTTACGCAAATTATTATGTAATGATTCTATAGACTATTCCTAATAGACAACATCTATAAAAGGTACTTCTGATGTTTCGTTTTACCCTTTCTGCTAAAGAAACAAGTGAAAATCATGTTACATTTTGATGATCTTGCAGCTCATCTACCACCAGACAGCTCAATTGCTTCCTGGATGTTGAGCGACTCCTCACTGAAGCTGAACAACCTGTGCTGCTGCCTCATCTCATACTGCTGCCGGCGGGTAAGCTCAGCTAGCTGCCATTCCTCCCACCGATCTGCCGGGACAACGTCTCCTTCCAGCATCTGCACAACTTCTGACATCGCAGGGCGGTGATCAGGGTCCATGTGGGTGCAGAGGAGTGCCATCTGGATAATCTTCACCAGCTCTTCGAGGTCATATGCACAGTCTAGATTGCGGTCCACGATGTCTTCATATCGTCCTTCTTGCATCAACAGTTTCACCTTCACATTAATCAACCAGTCAATCTCATCTGAGTCAACTATGTGACTTTGTGGACATGAGGCAACATTTTACCAGAAAATGCAAGGAGATGTCATTGTTCATACCACAAGTCAAAACATCTTTCATGGTCATACTGGTACCTAACGACTACCCGTAGTAATTACTAAGGTGAGCAACACTGACCGCTGAGACCTCAACATGCTTCTGTGACTCCAGTTTCATAAGCTATCAGTAACATCATGCAATCTAATATTTACTTTTGAGTACTTATTGTAAATATGAATGAAGCTTAAATGTATTGCAATAGCCCAAGAGGTAATATATAGGAATACATAGACTTAAACTTTAAAATAGGAAAAGACACTAATACTCTTAATATCCCTTTCAAATGTAAGGTATATGCAATAACATTACATTTGAAAATGGCTGACACTAAAATAAAGAAAATCCAAAGTCTGTGTCTTGAAGGCGTCGTTATAGCGTGCAGCTCTTGAAAAATTGTGTTGGTACCAAGGATCTCCTTCCATCCGGAATCGTGTTGTAGCCTATAAAGCAAAAAGTGCAAGGGCTGACAAAGTAGAGGTAAGCAGGAGCAAAGTCGACTATGGCAACATGATGAGAGAGGATGTGGAAGGTGACACAAATAGAGAGCTGTCAAATCAAAACGAAGAGAGAGATATAGAAGTATAGCGACGTAGTTTGAAGCCCGAGACAGCGGTGGCGCAGTGCATAGGAAGCACAATGGCGTTGCAGAAGAAGTACGGCGGCCTTAGAAGCTCGGGGCGGCGGCTCAAAGAGAAGCGGCGGTATTATGAAGACTTCTATGATCTATAACGGCTCAAAGAGAAAAGCAACGACTGCGACTATGCAAAAGAAAGGATATCACCACGCTCATCCAAGAGGATGGACCGTGGCTAGAAAGTAGTCGGCTGACTGACAAGAATCTTGTGGACTCGCACAGCGTTGATGAACTAACAGAGAGAGGCTACGGACATGGATGGATGCAGCGGAAGACTAGAGAAGAAAAAGACTCAAAAGATGATGAATAGCTAGTTGATGTATTGCACGACACCAACACTACATGACAACAACACAAACATTCATTCTTGTTTTCCACTGCCATTTCCGCCTCCCCAACCAACCACACTGCCACACCTGCTGCTTCATTCTTGGAGAGGAGGAGATCAAGAATCCCCACCCCATCTTGTCCTCTTGCTCCTTCCTCGCAATGGGGCTGGTCGGGAGATGGCACCGAAGAAAACCAAGCCGACGGGAGGCCAAGGGCCGGTGGTCGGGCGCAGGCGCGCCAGGAGGCAGAGGCCGATAGGTCGGCGACGCCCTCGTTGTCGACGGTGTTGGCGACATCCTGACGGAGGAGGCGACCGAGCTGGCGGGACGGCAGACCCAGTGGCAGGATCTGGCGGCCCGAGCAGCAGTAGGAGGCACGACGGATCGGGCTTGGAGGCGTCGACGGCGGAGGAACTTGGATCCGAGCAAGCGAACATGGGAGGCGGTGCAGGCGGCTAGATTTGGCGTAGGGAGCCCGGATCCGGCGGCGGGAAGAGCCCGGTTGCCAGATCTAAGGCGGGGTGTCCAGATCCATGACGGGATGGAGCGGCATTGGGGTAGAGGTGGTCACAGCGGCTCGGTAGTCGGCGGCATAGGCGCGGGCGTTGTAGCCTGGCGCTAGATTTGCGTAGACTAGGCCAAAGGCGGGCGTAGTGCGAAGCATGGGGCGCCGACACGAGCGCGGGCTGGCAGAGCGGCATCCCGATGTTGACGCATGAGCGCGGATGGCCGGGAGGTGCGGCCTAGCATGAGCTGGCGGCGCGCGGGCGACGGCGCATACGACAGTGTTGGGGGTGGGACCCCATGCTACCTCGGGCCCACTGAAGGTCTACCCTGAGCCAAGTCTTTAAGCCATTCCCAGGCAAAGTATATAAGATCGTTCTAGTTCCCCTAGCCAACCTCGGACGAAGTATGCAAGACCGTCCCTAGGAGGACCCTAGGCCACCCCGGGCGAAGCACGTGAGCCAATCCTGGGTGAAGTATGCAAGGCCATCCTTAGAAGGATCTCGGGCCAACCCCGGACGAAGTATGTAAGACCGTCCCTAAGAGGACCCCAGGTCAACCCCGAGCAAAGTATGCAAAACAGTACCTAGGAGGACCCTGGGCCGACCTCGGACCGACCTCGGGGTCCCGGACCTGGCGGAGCCCGCGTGGAGCAAATGACTGAAATGCCCTCAAGAGTAGGCCAAACCCTAAGGATAAAGTTGTAACTACGCAGGCTACCTCTTCTCCTCCTATAAATAAGACTCCTTGTAATGGGAGACGGGGAGACCACTCTTGTAACTTTAATACACTTTTTTTAATTCACTTGGTGGTGATAGTGGTGCTACTTCGAGGTCCCTTCGTGGTGGTTGTGCTACTTTGAGGTCTCTTCGAATTAGCGGCGGTTTTCGTATCCAACTGAGTGTGCTTCTAAGTTTACTGTTCGAACCGACGATAGACGGCTTGGAGCGGTAGGAGGTGGCTGCCCTTGGGAGTGGAGCATACTCCTCCTGGGGGTGGCAGTGGCGGCCGACGGTTACCGGCGGCTGGGTCAAGAAGCTAGATGTTGAACCAAAAGCTTTGATACCGTATAAATATGAATGAAGCTTGAATGTATTGTAATTGCCCAAGGGGCAATATATAGGAATACATGGACTCAAACCTTAAAATAGGAAAAGCCACTAATACCCTTAACACTTATAAACATTAGTAGGATAATGACATCATGTAATGTTATCTTACTTTATCAATGAGCATGACCTCGTCTGCTCCTTCCAAGTATTCAGGGAAGATTGCACGCTCTCCTGTTACAATCTCTAACAACATGACACCGTATCCAAATATGTCCGTCTTCACTGATGGCCTCCCTGTCTTCAGGTACTCGGGGGCTATGTGGCCTATTGTCCCGCGGACCCGTGTCGTCACTGTGTTCCTCCCTATGTCCATCATCTTCGCCAACCCAAAGTCTCCTACCACTGCTTCAAAGTTCCTATCGAGCAAGATGTTGGCAGCCTTGACGTCACGGTGGATTATCTTGGGGTTGCAGTGCTCATGAAGGTATTCCAAACCACGGGCAGCACCAAGAGCGATTCTCATTCTTGTTGGCCAATCTAATGCTGGTTCATTTAGTTTTATATCTGCATATTTTCATAAGTTTCATCAGCAGCAGTGCTGAGCAAATTAATAATAGGGTATAGTATTATCCTAAAAGGACTTCTATAAAAAAATTATAGTGTCCCGTATAAAAATTAGAGATAATTCAATTAAATATACTTTCTATTTTGTCACGGTTTCAGCAGTCAACATTTACAACATTTAGTCCTAGTTTCTGGCAATGCACTGCCTGATAGAGTACAACTGCATGCTTCAACTGGCACATCTAAACAAAGACATATCAAATAGACAAGTGCATAGTCTAATATAATGATAAAGAGATGATCTTAGCTTAGTATTCTAATATAATGATAAAGAGATGATCTTAGCTTAGTATTACCTCTTAAACGGGAAGCAACACTTAGATTCTCCATGAAAGGGTAGACCAAGAGCCGCTCCGTCGGTGTCGTGCAGAACCCTATCAATCTTAATATGTTCTTATGCACAGCAATGCTTATCAATTCAACTTCCCTGAGGAAAGCCATTTCCCCTTCAGGCCTTTCTACTTCAAACAGTCGTTTGACCGCAACCTTTGTACTGTCTGCACCTGGAAGCACTCCTTTGTACACTTTACCAAAACCGCCCTTGCCAAGAACACTTTGCTCACTGAAATTGTTGGTTGCAATCTGGAGTTCTCGCCACGAGAACCGCTTTATCTGCCCAAACTCTAGGCTGTGATCACGCTGACCTGAAAATTGTTGCACATGTTTGTCATGTCTTGGTTGAAAAAGGTTCAGTGTTTCTTCTGGACTGCCAATATGTTGACTTGTTGAGCCATTTCGATCCATGGAAAATTGTTTTTGTGGTTCAAAAGTTTCAATATGGTAAGCGTTGAACAAATGTAGTGCTGCTGCAGAACAAACCTGGAACATCAATGTATATTTCAGGTCGGTAACGCTTTCTTTGCCACCATAGCAGAAATAGAACTACGGCAACAAAGAGAGTGACTGCTCCACCAATGCTTCCAAGAACCACCTTGAGCGTGGAGTTTCTTGATCCACCTGTTGGTATTACCAAGCAGTCTGACAAAATGGTGCATGGTTTCTTGCTCTAAATGTAGGGTTCAACATAAATTTCCATGGTTCTTTCTAAATTACCTGTCTTAGTGGTGCCTCCTTCACATGAAATTAAGTGTTGGCCACAATTCAAATGGTTGCCTGTATAGCTGGAAATACAAGATTTCCTAATTATGTAAACTGTAAAGTAGTACAAATAATTTTTTGTTCTATAAATGCCGTACTTGTAGTGAGACACCTGAAGTAGCTGTTCTGGTATTTCACCGCTAAGATTGTTATATGCTAGATTACTGCAAAACAGATAATAGAACTGTTCTTCACTTATTTGAACAGATAAAATAGTAATAATAAGTAATGGCAATGATGATATTTGGCAAGTTTAATGGTTTTATCAGCATGAAAAGGCCAACTTACATATCATTCAACAATGGAAGATATGACAAAGAGCTTGGAATGTTACCACTTAAGAGATTTTGGCTTAGATCCCTGTCCAGGTTAGCACATTGTTAGTTTGTTGATCAACCATGATGAGTCATGGGCTGACTTACAGATTTTGGAGTACTGAAAGACGGCCAAAAGATTTGGGAATCGAGCCATTTAAGTGATTTCTTTTAAGTCTTAGAGTCGTTAAACTTGGTAGATTCCCTAACTCCTCTGGAATTCCTCCAGTTATGCTGTTACCATCCAATAACCTGTGTTATAAATATTGTGTATATATTTATGAAACCCAAAGAGCAATATATATAGAATATATAAAGAGATAAACAAAGAAATATATCATACACAAATAAGGAAATCAAGACATATAAGAAAACAAATAATCATATCATATCCTTAACACATCCCTCAAACTCATGGTGGATCACACATACTGAGTTTTGAGATAAAATACAAATATTGTGCTCTTGTCTGCGGCTTCGTGAAGAAGTCAGTAAGCTGTAACTCTGAAGGCACAAACTGTAGAGCGAGTACTCCCTCTTACACTTGTAAGTGAGTGTATGAAGTATCCATACTAGTGTGTTTGGTGAGCTCATGCTTCACTGGATCACGAGCAATACTGATAGCACATGTACCGTCAGACATGAGGGCTGTAGGTCCCCTCACAGGTACTCTAAAGTCTACAAGTAGCTACCTCAACAAAGTAATCTCTGTTGTCACTATTGCCAAAGCTCTTAACTCAGCATCTGCACTCGAACGGGAACCTGTAGTCTGCTTCTTTATCTTTCAGGCAATCAAGGATGAATCCCCCTGGCGAAGTGTCTCTAATTCACATTGAAGCGAAAAGAACTGAGTATCACTGCTCTACTGGTATTGTTCACGTAAGTACTCCTAGATCTGATGAGTAGACCGTAGACCAACAATATCTAGCCGGATGGAGTCGTCAACGCTAACCACCAGGATGGCTCGAACACGGGCCTCATCAGCACACTAGCACTTGAAAGCGTCGATGGCATACTGAAAAACCTCATCAGCAACGTTAGTAGCCTCTGCCTCCTTGGCAGCCTCATCTGCTGCGGAGGTGCAGAAGCAAACTGCCTGGGAGGAGGTTGAACCGGTGGTGGCGGAGAAGGTCGTGCACTGGTGACATGTCCCGAGAGGCGGAGACTATCGAGTATGATCTCCATGAGTGAAGAACACAACCTGTAGTTCGTCCCATAGAGTTTTGTTCCCGACAATGGGATCACAGCAGATGGAACAGATACCGAAACCATCGGTAAGCGGCGTTGTACGGCGCAACGACCAAGGTAACAAAGTCTAACAGGCGGCGCTGGACGGCGTGGCGGTTAGATCAACATTTTTTCTTTTTTAACCTAATGTAAAAGGAAGATGCTCCTTGCTGAATAGATTAGAAGGCTCGACTGTGAGTGAAGACTTGGCAACCGTTTGGGGCGGGCAAGGGTTGGGCGGACACCGGTGAACGATAGCCGGATCAGGCGAGCGACGATGAACGACTGCCGAATCAGGTGGGATCCGTGAGCGGCTACCGGATCGTGCGGGTGGCGGCGCCAAATCGAGCGGGCGACGGCAAATCGGGCAAGCGACGGTGGCTTGGAGACGACGGTGGCTACTTGGGCAGCGGCGGCAGCAGCGGCCTTGGCGGTGTCGAAGGAAGCGGAAGAAACAAGGTTAGAGCCCTAACTCTAATACCATGTTATGAATATTGTGCATATATTCATGAGACCTAAAGGGTTATATATAGAGAGTACAAGGGGACATACAAAGGAATATGCCATACATAGATTGTTATAAATATTGTGTGTGTATTAATATGAAACCCAAGGGACCATATATATAGGAGAGTACAAAGAGATATGCCATATAGAGATAAGGTATATATGGAATAGAATACAACTCTATATCCTAATACAACTCTATATCCTTAACATGACCGGCGGATGCTAGCGCAGAGCTGGCCCGGAGCAGGAAGCCGCTGCTAGCCGCGGCCTTGGTTCCGGCGTGCGGCAGTCGAGAACCGCCGACGGCGCTAACGATGTCCGGAACCGCGGCGGCGTTGATGATGGGAAGCCGGCGTCGCGCAGGCGGCCCGGCAAGCAAGCCGGGTTGCGGTGGCGCGAGTAGCCGTGGCTTTGTCCGAGGCGGTGCCGCTTCGCGACGCACCCACGATCTTGGAGGTAGCGGTGCGCCGCCAACCGGACCGGAGATCGGGCGGCGTGGCCTGGATCTGGACGGGCGACCCGCAGCGCGGGCCTCGTCGGCGGCGGCTGCGCGATGGCGGTGGCGCGAGCGCACGCGTTCGGTCGTTAGGTGCCATCTACGACGTCGCGCGCCACTTGAAGGCGTATGCGACGAGCGCATGGAGGAGGCCGACGCCGAGCCGGAGCACGCCTGCAGGGATGACAGGCTCGGATACGGAGATGTTGTGGCCGCCGGTCACAAGGTTCGCGCCACGGTCAGAGATCTAGAGGATGAAGGCAAGGTTGGGTTCCTCTGGGACCTGGAGGGCGCGAACGAGAGGCTACAGCTCGTGAAGGCCAACCTGATGGTGCAGGGAAGCTTCAACGAGGCCGTCAACGGAGTGGACGACGTCTTCCACACCGCCTCCCCCGTCGTCGTCAACTACAACGACAATAACGTCCGCTAGAACCTGACGCGCGATGTCGATCCCCTCGAACACCCCGAGCGCGGCGAGATCCTGGACGGTGTACTCGTGGTCCTCGAAGGAGATGTGTTTGCCTGCGGAGCGCTCGCTCGCGAGGAGGCGGAGGCTGACGTTCTTGTCGGAGATGTGGTGGCCGCCCCCAGGAGCAGTGATCGATCCTCCCGGGGTAGAAGAAGTAGATTGAGATCGAGATTAGGGTTTTAACTTAAGTTCTGATATCATGTTATAAATATTGTGTGTATATTGATATGAGACCCAAGAGACCATATATATATATAAGAGTACAAAGAAATATGCCATATAGAGATAAGACATGTATAGAATAGAATACAACTCTATATCTTTAACATAGATAAGGAAACGAAAGCATATAAGGAAACAAATAATCCTATCATATCTTTAACAACCTGGAACCAAATTTGTAACAATTTGCAAATTTTATCCATTTTGAATGGGATAGTATGCTTTATCTATGTCTAGACCCTTTTTTTATGAAGAATAATCTTGAACATTGCAAGAATAGATCGTTGAGCTTACAGCTGTTGTAAAGCTGTTAATTTTGCAATGCTGGGTGACAAGACTCCAGTTAACCCTGCTGAGCTCAAAGTTCTGCAAATTCAGAAATGAGAAACTAAGCAAATAGTCATGTGAACACAAACAAGGCATTACAAACTTATAATAGTAAAAAATAGTAAAGAGTGAACATGAAGAATGTGTTGTCCAAGCGAAACTCTTCTCTGATGAAAAGTTGGGATCAAGCACTTCATATATAGCTTACTAAAAGTATTGGAGGTTTCCCTATGTTCAAAGGCTAGAATGTAAATTTAATTAAGCATAGCTGCTGGCAGGAATTGAGTTCAGACAATTGAGATGAATAGTCTTAACTTACATTATAGTCACTTTGTTGTCTTGACAAATAACATTAGGAAAATAGCAGGGACTAACTTGATTGTCCCTCCATTCCTTCAGAACATCGCTACTGTCATTGAGCATCATCTTCATTTCATACAGTGCTGTGACTGTGGAGGGAAAAATGTTCTTTTATTTGCAGATTACGAGGTAGACAATGCAAGAGAATTAAAAGTGGTGATATCCTTCTGGTGGTCATCTATTCAGTGTTTAATTTGCAATCTAGATTGCTTAACTGTTTTAGAGCATGCCAAAGCATTTAGCCTATCCAAGGGCTATCCAGTTCAATTAAAGAAAATGAACAATACTCAATAGAAGTGTTTTTATTCTCTCTTGAAAGAAAATTGCAAATGTACTAAAGCAATTGAAAGGGTAGTCGATATGAACTAGACCACTTGTGAGTACAGTTGTACAGGTGCTTTACGATCTATTATGTACTTTCTTTGTTAGAGTTCCTAATAGGGAAAACATATTTGGCCAAACTTTTGCGAATTTCGGTTTTCTTAGCGGGGTCCAAAAATTGGCCAAATAGGTGTATTTTCATTCAAAATTTCAGGTTTAAATAGATTCCATAACTAACATTTGGAAAGAAACACTTAGCTAGCCTAGTGGTGAGGGATGGTGGTGGGTGAGTATGAGGTTGTGATTCAAACTCCAAAACCGGCACTATGTTTTTTGTTTTTCCATTTCCCCTCAAAAATTCATATTTGAAATTAAAAAATTCAAACGAATATTTTTGAAATTTTCCGAATTTCGGATTTATCGGTGGGGAGCAAACTTTTTTCTGAGAATGTTTTCCCTGATTGCTAATTCAAACATTTGACTGATGACAAGGACAGGAAGGAAAATATCTAACAGACACTTAAGTATTCAGTAAAGATAGTCTAGTCAAAATGTCAAATAGTCAATAGCACAATAATTTCTGAGTCCCTTGTAATGCTTGCCAGTTCGGAGTCAAAATTCTAAATTTAAATGTCATTGCCTTATCTAATGCAGGCCACACAAGAATATCTGCTGTGGCAAAGGTATATATCCAAGTATAAAGGCCTTACCTTGGGGGTCAGGAGAAGCATAAGATTGTAGGAACCCCAATAAGACTAACCCAAAAGCTACTAGCTTCATGCTTGCTGAAAGTATTCTCAATTCGTTTGGTTTTCAGGAACCAAAGCACTGCTGAATTTCTTCTGAATCTGTTTTCTTGATGGAAAGCAGAAGAACTCTCGAAGCAAGATCAGTGCCAGATGGCTGCATCACTGAAGAACAAAATGAAGTATGAGATTCAGAAGTCCAGGAGAGCAAACTGAGAAGAATGGAGAGCAGTAATGCTCAGAGCGCGTCTGACAAGATCCTACGACTGGAAAGCGAGGGAGATTAACCTGAACAAGCCAAGAATAAAGCTCTGAAGAAAAATTAGGTTAATGAATCCTGTCTACAGTTGTAAAAATTGGGTCCAATTGCAAACTATCATACGATCTTTTCCAAAATCAAATGAGCCTTAATTGGGTCACTGGACATCATTGGCTTTCTGCACTTCTCAGAGTTCCCTAGTCTTAAAGACACGTTCGTCCACATATAGAGATATGTGCATCTAAGTCAAAAAATTTGACCCCAGTGAGGTTACCTGTATAAAGATGGGACCCAACGCCCCTTTGTGCCGTCTTTAAAAAACAAAATTATGCTAATGTTGGAACAAAGGTGGCCACTTGATATGTACAGTACTGAATCCACAACAGAAATGTTCTTCTTGTTTACATGTCAAAACTCAAGACAGACAGCACTTACTCCTTTAATTTATTTTCTTTAATTTTTTCTTACGACCCACTGTTTTCATAAATGCTGGAATTTCAAGCAAATTGAATGCTTTGGGAACTACACAAGCGCCTTGATATAGTAAAAAAGACGAGCAAAAACACGTTTCCCTCTCATTTTTGCTGTTACAAGGCAACCTCTCAAAGCTCACCTCCTGTTCTGGATACTTGTTAGTAACTTCAACATCAAGATATGCAAACTCTCTCTCTCTCTCTCTCTCTCTCTCTCTCTCTCTCTCTCTCTCTCTCTCTCTCTCTCTCTCTCTTCTTCCCAAGTAAACCTCCCCAACTCCCCCTTCCTCAAGCTCCCCATTAACCATTCAACACAAGGGAAGCATCTCAAAACCACACAACCACTCTAATGGAAAGCAAGCAACCCAGTGAAGCAATCAGATAAAGAAGATGAAAGAGGAAGATTCAGAGGTCAACCATGCTGCACGGATGTGTATATGAAAGGAAGAGTGCCAAGGACTTACCAAGAAAAGGGAGAGGGAGGCATGTGGTGCTCCTATCTCAGAACTTTCTTCTTTCAGTTGTGTCTTGGGAGCATACTGGGAGTGAGCTCTGAGCTTGAGACAGTGTAGAGCTACTGGACTGGGCACACAGGCTTGGGTGTGTGAAATTTACCAGGTCGCTGCTTCCTTCCTGGAGAAGGAAGTAATGGAGTCCTGTGTTCCTGGCCATGTCGGTTCGCGCAATCGACGGCTCGGATCGAAATCCTCATAGGTTCTCTTGATATGAACCGTCCACCGGCGATCCAACGACTGGGAAGGCCTTCTCCCTCGGAGCACCGAAAGTTTTCTGTTAGGGGTCTTATTTTACTCCCTGCTATCTTTGAGCATAAGATTTTGTTGGAAGAATAGTTGAGCGTTAGGTGTGAGTACAGAGAATGCTGAACTGAAATGATGGGAACTTGAGCCTTCAAATTGTTTGAGGAGACTGTGCTCCCTTCCCCATTGACCAGTAAGCAAAGGAGAGCTACCAAAAGCACTGGATCTGTTTTTTTTCTGTGGTTTATGATTTTTGATTGAAAATTTTGAATTTTAGCTATTTGCGATAGATATTACGAAAGAGAGATACTTCTTGCGATTTTGGATGGTACAGATATTGGACTTTTAACGTGTACTATAATTAACTTGTAGACTCCATCTTAAAAAAAATACTCTATTTAAAAGTTAAGTACTATAATAAAAATCAAAAACCTTTGAGAAACTCAAAAGAACATGCTATGTCTCTGTCTTTTTGTCCAACATCCTCAGCCAGGTCCCACTCAATTTTATGAGATTGCACTTTGAAGCATATCTACGTGGATCCAACCATGCACAACTTTTTTTTAATACAAATAGTTGGAGCATGTGTACTAGGCAATCTAGTATGTATTTTTTTAAATTCAGTCTTCTTGCTGACGATGATCTTGTTGAACCATACATTCCATGATCTTAAAATAACAATCTGTGATAGACAAATTACAGGTCCACAGTCCTGTGCTGTGTGTGTTGAATGTGACAAAATTTACCTGCCATGATGACCAGGGCACCACGCAGTGTTGAGATTATCTATTGGCCTAGTACTGTCGTTCAATTACTATTGTTAATTGCATGTTGCAATCCGAATAGTTATCAAAGTAAATTAAACTAATTCTAGAATCATTGTAGTATCTCGTTATACTTGCATCCAACACTAACAACCTATATTCTCCTACTACAAATTGTTGATATTTTTTAGTTTTTAGCCAGTAGTGGTGACATCCATAATTAGGTTGTCCATAGTGACATTTGTTTATGTGCCTATGGTTTCAAGGTTCCACACTGTATAATGTAAACAAAGAGGCCCTTTTGAATGGTGACTTTTCTCCAGGCTTCTGCCCAATTTTGTTTATAAATAAGTCAACTCAGAGTTTAATTTTAATTTTTCAAAAAATTCCATACATCAAGCATGCTGTATTACGGTATAGACAATAAGCCGGAGTTGGATTTTTCTAAATACATTTGTTATACAATTGGGAATTGAAGATTGCTAAAGCATCAGAGATATATTTTGCCCACGGAAATATTAGAAAGGTTGTCTAGTTGTTCTGCAATTCTATCCATTAATTCCTCAAAAAATTTCTTTTTCTTGGTACTTATTCCTCAGCTTGATCAAGAAAACTAGAAAAGACCGTCCTTCTACTTCAGAAAAGAAAGAAAAAGATCTCCTTCTCATCCATTTGGGGCGTTCAGAATAGCGATGGTTTTGGCTTTTGCTGAAATTTCACTGTAATTGACTCATTTTTTTACTGTAACTGAGTGACATATTAGGCATAATTAAATTTAAAAATGTAAAAATAAAAACGGCACGCTAGTCTAGAGCGGACAATGCAAAGAAATACAAGAAAAAAAAAAACACAAAAATACTAAAAACAAAAAAATTTCACTACAAGACAAAATTGCTACAATACTAAAAATCGTTGTTACAATAACTCCATCGTTAACCAGTGAAATAAAAGTGAAGAACTTGTGGTGGTTCTAGAGCGGATAAGACTTGTTCTTTAATGAAATGAAGACTATTCACAGAAATCCTTTTTCACCGCTGGAGATCTACAACCACCGCAACTTTGACACCCAATTAAATGTTGCTGTCAATTCATCTAGAATTCTGCATGGCAACATGTAGTACAGTAGTAAGGCACAGAAAATGTCAAGCAACTGGATCACGCCATATGTGACTCACTAGTTAATGTTACAAAACGTACATTAAAATACGAACCAACGAAGAAAAATCAGAAGCACGACATAAAAAATTAATATGAAAAACTCTTGTAGAGAAAACACAGACGTATAATCGGTGAAATCACTATATGAAGGAGAAGTTATAGAACACTCTTAAGTAGGTAAATAACTTGAGCCGTGCGTGCTATTTATCATGAGATTTACAGCGGTTATAAATAGCCTTAGGAACAAAAGTCACAGATGAGGAATGAATAAAGTCCTAGTTAGCAATGGAACAAAGATTTACTTAGAAACTGAAACAGTAACCTACTCAATAACGTAAACAACACCCTGTGTGGAGGCGAAAAACATAGTCTCAGAAGATGACAGAGAAGAGTTGTAGTCGAAAGCGCCTCAAGAAGCCATGTCTGACTTCAATCGGCACAAATGTCTTTGGACACCATGTCTGGTGTAAGATGGTGCAGAGTCCATCATAAATACGAAGATGATCTCAATCATAATCTCAACTAGTTCGCATTACCGACCAGTTATATTGATCAGAATATATCTTTTGAGTGAAATCTAACCAGATTCTTCAAGTAATTGGATCGACCAGATCCGGTTCATAAAATACAACAGTTAATTACTTTGTAGTCCAGGTGGAATTAAGAAATAATATAAGTTAGCTTCTAAATACTAGGAATCCAAGATGTAGCTAGTCTTTAAGGAAACATAGATAAAGTATTTGGTAATCAACGTTTCATGCTTTAAATATGAGATAATTTTACCAAAAGAAATTGAAGAAAAAAACCTATATAACTTAGTTTGGTTAAACCAAAGCTGTCTACAAGTGTAGAGCCAATCGGATCACACGAGAAAGAGATGGTTCTTTGCAACTAAGGGGGCATTCGGAATAACGATGGTTTATGATTTTTGGTTAAAATTTTACTGTAATTGACTGATTTTTTACTGTAGCTGAGTTGGCTTACTTAGGGGTGGCAATTCCCCCCGTAGGGGCGAGGCCTCGCGGAGAATTTTCCTATGGGGCGGGGCCCGCGGAGAATTTCCCCATGGGGGTGGGGCCGGGGGCTAATATCCCCCCGCGGGGGGAACAGGATGGGGCCCCGCTATGCTCACGGGGCGGGGATGGGGTCATCCTCGCCCCGCGGGGCCCCACGGGAACTCGATAAAAATAAAATAAATATATTTAATAATATATTATAGTTTTTTTAATATAAGAAATTGTATTCTTTTGTTGTATATTTAGGCTAAATTTTGAATTTATATGTTAGAATATATTTTGAAACTATATATTTTTTAAAAATATATGTTTAACTAATCATAAATTAATAAATAAATTTAAATTATTATATTTAAAAAATAAATCTAATCTTTTTTATCTTCGCGGGCAACCCGTGGGGGTCGGGTCCCCGCGGGGACCGGGGACGGGGAGCCTTTTGCCCCTGCGACCCCCCGCCCCGTTTATATCCCTAGGCTTACTAGACATAATTAAATTTATAAAATGTAAAAATAAAAATAATATATTAGTCTATTACGGACAATATAAAAGAATACGAAAAAAACAAAACACAAAAATACTAAAAAAAATAAAAATGACAAAATTTTGAACAGTACCGGAGAAGCTAACGCCCATCGCAATAGCGGGCGGCAACAAAAGCTGGGGGCTAAAATGGATTCAAGGTTAGCCATCTAGTCACCACCCCTACTAAACAATGACCAAGAAAGCCAGCCAAAGTTGTCGAAAATCCAGTGAGTGTTGATCGTATCTATTCCCGCTTAACTTGTTGCTGCGCGTCAATGTTCCAAAATCCATCCTCATCCAACACACCCTTCGCCCCAAAAGCAATCCAATCAAATTATTATACGCAGGTCTTTTCTCCTGTCAATTGTGAATTGTTCTGTCCTTGAAAAGCTCTGGATTCCATGGCTTTTTGTTTCTTCCCAGCTTTCCAGGCAAGGGAATCGAAGGACAGTGCCGATGGACATGGACTATATATGGCCCACGAGCATTGAGCATCCCATTGCTCACGTTCAATGTTTCAAACCAGTCATCTCGTCTGTCATATTGGTGTGGATCCGACGCAAGGAGTGCGGCCTTTTTTGGCCCTTCGAAAATTTAGATGCTAATTGAAATGAAGAAAGTTGGACGACCAAATTGGAACTTCGGTCGAAAATCAAAATTTATGCATCTATGTACATATTTTCCTTCTTTTTCATTATTGTGAAATCAAAATATGTTCTTCCAGTTTTCATGCCATTAGCTAAACTATGGCCAAATTCCTATCTTGATTGTGACGAGAGGGCTGATAATTCGTCTGCAAGTTTTCACTCACTCGCACAGATGGCGATAGACACAGGAAAAATGATTCAAGAAAGGGAACTGTTTGGCTAAGAGAGAGAGAGAGAGAGAGAGAGAGTTACTTTATTGATAAGAGACAGGTTACGTCGTCACTGATAAGAGGCGGTTGGACATTGAGGTCGGAGCTGAAAATCAGCGTAATTTTAAATACAAAAATTTATGTAACTGTTGATTGATTAGTCCAAATTAATTAAAGCTTTGCACATAACTTCCTTAGAAACTCATAAACTTATTGAATTCAAAGATTAAAAAGATCATTGCCAAAGTTCTGATCTTTTTCATTCGAATGAATGTTGCACCAAAACTAGGTAAAACATAAGAACTTAAATCAAGACTTACTCATGAGTAAAGAATGATCAAGATGACCTTAAATATACTCCCACATGTCCCAGCAAGCCTAACAATAGTAATAACCTAAACCAAAAACCCTCAAGATCAAAACCCAAAAATCACCTGTTCTTAAATCAAAACCGGACAATCACAAGAAATTGCTATAGAAGGTATCTAGAAAAATGAGATATGGTTTTCAAAAGATATATTCATCACTTACACGTCCTTGGTGCAAAGAAAATTCAAGAGGAGAGAATGAAACACAAAAAATCAAACGAAATCAAGAATTTAACCCTTGAGCAAAAAGGAGGAAAACTTGAACGAATTTAGATATCTATTGATACTTAGAGATGAATATTTATAGACACTCTCTAACCAACTACAAAGCCCAAAGATAAAAAAGGCCCATGACAAAAAGCCACAACTCATCTTTCAATATTCTTTTCAAGAACCTAACCTCCTCCACTTATTTCTTATAGAGCTTACCTTAACTCTCTCTGACACATCTTTATATAGTGGAGACTTATAAAAAACTCTAACTAGCCCTTTAATTGGATTTCAACCACTTACATAGGTTAACAAGTTAACCTAACACTATACCGGGTTTTATACTCATATAAGCACACTTTTCAAAGCACACATAACCATTAACCCGATAATTGGGTTTGTATTGAACCGATTTCTACTAATAACTAGATCTACGTTACATTAAAAAATCATAAAATAATAATATCCTCTCTCAAACGCACTTTCTCCTACGTAGCTATTTAATGCTCATATGAATTATTTAATACTTTGAATCAACTCCTAAGTAGAGTCCAGTTCTATGCATTTTTTTTGTTGAAATAGACTCCTTTCAATATATTAAATCGATTTAATGCATTCTCTCTTCTTATTTGGACCGACTAAAACACAACATTAGAGATGATCTAACTGCTATAGAAAGAGATGCAGGACGAATGAAAGCACATTCCATGGACTATATTGTGAATGTTCAGTATTGGCGTGTAGAGCTCATAAATATTGGCAAGACACATTCTTTGCGCATAAAAAAAATCAATGGGCCCTTGCAATTTCGACAAATCGGCACGCAAAAATAGAACTCAGTAGGTAGAGATCAACATTCAGACAAATGCACACCATGTAGCGACGGTCTTGATGTACAGCAGCCAGCTTTTGAATCCTCTTTGATAAACAAGCTATCATTAGAAAATGCAAAACAATTTTGAACTAGTCAGAATGGGCGAACATAGAAACCAATTGCATCGACATGCCACCCTGTACGTGCAAAGAAGCCAACGATGCTGCCATTGCTCTGCAATGGGGTGTGGAAAGGAGTTCCTCCTCCTCGTCCAAAAGGTCCATAGCTACTTTCATTGGTGACAAACGTAAGAGACGTTATAACACTAGGGTTTGGACCAAACGGGCCGATTGTTCCAGAAACTTTCATCAGAAATTCCGAAGGGCCAAGCTGAATCTGCAAAAAAAGAAAAATGTATACGAAGCTAGATATTTTGTACAAGGAGATAATTAATGGGCAACATAAATTAACAGAAGAAACAGAGAAGGCACCCATAGAACTAGCTTTGATTAAGATTCACACTGACCGTATTATAATCGCTCCCGCCATGACGACCACCCCATGGACCTACACTGTGCTGGTGGCCATTGTAGCCACTGTATGAAAAGGCAAGTGAATCGACAACAATGCCACTGCAAATTGTCACGCTTTCCAGACGGTGCGACGTCACCTTGATGTCATGAGGCATCCCTCCATTTCCACCCCATGGTCCAATCTTGGTAAGCCCAGTCTGAGTGCAAATCAATCGGGCAAAGATCAGAAAGAAGAAATAAAATAAATGAATAAGTATATGAATTAGGCACAAAATAGTACTTCTTCTTCTTTCAATATTTCAAACCTAGAGTTTACATAGAAACCAACTGCGTCAACATACAACCCTGCACGTCCAAAGAAGCCAACAATGCAGCCATTGCTGTGTATTGGAGTGTGGAACGGAATTCCTCCTCCTTGTCCAAAAGGTCCATAGCTACTTTCATTGGTGACAAACGTAAGAGACGTTATAATACTAGGGTCTGAACCAAATGGGCCGATTGTTCCAGAAACTTTTGTTAGGAACTCTGAAGGGCTAAGTTGAATCTGGAAGAAAACAGAATTGAATATCAGGTAACTATTTGTAAGGTATTGAATTGGCAAAATGGATTAAAAGAAGAGAAAGAAAAGGATATCCATCTATTCTTGCTTGCTTCTCTTGAGAATTAGCTGTAATTAACACTAACACTCACCGTATATTTGCTCCCACCAAGACCGCCCCATGGACCTGCAGTGTGCTGCTGCCCATGGTGGTCAATGTACGAAAACGCAAGTGAATCGATAACAATGCCACTGCAAATTGTCACGCTTTCCAGACGTTGCGACGCCACCTTGATGTCATGAGGCATCCCTCCATTTCCACCCCATGGCCCAATCTTGGCAAGCCCAGCCTGAGTGCAAAACTGCAAACCAATCAAGCAAAAATTTAGAAAAAAAATTTGAAAAAACAAAGAAAGAAATAAAACAAACTAGGAGTAAATTAGTGCCTCTTCATTCATTATTTCGAGGTCAGGGTTCACATGGACACCAATTGCGTTAACATACAATGCTGCACGCCCAAAGAAGCCAACAATGCTGCCGTTGCTTTGCACTGGAGTGTGGAAAGGACGTCCTCCTCCACCACCAAAAGGTCCATAGCTACGAGCATTGGTGACAATGATAAGGGACATTATAACATCGGATGATGCACCAAATGGACCGATTGTTCCAGAAACTCCCGTCAGGATCTCTGATGGCCCAAGGTGAATCTGCAAGAAAAGAAAAACAATGTTACCTTAACAGTCAAAATCCTAGTCAACTTTATATAGTCGAGTCCTAGTCTGGTAATGTTTCATTTTAGAGTTAGGAGTCTTCATCCTAGGAAATAGGAAGAGAAGTTCCCTACATAAACAGTTGTACCTTTTGTAAATTTGTGTGCTTTGCTCTTCTTTTTTCAAAACGATCAAGTTGGTTGCTTGTGTAAGGGGATAATGACTAGGCAACAGAGAGTCACAGATTAACAAAAGAAACAGAACACCCATGTATGACTGCTTCTCCTGATAACTAAATTTATTTAAGATTCTAACTCACCTTTTGACTGCTCCCGCCATGACCGCCCCATGGACCTGCAGTGTGATTTTGGCCATCATGGTCATTGTATGAAAATGCAAGTGAATCGACAACAGTGCCACTGCAAATTATCACACTTTCCAGACGGTGGGGTGTGACCTCAATGTCATGAACAATCCCTCCATTTCCACCCCACGGCCCAATCTTGGCCAGCCTAGTCTGAGTGCAAACAAATCAAGTAAAATATAGAAAGAAAATGAAAAACAAAGAAAGGAATAAAGTGGACTTGGATTAAATTAGTACCTCGTCATCTTTCATGGTTTTCAGCTTAGGGTTCACATAGACACCAATTGCGTCAACGTACCAGCCTGAACGCCCAAAGAAGCCAACAATGCTGCCATTGCTTTGCACTGGAATATGGAAAGGTGTTCCTCCTCCTTGTCCAAAAGGTCCATAGCTACCAACATTGGTGACAAATGTAAGCGATGTTATAACATTGGGTGATCCATGAAATGGACCGATTGTTCCAGAAACTTCCATCAGAAACTCAGAAGGACCGAGCTGAATCTGCGATAAAAGGAAATGGATCATCAAACTAGCTATTTGCACATGAAGAAAACTAATGGGCACCATGGATTAACAGAAGAAAACATTGTTTAAGATTTGCACACACCGTATGTTCGCTCCCGCCATAACCGCCCCATGGACCTACAGTGTGTCGCTGCCCATCGTGGTCACTGTACGAAAATGCAAGTGAATCGATGACAATGGAACTGCAAATTGTCACGCTTTCCATACGATGGGGTGCCACCTTGATATCATGAGGCCTCCCTCTGTTTCCACCCCATGGCCCAATCTTGGCAAGCCCAACCTGAGTGCAAACCAATGAAGCAAAAACAAGAAAACAAAATGACAAAGGAAAGGAAAGAAAGACAAGACTTTACTCAAAATTAGTACCAGTTCTTTCATTGTTTCCAGCTCAGGGATCTCTTCCATCCCATCCCATAGCATCTCTCTTTGGAAATGTCTGCTCAAATCAAGGGTGGGATGGTTGGGATTCAAGTTGGTTGAATTCCTCATTGCAGCCTCTGCTACCTGCACTTCCCAAAGCCAGGCACTGCGACAGTCGATTCCAACATCCACAGCCATAAGGGAGGTGAGATTCTCAAAGCCCAGGTCAAGATCACCATGAACATTTTTATCCACCTGAGACGAAAAACAAGGGAAAGCATTTGAAGCCTCTGCATGGCTCCTTGTCTGAACACCAACCCCAATGCACGACTCGCAAACCTGAAGTTAACTAGACACCAGAAATTTATTGCATGATTAGCACCAGTACAACTGGTGATCTCCAACCTTTCTTTTGTGGCCTCTATCACATGCAAATCTAGAGAATTAAGGGCGGGCAAGCCCCCGAGAATTTCAAGATCCTCCTGCCGTAGCACCTTGACCATGATGGATAAGTCGGAGAGGTTGGAGAGTGAGGAATCAATCCACCTTGGCAGTGTGGAGAATGGGCTGATCTCTGACCATGCAGACGATGGGCTGAGGTTAAATATACGTTCTGTTTGTCGATGGACACATGCCGCAAATCTTCGAAGGTGTCGAGGGGCCCAGGCTACTTCCAACATGAAATCAAGAGATACAGATGTAGCAAAAATATGAAAAGTCTGGAGTTTCTTTAGATTGCATACACACTCAAGAAAAGGTTCCTCGTATCTCTTATCCCATGCACCAAGTGAAATTTCTAGCACCCTCAATTTGGACAGATTGCCCAGCTCTTCCAAAAGGTTTGGATATGTGCTAATATCGATTTCTGAGAGCTCATCCAGAGATTCCATATTCCCAATCCCATCTGGCAGCTTCGCCCGTGTGTGGACACTTAGGCGCACAAGTTTTCTTAGCTGAACTACTGTTGATGGTAGTTCTTTAGTGTCAGCCCCCTTTATGTCCAGTGCCTGCAAAAACTGTAGATTTCCAATTTCTTTCGGAAGCTCAATACATTGTGTACAACTTAGCCTCAGATACTTCAGGTGAACCAAACTCCCTATACCCTCAATATTATGACTGATGCAGTCTTCTAAATCCAAGACACGTAAAACTTGAAAGCTCGAAAGGGGCAGCTTCAAATCAATACCATGCCAGAATACAGCAAGTGTCCTCACATGGGAAAAGCTCATGGTTGTTTGTGATATTGTGTGGTCATATTTGCTGTTTTGCAGGGATAACCGATAGATCTTGTTTGGTAGATCAGATACCGGATTTTGACCATTTAATATGGTAACAAATTTTTCTTCACTTGACAAGGAGATGATAAACTCAAGTACCATATCATGCACACGGCAAGCTTGTGCCCTACCATGGGTGTCGACACATATTGGTTGGATCAGGCTTCTATTAATGAGCTCATTAAAGTAGCGCTCTCCTTGTTCATACAAGTTTTTATCTTGTTTTGGATGGACAAAACCTTCGGCTATCCATCTCCATATCAAGTCATCTCTCTCAATGTTATGATCCTCTGGAAATATACTTAAATACAAGAAACAAGTCTTTAGATGTGAAGGCAGATCACAATAACTAAGAGATAATATCCACTGCATGTCCTTCACGTTACGATTACTTTCAAGTCCAGTATGAATAGAATTGCACAAGCTGTTCCAGTGATCCTCTGTTTGTGTCTGTCTGTTGGCAAATAGACTTGCTATAGTAATGATAGCTAATGGTAAGCCACCACATCTTTTTAAAATTTTTTGAGATATTTCTGTAAGTTCAGGAGGGCATCTTTCTTTATCGAATACTTTGCAATAGAACAGTTTTTCAGAGTCAGCAATAGAAAGAGGTTGTAGTTTATGTATGATACCATCAATATTGTCAGAAGAGCAACATGATTTAGCAACATCAATGTTGCGAGTTGTCGTGATTATTTTACTGCAGCGGCTATTATCAATCAGAACACACTTGACAAGTTGCCATGCTGATTCATCCCATATATCATCAATAATAATGAAGTACCTGCGGTTTTGGAAGGCGTTAGTTGCCAAAAGTTGCTAGGTATAATCAAGTTAAAAGGTGTATCCATAACTCATTTTCCCTGACCGAGCATCCCTGAGGGGTGATGCCTAACAGATGGCTGTCAGGGAATTCTTCCCTAACAGATTTCAGCTTATGCCTAATGATTTCCAGCCAACAGGAAAAACCGAAAATCTGGTAGTGAACACACAATAGAGTAATGAGAGGACATAGACTAGGTAACATTGGTGTTATCGATCGTCCTGAAAGTGCACATGCGTGCAGGGTGCATGGACAAATTTGTTATGAATATTATGTGTGTTGATATGAGATTCAAGGGGTCATTTATATAGAAGAGTACAAAGAGATATGTCATATAGAGATAAAGCATATATGGAATAGAATACAAACTCTATATCCTAATATAACTTTATCTCTTTAACACCCCCTCAAATACAAGGCGTATACAATAGCATTACATTTGAAAAGAGTTGTTACTAGAATAGTAACAAAAATCCGAAGTGGAGACGACACCAGCTTGAGCGGTAGCGGCGGCGGCTTGAGCGACGGCGGCGGATTGGGAGATTGGGAAGGAGACACGCCACACACGGAGGGCAGCGAAGTGGAGGACACCGCACACAGAGGGTAGCGAAGTGAAGAACGTCGCACACAGAAAGCAGTGGTTGACCGACACGCAAAGGACAGCACTCACCCACAAGATAACTCTCTCTTTCTCCCTACCCTTCCTGTTCACTTTTTTTATGGAAGACTCCTACTAAGCAGATGAATCCAGCCCAGATCGTACTGAGCAGCACCAGATGCACGACACCTTCTCCACCTTGCTTGGCATTGCCACTAGGTGCAGTTCCTCATGAACTTGTTGCTCATAGCAGCATCCATGGTAAGGTCTACGAACGTGGTTGCCTCAGAGGGTGCCTTCAGGATACCGGCCTCCTCGCCGTCGATTCCGTCGACGTCGCACTCGCCGGAGCTGGCGTTGAATGTCAGCGTGCGGTCGGCGGAGGGCGGCAGTGGGCAGGCGCGAGCCAGGTCACAATCTCCCTAGTAGTCATCTTGTCCTGCAGGCACTTGGACTGCCGCACGAGAAGGGCGTGCCCAAAGAGCTCCGCGTCCGCTTGCGCTCGGGTTCGTCCGATTGCCTCACCGCCCTGCGGTTATTGGACTCAACAAGAAGCGGCCAGGTCCTGCATGTAGTACTCGGAAGTCCTCGCCTGAAGCTTCGCGAAGCCCACCTCTCCCGGGCCTGAATAGAGCGGTCTCCATGAGTTGCAGGTCTAAACGCTATAGGGGAGCCGCCTCGGGCCCCAGGTCGCACCCTTGCCATCGGATGAAGGGGAGCGGCGGGGAGCTGACGGTGATGGAGCGCGCTTCGTGGAGGCGGCGGACTCGTCGCCGTCGAGGAGGTCGTCCACGCGTGGGAGGGGGAGTCGCCACGAACCCAGAAGCCGCACGCGGAGGCGCTCCACTGCTCGAGCCCGCGCCACCCGCCAGATCTGGCCGACGATGGTGCAAATCGGGGGCACCGATCGTCGGGCCGCCTCCTCTGCCCGTCGTATGAAGACGTGCGACTGATGGGAGGCGGCCGTGCGGTCGCCTCGGGCAGTCCAGGTTCCTCGGTCTGGCGCAGAAGCTGCTCGAGGAGATCCGCAACGTGGCGGTGCTGCAACGCACGTCAGACCGCAGCGTCCCCGACGAGGGACTGCTCGACACGGATCCAATGGACGGCGCCGACGTCGTCGATCACGAGCTGGAGGTCGTCGGGAGAAGAAGTGGCCACTCCCGGGAGAAAGATTGATCCTCTCAGAGGTAGCAGCAGTAAAAGTAGATCGAGATTATGATTTTAATCTAAGCTCTGATACTATGTTATAAATATTGTGTATATTGATATGAGATTTAAGGGGTTATTTATACAGAAGAGTACAACAAGATATATCATATAAAGATAAGATATATATATATATAATAGAATATAAACTCTATATTCTAATATAACTCTATCTCTTTAACAGTGCGTGGACAAATTAACATCTCACTGGGTAGTCAAAATGATGGAAGAAGTTTCAAAAATACAAAATATGTACGTAGCTAAGATCGTGAATTGAAGTAGCTTTGTATGATTTGATAGCAAGAGTTTAATGGACGAATGTACCTCTTTTCTTCGAGGAATTCTCTGATTTTGTCCATGACTTCAATCTCTTGCCATGATTCAAGGCCTTCATAGTTTTGTTGGCTGACTTGACGAAGTATGCTAGCGAGGACATGCTTTATGTTAGGATTGAGAGAAACAGAAACAAAAGCTCGACAATCGAATTGCCCCTGGAGCTTTTGATACACAGCTTTGGCAAGAGTCGTCTTGCCTATTCCTCCTGGACCAACGATGGAGACTAGCTTCGGTTTCTGCTTCAATGCATCACTCCTTCCGTGGATAGAAAATTGATTAGCTCTTCCCTCGAGCTGTCAATGCCAACATGGTTTGTCACACTTGAATAGAGAGTTGGCAAGCGAGGGTCTATCCGCTGGGGTGGGGCTACAACAATATGGTCATCTCTGTATCTTTTGTGACACTCGCTCACCTCCTTGACCTCCTTCTTGATGCTGTTGATCTCAATGGCGATGCTGCGGCGAGACTTGTACACCGACAGCATGCCCTTCATATTAATGCAGCATGACTTGGAGGATATAAACTCACCAGCAGAGTCGACACGCACCATGTAGGAATCGATGGTGTCCTCGATGTTGTACGACATCTCCCTCAGTTTCCTCGCCCAGAGCTTGACCTGCTCGTCGAGCTGCTCTGGTGGCACCTTGGACACCTTCTCCAGGGCAGCTTGCATTCTCTCCAGCTCCTCCTTGATGTACCTGATCCCCTTCTTGACGCCCTTGTGCAGGTTGTACTCGTCTGTCAGGATCTCGGCCAGCTTGGGGAGGAGGGCCTGCATCGCCCCCGTGGAGGCGCTCCCCACCATCTCCATCTCAAAGAAATCTTGCTTAATTTGCTGCTCTCGATCGCCGATTGTCTCTTTGGTACTGTGGCCCAAGTATGCCAAGTTCGATATTTGTTGTTACTGCGAGGTTGAAACCATGCCTGTGCGCATCTTGTAAGAGAAGAGGTGTCCATTGTCCAACCAACCAGTCCCCATCAGCAATGCTAAATAATTCAATGCCCACGAAATTGCCTAGTTGGAAACAATACCGCGACAATCTTCCCATTCAAGCTTGCTTGCATCATGTCCAACGAAGAATCCGACCGCGAACTGAAAATTCAGTGCAACGAGAATCTTGCCTCGGTCTCGCTGGTGGTAGTAATGCAGGAAGAGAGAAACCGAGCAAGCTTGGAAAGTTACTTGAGTGGATTGCCTGCATCCGTAGCCCAGGTCTGATGTTGGACACCGTCTGCGTCAAATTAGCCTGCTTTTACTTTTTGCGCGGCGGCATTGGGGATTCGTCGTCTGCAACTGATGGCGTCGTGTCGCGTTGCCCTCGAAGGGTTGGCGATGTCCCCCCGCTTCTTCGCCTCCACTTCCTCCTCTCCGTGACTGACTCCACGACGCCATCGACGCGACGATGCAGCCAAGACGGAGCAGCAGGGAGGGAGCAACGGAGTCGGGCGCAGCGAGATGGTGGGTGGACGGAGATGGCGGGGAAGTGGTGGGAGGAGGAGGCGGAGTGGTCATCTGTGGAGCGGCGAGCCCTCCATCGCGGCTACCGACCGCCGGCCGCCGTCGCCGGCAGGCAGGCATGGAAACGGCTCGTTACGGAAGGGTTAACAGCCGTTAAGATCGAAAGTGTAAAAACGTATTCCTAGATTTGCTATTCAGCCCCTCAAAGCGCATTACAGACTTCCGTTTTGTCGACCTCAAAATGCCCTTTTAAATATGTTTGCTTAAATGCTATTTTTGACTGTTAGACTTTCGCATTACAATCTCCTGTGTTTTTTCCCTAGCGCCTATCCTAGAACCCTTTCCTGCACATTTCCTCTGTTCTGCGATTCGATAGAACTGCATTTGCATCCATTACTGCTGCCTGTTACAAATCCATCCTCCTCTTCACCTGAACTACTCTGAATTATGCTCAAAACACACTGGATTTCCATGACCTTTGGTACCTTTCTAGCCTGCTTTGTGCAACCAAGAGTAATGCACAGACAAGTTCACAAAGGAAAGGGACTGACAATGGCACAATGCCTGAGATGTTTATCCCTACAGCGGGAATGCTCATTCATTGAGACATAAACACAGCAAATGGGAGCTTAAAAGTTAGATCCTGGTCGTATTAGCTTCTGTTTAGAAAGTTAAAAGCCAATACGAACAATCGGATTCTCAAAGTGGCTTCTTCACTCTTCTCGCTATCGTTTTACTCCGAGGATAAGACAAGGGGTCATTGATTCATCATGCATATCACTCCTCTCGTTTACGTCACATGTATGCATCTCTTCCTCACTTTTCTACCACTTATCTCCTTCTAAAAGTTACTTCTTTCATATACTACTATTTATTTTCAGCAAAAAGTCATAAGTCACAGTTAAAAGTTATCAGCAAAAGTAAATACAGATGCCCCACTCTTGTGACACTTGGCCCCGACAACATCGCTAAAGCATCTTTATTCATTGATAAGACAGTTTCTCACCATTGATAGGGTATAGTTCGTTGCTATACAAAGACGACTTAGAAACAACAGAAAACCGCCCCAAAACCAAAACATCAAAGATGGGTTACATATTTACCAACCCAAGCTCAAAATATCAACAAATCTGTTCATCTTGGTGGGTGGTCACCAATCCAAACACTGGACCAAAAATGAAATGGGGTAAGCAGCAGAAAAACACACGGTCCTCTCAGTTGCTCGTTGCCCCCATGCTAAAGGTCACAATCTCACTAGCACTGTTGTTTTAACTATTTTGCATGCAATTATAGCTAGGGTCCTTACATGTCAATTAGCCCTGTCAAAACACCAAAAATTTACTAGTTCATTGTCATGAAACCAATACATTCTTTGTGTTCACCATGTCAGCGTCAGCATACTGTGATCATACAGTACATTATTACCTCGCAAAAAAAAGGTACATCGTTGCCAAGTACAGCAGTAAGAGTAGTTTCTTGGAATCCTTGGAGCTGTGTTTTTGTGATTTCAATTACTACAACCCAATTCGTAAAACAAGCTTCTTAATTTCCTGGCAAACTGAAACGCCCCACGTTTTTAATTAACCTTAATCGGCATGTTACTAGGTTAAGTGAGATTAATTATGTAGCTAATGATCTAAAATACGAAGGAATTTAAAATTTTTGTATAATCTAAATTGCAATCGACGAATGTTAGACGAATACGTTATTGCGAACTTAAACAAATACGTACTTTCCCGATCTGGTCGACGAGGGTCGAATGAATGGATTTAGACTAGAGAGAGATAACATTCAACGGTACACAATCCACTTAATTAAAAGATGTATTTATCAGTCTGATACAATAGTTAACTAATTACAACTCTCATACAATAAAGTAATTGCATCCATTAAATGAAAATTTAAATTTACATTGGAGTTAAATACAAATATTACAACTCGCTGAAACCTGTAATTAAGTCAGAGTAATATTACATCAAACATAAACATAAGGTTACAGGTTAGGCATTTCATACATTTGCAACTAACCCAGAGCGATGGAAAATATAAATTACATGCATATCATCTCATACAACAATTACTAACTATTTGAATTCTAAAATAGCAACGGTTCTGATTGCAAGAGAAGTTAGAAATACCGAAAAAGACCGAACAAAAGAAATTAATTAAAAGAAGGATTGCCGTCAGAGCCCTAGGTTTTAAATTCAGCAGGCGCTCGTTCATCGAGGTTCCCAGATCGTCCGGGCGATCGGCACCTCTCACACCATTAGATCATCACTCGTAATAAAAACAAACTGAATATTATCTTCCAAGAATCATTATTTAAGCCACTCAAAATATCTTATCCCACCACACGGCAAAGAAAGCATTTAAGTAATAAGGACCAAGCCAAAAAACCATTCGAGAAAGCACAGAAGCACGATAGGTGGCGAAGCCAATCGTGCAAGGAGGCAAGGTCCCATCCAACACCATCGCCACCATAATCCCCACAAAGCCAAAGACCAATTTTTCCTCCTCACCCAAAGCCACTACCAAAGAAGTCACTAAGAGGAGAGGAGCTCGGCAACAAGCCGTGAGGAGGAGAAGGCACAAGCGACCGAGCATGGCCACCCAGAGGAAATGGCACCATCCTCCTCAAGCAAGAACCAACACCACCATCACAAGCAAACATCAAGTCAAGACTACAATGACGAGTCCAAACACAGCTCCCATTCCAAATCGGACCGACGACCTACCATGGAGGTAACACACCATTCGCTCCCTACTTTGGTTTTTGTTCAATAGGAAAACACACCGCGAATTAAACCACTAGATGGCACATCCAACAATAACCATAGCATCACCATCATAGAACATACCACCACCCAACCATCGCAAGAGCATCACATAGCACCACCGCGCAATTGGGAGTAGTAGAGGAGAGAGAGTATACCTCGGCGATGGCTTACCACCATCGGCGTAGCTACTCGCACCCGACGACCACCGTGCCCCGCGCACGGAAGGCCTCGAGCCCCGCCGTAGCTAGCTAATGTGGACCACCATCATTACCCTAGCATTCTTGAGCCCAAAAGATTAACCCAATCAAAAAGATTGAACCAGCTCAAGCATGCAACAAATTAGCCGAATGGGGGAGTAATGGGGGAGAAGGGCAACCGGGCTCCGAGGGGCCGGGATCCGCGCCTTGGGCCCAAATCTGGAGAAATAGTGAGCGCACGGCAACGGGCGGCGAGGGAGCTGCGGCGGCGCAGGCGAGGGAGAGGCGGCGGCACCAAGCCGAAGCAGAGAGGGAGAAGGGGAAACGGCGGAAGAAGAGAGGGAAGGGAGAGAGGCGGCGCAAGAGGATGGAGGGAGAGGCGTGCGGCGAGAGAGGAGGAGAGGCGTGTGGCGAGAGAGGAGGAGGAGGGGGAGAGGCGTGCGGAGAGAGAGGAGGAGGGAGGGGCGCGCACCGCAGCAAGGAAAGGCGAAGCGGCGGCGTTGAAAGGAGAGAGGAAGAGGGTCGGGCGGAGGAAAAAGAAATGGGAAGGAAAAAGGGAATAGGGCAAGAGGTCAATGGGCCAAGGCCGGCCTGTTAAAAAAATAGAAAAGGAAGAGAAGGGTAAAGAAAAGTGGAGTAGAAAATAAAGGAGAAATTTAAGAAGAAGAAGATTATGTAAAAACCTGCACCTAAATTTTGGTAGCATAATCATAGTGATAATTTGTATAAACTCACTCGATACCCAACTTAGTTTTGCTTAGCGTCGATTTAATATTTTCGATTTGTACGCAAGGAAACAATATTAGTTGGATTGGTCGTTAAGAGAGTAACCGATTTTATGAATTCCGTACCTCGAAAATCCGATAGCCACCCAACCCCAAAACATAGAAGACTTAGAAGCCTCACGACGATATTGCTTCTCACGCCGATATTGCCGTATTTTATTAATTCCTTATATTCTTTGTCAACTTGTTAGTTGTAATTAAATTATAGAAACACACTCATAATTATTTCGGACCATTAGAACTAATTAACTGCAGCCAGATGAATTAAAAATCGTACACGCCGATAAAAACTGCTACGCATATGAAGTGAAGTAATGTATCGCCGTCCAAACCATTTGACACGGATTTAAATACCCAGATATTCTAGTCAGGCCCAATCAAATGGTTACAAACCAATAAAATTTAATTATAAATATTAGAATAATTGGAATATCATCAGTAGATTAAAACTTAGTGGGTGTCATTTTAAATTAATATTTTGCCATGTAAAGTATTTCATGTTGTACTTAGATATCAAATTAACCTAGTTAATCGTATTCAATTACAAGACTCTCTTAGTAAATATTCTTAGACGTTAAAAGTAAAATAAATGACCACCATAGGCCAAAACTTGTAAGCGCACCCAATTAAATTATCGAATATCGTTTAGATCGCCCTCATCGTGGGCTTAATGCCCGATAATCTAGATTAGACACTATAAGTTATAGAAATCGCTAATAAGTATTCCGAATTCATAAGATAAATTAATAGCCTTCCAGAGACCTAAAACCTTTCGCGACGATTAGAATAGTGCACGGTGATTGAAATCGCGCATGACCGATTAAACTTATGCGCAGTTTAAATAGCATTTAGTTGTAAAAACCCGCATCTAACTAAAATAAAGTTTGAGATCATACAGACGCCTTAGTATCATTTAGTTGCTCATTTAATTAAAATATGACTTCTTTTGTGTACAACCTAACTCGTCACTCGCATACGAGAAAAGCACCGGTATCTAGAAGGAATATATCTGATTAACCTTGAGACTAAAATCCATTAGTTAGGTAGATAATTGCATATGTGAAATCAACTAGGGGTATTACTCGCTATTATATATATCTGTACGTGCATCTATTGAATCTTGTTTAAGGGATAAATTGCCGGAAGTCAGTAAAACGCCGGATATACATCTTAGATAGATCGTATCTCCTGATGCTAGTGCGATAATGTCAATTAACAAGTATCATATAGAAAATTAACTTGATTACCGCAATCGAAGTTGAGTTAAGCGAAGCCTCACCCTAGGCGCACACACACATTGACACCCCGCACTTTATTATGTTTCTTAAATTAAGTCATAGCCGACGTATTTAATTGCAGGCAAATATCCGAGTCATGGGAAGGACTTCACCTGATACTACTTAAATCCGAATATGTGGTTAATCCAGGCAAGCTTTTCTTTTGAGCATATAGTCAGAGTATTTTTAGTAAAATAAAGTATCTCCCTATTAAATTATTATCACCTTGCATGCAAATGAAAAATATTTAAATCGAAAGGAAATTGAGAAGGAAAAAGAAGAAGAATCGGCGACTGGCAGAGCTGTTGGTCGTCTAGATTAATAAAAGGGTGGGCAGAGGTTGCCTTGGTAGGGATGGAAGGGCAGGTTGGGGAACCTCTGCATAAGATATAATATAAGTAACTACAAACTTCATCTGTATGAACGGGCCGTATTACATCGTGTCAACCAACATTTCATCCATGAATGGATGGACAGAATTAGTAGTACTGTCAAGGTTATTATATTCTCCACGTGGGTAAGTAATAAATTAGGAGGTGAACCCAGTGGTGGTTGTCTCGGGACTGGGGATCCATACCGCCATCGCCCGAGTCGATCGGTATCGGCGAAGTGCGCGAGGCGATATATTACGCAGTTGGAGTGTTGGGTGAAGGCCGAAACCTTCCCAACCAACGGTCATGTCACTTTTGGGAGTCGGTGATAGTAATAATTCGCATGCACTCACCGATTGTGAATAATCGGGTGGAGATATAATATACCGAGATAGATACAAAAGTTCTCAGATTCGATCTGGCGCCACATCTTAGGAAATGTGGAAACCCATGGGCGAGGGATCGTAATGATGATGGGTAAAGTGATACAAGCTTGCGCAATGCTATACAAATCATGAATTCATGCCTGCTCTGTGAAAGGAGAGCACGGAAACTTATGGGGTTTTTGCCGTTCATCATACGAGTGTTCGATAGCTTTCTAAATTAACAAAATGAACTTCTTTCCAAACATAACAACAAAACATATTTTCTATAATCCCGAGAAGAGGATTGATAATGAGAAAAGATTGAGAATGAACAAGAGATTGGGAATATAAACGTATATTCCGGAAATGTGGATGAGCATTTAGTGCATTTTACTAATAACGCTTGCTGAGTACTTTTGTACTCACTATTGCTATTAATTCCTTTCTCTAGATGCCTGATGAACTGGAGGATTGTTAGAATCTGGTGAAGGCCACTGAATGGATTTAAGTATTAGCTGTGGAATACTACACTCATAATACGGAGAATAAGAGGCGAGGCGATGACCGGAATTGTTCCTAGGTTCATCAAGATGGTAATATTCGAGTCCTTGCGGCTCTATAATGAAACTTAGCCCTGCGTGGCGATATTTTTGTAATATTGTATTTTGTCTCTAATTATTGTTCCGCTGCAACACTCTGATGGACTTATTATTCGTTAACGCGATGTTCTATCGGCTATAACGAATAATAATCCGTTGACTAGCATAATTACCCTTGGTAATTGTGCGGGTCGTTTCAGATGGTATCAGAGCAATGGTTTGAGAACCACGCATATAACTTGAGGCGGTTTTTGGACATAGGTATAACTTTTCTTGCTATATGGCATTAAGTAGACTTTAATATCCTCATGCCTGACCACCACATCTAATTAGTCGTAGTGGGTAGCGCGGGGGAACGACGGTAATAATCGTTATGACGATCTAATGTATGATATTAATTCTTTCTATCTTTAGCCGTGTTAAAGTCTCTGCAATAGGATAGTAGCAATTAGTAAACAATATAATGTTAATTATGAACTTAGGGTCTTGTCAGGAAATGAATACAATTGCAATATTTTAGATAGGCAAGTAGCTAATATTTAATTTGTCCAGTAATTAGATGTTATGCATTTAAATTATTGCATTTCTGTTAATATGTGATTGTTGTTTTATTTTCTCAACCGTAGCGACATAGGGCAATCTAGGACAAATATTAATAATTATAATGGTTTAGAAGTGAACCAAACTTTGAGACCCCGTATCTTTTCACTCTTGCAACTAAATAAACTTATCTGTCATCACCAAAAGTCAGGTAGAGGCAAACATAGAAAAATAACGGGTATAATCCCTAGTGATGACAGATGACCCAAGGTAAAATTGCTTTCCACACTTCTGCATACGAGATTTCCCGGACGAGTGGTCCGTGGCGCTCCCGAGCGTGTAAGTTTCGGGCGTACCCAGGAACGAAGTCCTGGGCGTACTCAGGAATGAGCCCTGAGCGTGGTCCCAACTGCGTGATCGTTGGGCGACCCCGAGAGCGAGTTCTCGGGCGTGCCTGGGCACGGAGGTCCAGGGTAGTGTAGGTTCGCACTCAGGGGCAAGCCCTGAGCGTGGTCCCAACTGCGTAATCGTTGGGCGGTCTCGAGAGCGAGTTCTCGAGCGTAGCTGGGCACGTAGTCCCAGAGTAGTGTAGCAGTTGGTTCTTTTTGCATCTCTATGTTTCTTGGGTTTTATTTGCCTACTGTGTATGTTGTAATGTGAAGGCCAACATCTGAGAGGAAGTAATGCTGCATTCTACTACTTAAACATAAATAACTTCTCGTCTACTTGCATGCTAAACATTAATAAGAAAATTAGTGCCTACAAGTTAAATAAAATTTTATTCGCACCTCATGACAACTTGTTGCAAGAGATTGGGTAATGTCATGATAAATAGTTATTAAAAAAAACTAATTTTATAGATTTCTCTATAACCGAAATTGATGGGACTAAGTACAGGAAGAGCGATCGTAAAGGCAACTAGTGAAGTATAGAACCTCGAGGGTATTCCCAGGAAGAACTTAACTTCGTACTAATCTTAAAGTCGATCGCATCGAACCACAAGGACAGTTGAACCCCGACTAGTCGTTAAGAGACCAACCGTAGATAAATTACTTCCTACCATCGACATCTATGAAGCGGGTGAATTGAATTGGGCTATTCTTAAGAGTGTAATCGGATTAGAATGGCACCGTCTATAGTTCATCTCTGGACCTATAGATAGCCCAATGTAGTTATTTATTAAATTAGACAAGCTATTCCCTAGTGGTCTATCACTAATTTCGCAAGAAAACTTTCTCGCATAGTTCCATCACCTTTAGAGTGTATGGCTAGATTCCTATACTCAGCTTTTGTATCAGACCAAGGAGATACATTCATATCCATCTATACCTTCTCGTTATAGTTCAAACTTGAACCGTTAAACTTCAGATTCTAAGTTCAAAGCTGTCATGGTGTTAATTACCTCGGCATCCAGGAGTTATTCGAAAAGAATTCCCCAACATTGTTATCTATATCCGGTGCATTTCCCCACGTTCATAAATATATGGTTTCAGGAACCTTTGTCATAAGTCTTCGGAGCATAACATTGACCATGAAGTTGCAAAATAAAAGTTTACAAATGAAAACGGTTTCAACTTGACATTAGGAAATAATTATTTTCACAAAACCTCTGTTGCATCATTCTATATAAATTACGTCTTGCACATTAGTGTTTAAAGTTTTGGAAAGGTTTATTCCATGCATTCCATGATGTCATATATTATGAATAGGGGGAAGTGTCCATTCTTCAATATTATTAATCGGATCTCCATCGAATTCAAAACTGTATGGATACCATACTCCTAAGTATAATAAATAACTCTCCAGACATACCACTAACCTAGAAATATCTGTTCAATCTCGAGGATCTAAATCATGTCTAAAAGGTTAGTACTGATCTTAGACAAACTCTTGTACGTCTAAAATTCCGAACACCATAATGCCATTCCCTGAATACCTATCTACCGGGCTTATAAAGAAAATATATTATCTTTGCAAAATACATTATCTTTGCTCTAGTGATCATCCTGCTCAGCCAATCTAACTTAATTCGGGAGGTAAATTAATTCTCCTAATCTTAAATCCTAGACAAGTCATTACGATAGAATGACTTGAAAAGCCACCTATTACTGAACACCTTACCAACCTTCCTAACCAGGTATGGTAGAGTCCCCAAGCACGAATTGATAGAATAAACCTGTTCCTTCCGAAATAAAACCTACTCTGTCAAACCCAAAACATCAGCCGAACATCTGCTCTTTCCATAGGAATCCGATCCACTCCAACATCTTTAAGTACCACGACGAACCAATGAAGCCAGCTTAATCCACTTTGAAATGAGGGATTAAAAACTGATTAAGCTCAACCATACTGTTCGATTATGATCTATAAATAATAACCAAATCAGAAATAAGCAAACCCCTCAACAGTCCAGGTATAAGACCAGATACCCGGACAATTCCAGTCTCGAATCTCCCTATCACGAGACGACCTCTCAACCCAATAGTCTTAACACCATCCCTTTTAAATCGTCTTGCTAAACCATCACCCATAGCATTCTAGTGGACCAAATTAAGGAAAAAGGACGCTAGATTAAAGAGTTCAAGACACGCAGCAATGTGCCTCGACGGCGGACAAAAGAGGGTTTATGAGCATGACAGCATGAAGAGCAAGGCGTGCGGGACCAATGGAAGGACCGACTGATGGAATCGGTGTGTAGCTAAAGGATTAAGGAGGGGAGTTGCAAACTCTACTTTTGGAAAATTCAAAGGCTTAAATAAAACCGTCCTACCTGTTGCCTCCTAAGTTGAATCATATGAATCTCACTACCTTAAATTCCAACCACAGTCTGGACTCTAATGTTTTAAAACTACCAATGATGATAATCGACAACCTTAAGTTTCATAGTAAATTATGCGGTTGTTGTGTGAGGAATCCATGAGCGATTCTGAGCATAGATGGATTATTTGCTAAATGAGGCAAAATAATTAGGAAAAGTCCAAAAATATGTTTCGTAAAGGATTGATAAGAGAGTTACTCCAACCTCCCAAAGCCTAGTCCGATTTCGAGGACGAAATCATTTTTAAGGAGGGGAGATTGAAACGCCCCACGTTTTTAATTAACCTTAATCGGCATGTTACTAGGTTAAGTGAGATTAATTATGTAGCTAATGATCTAAAATACGAAGGAATTTAAAATTTTTGTATAATCTAAATTGCAATCGACGAATGTTAGACGAATACGTTATTATAACTTAAACAAATACGCATTTTCTCCGATCCGTCGGCGAGGTCGAATGAATGGATTTAGACTAGAGAGAGATAACATTCAACGGTACACAATCCACTTAATTAAAAGATGTATTTATCAGTCTGATACAATAGTTAACTAATTACAACTCTCATACAATAAAGTAATTGCATCCATTAAATGAAAATTTAAATTTACATTGGAGTTAAATACAAATATTACAACTCGCTGAAACCTGTAATTAAGTCAGAGTAATATTACATCAAACATAAACATAAGGTTACAGGTTAGGCATTTCATACATTTGCAACTAACCCAGAGCGATGGAAAATATAAATTACATGCATATCATCTCATACAACAATTACTAACTATTTGAATTCTAAAATAGCAACGGTTCTGATTGCAAGAGAAGTTAGAAATACCGAAAAAGACCGAACAAAAGAAATTAATTAAAAGAAGGATTGCCGTCAGAGCCCTAGGTTTTAAATTCAGCAGGCGCTGTTCATCGAGGTTCCCAGATCGTCCGGCGATCGGCACCTCTCACACCATTAGATCATCACTCGTAATAAAACAAACCTGAATATTATCTTCCAAGAATCATTATTTAAGCCACTCAAAATATCTTATCCCACCACACGGCACAAGAAAGCATTTAAGTAATAAGGACCAAGCCAAAAACCATTCGAGAAGGCACAGAAGCACGTATAGGTGGCGAAGCCAATCGTGCAAGGAGGCAAGGTCCCATCCAACACCATCGCCACCATAATCCCCACAAAGCCAAAGACCAATTTTTCCTCCTCACCCAAAGCCACTACCAAAGCAAGTCACTAAGAGGAGAGGAGCTCGCAACAAGCCGGGGAGGAGGAGAAGGCACAAGCGACCGAGCATGGCCACCCCAGAGGAAATGGCACCATCCTCCTCAAGCAAGAACCAACACCACCATCACAAGCAAACATCAAGTCAAGACTACAATCGGCGAGTCCAGCCATGATTCCCATTCCAAATCGGACCGACGACCTACCATGGAGGTAACACACCATTCGCTCCCTACTTTGGTTTTTGTTCAATAGGAAAACACACCGCGAATTAAACCAACTAGATGGCACATCCAACAATAACCATAGCATCACCATCATAGAACATACCACCACCCAACCATCGCAGTAGCATCACATAGCACCACCGCGCAATTGGGAGTAGTAGAGAGAGAGAGTATACCTCGGCGATGGCTTACCACCATCGGCGTAGCTACTGCACCGACGGCCACCCGTGCCCCGGCGCACGTGAAGGCCTCGAGCCCCGCCGTAGCTAGCTAATGTGGACCACCATCATTACCCTAGCATTCTTGAGCCCAAAAGATTAACCCAATCAAAAGATTGAACCAGCTCAAGCATGCAACAAATTAGCCGAATGGGGAGTAATGGGGAGAAGGGCAACTGGCTCGAGGCCGGGATCCGCGCCTGGGCCCAAATCGAGAAAAGTGTGCGCACGGCAACGGCGGCGAGGGAGGCTGCGGCGGCGCAGCGAGGGAGAGGCGGCGGCACCAAGCCGAGCGAGAGAGGAGAAGGGGAACGGCGGAAGAAGAGAGGGAAGGAGAGAGAGCGCGCGCAAGAGGGATGGAGGGAGAGGCGTGCGGCGAGAGAGAGGAGGAGAGGCGTGTGGCGAGAGAGGAGGAGGAGGGGGAGAGGCGTGCGGAGAGAGAGGAGGAGGGAGAGGGGCGCGGCACCGCAGGCAAGGGAAAGGCGGCGGCGGCGTTGAAAGGAGAGAGGAAGAGGGTCTCATGGAGGAAAAGAAATGGGGAAGGAAAAAGGGAATAGGGCCGGGGCAGGTCAATGGGCCGAAGGCCGGCCCGGTTAAAAAAAATAGAAAAGGAAGAGAAGGGTAAAGAAAAGTGGAGTAGAAAATAAAGGAGAAATTTAAGAAGAAGAAGATTATGTAAAAACCTGCACCTAAATTTTGGTAGCATAATCATAGTGATAATTTGTATAAACTCACTCGATACCCAACTTAGTTTTGCTTAGCGTCGATTTAATATTTTCGATTTGTACGCAAGGAAACAATATTAGTTGGATTGGTCGTTAAGAGAGTAACCGATTTTATGAATTCCGTACCTCGAAAATCCGATAGCCACCCAACCCCAAAACATAGAAGACTTAGAAGCCTCACGACGATATTGCTTCTCACGCCGATATTGCCGTATTTTATTAATTCCTTATATTCTTTGTCAACTTGTTAGTTGTAATTAAATTATAGAAACACACTCATAATTATTTCGGACCATTAGAACTAATTAACTGCAGCCAGATGAATTAAAAATCGTACACGCCGATAAAAACTGGTACGCATATGAAGTGAAGTAATGTATCGCCGTCCAAACCATTTGACACGGATTTAAATACCCAGATATTCTAGTCAGGCCCAATCAAATGGTTACAAACCAATAAAATTTAATTATAAATATTAGAATAATTGGAATATCATCGATGAGATTAAAACTTAGTGGGTGTCATTTTAAATTAATATTTTGCCATGTAAAGTATTTCATGTTGTACTTAGATATCAAATTAACCTAGTTAATCGTATTCAATTACAGCACTCTCTTAGTAAATATTCTTAGACGTTAAAAGTAAAATAAATGACCACCATAGGCCAAAACTTGTAAGCGCACCCAATTAAATTATCAGAATATCGTTTAGATCGCCCTACTGTGGGCTTAATGCCCAGATAATCTAGATTAGACACTATAAGTTATAGAAATCGGCTAATAAGTATTCCGAATTCATAAGATAAATTAATAGCCTTCCAGAGACCTAAAACCTTTCGCGACGATTAGAATAGTGCACGGTGATTGAAATCGCGCGCACCGATTAAACTTATGCGCAACAGTTTAAATAGCATTTAGTTGTAAAAAACCCGCATCTAACTAAAATAAAGTTTGAGATCATACAGGGACGCCTTAGTATCATTTAGTTGCTCATTTAATTAAAATATGACTTCTTTTGTGTACAACCTAACTCGTCACTCGCATACGAGAAAAGCACCGGTATCTAGAAGGAATATATCTGATTAACCTTGAGACTAAAATCCATTAGTTAGGTAGATAATTGCATATGTGAAATCAACTAGGGGTATTACTCGCTATTATATATATCTGTACGTGCATCTATTGAATCTTGTTTAAGGGATAAATTGCCGGAAGTCAGTAAAACGCCGGATATACATCTTAGATAGATCGTATCTCCTGATGCTAGTGCGATAATGTCAATTAACAAGTATCATATAGAAAATTAACTTGATTACCGCAATCGAAGTTGAGTTAAGCGAAGCCTCACCCTAGGCGCACACACACATTGACACCCCGCACTTTATTATGTTTCTTAAATTAAGTCATAGCCGACGTATTTAATTGCAGGCAAATATCCGAGTCATGGGAAGGACTTCACCTGATACTACTTAAATCCGAATATGTGGTTAATCCAGGCAAGCTTTTCTTTTGAGCATATAGTCAGAGTATTTTTAGTAAAATAAAGTATCTCCCTATTAAATTATTATCACCTTGCATGCAAATGAAAAATATTTAAATCGAAGGAAATTGAGAAGGAAAAAGAAGAAGAATCGCGATCGCGTGAGTTGTTGGTCGCCTAGATTAATAAAAGGGTGGGCGAGGTTGCCTTGGTAGGGATGGAAGGGCAGTTGGGGAACCTCGCATAAGATATAATATAAGTAACTACAAACTTCATCCGTATGAACGGGCCAGTATTACATCGTGTCAACCAACATTTCATCCATGAATGGATGGACGAATTAGTAGTACTGCAAGGTTATTATATTCTCCACGTGGGTAAGTAATAAATTAGGAGGTGAACCCAGTGGTCGGCTGTTCTCAGGACTGGGATCCATACCGCCATCGCCCGAGTCTGATCGGTATCAGCGGGGGTGCGCGGGGGCGATATATTACGCAGTGGAGTGTTGGGTGAAGGCCGAAACCTTCCCAACCAACGGTCATGTCACTTTGGGGAGTCCGTGATAGTAATAATTCGCATGCATCACCGATTGTGAATAACTGGGTGGAGATATAATATACTGAGATAGATACAAAAGTTCTGTATTCTGATCTGGGCGCCACATCTTAGGAAATGTGGAAACCCATGGGCCAGTAGGATCAGAATGATGATGGGTAAAGTGATACAAGCTTGCGCAATGCTATACAAATCATGAATTCATGCCTGCTCTCTGAAAGGAGAGCACGAAACTTATGGGGTTTTTGCCGTTCATACGAGTGTTCGATAGCTTTCTAAATTAACAAAATGAACTTCTTTCCAAACATAACAACAAAACATATTTTCTATAATCCTGAGAAGAGGATTGATAATGAGAAAAAGATTGAGAATGAACAAGAGATTGGGAATATAAACGTATATTCCTGGAAATGTGGATGAGCATTTAGTGCATTTTACTAATAACGCTTGCTGAGTACTTTTGTACTCACTATTGCTATTAATTCCTTTCTCTAGATGCCTGATGAACTGGAGGATTGTTAGAATCTGGTGAAGGCCACCTGAATGGATTTAAGTATTAGCCAGGTGGAATACTACAGACTCATAATACGGAGAATAAGAGGCGGAGGCGATGACCGGAATTGTTCCTAGGTTCATCAGTATGGTAATATTCGAGTCCTTGCGGCTCTATAATGAAACTTAGCCCTGCGTGACGATATTTTTGTAATATTGTATTTTGTCTCTAATTATTGTTCCGCTGCAACACTCTGATGGACTTATTATTCGTTAACGCGATGTTCTATCGGCTATAACGAATAATAATCCGTTGACTAGCATAATTACCCTTGGTAATTGTGCGGATCGTTTCACAAACTTGCATTGTTTTTTTCATTCAGGTTCTTCCCCTAATTTACTGCAAGTCTGTAACTTCTATAGAAAGAGAAGCAAGACGAATGAACGCAGATTTCATGGACTATATTGTAAAGTATTCTCGTATAGAGCTCATAAAGATGGATAAGACAAATTATTTGCGCACAATTAACACACCAACGTGCAAACAATGTAGTAAGGGTCTTAATGTACAGCAGCCAGCTTTTGAATTCTCTTCAGAAACCAATATATCACTAGAAAAAGAAAAGCCATGATGGACCAGCTATACTCAGAATGGGTGAACATAGACACCAATTGCGTCAACATACCACCCTGTACGTGCAAAGAAGCCAACGATGCTAACTTTGCTCTGAATTGGAGTGTCGAATGGAGTTCCTCCTCCTTGTCCAAAAGGTCCATAGCTACGAGTATTAGTGAAAAACGTAAGCGACGTTATAACATCAGCTGGTGCATCTATAAATGGACCGAATGTTCCAGAAACTTTCGTCAGAAGCTCTGAAGGGCCAAAGTTAATCTGCAAGGGAAAAAAATAGCATAGCATCAAGTGAGTTATCTGTACAACTAGCCAGGGGCTAGATTTTGACTAATGCTTATGATTGATAATATAGCTGTATTTATTATATAACTTTAATATCTATATCTGATTAATCTTCAGACTACACCGTTGTAACATGACTCCACCAAAATAAACGGTATAGATCCTTTTGTTTTCTAGAATTAATATGGATTTTCTTGCTCTCAAAGCGAATGAGTGTCTCGAATCTCACCGGTTGTCTGTGTGTGTGTGTATATATATATATATTCGCGTGTATGTACATATATAGAAGAGATAAATAATGGGCAACATGGATTAATCGAAGAAACAGAAAAGACAGCCACTAATGCTTGCTTCTCTTGAGAGCTAAATTTGATCAACATGTAAACTCACCGTGTGATCGCTCCCGACATAACGACCATGACCACCCCATGGGCCAGCAGCGTGCTGCCGCCCATTCTGGTCCATGTACGAAAACGCAAGCGAATTGATGACCTCGCCACTGCAAATTGTAACATTTTTCAGACGAGCGGGCACCCCTTCGATGTCGTGAAGCGTCCCTGTATTTGCGCCCCACAGTCCAATCTTGCCAGGCTCAGCCTGATCAGTGCAAAACCAATCAGGCAACAAATTAGACATAAAAAAATGAAGGGATGCTAAGAGCAAATCAGTGCCTCGTTACGATCCTAGGATACTGGTCAATCTTCATTGAATTGGAAGAGAGAATTTGGGACTGGGATAGAAGAGATTTTTTTTTTTGAAGAATGGGATAAAAGAGATTGGACAGGGATAGCAGGAGAATTAGGGAATAGGGAGGGAACTAGAGGAAGAGCACAGGATTAATGTTGAGGTAAGATAGAGTTCATTCATCAGTTCAGCTGGATCCCCTTCTGACACAAGGCATGGCATATATAAGCCTTACCCACACACCCGCAGTCTTTGGGCCCACTTGCCAGCCCCATACAACCAAGACTACCACACACAAAATTCTACTTCTCTAGCATATGACCAGATAGACTCGACTACTCTACCACATGACATACCTCTTCTTCTTCTTCTTCTTTCATTTTTCCCTGCTCAAGTTTCACATAGACACCAATTGCGTCAACAAACCACGCTGCACGCCCAAAGAAGCCAACAATGCTACCATTGCTCTGCATGGGAGTGTTAAAAGGAGTTCCTCCTCCACGTCCAAAGGGTCCGTAGCTATTAGTATTGGTGACCAATGTAAGCGACGTTATGAGACTATGTATGTCATAAAATGGACCGATTGTTCCAGAAACTTTTGTCAAAAACTCTGAAGGGCCAAAGTGAATCTGCAAGAAAAGAAAACTATAACCAGGCTTGCTATTTGTACAAGCAAATAATTAGTGGGCGACACAGATTAACAGAGTGAACAGAAAAGACATTTATGCTCGCTTGTCTTGAGAACTACTCCCTTTGTCCACAAATGTAAGTCATTTTTGACTTGGTCTTCAACGCAAGACTTGACTATGGTTTTGTATCATAACATACTAGCAAATTGTGTATGTGTGTGTATTTTTATATTTTTCTATAAAAGTATTTTACATAACAAATCCAATAACATTATTTTTATGTAGTTAATTTATATATTTAACGTATATTAATGTTCAAATATTCAAAAGCTCGACCGCACGGATACTAGAACGACTTATATATTGGGAGCATTTTTTTTATTAAGATGATTCACACTTACCGTATGATTGCTCCCGCGATGACCACCCCAAGGACCTGCAGTGTGCTGCTGCCCATTGCGGTCACGGTACGAAAACGCAATCGAATCGACCACCATGTCGCTGCCAATTGTCACGCTTTTCAGGCGGCAGGGTGGCACCGTAATGTCATGTGGCCTCCCTTTATTTCCACCCCATGGACCAATCCTGACAAGCCCAGCCTAAGCACAAAGGAATCAAGCAGAAATTAGAAAGAAAAAGAAAAGAAAGGAAGAAAACGAACTAGGAGTAATAAATTAGCACCAGTTCTTCTTCTTTCATTGTCTCCAGCTCAGGATCTTCCCCTTCCCATAGCATCTCTCTTTCATAATGTCTGCTCAAATTAAGGGTGGGATGGTTGGGATTCAAGCTGGCCACATCCCTCATCGCAGCTTCTAAAGCCTTAACCTCTGAATCCTCTGCAGAGAAACAGTCGATCCCAACGTCCAAAACCTTAAGGTCGGTAAGATTCTCCCAGCCCAGATCAAAATCACCATGAGCATATTTTGTATCTGTGAAACGAAAGCTAAGCGAAAGCGTTTGAAGCCTCTTCATGGCTCCTTGTCTGAAGACCAGCACCATTGCACGACTGGTAAACTTGAAGTTTTCTAGACACCGGAATGCCATTGCATGATCGGTATCTGTTCTTTCGGTGATCTCCAATAAATTTTCTCCTGTGGCTTCCTGCACATGCAAATCCAGAGAATGAAGAGTGGGCAAGTTCCCGAGAATTTCAAGATCCTCCTGCCATAGCATCTTCACCATGATGGATAAGTCGGAGAGGTTCGATAGTGATGAATTAATCCACCTTGGAAGTGTAGAGAAGGGGCAGTACTCGTCCCATGCACACTGTGGGCTGTGTCTGAATATATGTACAGTCTGTCGACGAACACATGCTGTAAATCTTCGGAGGTATCGGGAGCCCAGCGTACATCCAACATGAAATCCAGGAGACAACCGGAGTAAAAATATAAAGAGTTTGCAGTTTCTTCAGATTGAATAAACACTCGAGCAAAGGTTCCTTGTAGCTCATATCGCATGTTCCGAATGACATTTCTAGCACTCTCAGTTCGAGCAGATTGCCCAGCTCTTTAATAAGGTTTGGGCGGTACTTGCTGATGTTGATTTCTGACAGCTCTTCAAGAGATTTCAGACTCCCAATCTCATCTGGCAGCCTCGTCTCTGTGTCAACATATAGGCACCCAAGCTCTCTTAGCTGAACCACAGTTGATGGCAATTCTTTCATTCTGGCCCCTTTTAGGTCCAGTGTGTGCAAAAACTGCAGATTTCCAATTTCCTTTGGAAGCTCAATTAAATCTGTAGCAGTTAGCCTTAGGTACCTCAACTGAACCAAATTCCCTATATCTTCGATGTTACCACTGCTGCAATTTTCTAAATCCAAGACACGTAAAACTTGAAGGCTTGAAAGGGGCAGCTTCAGATCAGTAGCACGCCAAAATACAAACAATGACCTCGCATGGGACAGGTCAATGGTTGCATCAGGTATGGCGTGCTCATCCTTGCTGTTTTGGTGGGATAACCGACGGATCTTGTTTTCTGGAGATGGGAGATGCTGACCGTTTAGTATTGTAACAAAATTTTCTTCGGTTGACAAGGAAGTGATAAACTCAAGTACCACATCATGAACACGGCAAGCTTGTGCCCTACCATGGGTGTCAACATCCATTGGTTGGATCATATTTCTACTAATGAGCTTATCAAAATAACTCTCTCCTAGCCTGTACAAGTTTTTATCTTCTTTTGCATGGACAAAACCTTCAGCTATCCATCTCCATATTAGGTCATGTCTCTGAATTATATGATCCTCTGGAAATATACTAAGATACAACAAGCAAGTCTTTAGCTGGGAAGGCAGATCATAAAAACTAAGAGATAATATCCCCCACATGTCCTTCACACCATGACTATTTTCAAGTCCAGTCTGAATAGAATCGTATACGCTAATCCACTGATCCTCTGTTTGTGTGTGTCTGTTTGCAAATACACCACCTATAGTAACGATAGCTAATGGTAAGCCATCACATCTTTTTAAAACTTTGTTAGATACGTCCTTCAATTCAGGAGGGCATCCATCTTCCTGAAATACTTTGTAATAGAATAGTTTCTCGGAGTCAACGATAGAAAGAGGTTGTAGTTCATGTATGATACCATCAACACCATTGTTAGCAGAGCAGCAAAATTGAGCAACATCAATGTTGCGGGAGGTCATAATTATTTTACTGCCACGGTTGTTCTCAGGCAAAATCCACCTGATGTGTTCCCATGCTGATTCATCCCATATATCATCAATAACAATGAAGTACCTACAGTTTAATTTGGAATAGCATTAGCTGGCAAAGGATGCTAGCTAGCGATAATCAAGTTGAAAAACGTATAGCATGCAATAGAACAACGAGAGAAACTACAGACTATCTAAAAATGGCCTTAGCAAGAGTTTATATGGATGCATGCACCTACCTCTTATCCTCGAGGACACATCTGATTTTGTCGATGACTTCCTTCTCATCCCATGCTTCAGTGTTTCCATGCACATTCTGGCTTACTTGACGAAGTATGCTGCTGAAGATATTCTTTTTGTTAGGCCTGAGAGACACCGAAACAAACGCTCCGCAGTCGAATTGCCTTCGGAGCCTTTTATAGACCAGGTTGGCGACAGTTGTCTTTCCCATTCCTCCTGGACCAACGATGGCTACCAGCTTCAGTTTCTGGTTCAGTGCATCATCCCCTTCCACCGCTAGCAACTTGATTAGCTCCTCCGTCGAGCGGTCAATGCCAACAAGCTTTGCCTCATCTTCAAAGAGAGCTTGCAAGCGAGGCTCGAGCCACTGGGGTTGTGCTGCAACAGCAATATCGTCAACTCTGTACCTTTCGCGACGCTCGCTCGCCTCCTTGACCTCCTCCTTGATGCGTTCAATCTCAATGGCGATGTCGCGGCGAACCCTATACGTTAGCAGCATGCCCTTGATAGTGATGCAGCATGACTTGGAGGACTTAGGTCACCATCAGCACCGACGCGCAACATGTAGGAATCGATGGTGTCCTCGGTGTCGTAGGAAAGCTCCCTCATGTCCCTCGCCCAGAGCTTGACGTGCCTGTCAAGCTGTTCAGCTGGCACCTCCGACACCTTCTGCAGGGCAACTTGCATGCTCTCCAGCTCCTTGTGGAGGTATTTGATCCCTTCCTTCACGCCCTTGTGCAGGTTGTATTCGTCGGTGAGCATCTTGGCCAGCTTGGGGAGGAGGGCCTCCATGGCCCCTGTAGAGGCACTCACCACGAGCTCCATCTTGACTGCTGGTCTTTCTTTCTTTCTGCGCGCTTTGCTGCGCAGGAAAACCCGTCCCCTATGTTGTTGCACTAGAGTGTAGCAGAAAATCATAGAAAATCATATGATTCTGCCAAGCAGAGAAACAATTGCAATCGATTGATCAATGTCATACCTGCAGCTCACTGATATGTGCAGGGTGTCAGCCGTCAGGTAAAAGCAGGTAAACTGTGGAGAAAAGGAAGAAAAAGGTCACGATGTTATTGACTATTGTCCGTACACACGATAAACAATCTGAAGTTCTGAACACTAACACATATGACGCTTAAAATTGTGAAATTTCAAGGAAAAAATTAAAGGATGGGAACTACAAATCAGTTACAATAAAAAAAAAGTGGGCAACTCACCCATTTAGAAGCAAAATGCAAAGCTGGACACCCATAATCGGAAGTGTTCTATCTAATCCTTCCAGCTGAAATCTGTCTTGTATGAACACTCTTCAAGCACTATATATGATAACACTACCACTAACCTAATGAGTTTTTATAGATTTCTCATGAAATTCACATGTTAAAATTAAGCTCCCAATCACTTAAACTGTAATCGAACCGTTTTCTAAACTGCAACTCAACGGGCAAATAACTGTAGCTTTTAAAACAAGGAACAATTAAAAAAGAAGTATTGGTTTAAAATGCACAAAGGTTTCAAAGCTTGACCTGGCAATCTGAATTTGGAAACATTGAAACATAAGCACAACCTTTTCCTCTTTGAGCATGCAATTTCCACTTACTCTGAACTTCACAAAACACAGCTGTTGCAGTAATCAAACAATGAAAATATGCTAGGAACTCTTCATATCCACAATGTAGCCATTTAACCTGCAATTATATTGCAATGTATAAAATTGATCCGTAGCCAAGAAAAGAAAAGCTAGCTTGAAAGTAGGCCTGTTCATGGGTGTCCTGGCTGGCCTAGCCCGATTTTCCGGGCTTAGGGTTCATTTTTTGGCCCACAGGGCTGGCCCAAGCCAAAAAAGAACCAGACAAAAATAATAAAATATATTTTTAATAAAAAATCTCATTCCGAAAATAAGTAAAAATAATTTTTTATTCCAAAATAAAATGGATTTTCAGCCTTTCAAGATCGGGCTTTTCTAGGCCTAGTCCAGCCCGCTATTTACAGGTCTACTTCAAAGAAAGGTCCCACCACAATGTGCAAATTTATGGCTCTGAAAAGCCAGCTCAAAATAATAGTTCCAAGGCCAAACAGGGAGTTTTACTCTGTAGCTTCATAATTTTTTTTTTCTCGAACACGCAGGAGAGCTGTGTATCTTTGCATTAAGAAAGAGGTAATTACAAGGGGTAGAAACCCTTACAGACCCAACACCAAACACAAACCAAACACATTTAAACTCGCCTAAGGCACAAGAACAAGAACGACCTCGACCAGAGAGGATCTAGACCAAACCCTGTGATGGAGCAGATAGGTAAGAAATACCCTTTGCTCCAGCCAGAGCCCAAATCCTCATCTCGTCACTGACAAAAGACAAGAGAGCCCTAACAACCGGTGTAGCCCTATCAAAGACGCAGCGATTGCGGAGATTCCAAAGAGACCATGCCCCCAAAATGATGATGGAGTTAAGGTCTTTCCGGACCTGGCCATGTACTTGTAGCTTCATAATCACTTAGTCAAAAAAGAGAGTCGTTTTGGACATCGACATAGTCCCAAAAATACAACTTTAATCACTTATTTGAAATGTAATAAAATATAATAAAAATATAATAATGTGAAATTACTTTTTGAGACAAGTCTAAATGTTTCATGTGTCCAATCTAAATATTACAAAAGATATCAATATCCAAAGTTTAGAATGTTTGATTGCACATATCCCAAAATGACTTCCTTTTGTGACTGACTGGAGGGAGTATTAAAGTATAACTTGGAAGTTATGGAAGAAAAAGTAGATGAATATAGAAAAAATAACTCGAATCTCACTAAAAGAAGGTAAAGGCATTCAAATTTAAAATTCAAATTGTGAAGAATAGAAAATTAGAATTTTATATTTTCTCCAACCAAACCTAAGAGTAGACTATATGTTTAATAACAAGGTCCATATTTTAATCCATAGAACATTTCTGTTCAACAAAGCACCTACTGATCTACACAACGTAAAATTTAGTGTATCAGAGGCAGCATCGGGAAAACATACCAAAATATATATTGTAACATATAAATTTAAGTTTTAGTCTAAATATATAAGAAAATAATACAATCTCTTATATTAAAAAAAGTATAATTTATTATCAAAATATTTATTTTTATTTTTTACCGGATCTCCGTGGGGCGAGGATGACCCTGTCCTCACCCTGCTAGCATAGAGGGGCCCCGCCCCGTTCCCCCAGATCATCCTCCGCCCCCGTCCCCCATAGGGATATTCCCCGCGGAGCCCCACCCCCATAGGAGAAATTGACATCCCTACAAACAAGCATCCAGTGAGCCGAAGGGCCAGAGGGGGGCCAAGGAGTAAGTAGCATGGTTTTGACCCACCGGTAAAACCCTTTACAGTGGTAGAGGAGTGGCCCACACCTTAGCCCACTGCACCAAAAGGCCCATCAAATGTGTAACAGTGTGGCAAGCCCAAAAAGGCTATGGCAGGGAAAAACATGTTTACACTCACTATTATAGAGACGTTTATATAAGCAAACTTCCTTATGGCTACAAATAAATTTCTTAGAGCGCTATGGAGAAGAGAGAATTCTTTTTTTTTAGAGACAAAGGCTAAGTAGTAGCACAGGCATAGTGTATATTTCTTCTACATCACTTCCTATAGCAGTTTTAGGCTTCCGACAGCCTCTTTGTGGCCCTTCTTGTAGCGCCATCATCCACTGTTTCGTATTGTATGTAACCACAACATTTTAATTTGACGTCAAACATTCTAATTGGCTATATAAAAATTATTAGTAGATTTGTCATTAAAAAAACTTCAAAATCCAGAAAAGAAGGGTGTGTATTTCGTCTTTCCATGTGAACTGCAAAATAGGATCAACAAAACAGCGAAAGCGAAAGAAAAGACTAAGAAGCACTGGTGTTCTAGAGAAAGAGAAGACTAAGAGCACTTGATTCACTACTTTGGTAATTAAAGATGACGGTCAAAAACACTAATTTCAGATCTTGCAAATCGGCGAATGAGTTGACTAAAAGCGACATGCCAGAAAGAACAGAAACATAGGCATCTGCTCATTCGATGGTACTTCTCCCCTGAAACCTCCTCAATCCTTATTACCATCCCCACCAAAACCACAAAGTACAGAGGGAAAACATCAGGGGAAGAAAGAAACTGCCAAGAAAATTTCTAGAGGTCACCTTGCCGTCACCCCGCGCTCCACCCCTGACACGCGGGCCTTGAGCTTGGTCCATTGCTTCCGCACGAAGTGTGCGATGGTGAGGCAGCGCTAATCGGGAAGGAGCACGGAACGAAGGACGGGCGGCTAGGGTGCGGACAGACAGATCCATAGGCACCACTCAATTCAGGGGAATTCAGAACGGTGCTAGGTTATAATTTTTTTTATATAGCAAATCTATTATAACTAATTTGATTTATTTAATATAATTAAATTTAAAAATAGAAAAATATCACGAGCAATGCAAAGATATACTAAATAATCAACAAAAGCGAAAATCAAAAAAACAAAACAAAATAACAAACAGTGGGAAAAAAACGAACGCACAAGCGGATGTGAGCGGCGTAGCTTCACGGCACTTACAAAGGGCTGACCATGGCATGGAACTCAGTGATCGTCGGTCGATCCCAAAGGCTCTCGGAAAAGGTTTCGACGGTCTGTTTGGCCTCCTCGTGGGCTTTCTTCTGTTTACTATGTTTCCTTCTTTTTAAATGAATGAAACGTCTCTGATGTTTTCGGGAAAAAGCATTCTATGACTTTGTCTGCAGCCGTGACCAGCGTGCACGACTGCCAATGGCCCGGGTGAGAATACTTTCCACAAGCACCCCCTTTACGATTGCAGCAGAACCTGATTCTGCGACTCATCACACTACTGTATTAACTCGGCACAAAAGCTACGTATATTACCGATCAATGATTCAAGGTGGCTATTAGTAGCCACCTTATCACCATCAAAGCTAAGAACTGAATGACTAGCATGCAAAAGCTCGCTCCTTGAATTCTAGTGTCATTGTTGGGCCGACATTGTCCTATTTCAAATAGCTCCTAATTTGTAGCTTCTAGTTTTCAGAAGTTAGAAACCGTTTTGAATATATTGACTTCTTAGCATATCTTTGTTTCTCTTTTGTATTGTCCATAGAAATATAATAGTTTTTTTTCTCTCTTTTTCCTTATTTTTCTTTCATTGAATGTCTTAGCTAAAGAAAATAGCTGCTACGGTACCATTTTAGTTAAAAACCATCAGCTGCAGCCAAGTTGAATGGGGCATATACATTCCCCCACTGTACTATTGCGGCTCCAAATCTATCCCCACTATCGATCCGTAGCTCACCGGAAAGCAATCCAACCAACTTTGAATTTACTAGAGACATAGGCGCGGCACCACGCCACGCCAGCCAAAAAGAGCGTAGGGGTTTTTCCGTAAAAAATCAGAATCTTTTTTAAAAGAATCGAGGGCCTGTGCGCAATTTCGAAAACTACGGGGTGTTATCTAGGTAAAAAAACACATGAACTTTTTTGAAAAAAATCCAGGGATCCATTTATAAGAACCAAGGATCTATACGTAATTTTCAAAAGTTGGGAGCACCTTTGCTTGAGGGGACGCGTGGCATAGCTGGGGGGCCATGAATCCCCCCAGAATTGATATAGGTAGTATTCATCAGTCCTGATAACACTCTGGGATTAATTATTCCAATCAACTTTTTTGAATGGTTCCTTCCCATCTTCTCTAACTAGGGCAATGCATGAATACAGAGACAAGTTTCACAAAAGCATGTGATCGATCAGGGAAGGATGGAATATGGACCATTTGCATCATTTTTCCACTTCGCTTAACATACCACTCAAAATTTTTACATTGCTCTAATAGTACTCTTCATGTTACAAGTCTTGCTTCAATAGTAATTCTGCTCCTCTCCCAATTCTCCTCCACCTCTTCTCCATGATCAGCGGCGCGGCCATAGCTGAGTAGTGTAAGTGCAGTGGCGCACCCAGATTCAAAATTTAGGAGGGGCTAATAGGTTCACCGATTTATCCGAATAATTTAGCTTAAAAGATCAAACACCCATTTACAACTATGCATGCCGCACGCTGCAGCTGGTTGATATATATCGGTCGTTCCGGCGGGCACGTTGTTAGCCATTAATTTCCGATGCAGTATCATCAAGATTCCCACACCCACACATGCGCCAGACGATCTCCCTCGAGACTAGCTGGGATCCATTAGCAGGGAGGTGGAGAAAGACGATGCGCGCATGGCATATATTGTGTGAATCTTGACGATGCCACAGCAAAAATCACTGACTGCATGGCCTCCTCCAATTAATCCGATCGCCATCTGGCCGGTGCAGACGATCCATCCACATACTATGCATCTAGTTCGATTCACTTCCATATGCAATCCAAAACAATGGAAAAGGTACGTACAGCTATACATAAAAAAACACGAATGCACATATACGTATGTGGTACAAACCGATCTAGAACAAGAATTAGAAAGGGGAAGGAGGAGCTAGCTTAGCTAGCTAGGAAGAATAGAAGATTCCAGTTACCATGCAAGAGGTGGAGCCGAAGGAAGGAATATGCTGGCTAGATAGAAAGACTAGAGCTGATGGATTTTCAAAAAGATGAATACATATGTGTGTACCAGCCTACCAGGGGCCGGTGGGAACGGCCGGCGTAGGGGGGCGCCAGCCCCACCTGACCCCCCGGTAGGTCCGCTACTGTGTAAGTGCCAAGGAGAACATGGCGATGGTACATAAACTGGGTTGGGGGATGTGACATGAGCTCGAGGGATAGCCATGGCACGAGCTCGAGGGGGAGAGAGAGAGATATTCGCACAAATTCACGGGGAAGAACATAATAATTTCAAGAAATACGTCATCATAACTTGAAATTAAAAAAGCACAAAAATCAATGCCAATTTCCTTCAAATTTGCTTGTCACCAAGATGCATAGTCACCAACCGGGACTCTTGACAACATTAGTGGCGAGCTCCCGATCTACCGCCGCGAGCAAAGTGCCGATCGCCGCCGTCGCACAGGTGTTCATTCGGCTTCTTGAAAGCGTACTATGCCTTTTGCGTTTTCTTGAAAGCGTCGCAGAGGTACGCTGTTTGAAGGTTAGCCAGGCCGCCACCATCCCAACTAAAAGATGACCAAACAAATTGCTGCCTCTGTCGATAGGTTTACTAGAATCCGTGCAGTCAAACACTCTTAACTTTGATCAATGGTATGTAAAGAACATATTTAAATTGACCACATAGATTTAGTATTATTAGATTTTTATGAAATATACTTTCATAATATGCATTTTTGTGATTTATTATAACAATATAATAAATAGAAATTTGCGATGAGTGTAGTACTTTGTAGACCATGTCGATATCCTACATTTGGTAACGGAGGAAGTAAACCACTATAAAAAGTTCTCTGAATTCTATTGAGCTTTTATATTTCCCCAATGTTGCTGCCTATTCCAATTCCATACTCAATCCTCACCAGAAAGCAATCCAATCGACTACGAATTATTCGGTCGTCGACACACTACGGAGATTCCCATGGCGTTGGTTCCTTTCCATCGTTCTAGGTCCAGAATAATGCACAGACGAGTTCACATACGCCGCGAGACATGGACTTTTTGGCCCTACAGCATCAGCATCACTGAAACATCAATACACCATATCAGAAGCAAATCTGAGAGCTCAAGACTTCAACTTTTGGTCCCCACATCATCACTGAAACATGTCCATATAAAAGAGACGGTTTTTCGTCATTCATAAGGTATAAAGTTCGTCGCCTCATCGGCATATAGAAGATGCTAGTGAAGCAACAGAAACACCGAAGCTGGGTGGTTGCCAGTATCCAAGCTCTCAAAATATCACCAAGCGGGCTGGTTACCAGTCAAATGTCACCTAAGGATCACACCAGGCGAGGACCAAAACAAAAAGAAGCTGAAGAAAAAACATAAGGCATTGCGTTGCTGTTTTTGTTATTTTGCATGCACGCTAGGGCCTAGGGGCCTTGAACACGTTTCAATTAGCCCTGTCAAAACATAGAAAATGTATCAGCACAATGTCAGAAAACCAATATTATGTCTAGCATCAGCATAGTATGATCATACTAGAAATTTGCCAGTAACTACTTTTGCTTGCCCATAGATATATTACAGTTTAGAGATAAACAATGACTTGCAGAAAACTTGCTAAATAGATGTACTCATTAGTTAAAGTGCATATTACCTATAGCCCTATATGCAGAGTTCCACTGGGTGTTGTACATTATTACCAGTGCAACAATTGTTCAGTGGGACAGGACATGTTTAACGATTCACTGTGTTTGGTAGTAACCATTATTATATTTCACTTCAACGCTTTGTGGTTTTAATAGTTATGCAATCAATATCATGTTCAAAACTATCATCTATAAGCAGATACTTTTTGAGATGTGCACCAGGACAAGGGTTTTACTGCAGATGTTAATGGAAGTTTTTATTGTCATATAAGATCCAGGTTTTTTAATCAGGAATATCACTATAACATAACTAGATATTACTATATTAGTATGTTCTGCGCTGGATTATTTACTTTTTTCATCAACCTTGCGAACCATTCAAATACATAAAAGGGGTTTAAATGTATGTCATAGGCAGAAGCATCTTACCTCCATATCGATGTCGTTATCCTTAGAGGTTTCACCTGTCAAAATAAAGAGCCATATTTGCGGTTGTCAAGTGATAAGCTAGAAACTTGGTGCCATAATTATCATGAAGAATTTGTAAGTGTCAATTGTCAAAAGACTAAGCATTGACCATAACAGGGTTAGTGCTGGTGATTGGTGAACATATTTGACAGAATAGCAAGAAATGGGATCTACATCACCATCTCAGAAAGTACAAATTCACAGCACCTTTTGAGTTACTCGGGTCATCAAACTTGAATCAATTTCTTAGGATCTCTGTTACTTGCATAAGTTATCATATAAATGCAAAGGTGGCCCAGTAAGCATTATTACAAACAAGTTTGGTTGGGCAGAATGACAAAGCAAAGCAAGCATGATCGGTGCTCAGTAGGCCCCTTCACAGAAAATCAAGGATTCAACGCACAGTTCATCTTGGCATACATGTTATGTCGTTACGGACCAATGACTAGTCATTGCTCATGTCTTTTAACCTCCTAACCAAATCTTCTCTAGTATTTCAGAGGGAGTTTTGTTGTGCATACATGCACATCTTTTCGCTTGTGTATTACTATTCCGGTATTCCTATTCCAGTATTCCTCCATATTTGGAATCCAAGTACATGGTATTGCACCAGACATTTGACAGATTATGCAACAAAAGACTCTACAATAGAATGACCGCATCATACATGCAGAATTTCTACTTGTTCTATCTACTGAACCACAAATCATACTTCCAAAATGATACCATATGAAAAAGAAGTTACAACATAGAAAATTTTGTCTAAATCAGAAAGCGGAAAGGTGACATTAGTTGATTGTTGATTTTCCTTTTAATGGCTTTACCTCCAGTTAGTTCTGACGTCCAAAATGTTAGGTTGTCCTTCAGAAGCTGCATCATAAGTGTGCTGTCCTTGTAACCCTCCACACCAGCAGAATTAATCTCAGTAGCAGCCTCATCAAATGCTTGTTTTGCCACTTGGCAAGCTCTGACAAGAGAACAAAAATGAAAAACTCATTGACTATGTTGATGCTTCCGAAGACTGGTGACCTGTGCCAACCAGCATACTAGGTTGATGTGAAAGCTATCATGGGCTCAACATGCAGAATCACGACAGACAAACTTTCATCTCTTTATTCTTTTAAAAACAAGGACAGACCCAGAAAACCTTCAGCAATAGGGACGGACAGTAAAAAGCGTTTAGTATTTAACTATTGAACATTGTATTTGCGGGGTTCAATTATGCAAATTGGTAAATGTTATGTGACATTTTTCTTTATATTTGGAAAAAATATGAAACTTAGCCTACCAAATAAAAGTAAGTCTGCCCATATTTCAAAACAAGAAGCTTAGAAGCACCAAAAATTAGGAATAGATATATTAAAATTTCAAACATCAATAAAACGGGAGAAAGGAACCATTAAGGATGAATGACCTCTCATGAGAGTTCATTATCTCATAAAAGAAGACCGAGAAATTGAGGGCAAGACCAAGCCTGATTTGGTGGGCAGGTGAAAGCTCACTGGAGGCGACAACCATGGCATGCTGCAGCAACATTTGTTAGTTTGCCAAAGGTGGGAAACAAAAGGCTTAGCAGCAGAAGTCCATTTGAGCCTATGCACGATGTTTGAAAGATTTCACACCTGATAGGCCAAAAGTGACTGGTCAGCAGCAGCCTTCTTTTCAGTTTCAGTGCTAAATTCAGCCAAGTAACGGTAGTAGTCACCTTTCCTGTAATAATTTTTTTAAAAAGTCATGTACAAAGCAGATAAGGTGTAAGCATATCATGCGAGCATGCAAATGCATAGAAGGGAAGATCATTGGAAATGATAGAGAAACAGCCCTATTGTCAAATGGATTACAAGGCCACACACAGGCATGTAAAGTTCCTACCATCATCTTACATTATCAGATGCACGAGGGACTGAGGGAGAGCTTCAGAACTAGTGAAGTACCATTCGATTCTTTTGATATTGCAGTATAGAAAATTATAATGGACTAGATAATTGAGAAACCTAAAGAATTATAATACTCTTTTCAAAAAGATAGAATGGCATGTTAAAATATTTTCACCCGACTTTTTATTATGGAAAACAACTTAGCAAGACTGCATAAAAGCCTACCATAAGATATAGTTCATAATAAAGTTGTACTAAAAACAGATCATTCCACTGAAGCGTGAAATATATAAGAAATATATAAGTATTTCACTTGCCCTGTTAGTATGCATCCTTTTCATATTAGCAAGGGAATAAAACAACAGAAATGAAAACCGAATTTAGTTCAGTGTCCACTATGTTCAGTCATGTTGCTGGTCTATTTATTTGGTTCTCATTTTTCAAAACTAAAAATTGTAAAATAAACCAAAATAACTGAACCAAGTAACCAACTGAACATACACCCATACTTACCTCCCTCTATTAATTTTGACATTGGACTATTAGCATTTACACCATCCGTTCAAAAGAACTAGACAAGACATGTACCAAATATGATACCATCCACTCAAAAAAAAACACATTGTTGCTCCGTCTGCATAGGTTCAGATCTAACCAGAATCGTGAATATCATTTGTTTTGCAACATTTTCATCGCAACATGTCAGAAAAACGTCATAATAGAACATGTTTGTCCTTTTCTTCTGGAATTTCTTTACCAAGATGTTTAATCATGCAATGCTTAGGAAGAGGATTTAGTAGAAAATCTTTATGAGGAACTGTTCAAAGAAATTTTGAGCCCAAAGTTGTATATCCTTTTTGAATGAAAATATTGTATTATCAAATCTACCTGGAAAGATAATGAGCCATTGATTGGGAATAAACTCTGAATATGATCATCAGAAAATGGGCCAACATGAGAAAAGCAAAACGCAATTGAGAATGAAGGCGCTGAATAAATGAACTGGTACATACATCTTATAAAAGAACACGACATTTTCACCCGAATTGGCCAAGGGAAGGCAATGAATGGCGATGATTGACAATATTTCATTGCAAACTGTCCTTAGCTCATCTTCTACTTTCTTTTTGTACCCATTTATCATCACACCAGCCTGCTCACCAGTTGCCACCTTTTGCTCAAGTGAAGAAAGGATCCTCCATGATGCCCTCTTTGCACTGATTGTATTCTTAAAACCAAGTGAAAATAGATCTCTCTCTTCAGCACTCATATCAACATCCATCCTAGCTAGCTTTTTCATAAATTCTACCATATCTGCAGGAACAGTCATGCATTATGAGTTAAAACTAACTTCAGGGAAACAAGTGCAACCAAATAGAACATAATCAATCAGGGTACACCACTACACCTTAAAAATTCTAATCATGGGCAAACATGAAGGATTAGTTTTGCAACAGCAAAGATAGCATTATCAAAAGATGTTAGCTCACCATGTCAAACTATTCACCTTCTCTGTCATTTTGAAATTTGATTTTATATTATATGAACACTACCAATAAATCTTGAATTAATATAAGCACTAATTAAGTCGCAACCTGACATAAAAGTTACATATTGCAAGGAATAGAGCAAATTCAAGCAGCAGTGTTTTCCGACCCAGGTAAGCGCATTAATCAGCTTCTTGTTTTTTGTCTGTAGAATCATTTCAAATGTTGTGACAAAATTAGTTTGAATGCTTTTCATTCACCAAAAAAAAAAAGCATTCACCTTATGTGTACTCCCCCCCTATATTTTTGCCAGAGAAAAAATGGAAAAAAAATTTGCCTGAAAACGAGGTAAAACTCTTATGCAATCAGAAGCATCAGGAAGTTCACTGCAACAAAGACTTGCAGGAAACAGAGGGGAGATCATGTTGTCTACCACTTTGAGATGGAATATGGAAGCCTAGATGGCTACAAGAACTTTCATGGCTTCATCTGGTAGATTAAAGGAACTGGGTGCACTATGAAAGTGGTCTATCAATTCAAAGAGACTATATTTGGATGCCAAGATCGACCTTTCGATGCTAAGGTCAATAAATGACAGAAGTTCCAAGTTAAAGAATCCTAAATAACATGGTGACATACTTTGTAGTTAAAATACATAAGCATCCAATTGTGACCAAATTACAAAAAACTGTGCTCCAAAAGATGGGTAAAAGCTACTCAGAAGAGTCCAGAATTATCTGATTCTAGCAAAGGGATGCTAACTCAAACCACACTAGTACACAACTTTATGCATTGCCATACCTCTTTTAACCCAAAATTAGAATGTAAACCAAAATGGTGGGTTCCACAGTTCCACTTATTCCACATTCGTAGAGTTCCATAGATCATGTGCAGTTAGGTTATAAAGAAACAGATAGAGATATACTAGTATGTTTACCCATGATCAGAACAGAATGCATCATTCATGATTCCAAGATCCTTCTTTTTTTTCTCAGAGGAAAATCAAGAACAATAGAAAAGCAACTCAGGGACTCAAATCATAAAATTGGCCCCCACAAACCATCAGAAACCCACAATCTATTCCAGTCGGCCAAGATACCATGCATGATCTCATGATTCCCTTTTGCAGACACTAAGCAGAAGTCCCGGTAACAATCCAGACCAGTCAGAGGCACTCAAAATCGACAAGATTGGCCCCAAAAATCATCATAAAAAAGCAATCTTTCTTTATCAAACCGGGATACAATCAAAACCACCCTAAATCAGCAAGAAATTGCTGAAATTGGCTCAGACTAATCATCAAGAAGCAGCCCTTCCGGTCAAACTGCTGCACATTCAGACATTTTGCTCACGGACAGAATAAAGAAACAAAATGGCCGTAATGGCCGGCAGGTTATTGTTCAAGAAAGCGAGCAAAGATCCCAAATGAGCACATGAACCAAGAACCCCAACTCCTTTCCATACTCCGCAAAGAAAGGATCAGCACTCCCCCAAAATGCAAAGCACCAAGAACGCACTGCACACAAGCAAGGCGCAACCGAACCAAGGGATCCCTCCCTCGCACCATACCATCGTATCTCTCTGCCTTCTCGGCCAGCTTGGCCATGCACACGACCTTCTCCCTCTCCTCCATCTCCTCCTAGCTTCTTGGATTTCTCTGCCTTGACTGGATTTCTCTGCAGCGTTGGCTTCTTGGCTCTGGCTCTGGCTTCTCTTATTTCCCCTCTCACCTTCCTAAAATGGAAGGTGTGTTCCTGCCTTTCCTTTTCTACTCATGGGATTTCTGTTCTTGCTGATGGTGTCCCCTTATATATGTGTTAGCTTAGGAGTAGTGATTTTGATTTGATTGTGATTTTGGTTTGTGGGGGATGCTGGGTTACTAGAGGTGAGTAGTGACAGAGACAGTTGGATATTTCTCTTTGGCCCTAGGAAGCTCTCATTCACAACCATACATTAATCTTTTTTTTCATTGTCTTTGCCTCTCTCATGTTGTTGGATGAAAGGAAAAGATCACACTTACAGCAAGCTTTTCAAAGGCTGGGTGATTCTGGCTTGTTATTTTTAGGGGTGTTGGGTGCATGCTTCAGTTCCTCAAAAAAAAATGAAATACCAGTTCCTCAAATTTGCAATGAACGCTCACTATATGTTCTTCAGATTTGCACTAATCGGTTGAATTAAGCGTATTCGACTTTTCTCATCTTGATTCTACATTTTCAATTGTTCTTAGGGAAGTTTTAATTTTGTCAACGTAAAAAAGGATATCAACAACGACGAGGACATGAAACTGGAGTATAAAAGTAGTGTGTTTTGTTACCCTAGACAGAGAGTGAACATTAAAAAATCCTATCTTGTTCGTCTCTGTCTTTTGGTTGTGTTTTGAAGCTCACTTCTTCTATTTTCTCTTCTCTCCTCCATGGACAGCTATCACTTTTGATGACTGAAGAGCATTGGCACCTCTTGTCACTTCCCAATTTCTTATTCCATGGAAAGTAGGGCAAGCCTGCCTTCAGCAATACTCTAGCATTGGTGGCTGCCTTAGCTGTCCAAAAGATTGCAATTTTGTAATCTCAAATGCATTTCTTAATCAATCATGGGCCCATAATTTACAGCAAGCGTGGTGCACGTGTTAAGTGATGGTTCACAGGTGTTCGTCCCAAGACACAGATTTGGGCCAAGGGAAACAGGAATCGCTAGCTCAAAAGGCACCGTTCAAACAAAACAAAAACAGAAACACTAATCAACGGTATAACGTTTTTTTTTTGTTTCGACGGAATAGCCGTCTACCGTCCGATACGGACATAAAATTCTGAACTACTCCATCGTGTGACTCACTCTTATCACATCATCTTGACCTTATCCACTCATCTCTCTCAACATCTCCATGGGCTTCGTCTCTCTCCAAGGAATATCGATCAACATATCCATGTGGTTGCAGATGAGTCTGGCAGCATGCCACGAGCAAGCGTGGCGGCAAGATGGGACGACGCTCTGTGAGTTGCTACAGGTGAGCGAGTTGGCGCCCGGAAAACGGTCGTAAGGAGGCAGCGGCTCGGCAGGGGCGAGCATGGCCGCCGCAGGCAGGTAAGGTCATGTTGGTGAGGAGCGGTTTACCCCATATTCCTTTTTTTATTAAACCTCGTTGGAATTGTTTTAAAACTTCTTGTGAAATATGCCCGAAATTACTTGAAACTCATGTATGAAACTTTTTTTGATTCATTGAAACATCAGTTTCATATATGAAACTCGTTGAGATACTGAGTTTTATATTTTGAAACATCAAGTTTCAGATGTGAAACACACTAAAACACTGAGTTTCAGATCCGAAACTCGAATCTTATTTTTTAAAAAAATTCATGAAACCTTAAGTATCATATGCTAAACTCTTTGAAACACCGAGTTTCAATTTTGAAACTCATTTTTTGAAATTCATGAAACCATAAGATTTGGATGTAAAACTCGTTGAAACGCAAAATTTTATATTTGAAACTCACTTTTTTGAAACTTCATAAAATCTCAAGTTTCAAATGTGAAACTCGTCGAAACACCAACATTCATATTTGAAACTCGAAACTCATGTTTTTGAAACTTCATGACATCGTAAGTTTTCGAATGTGAAACATCATAGGTTCCATGCAGTCAAACTTTTAAGTTTTGACCATTAATATATGTTAAAGTATATAGATTGAGTACATAAAAATAATACTATTGATTTGTCTTGTAAAATTATTTCATAATATATTTATTATTTTTTCTAGTATATTATGATAATATATCATAGTTGAAGTATTGCATTGGAGATCGTAAAAATTAAAAATAATCTATATTTGTAGACAGAGACAGTACTCTATAAACTTATAGACAACTTTATAGATCGACATGTTTAATTAGTCATACCATCGCACATAATGTTCAATAATTAAGGGGTGTACAAAGGATTTTTATTTTCGAAACAAATGTTTACTAATCAGGGGAGAAGTACAATCCAAGATTAGGCAATCACGTAGGAAATCAGGCACTTGGTTAGGCTCCGTTCCAAACAGCTTTGATTTCTGATTTTTTTGGTTTTCAATTTTTTTAAACCAAAATTCACTTGAACGTGTGTTAGCTTCTAATTTCAGTTTTTTGGCTTTTTTATTTTTCTTTTGATTTTTTGTTTTTGTTTTTTCATATTTCTTGGCATTATATGTAGAGATATAACAATGTTTTTAATTTTTGTTATTTTTCTTTACTTGAATCACTCAGAAAAAATTAACAACTGTTACAGTATAATTTTAGGTCAAAATACAGAAGCTACAGCTGAAACCGGTTGGAGCGGCCCCTAAGCCATGTGCACCAATGGCTACGTTTTTAGTGAGGATTGATGACGTGGAGGTAGGGACCCGCCCACACCAGCCGTCGCGCACGTGCGCACCCTCAGACGCACGACGGCCGTCCGCCCATGCCACGCACCGCCTCATGAGACGCCACCCTACGTACGCTCCACAGAATCCATTTAATGTGGGGAAAAAAAGCATGGAAGCAAAGTTGCCACTGACCTAAACCTGATTTATGCCCCGCTCATTTGGGCTTAGACTTCTAGCTTATTTTTACTATTTATAATTTTTATTTTTTCTAGTTTTTTGGTATTTTTGAGCTTTTTTACCGGTTCTTTTTTCCTATAGCTGTTTGCATTATACATGATGGGCTAACATATTTTTCTTATTTTTTAGATTTTCTAAAATTAATTACGTCAAATAAACCACCGTAAACTACAATGTAATTTCAGCCAGCTATAGTGCAATATAAGCCATAAACCACTAAATTTCAATCCAATCGAGTAGCCTCTTAGTCGCTTACTGTGCATAACAGGCCGGGGGCTGGCCCTACGGCGAGCTCAGGGGCTGATGATGATGATCAGCATGCAGATCGCAGCAAAAATTATTGAAGGGAGCTGGCCACTAGCTCATGAGATGGTGAAATGGCGGCGTAGCTGCTGCAAACTCTTGAGGAGCCTGCATGCACCTACCCTGCAGCATGCATGCCACTCCAATCTCTTATTTTAGTTTTATAGTATCTTCTATTCTGGTCCACATTTCATAAGATTGAGCCATCTATCGATCTCTTAATTTTGTTGATATTTGGGCCATTGATGTCAAGATCATATTTGGGTTGCTGGCCCTTCAGTTGTTTCTGACCGAAGCCCTCCTTCGAGGAGTCGAGCGCTTTCTTCGACTCGAAGACGTTGCCTTAGTGTCGTTGCATGTCCTTTTCGCCCCCTCGCATACTTCTCCATCTTGTCAAAGAGTCTGACGACCGTTTTGGTAGGCTTGCGTGCATTATATTCGGCCAGCAGCCCCGAGCGAAGACCTCATACTGATGCGTTGATAATGGTCATCTCATTTACATCCTTCACCTGGCAAGCAACGAACCTTAGCGAAGTGCTTGAAGTAGTCTGAGGACTTTTGCTTGATAGCGAAGAGCTGATCTACATCGACGAGTTCGATATAGTTGCCATGAAAATTATTGTATATACGATCCTAGATTTGATCCCATGTGTATATAGAGTTCGACGCGATGGTAAAGAACTAGGAGAGTGTTATCCCCTAGAGGGCAAGTGGCAGTCACTTCACTTTGGTGGAGTCATCTCCGCTGGCTGCTTTAATGGCCGTCTCGTACACGTGGACGAACTCCCGGTACGGCTTGACGGTGGGCAATTTGAAATCTTCTGGCCGCGCAGATTGCTACAGGCCAGTGGAGGGTAGAGACTCCGGGTCTTCATGCTGGAGTGTCGCACAGGCGGGAGCAAGGGCTTTTTGGCTATCCGCTCGCTCAGTCGCCACCTCCTCTACTGTTGCCGCAGGCGCTTGTTGACTCTGAGCCTCTTGCATCTCTCGCATGGCTCTCCAAAGATCCGCCAACTCGCGCTGGAGTGTGCCAAGGGCCGGAGACTCCGAGTCCTTGTGCTGAGGTGTCGTGTCGGCAGGGGCAGGTGCTTTGTGACTATTCGCTTACTCAGCCTCCAACTCCGCTACTATTGGTGTGATCGTTTGTTGACTTCGAGCCTCTTGTATCTCCCGCATAGCTCCTCAAAGATCCGCCAACTCACGCTGCAGCGTTCTGAGGACTATCATGAGAGTACCCTCCACTGCCTGCGCCGTGGGGTCTGCTGCCCCAGGGGTGTGTATTGCAAGGTTGTTGGCGATGGTAGCTTGGGCTCCAGAATCGGTAGGCGTGCTTGTACGGTGGGAAGGACTGCTGACGACAGGATTGGTGTGACCGCTGAAGTCGATAGACGCGTTGACACGTGCGTCGCTACCGATGGTCGGGTCTGCGTGAACGTCGCGATCGTCGGGCGTGCCAGCCCAATTGTCGAGGAGGGCAGTTGTGCCAGCGCTGGTGTTGCTGTCGATAGTCGTGCCGGTGCGGGTATCAAGGTCATGTGCCATGCCAATGCGAGCGTCGGAATCATAGCCAACGATCCCATAGACGTTGCCGCCCGAGTCAACTCTCCCCACCAGTGTTGATCGCTAGCTGCCTCTGGCGGGCAAGTGCCGCTGCCATGAGGGGAGCAGGCCCTCAACTACCAGTCCCTGTGAACTGGCCGCACCCCTAGCAGTCACCGCGAGCGTGCTTCTCTTTAGCTTGATTGATGCCATCGATTTCTTGGGTGCAATTGTTTCCCTAAGCTCGTAGCTTACTCGTCGTCCCCTATGAACAGCGCCAACTGTTGTGTCTACGAGCCAAACAGTAACTAGAGGACTAACTAAGTGTGTGTAGACAAAATGATATCCCCCTTCCCCTATTAATCCTAGGAAACATATATATATGGCCACAAGGCTCTATTACAATAATATTCTCTACACGTTACAATATTCGGATGGTTAATATATCTTTTACATATTTTAATAGGTCTTTTGGTCCAATAGATCAAATGACTGTCGAGGGCCATCTCCGCAACAGTATACATATAGGCACATCATGCGACGAGAGCCTTCCTTTTTGTAGGAAACGGTATAAGCCTGATCTCTGCTCCTGGCAATGCAGAACGTACTGCAGAACACACACATGGGGGTCAGCGTCAATGGCAGCATGCACGTGATGGTTGCCGTTTTTCGATTGAGAAGACTGGCTCGAGCAGTAGAGGAAAAAAGGGAATAAATGAACGAGTTACTCCAGCTTCAAAACATGCTGCCTTCGATCCTCGGCAAGCTGCTGCTCCAAGTCGCGCTTCGTCCCTTGAGCCTTTAGATGCTTTACCCCCGAGAACCGCAGCGACGACCCGCTGCAGCTTTACCATCGCGAATTCTTCGAAACTTCGTGCAACCTGGAGCCGCAAGCAATCTCGAGGAGCTCGAGGTAACGTCATCTTCGAAACTTACGTGCAACCTCCAGGTCCAGCGCCCACCCGGAGCAGCCTCATCTTGTCCGCCATGGTGGACACGTCTTCCAGGACGACGATCGAGGTACCTCTGCTCGACCACTTGCTTCACCAACTCCTTGATGAGCTCGCCCGGTGTCGCTGCCACCGCCTCCATCCTCGTCAGGACATCAACATCCACAATTGCCCGCTGTCCTTGGCAGCTTTGCCCAGCCGCGGCATGTGAAGTTTTGGCAGATTTCCGGGTCGTCGTACGCTTTCCTGATGATGGACGTCGTGCCAAGATCGCCCCCCGTCTTCTTCTCCTTCCACCACCGTCTTGGCGAGCCCCCAGCACGAGGTCCCCCATTGCTACCTCTCTCCCTCTCCCTCAAGGTTGCTTAGTTAGCGCCTTGAGATGCAGGAGACGGGGCGGTTAAGAAGCTGTTCAGTGTAATATTTTTAGCAGGACTGACCCGATCGCTGATTGCTGTTCAAGTCCTAAACGAATCAATTTAGGCCATGCATATATGGTACAGTTCGTCATGGCTGATTACAGCATTTTTGGGACGATTGCACCATGCACCATGCATGTACATCCAAATGAGTTCATCAATTACGGTAATACACCCACAAAAGGTTATAAATATTGCATATATATACCATATCAACGACTCACCGCACGCGATCAGAGGCCGACCATGGGCAAGGGCAAGGTCGTCGATCAGCGAGGAGGCCGGCAGCGAGGACGAGATCCATCTCCGGTTCGAAGCAGCATGCAAGCTTGTCTAGCTTCTCCATCGTGCGTCCTGCTCTCTTACTAGATCTAGACTCTAGAGTTGTACGGTCCTATACATTCCCACGTACACATTCCCACTCCGTTCTAGTAGCAGCCAGCAGATGGGAAGGCGCGCGCGTATTAATATAATGCTCATGATTTGTAGCCTCAATCAAAGGCCATGGCCGCCCGTGATTGCATAGGATATATTGCCCTAGCTAGTTAATATCAACAAATACCTTGAAATGTCCTCCTGTAACTCCAAGTACTGTATCCTTCCATTCCCTCGATCACCAGGGTATGGAATCACAAGAAAATAGCTAATGTAAATGTTATATTGTAAGGTAAACTGAAAGTACAGTGTTTCACCAATTATGCCTATTTAGATTTAAAACATATAATCTTTGCCCGATATGGTTCCTCAAAAACATGACAACTCAAAGTAGATTGCAATTTGATGTTTGCTGAACACTAGATCCCCCCACAATTTCCACATGCAGGCTCTGGTTGCATATACCGATTAATTCATGGCATCCAAAACCAGATGATCAAATGTGGTTACTGAACACTAGATTCCAGCACAATTTCCACATAAGAATCCGACCAATATTAGCCCATAGGCCGTTTAGATATTAGACCACAATTTTATTTACTTTTATGAGATTACAACAAAGGATGCACGTCACACTCATAACTTATATCACACGTATACACGTGTATGCGTTCTATTGAAACACACACTGAAACTTAAATAGATATTACTGGATAAATAATACATTTATCTAGTACTTCATAGAGAATGATCACGCAATCTTTCGCTAAATACATATGTATTTGTGAGATTGAGACACCCGAACCGATTCAGAGATCGAACACGCGCGGACAGCCGCACCCTGACAAAGCATACCAACCATGCTACCCTCGCTCCTCGTATTAGACCACAATTTCCAGCCCACATAGGCCGTTTAGATAGCCCATTAGATTGCTGGCCTGTTTAGCCCCCACTGATCAACCAGCCCATTACCAGCCTAAAAACGGCAGTCCATGAATAAAAACCTAGTATAGAATTAACAATCCGGAAAGAAAACAGCTCTGATAAAAAAAGACAGAAAACAGTTTTAAAAAGCCCGGAAATTATTTTTTCCTCCCGAATAAGTACGTGGAAAGTTTTTCCAAGTAAATTGAGACTCGATGTTTTCTTTCCTAAAATTACATATTGTTGATTTGTAGGCTTATATAGTGGTATGCAGGGGTTATTACAGTCGATCTTGTTCTTCCTTCAGCCTCCTTAATTAGTTAGTTCAAATGTGAAAACACCGGCCCACGGGGTCTAAGAAACATTTTCTCCTGCAATTTGAATCATGTATAATTGGGAAATCGGATTGAAAATTTGCGCTCAAGGATTCTACTGCTAAGACAAAAGGTACAAGTAGGATGGGCATCTCTGCCTGCCCGGTCAGCGACGCTAGTAGCCTTGGTCTTTTTAATTTTTTAGTTGGTTTTTAGTTTTGACTTCTTTATAACTCGCCAACTGCCTATGGTTATAAGATAGTGCTCATTTAAGCTTCTAGATAAGGCACTGCTTCAATTTAGCTTCTGACTTCTGCTTTTTTATTCATTAATTTTATCTTTTCTGAATTTTTTTAATTTTTTAGTTTTTCCGTATTTCTTTGTATTTTTCGTGATGGACTAACATATTTCTTCTATTTTTATTTTTTAAATTTAATTATGCCAAATAAACCAGCTCAACTATAGTAAAAAAGCCAGTTAGAGTAAAAAATAAACCAACTATAGTAAAAAAAGTTATAAGCCAACGCCATTTTGAACAAGCTTTTTTGACACTATTTTAGGTTTATTTCAGTGAGTAGCTGTTATAAATTTTTAATGTAATTAAATATAAAAATTAAAAAATTTATATCATCATAAATAATATAAAAAATAAAAAACATAAACAACTAAAAAATCAGAAAAAAACGAACCTAGGAAATCCGAAGCTAAAAGCTTAGCCTAATTGAGCAGGGCCGCATCACCACCTTCTCCTGCCCTCCCTCAGACCCTCACCGTAGGTACGACCTCCTACACCCGCATGACCACGTGGTCCCACAAAACTATGGGCCTACCTGTCAGTATGTTTTTTCTCAGACCCAGTAGCACCACATTGGATTGGTCGCTGGCTCGTCGGCTCGGTCCCGCGTTCCCGCCACTTACGTTTGTTACTCATACCCACCCTGTAACCCCTCGGGAGCGCAAGCTGCGGAGCGGGGCCCAGAGTCGGGTCGCCCGGCTGCGTGTAGGTTTTCTGGTGAACGCGGCGTCGTGCAGACCCCCCAACGACCTGAGTTGAGTAGTTGACTGACTCGGTATACAGGCAGGTGGAAGGGAATAGATAGCTGTTACCTGTTCATATTCGTTTCTTTTCTATATTAATGACTATTTTTAGAATCTAATTTTTAAATAAAATATCTTTTAAAAATAAAATCTACTAATTCATATTTTATTTTTATTGATGGCTTTTAACTGTGATTGATAAATAGTAGTGGCTGATAGAAGCGGTTTATAGAAACTGTGGTGTTCGTGCTGCTAGCTTTTCACTTTTTGCTAAGTGTATTATATATATAAAAAGAGAGTAAACGACATTGTAACACAAGGTATTACAATATTTGGATCGTTATGCGGTTTACGAATCTATGATAATATAAAACATAGTGTGTAATAATATACGAAAGCATAAATTAGTTAATAGTAGTGGCTAATAAATAATAGTGATAGATAGAAATAACTCATAAAAAACTAGCATAAGAAGTCAGAAGACAAAGCTACTTGGAACGGGCCGTTACTAGCTAGAGTGCACACAGCAAATTAACTAATTAAGCATCCAGTGCTAACCCTCCTGAGGATGTTGTAAACATGGGATCGATGAATTCATGATTTGCATCGACACGCGAGAGAGAAGGGTCGTTAGCGAAACGGTGTTTCACTGTCCCCCCCTGCATTGTCATAAATTCGTGATTTGGCAGATAAAGCATTTAGCTGGAAGAGGGGCATATCATTCAAGGGTGCGTCTTCTTGGCCTCGTGTGTATGTGACTGATTTGTGTTTTTCTTTTTGATGGTCGATGTATATACTATGTGTTGACACTTTTCTACGAGTGTACCATACAAAAAAGTTATATACATGGAAGGGTTTGCATGCAAATTGCCATCGTTATAAGGGTGTTTAAATCAGCTTTGACTTCTAACTTATATTTAGAAAAGTTAGAAGTTAATTTGAACATCTCAACTTCTAAAATCTTCTTCTTCAAGTTGCTTCTAAAAGTCACTGGTAGGTCTCTGAAGTTTCCTCTATATCCGTATCTTTCGAAAGACGTTTTCTTAAATTTTATTTTAAAAGCTACTTTTTTTCCAAGCCATCACTCTATTTCAGCCGGAAAAAGCTAAAAGCTCCGACATAAAGCTATCAGGTCCATGGCAGCGACCAGCCATCCGATATCGATCTATCGCCGGTCCGGCCAGGTCCAAAGCCAAGCGACGGTAGATAGATAGATATATCGAACCGATCGACAGCCAACCATTACACGATGGCAGTTAGTAAGACGCGTGCGGCTTTTTACCGGTCGGTCGCTATCGTCATCCTTCAACCACGTACGTCACGCACGACTAGAGGAGCAGACAAGTTGAGTGACGAGTGGACTGGCTCTAGCTGCAGTGCCCACGCTTCACACGAATAAAGCAAGCTAAGGGGTCCGCACGCCCTCCTCTGCTCCGCCTCCGCGCGCCCAAGAACCAACCCGCCCATCCCGCCGCCGGAGATGCCGCTGCCGCTGCCGCTGCCGAAGCCAAATCCACCAAAGCCCAAGCCGCAGCCGGAGCCGGCCCCCCTGGCGGCGTCCCACTCCCGCCCGACCGCGCCGCCTGCGCCGCCAACTGCTCCGAGTCGTGCGCCTACTACCACCTCTGCCTACCGCCGCCGCCGCCGTCCTCCGGCGCCGCCACCGTGCACCTCCGGTCGTCTCGGCGCCTGCCCACCCCGCTCATCGCACTGTCGGCGTCCCTCCTCGCCGTCTCCGTGGTTCTCCTCATCGCCCTGCTCGTCGGCCGCCTGGTGCGGCGCCGGCGGCAACGGGGGCGCCGGGCCGCGCACCAGGAGACGCCGCTGACGCACCACGACGAGGAGGGAGTCCCGGTGCCGGCTGTGGCGATGGGCGAGGGTGAAGACGCGGACGACGGCGGGGTTCACCACGTGTGGTACATACGGACCGTGGGGCTCGACGAGCGCGCCATCGCGGCCATCACCGCGCTGGTGTACGACGCCAGGAAGTGCGGCGGCGGTGTGGGGCTCGGCGGAGGAGGGGACGACCGTAGCTGCGCGGTGTGCCTCGCGGTGTTCCGGGACGGGGAGACGCTGCGCCTGCTGCCGCGCTGCGGCCACGCCTTCCACCGGGTGTGCATCGACACCTGGCTCCGCGCCCACGTCAACTGCCCGCTCTGCCGCGCGCCCGTTCAGGTCGCTGACCAGGCCGCCGCCGCAAACGCCGCGCAGGGCGCCGGTGGAGCTGGCACCGAGGAGGCCGGCCGCGACGGCGCCATGCCGGAGCGCGCTGTCAGGCGGGCCGCGTCCATGGTGGCGCTGCCGAGGCCGGCATGGCCGGACGTCACACTCCGAGCGCCGTCGTCGAACAATGAGCGCGACGGGGAGATGGGCCTAGCAAATATCAGCAGACTGCTGAAATTCTCAGAAGCGCTGGAGATGGCCGGCATCGGGGCAGGCAGGTCGGTCTCGCTCGGCACGGCGAGCTGCCCGCCTTTGCCGGGCAGGTCCGGCCCGTCAGCCGCCGGCATCAACACCGACGAGATGTCACGGTGAATTGCTGGATGCTGCTGCTGCTGTGAAGTGATAACAAGTTGCAGTTTTGGAGGTGCTGAGGTTGGTGAACGGTTTGCGGTTTTGTTTGCCACAAGGGAAGGTAAAAATGGTACTATCTTTCCTAGCTTCATATATAATTAGCAAGTAAATAACATGAGCTTGCGCATACACTGTGGAATGTCATAATTTGTAAATAAGAATCCCTGACAAAAAAAAGGATGATGTTTTTGTATGCGAGATTGTAAGATATGGAGATCACTACTGCCTGTTCGTTCCAGTTCATGAATGATACGAGCTAAGGACATGTGTTGCTTCACTTTCGCATATATTGGTTTCTGGTTTTCTAGCTTGTAATTTCACCTGGACGATTGGTGGTGCATCTGTGAAAATCTTTCATGATCCACCAAGAAGCTATGATTGTTATGAGCTGGAGTCTTCAGCAAATTTCTCAGACCTATGCCTCTGTGGCCCTTCTACCTTAGCTACTGGAGGAATTAGGGGTTTAGGGCCATCACTTTTGATTCATCGGTAAAATTTATCCTTCTGAAACCTCATGACCTTTAAGTTTCAGGTTGCAGACTAGTGAAGCAAGTATGAAATATGCACCTAGTTAATTCCATAACTTTTCAACCTAGTGGAAACTTTTTTTTTTGATATTCAAAATAGTTGAAACAAAACATCTTGATAAGGTGAAGAACAAAAAAAGGAGGTGTGAAACCTGTGGATGCTGCTGGGGAATTTGTTCTGTTCCAATCCAAAATGAATTGGATCCTATTCCAATCCTGCTCACTGAAAAGGAGCTGCCTGCCTCAGGATTCAGGATTCCCAAGGAAGTTGCAGCGACATGCCACCTACCTTGCCTCGTCACCATCATGCTACTAGCACTGCATTAACAATAATGCTTCCATTTGCAGTGGTCAGGGATCGCTCGTTTTAACTATGGTTTTTAATTTTTTGATTGAAATTTTACTATAGTTGATTTAACTTTTTAGGTATAATTAATTTTAAAAAATGTGAAAATAGAAAAACATGTTAACCCAGTAGAGACAATACATAGGAACACGGGAAAAAAAAGAAAATATAAAAAAGTCTAAGATATCTAAAAAATTCAGAAAAAGATGAAATACTGAATAGTGAGAAAAAAAAAAAAAGCTAAAAACTGAAGTCGAAAAAAAGGCGAAACGAACGGAACCTAGAGTGTGACAAATCAGGGGGCAAAGTAGGCAGTCGAGCCGGGTCACCTTCACAAGGCAGTGTGCATCAACAATTTTAGTCGCAGGTCATTGTTGGTCATCAAGTGAGATGGGTCAGTCCGACGGTGTCATTGGCTAGGGGTGAAGCGTGTGAGAGATGGGAGTAGAAAGCAAGCGCCTTGAGGAGAAGGGATTGTAGGAGGAGAAAAGGTGTGGTTTTTATTGGGTGTGCCTCTCGCACGTTGTTTAGGTTTGGGATAAAGGTCATGGGGTCATTGGACATCTTGTATTTTTGTGCCTTTTGGCTTTATGTAGCCTTCACAGGATATTTGTTCTTCAAGCTAGCTGCTACGTGCCATTGGGCAAAGTGTACTACTAGCTCATAAATCTCGACGGGGACACTGGTGGTGGATTGTCCCAGCAGCTATCGGGGGGTTGTTCAGAGACAGTCTTGCCGTCTGAAATTGAAGTCTACGCATTGGCATCGTTGAACATGGTACATCCAGATGAGCTACATGAAAATGCCCCAGGAATATTGGTCGTCCCGGATGCAACACACTACAGAAGCTCTCCTGCTTTCATTATTCTTCATATGGTTTTACTTAACATACATAATAATAATTTGGTCCCGAATTAGACTCTCGGAGACAATTTCCTCGATGAGACCAGGCAGCAAGAGGATAAAACAAGGAGGGCAAAAGGATATTACTCACATAGGGCCATCAATTTTACAAAACTCGGACATGGCCCTTTTCATGCAAGCGTGACATGGTAAAGGCCTGGAGGCTTTTTACCATTCCGGAGACCTAGAGAAAATTTGGACAGTTTGACTTCTGACTAGATACAAAAATTGTCCTTACTGTGAAACAATAGCACATTTATCTCCAGTAGAAGATCAGATAATGAGAGGTAAGCAATGAAATATCAGTAGAGCCTGAACAAATTTCTCAATGCGTCAACATTGCTAAGAGATCTTCTTTGTGCTGCATACAGTAATATACCAAAATTGCGATAATAATAACTAGTATCATGGACCATAGGCTTATACCTGCAAAAACAAGCAGCCATTTTAGGATAGGACGCGCAAAAATTGGCGAGTATACAATAAGTCAAGAACTAAAGATGCGTGAGTGACATACCACTACTCCTTGGGGATCCAATTGATGTCACCTTTGCAGTTGAGTCGAAGGAAGTCGACAGCAAGGTCCTGATATAATATAGAACAATAACATTGAATAATTGCATTTGTAGCATTCATCAACTAAAACAGAATGAGAACACAGTTACTGACCTTGAATCTTGAGAGAAGGCCAACGTCGTAACAAGGCCAAGATGTGCCTTTTTAACTGTTAAAAGCACACGCATGTCTTTTGAACCTAGTACAATGATGCTTCCCTCAATTGTTCCACTGGATATGCAAAGGCACATAAATTAGACTTTAAAAAAAACAGCCATGTAATCTCCATAAGCTTAGTTCTAAAATGCAATAAGATGCCACAGTATGTTTCCTCACTCACATTGCAAGAAGTGTACCATCAGGCGAGACAGCAAAAGCTGAAATTGCCTCACGAGTTATTTTCTTTGATCCAATTCTAGTCCATGAGGCAGAATTCCAAGATATTATTTTCCCGTAGTCACCTAAGAAGCAGAGTTATTGTCTAACTGTCAGGCCTCAGGTTTAGGATAAATTCAATTCACAACAGGGTGAACTCAAATCTTGCCTTGCATTGCTGCAACAAAGAGGATCTGGCTGTTGTCAGCCGTATTAGAGAATCTGCAGAAGCCAAATATTTCTCCCTGAAAATGCACAAGTCAGAAGCTCACTTAAAACAAAGATAATAAATCAAAACATTTTTGTCAAAAAAAAAATCACTCACTGCTTCTCTTGGCAGATTAGCTACAGCTTCGGATGACTTTAAGTCCCACACTCTACATGGGCCACTGCTCCTATTCACGGCAAGAAACTTCTCGTCGGAACTGAAAGCATGTCCCAAAACAGAGGGAACTCATCAGGATGATGCAATCAATATCCAAGTAGCAAAAGAAAGTTCAAGTTGCACTTTTTGACCTGAAGTTGAGATCCTTAACTGATGTTTTAGTATCAGGTTCTTCAAGAACAGATTCCATGGCAGGCCATTTGAAAACCCTTAAATGCCCGTCCTATACAGTGCAGAGAGAAAAAAATTGACATGCTAAATAATTATAAGTCCTAAGTTGTAAGTGCTATAGAAAAGCTACAACAAAAGCAACAAAATCTTATAAATTGTTGACAAATCCTCAAAGCATTAATGCATGACTATAATTGTATGTGCAAATGTACAAATTAAATGACAACAAACCATAATAGCTACAAAATAAATAGGAATGCAAAGAATCAGCTTTGGAAGAATCTTTTGGATGTAAGAAGTGACTACTGGGAAATAATAAAGCAATAGACACTATTCATAAAAGCTTCTAACAACACTACAATGCATAAAAGAACATACCAAACAAGTGCATCATGGCAATACTAAAACATTTATTTGGTCCATCCATATGTTTAATTGCAACCATTTCGTTCACTTAATCACTTATTACAAAGGCACTAGCTTTATGTTGTTGCCAAATGTTTCTGTATCATGCTGACCATGAAACATGAAGTTTCCCTTTGACCAACATATACACTATACATCTACTTCTCCTCAGTTACCTAACTCACGATATGGATCACCATAAATAGTTAAACACTGCCAATATTGTGAAATACTAGTTTAGTTGTCAGACTGAGTTACTAATTTTTTGGCTATATTAGTCTATACTCAAATTGTTGCTCACAATAAGTTGAGAACCATAGTTTACATTGTTTCCTGCATGAAGCCACGAAATATAAGATGCTTATCTATAAACGCCTAAAGCTATCAGATCTTCCAAAGATACTGTATGCCATCCATGATATGTCAGCTTTTGAAAACAAAATTTGTGTGCCTGCATGACTACTAGGAAAAACAAAGCAACTTATTGTGGAAAATGAAGGTGATTGATAGCTTATCAATCAAACTAAAGGCATAGGTATCTATAACATATCCTGTTGGACAAATTGGCAAAAAAAAGGGAAATAAGAAGTAAAATAAATAGTTGTGTATCAACGAGAATATTATTCTGTGTAGAAAAAAGCAAAGCTATATTCAATTACCTCACCACCAGTGGCAAGTATTGAACCCTCTCCGCTGAATGATACAGCCAACTGTAAACCAACATCGTTTATCTCCACTAAAGCCTCTTGGTCAGATCTCACAGCTAGTTTATGTGGTTCCTCCCCTTCTGGTGATTCCCATCGAAACAACCTATATGAGTGGTACATGGTCAAAATTCTGAAATGCTGAATAATCGGGCAAAATTTTCAACCATGTTCAAATCTTTCAGAATCGGGCAAAATTTTCAACCATGTTCAAATCTTTCAGAAAAAAGGCAAGTACAGCCGATATGTTTTGCGGCTAACACTTAAAACTGAAACACCAATTGATCTACAGCAACAACTCAACAAGCCCAGTATATGCTTGCTGATAAGGCCAATAAGAAAAGTCCAACAAGTCAACAACTGACATTAACTACCTACAGAAGCGTGAACAGATCCACATGCCCCAAATTTTAGCTTCATCATATAGCGGGGCTGGCGGTGAGGGGAAAAAAACCTCTACCAACTTAAGCTCCGGAATTGTAGTTGAGAATATTTAGTGTCTTCTCATCTAAACATAGTAATGGTTTGTCCATGGCTCTCAGATCAAACATATCCAACTTACTGCTTACACCTACATTTAAAGCATAATGTTAAAATGTGATACTTTATTGTGGTTATCAAGAATGTCATTATTGTGTCACTTGAACACTATATTGTGATACACTGATATGACAATGGGACACACTTGTGACTTGTGGTGGGTCAGAAGAGATTCCAACTAGTACAAGGATCAACAATCTTACAGCACACTTTCGACTAGTCGATTGCCACTAGTTAGATAGGCCTATTTATATGAATATATATACAAAGGGGCTTTATTGTAATTTAAGAAACTAAATGGGCTAAATCGAAATGCCACGTCCTCATAAGTCCGCCTCCACCCCATCGCCATATCCTCGTGACCTCGTTTCACCCGCCTCGCCTCCACCTCGTGTCATGCCGTTGGCTCAAGTCGTCGACCATGGTCCTGCCTCAACCCATGTGATGTGTATGTACCATTTGTTCAATAGATCTGTGCATCGACAGCTCACTAGGTGGTAGGATTGCCTTGTACAAACATGCCACCCCAAGGTACAGAAGCAACGAAACCAACCACAAAAATCAAATTCCTTTTAGAAAAAGTAAAAAAAATCAACATTTGATAACTACGGATAACAAATAAGTAGCAAAATGCAGCTGGTGCTGGTATATTACAAACAAGAATTAGCAGTACAAACTATCCTCTAGAATGGAACATCGTAGGTTACATAACAAAAGGGCATCATCCCCTAGAAAAGACAGCAGGAATGTCAGTAGTAGCTCACCTATCAAACAAAGAGCAAACACAACAGTATTTCCTATGACAATTGCCTGTAATGAACAACCCAAGTAGGCTAAGTTTTTGTAATCACAACTCATCTTAGAGTATACCACGAACATTTATTGTTATTGCTAATAACAGACAATGTGACATTTGGCTTAGAATTCACCATAAAGCAGCATACGAACTCACATTCCCAATTCACAAATAGCCAAATACTTCCAACCATTCTAACTTATACAACCAATCATTCCAAGCACAGATATCACAGGAACCGGACACTAACCAAATTTTCCCAGAGAGCAACACCAAAAGATCACACTTTAATAATTGGGCTAATCACAATTCACAACCAACCAATATAACCAGCAGGCAAAAAAAAACGTCTATAAACCTATAGATTTGATCCAGGAAGAGGGTACCTGCAGCCGTTGGGGAAGGCGCAGAGGACGCCATCGCCGCGGGGGTGAACGGCCATCCTGTACGGCACCTGCTCTTCCGTGCCCAGCCTGAACACCTGCACCACACCACCGTAACAAATCAGCACCGAAACCACACGCGAGATCAGTACTGGATCTGGGGAGAGAGGGAGGGAGACGGATCGCTCACCGGGTCGGGAGAGAGTGCCGGGGGGGCCTCCGCGGCGGGGTCGAGCGCAGCGACGACGAGCGCGTTGGGCACGCCGCTACGGCCCTCCCCGCCGCCGCCTCCGAGCGCGGCCATGGGGGGCGGGGGAGAGGAGGTGGCGGATGCGTCTGCATCGGCAGTGTCTTCGGCGGAGGGGGAGGGTTTGAGGATGTGGGCGAGGGGGATCCAAGAGGCGCAGTATATGGGAAAGCCGTAGGTCTGCCCGCCAGCGCGGCGTGCCATCGCGGGAGGAGAGATAGCGGCGGCCGGAGGTGGGTGGTGGTGGTCGCCGGGAGATGCGCGGAGGTGGTCACTTGTAAACGGGGAGGGAAGGGAAGGGAATAACTACGCGTTTATCCCAGGTTGGCGTTTGGTTGACTTGTACGGACACGGTTTCATGCTCTTCGATTCAGCAAGATCTTGATCAAATGTTTTTTTACATTAATTAATATTTCATGAGAGTTCATTTGTATGATTTATATAGGAAAGAATGTATTTGATGATGTGTAAAATATGGATTTTAGGGGCGTTCGAAATAGTGTTGGTTTATGATTTTTTTTACATAACTGATTTATTTTTTACTGTAACCGAGTTAGCTTATTTGATATAATTAAATTTTTAAAAAATAAAAATAAAAAACATGTTAATCCATTACGGATAATGCAAAAGAATACGGGAAAAAGAAAAGGTAAAAACCCAAAAAATTAAAAATAGAAAAAGATAAAATTACTTAATAGTGAAGAAAAAAATATAAGCAAAAGCTTATTTTAACCTAAAATGAACTCGTGCCTTAATTTTACCTATACGTAGTAGTTATACACATTGTACGCATTATATGATATAAAGCATCATTTTACCAATATCAAAGTTGACCAAAAAGTCAAGAGACAGCTTAACGTATGAAAGACAATCCCGACAGTGCACTATGCAAGACAAATTACTCCCTAAATTATCAGTGCTCTGCATATTCTATAATGGCTAGGACAGTTTTAGAGCACAAGATCATACACATTTTTACTTAAGGGGTGTTCAGAATGACGGTGACTTATAACTTTTTTCATTGTAACTAGTTTATTTTTTACTGTACTTGAATTGGTTTATTTGACATAATTAATTAAAAATAAAAATAGAAAAAACATGTTAGTCTATTACGGACAATGCAAAAAATGCAGAAAATAACCAGAAAATAAAAAACAAAACAGAAAAAACAATAAATAAAGCTCGAAGCTAACGCCGAACGCGGCGACTGTAAACGTTGAGCGGGGCCTAAGAGTATGTGCATTATGCTTGTGTATATTTGTTCATGATTTTATTGAATTATGATCATCTACTTTTTATTTGAAATTCCTCTACATGCATAATAATCACCCTTCTTTGTCTCCCTAAAAATCTAAAATAGACTTCACTCTACATGGCTACTCTATTTAGGTGGTTTTTTTCTAGCTTACAGGTTCATTATCATTTGCTAGACGGTTTTACACCATTTATCATCCAATAAGTTGCTGGAGTTCTAACACTGACGAAGATATTAGTAAGAGAGAAATTTTACAGAGTGGTTGTAAGCATTGTTACGATCATCTTACAGTCGTAAATTCTTCTACGACTATCTGGTCTTCAAGTCCTTCTACGATTATCTCATGATCGTAAGTTCTTTCTACATGCAAGATGTAATCGTAAGTTATCCTACGACCATCCTTTGGTCGTGTGTCTTCCTACGACTAGTACATTTTCGACCAGCCTGTCTACGACAACCTACCACGACGTGAGCTTGTTTGGCAAGGCGATTAGGACGTGCGTTTATTCGTAATAACTGCACAGAATCTCTCTTTAACAACAACTGTCACACTGCAAATAGTCCACCACGTCTCTCTGACAATAACATCTCTCGAGCGGTTATATTCCGAAGTGCTAAGGCGTCTCTTGGCGTGGGATAATAGCTGTCACTTCGTCAGCTATATAAGGGTTGAAGTCGAAAGAAAAAGGGATCAGAAGCGGTAGATGCAATAGATATTGTAAGGCTTTTTTGCATTATTCTGTTGTAATCATTTTCTCTGAGTAATAATGATACATGACATAAATTTATTATTTTTTTGAGGAAGGCCCGAATTTGGATAAAAATCCCCGTATCTTCTCTCTACATGCTTGTAGCCTATTTCTTGAGAAAGTTTTCCTTGAATCCAAACAAATCATATGTAAATTTGATGTTAGAATATCAACAAATACTAACATAAAAGTTCATATATAGTCTATACGTAAAAATGTGTCTCATATAGCATTAAAAGATCATAGTGTGTAGCTAACGATTAGAGACATATCCAAGTTTTTGGGCTGCTATATGTACTTTTTTAAAAGCAACGTGGTGTTAGGAAAAAAGGTTATTAGGGTTTTTTCCTAGCAAAATTTGAACACTTCCCATTGTTCTAATAAAGAAGTGTGCTATTATCTCAGCCATCTGATCCGATCAGATGGCTGATATACACCACCAGAGGTAGGCATTGGGCCTGTAACATGCTAGCATGATTCAGGTCTATCGTGCTTTTGGTCGCATCGTACTATATCGGCTTGGTCCAATCATCCCATCGTGTCGTGCCATGTTAGCCCGCCTCGTCTTCGGTCAGGCCTAGGCACAATCCAAAACTCACCATGCTATGCCAGTCCAAGTCTAATCCGAAGTAACTATACACGACAAAATGCAGAGGCAACGATGGCGGCGGCGGTTATCATCTTCCTTCTTTGTACCTGTCTCGTTAAAAACTAGTTAAAACTAGTTCAATGCACGTGTTTTGCTACGGACTAAAAAAATCGTATTATCCTATCACCTTGAGTCATCATTGGGCTTGATTTGCTCTACACCCTCAGTTCTGCCGTTATGCTTGCCCGAGCTCCGCCCTGGCTAGTGTCGTTGCAATGTTCTTCTACTCTATCGCTACGGATATAATGCATCATGCTTGGTTTACACAATAGACATGTATAATGGGGTGGGGGTTGAACAGAGCAAGTTGGTTCGATCTAAGAGAAACAATGATATAATGCATCATGAATAGTATGATATGAAACTGATTAATCATCACAGTTATATTAAATAGGATATGTAACCATATATAAGTAGTTTCAATAAATATAAGCATTAGTAGAACCACATATGTAACAATGTAGTTAAAACCATAGTAACGCTAATAGAGAATGCGGAGTTCAAAAATTACAGGAGGATATCTTAAACGACATATGATTGTAAATGAAAAATACCAATTTAATCGGTACACGTGAAATTAATCATCTACGGACTACACGTCGTTCCCTTGTAGCACCCGTATAACATGTAAATAACGTTTCACAATTTAATATAACTAGTAAGTTTCACAGATTAATTTAACATGCAATCAAAATTCTCAGGTTAAGAATTTACAAATATAAATTTTTTCCGCACGCTAAAACTTTTTTTCCTCTTTTTCTCTCCCTTTTCCCATTCTTTTTCTTCCTCATTTGTCCCTCTTATCCATTCGGCCGAAGCCTTCCCTCCATTTCATCTTCCTCATTTCCCCTCTCCCCTCTTCCTGACTCCCTCCAGCGCCTTTGCTCCTTGCGCCGCCGGTCGCCGCGCCTTGCGCCTCCCTGACCTCCCCCGGCCGCCTCCCTCCCCTCCCCCCACCCCGGCGCCCCCTCCTCCCCTCCGCCCCACCCGCGGCGCGGCGCCCCACACACCGGCGCGGTGGCGCCCTCCCCCCCCTCCCCCCACCCCCGCTCCCCTCCTCCTTCGTCAACCCGCGCGGGCTCCGCATCTTCACCCAGCGCGGTGAGCCCCCGGTTCAAGCCGCCATACCACTCCAAGGCGCCGTGAAGTCGCGACTCGTGCGGCCCCCAAAACCCCACCCTTATCCGCCGCGCGCCGGCCTTCTCCCACCACCACCTCGCCGGCGAGATGCTAACCTGCGGCAGGTACCTCTCCTCCGCCGCCGTCACCATCCCCTACCCCTCCCCGCTCCGGACCCTAACCCTCTCCCTCCTCCACCGTCCCCACCTCCGCCTCCTCTCCTCCGCCTCCGCCGCCGCCGTTGAACCTGACACCAAAGGTAAACCCCCTTAACTCCGAAGATAAATCCACCTCCTTTAATCTCGTCTCTTTGCGACAGCGAGCCATCTGAGCTCTGCTTTTGGTTGCAGGCGTCGGCCCGGGTGGTCGTGGTGCCGCGATGCCGCAGTGGAAGGCGGCGATAGACTTCAAGTGGATCCGGGACAACAGGGACGCCGTCGCCGACAACATTCGGAACCGGAACTCCGCCGCCAACCTCGGCCTCCTTCTCCAGCTGTACGACCAGTACCTCGCGCTGCAGAAGGTCAGGAACCTGCTTGTTATTAATTCGCTGAAGAAAAAGAAGTGCAGTAAGTTAGACACAGAACTGAAAGGCTACAGAAGTGCAGTATAGATCATGGTTATTAATTCGTTGTTTGTGTATGTGTGTCTGTTGTGAAAATTTTGAGTATGCAGCAGGTTGATTTGTTTAGGTAACTGATTTAGGAGTTGCCCACCAATGCAAATTTATTCTGGAATTGGTATTTATTATTCTTAGACCGTAGGATAGCTTAATTGACACCTTTTTTGAGGACCTGAGTTGGCACTATTTTGCTTATTTTTTGTAACTTCAAACTGTAGTTAAGGCAATGTTTTTTGTGACTGCCCATGAAAATCAGAGATAGGAACTCACACAGTCGTTCTAACCCTGACCTTTTATTGAGCTCTTCCAGATATGCCTTGTGATGCATTAAGATGTGTATTTATTCTTTCTACTGTCAAGATTCAACTAGAATAAGCATGTTTATATTCTGAAAAGCTCAATCATTAGTAGGTTTTTGTTGTCTTAAACTGACTTAAGATTGCCCACTAGTCAATTCATGATGTAGCCAAGTTAATTTGCAAAAAAATGTATAAGTTTCTCATGGACTTTCTTGATCCTTGTTCATGCACACTTCAGTTCATGGTGCACATATTCTTTTGCCCTTTAAACTGTTACATTCTACGACTTCCATTGTTCTATTGAGGACATGTGCAATGTCTAGACATGTGTCTTTGCATGCAATAACTGAACACAATTGGTTATTTAATTATGGACTATAATATGGTGGTAACAAAAGCATAGCAACAATTCCTAATTATGACAGATGGCAGGAAGTTGAACGGCTCCGAGCTGACAGAAATGCTGTTGCTAACAAAATGAAAGGGAAACTAGACCCATCTGTGCGCCAAGCCCTTGTTCAAGAAGGTATAATGATTATGGTGTATTTTGAAATTAAAGCATGAGGAAATGTAGTGCACCAATATATTAGGTTTTATTCATTCTGGGTTTTTGTAGGTAAGAACCTGAAAGAAGGGCTTATTGCACTAGAAGAGGATCTTGTTCAGCTGACTGATAAGCTTCAACAAGAAGCTCAAAGTATTCCTAATTCTACACATCCAGATGTTCCTGTAGGGGGTGAGGAAATCTCTGTTGTCAGAAAAGAGGTAGTGGATTTTCTGTATATCACTATATCTTGCTCTGTCCTTGACTCCTTTGTACTTTGTGCATCGGATAATTTCTTTTGCTTTAATTGCGCAGGTAGGCAGTCAGAGAAACTTCAGTTTCACCATTAAAGATCATCTTCAGCTGGGAAAGGAACTTGATTTGTTTGATTTTGATGCAGCTGCGGAGGTACAACTGACAAATTGAGGTCCATTTTGTTGTTAAGTGACAAACTGTAGCAAGTCATTAAAAACAGAATTGGTTATATAGTTGGACTAAATGGCAATACATCAATAGACCTGAAATTCTCACTGGACAATGGTCAAGTAAATTTGCCTTATGATATGAAGTCCTTTTATGAGTAGATGCACAGTATTTACTTGCCCCTTTTACAAACATTTTATACCGTCCTGCGCAGGTCAGTGGTTCAAAGTTCTACTACTTAAAGAACGAAGCTGTTTTGTTGGAGATGGCCCTTGTAAATTGGGCTATTGCAGAGGTCTCAAAGAAGGGTTTCACACCACTCATAACTCCAGAGATTGTAAGATCATCTGTTGTTGAGAAATGTGGTTTCCAGCCTAGGGCCCAAAATACTCAGGTATGACCTCCCCTTTAAAACATAGTATTTTGCTATTTATGTTGTCAGTGAGTTGTTTTTGTACTCTTATGATATGTTCGCATTAGTAACTGTTTGTCTGTTGTTTAGTTTGATAACCACTGATATGATATGCCTCCAGGCTACTATATGGTCAGTTTGGGCTAATTTAACAATTTCTTTACCTTTCTGTTTCAAATATCCATTGTTAGGTTTTTTAGAGGGAGGTACATTTTTAGTTGTTTGTGGTTGGCTTTTGTTATTTAGGAAAAAGAACAAAAGAGTCCTGCCTTGGCATTGTCTAATAGTAGCATGGTTGTCACGGCGACCACGGCGCCTAAGGACCGCCAGGACGCCTAGTCGTCCTCTAGGCGTTGCTAGACGAGCTAAAGCGGTTCACTTGACGAGTACCTAACTACTTAACTAAAATGGTTACCAAATATTGTAACCAGCATGTTTCATTTGCTCTGCGCCCAGCTGCTTGCTTGGTTGCTCCGTTTATCATCACTCACAAGCCCAGTGGCGTAAGGGGCCAACCAGCATGTTTCATTTGTTGGCGGTGGCCCAAACAAACTGCAAGTTAAGTGGGCCGCTTGTCCAGCCCACCCACATGTCCTGGTTCCCTAGCTTTACTATCACCCTTTGTAGCCGCCAGCACTCACGGCGGCGCCGAAGCTCAGGCGGGCAGGGGCGACCGAGCCATCCATCCATGGCTACCGCCCCGCAAGCCGTAACATCTGCCGCCGCCACCCCAAACCCCAACAAGCGGAAGATGCCACCCAAGGGAAGGGGAAGGGAAATGGGCAACCTCAGCAAGAACAAGAAGCTCAAACTCTCCCATGAGCCCATCCGCCGCCGCCGCCGTAGGCCTAGCAACAAGCTCCTCCGAGCGCTGCGGAGGGAGAAGCGAGGAGGAGGCGGCGGCGGAGGAGGCGTACTGGCGGCGCGGCCGGCGCGGTGAGGCGGAGGGACGGCGATGGCTAGGGTTCGGGCTTCTCCAATCGCCTCTTCGGGATGCAACGACTCGGTCAGCTCCAGGAGTCCAGGTACACGCGACGCGATCTGGAACCCCAAGCCCCTCTCTTATGCGCTCACCCAGACAACGCCATGGACGCCGTGTCGGCCTGGGCGCCCGCCTAGCTGGCCAAGGCGAGGTGTGCCTCCACGGCGTCCGCTCCGAGCCGCCTGGACGCCTAGGCGTCGCCTAGGCGATGCCTTGACAACCTTGAATAGTAGTACTATGCTCATTGTGATTTTTACAAGTTCAATTGTAAGACATGTTACGGTGGTTCTAAGGTTTGGTTTGGTTCGAGTATAGCATGCAAAATTCTTGTATACTACATAATTTACAGCCTGTACAATAGATGTCAGGAACTTTTAGAACTGGCTGTATTATCAGGATCTTATGCTTAGAGTATCAAGCAATAGAAGTTCTTTTCCTCTAGTGCATGCTTTCTGTATGATATGACATGATACAGTGGTACCTTTCTATTAACTCGTGAAGTACTTTTATAGTGCTATGCGGAGTCAAATCAAATATTTTGCCGTCTTTATGTTTGTTACATGATTAGGAAAATTTATTTAACCATTTATGTCATCAGATAAAATAAAACATTTTATTTCAGTAATTATTTAGAGTTTGTTTCAGTAGTTAATTCCTTCTATTATGCTTCTGTAGGTCTATTCAATTGATAACAGTGATCAGTGCCTCATAGGCACTGCAGAAATTCCTGTTGGAGGCATTCATATGGACTCTATACTACCTGAGTCTGCTTTGCCTCTAAAATATGTAGCCTACTCACACTGTTTTCGCACAGAGGCTGGTGCTGCAGGTGCTGCCACTAGGTTTGTCTGCTCTCTTTTGCCTTAAGGATTATATTGAGAATGTTATGTCAACATAGTTCGAGTCTGAGCATAAAAATTCATGCAAGACTTTTCGCTTGATTGTTCTTCTGTTCTTCAGTGGTATCAAAAGATGTCATTAAATGCTAAACAAACTTTTAACATATTCTGCATGAATGTTTTCTTCAGGTGATGGCTGGCTTTTCTTTTACTTCTAGTGATGTGTAATTTAGGGGTGCAGTTTCATTTGGGGCATCTTATTTAATTTCAGTTTCAATGATACACTATCACAAAACATTGATGATATGCTATCACAAAACAGGGTTTGCAAACATTGGGCCTGTTCTTTTTGGCTGCGGCTGATGGCTTTTTGGCTGTTTGCGACAGAGATTACGGAAAAAGAGATACTCGCTTGCGATTTTTGATGATATAGATATTAGTTTTTTAACGTGTTCTACAATTAACTTGTAGACCCCATTTTAAAAAAATACTCCGTTTAAAAGTTAGTTATTGTAGCAAAAGTCAAAAGCGGCTTTTAGAAGTCGCAAAGAACAAAGCCATTTGCTTGTGTATAAATACAATTTGTATGCACAATTTTATTACAGCTAACTGGTTGGTTAGCTTGACATGAATGAGAACATGCTTTAGGATAGATTATAATGAGATTTGTTTACAATTCTTTAGTGAAGGTACTGTGTTTTATTCAATTTGTCCTGATCAGGGGCCTCTATCGAGTACATCAATTTAGCAAGGTTGAGATGTTCATATTCTGTCGGCCAGAGGAAAGTGACAAGTGCCATGAAGAACTTATTACTATTGAAGAGGATCTTTATGCATCACTTGGACTTCATTTCAAGTATTCCCTGATCATCTTAATTTCCATGTCTCAAATATGTCAATGCCTTCACAAAAAAAGAATTGTCAATGTCAATAACAGCATTCTTCTCTTTCGCAGAATTTTGGATATGGCAACAGGGGATTTGGGCGCTCCAGCCTACAGAAAGTATGATATTGAGGCGTGGATGCCTGGCCTAGATCGGTATGGCGAGGTAAGCAACAAGTATTTGAAGTTCCCCTCTGAAACTTGTATCCATTTTGAGCAATCTTGCTAATGGTTTCTGATTTAAAACTGACAGATCTCGAGCGCGTCAAACTGCACGGACTATCAGAGCAGGCGGCTGGGCATCCGGTTCCGGCCAACACCCGCAGAGCCTCCAGCGGCGAACGCCAAGAAAGGAAAGGGAGCTAGCTCAGGCCCAACGCAGTTTGTCCACACGCTCAACGCAACGGCGGTTGCTGTTCCTCGCCTGATCATATCCATCCTAGAGAATTTTCAGCAAGACGATGGAACCGTTGTGATTCCGGGGCCGCTAAGGCCGTTCATGGGTGGACTAGGCGTCCTCTCCCCAAAACCCAAGTGATCATTGTGGACTGTGAGATTTTGGTTTGAACTTTTTTTTAGTTTTTTTTTAAAGATGAAAATGGCAAGTGCCAGGAACAACTTAGTAAAATTGTGCAGGACTGGGAGAAGATTATTTCGATTCTTAACCATTTCTGTGAAATTCGAGGCATGTGCGACTGTTTTGTGGATCCAATTTTGTTACCTGTCAGGAGTAAGGCAAGCTAACAGACAATAAGCGGGAACGTTGCAAGGATGGAGACTTTTAATGACGCGTGCGTATCAATTCGTGATTTGTTAGCTGCTAATTTAAGCGCACGCCGGTTCTTGGGGAGGTGGAAGGGGCGCGCCCAGGGGCCCTTGGTCATTATGAACTTACCTCCTGGTCGTCGGGGCTAGTCTCCTTCCGTGATCACTTCGATCGCCTCGTCGTGGTCAGAGACGACAAGCTTGAAGGCAAGGCGTGGCCGTACTTGCGGTAACATCCGATTAAAGAAATACTATCCAGCAAGCAAGCTAATTGAAACACCAATAAGTTTCAAATTAAGTTTCTAACTTCTAGCTTATTTTTTATTATTTCTAAATTTTATCTTTTTTTCTAGTTTTTTGATTTTTTAACTTTTTTGTTTGTTCTTTTTTTCTGTATTCGTTTGTATTATACGTGATGGGCTAACCTATTTTTCATTTTTAAATTTAATTATGCCAAATAAACCACCATTAGCTACAATAAAAATAAGCTATAAGCCATGACTTATTAAGCCCAATTGAACACCCCCTTAAGTCACTGCTAAATTAAACTAACTAACTAGTAAGATGTCTATGTGTTGCAATGTGGTTTCAAAAGAAAGTGATATATATCATTAAAGAAGACTCAAATCATATAATAAACATTAAAAAGAGAGATATTTTATCATCAAGAGTGAGGTCGATATGGCCAGATCCGCCATTGCAAAGATCACCGCTCCGAATCTGCCCTCCTTGACCCCACCGGCACAATCCTTCCTCATATCTGGTGGTGTACACCTTGTCTAAGTCGGTATACTCCGCCTCCTTGTTTGTCATATGTGCAAGTGTACTCCATGTTCCGGTTGTCGACCTCGACGGTACACACTTTTGTTCGGTCATTGTCCTCGGTGGTGTACACCAACACCTTGTCGTTTTGCACCGGTGTGCTCCTCTTCTTCTGCACCAATGTGCTCCATTTTTAGCCACCAATTACCACTCCACCTCTCTTCTTTTCTTTGGTGTCCTAGTGCAACAGCAACATGACGGCGTATGAGAGGAAAGAGTAGCAGAGGCTCCAGGGGCTGGACTGAGGGACCAAAGGGGTTGGCCATGTTACCATTTTTTCATGTCTATCAGATTAAGATCTAGTGGCTAGGATTAGCTGAGAGAGGAGGTTGCCTTAGATGTAAATAAAAAACATCCAACCCCTCCACTCCCACCCGACGCTACCTCCTCTCCTCCCTCATCTCTCCTCACCTCCCCCTACCCATACGCCCCAGAGAGCCACCACTCCCTGCGCCTCCTCTCAGCCTGTGGCGACACCACCTCCTCGCCTCCCTGTCTCCACACCCGCTCGTGCGCCGCAACCTCGTTGCATCCACTCTCCACGTGCCTTCTCCTGGATGGCGGCTCCACTCCACACATTAGCTTGCTCGTCGTCACCGGATCCATCATTCCTGAGGTCATCATGGTTGGTACACCTCCGGTACTCCGCTAAGATCATCGTAATCCTCACCGATGTCCACAACTCCATGATGGCTTGATCTCGGGATCATCGTCCTCAACGCTAGTGTTCTCCGACGTCCCCAATGTTGCCACCACCAGATCTAGTCATTCTCACCTCCAGTGCCATCAGAGTAGGCCATCCTCACAGTGAGACAATGAGGGCAGATGGATCAAGAACATAGAGCTATAGCTAGAGCCAGCCGACCACACCAGAAAAAAAAGGAGAAGTGGAAGGCGCCACCACCGATGGACGAGAGGCAACAGATCAAGAACATGGAGTTATAGGAAAATTGTCAAAATTTTCTATGGAGAAATATGAAAAACTGCAAAATACAAATAGAAAATTACACTATTACCTATTTTATATCACAATAGAGAAAAATAAGAACAATATAAGTATATAAAATTTAATATTGTTACCTCTTTCTTGACTGTAGGTAAGATTTTGAATTTTGAGATTTTTGGCAAAATTATTTTAAATTTTGCTAAGTAATCATAAAATGTATCGAAAATTTTACAAGAGATTTTGGAGAAGAGATTGTTGGTTTGAGTGTGGCTGAATGGGGTTATGCTGCCTATTTATAGAGAAAAATAAGTTTTTTTTGTATTTTCCAACTCACAAACAGCCACAAAAGTACTATAAATTTAAAAATATGTTCATTACTCATACTAAACGGGCCGTGTTTACTGTGATGTACCCGAAAACGTGTCTGACGGTCATATATAGGGCATGTTATTTTCGGTTTCTAAAAGCGGTTTTTGGTTTTTGCTACAGTACCTAACTTTTAAACTACTTTTTGAAGATGAGGTCTACAAGTAAATTGCAAATGTATCTAACGGTTATATTTTCATACCAAATGAGCCAGCCCATAGGCCGAACATGTCTATGGCCCAAATGTACCTACCGGGATGCTGTGCTTTATCCGGCACTATGCAAACCACATCGTGCCGGTAGGCTGGGCTGAGACAATAACGTAGCACAGCCCATCTCTGGTGTCATATCGGCCTGGTCCAATATACCTTGCGCCATGTCGTGGACCGTGTTTACAGTGCGATATGCATCCATTTGGGCGCTTGAAGCATGATCCAATTTCAAGGAATATTCGGGAAAGATGCTGTACCGCGTCGCTCGTCCCGCAATTTCTCCCGGCCACGCGCAGCCCGAGTCTCACGTGACAGCGCACGTGAGTAGCGTCGGGTATACGGTCACATCGCCCATCTCTGCCCTATCCAAGCCGCTCCCCCACCTCTCCTCCTCTCTCTCTACCCAGGCGACGGCGACGCACCGGCGGCCGCGCCGACGAGGGGACGGCGAGGAGGACCGTTACGGCGGCGACGACTGGCCGGCCGACGGCAGCAGCTTCGGTATCCACGGGTCTTCTTCTTCTCCCTCAATTTTGGGCTGACCTCCTCCCCCAAAACCGAAGGTATGGACTCAAATCGTCTCGATCCGTGATAAGTGTTGGTAGATCCGGTTGATTCGTGGTTATTCCCCATTGCTACTCATGTTACATTTGAACATTGCTATTCATGGAAAGTTGGTACTTTTTTTAGAACCATGAAAAATCGGTACTAGATCTGGGATAGATGTGAACATTGCTATTCATGGAAAGTTGGTGGAATACATTTCTATTGGAAAGTGGAATTTTGGTGTGCTCGGGATGTTTCGATTCCTGTAAGGTGGAATTTTCTTGTGCTACGATCCCTGTTGAAATATTTCATAGAGGATCTCGGCACAAATGAATGTTATGGTACATGCTTTTCAGTTATAGTAGATGTTCTTGTTATGTTAGATACTTGTCAATTAGTAGAAGTTCTTGTACCACATGCTCGATGACTAGATTAGATGGAACAATGACTACATTTGATCAATGATAGGTTGCCATTCATACTTGCTGTGCATGGTTACTAGTATCTTGTGAAAGACTTGCTGTTTGTGGGAATACTTGCTATTCATGCTTAGTATTTTATATCTTCTACATCATAGCAACCAGTTAGTAGTTTTTTTTCACCCATGCATTGTAGATGGGCAAGAGGATGATGATTATTAGGGCTGCTGCATTTTTGGCTGCTTCTTTGGTGGCTTTGTATGTCCAGTCTAGATAGATTAAGGAAAAGGAGAACATGTATTAGCTATGGCCCAATTGAGGAAAGAGATAAGAAAAGAATTAACTATCTAAACACTAAAATACAAAAATGTCTATTAATGACTACTTGACTAGTCATGGTGTTGCTCTGACTAGTCACATGGTGTTGCTCTGAAGTGTCCAAAATAGTTAATTTTTTTTATGACTGGTCTTTTCACTGGTATATTAAGAACAGGTTGACAAACAAGAAGTGGCACTTCTGTCTCTTAAATATGGAAGGATAGCTACCTGGGGTGGAAATTGTTGAGAACTGTTTTCTCGTTGTGTGACTAAACCACCCTTTGGTATGTAGAAAACGTATTGGGATTGCTCTGAAGAGCAGTTTGAATGCCATGATTCATGGTTGGGCTTGTTTGGTTCTGATCAGAACATAGATAAATTGAAACTGCTTTAGTTCAAAAATATTACCCTGTCTTATCCTTTAAGAAACACTGCTAAGAACGAGTCATTGTTGTTTCTGTGCTGCGGAGTTTGCCAAATCTGCTAAAAATATAGTTCAGCGTTCACCATGGCACGAGGTGCTAGTCGGGCGGCAAACCAGCGCCTAGCGCCTAATCGCCGCCTAGGTGGAAAAAATCGGCTAGGCGGGCAAGGCGGAGGGTGGTGCCTAGCGTCTAGGCGGTCGCTTTGGGAAACACTGATATAGTTTTCTAACTTGATTTTGTTAGGAGCATATTTTGTCTGCCTTCCCCCATATTTTTTACTTTGCTGTAGCAGTGTTTCCTTTTATGCTTCGTGATGCACCCTTATGGTCTTACTACTATCCTCTTTGGGATTTCATTTAAGGCCTGCTCTTTTGCTAGAATTCAATGCAAGTCTGTATCTGTGGAACTAGAAAAAAGATGCTTCCTCCAGAGGCAGTAAGTGCTTGGGGATATCTGCATAAATTGACAGCAACAACAAACCAGCATTCTGTTGATGTCCCTTAAGTAGTGCATTCTAATGGTTCCGCAATCTGAATACTCTCATTTATTATTGCTGTTAATGCTGATCGTTATAGTTGTTACTTTGTAAACATTGCAATGCAAAGAAGTCCATAGTTGGTTTAGCTTAGTGTATATGAGGCTATCCTGCACAGAACTGATCAAGGAAATTTATAATTTTGCTGCTTCCACTTATCTTTTTATGTCTATTATCTTGTCTTGCTAATATTGGGTTTTAATTAGTAGATCAACTGTATAACTGGGCCAATTATATGCTATTCTGTATGCAATCTATCTTTTATTAACTCTGCCTTATGATGCACTCTTATGCTATTCCACTTTTGCTCTTTACTCAAAGTTCAGATGGATTACATATCCCCTGAAAGAAGCCTGGAGGGGACTTGTGGAGATCCTGATCCTTTATTTGTAGATCAAGATGGTAGCTTGTTGGAGCACATGGATTATCATGGGGAAGGAGTTCCACAACATGAATCTCCACCACTGAATGAAGGACTTTTAGTTGATCCAGCCGATCAAATCTCATATTTGGATGCAGATTCTCTACCCTTCATGAATGATCAAATCCCATGCAATGCAATGAAATCTGCTTCAACTAGTCCAGCATCTCCCCTGAAGCAAGCTCAAGAACATCACATGCATATAGAATCTGATATGCAAAAGGATGCAGCTGAACAGAATGTTCACAATGGTGACACTGAAGCACAAACCACTCCTGTGGGTTATGATGTACATCAGAAAACAGAAGTGGTTGATGCTGTTCTGCTTCCAGAGCTTCATGAAAGCAGTGGTAATGATACATCAAACTTTCAACAAGAAACTACACATTCTAATGCCTATCTTGGTGACTCTATGTTAACTGAAAATAGCAGTAGGGATTACCAACTTAAAAATAGTGGTTCTGATGATTATGAAATTCCAAACTCTTCTGCGCTTCAGATGGAAAATGAGGACATCAGAAAGTTACATGAGACATCCCACAATGAAAAGGATGGGATAGAGGATAATCAAATGAATGGTAGGAATTCTAGTCCTCGTGATGAACGGGACAAGGAGAACTTCAACTCTACAATTGCACCTTCCTATTTGGAAGGGATGGAGCAGGAAAATCTTATTACCAAAAATGGCATATCAACCCCGGGCAATCAATGGGATTCTCGTCATGAATGGTCTCCAAGACTGGAAAAGGGCACACCATCATCAGACAAGAGAGTCTCACTTTCAGTTGAAAGGTCCCCTCATGCTCATTCATCTGGGAAATTGGAGTTACAACGCACTGCAAAAGAGGTTAGTGAATTAGCTCGTTCTCGAAGCCCACCAGCAAGATGTCTGTCCCGATCTCCTGAAAAGCCTGACACCAACCGCAGAAGAGCTTCTTCACGTGAGTTGACTCCACATGCACGACGGAACTCTCCTCCAGAAAAGAAAGCAAGAAGGGAGTCTCGACGTGGAGATGGGTCACCACGACGAAGATCTGCATCCCCTAGAAGAAGAGCCTCGCCCAAGAGGAGGAGCTCACCAGGAGGAGGGACTCCCCACCACGAAGGAGGGATTCCCCACGAATGAGGGACTCCCCACCAGGAAGGAGGGATTCCCCACGAAGGAGGGACAGGTCAAAATCAAGGTCACCTTCAAGGAAAACTGATACCTTGAGACATAGAAGGGAACACGGTAGATCTCGGTCAAGATCTCCCCACTCAAGGGATCACCATAGACGATCTCCAAGGTGATTTTTTTTTTGTTTTTCCATGACTAAATTGCAAGCTTATAAAAGTTCGAATTCTTTTGAATGAGCATGCTTCCAAGCCAATGATATTTATAACCAAACATTTGTGTCAACTCTGAATAGGCTTATTTTCCTTCCATGGACAGTCCGATCATAGAAGTATTTGTTTTGATTTTTTTCATTCACCTTTTTATGTCTTTGCTGCTAGTTTATTCTCTGTTCATCTTGATGTTGTAGAAGAAGGCATTCACCAAGGCGCAGATCACCTCCATCAAGTCATCGTCATCATTCGCCTAGAAGACCTTGGTCACCACCTGCCAACAGGAAGACTGGATTGGGTAAGCCTGGACGGAATCTGTTTGTTGCAGGTTTTAGCTATGCCACCACTGAGCGAGATTTGGAGAAGAAATTCTCTAGGTTTGGACGTGTAACAAGTGCACGTGTTGTTCGAGATAAACGGTAATTACTTCCATATGCAGTTATTTGTAGTACCTCATTACTTCATTTTGGCAATTGTATCAACACTCATTTTATGCTCCATAGTGCCATGACATCATTGGATGATACACTCCTTTTTCCATTGCCACCCAAGTTTGCATGTTACTTTTCTTTTGCAATCATGGACAAGGTGCACCTTGTTTAACTAAATCACGGATAACTCAAATACACAGGAAGAGTACTGTGTGATTTGTGGAGCTGTGGCCAAATTAAAATTACTGTTCTGGTAATTACATTGCATTCCTCTGGTTTGGGTTCCTTGTAGGATTCTATTCAAAGGAGTCTAGACTGATAAGGTTAATATTTTAGCTTTTTGACATCTAAACCTGAAGCTTGATGGGATTGAATTTATTTGCTGAATATATAACATAACGCACAACCTCAGTTTCACATTTCATATTTGTCCTAATGGTACAAAGTATCTGAGCTGGGTAATACAGTAGAGCAAATATAGATATCTGTAATTGAATAGCCTTGGTATATAGTATTGAAGTGGTATACTTGTCATTGAAATACACTGGAAATGAGAGGTATGAGAGCAAGCTCGCTCTTTGGTGATTATTAAACTTTGTATTTCAGCATGCAAGAGCATAATTGGTAAATTTTATCCTGTGAAGTTTACTATGATTGAACTAAAGCAGGCACTATGATTGAACTAAAAGCAGCCAATCATTGGATTTGAGTGGTTTTGCCCTTTTACTGATTACCATGTGAAAGCTTCTATTTGATTGGTGAGGCTGACATAGATTATAATTTCTACTGTGATAGAGATTCTGTAAGTACTCACCATTGAAATATTCCCAACATGTGATATATGATATAGCTCGAGTATTTTCTCATACATCGAAAGTACCAGTTAGTTCAGCATGCAATAATGCCTTCCGAAGAACAGCTCATTTTACATTTGTACTCTGTTAAATCAGTTTGCAAGAAAAGTTTTTCTTACCCCAGTTTACATTCTTTATAGATCTGGAGATTCTCGAGGCTTTGGATTCTTATCCTTGGAGAGGGATGAGGATGCTGATGCTGCAATCCGTGCTTGCGATGAGACTGAGTGGAATGGTAGGATCATTCTTGTGGAGAAGTCAAAGGCACCTTCATGGTGAATTTACACCCTGGAGCACCGCATGCCATGCTCTTAGTGGGCAGCATTGCTTCAGTTTGCACAGCTTTTATCGTACCAAAAATTCCTATTGACAATATTACATAAAACGATCATTACATATGGCAAGTTCACTTGAACCCAGCTCTTGGTGTATTAGGAGTAAGAGTAATAATGCTCTTCCTATGGCTACCTTGCTGACAATTGTAGAGAACTAGTTCAATGCCCCCCGTGTTTTGGCACAAACTATGGCTACCCACAAAGTTGAGCTGCCACGGTGCTTGACCGAGCTTCTCATCACAAAGTTTAGCTGCTCCACGCCGCATTGGAAGCTGCGTGCGTGAGGTTGTTGCGATCGCATTCCCAGGGCTGCCCATGGTGATAGTGTACTCCTTGTGTACCCCTTTCCAAAGGAGAGAGGAGCGGAACTCGTTGCAGAGTGAAGATGAACCATCACCATCATCAATTCTCTTTTTTTTTTTTAAGTTGTAGAGATAAGTTGTTAAGTCACACCTTAGCTTGTTTCAGGCTCTGCTGCTGCTAAGAAGAAATTAATGGTACCTTTTAATTTCTGCGACCTCTACACATACAGTGTGATGCGTTCGTTGCCTATGAGTCGTAGGTTCATCTTCTTCCTCATCGAAACTTTTTGACCAAGTGGTTCGCTGACAGCTCAAAGGGACATATATACATATACATGTACATGGGTGAAACTCAGGCTTGTGAGGCTGTGATATCTAACTGCTAAATTAGCCCAATAATTTATACTATCTAGGTTTTAAACATCTGTCCGTCCGTAGTTTGTGCTTTGGATTGTAGATACTCGATATTGGATACGGCCGTCACATTCACACTATTTTTATCGGCCAACTCGCGTTTCTATCGCCATGGCTCCCTGCCTGTACTTCTGAATTCAGAATAGTCTATGCACTGCCAAATGGCAACACCTGTTCATGGTAGCTAGACGCCAAATTCTCATGTCCACTCGTTAAGTCTATCTGGTTTGTCAGCATCAGTAGGGTGTAATCGACCAAAGATGCCTTTTTCCCAACGGCCCAAATCTTCTGTGATCCTTGGCCACATGTGATGGTGTCGTTCTTGAAAGACAACGCGGCTATTATGGCACTGGCTGGTCCTTCCTTTTTGAATTTTTTAAATAATACATTTTTAATTAATTTATATAAATAAATCATCGGTAAAATAATTAAAAAAATAACTCTCTATCACCGCTTGAAACGACGGCTGTTGTTAAACTAATGGACAACAGAATGTCACGTAAGTCGCCAGGCCATGATAGACGAATCAATCGTCATTTGAAATGCTGACAAAGGCCTCTCCCTCGCTCTGTCGCCAATTCAAATGGCAACAGAAGGATACCTATTTAAGTGCAAAAAACTAGCTAAAATTTACTTTTATATGGTGATTGGTCTCTAATCTTCATAGTTTTTTTTATAGCTATTAGAGTACAGATCGAGGAATATTTGGAGAAAAAAAAAATCAAAAACACAATTCACCCCTCTGTTATTATATGATCCTACATTTCCTTCCACAGCCTGGGTTCCCACCAAGTTAGGGTTCCTCCGCTACCTCGACCTGGTGACAGGGGCGGAGAGAGGGGGGGCCAGGGGGGCCTGGCACCCCCAAACAGGGGCGGATCCCCTCAGCATATCCGCGACCCGCCCCGTGCGCCTCCTCCTCCCCTCCCTCGCTCTCCCCGCCGCCACCCTCCCCTCCCGCCTCCCCGCCGCCGCCTCCGCCTCCTCCCCTCCCGCCGCCCCAGCCCCTCCCGCCGCCTCTCCTCCCCTCCCTCCGCCACCCTTCCTCCCCGCCACCGCCTCCTCCCCTCCCCAAGCCGCCCCAGCCCCCTCCCCCGCCGCCTCCTCCCTCCCCCCGCCGCCCCCTTGCCCCCCTCCCACGCCCCCACCCCCCTCCCTCCCCGCCGCCTCCTACCCTCCCCGCCGCCCTCTGCCTCTCCCCGCATGCCCCCCTCCTCCTCCCCCCGCGGCGCCACCCCTACTCCTCCGTCCTCCCCAGGCCAGATCCGCCGCCGGGCCCGCCTCCCTCCTCCCCAGATCCGGAGATCCCCCGCCGCGGCTATCCCCAGATCTGCTGCGGCCGAAGGCCAGCAGCCGCACCATGGCGCCGCCACTGTGGTCGTCAGAGACGGCGAGGTTGCCCTGAAGACTGAAGTTGGCTGACATTGGCATAGCCATGGGCATTGCTGGCACTGAGGTATGTATGATGCTACCACTGGGCACTGGTATATGTTGTCCGTTATAGATTACAGGCCAATTAATGGAATGCAGAAAAATTCTTAGAAAAATGTAAGCAAACCTGAGATGCTTGAATGTCCATGGAATGCAGGTACTTGGAGAACAAATGGGTGCGTGGGAATGTGCGTCAACATGTGTAAAATCCCGACCCAGAACTTCTTCACCAATGAGTTTGGACTTCCCCTGACCATGAATCCAAGTAAGCCTCCTTGATGCAATGATGCTTAATTCGGGCTCATGGAAAGAACAAAAATGTTGTTCTTTGCAACCATAAAAACTGCAAATTACCGCTACATGGTATGTGCTTCTACCACTACCTGAAAGTCTGAAACTTGCAGTGGCCGGAGTAGACATTCATTCAATCTAATGCTTTAGGCATTGATAAGAAAAGAACAGAATGTTGACAGAGCTGACAGGATTTGCAGCTACCTGAACATTTTGCTTTTCGTTTTATGAACAGATAATTGGACTCTACGTTGGCGTAGCAACTGTTGGTGCATTCGTGGGAGGGCTTCAAGGCTGAGCCATTCACCGCCGGGAATCGCGTGTTCTCCTTTGACGTCTTGAGGTGCCAATCGCCAGCACCCGTGTCCCCACCACTCCGACGATGGTGTTATCCTCACCGGTAAGACCATTTATTCACATCTATCACTGAATGGATGTGCATGTGTTTGCTCTGTGACTGTGCTTGTGGGAATGTAGGGTGGGGAACTATGGGTTGATGGGAGGGCAGGGGGATGCGGGAGGGGGAGCCGGGGAGGCTGCGGGCGCTGGTGTGCAGCGTGGTGGTGGTGCGTTGGTTGCCTGGTCCGTCACGGTCGTGTGCCTCGCGGTGGTCGCGACGTCGCGTCGCCGGTCGCCTGGGCGTTGAGCCGTGAAGCCGTAGAGTCCAGATTGGTGACGGCCCCCCATATCTAATTTCTGGCTCCGCCCCTGCCTGGTGAGCCGCAGCTCGAGATGTGTGTTGGGAAAAGAAGAGCTCCGTCGACGGCTCCCTAGTAGGTCCGCGCGCTAGGCCACCGTCCCCACGACGGTCGTCGCTGGGTGTTGGGGCAGTGCTTCAATCTTGAACCGACAAAAAGGAATTATAACAGATCATGAATGAACTAAACAAATGGTATTTTCATAGATTGAAACTCAAAAGTTAGAATTCAACTTTCTTCGAGATTCAGGCAACTTCTTCTGGCTGAAGGGAAGGCAATAAGTCCGATTGGCATGCCGAGATTTCGTAGAGATTCCGCAAGATCTAATTTTCTTCTTCTTATAAAATCTATCTGAAATACTTCTACGTGTATCCATATGTACTTGTACATGTAAGATGTACTTGAGTCCCCTGTTTTGTCCTCTCTTTTTTGTGTGTGTGAATTCTTGATGTTTACTTTGAATTGTTTGGAACACATGGTCTCCTTGGGCGTTCATACAGTGCAAATCTTGTATGATTCTTGGATACATTGCACAGCTATAGTGTAAGCTCGGAGTTTTTATTGTGGTCACAATGTTCGTGTACATGTGCATATATCCTTGGACATGTTTTTTTTTTCCGACAACAAGTAAAAGGTTTGCTCGCATCTCATTAAGAAGGCAAGAGAATTACACCTACGGGCCTGTTTGAAGTGGCTGTGACTTATGGTTTTTGACTGAAATTTTTAAATTTTAGCATTTTGCGATAGAGATCACGAAGAGAGAGATACTCGTTTGCGATTTTGGATGATACAAATGTTAGGCTTTTAACGTGTACTACAATTAACTTGTAGACCTCGTTTTGAAAAAAATATTTCATTTAAAAGGTAGGTACTGTAGCAAAAACCAAAAACAGCTTCAAACAAACCCATATTTCAGTACCTTCCAATAAACTTATCTTAGTGATTTGTATATCACAGGCAGACCCGTATATCAAGCTGGTGCAGGCTGCCCAACTGCACAAGGCCCCCAAAAATCAGCCACCCCCCCCCCCCCCCCCAAAGTTTATCTGCCTCTCAATTACCACTGCTAGTCATTAGTCCATCTTGGTATTAGGAGTATGTTAAGAAAGCTTTTGTTCTTCCTTCCTAGAAACTTACCCATCTCATTCACTTTCCATTTCCCCACCCCTCTACTCTCTCTTCATTTCCTCTTTGGTATTTTTTGTCTTTTTCTAGCTTCTTGGTATTTTTTGAGCTTTTTTACCGGTTTTTTTCCGTCTTCGTTTGCATTATACATGATGGGCTAACATGTTTTTTAATTTTTAGATTTTTAAAAATTAATTATGCCAAATAAGCCACCGTCAGTTACAGTGTAATTTCAGCAAGCTACAGTGCAATTACAGCCATAAGCCACCAAATTTTAGCCCAACCGAACGGTCTCAAAACCATGCCAATATCGAGTGGTCTCCTAGGTGCTTTTTATTTAGATTTTGTGAGTTTTAGATCTGCAAGTTCCCTTTCCTTTCTTTGAGCAGTTTTAGATCTGCGTTGAGCCCTTTGTTGAGCTCCGAAGTTCCCCAAGCATTAAGGATTTGAGGTATTGCCCCCTCATCTGTTCTCATTCAATCTACCCTACACTTAATGTTTCCAGGTGGACAATTTTTTTGTCCTTCTCTTTTTTGAACTTGAAATTCTGAATTTAGTGAGAAAGACATAAGTTTTTAGATGTTTTGTTGAATACAATGCAGGATTTGGTGCTATTGGAAGCAGTCGTGGGGAAACACGAGCAAGATTTGTGTATAAAGTCATTTGAGTAGCTCAATTGCAAAGTAATTCTTGTAAATACATGAATGTTTGTGAACTTGTAATCATGAGTGTATATAACGTGACCAGATATGTAACATTTGTAAATTTTATTAATGAATGTGTTATATTCTTCGATTGCATACTTGTATTGATTTCTGTGTATTTGTATCAAAATAATCCAGTTTTACAATAAATATTAGTTTTGAATATTTAAAAGCATATAAAAATATTATAAATTTAAATAAATGTGTGAGCTCATAAATTAAACCAATTTAGAAAATAGTATGAATTATGGTTTGGGGCTCTTTCTTAGTAAACGCTGGTGACACTTTGAAGTGTCATGGAAATGGAGACTCTTCTAGAAGGGTCATCAGATTTTTTATGACTCTTCATCTTGTGTCACTTTGGGTGACTCTTCAAGGAGAGTAATAAAAATTGCTGGAGATGTTTTAAAGAGTCTCGATATGAAAATAAAGTATCTCTAAACATGCTTTGTGTTATAGTGATTGACATGTGTCTCATTCTCATACGAGGGTGAATAGAAAGAGGTAGGGTGAATAGAAAGAGGTGGTAAATAGACAAACTTCACTTTTACATCAGTACTAGACTTTCAATATCTCTATCAATTGCAATTCTACAAGTAGATTACGTAGCCGTACGAAATTTCTCCAAACGTTGGTCACATGTTTGAATCAGCAGTGTCATAACTGGATCGATCGATCGATCGATGTGTTTGCAAAGTAAATTTACGTACGCTTGCTTCACGACGCATGCTTGATTTGTAAACTATACTAATACTGGTGCGTAGTATTTCACACAAGAAACAAACAACACATGCATGTCCAAACAACACATGCATTAACCACTGTCTGTTCTAGCTAGCTAGCTAATAATTATCAACACTGTTGATTCTGATGAGACTAGTTTAACCATCCACATAATCCAACGCTATCACCATCATCATATATACCCCTCTCTCTCTCTCTCTCTCTCTCGCTATCATCATCATATATACTCTCTCTCTCTCTCTCACACACACATATATATAATATATTGTGAGTTGATGCCAGCCCCCATGATGATCTTATTTCACGAGGTCGGCAGAGTTGTGGATTGGTCAATGTGAATGGGCTACGAAGAAGATATGTTGCCGGTTCGATATACGTGTCGGCATCTCAGATATAAAATTTAACCACTGCATGGTTCAATGTACAGTTTGTTGCAAATCATTGGAGCAGTTTGGATGTCTACGTCCGTCGATCGGATCTAGGGATAATTTTCATCTATGAAAATTATTAATATTAATTTGTCCAGAAACTATGATCGACCGAGTGGAAATAATGGTACTAGCTAGCTAGGAAACACTTTGGCTTGATTATAGGACGTACATCGATTTATTTTTTCTGTTGCAAGAATAGTGTAACATGTAGCACTAGTTTGGTTGCCAACCTAATTAACTATTGAGTTGCATGCACCAACTAATTTACCCAAAAGCTTAAGCTGATGAGGAAAAATGGACAATTCACTTATATTTCAATACTCCCCCTTACGTGTAGGCTCCCTCAAGTCTAAGACGTGGAATAGAAGTGAGCTGTAATTACTTTTTTTAATTGCGTTAACTGGGTCTCGAACTCAAGATCTCTTGGCTCTGATACCATATTGAGTTGCATGCACCAACCAATTCACCCAAAAGTTTAAGCTGATAGGGAAAGGTGGGCAATTCACTTATACTTCAACATTAACGACCATATAATATTTAGAATTCCAATTTTTTTAGTTAGCATGTGAACTTAGCTTAAGGTAAGTGCAAAGTCAAAACCCTTAATTAACCGGGGATTATAGTGCTGATTAAAGTACTCTTCCATCTGTAATTTTAACTAGTTGGGTGACCCGTGTATTTACGCAACTAGCTAGATTTGGTACTTTATAGCCGTTGAGAACGAACTTGGTAGCTTCTTTTTCTTAATCCGTTACACAGTCATCACGCTCTTGATCATCGCTATTGGCCTCCCTCTAAACCTCTTGATCTGCTTGGCGATGTTCTTGCAAAGAAAAAATGAAAGGAGGAAAGAAAATTGAGAATATATAATCATGGAATTCTTCTCCCGTCGACATGTCTGAAAAAAAAAATCAAAGCTGTTCAGCCATCGTCAAGCTTTATTAGATTGATCGCGCTATTTTACCACCAAACGGACTCGATTTGCCACAGTCACCACCGATTGTGGGCACTTGGTCAATGCCTTAACTGAACACTGCCAAACGCCCAAAACTTTTGTTTCAAATACTACAATAAAATCTAGAGTATTATAATTTGGATCCATCATAGTCAATGATTAACGTGGTAATTTCTACATCTTAAAAATGAATGTGATATTTTCTTTTCTTTTCTTTTTGCTTTAATAATATAATAGATAGATAGAGGAAACCTGACTCCGTGCATTTGCGCGGCTACACATTTAATAAAAATTAGAGCCCTTTAGGATTGAAAGAATTTCATTTTTTTTAGAAAAATCAAGTCTGACAGGATTCATTATTTTCTGCAATTTATATAAAATATTCGTGCAGACAAATGTTTATTCAATACCTGATAGATGTTAATTAGAAATGTAGATCTCAATTACTATAGAAAATAAGGTATAATAGGGGTAAAAGAAGTCATATTTTTTGTTTGTTTTTGTCGGACAAAAGGGATCGAGCAATATGTTTGCAATATCTTGATTGGTGACTCGTGAATATTAATTCCGAACTTGACATATCTTTATTTCCAAATTTATTTGAACTCTAAATTTAATTTTAGTTAAGAAATTAGATTTACATTGGATTTAACTCCACGTTGGAATTTATTTTGAGTTTATATTTAATTTTATTTCTGGATTTGAATTTACATATTTTGATTTTAATTGTACTTCTTATTTTAGTTTTACTTCTGATTTGATGTTGTAAGGTGCGTGCAATGGTGTTGATAGCTCATGAGTATCTTCCATTAGAAGTTTGCCTAAAGTTTACAAAGTAAAAGAATATGGCGTCGATTCCGCCAAGAAAATCGAGAGAGAGAGAGAGAGTCCGGTATGTGCACAACTATGTAATTTTGGACAGGCCAAAAGTGACACTAATTGCTAATTATATCCTTAAATGCACTCTGTGTTGACACATGTATGCACGTGGCCAATGAAACTATATTTCTACCATACACGATGCTTCTCTCTGTAAGTTAACGACTGAGATGTTTTCTTTTTCTTCGATTAATATGATAACTTTATTTTTGTATAGTTTTCTATGCGGTAACCAAACATATGGTTCCAATGAGAGATTGTATTCTGGTCAGTTCCTAGATCTAGCTATACATCAAAGGTTGCAACATAAACTAATTAATCTAGATTTGTAAGGTTATAGATGAAATCTTATAATCTAGACCTACTATGATTAACGGTGTGGATTTTTCTTTTTCTCTCTCCGATTAATATGATAATTTCTATTCTTTAAAAATGAACGTGGTGGCTCATTTAACTTTTGCTTTAATAATATATAATAGATGCACTTAAGTGGGTCTAACTCATGAGAAGCACAATCACGTCTAGCTACAGGGGAACGACATACAGACAGATCTCATGCATATATCAGCAACTGGTCTGGTACGGTGCATAAAAAATCTTATGCATCTCAACTATAAAGATCTGTACTTAATTATTGGCTTATTGATAGCTAGGGATTTATCAGATGACCATTATATAGATATTGTACAAAACACAGAGCATGGAGCAATATTTATCCTCCCTCAGATCTCAGCTCCATACCTGCCACTTGATCTCCATGTCAGAGACGGACAGTGAGGCGATTGCTGGTCTATTACTCTAGCTACTGTCCTGCCTCACCCACCGCAGCAATCAGCATGCCATCTTAAGACCTCGCATTTCTAGTTTTTTTAAACTATTTATAATTTATTTATTTTTTATTTTTTGGTGTTTTTTAATCTTTTTATCGGTTCTTTTTTCCATATTTATTTACATTATACGTGATGGGCTAATCTGTTTTTTCTTTCTATTTTTAGATTTTTTAAATTAATTATGTCAAATAAGCTACCGTCAACTATAATATAATTTCAGTCAACTACAGTGCAATTTCAGTTATAAGTCACCAAATTTTAGCTCAACCGAACGGTCTCTTAAGCACATGATTGATTCCTTGATACTTTATTGGTAAACTAACCAATCCATCATTAATTTGAAACTTACACTTTGAGATTATTTTAGGATGTTTATGAGTTCTAACCTCTTTTATAGCACGTTTCTGACATTTTACAATTGTCCATCAAGAAAGTTAGAATACGTTGGATTAGGAACGACGAATCAAAGAGGTCGAATGACTCCTTAAAACCTTCCCCTGGTATTAACAATCAAAGCAACGAAAACACAAAACCTAGCAACTGCACCAAAGCTAAGAGCCAAGGTTAATAAAGATTACCCGAGACAACACAGTCTCACCGGTTTAACCACCGACTAGGGGGCAGTCGGACTGCTCAGCCGGTCTGCCTGTAGGTGTCACACCGATTGGACCAGTCAAGGCGATCCGACCGTTCGGGTCATGGTGGTCTAGCCGCTTGCTAAATAGGAGAGGAAAAACAACATGACACACGATCAAAAAAGGCTAACTCTTAAATTACTTATCCAAATATGATGAAACTTGGTACAAATTCTATCTAAGATATCAAAAACCTATTTCAATTATGGATTATAAAAAATTAATGCCAAAGGCCTGACCTTTCTCCAAAACAAGGAGGAATAATTGCCCCAAAATTGAGTAAAAGTGGGAAACCTCAATCTACTCTTGCTCATGAGTTCTTGATGATTTAGATGATCTTATATGGATTCTCATATGCCATAGCTAACTAGATCACAGCACGAACTCCAGCCAAAATTTCCTTAAGATTAAAACCCCAAAATCACCCCTTTCTTAAGTAAAATTGGGCAATCACAAGAATTTTCTATAAAAAGCGCCTATATAGATCGGATCTGGGGCCTGTTCTTTGCGGCTTCTAAAAGCCGCTTTTGACTTTTGCTACAGTAACTAACTTTTAAACGGAGTATTTTTTTTAAGATGGAGTCTACAAGTTAATTGTAGTACATGTTAAAAAATTAATATCTATATCATCAAAAATCACAAGCGAGTATCTCTTTTTCCGCAATCTCTGTCGTAAACAGCCAAAAAGCCATTAGCCGCAGCCAAAAGCCATCAGTCGCAGCCGAAAAGAATAGTCTCCAAGAGATATGTCCACCTCTTACATGTCCTTAGCACCAAGAGAGATCAAGAGGAGATGAAATCCAACCAAGAATACCAAGCAAATCAAAAGCACAAGAAGGAATTCATAGCACAACTCACTTGAACGAAATTTAAATATTCATTTCACTTGGAGAAATATATTTTATAGTCACTCTCTCATGGAGGGCATAGCTCTAACCCTAGAGCATACATACACACAAAATTCTCAACGTAAGTGACATGCACTCGACTCTCATCAACATAATCGATGCAATTATGCACCACTTAACGCCCACGTCAGGATTCTCACATTGCGTGGACTCCTAACATGACAAACACCTTGTATAAACTCATGCCATGACTAACACTTGCATAGACTCCCATCATAACCAACAGAATTGAAAATAACTCAACTTACTCAACTCAACACTAGCTAGTCTGACAGCCAACCAACGTCTCATCAAACCGCCACGAACCGACTTAATCCTCTCTATAACAGGGGGCTAGTCTAACCGCGGCACCCATGCTGGTTAGACCGCCCAATAATCTCCGATCAGACCGCCACATATGGCCGACCAGACCTCTCACCGGTCAAACCATCCCTGTAGGCCGGTCAGATCAAACTGGCTCTGCAGGTTGGTCAGACCGCTGTTTACCAGACAGCAAAAACAAAGGGTAAATAATATAAAATTAAACTCAAAATTCTACAACGAAGTACAAATACAATCAAATACTTATCAGGTTTCCCACGAGCTGCCTAACTTGATGATAAAATACTTGTGGCCCAAAAGCAAGGACCACACCTATTGGGTAGATCATCCAAATAGGAAGTAACCAAGTTGAAATCAGTCTTCTTTCTCTGCCTGGAACCAAGTGTACATTCAGTGAAGATTGAAGATTCTCTTATCTCACTTGCCAGCGCCTGACAAGGCTGGTGGGGCCATGCTGCAAGCAAGCCAAAACCCTAAATTTGGGTTTATAAATAGCTTGACAGAGCCTCTAGATCCAAGAAGCATTGAAAAGTCTCTCTAAATAGTTTGCCTCCACTGCTTGATCGATCTCACTTGTTGGTCACTCGAAGGAGTATAGCTACCAGCAGATATTGGCAATTCAAGAGCAAGCATGGGCAGCAACGGCGATGCCACGGGGGAGGTGCCGGCGCCGACCCCGCCGCCGTCTCAGGGGCGGCTCATCACGGTGCTGAGCATCGACGGCGGCGGCATCCGCGGGCTCATCCCGTCCACCATCATCGCCTGCCTCGAGGCCAAGCTCCAGGTACGTACGTACTTGTCACTAACACTTTGATGATCATCCCAGCTAGCTAGCAAGAATTGAAAGATTAATGATTGATCCCGATGTTGGTATGCTTTGATCAATTGATGATCGATCGGATCAGGAGCTGGACGGGCCGGAGGCGCGGATCGCGGACTACTTCGACGTGATCGCGGGGACGAGCACGGGGGCGCTGGTCACGGCGATGCTGGCGGCGCCGGACGACAACAAGAGGCCGCTGTTCGCCGCCAAGGACGTCAGCCAGTTCTACCTAGAGAACGGGCCCAAGATCTTCCCGCAGAGAAAGTACGTTTATTCTCCGACGCATTCAATCATGCGCTTGTCGCTTTGATGTTGCGTCTCTTCGGTTGGTTGATTTCTAGCTAGTGCGGCCAGCGTGAATCCTTTTTTGGCCGTAGCTTAAACCTTTTTAAAGTGGTTTCTAAAAGTCGTTTTTGGTTTTTACTATAGTACCTAACTTTTAAACAAAATATTTTTTTAAAATAGGATCTACAATTTAATTGTAGTACACGTTAAAAGCTCAATTTCTATACCATCCAAAATCGCAAGCGAATATCTCTCACCATAATCTCTGTCGTAAACAGCTAAAATTCAAAAATTTCAGTTAAAAGTCATAACCACTTCAAACAGACCCTATATATCTTATGGATGTGGCTTACCATTTTTGATTCTAAGGTAAGCCATGTGTTGCAGGGCCGGGTTCCTGACCCCGATAGCGAACCTGATCAGCGCGGTGATGGGGCCCAAGTACGACGGCAGCTTCCTGCACGACAAGATCAAGAGCCTCACCCACGACGTCACCGTCGCCGACACCGTCACCAACGTCATCGTGCCGGCATTCGACATCAAGTACCTGCAGCCCATCATCTTCTCCACCTATGAGGCCAAGAACGAGCCACTCAAGAACGCGCACCTCTCCGACATCTGCATCAGCACGTCCGCGGCGCCCACCTACTTCCCGGCGCACTACTTCAAGACCTACAGCCCCGCCGGCGAGGCCCGGGAGTTCCACCTCGTCGACGGCGGCGTCGCCGCCAACAACCCCACCATGGTCGCCATGTCCATGCTCACCAAGGAGGTGCTGCGCCGGAACCCGGACTTCAACCCCGGGAAGCCGACCGAGTACCGGAACTACCTCATCATCTCCATCGGCACTGGGTCGGCCAAGCAGGCGGAGAAGTACACCGCTCCGGACTGCGCCAAGTGGGGCGTGCTCCGGTGGCTCTACGACGGCGGCTTCACCCCGCTCATTGACATCTTCTCCCACGCCAGCGCCGACATGGTCGACATCCACGCCACTGTGCTCTTCCAGGCCCTTCACTGCGCGAATAACTACCTCCGCATCCAGGTAACAAACCAGCTAGCAGTTCATCCGAAAGCTTAAACTTTTCGACCTGATAGTAGCCTAAGTACCTGTAACAATGTCTGCATATGCATACACAGGATGATACGCTGACGGGGCACACGTCATCGGTGGACATCGCGACGAAGGAGAACATGGAGGCGCTGATCGGCATCGGTAAGGAGCTGCTGAAGAAGCCGGTGGCGAGGGTGAACATCGACACGGGGATGTACGAGCCCATCGACGGCGAGGGCACCAACGAGGAGGCGCTCGCGCGCTTCGCGAAGAAGCTCTCCGAGGAGCGCAGGCTGCGCCATACAAACCTCAACTCCTACTAGCTACGTTACCAGTACAATATTATTTATGCAGAAGCAGCAGCCAAAGAAGAAGTACCTGATCAATCTAGAGCAGTTGTGCGTAATATGTGTGAGAATGTGAGATGGTATCTGAACATTGCTTGAATAATTAAGCAAAACGGAAATCAATAATCATGTAAGCTTGGAATGCTATGATAATATATGGCCAATTAATAAGAGTCAAGACTGATAGTAAAAAAGATTCAACAACAAATTAGTACAGCATGTGCATTTCGGCCGGGAATTGATCTATGGCAGTCCGGACCACAGGCATGGGCCAGACTTGCACCAGGACCATACTGATTAGTGATCAGACACTGACCAATAATGCCGAGCTCAGAAGATTCCAATTCAGCAATCATTCAGGCAGGCAGCAAGCTAGCTATAAGCATTTATCCAGGTGCGGTGTTTTCTTCATGTAACGTCCTAGGGTCCAAACCAGTTTAAACTTAATCTCATTATAAATAAGCCATACATACGTAGTAACCTACTTGCATTTTCGTCCTTACTTCACGTAAAACGGTTAACCAGAGGTTATTACCAATGGTGTCTATGGATTTATACGTTAGTGTTTCTTATGTTAAGTTAGCAATGTGGGACTGATCCATATTCTCATGTATGCACACATATGGATCATCATGGCCTGAGATGTTACATACACCCCTCTCAAAGAATCCGATGTCCTCGTCGGTCCAACATACCTATACTGGGGCAAATGACTAGGATTTCCCTGTCTTGACACCCGTCCGTGCGTCCAGTGCTGGTACATATACCATACCGTGTGTCCACTCCGAGCCCACACGCGCCATGCGTCATATGCCCACGCCCCTGACCCGTACGCACCCGTGTAACCGCGAGGGTCGGCTCTGATACCATTTGTAACACTCTAAGGTCCAAACCGGCTTCCCTGTCTTGGCACATTGTGGCTTATTGTTTCAACATGGTAAAGATATTGATGGCATTGCTGATCTTTAGATTTATTCAGAGTCCATCTGCTCTGATGAGTCAAACAAGTTGATAATTGCCATGCATAAAGAGGTGGAATCCCCGAGAAGAATTTCACTTGGGAGTTGGTCGAACTCCCGATTAAAAAGAAACTCACACGCCGCAAGTGGATTTATAAGAAGAAGGAAGGCATATCTCTAACTGATCAAGTCAGGTACAAGGCAAGGGTCGTTGCTAAAGGATACAACCAAATTTCAAGTAGTAACTTTACAGATATTTTTCCCTGTCGTGAAGTATAGTTCTATTCAGACATTACTCAATATTGTAGCTATGCATGATTATAAACTTGAACAACTTGATGTTAAAACCACATTCTTACATAGAGAATTAGAAAAAGACATCTATATAGAGCAGCCGAAATATGTTTTTGTTCTAAGAAATTTTGCATTCAACTTGAAGAAGTTTCTTTATGGGTTAAAATAATCACCCAGACAATGAAACATGAGATTTAGCTCCTTCATGATCTTTTAAGGCTTCAAGAGATCATACTATGATAGCTGTGTTTATTTGAAGACCGTCAATAGTTCAGCTATCCACTTGCTCCTATATGTTGATCATGGCAAAAGTTAAGACTAAAATATCAAAATTAAAAGCACAATTAAGCAGTGAATTTGAGATAAAATATCTCGATGTAGCAAAAAAGATTCTTGGTATGAAAATCATGAGAGAATGTTGGTTTGGAAAGTTATATATGAGTTAAAGAAGGTATATTAAAAAAGTGATTTTTCATTTCAACATGCAGAAAGCCAAATCGACCAACACTCTATTAGTTGCACACTTGAAACTTTTTTCAGCATCAAGTTTGCAAACAATTGATGAAGTTAAATACATGTCAAGTGTTCTGTATGCAATGCGGTCAGATCACTTATGTACACTATGGTCTTCTCTAGCCCTGATCAATCTCATGCTTTGCACTGTTGGAGGCTGTACTATAAACTAGAAAGCTTGTCTGCAAACTACTATTGCTCTTTCGACCATTGAAGCTGATTATATGGCTATTTTAGAAGCCTGTAAATAAACTGTTTGGCTAAGAGGTATGTACACTAAGCTTTGTGAAAATACATCTTGCACCAATATCAACTGTGATAGTCAGAGTACTATTTGTCTTACAAAAGACCAAATGTTCTGTAAAAGAACAAAGCATATTAATATTAGATATCATTTTATCCGAGAAGTTATTTCTCAAGATGAAGCTGATATGATAATAAAGCTAGTTCATACTGCTAAATATGAGTTTTGCTCATATTTGGTCGGTATTACTCATTCGGCCTTTCGAACGTTTGGCGTGCAAGAAATGTTTCATAAGTTATTCGAGAAGTACTTTGATTCTTTTTCGCTATAGGAGAACTTTGGCTCATGGTGAAGATTATTGTATTTTGCGATCCGAATTTGGTTGAGTTCGACCACTTGAGGAATCCGATCAGGTTTCACTCAGAAAGGATATCGGTAATGCGAAACGGTCAAAAATTATGATTGCGATTATCTTGGTGTTAATGATAGATTCTGCACCGACTTACACCAGATGTAGTGTCCAAAGATGTTTGTATCGACTGGTGACTGGAGTTAGACGTGGCTACTTGAGGCTATTCCAAGTATGACTTTTCACCGTTAACTTGTAATACTCTGTTTTGTCTCTGAGTGGAGTTTGTTGTTGTCTGCGAATAGGTTACTGTTTCAGTTTTGGATTAGGTCTGTGTTTTCATTCCTGATTAGGACTTTGTGCCTTCTTTGTCTAGGAATCTTGTTCCTAAAGTTATTTATACTTTATTAGCCTTATGATAGATAACGCACATAGCACAAGTTATCTACATATGTAGTATGCCAAGAGCGTTTTGTAACTTCTTTTCATATAGTGATTTCGTAGATTGTGTGTCCTTGGTTTTTTTAGTTTTTTACGTTAAATTTTTATCTCATGCTCTTAATTATTCTTCATTGTTTCATATACGGTCACCGTGCGTTTCATATCAGCACTGTTCACAAAGAGAGAGTCTGCAACGCATAATGCAATGCAAGCACAAACACACACGCACACGATGCTGAATTCAGAAGAGATCAGATCAATCCATGAGCTTGCTCGACGACAAGCGACTTTTCCCCTTTCCCAGGTACCCATAAGACCTTCATCTCTATCTAGTTCTCTGTCTCTCTATCCCCCAGGAAAGTTCTCTCCAGCCATGGCCATTGCCCTGGCCCTGGCTAGCTAGCATAACATGCATGGTGCAGCTGGTCGCACTCACAGCCAGGTTCATCCATCTCACTGTCTGCTCAGGGAATTCCAGCAACTGCCGAATGAATACTGATGCATTTCGTAGCGTCCCAAAAGCCTGCAGCCACGATGGGGTGCATCTTGAGAGCTTTTGCGGATGGAATGATCATAGATCTCGTCAGTCGGTCGTTCTTCAGTGGCCTTTTCTCCCCCTCCTAGGTTTCACCGGCTCACAGCACTCGATGCCATCGATCAGCTCTGCTTCCCTGACCAGTAAAATGGTAGCTACGACTGTAACAGTGGGGACTGCTCGCGTTTCCTGTCCATCCGGGCCGTAGATTCTTCATCCGACGGCCTCCAACTGCACATGCAGTCGTGTAGCTGATCCTCATGCACACATGCTGCATGCCCCCCGGACATGGATACTCCTAAGAGGTCAGAAGCGTTGGGAAACGCGTGGATCATGGCGAGTGGTTAAGAGGGGGCAAAGTGCACTTCTGCACTCAGGCTTTGGTGCCAGGCATAATGCCCAAACCCCAGCCTTTTGCTTCTTGCTAGTACTATCTTTTGTCTGTCAAGGCGCCTCAAAGCTAGCAGCTCGAGTGAAACGGTCTCTGACAGGCACTCTCGCTACCTGAACAATGCATGTTTCACCACTGCTTTGCTTTGCTCTGCTCTGCATGTCACTATGTCAGTGCATCACAAGCTAGCCAGTCCCCACACTGTGATGATGTAATTGTTGCTGTTTAGTACTACCTGTCCATGATAACTTGAGCTCCTTTCTACGGATACTCACTCAGTCACACCTGGTCCCATGCATTGCAGCAGCTGCATCACTACGATTCTAGGAGATGAGATTTGCTCGGTGAAGAGGGGAGTACTTTCTCGTATCTCAGTAAAGATGCCTCCTGGAGTAGCAACGTTTCTAGATCTCAGCTGTCCTCTCCTCTGGATCTCAGTCACTGATCGAACGGTCCCATGGAGCTGAGTTAGACAAAACCGGGACCTCTGCAGCTGTTCGCTCGCAAGAATCTATAAATGTGTTCTTTGGTTCTGCAGCCCCTTGCTTTTGCATGAATTTTTGGGGCTCGCTGGCTTGTCTTACGGTGAATTTCAAGCCCGTCTTCTAAGGCTTTTCGGCAGATTTGATTCCTGTTGCTGCAGACAGCCTCTCCCAGAAGCTTGATGATCACCGATTCACCTTTGTATTGTATTCACCGAATCACAGTACGATTTTAGTCAGCATAACTGAACTCGATACAGTGTTAACTACAACATAACTGTAGACCCTATTTTGAAAAGACGCGTTACAAGTTAGTTACAGTGGTAGAGAGATAAGCTAAAACAAAAGAAAGAATCCAACCGTACATATTATAAATAGGGCTCCTGTACTCAAATGATTCACCTGCTTGCTCGATCGAATCCGGTCAGTGACTGACCGTGATCGCGCGGGGAACGGCAGAGGTGATGGCTGCCGTCGAAGCAAAGAAAGAATCCACCGTGATCGTGCGTGTATGGTTTTGTCACGCTTCACCGGGGAAGCGCTCTGTTTTTTTCCAAAGTTACCAGGATCAATCTAGACTCTAGAATCATACGGTGCATCTCACCGTCTCGAAACTAATCCAAAGGCTAAGAAAATCGACCTAAGAGTTAATAGAAATCAGGCAACTTTGTAAATAACAAACATGAAGCTCTGCCGTCGGAGCTACACATCCCAAACTTAAAAATCAGGCAGGTGGTAGTGCTAGTTAATTAACACAGCATGTTTGTGTAACCGTTTTGTGGCAACGGTCTGTGGGGGTGGAACGGGGAGAGCTAACCTACTTTTGTAGCCAAGTTGAATATGTCGTAAGCGTCGACGAATTACGAAATAAAACTCAACATTTTGGATCACGTAGAGAAGATATATAGGGTTTCGAGGGGTTTGAGTCTTCTTCTAAAAAAATAATAACTATATTTATATGTTTTTGTATTCACTCATAATAAGATGTTTAAGATTACAAGCATATAATGTTTCATAATAAGATGTTCCGAAGGTCCGGACTTCTTGGAGGTTGCTTGATCGAACCACTCATCCCAAAGATATTCCCAGTTGGGGACACATCTTTGAAGACGAGCTATAGTTTTTGTCTTTTGTTTTAAAATTTTGTATTCTAGTTATTTGTATGAGAGAGTACAGAGAAAGAAACACTCACGTATAATTTTAGCCGATATCGATAAATTCAGTACAGTGTCTACTTTAATCGATTTGTAGATTCTATCTTAAAAAATATATTATTTAAAAAATAATTATTATAATATAAACTAAAATTTATAAGGATAAAAGAACCCAACTCCAATAAGGTGGGTTGAGAAGGTCCAACCAACCTAAAAGAGGCATACAGCTTATCTAGAAGAAGCCGGCGCTGTTTGCATTTCCCAATCCCACCTGCGCTGCCAGACTACTAATGGTGTTACAGGCTACGCCTACGCGTGACGTCGCCGCGATAGATCGTTCTCCGGTTCTCTGCATAGAGCTCGCGCCTACATGGCGCACGCGTGGCCCCACCGCACAGTGACAGGTAGAGTGGGACGCCTAGTCGTAGTGGCATGTTCTTTTTTTTTTTATAGCTTTTGTCTTTGAGTTTTATGAGAAGTCAAAATAAATAAAATAGTTTCTCTGAGTGGTTTAAAACTTCTTTTAAACTTAAAATTATATGTATTGTTCACATATCTCTGTTGTTTACACGAAAAACACGGACAAAAGCCACCCCTACGGCCAAAACCTATCAGCCGCGTTACAAAAAGACAGGACCGTCCGCGCTGCTACTGCACACAAGCACTACCACTGCACCCAACGACCACAACTAGCTAGCTGAAGAAGACTCAAGACAGCGAGCGAGAGGGGGTTCAGAGTTCGGAGCTGGGTTCATGGGCAAGTGCCTGAGGAGCTGCAAGCAGCAGCGGTCGCCGCCTCTAGCTGCCATCGAGGCCGCGGCATACCTGACGCTTCGCAGCGGCCGCCGCGTGCCGCCCGCGGCCAGCCCCAGGCGGCGCCACCGCCGCGGCGGAGGCCGCCGGTGCGGCAACACCGCCTCGGCCTCTGCTGCTGCTCGGCAGCGTCGACGTCTCCGGGTGCTTAATCCTCTGCGCGGCAGTGAGGTGGAGGAGGAGCTGCCGCCGTCGTCGCTGGAGAATTCCCACGATGTCTACAGCGAGGGCTGTGTAGACAGGTTTGATTAAATTAGCTCCTTAGAAAAGTAAAAACAAAAAGATTTTGCATACGTGTTAATTAACTTTCAAGATATATAAGTCGCGCTAAACTTTCGAGACAAAAAGTTAGGAGAATGCTTAGCTTTACACTGTTACTAACTTCAATCCTATTTCCTGAATTTTGTTCGATTAGACGGGAGGCGCCCCCCCACTCCGGCGACGTGAAACACGACCACGACAAGAGCCGCATTGCAGGCCGGCCGTTCTCGCCACCGGAAGCGGAGATCGAGGCATTCTTCGCCGCCGCGGAGCTCGCCGAACGCCGGCGATTTGCAGAGACGTAATCACTCCAATTTGCAGCGCCGTGCGAGCTCACACAGCCGCGCAGTTTAGCCTAAACAAAAAAAAAGTTTTTGCTAATATGAGCTGCCGCTCTGCAGGTATAATTACGACGTTGCCCTCGACCGCCCGTTCGAAGGCCGCTTCGAGTGGGTGCCGGTCAGCACGTGAGGGAACGGAACTGCACGGGGTAAAACTGTCAATTCATAAATCGTAAGAGATGCAGCTGGGAGAAACTGCAGTTAGTTTTGTTTCTCCTGCTAATTTAATATTCCAATCTCGTAGGGAATTTCACTTGTTATGATCAGTAGCTATCGATCACTAGTTCAGTTCACTGCTATCTCTGCCAAAATCCTGTGTAGCTGGTAGGTGTTGAGGGTAATTAAGAGGATTGGAGGAAGCTTCTGAGCTCCCCTTGCTAAATTTCTACAGATTTTTTAACCTCACTCTCGCTTAATTAAGCCCCTTCATAAATTTCGCGCGCGTCTCCATATAAATTGTACAATTAATGCCATGAGTTATATACACTTAAGTATGTTTATGTAACGTAGTAATCTCGTAGAAGTTTCATATATGTGAATTTGCAGGTCCTACGTACCAACTATTTCCCACGAAGATCCTTTGTCGGAATTGTTTTAATTATCTGCAGGAAATTAATTCTCTATGCAAATTCGTTTTGTTTACCAAGGACTACTAGTCATGCCATTAGTGTCCGCAATATTAAATATTTTTCATCACAAACTATCCAGATAACTTGTAGATTCTAGCTAGTGAGGTAGAAACAACCGGACTTACAGGGAATCCAAATTTCCGATGTGCCAAGAATCTCACTGACATGTGATAATAGTCTTGGCTTGAAGCCATGCATGCAAGTCGGACCGGATTTATTTTGTTCTCTTGCAACTTTTGTTCGAGGCTGCTTTGCCCGCTCACGAAATTAATGGCTATATATATGTACGTACGCACATGCATGTGGTACGTACGATCGATCGAGGAGCTACCCTTTTTTTTACATGAAGCCTTTTTTTTTTCCTCCCCTTGCAAGTGTAGGTAGATTTGCAGGGCACACCTTAATTCGGTACAATTCTTTCCATCATTTTCCCAATATTTTGTTCCACCTCATATTTTAAGGAGTTGTAGGCTTTAGCTGGGTGAAAAATGGCATTCTTCCCCCTGTGGAAAAGCTTCAAAAGTTCATTTATGCATCGACCACCTCCAAAAGTATAACTGCCATGCCCTTTTACTCCTCTCTTCAGTCCATGCGTGCTCTTTTTTTTTGTACCTCAACTTGTATGCTTTGATTTCTCTTTTACTTTTCTTTCCCTGTTTTCTTTTTGAAGTAGCAAATTAATTAATACAGTCGATTTTCAACCTTTTTCTCAACACATCAAAAGGTTTCATGACAGTACAGAAGGAAATTGGACCAGATCTATATATTCTCATTGTACTGACTTGGGTAATGATCGATTTAAATTTTAATTTGAGTATGAAAAAAATAAAACTAAAATTTGTTGAGTACTACTGTTTTCACTCTGCTATGGCCGGCCGGTAGCTATATATATGTGCCTTTGCCATGGCCTGATTAACCTATATATAGTCCCTAAGTCATGTTAAAACCTACACTGCTTTCCTCCCCAAAAAAAAAAACTACAGTACCAAACTCGATCGTGTTAAAGAAGTCAAAAGCTCACATGAAGTCGGTCGTTGGGGGCATAATTGCAGCAAGCAAAAGAAAACCATCCCAAAGGCAGCAAAAATACAAAGGAGATGGAATCTCTGCCCCTGCTTTGCTCTTTTCTGAGGGGCCTTAGTCATTTGGTGCACTTGGGGGCCCCCTTCTCCCCTTGGCACTTGCACTTAAATTACCCATTTGAGTACAAATCAAGATTAAAGAGATGGGTCAAGCTAAAGTCGTCCTTGCTACATATGTATCAACCACTCCAGGTGTGATTGGCCTAGGGTTCATGCTTTGGATCTGGCTCAGCTCAGCTCAGCTCAGCTGCTGCTTGTTTGGTAGGAGCCAAGGAGAGGGGAGTATCTGCTGGCCTGTGGTATATTCTGACACCATGTAATAGTCTACCGGAGAATGTCATCAGCTTCCTACCAAAGGGATCGGATATATATCCATCCACTCTCTTCGCTTCTCTCTTCTTGTGGTCGTATTAGTATGTGTATATATACGTACCCAAAAAAAAATACTCCCTGTGTTACTGAATGTACACGGGTGGTATTTCAACGACAGAATTTCTTGGAAACGGTACTTACCACGTCGACACCTCGAGGTTTAATTATATCATTTTTTTACTCGTCTAGGGTTTCCTTTCCAGCACTCATTATGCTTCGTTCCATTCCATTGGATTCCATCAGATGACTCGAGAAAGGTTGTGTGTACAGGTTCGTTTTACTGTTAGAAGAGCAATATATAATATATATAAACATGGCCTTTTTGCTTCTTTTCGCCATTGGATCTCTTATGGATGCCCCAAGAAAGATATGCAATGCACCAGCAATGTGCACGTGAGAAAGGGTGAGAGGAATGATGCAACAAGGTACACACATATAAACATGGCCTGCTGCTTCCGTATGCACATTCACAACGTGTGACTGTGAGAGAGAGATCAGGGCCTCTTCTGGGGCCACCTAGCTTGTAAGTAGGAGAAGTAGTAGTTCATGGATGGCATCTTCTCTACCTCGGGATCCGAGATGGAATATACAAGTGATTGATTAGATGTATCCTCTCCTTTAAGGACAAACAAGATCGATTGTTCCTGGAGCCACTTGCTGCTGCCATGCCCATGGACTAGTTGTTTTAGGGGTAGTAGTCCATGGACGCATGGATGATGATGATGATTCAGGTCTTTCAAAGCTCAAACATCACTCATGGAGTGTTGATGGGAACGATTAGTGGGAGCTAGGGTGCTTTGGTTTGTGCACCTTTGATGTGCTTCTTTCTAGACAAATCTCAAAGCACCTACTTTTCTTTAAACGAAAGGAGAGGATGCGTAGTAAGTGAATTATGGTTTTGATTGAAATTTTTAAATTTTAATTGTTTGTGATAGAGATTACGGAGAGAGAGATACTCGCTTGCGATTTTGGATGGTACAGATGTTAGACTTTTAATGTGTATTATAATTAACTTATAGACTCCGTCTTAAAAAAATACTCTATTTGAAAGTTAGGTACTGTAACAAAAACCAAAAGCCAAAAGCCATTTTGAGAAACCGAAAAGAATAGACTCAAAGCTTTCACGAGGGAATAATTTTCATGATAGATAAATATTGCTAGGATTTAGCTTAGTAACCCATGAAGGGGTATTGGTCGATAGTCGTTTGATCTAGATCCAATGACCACAAGTTACTCAGTCGATTGTCCAGTCCGAAGAGTCACGCTTTGCTAATCGTCCGATATACATCCAATGGCCGAAAGGTTATTGGTGATGTTCGAACTGTCTGAATAGATACACTTTACTGATAGTTCGATCCAGATCTAATGGCCGAAAGGGTAGCGATGTTCAGATAGTCCGAAGAGTCCTCTCTTGCTGTTTGGACGATGCTAATCGAACGGTAGCGATGTTTGGAAGTCCGATCAGACTAGCGCTTGTAAGACTCTTTTGGGAAGACCATGGCTTGGTTCTGTTACTGGTGTCCCTAGCCGAATAGTTGTCCCTTGACTCCCTCTTGGCCTGTGGCGCCTACCTCCGGCCAGCGTCGGCCGGCCCCTTCCCGGCTTGCATCGCCCCACCTCCTGGCCTGCGTCGCCCGCCTCCCGACCAACGCCGCCTCTCCCGGCCTGAACCACCTGCCTCCTAGCGGCACCGCCCCCTCTTGGCCTGCACCGCCAACCTCTCGGCCAGCGCCACCCCCTTCCCGGCCTACAGCGCTCGGCCACCCGCCAAGCTTCAGGTAAAGTTTGCAAATGAATGTGGAATTATGGATCATACATAAAACCAGGGATACATTCATACTGCATATGGAAAAATAGAAAATATTCAGGCCTTCAGGGGATGAATTGCCAAACAATATTGTAACTAACATATGAATTGCTCATATCAGAATATGTGGTATGGTTGGTGCCAAACATATTCATTGCTTATATCATATCAGATGCAATCAACATTGTAATCCATTTCTAGCTGTTCTTGTATTCTAACTCTTGAAAAAAAATATGAGTATTTTAATAGGGAATGAGTTTAGGCATGAGTTTGACAAAGACATTATTATCTTATTTTCGCTGTTGAGATGAATAATCACTTTATTGAAAGATTGACTTAGTTATTGATGTGCATTGCTTATCTTGATTCAAAGAATTCTTTTGCCAACTATGATGAAGACAAATTAATTAAACTTACTAGGATGTACGGTGATGACTTCTCTGAATATGATTGTGTAGTCCTTAAAGATCAGCTTGATACATTTATTGTTGATGTGAGATGTGATCTAGATTTTGCAAATTGTATTGACCTTAGAAATCTTGCCGTGGAGATGGTTGAGACTGATAGACACACAATTTTTCTATTGGTATATCATCTCATTGAATTAGCCTTGATTTTACTGGTGGCAATAGCAACCGTAGAAAGAGTCTTTTCGGCTATGAAGATTATTAAGACCGATTTACGGAATAAGATGAATGATAAGTGGATGAATCATACCATGGTATAATATATTGAACGAGGCATATTTGTAAACATTAATGATGATAAGATTTTAGAGCGTTTTCAAATGATAAGGTCACGTAAGAAACAACTATCTCGTGCTAATGGTAAGTTAGCTTCTTATAAATGTAAATTTCATGTTGTTTGCATTTATTCATACACCTATTTGATTTACTCTCATATGTTGGCTTTACAGATTTTGGTTTATATTCAACTATCAATGAAAAAATGGCGGGTAGGATAGATAGCAAATATTCGTGATTTAGGTATTCAAATTGTATTTTTATTATGTTCCATTATTTATGTTTTGACATCATGCCATGTTTCTCTTATTATGCTTTATATTTTAGCATTGAACTTAAGTTTCATATCAATAATGCAATTATGATGTACTTTTATTATATCATGATATGAGTATAGATTGATATTAGTTTTAAATTATTAAAATTCAATCTAAGATGTAACTAAATCCTAGTTTCACCATTGAGGAGAATCATAGTACAATGGTAGTGCTAGTTTTGTGATTTCCAATTCGCAAGGAAGCCGAGGACGAGCATGTGATGGGGTTAGGGATGGCAGTACGAAACCAGATACGATGGGTTTTACCGATAGGAGGCGGGTATGGAAAGATAACTTCACCGCGGGTATGCTAATGGGCAAGAAACTCTACCCATCGGGTATGCGGGTGCAGTGCGGGTATATACTACCCAGCCCGCATACCAGTAAAATATACGTGGGTGTATACTAGAGATAGGGGTGGAAATACCCGCGCCGTATATACATGTGCCTCGTATATACCCTTATCAATTGGTGCGGGTTACCCGTCGGTATAAATACCGCGGCGGTGCGAATGCGGTAGGTTTTCATGCCCGGGTGCGGGTACGGGTATTGTAGCGGGTGCGGGTGCGGGTATCGAATACGGGTATGGATTAGCAATACCCGACGGGTATTTACCTGTTGCCATCTTTAGATGGGGTCGAAGCAACGAGTGAGGTGCATGTTTCTCTGGGATTTAAACTCAATTCAGTTCGACCATAGGGAATGCTGCTAACATAAATTCGATCGAACACTTGTCCGGTCTTGGTGGATCCCAAAACGGCCGGCGACGAAACGCAGCATCCATCTGTCCATCAGCCGTCGGCTAGCATTTCGTTTGTGTACGGGCCACTCTGTCACACGTCATCCATGCGTGCGCTATCTTTTCTTTTTTGTTTTTGGGTTGGTTTTCACTTTTGAAATTTGATCTCTCTAAAAACCGAAACAAATTTCTAAGCTATTTCTCGACATCGTATCTCCAAATAATTTCTCCAGCTCATTGCGGCTCGTCTATGTCAGTATTTTTATCATTCACTTTTTACGTATAGATCACCACTGTAGTATTTTTTATATATATATTTTGCCACTTCATACGTGCACAAGAAGGAAGCGCAAAGAGAGCTGAGCTCTCGAGCAAATTAACAGGATCTGTCTTGCTTCACCTCACACTCTAAGCTCATGTTGCTTGAGCTTGGCCTAGATTTTAAGGCTCTATTGGACGGCTAGAATTAAATCGATTAATACCGCGAGGACTATGGAGGATCTACACTGATGATTATCTACACAAGATTCCCGTCAAATTCATACGTCCGACTTCAAAGCCATGGCAAATGATGTAGGCTGGGCAGTTGGCACTTTCTCGTAATGAACACGAAAGAGGTTAGAAAGGCCGTCCTTGAAAGCCCAGAAAGAGGGAAGCCCAGTTCGATCACAATCTTGGGCCGTTAATTATGATTCTAACTGAAAAACGCTTCTCCTAATTAATTACCCTCGCTTGCTTGCTAGCTGCAGCTAACCGATTAATTGCTCGAGCGGCCGTTTCCTGGCGATGAATCATGAATTAATCAAGAAAGGGACTGCTCGAGTGAACTGATCTTTCGACTAGGTGCCGCTATAACTGTTTGTTAATTAATTAATTTGTTGATGTGATGAAGAGAGTTCAATGCATGATCGAGCTGGCAGGCTGGCCTGTACGTTTTCTCATCTCCTCCCCAATCATGCTCGGAGACATCACCATCTCTGCTTTGCCTCACCAATTTCTCACTAGTATGTAGTTGCCATATATCTTTATTTCTTTCTTTTAGTTTTGTAGAGATGTCTGTACTTTTCAGGGAACATAAAAAAACTTATTTGTAAATATATTTGATTAAGAGCAATTTGCTGCATGAATTTCTCCGAAACATACTAGTACAATAATGACATAGATTTCTGTAAGTTATTTTTAGACTAAAAAAAGAGGAGCTTAGACTTCATTTTTAGGGCATCTCCAATGATCCTAACTAAATACTATCTATAAGAATTCCACATCATCTATAGAGTACACACTAAAAGCTAGCATTCCAAAGGACTATCTATAAGGATAGCTATTTGATGTTTACATGCACATCATTTATAGAATCTGCTCGTTTTGCGTTATAGAGAGACTAGGGCCCTTGGACTAGAGTGGATTACAATCAAAGCGAGTAAATTGGCATAGAAAGTCCGGGGTTCTTTCTTAATGACCTGTTGGCTCCGTCAGCATCTTGACCTGGTGTCGTACTGGGTCGGGATATATGGACGTTAACCAATTGCAACCCTAGCCTTGATTCTTGATTTCCACGAGTAGTCTTACTTAGGGAGAGAGAGAGAGAGATCCGGAGATCGAGTGCATTGATATGGCCGCATAAGATAATCTGCCGCAAACATCACGGCCTTTTGATTATCCTTTGCAGGACGTGTTTGAAAGTTGACAAGAGCCTCTCTATATACCACTCGTGCCCGAAACGTATGGTTTTAATTTGCAATTGAGCACATAGTTTTAGGTATATTTTGATAATATCTTCATATTTGTATATAAAAAAGGAGTATATTAAAAAATTATATATACCACCATAAAAAAAGGTATACATACCACATATATAGTCTCATATACTTATATACTACACGTACACACCATCTGCTACACGAGATAATCTCTACGTTGTGAGATACGACAAGGCAAGTAATTATATCCGGGAGTACAAAAGAGACTTTCTATTTATATAGTATACAAGTATTTAAAATCATCTAGATAGTATGTATAATTTTTCATAGATGGTATATATATATATTTTTTAGACATACTTTTTTATGTGCGTATATGAAGGTATTTGCAAAATACGCTAAAAACTATGAACTCTTTTGCAATTTTTTCTTGTGTTTTACATTGAAGTATCTTATAATTAATATGCAAATATATCTAAAGTAATAAAAGGGTATTTCAAATTTATTTAGATAGTATATTAGAGGTGAGAGTAATTACACCTGTGAGTAAAATGTATATATAGGAAAATATACCTTCTACAACCGGGTGTAGTTACTTCTACCCATGATATATCACCTAATGAACTTAACATACTCATTTATCATATTAGATATACTCATATACTAATTATAATATACTTCAATACCAACTACATAAAAAATTTGCAATGGAGCACATAGTTTTAGGTATATTTTACTAATATCTTCATATTCGTACATAAAAAGAAGTATGTTAAAAAATTATATATACCACCATAAAAAAGAATACATACCACCTAGATAGTCTCATATACTAAACGTACATACTCTCCGTTACGTGAGATACTTTCTACATTGTGAGATACATCATAGCGAATAATTACAAATGGGAGTAGAAAAAAAGGTTTTCTATATATATACTATACGAGTATTTAAGACCATCTAGATAGTATGTATGGTAAATAAACTTGGTGTGTCGTATGGAACACTTAACACATAGAAAAAGACTGATTGAACCAACCCATGACTTACATAGTAGAAATAATACCTCCCTCATTACAAGAATTTATTAACGGCCAACTATTGTCACCATCAATCATCTTTTTTTTTCAAAACCTCAAAAGGCATGATTCGTTACACTGCTCAGAAGTTGTGTATGCAAAGCCTTCTTTACATGGATGATTATCACTCTTTTATTTTTACTGTGTTGTCTGCTTATCACTGTCTCTTCACCATTTGTCATGCAGGCCACTACAAGCATCACCCTGAGGAATACCGAGCTGCGGTGACTGAGCTACTCATGAAGGCTTCAACACTTTACATGAGCAGAAGACAACTTATCGGTTACGAGGTGGGCACGAGTGAGCACAATGGCATGCCTCAGTCGGTCTACAATCTCCATAAAAGTGCTGCGAGCTCCAACGATAGGCTAAGAAGAGTACCAACCGATCATTTCTTCTTACCGAGATCCATGGAGTACCATGAAAGCAGCATCGAAGAACCAAAACCTGAGTTGTTCAACATGCCAAGCGTGGAAAGCATGAACCCCCATGGGGTGTTGGGGCAGATGCTTTATGATGTATGTGTCCTGAAGAATGTAGAAGGCTGGGACTTCAAGCCTTGTGCGTCGATAAATGGGAGGAACATACAGACTATTGCTCGTCGGCATGGTACTTTCAATCCAATAAAATGCATGCGACGCTCAAGATTGTAATAATTTTGACTGTAATGCGCATAGCTGACTGCTGTATACTATGAGAGAACATTGTTTGATGGATGCCGGAGAAAATTTGAGATACAAACTGTCCATTAAATAAAATGCGAGATGCGTTTTTGTACATTAATAACTAACAAAGTTTTGCGCTCCTGCTGAGGAATTGCACATGTATATGTTTGTTGTTGTTTTTGTTGTGCTGAATGCTTTTCGGCTTTGCGTTTGTATATGCTTCCTGGTCGGATGCTGATTGCGTTTGTGATAAACAAAACGTCTGAGGGGCATGTATAGCTGAAAGATAGCAGGAGGAAGCAACAAGGACCTGATTGTAAATAGAAGGAAAGGCGTGAGGGCGTGAAAAGAATAGAATGCTCCAGGGGCATATCTGCAAGGGAAAGGCTTGCGGCCAGGGACCGGCGAGCAAATCCTAAAAAACATCTGGGCCATTGCTTGATTTGTGCGTGTTGTCATCCTTGTGGCCCATCGGGTAATATAGGCACAATTCTTTTAGATTTATGCTTAGATTTTGGCTTTTATTTCTACATTAACTTGTTATTAAATAGTATTTTTTAAAGTGTGGTCTACAGTTAAATTGTAATACAAATTGTACTGAGTTTAGCTATATTAGCCAAAATCGTATGTAACTAGTTCTCTCTGCGTACTGCCTCTCACAAACAGACCAGAATTTAAAAACCACATCTGTAAACCTCAACCTAAAAGAACACATCCATATACTCTCTCTCTATCTTGAATAAAAATAGTTGTGCAGTAAAAAAAACACGCGCTGTGCTTTATCTTTGGTTGATTATGACTGTAATCTCAAAAGAAAAACTGCATTTTGCTTCTAGACAACGTTGTGGCAAATTGTGACGTGTAGAAAGTGGTGGTAATGGGCGGATGGTGTGCAACTCGAAGAGCATCCCAGTGTCTCCAGTGAGAAAATAGAACAGTTAATCTTTGAGGAAATGCCACATCATATTGTGGTGCTTCCAGCAATAAAGAAGATATGTTCGAGACCAAGACGTTTTTGTCTTTGAGGATTCTCGTTCCCAAATCTACCAAGCTAATGGTCCAGATAAGGATACTTCTGTGGACACTGTTCCCAATGATCATAGTACCCACTCAGCTCATGATTTAGCTTATCAGCATGATCTGGATTTTCCCCATGCTTCTTCCAGTGTTGCAGAGGTGCTGAGTTATATGCCTGAAAATGATCCTGAAGAAGTAACAAATGATCTTGGTACTCACACTTTTCGCCGATGACTTCAGATCTGATCCTACGGATATATGTACGGACTTGAAAATGACCCGCAAGATGCTTAAACCATACTATGAGCCAGGGATAGGAAAACCCGGCCGTTATTGGCCGGTAACCATCAGTAACAGGAAAAGCCGGTGGGTATCGATAGCAAAAAAATCGGCTGAAAATTTTTAAATGTAAATTTACATTTTCGGTTTTTAATGTTTTTTCAGTTATCGGTTTTAAAATAGTCTGAATTCAAAATTTGATATTCAAATTTCAATCGGTTTTGTGGCAACCGGCCAGTTACCATTATGGGCCACTGGGCGGGAACTTCTTCAGTACTAAGATTTCTGCAAGTCTGTCAGCAGGTGCCTTTAAGCCCACCATAATAACACTTCCAGCCCCCCTCAAGTTGCCCCAAGAAGTTACAAGGAGAAGGCGACGACAGTAATCATCTCAGGAAACAACGATGGTAATCATTTTAGAAAGGGCTTACATTGTTTGAATGTGGGTCTGATAGGAAAAGACCGTTCTAAGATATTGCGATTAAAAGCACATTACCAATGTTGAAGTTGTGCATGCTCAGCCCAGTTTTTGTGATGTACTGAAAAATGAGCTCTGTTTAATTGTTTTTGTTTTCCATTGTCACTAGGGAGTTGCTGTCAGAAAGGAAACATATCTACAATGTATTGATAGTAATTTGCTTGACTAGCACAATTTATTTTGAAGCGACCTTTTTGGTTAGCATCTTGCTGCGAGTTCAGAAGTGAATTGACGTGCATCTCGTAGCTGCCAATGTTGGCTGACCGTGAGCTGGGGTATGAGCATGCATTCCTGCCAGTCATGCAGGCTCTTGTTCCTTCTTACTGTGTACGATTGTCACTACTATTTGAGTGTACAAGATAGTTGCTGGTATTGCTGAAATAATGTAATTTGTATTACATCACATGCTTCCCTACAAAATATCCTGCAAAAATTTTAGCGTGTTCTTTACCATTTCCGGAGCTTACATATAGGCTCAATCTCACGCCAACATTATACTAGCGTATGATTGATTATGTGAACAAATAAGCGTTGCAAAATGGCATTCACTTGTCGAACCATTATATTAGCGGGCAAACAGAAGGAAAATTCTCTGGAACAATAGACTGGCAAATTATTCTCATAATGGCTACAACAATGTAGAATGAGATTGCAATCTAAATTGGTAACAGATTACATCATCAATCTAAAGTTTGTTAACCGATAAGATCGAGTCTTCTAAGACACAGGTAAATTGGTCATCCACGAGCAGAGGGGCTTTCTTTCTTTGCGTTGGTAGTATACATGGCATTACTCACCCTAACACTCCAATAGCTTAGGATTTTTCGGCTACATCGCCGCCCGCCTCATTATCCGCTCCCGTGCTCTTGTGGCTCTCAGTGCCAGAAGGCTCCAAGCTGGCCCCAGCCACCGCGTCCTGCTTGTTTCCTCGCCCGTCTGCTGGGCCGGGTGCTGCAGGCTGGGGGTCAGCTTGCATAGGCTGCATGCCGTTGACAGTACCTGGTCTCATGGCCATCTGGCCGGGGAAAGGAAGAACCTGAGCTTGCTGCTGCTCTTGCATCTGTTGTGGGGTTAAAGGGGTTCTTGGAGGGAACATTGGTACTTGCGACATGTAATGCCCTGCACCTGGCACGGCACCAGGCTGCATCATCTGAATGCAGAAATAACAATTTGAGTACATGTAGCACAAAAAGGGCTTAAGAGTATCATCTGGAACATGACTAACCTGAGGGCGACTTGCAGGGTTCTGAGGTGGTTGGGCGTCCGCAATAGCAGCCAGATACAAGAGATTCTTTTGGAGTTGAGCTTGATACCTGAAAGTTCAGAGCATGAAACATACTGTTATTCTAAATGTATTAGCACTATTACAGATTCATTTGGAAGAATGCATCTGCATAGGCTGATCACATTATGAATAAGAGAAGTTAATTTAGTGCATCAGAAAGAAGATTACAAATGTTTCATGCATCCTTCTCAATTGACAAATGAAACTAGCAAGGCAAAATGAGGTACTTCACCAATGGACAGGAAATTCAGACAGCCCTACAGTTAAACTCATATAGATTGTTGAAATATCAAGTGTCTACTGCAAAAGCATTGACGGTGGTAGCATACTACTATGATCGATACTGTGACTCAGAACAGTAATAATTTCAGACAAAACAAGATGGAGCTATGCAGAATTGTCTTCACTGGATGGTGCAAAAATTTGTATGCCCATATTCTCTCCCCAAGAACATTGCCTTCTAAACATTTTGAGGCATAGGAATTCACTTGGGCCATAACTCATGTTTGATGGCATTATGTTGCATGCCATCCCACCGACATGCATATATTCTTACATAACAAAGGCATGAATGCATGAAGACCAACAAATTAAAATTGCCATAAAAAAAGCAACAACAAATTCCAAGACATATAGCTGCGGAAACTTCGTAAATGAAAGCAACAAGTGCATAGAAGATCAAACTACTCATCCATTCCAATGGAATCACTGAGCTGAAAATCCACATTTCCATTGTAGAGCACCGGCCAACAAAAATGTGGATCACTGTTCCTAGCTAGGCGCAATCATTAGTCTCATTAATTAACAGAAAAATTTTAAGGCTCACGGGCTTGCATATTCAAATGGGCAAAAAAGTGAACCTACTGCAATGCCATGAAACCATAATCCACCCCATAATACAATCTACCTGTGCAGAAGTACCACGGACAATAATTGCAGTTTCAGGTTATTTTACATGAAACAAAATAAAATGGTCAACCAATACGATAAACCAACAAGAAGCATTTCATGTGGTAATCGAGCAGTGAAACCTTCCAAAAATAATTTACCAAGCGACTTACTGAGCACATTCAGCCAACTTCCCTAGGTTCTGATTTTCCAGTATGGCCAAAATAAGCTGCTTATTTTCATCCAAATACTGCAAAAGAGACATTCAATTAGTGCTAGTAAATAGTTAATCTGAAGTTGATGTTGACAATCATACTACAGTTGTACAGTGCTAGGCTTATATATGATCTATTAATCTTCAATAATCCATTTACCCTGTCTCTGTTCCACATCTATGTACGAATTGTACAAGAAGTTTCATTTGCAATGAGTTCTAGATTCTTGGTTTATTCATTTTACCATGGCGACATGGTTTGTTTCTTGAAATAGCAAAGCTTAAGTTAATGCTGATCATTTAGTAGTAGGTTTCAGATACCAGTGTATTGTGATGGATAGTGGATGAGTGATTCCTTTGGGGTTAAACTTGGTGCTTATGTTGCAACCACAACTACATGATTCGGATAGCATGGAAATTGCATGGAGTGTGATACTGTTGTAACTGATTTGAAGGGGACCGAGTGGTGTATAGCATTACACATCGCAGGCAGCATTCTTTTATGTCAACACATTACCATCAGTGCTGTTGATCTGGTAGAATGGCATCATTTATGTCAAGATCAGGTTGTGAAAGCAGAAAAAACATCCATTTAGTAAAAAAGGGACCCATCTCTATGTTTGTCAATGCTTAAACCACCAATGGTCGGCCGTTGGCATGCAAAATGCATGTCTACATTTCCAACCAAGCCAACTGGTATTGCACTCTTGTTATCTGTATTTCTCTACGGTGCCACTGTCACGTTAAGCTCATAACATCTAATCATCCCCGCATATCAATGCTTTAAAAACACTTTCCTTGAAAAAGATTCTAAGTATTTCAGATGCCAAAGTTACAGAATAAGAGTAGAATAGCACTTAACATGGGTGGCAAGGTGGCACACATGGGTTGTACAAACATAGCCCGATTAAGTGCCACAAGCAGGTATTTTAATCCCTGTATTATACTTTTTTTACTAGTTGCAACACTCAAATCTTAACATAAAATTTCTCTATCAAATGAACAGCACCAATGCTAATCCAACCTACATCTACAAAAGAAATGGTTTCCTGCCTTAACATGGCACACCGAATTTTTTAGTCATGATTGCAGCATAAGCACCCCAATTTAGCCCCAAAAAATCAATCTCTACCAACTCACTCATCAACCATGGCAAAGAGCCAACGATCAGTGAGGCGAGTGGCAGCAGTCACAAAGAGGCCAGAGAACATAGGTAGGTGACAATCACAGCTGCTGAAACAGCGATCTCTACCGTGGACTGGCAAGTGACATCGCATGGCGGTTAATAATGTAGCAGCCAGTCACAGCAGCATAGGCACGCAAGCGACACTGTGTGATGGCTGAGTAATTGCCTTAACATGACACTGGGAATGTGCCCTGAATATTCCCAGGGCAGAGGGCCATGGTCTGACAGTGGTATTGCACGGCAGCTGGCTACACGGTGGACGATGACCGACAGGGTGAGGAATGGTAGAAATGACCTTGGGTCGGTAGGCCATGCTGCGTGGCACAGGGTCAAGGGCCTGTCTGTGGCAGCACCATAGAGCAACAGCAAGCACGGGCTGGCGACCAGCAGTAGAGGACCACAGGCCAGCAAGCGGCAGTGCGCATTGAGCCGGCGAGATTCAGTTAGTCGTGCGATTGCCTGCGACCGGTGGCCTTCGCAAATAAACATAAAAAAAAATCAAAGTGGGATATTTGAACCGGAAAACCACCCTACTATCATCCAATATGCCTATTTCCTTTTTTGTTCTCTCTTCCCTATATGTCTATTTCCACTTCTCTTATTCTGCTTTAAGCCCCCCTTGCATAAACACGCTTCTCTAACTTTCCAAATGCGCCACCTTTGTACTATAACCCATCGATTAATCAGGGCATTCAGGCGAGGAGTCTATTCCCCGGTGATTACCTACACGCGAGAAAAGAAAAGAACAAAAAGGCCCAATATTTCTCTTATCACACACGAAAAGATCGGATCTTTTGGTCGAAGCAATCGCCAAAGGGAGCATCTTCCTCGGGCGCAAACCCTAGCAGGGAGGGGCGGATCGAACCTTTTGGATCTGCTCGGTAGTGATGCCGGCCGCCGCGGGCACCGCCGGCGGCGGCATGGGCATCGGCTGCTGCATCGCCGCGGCTTGTTGGCTCGCTCTTGGTTGCTGGATTTGGTGGGTGTATCTTCCTCTCGCTTTCCTTTCCGAGGTTTCTCGATTTGTGTTAATCCGGGGTTTGGGTCGAAATTACGACAGGTACCTGGGAAAGGAAGGGGCAATTTACTAATCTACCCTTGCAGTACGACAAAGGGAAAGTGAGCAAGGTTACTCTGTATCTGAAGATTTCCTTGTTAATCTGGCTAGTGTAAAATTCATCGACGAAAGGCAACCGTTCATATTTCACTGATTTTTTCTTAGATGCATAATCCAGTTTTTAAGATACTATGATTCTCCTTGTGAACACTAGGGCCCAAGTCCTATTTACCTAGGACTGGTTTAGAGTACAAAATTTCGTAGAATTTCTATGGGAATTTGTTTCTCACCGTGTGTTGTGAGTTAATTAGAATGAGATCCCGCCCTCAAAAATGCCTCGGACAAGCTGACTAGATGGTACATACTATATAAATCGTAATACTGTATCATTAAAGTTAACTGGTTGTAAGGAGTGAATAAAAGGTTGGAAGAAAATTGTAGGTTGGTCGTTCAAAACTGTTAGATGTTAACGATTAATCCATCAACCCATCGAAGTAAATGGTCGTATTTTTTAACTACCATACTTCTTACTACTGAAAATATATGATCTAAGAAAAAATGTAGTAGAGCAAAATCTGCAGGACTGGACTAGTGCCGTGGTTCGTAGAAGGGAAGTTTACTTGGAAGATAGCACAGAAAAAGGGAGGGGCAAATCTGTCTTTACAAGAGTACTGTTACTGTTGAGTGACGTAGTGCAGAGTGGCTTGGCGTGCTGCAGCGACCAACGGACACTTGGAACAGAGTACGCGAAATCCACGTGGAAGCGTGGAAGGTGAGCCACTTTCCTTTTATTTTCCTTCTTTTTTTCGTCTCACCTGAAAGCGTTGGATACAAGGTGGTCTGAAACCTCGAGTTGAAGACAATTTTAACCTTCGGGGGAGTCGAGTGCGTGAGGGTACACTACAGTGTTTTGGCCCCATCCCCATGTGCGTCCGGGGATCGCATCAGCAAACCTCGTGCGGCTAGAAAGCGCGCAAGATGGTCCGGTGCATTCTCTGAATCCACCAGGTATGTTTGCTACAATGTTTATGCATTGTATCAAATTTTTAGAGAAAACTATTTAAATAAAACTTTGTATAAATTTTTAAATATGGCAAACGAGCTCAAAAAATATTTTTGTGGAGCCTCCTGACACAATGTACTTACTTATATAATTCTTTTATAAATTTTATCACTCTGAATTTTTCTCGAAAATTATACTTACTACTTAGTAAATGCAATTTTTGAGAAAAATTTAGAGCGGTAAAAATTATGAAAAATTACACAAGCAAATACATTGTGTCATGAGGCTCCATAAAAAAATTATTTGAGCTCATTTGACATATTTAAAATTTTCTATAAAGTGTCTATTTAAATAATTATTTTTGAAGATTTGCTACATTTCATAAAATACTGTAGTAAATATACCTGATGTGGTCTCCAGCGCACTAAGAGACCAAAATCAGAATTACTCTGTAAAAGAGGTTATAATTGAGATTAATTGATCGTATGGAGCTGGAATGGTCCACGACTCAAAACGCTTCCTTGTTCAAGAAAAGATTCTCGCTGTGTTCCTCGAGAAACACTGATCCGAAGCACGTCCAAATCGAGAAACACGTAGGTTGCTGGGCTGTTGTTCCATTCCCGACTCGCACTTGCACAAAAGATTCTTGCAACACAAAACATGAAATGCCCAGGTGGAATTTGTAGGTTCTTTAGACACGTAGGCACAACATCACGTCGCAAAACCAAGCATGAAATGCCTAGTACATAGTACCAACTAGACACGTAGGTGTAGCGTCACGTCGCGCCAGCCACCGTGTATACCGAAGTAAGAGTCAAAAATTCGCAGCAAAAGGAAAGCGTAGGGGTTTCTTCGCAAAAATCGAGGGTCTTTTCGCAATAAAAGAAGAGCGTAGGGTTTTCGTAAAAAATCAAGGACTTTTTTAAAAGAACTGAGGGCATGTATACGTAATTTTGAAAACCGCGGGACGTTATCAAGGTAAAAAATGCAGGGATTTTTTCGTAAAAATCCAAGGACCTATTTGTAAGAACCAGAGGTCTATACGTAATTACCAAAAAATTGGAGGCTTCTATGGGGAGCGACACATGGGGCTGGCTGCCCGGGAAGTCCCCCTCCTCTAATATACGAAGTATTCGCAACAAAAGGAAAGCGTAGGGGTTTCTTCACAAAAAATCGAGAGTCTTTTCGTAATAAAAGGAGAGCGTAGGGGTTTTTCGTAAAAAATCAAGGACTTTTTTAAAAGAACTGAGGGTTTGTACATAATTTCGAAAACCGCGAGGCGTTATCAAGGTAAAAAAATGCAGGGATTTTTTTTGTAAAAACCCAGGGACCTATTTGTAAGAACCAATAGTCTATACGTAATTACCAAAAAATTGAAGGCTTCTATGGGGGGCGACACGTGGGGGGCTGGCTGCCCGAGGAGTCCCTCTCCTCTAATATATGAAGTATTTGTAGCAAAAGAAAAGCGTAAGGGCTTCTTCGTAAAAAAATCGAGGGCTTTTTCGCAATAAAAAGGGAGCGCAGGGGTTTTTCGTAAAAAATAGAAACTTTTTTAAAAAGAACTGAGGGCCTGTACGTAATTTTGAAAACCGCGGGGTGTTATCAAGGTAAAAAATGAAGGATTTTTTTGGTAAAAACCCAGGGGCTTATTTGTAAGAACCAGGGACTTATTAGGGACCTAAACCCTAATTACCAAAAAATTGAAGGCTTCTATGGGAGGGAGTGACACGTGGGGGGCTGGCTGTCCGGGGAGTCCCCTCCTTAATATACAAAGTATAGAAACTGAGCCTTACTCAGTGATAAGTTTAGTGGCTCATGATTTTTTTTCACTACAGTGACATTACATATATATATTATAATTATTAATATTTTTAATATAATTAAATTTAAAAATTATATCATTAAGGATAATTTTAAAAAAATAAAGGAAAAATGATTAAAAAGCCTAAAAATAACCAAAAAGTCGTAAAAATAATAAAATTAAAAAGCTAGAAATCAGAAATAGCTCAAATAAGCAGAGCTGGTGTTTCAAACCTCCTAGTCCTAAGTTCCATCCTCGGATGGAACAAGATTTTTCTATTTATCTCTTCAAGCCAATTTCTAAGAAGGAACAATACATGTACACATGAAATAAATCAACTCAACTATAATAAAAAAATAAACTAGCTACAGTAAAAAAACCATAAACTAACATCATTCTGAACACCCCTAGTGATAGGCTTAATGAATTAGAATTAATGTTTGCCTCTAGCTACACCTATTAATCGTATGTTGTTTTGTGTTTCATCTTTAATGAGCTAAAGTCATACGGGCGGAGCTAAGATTTTATACACATGTGATCCGGCAAATTGTTAATAACACAGTATCACTAACCTTCACATCGGCTTCACTGGTAGCAGCGCGCCAAAAACATCCGATGAATGAAAAGCAACAGAAGATGGTGCGGGATGGTATCAAAAGCTAAAGAAGTGGCAGTTTCAGAAAACAACATATCAAGACCGTCGGTTAAATTGCAATAACTATCCAAAGATTGCAACCAAATCTTGAAATAGCGTGTAATTCTTTTTGGTACTACATGGTCTTAAATACTACTGGAAACAGACAAATGATTCGGCTGTGAATCAGACTATCAGAGGCAGTAAACCAGCAGCCACTATCATTGTTAACAGAACATGATAGCCATGACAACAATGGGCAGGCATCCCCACACCAAGAAGTTCATACGGCGGCTGTCTTAGGGCTGACGGGAATAACAGAGACAGGCAAATGTTTCACAAACGTGCGATGACAGCTTCGACCTCTGCGGGGGTGTAGAGGTGGTAGTTGGGGGCAACCTTTGCGATATCGACGTTGTTCGGAGTTACCTGTTTAGAATTGTTTAGAATGAGATTAGAGCTCAGATATCTGTGAAATGGTTTTATAGAGCTGAGAAATTGAATATGAAGTGGCATGAGAATCCATACCTTTTCTTCCATAACCTGCTTCAAGATGGAAAGGGTTATGGTCTCCGCCTCCTGGAGGGTCAGTTCCTGCATCAAGATGTCGTTCTCAAAATTCTTTTCATGCACAAAACATAAAGCTATGTATACATATATTTCAACAACTGAAAGAGGTCCTGCCAAATAGTGACACCAAATCTTGCAATGTAATTCTATGTAGATAGCAAAATTAAGGCTTTCAAGCAGTTTTTCAATTGGCACTGATGCCTAGGTCACATGGGTCTGTAAGACTTAGGGGGCGTTCGGAATAGCGATGCATTTTGACTTTTGCTAAAAACACTGTAGCTGGCTTATTTTTTACTGTAGCTGAGTTGGTTTATTGAGTATAATTAAATTTAAAAAAATATAAAAATAAAACAACACGTTAATCTAGAGCGGACGATGCAAAGGAATACAGGAAAAAACGAAATTTTTTTTACTGTAGCGCGCACAGTACGCGCTACAGTAATTTGATCGCTCAACACCCATCGCTAGCGTTGGCAAAAATCCAACCTGAGCGGGCCCTCAAATCTGGATCCAAAACCTGCTGTACAATTCTATCGCTAAGGCTCATATGCAGCAAATTTCCTCTTTTGTTTTTTGAAAACTTTTCATGTTCATTTGGTGCGCAAACCAAAGTGGTTTGCATATTTGCACCTATCTTATGGTCTATCCCTATCTGTTATTGCTCTTCAGAACTGTACGATTAGCTTATAGTACCTTATTGTACTGCTCCTGTAATGAGCTATCAGCTCCTTCAGAGCCCGATCCAATTGCCTTGGCGTTGCATTGCCAGAAGGTCCCAGATGGGTCAGTGTAGTACCTGCAACATACAGGAATTGATCCATGAATTATTAGAAGCAAAGTCCAATTCGCTTTGTAAATTGATCATGACAATACGAATTATGTAATGCTCATCTCACAACATAGACGGATAAAGAAGCCATGATTGCAGAGCGAGCAAAACAAATAAAGGAAGGAGCCTTTTCAAGTGCATGCCCTGAACAAAATACTTTCACTAATAAATAATCAACAGCCTCAGCTAACATGAAATACAATATACTTATCACTTAACAGGAAGCAGTGGCATTTAAGAACTTTTCTTGTTGGAAAAAAAAGCTAGAGATAAGCCATATGGATGAAATATATAGCCTACATAACCACACAGGCAACTTTTTATACAATAAATTCCTCTTTGATAAGCCAGGTTTTCAAATATCAACTCTGTTTGAATATAAGTAAATATCATGTCAACTTACAGGATGTAAAACAGCTTTAATATTGAAAGCAATGTAACTACCTATACAGGGCAGACAGAAACCTCGACAGTTAAATACGATGATCTTTATCACATCAACTTAGAATTGAGAAAAGAGGGAAGGGGGCAGAGATGATGAAAATGGCCGTTAGGACAACTTTTTATCATAAGTTCCAGGACTTCAATGTTTTTCAGATAATTTTCAGGATAACTTAGTCAGTATTTAATGATTTAGAACAATACAAACTATAGTTTGATGGCCATTAACATGGCAGTCCACAAAAAGGCAATAAAAATCAAAGAAAAGTGCATGCATAACATGCTACTACTCTTGTTTCAAAACAAAAACAATAAAGTCCACTGCAAAACATTTATTATCAAAATAACAGTTACCGACCACCCAACCCACTCAGTTAAAGGGATTGATACTTACAAGCTGGGTCCATTCTCATCATGACCAGCAATAAGGAGAGAGACTCCAAATGGTCGTGACTGCGCAAAACAAACAAATATATCAGGACCCTACTCTATTAATGAATTGGGTAATTACGATTTTGTTAAACCCACCTACAAGATAATGGGTTTATCAGTACGTGGGTAAATTCGACAAAATAATTTGTAGTGGGGTATATCAAAAATTGCTTTCACTAGTGGGGGTGTTTTTGTAATTACACCTTAACGAATTAACTCATAGGTCCACCTTCACCCTTAGTAAGATAATGGTCAGCAATGAAAGAACCAAAGTTACCAAACTAAATGCAGCCACCAGCCAGGATGGTCTACATTCACAAAATTGTTGTTTCATATAATTTAGTAGTTATCTCTACTCAAAGTGGTTATTATTGGATTAATTACAACATGTAAAACTTCTATCCGATGGTCAGTTCCCTCCACAGTCAAAACACTACTGTAAAGGAAGCAGGCAGCCATCAAACTATGTGGAGTGACCAAAGATACGTGTTAATGCCTTTTCAAAAGAAGATAAAAAATGAAAAAACGATTCTGCTGCTGATTAATCTTGTTTCTCATCTTCTGCAGGTGTGCAAGATTTGCTTTCATTGTGTTATAGCAACAACAGTAAATGAGGCTCACCATTGACTCTTCATCACCTTCACCAAAGCGCAGAGCCAAGTCACAGATAGCTTGTGTAGTAGATTCTACTGTCATTGGCTCCCCATATGAGAATCTATGATTCTGATTGTGAACACATCAAGTGAGACTAACAGATAAAGTACCAGAAGATGTAAAACATGTCCATAATAACCCAAGAACAAACCTGAGTCTCAACACGAGCATGCTCAACCAGTGTTCTAGCATCAGCAATAAGGCCACTCATGGCACAGCCTATGTGCTCATCAATTTCCATTATTTTCTCCACACTGCTTGGTTCCTGTATTATCATAGCAAAGATAACATGGATTCTTTAACAATTTGGACATGGCACAACCTATAACATAATGAAACAAAAGATGAATGGTGCCTGCTACATCCTTTGAGGAAAAAGAGTAACATCATCATGAAGTTCAATCAGCATCAGCTTTTATTACTACATATATATCAGGTAGTTTCCTACTAACTAACACAACCCCAGTTATGGGCAAAATTACAGTGTTAAAAGGTTCTACAAGTCATCAATACAAGAAAGAGCAATACAGTATGCGGAGAGCAAGGTTCATTCAACTATCAGTATTCAGATGACCAGCAACCCATAAAGGTAAGTTATGAAAAGAAAAGAACAAACTGGGTCATTTGTTGAAAGATAATGAGCAGCCATGCATTAATGGGCAAAGTCTCTTATATGATAGCTCCAGAGTTTCACAGTAGTGCTTCTTTGGTTAGTCCCTTTTTTTATTCAAAGCAATATAAGTATCCGTGAATCAATTGATTCCAGGTCTTGTCATGTGTAATACTTGGATATGTGTAAGTGTTTGGTAGCATAGTATGGCTTTGTTTTGGCAACACTTGCATAAATTTGAGTAACACACTGAAAACAAGTCCTATTAACAAACCATAAAAATGGATAAAGTAGAGACTGGATTGTTGCCTCTAAACAACAATATCTATATCCTCTTGTCAGATGGAACTAGGAGAAAAAATATTGTGAAGATGAAAACTGCAAGATTTCGAGGAGCACAGCAGCAGCATCCATGTCTAAAGTTTCATCCAAAAGGACCTAAAGTATGCAAACCTACCTAAGGATAAGATTTCTCTTGCATGGACAACGATGAGAATGCAAACATCATCCAGATAAAAGGAAATTCGTTGTAACTAAGTTCAGTGACTTCAGTCAGGAACACTTGCAACTAAATATCCAAATGCACAGATTGTGATAAGTAAAGACGCAATTACCAGCAGTGGCGAGGTCACACGTTTCTCAACAGCAAGGACGACACCATCCTTGGTCTTCAACCCAATCGCAGTTGACCCCAGCTGCAATCCATAGCAGCAGGATCAGCATCATAAGCATTACGTACATGCAGCAAAGCAAAAAAATCAAATTGACGAGTAAAAACAGCAGTATCTCACATCTCAGCTAAAACTGACAATACACATGCCAAAACCCTCCAACGAACCCCAACCATAATTCAGATATCCTAAAAAATCCAACGACCCGGGGTTCAGATTTGCGCCCAAATCACCCTCCAAAACCCCACAAATCTAGCGCCTTCTTCCACCCTAACCTCACACAGCCTAACACTGCAGCGTCCCCACAGTTGGGATTTGATCCAAGAAACAAGAGAAGAAAGAAATCTCACCTTGATAGCCTCAATGGCGTACTCGACCTGGAACAGCCGCCCCTCCGGCGAGAAGGTGTTCACCCCGCGGTCGTACTCCGTCCTGCGGCCACACACACACACACAAACACCAAAAAAATCACAAGAAAATCAGCCGCGCCATCGCCCAACACACCCACAGATCGAATCTAGGTAGAAAAAAAAGATCGAAGATTTCCTGGGAGAGGATTCGATTACCTCGTGAGGAACATGGTGTCGGAGGCGGCGGATGCGGAGATCGAGCAAGAACTAGGCCTTTTCTCACTCGTTTTCGCTTTAGATTGCTGCCAAGTTTCAAGGGCTTGAAGGCTTTCTCACTGCGGAGCGGAGGCTGGTGTTCTTGGGAACCAAGTTGAGAGTCGAGACGGCGAGTTGGTGTTCCGTGTCACCGACATATGGACCCCACTTGGCAGCCGCACGGGCTCTCGGGTTCGTCTCGCGTATCGGCCTCGGCCCTACACACGTATCTGGGCTTCATTTCGGCCCGTAAAAGCCCACTAATAGGCCTATTTGTAGGTCCAGATGGGATCCAATAAAAGCCTGGCGACTCCGCCTTGGCGCCCTCCCATTCATTTCGAACGCGCAGCGAGGGGAGAGGAGAGTGAGAGAAACCCACCACCGACTTGTCCACCCCTCTCTCTCTCTCTCGCTGCGAGGGGGACCCATGTCGACGTCGGCGGCGGCGGCGGAGCAGCAGGAGGAGGTGGAGCACGGCCCCTTCCCCATCGAGCAGCTCCAGGTACTGACTTGCCCCCCGCCGAAACCCTAACCGACTTCTTGGTCCGTTTCTTCTTCTCCCCAAATGGCGTCACCAAGGCCGAAACCCTAACTGACTCTAGTGGTACTTTCAATCCATATAACAATGTGATATGAGAGCTTAAAGTATGCATGTAACTTTTGCATCAAATTAAACTTCATTGCTATTTACAGCTGGGGTATTGTGAGGTTTCACTCCATATGCATTGAATAAAAAGATCCTACTGTCCCTGACTATAATACTTATTTCAAGTGTAATATGATGATAAATACTGCTTTATGAGACCTCATCGTATCAGGCAATAAGGACATAAGCTAAAATTTGTATCGTGACACCTGTATTTTGTCAAATGCTACTTATATTTAATTCTGCTTACACAGCATGTTTATTTGCTGCATTCCTGATCATAGCCAAATGGCCAATGCTTATTATCTTTTATTTCAATATATGTTTGATATGCAAACTAGTAGTAAAAAATCATAATATCTTATTGTAATATCCACATGTGCAGGTTTGCTCTCATGATCGTTGACAGTGCCACAGCTCTATACAGAACTGATTTCTCAGGTCGAGGGAAGCTATCAGCGAGGCAAATGCATATGGCTAAGTTTCTGAGGAGCCTTCAGAAGTTAGCAGATGAGGTCAGCAAGACAACAGGGGATTTCACAAAAATTCAGTGGCATATAAGGAATTAATCCTTTTTTTAGTTTATTTCAGCATATCGTGAAGCCTTTACTCTTTGGTTATATCAGCTTTCATTTTAATAAAATGCTGTTTACTCTGTTGTGGTCTTTGTTGAAGAAGAAACATGATGTTTACATCAGCTGACTAACCATAGTCACATGCTATTGCTCCTTACATCACCTGACAAACCATAGTCACATGCTATTGCTCTTACATGTTTGGACATGCTAATTGCTAAATTTGATTTGATTGCTCACTGTAGTTTGGAGTGGCTGTGGTTATCACCAATCAAGTAGTGGCACAAGTGGATGGCTCTGCAATGTTTGCTGGACCACAGATCAAGCCCATTGGCGGAAACATCATGGCTCATGCTTCCACAACAAGGTCCATTACTAATCTAATCAGATATTTCTATCCCTGCTGCTCTGTTCCTATCCATATTTTCCTAACATGTCAGCACTGTATATCAGGCTTGCTCTTCGCAAGGGAAGAGGGGAGGAGCGAATCTGCAAAGTAATAAGCTCTCCATGCCTGGCTGAAGCCGAAGCAAGGTTTCAGATAGCATCTGAAGGCGTCGCAGATGTTAAGGATTGAGACAATCTCTGCTTACAGGCCACAGCATTTTCATATCTATTGCTGGCCTGCTGCTTGCTTTGTCACCGCTGGAGGCTTCAACTGATCTGTTGCTCCTCCTTTCTGTACAACCACTTGTTTTTATAGATGGGAATGCACATCTATGACATTCCAGAGTGTCTCTGTTGTACAAAAGCGATGTCTGTCCTGCATTGCATGTAGGGGGTGATCGGAATAGCGATGGCTTTTGGCTTTTGCTGAAAAAACACTGTAGCTAGTTGAAAAAAACACGGTAGCTGAGTTGGTTTATTGAGTATAATTAAATGTAAAAAAATATAAAAAACCGAAAACAAAAAACGGGAAAAAAGTATAAGTAATTTTTTTATTTAAAAAAAACAATTTTATTGTAGCAAGAGCTACAGTACCTACTACAGTGAAATTGTCGCCCAACGCCCACCGCCAGAAGCCCTTCTGAGCGGGGCCGTAATGTGACACTACAAATATTGAATAAATTCCAGTTAGTTCTGCTCCACCAGTGTTCCCTGTTCGTATTGCATTGTTCAGTTAGCATGATACCTATTGAACCAGCGGTGTCAGATCATGCCAGTGCATGCATTATGAATGCCACAAGCAATAGCCTGCCCTGGATGCTAGATCCATTGAGTAACTAGGGACTTTGCGGCTCCAAGTAACATGATCTTGACTGTTTTTGTAAGTTCTGGTGAGCTTCTAGTTCTCTCTACCTGACTCTCCCTGTTCTCTCATTTTTTGTTCGACTGACAAAATGTTACTGGCCACAGCTAGATGAAAAATTGGACACAATTGCATCGTTTGTTGTGCTTTTTTTTACTTATCGCGGACTAAGTAACGTTTTTATTGTACAGCAGTCAACAGTGAAGCAATTGAATCAATCTGCAGTTCTGCACTAAATCACGCTCGCATCCAAGTGATGTACTGTTTTGAGTTGCAAGCGAACTCAAGAAAAATGGCGAACTGAAAGCAACTCATTCAGATAAGATGACCCGGCTTAAAATCTAAGAAATTAAATGGTGCGTGTTTGATTGCAATCACATGGAGAACTGGACGACGCCGAGGTCTGTGATGAGAAGCTCCAGGTGCTGCGCGCGGGGTGTAGTCCCTCGCCGCCGCCTCGACGTCCACGCCTGCCGGCACCGGCACGCCGCCGAAGTCCACGGTTCGTTCATACCCCTTCCTGCTCGATGACGCACATGTCACAAAAAAAACACCACACAAAAATTGAGATCAAAGAAGGGTGTGGTGGGTTTATTTGAGCCGTGACTTATGGTTGTGGTTTAAATTTTTGAATTCCGACTGTTCACGAGAGATAGTACGTAGAGAAAAATAGTCACGTGCGATTTTGATCGATACAGCTAAACTTAGTGCATTTTTTATTACAATTTTGCTATTGACTTCGTCTTGAAAAAATATACTGTTTGAAAGCTAGTTACTGTAACATAAACTATAAATCACAAATCATAAATGAAAAGGAATAAAGCCTTAAGCACTACTAGTACATCAGTGTGTGACATGTTGTCACGTACGTTACGTCCCTTGTAACATTCGTCTGCCACGTAGATCGGTTTGCTCATCGCGCGAGCCACTAGAGCGACGTGGTACGTGCCCATCACTAGGGGCAGAATTGGGCCCCTAGCAAGGTGGGTTTTAGCCCGGGACATGAAAAAATATGCAGTGTATAGTCTAGATATTTTTAGCTAAGCCTAGGGTAGTATTGTTATCATTCAGCCCAGGTAGCCCAGTAGCTTGTAACTTCACGCGCTTGCTCGGCCCATCAAAAGCTTGGCCAGGGCGCCGCCCCCCTCCCCCTCCTGGCCTCCCCCCACCGCCCCCTCCCGGCCTCCCCTCCTCCCCCTCCCCCCGCCGGCCCCTCCCACTCCCCTGTCGCCCCCGGGAGTCCTCCCCCTCCCCCGCCGCCCCCTCCCCTCCCGCCGCCCCGCCACCCTCGAGTCCCCGCCGCCCCTCCTCCCCTCCCCCCGCCCCTCGCGCCTCCTCCTCCCCCGAGCTTGCTGAAGTTTCTAAAGTTTGTAGTTGCTGAAGTTTCTCTATTTTCCTCTTAGGTAGTTCCTCGCTAAAACTTGGGGCTTGTGTGCAGCGGATCAAAACATCAATGATACTCCTGCTTCTAGTTTACTTTGTGTCTTGAACTATGTAATGCATATCTGCAATTTCAGTCCTAATGTGGTTATTGACTAATTATTTGAATGTTAGCAAATACAGAGACCTAGTGCAACATATTTTTCAATTGGCCCAGATTCATTTAGTTTTTTGCTAGATGGTTATCGAGAAGTTGTCTAGCCAAGCTTTTTAGTGCAGTTACTCAGTTCCAAGTCAGGCCAAGCTGGTGTCATAGCGAGTGTTCAAGGGTTTGTTCTGATTTCTGAATAAGTTTACCAAAACAAAGAGTTTGCTATGAGTAATGGCTTTAATGCACTGTAAGGGAACAAATTTTGCTTGATGATGCGCCATCTCTCTTGTGATTTAATGTTGTTGTTGATGATGCACCCTTTTGTGCCTACAGGTCAAGCTGTCTGATTACATTGGGAAGAAGTATATGATTCTCTTCGATTGAAAAGATAAATACCGAAATTTTTGGTGTTTCGATTGATAGTGGTATGTTAGTTTTCATTTGCATTACTGTCATCATGTAGAAATTAACTGTGGAGTGATTCAAGAGTTATTTCTTGTTGTATATTGAAATATGATGATTGAATGATCCTAGGAGTTATTAGTCAATACAAAATGAAACAGACGAAGACATTATCATCTTATTTTTCAATAGAAGCACAATCTAACAAAACACCAGAAACAGGAGCTAGTAATACGCATCAAAATAATCCTCGTGTTGTACTCAATCCGAATGATATTGTTACTGATCCTAGGCTTCGGAAACTAATTGAGGATTTGGATGTGGATATCAGAGATGCGACCACGGCGGCGCCGACCGGCACGGTGTCCACCTCGCCCATGGCGTAGGCCACCGCCGAGTCGAGCAGGACCTTCGCTGGCACGCCCGTCGCTGCGAGCTCGCCGGCCAAGGCAGCAGCGTCGGCGTACGATTTCTCCAAGCACTGCAAGGATGGAAATCAAACTATTGCAGAGCTTCGCTTAGCAGCAGTAGTTTTGCGAAAGCAAACAAAGGATGGAAATAGAAAAGCCCAGTCTCCGCTGTCCAACCCGGCCCAGATGAAGAGCAGAGGGAGCGGCGGCTATTTCCTCCTCCCCCGCGCGGCCCGATGGGTGCTCCGGTCTCCAGCCGGAGCGTCGAGGACTACTCCGCGGCGGCCACCGTCGTCCGCTTCGACCCGCCGCTCCCTCTGCTCCGCGCGCCCGTCCCTTCCTCCGCCTCGGGCGAGCCCCCGGTCCTCGCCTTCCGCGACGCCGCGAGCTGGCGCTCCGCCTGGGAGACCGCCAAGGCCATCCTCTTCTCCCAATGCGAGGTAACCCCCTTGTCTATCATGCCCGTGTTGGCAAAGTGGTTGATTTACGGGGTCTCTATATGGACAAGAAATGCCAATCATAAGGATGTGTATGGGAATGTGAGTTCTTGATTAGTTTACGAACGCATCGATGCCAGTAATTTACTAATGGATTCCGCGTATATCTGAGTCGTCCTATTGCCTGGACTCTAGAGTGTAGGGTTGTTTCGTGATGTGGACGCCACAGGGCAATGCAATTGTTTTGTGATTGATGGATAGCGAATCGATAGATTTACGATATGTCGTTGTTTCAGAGTGCCAGTGTGCCACTGTTTTGTGAGGTAGATGCAGAGGTCAATGCAACTACGAACACAGAAAGGCCTAGCCCCGGTCCAAATAGCGATGGATTCTCGATTCAAGACAAAAGTTATTTGGAACGTGTTGGCTTTTTAATGTGTTTTTTCTTTTTTTTCCTCTTGTATTATCTACGGAGATATAACGATGTTTTTTTAATTTTTTTCTATTTTTCTCTAATTAAATACCTCAGAAAAAGCTAACAGCCGCTATGGTGCTATTTCAACCAAAAGCCACGGCACTTTGAAAGGCATGTATGTTTTGTCTCTGCAGCTGGCCGAGTTGCCTTGCGCTAGGCATGCCAGGCAGTAAGTTTAGCAGCTGCAGGCATCAAAGAGAGCAAACCAGCTCCTGGCTGCTGAAGATTAGTAGCTGGAGTTGACAATGCTCAAAGAACATCATACGTCTCACATGCGGATTTACTATTGCAATGCTGTGTCAGTGGAATGCCGATTATGGAGTGGTTATAAATAGGCTGCCTTGCACTTGTTAAGGTTGACCGGTTTTCGTTCTTATGTCAAATTTGCATTGTTCTTTATATATAGTCTACAGTTTATCCCAGTTGTGTCAACTGCCATGCTTTTATAAATTGAGTAAAATGAGAACAGATTTTGGCTGACAGTGATCAATCATATGCTGATGGTCTAGGTAAGATGCCCCCCATACATATGCTGCCATATCATTAGTTAGGATCTAATGTACATGGTTTACACAATCAAATTGTATTTTTCCAAGTATATTATTTACGTTTACTCTAGGTGTTTGCACTAGCTTCTTTGATTCTATATGCATTTAACTTCTGGCTTCATCATAAATATTCTTTATTTCCTATATTCTAGCTTACACACCTAAAAGGCAAGGAATTTTTTACTATTGCAGCTGGCCGAGCTGACTCGCTCTAGTTCTGCTAGTCAGTAAGTTTCTCAGCCGCATACAGTAAAGAGAGCAAACCAGCTCATGGCTGCTTAGCTTTAGTTGTCATGATTGACAATACTCCACACTGGACTTGGGAAGTGCATTTGTTGTATTGTATCTGTTATGTTGTGGAGGTAGCGGTAATTATCAGATTAGGAGTTAGCAACTTGGCATCTAAATATCTAATATAGATGTCAAGATCAGTTAGCATATGGGTATAGTTATCAGATTTGAAATGCACCTTTCAGTTCTCACCATGTGCCTATCAAATGAATGCACATTTCATTCTTGGAAGGCGCCGTGTTGGAATCACTAATTCTTATTATTAGATTAGGTTTGATACCATTTGCAAGAATTGGGCATTACTGGTGAGTGGTGAGTAAAAATTTTCTTGAAGTCTTGCTTACCAGGAATAATACAATTAAGAAAGTATTACTCAATTTCATGAACATGTACATGTTAATAAACAGTCTCAAAACTAAATTGAAATTGACTGAATCAAACCTAGCTTGTATGCTGGCTAGGAATAGAAATATGAAAAGTGTACACATTATGTATTTCGTTTACAAGTAGAACTTTTGTTTCCTGAAGATCTTAACTGGTCCCAAATCCCAATCCATTTGTCTTGCATTTATCTTTCCCAGTGGTTTTTTAGTCTGTGTAATGTACAGAATTTACTTAATTGTGTTTCACAAGAGATCGTTCCCTGAATATGGAATGAACAATATATCGGTTCATCATTTTACAGGCTGGTGCATGGTCTGGGTGTTCAATCACTGCATCACACAAATGCAAGCCCCCCTGGTGGAAAAGTTTGTTTGGAGCTGCACCAACTGGTTATCAAGGAGAGAGATGTGAAGAACGAGAAATGGCTTCTTGTCTCAAAGCAGCAAAAGAGGCTTGCATTAAGTTTTCAGAGGAAAAATGCGCTGCACCTTTCCGAGATGCAAGGATTGCTTCTGAGGGTCTCCTTGAAAATACAGATTTCATTGTTTGGGATGCTGGGAATAACAAAACATCGTCAGCATCCTTGTGTGCTGCGAACAACCAGTACTCATTATTCAATCCTGGTCCTGGTGTCACACTACAAAGGAAGTGACTTGCTAGACAGCTTAGCATCTAAAGACAATAGCAACTCATGTTGATCTGATCAAAGACGTTACATTGGTCAAGGGGTCACATCGGAACATGATATATGCTCTTTGGAGTAGGATTCATCAATCAAATATGCTCTTTGGAGTTGGATTCATCAATCAAATAATGGCATAACTAAGAGGTCACATCGGAACATGATATATGCTCTTTGGAGTAGGATTCATCAATCAAATATGCTCTTTGGAGTTGGATTCATCAATCAAATAATGGCATAACTGAGGGTGGTGATCTCACACGATTTACGTTTTTTGTTACTGAAGTTGGCTCAATGGCTAGAAATAGTGAACAATTAATTGATGAAAGGGAGCTGAGAGTAAATGGCTACAGTGCTGAAGGTTTACAAGATCAGGAAACATGGACTGGAAACCAAGATGGTTTTTTCTTGATGTTGGGGCAACACAACATGCAGGTTTTTCTATGTGTCAGGATTCCAGCAGCAGGTTGTGTCGATATTCATTTTGATAGTTCTGGTTGATCCTTCTGAGCTTTCAGAAAATGAAGGGAGTGCAATGGCTCCTTGTTTTTATATTGTGCATTGACTCTGATTTCTTCCAGAAGTCTGTATTATCCATGCTTTTTTGAAGTGTGGAACAAACTGCAGGCTATGAGGCTATATCTTGCTTCAAGAATTTGAATATAGAAGAAATATTGGGATGGGTGCTTCCTTCCAAAAAAAAAAAATGAATGGGTGCCATTTTCTGCAGCACGAAGATCTGTAAAGGTGTTTGGGTATTGGGGCATTTGTTATGTATATAGTCTTCTTTTGTACCCCGTTTGTCTAGCAGTAATGGTAAATATGTTGCCAATTTCCTGTGGTTTTCATGTATATATGTCAAGTGCTATGGCTGTTGCTGTAAACAAACCATACCGAGTTGAAGTTCTTGAAAAACCCCATTATCAAGTGCTCCTATGGGTTCTAAAGACGAAATTACACATCTGAAAAATCTGCAGTCACTGCCTACTATTGGTCAGTTTGTTTGAAATCTTTGTTTTTTTCTAGAATGAACATTTTTGTTTGGAATCTGAACTTGTGCATGCAATGGCCATGGAACAGCTCAGAGTCATGTATAATACATGATCCCTAGCAAGAAAGTAGAAAGCATTTGGACATGGACATGATTGGGCATGGCCGCAGGCCGTTGCAAGCGTGTACTGGGGCACATGTGGGCGGTGACAGATGACGGAAGTGGTGTAACATGAGTTTGTCAGTGCAAGCAGTGATGGAGAGGACAAGCAGGCCATTCCAAGCCGGACAGTTGAAACGGTAACAGCATGTCCCCCCTTGCAATTCCATACTTACAGAGCTCCAGTAGTTGCTGCTCAAGGTGTAGACTTGGCCAAAAGGGCTGTCCGCCTGGCCCATTTAGGCAAAGTTAACTAAACGGAATGAGATGTGTCAGCCCATAGGTTTAATTTTGGACCTAAACACAACTAAATGAGGTGATGGGTTATAACCTTAACGGACCAAACGGTCGTAACCAGGCCGTGTCTTATCGTGCCGACTAGGCTTTAATGTGTCGGTCGTCGGCTTGTTAGGCCGGCGCCGTCCACCTGGCTAGTGGCCACCTCCTCCTTTGCTCTGCCCACCCCCTACCAATCTACCCCCTCCGTCGCTTTCTCCATCGGTCCTTTTGTCCTCCGACATATTTGGCCATTTGACAGAGGAACTTGGCCTATTTGGCTCTCTAGAAAAAACCACCCCTACGAAATGCGTCGCCTCCCGCCCATTTGGGTGGGTTTTTTTAGTAAGATGTGAACACTTACACATACACTAATTGCATATACATATCAGCATAGCCCGCCAGAAAACCCCATATGTTTGTGTAGGACATTCAAATTTTTTGAAAAGAAAATAAAGAAATATAGTTTCTACAAGAAAATGTAAAATTTCGGTATCTGAAACCGTGCTTAACCTGTCGGCATTCAAAGTGATGTAAAATTTCCGTGTGTCCAAACTGTGCTTAACCAGTTGGCACACGGAGTGACGAGCAGCGCCGGTAGAACCGCAGAAATCACATCCTCTGTGCCGAAACGAATCTTGCGCTGCTACAACCTAGATGACGTGCAGACAGGAGTTTTCTACCATGCATGCAACAAAATGCCTCCGATTCTTGCCATGTCACCTGCACGTCGTCTTCTCCAAGCGCCACCCTCCTACAGGCTACAGAGCCATGCACGCATGTCATGTAACGTCAACGACATGGCCGTCGTACTTCTCTTTCCCAGCATCTCATGTCGTCTCCTACCAAAAGGAGCACCTCAGCTCTCTCTTTCGGACGTCTTTTTTTACCTCACTGTCCGTGCACTCTTTCCACACACATTTTGAGGCACAAACTCTCTCTCTCTCTCTCTCTCTGCATCAGGGGACACAACACAAGGCTCCACGACAAGGTGAGAGAAGGCTACAGTCTGCATCTCATGGCCTAGATGGCCGTGCCTGTGCTGGGCGTCACTGCATGTGTAGTACTCGTGCCTTCTGAAATGCACACAAGCTGCTGCTCGAAAGCCCACCACAGCTAGCTAGGGAAAGGCGTTTGCTTTTTTTGTTTGTTTGTTTGTGTTGTGTATGCGTGCTTTCCAGTCCAAGAAGGGCTCAGGTTCCCATGTCGACCTTCGTCTTGACCTGTCCTTTTCGTCGGCAACGTGCATGGGAGCGTCAAGTGACGATTAATGGCGTCTATCACCCGTTAATTAGTACTAGTATACTCCTAATTAACCCCTAAGTGATTAGTAGGAGACTAGGGGTACATATATATATTTGCAGAAGCATTGTTTTGTTTGGGTGTTTTGGCAGCAATGTCAGGCAGACAAACAAGCTAGACTAAAGAACTCTTGGTTTTAGCAAGGGACATGGTAGACAAGCAGAATCATCTAGGCAACGAGCTTGCTCGTCTAGCCAAAGAAAAATACTACGTTCATGCTCCCTGGAATTGGGCAAATTAGTTAAGCTGCTTATGGGCTCTATCATAATTAAGATACTATAGCTTTCTAATTCATCTCAACTGGGTTGCTGTTGCTGTGAGCAAATGGCTAATTGCTAATGAATAGTACTTTCTGAACTTCTGATCGGAAGAACTGTCTTAATTTTTTTTGCCTGCATGTTGTTCTTTTCAGTGACCTTGAGCAGACACGTACATGCAAGCCAAGCCAGGTACTTCTGGCAACGTAAGACACGGAGGTATGGGGCTCACAATCACATTCGTCTCTCGTCCAAAAACCAGCAATTTCTAGCACCCTGCAGTCTTTTTTTAAGATGAACCAAGAACCCCCCCAAGTGCCAAATTATCTCCTGCAAAAGCATAATTGTTCGCGAATTCATGAATTCTTGGTTTAGATGTTCAGATTGTGCAGACTGTTGATGTTGTTCATGATGAATCTTAGCCCAAACCACTCGTGACATCTCGACTATGGATTGAAAAAAAGAAACATTCAGCAACTTGGTATATCGCCTTAAAAAAATCCCAGCTTTTGATACATGACACCCATATCCATCTTCACACACTCAAAACACCCATTACACGCATCAAGAACCTGTTCTTGACGGACAAATCGCGCCCATTTTGCAGGAGAAAATTAAGCTTCCTTTCTGAATCCTGGTCTTTCCCTAAATAGCTGCTAGCTAATAGTTCAGAAGGTTGCCACTGATGATGTTGGTGTTGCAGGGGAAGCAGCCGCAAGACGCGTTGCTTCCTGACAGGTGATGGCTTGTAGTCTTCACCCTCCGGGCATTCTCGGTGGCGCGCTTCAGCTGCTGCAGGTGCTGCGCCTGCGCCGCGGCGCGCCACTCCTCAGCGCGCTTGTGTACGCTCGTCATCCTCTTCATCAGCTTCTCCTCCAGGTTCGACCGCATCTTCTGAATCTTCACCTGATGAACGCACCATTAAAAATGTGAGGAAGTCTGACTCAGAAACTCGTTCAAAGGAGGAATTGGAATTGTCATGGCCTAGTTAGAGTGCAGCATGGATGGAAAAGTTTCAGACTTTGAATTCAATGTCTGTACTAGTACACAGTGCATATGCCTTGGTAGTAGTATATTAGTATCGCAAATCATCATCATATCACCACAAGCACATGTCTTGATCCTATATTAAGGTTATATAGATATCGCTTGGCGCTCTCGTATCGAAGAACTTCACATGGCTCTGAGAATGATAGTCCAAGTCAAGAACAAAACAGGCTAAACAATTGGTGATGAGCTGGTTAAAAGGAGGGGGGTAACATAGAAAGCAATGAACAATCCTGCTTTCCACCATTCTAAACAACTCGGATTAGCAAAGCGACACAAAGGTAGCAGACAAGTATTTTGCAGTGGATTTAACTGTGTTGGAGGCTGTGAAGGTGAAGAAACGTGCAAATGACAGAGCTGTGATCCCAACCTTCGTCTACAGTTTAAAATTCTGAAAATTTCTCAATGCTCGGAAAATACCAACTTACTGCAGACAAAACTGTATGACCATATTGACCATTATGGATTCGCAATGCAATGTTTGAACTTCGAACCAATGTATCAAAATAATTTGTGTAGCAGAACTGGATGTAGGATTTATGAGTAGTAACACAACCAGCTAATTTATAGTAGCTGCAAGGTTTAATGACTTTGCTCAGTTTGTTCAACTGGTTTCAGATTCTCAGCATATCATCATGGTTAGGCAGGCAGGATTCAGATACTATTGTTGTACAGAAGATTGAGACAAGCAATTATTTTCGTGAACTTTTGATGCATCAGTGAACCCACAGGGCAAAGATTACAGGCCTCAAAATGATCTCTTATCTTTCCTAGAATTGAAGACTACTACACCTTTTGGGGCCAGTAGTGGCAACTTTTATCATTGCACTTAAACGTTCTAAAAGTGTTTTTTTGGAGTTGAAGCAAAATATGAATGCAGTTTCTGATGCCATAACCGAACTTTGCAGTTTGCATTATGCAAAATGATATGAAATTCATATTACCTCTAGCTTTCTTGATTGTGCTTCAGCTTTGGCACTCTCCAGGTTAATCCAAGCCTGAATCTTTGCCTCTTCCCTCTGATACCTAACCAAATACAAGAAAACACAACAAAATTACTAATCAGAAGCTCATGTCTAATCTTGAGTTCTTGACACATTGAAATGTGCAGTGTGCACACCTTATGCAACTCTTAGCTCTCTCATCCTCCTCCCATCGGCACTCGGCGGTGCAACGTTTATCGCAGGCTCCACCGCCGACGCTCTCCTCAAAGTGCCTCAAGCTCTTGGACACCTCCTCTTCCTCCTCCTCCTTGGAGCTCCAGTTGATAAGCATGGCATCAAACTGTGCACCTAACTCCAGCTTAGCAAGATGGCAACATGTCATCTCCGAGATGTCGAGTCCACCGCCGTTGTACGGCACCAGGGGGCCTGACCGGCTTGCAGGGGTGTTGTGCCTCGCCGGGGAGCTGCTCTTGATCGGCGTGTGGCATCTTGAGGTCGTGGAGCTGCCCAACGGCGTCATCTCCGTGCCGATGTCCCTCCGGTGGAGGTCGGCGGTCACCGCCTTGACCGCCGCCGTATCCTTCATCGGCTCGCAATACGAGCTCCGGAATACGAAGCTCTCCTTGGACGGCTCCACATTGTCTGTGAATTTGTCTGCAATGCAGCAACGTGTAAGCTGAGCAGTTCTTGATGAACAGTACAATACTAAATTTCTTTGTAAATTCAGAACAGCAAATGTAATTGGCATTTAGGCATGAAAAAAGTCACAGTGAAGTATCATTTTCCCACTGCAATTCTGAAAACAAGTTGAGCTTAAGAAAGTGCCCAATCTCACATCAAGAATGTTCAGAATGTGATGCCCGAATTGGCAATTAGGCATCTTATAGTGATTTCAATGTAATATCATCTGCCTATGAAAAAAAGAGCTAACGAAAGTACCAAAAAATACTTAAGTTTCAGCTTCAGCATTTCACTCACCTTTAAGGAGCACTTCTGCAGGTGCTGTGTACAAGGCAAGCGCATTGGCGTCTGCATCCAGTGAGCTCCTCACCGACGCCTTCTCCTCATCCTCACCAGCACCTCTCTGAACCAAGCCGCCATTGTGCTGCTTGGAAGCCTTGCCGTGGTGATGGCCATGGTGGTCGGACGACTGCCTCAGCCACTTCTCTGCATCATCCCACTTGGAGGGCACTGATCTTCTTGAGGGGATGAATTGGTGGTGATGGGCAGGGCTTGAAGAGGAGGTGAAGAACAGCAATGGCCTCCCTGGTGTCCCTGGGACCTGCTGCTGCTGGTCCACTCTCCTTCTTTGAGCTGAGGCTCTGGAGGAAGAGGAGGAGGAAGTGGTGGAGGCCTCATGGTGGTAGCCGTGGCTGCGGCCATTGCCGGTGCCATTGCTGCTGTTGCTCGTGGCCGTGGTGGCCATGGGGAAGGAGGACCTCACAAACTCTGAAGTCTGCTTCAGGTTGAGAGTGCAGAGTGGATCAGGCCCAAATGGGTTGCTTCCTCCAGCTGCTGCATGAACTCCTACTCCTTGGAATGAGTTCTGCAACCAATGGAGCAAAAATGTTTGAATGCAAGATCAGAAGAAAAGATCAAGAAACATCAACTTTGTGTTTCTTTTAGTTGCACTTCTCTCTGAAATGCAGATTGCACTTCTCTCTGAAATGCAGATTGCACTTCTCTCTGAAATGCAGATGCCAACATAGGTGATAAATCAAGAAAGCAAGTAGCAGAAGAAGAAAAAGTTTGCCACTTACTCTTCTTGTGGAGGGCAATGTTGCAGAGGGCTGAGAAGTGTATGTGAGTGTGAAGTACACAGGCCAGGCCTTGTATACCTTGTTACACTACCTACAAACAGTAGGTCCCTGGTCTGAACCTTTTTTAAAGGAAACATTATAATAACATGGTAAAAGTCCTATAAACTGGGGATTCCTTCTCTGACTTTTTTTTTCTAAAATAATTCCTTCTCTGAATCTTAGTAAATGAATATACCATCTACATGTATTGTATTTAAATGTTCAAAACCAATCTATCTTATTTCATTTACAAGTTTGAATGTTCAGTGGAAGTCAGATCTATTTATTACTAATAGCAAGTATAATTTTAACCCTTTTGTCACTCCTGCTATCATGCCTACTGCTGTCCTGGTAGGTTGCTTGCATTATTATTGGAATAGTCTCATATTGGTTGTGAAAGGGTAAAAGACTAACTTAAAAGTGAAGAAGTCTCTCACTTCATTGGCTAGCTTTTAGAGTGAGAAAGCTCTTACGATCTAACAAGTGGTATCAGAGCTTAATTCTAACATCTCTAACCCAATGAACACTAGTGTGTAAACACTTGATAGACTGTGACCTTAAGAAACCATCGGTGTATAGTAAAGGGACCCTGAGAAATTGTCGGTGTACGGTGAAGGGGCAGTGAATAACCGATGGACACTAATATATGAAAGGGAATATTGTTAAAATAGTCCTATGTTAGATCGGACCCTGGCCGTATGTCTAGATCCAACTAGGTTTACTTCCCGGGCTACAGGTCTAAATAGGTTGAACACAACTAAACCCACGAAGCAACACATTTATAAGTGGTATTGGACCTTCTCACCCCAAAAGACTGATCCAATGGGTGAGGATTCCTTCACATTTATAAGTTATGTTTTCTTCTCTCCTACAATTAATGAGAGATTATTCCTAACATCCTACATGATTGTAAAAATGCAAGAGATCTAACTTAAAAATGGTGGAGTCTCTTATATCATTGGCTAGTTTTTAGGAAGAAAAGGCTCTTACAATCATACAATTATTAACTCATGCTCCCCTATGTTACTGTTGGCTATTGTTTGGGTAGGGTCAGGCGGTCAGCATCGTTTAGCCTCTTGAATTCATTACTTCAGTCTGTGACTCTGGGTGCTATACTTAAGGTGATAAAACTTTCCATCTTGGCAAAGGAGTCATTGAGACCTTTTTTCTGTATGATTGTATCATATGAAAAACTCACAAAAGCTTCCATGCAGGATCATGATACATTCATATATTCAAATGACTCTCAAGAGTAACGCATTTGCTCCAAAGCCAGTAACACATGATCTCTGAATCAAATTAAGTAATGTGCATATCTAATATTCGTAGTCTTTTACATTTAGAGAATAATTTCTAAGTGCCTTAAAAGAAAACTAAGCAAATCCTTACATGTTTCTAAGGTCAAGATGTTGAAATAAGCCACTAAGTGCAAAATTCATCAAAATGATTGCTTCTTTTCACACTCCAGCCCACTCACTCTACACTTAATTCTTGTTACCTTCCCGAACAGAGATTTACAATAAGCCAGGCTTTTGTCAGAAAGAAGACAGGAAAAGATGCTGCTATAAGGATAACTCTTTGTTACGGCTTAGGATCCCGGCGATGCATGAAACAGGCTCGCGAACAATACCGTGGTTACCGCAGTGCCGGATGATCCTGTATGTCACATTTTTGTCTCTTGCTTTTGCCCTTCTTATGAATCATGCCCTCTGGTCTCCTGGCAGGCTGCCTGCATTATTAACCCATGCTGCCGTAGTTTACTGTTGGTAGGAGACTAGGAGTAGGACCATTCCTATTTAGCTTTGTAGTATGCTAGTATCATTCATTGTTTTGCCATGCAGTCCTATTTTATGGAGGCAGTAAAAGATTGTTGTATCTTTGACCAATACGTCACATGAAACTTTGTGACATATCTGAAAGCTGAAGAATTATTTCCACGGATTTACTGGAGTGTGGTTTGTATTGACATATGGAGATTTATGTAGAGACATGACAACATAAAACAAAATTTTTAAAAAGATCCATCCCACATGGAGTTCCAAAAATATGTAGGTCATGGATGGCACACTGTGCACTTGCATGGAGAAGAGTAAATCCTGCAGAGAGGAAGCTACAGCAGTAGGCATGGTGGTGGATCTTGTATTCTTGTTTCCCAGCTCCGGTTGCAGCTAGCAGGAGGTGTGCATTGCATACAGCAACCGTCCAAGAACATTTAGCCCCTATAGGCATGTCTATCTTCTTGTAGCTCCATTTTACACTTGCTAGCCTCGTGCCCCCATTTTACAGACTACAGAGCATGAGGCAAAATGCATCATTGGCTAGCTTGAGATTATAATAGATTGAATAGAAGTTAGTAATTTATCATTAGTGCCAGGCCGTAGTTCCTAGCAACTTTTACGTCAAGTATGCAAGCGAAGCATGATGAGTCCTACACTACACATGCAGGCACCAGCGTAGCAAAAGTAACTGCTGCATCTCACACAAAAAAAAAAAAGAGGGAGCAATTGCTGAAACTTGAGGACCCAAGATTTTCTCTCGGCCCTACCGATATGTGCGGCCTCCGCGCGTGAGGCCCATTAGAAAAGAGGCCCGTGATGGTTTACCCGTGCTTGGGCCGAGTACATTATAACATGGGTGGATGGGCCTCCCATTTGGGCCGCGAAGTTATCGTGCTCAGGCCATGCGCTCGCGGATGCGGTCGGTCGTATCGCCGCCGTGTTGGCGCGGCGCTCGGTGGCTCGTCGAGGACGAGGGCAAGGGATCGCCGGGCAATGATCGCTCGCTGGTGCGCAGGAGAGGGGGGGTCTTGTACTCTCGTCGCTGCTCCGACCGTCGGTTTGGTAAGCATCGGCAAGGCAGCCGAGAGCTTGGCAAAGATGGAGCGGAGGCTCGGATTCGTCGAATCAGTCAGATGCGGCTTCAAACCATACAAGGTGGTATGCGAGGCCATACACGTTCGGGAAAGGGAAGCTATCACACCATACAAGCTGAATCAGCCATCAGCCAATGAACAGGCCATCAGCTGAGCATAAAAGATGCATTCATTGCAAAGAGCGTACAGCACGAAACAGCAGCAACCAAGAACAACGCAAAACACAGCATGCACATGCATGTCCGGCGACGGAAGGGTTCATCAGCTGAGCGGGTTGACATCGTGGAGGTCCTCTGGGTCGAGGAGCTGCTGCCCGTGGCTCGCGCTCCCGAGGAAGCCGGCGTGGGACAGCAGCGCCCACAGGTGCGTGAGGAGCTCCCGTCTCCCGGCGAGGCGCGTCCTGTGCTTGGCCGCCCTGGTGGCCGCCGCAAGGTGGAGGAGGAACCCCGTCCAGAACTCCGACAGGTCCCTCCACAGGCCCACTCGGTCCTCCTCTCCGTACGCCTCCAGAAGCTGCTTCCCGAGCCTCGCGCCCTTCCTGGCCAAGGAATTCTCGATGTCGAGACGTTCCCGCTCCTCAGGCTCGCTGTCGTCGGCTTCTCCCTCGTCAGACATCTCGGCTTCTCCCTCGTCAGACATCTCGACTGTCCCCATGAGGCGGTCATACACATCTCGCATGGATCGAAGCCTGAAAAGGGATCCGATCCTACCATCCAGAGTGACGTGGTTGATCTCACATCGCACCTCGCGGAAGACCTTGCTAGCGACAAGGCCGTTATCCGGCAGCAGTGCCTGAGTGACCAAGTATGCACAGTAGTTGGATAAGCTGGCTGCGTTTGTGTAATGTTCCCACCACGCAGCATCCTCGGAAGTTCCTTTTGGTTTCTTGACGAACGGCCTCGGGTCCAGCCAGATTGTCTTGAGCGCCTTGGCTTTCTCGGAGGAGACATGGATCTCGCAGAGGCTTGTGGCGATATGCCATACCAGTATCCTGTGTGTGTCTGCCTCAAGCTCGACTGCCCACTGCAAGGCATTGTACTTTGATCCGAAGGCAATTGAGAAGTAGGAAGCCAACCTTTCCGGATTATCCTTCAGTTCCTTGAACCGCTTGAATATCGCTTCCTTTGTGCATTCCTCGAGCTTGATGCTTACGGGAATTTGCTCTGGAGGTGCATGATCATATGTTTCGAACCCTTCACCCCACGGGATGAAATCAGGAGGTTGTGCTGACGGATCCTCTGGTCCCACTTGCCCCTTGTCATGAAAATGAGCATCGCCCTCGTCGCCGCCTCAACCACCGGATGGGGTGAGCACCGACGCCTGGTGTAGCTGCACAGTATCAGAACCTTGGTCCATTGTGAGAACACGTACATGTAGATCTCCGCGAGCTCCTTGCCGACGATAAGCGCGACGATGAGGCGGGTGACGAACACCCCGTGGGTGATCCTGTTGCGGTCGGCTTGATCCATCCTCTCGGGGATATAGCGAACCGGATACGCGATGTATCCCGTGGCCGCGACCAGCGACAGGAGAGCAGCAGGCTCCTGGCCGGGAACCCGTCGGCAAACATGGCGGCGTGCTTGCTGTAGAACAGGTCTCGGAGGAAGGACAGCTCTACCGCCGCGACGCGGAATGCCCTCTCGCGGTTCTCGGTGATGTACTCGAAGACGAGCCTCTTCATCTTCTCTTGCCCCGGTACCCTGGCCTCATGTATGGGGAGGTCGTAGAACCGACGGCGCAGCAGCTTGTACAGCGCGAACGAGAGGCACACGTCCTTCAGTTTGTTGGCTGGGTCAGCGGCGCTGCCCAGCAACCCACTCACGCCGGCGTCAACTTTCCATATCTTCTCTACGGTGATAATCATCTCGTGCGTGTCCGGATCCAACCGAATCATGTGCTCTGTTCCCTCGTCTTGAACTCGCTTAAGCGCCAGGTCTTCCCCAAGGACCAGGTACTTGTACCCCTCCATGGTGAATTCCTGTCAGGATTGGCGACATCGGCAGAGTGTTCAGATTTGCCGACTTTGTGTTCGTAGCTCATGTAGTCGCTGACCAGCTTCGTGTTCTCCTGGTTGATGGCGTCCGCCTTGTCGGAGGAGGAGAAGTAGGAAATGATGCGAGCGGCGTTGAGGGCCCAGATCAACCAGAGAGGGATCCTGAGGAGGACCAAGGTCTGCATCCGGAGGAGGTTGGCTGCCCAGAAGGAGGACATGAGGTCGAGCAGGGGGATCTGCTTGGACCGGCTGTAGGGGCGGCCAATCTTGACGCTGTACTGCAGGGTGACCAGCAGCACCGCCCACACCTGGAAGTAGTCGTTCACCCTCGCCGCCGACAGCTGCATCAGCCCCAGGGTGTAGTGCACCAGGGAGTAGTTCAGCATCTCGATGCCAAGCACGACGCCCAGCATGGACCGGTTCGCGTACCATGGCCCGAAGAAATCGAGGACGAACCGCAACACCAGCAGCAGCGTCGTCAGCACCACCCACAGCTCCACGCTGGCCTGGCGAGTCACACTGTCTATCTCAAAGAGCCTTCGTATGGTCAAGATGATTGCTCTTCCAAGCGTTTCCAAGACGAACCTCATCTTGGCTCGCTAGCTAGATCTCTCTCTGTGGTGTCTGTAAGGTTCAGACACAAGCTTCGAGTGTGGCAACTAATCTCACCGATGGAGTCGACCTCTACTTGCTCATCACATGTCATTGGATGCCCGATTGTTGCCTACAAACAACGCCGACAGCATACTGTGGGTGGGTTAGAAGCACTTATGCTTTGAGTCTGACATCTGATGATATAGTAACTGGTTTTTAAATAGTGTGTTTTTTGAAGACGAGATATAAGATAGATTATAGTAGATACTATACCGAGTTTAGCTACACTGGCAAAAATAACATATGATTATTTCTCTCTGTGTATTATCTCTCACGAATGACCAGAATTCAAAAATCACAAGCCAAAAACCCATAAACACACCAAAAAAACCCGATCTCTAACACACCTTACCTCAATTTAACTGGGTCCCACCGTTAGCTATTTTTTATTAGCATCTCTCCACTTTCCCAGCTCCACACTACCAACTACCTCTCCACCACACTATATCCCTCTTCCTCCATATCACACCACCGCACCTGGCCGTCATTTATCAGACCTAGAAAATTAATTACAAAGCTTATATATTTATTGTGCTAGTTTCATGATTCGTAGCTATCACACACATATTACATCATTACATCACATCCATACATGAGAATTTAAAATAAAGTAGCACATAATATTAAGCAGTCATACATAGGTCTGTATGATTAAGTTTTACACAAATGGGCTAACTAGCCAAATAGCTCACATAAAAAGGTACTTGTAGCGGAAATGAATGATAGGTAAAATATAATGGGCCCAAATGATATGCCTAATCCACAGGCAACTAAGTGGAGTTAAGTCTTAAAACTCAGTGACATCGTCCTCACCAAAACTTGCGGTATAAAAGCAACCAACTGAGGAGTCTTCTTCCACTTACTCTGATAGTATTCAACAAGCAATTCTATCATCGGTACAAATCTGGATAATAAACTTAGAAGCATCCTCGGTCAGATACAAAGATCGTCAAGGATGCGAAGGGACTCAAGGAGAAACACATAATCACCAAGTATATTTAATATGAGTATTTAGGGTTACAAGAATGACCTCTTCTCTTTTATTACAAGGAATCCTATTTATAGAGAGAGAGACAAGTGAGTAAAATTACAAATTTATTCTTAGAGTCTAACTTACTTCTACGGATATCTAGAGGATGCATGTACCTCCAAGAGAGGAGGCTGGTAGACGGTGTACCTCCAGGATGCCGGTGGTTGAAAAGAGAAAGCCAGCGGACGGCGAGATCTAGGGTTAGGAGCATTGATTTCCTGCTGGGTTCATTGATGTGTTGTTTACCTTATGTTAAACTTATTTTTTCTCCATGCGCTTTTTGATAAGAGGATGACATGTTACTCTGCAGTAAATTAAAGTTTAACACATGGATCTCACCTTGCTATTCAGTCCTCTCTTTCACTCCCTCTCCATTATCAAAGGCAGCAGTTTTTTACTTTGTTCAGGAAAGGTGAAACTGTAAGGAACTCTCCCCATTTTTCCAACCCTCGTCCCCTCTGCAGTTAAAGCTGCCCAAAATCTCATGATTTCCTCCATTCCACCCTTTCCTTTAGGAAATAATATCTGAAAATGCTATTAATATAGTAACTTGCCATTTTCTAACACCTCAAAATTATCAGCAAAAACTAATATAAACAGACCGTAAAGACCACCGATCTGAAGCTATCGAACTTGTATAAGTGGCGAAACCGACAGGGCACACATTCTAGATAAGAAAGCGCCATTAGCAAAAGCAAACCACAATTAGGAGACGTAAATCACATCGCTAGCTCGCCGTTTGTGCTTTCGACGTGGCGATGGTGGCGAGTGAAATACTAAAATACTCATATAAAGCCGCCACCCATGGACGTAGCTGTTCCACCATGCAACGATTTAACCCCCAAAGCACGAGACATTATAGTCCTGTACGTATTGATTTTTGTTAATAATTTTTAATTTTAATTAATAAATAGTAACAGCTTAGAGAGAAATCGTATAGAAAGAGACACTCGGATGTGATTTTAGTTGAAATAAATAAATTTATTATAGTGTCTACTATAATCGATTATTAGATCTTATCTTAAAAAGATATTTCGTATGAAAGCTAGATAATATAGAAAAATTATTTATTATAAAAAAGATATTTAATTGATACCATAGAACAGGACCTGCAACGACAGCCTCGATAAACAGGGATCATTAGACCAACCCGCGGGATCTTCTGTGGATGGTTAGAAACTGCGACGCCACGAAATCTAGAGTTGTTGTGGCCATTAAAGTTGGAGTGTGTAGCTGCTGGTCTGCTGTAGAGAGAAGATGGGAATGGTATGCATTCCCCGCCAACTTTAATGGCCACGAAATTCTCGAGTCGAGCGTGACAAGTGCCGAATATCCCCCACAGAATTTGACAGCGCAGAAAAAAAAGAAGAAGAACTGATTCGCGCACTTATCAAGTCGTAGAAGCAGAACAGGGTGCACACCAACACGATTAGCGGAATTGATTCTCGATAGGCATTGTTCGAATATATCGTATAGGCATTGTTCGAGCAGGATGGATGTGCCAATCCGTTTCCATTCATTTTCCGTCAAGAAAGAATTGCTTGCTATTACATCATCATCATCATCTACATAAGGAGGATTCTGGTCGCTTATGATTGAAGTCCATCCGTTCGTTCAAATTTGGAGGCTAGAATGACATATATATTTAAGGAGGGAGTAGTGAGTGAGAAGGCTCAGTCAAGGTGGATTAGATGTTTACGTTTGGGCCAGGAGAATCCTACCCTTGCTTGGCGAGGGAGGAGGTTTGGTAACACCAATAAAATCTCGCTTATAGCCAGTAACTGCAAAAAGAACCTTGCCCAAGGAGGAGACGCAGCGGCAAGCAAGGACAAATCACCCAGCACAGCTCCCTGGCTCCGGACATCGCCCTGCTGAGTCCAGGTAAAAAAATTCTCACTTTGTACCATAGTTTTACACAGATATACAGTTCTTGAGAATTCTCCTTGCATCATTTGCATACTTCAGTTGGTTTCTCTGAGGATGAGCGATAGATACTCTACTCCGAAATAAGCCTTAGAAGGAAAGTGTGTCAGTTCTCAGATACAAGTGGAAGCACAGATGAGCTTAGCTGAAATGATCCATACAATACAGACCAGAAATTAAGAAACAAAATCATACGAGACCTCAGGTGGAACTTCTAAATAAGGCTCGAGTTTTTATTTACAATATTATATATGAGATCAGGATAAACATGTAACAAAGTAGGTAGTACACAATTAGCCCAAGAAACCTTACCAGCGTCTGCTTGCAGCATTTCTAGAGTCGGTTTCTACCACCATTTCAACTGTACTAGCAGAGTTCTATGGCCTTCGAAATTGCTAACCATCATTTCCGGCATGCCTCCAGTTGTATTCTTGGTTGAGAGTTCAGATGGAGCTAAGCTCCCCGTTAATTTGTTAAGTTCATTTTAATCGTAAATATGCAATGATTTTTTTTTTCAAATAGGTGTTTTTGAAGTACTTTGCGAAACAACTTGGCCATGCAGGCACCGTGAACCGGGAAAATGAAAGGCCTCGGTGATATCCGTGATCTGGTGTCATCCATGTTCATCATGCTTAATAAGAAGACATATATCCTGTTTCGCATCGAGTTCCTGGTGGTACTCGTCACAGTGTTGTTTCTTGCAATGTTCATCATGGATTTTTTCCGTCGTTACATCCATAACTCCATCATGAAAGCCTTCTTTAGCCTCTTCGATGCGGTCTCTGATTCCATTCTCATATACCTCCTGGGGTCATGCAAACCGCGCCTTTTAGGAATCAGCTGTTCCCAGTCTGGGCCCTTGTGCTTGTCATCTTCCGTTACAGCGTCGACTTCATCTCCGGCTATGGTGTTCCTGACAATGGTGGGCGACGGTTCACAGAGTGGAGGAATGTAGTGAAGCTTCTGGGATCTGCATTCTTGAATTGGACGCGTGGATCCAGGTTCGCACGTCCACTGTGGTCGCTTTGGGCTCTGGAGATACTGAGGAGCTGGTACAGATTCTATTCACGTACTCTAGCGTTCAATTCTGTTTGGCATGGTGGGAGTTCAGAACTCATTTCAGAGTACATGAGTACTAACCGTGACCCTAGCAACTGGAAACCTGAGGAATTCAACCCAGGGACAATGGATGGGTACAAATACTTGGTCTACGGAGAAAGGCCCAAACTACAGAAGCCTCGGTATGTCCTGGGTATTCACACAACCCTTACCCACCTCTCTGCTCCAGAAGAAGATCCTACCGGCTCCAATACAATTAAAAGGTCGTCACCGATCACACTAGACAAGATATGGGGATGTGGCAGTCACCTGCTATGCTCCCACGCTCGGGGGAAGGATCTGAAGGATCTCTCTCTGGCCTTTGCCTTGTCTAGGCTACTCCGGTGCAGGCTCGAGGATGTGACGCTGCAAGGAGACTTATTTCTCATAAACCGAAAGCTAGTCAAGACAAGAATCATTGAGGAGAAGGATGCAAAGTGTGCCTTCGGGGTCATGGAGCTGCATCTGGCCTTCGTCAACGACTATTTCAACTGTCGCTACCCTATGGTCTTCTGCCGTGGGCTGCCTTCGCTCTTCCTCAGTCTTCTGCTGTCCATGGTGACCTTCTGTGTTGTCTGCTGGCTTTCTGTGGACATCCGTAAGGTCTACAAGCCCCCAGAGGGTGAGCTCGCCCATCTGGTGCATGGATTCAATGTCGATATGATCATCACATGGGTATTCATGTTCTTCATGATGTTCAAAGAGATCTGGGAGATGGTCACTTACTTACTCTCGGACTGGACAAGATTACTCCTCGTGTGCATGTATGCACGGTGGGATGACGAGTGCATTAGGAATCGCTGTATGGAGCGCCTGATATTATCCTTTTTCACATCTAAGATTATTGCTAAGAGGTGGCATGGACTCATTGACCAGTACGTATTCGTGCAGTCATATGATGACAGACCAAAATGTTGGAATCTGATTCACAAGGTAACCACAGGAGTGGTTGCAATGAAGGACGATGGGGCAAAGCTCAGCAGCGCCATCGATGTTCCGGAATATGTCAGGCCTGCAATCTTGGAGAAGCTCTGTGCAATCCTGGAGCGTGGCTCCTGGACCATACAGAGCCAACCGACATTCGTCGTCTGCCAAAGGTCATCACGACACTGTCCGACGATAATGGTGACGGAAGGGAGCGGTATGGCTGGGCCTGCTTTGACCTGAAGACGAGCTCTCACGTCATTCTGGTGTGGCACATCGCGACCAGCCTCTGCGAGATGGAGCTTGCTAAAGAACACGGCGTCAACTTAAGCAACCCAGGGTTTCTGTGCTCCCTCTTGTCGTGCTTCACAAATTGCTGCTCATCCAAATCAAACGAGAAGAAATACAAGGAAATGTTGTCTGGAGATTTAAAGAAAAGATACAGCATCGCGAATAGCTTGTCGCGGTACTGTGCATATCTGCTTGTTTCAAGGCCTGATCTGATCCCCGATAGCTTTCTTGTGCCCAAGATGGTCTTCCAAAAACTGTGAAGAGTGCTCGTGATGGCATTCTAAAAGGCTGTGATTCGCTAGAGAGCAGGTACAACAAATTGAAGGAAGAAGCAGAGAGAGCTGCCCAAGACGCTGACAACGTAAAGAGCAGTACAGATGTTGTGAAACAAGGTGCAATGCTGGGCAAGGAACTGCTCGATCATGAGAGCAGAGATAAATGTTGGGAGATCCTGGCTGGGGTATGGGCTGAGATACTTGTACACATTGCACCCACTTGGAATGCAGAGGCACACAAGAAATGCATAGAGTCTGGAGGGGAGTTCATAACCAACATCTGGGCATTGCTTTGGCATTGTGGCATCGAGAAGAGTAGCTTGTGGCCAGTGGATGAAGCCGCTGAAAACGATGCTCCTGCGGCACCTCAGGATAACAATGTTGGAAATAACAACATCAAGCCCGTGGGGGAGACGCAGCAAGCTGGTGAAGATACGAGTAGCCACCACATTGCAATTGGAGTTCATGAACAGGATGAAATTGAGGGAACCGAAAAGAATGAGACAGGCAACTTACGGATTGGATTAAGGGGACTGGAGGGCACAGGAGTTCAGAGATTGAGGAGGCCTCTCAGGACGCTACGGTGGAGGCAGCAAATGCTCAGACCGAAATGGCTGGGCAAATTCAAGATATGAGTGAGACGAACAAGGTTGAAAACGTAGTTCCAGAGTAGCGCAACGTGACTTGAAGGACAAATCTGAAACTCTGCGACCTGAAGTTCTGCAAAAAGACCACATGTTTGCGCGGATGATCTGCTGATCATTTCCCTGGGAACTTGAATTTTCTTTTCTTTGGGTGCTGTTGTTGATGCTTTTCTATTTTTACTTTTTTGATTTGGTTGTGATATCTTCTATTCTGTTAGACCATGTGGCCAGGTCTCGGCTACTTTAGATGATGAATAATTGACAACGTTGATTATGATATTATTTATGGTGTGTTGCATGTGTGTGGATTGATGTTGGCCAAGTTCGGATGAACTTGTGCCGGAAAAATATTCTTTGATTTTTGCATGTGCAGGTTGAAGTATGGAGGCGATCGTGGTCGATGACGAGGAGGACCGGGACTAGGATAGAGAGATCCGAGATCAGACGATCGAGGGAGTCACGAGATGATCGAGCTCATATTTGGGCACATGAAAACCAAAGGTGGATGATGCGTATTGAAGCTACGGAGGTGCGGTCCGGAGGCTACGATATATAGTAATTTTGGGGAGTTCAAAATTTAGTTGAGATTTGTGTTATCTAGTAATATATGCAAAGTTTGTGTTGCATGTATGGCGTATGTATACGAGTTGGTATAGAGTTTGTGTATGCGAAGATTGTGTCGCATGTATAGTGTACGTATACAATTTGTATACGAGTAGGCGTCCGAGTCCGACTGTTAGATCAGGTTGGTTGCCGGATGTTACTTCGACCGACTCGGACGTGGTATGGTTCCAAACGACTGGATAAAAGGGCGGTAGCTTGCGGCTGTTCTATCGCCGTGAGACACACAACGTGATATTTGTGGTGTGTCTGTAACTTGGGTGGTGAAGTGGCATTTCCTGTATCGCTAGACGCTAGTGGAAGCCTTTGATAGAATGGAATATATGCTACTATCCAAGGATGAAATAAGTGAATAACATGAGTAACGGTGTTCAGTTCGTGTGAGACTCAACAAGCTGGTGGAGAGATGAGGAATAACAAAGCTAGGATCTGTTTATATTGATTTTTACTGATGGTTTTTAACTATAGCTAATAAATAGTAGTGTATTATGTAGACACTATAATGTTTGGATTGTCATATAACTTACGAAATTATGATATAATAAAATACAAAGTATATTACAATATATAAAAACGAAAAGTAGTGGCTGATAGAAACGGTTTATAGAAGCTGACACATTCATATTGGTTTTGACTTCAGGAAGTAGAAGTCAATCATATAACAAGTTGAGATTTCTAGCTGTGAAGAGTCGGTAATTATACCAAGCAGAGCAACACCAGTAAGGATTGGGTGAAATGGAAGCCTGGAGGAGGGATGGAACTTTTAAGCACCAGGATGATGGGGGAAATTAGGGGATTCCTGAAAAGAGGCTGCAGTTTATGGTTTTTGATTATGTATCTATGATTTTTGTTTGTATTTTTTGATACGATGTCGGATAGCGGAGATGCTGGTGCATACGGTTTTGAGTTCAGGAAATCGTTTGAAGAATTTATTTTAAGAGGTTGCTATATTTTGGTATTTGGCTTTTCGACTTCTAGAGAAGCGGCAGCAGCAGCAAAGAAAAAGACCCCTTTTATCTATTAGCGCTTCCTCTTGAAGCCGCCTAGATGGTGGGAGGAGGCGAACCTGCGATGTCGGTAACAGGGTAGCCGCGACGCCATAGATCGCCGGAGCTCCGCCGCCTGCCAACCGTCCATCTCCTCCTCCTCCGGGACCGGGAGGCCGCAACACCGCGGAATATGAAGTAAGCTCAGGGTTTCTTTTTTTGCAAAAAACTCTCTGCTACTTTATATTCCAGCTGCAATATGCACGGTCTAATATTGATCGGACGGTGCACACAAACCCAAACGCAAGAAAGCAACTGCCCCATGAGCCGCCGCCGCTCGCCGGAACTGCACGGCCTTCCGACCAAGACCAAGGGGCTCGCCGCGACGCCAAAGCACTGGTGCACTCTTAGCTCCGATCCAGCCTCGCCTCCAGCCCAGGAGCAAAGGCAGGTAACTTGCTTTCAGTTTCAGATGGAATTATTGATCATATACCCTCCACTTAGATGGAAATTGAGGATTTACCCTCCTGGCCTACGTGTCAGTGACCTACGATGACCCCACATGTCATTGAGTGGGGAAGGTAAATCCTCAATTTCCCAACTATGAGGAGGGTATATGATCTAAACTCCCGTTTCAGATTGCTCTGCACATTTTTTCCACTAGGATGGTGAATTATTACCTTCTGAACAGCTTCCAGGTCAAGAGATCAGCAACCAGTCTTTAACCTGCAATGCATTGGTCAATCAAGAACGGAGCTTCAGCATGTTCGTACTGTGCATCTCACAGGAACAAACATTACATGTACCCTGTGTGAAGAAGTAAATTTGGGGATCGAAATATTCATCTTGGTGGTTGCGTCTTTCTAATTTGGTAAGACATTTCAGTGTTGATATTGAACAGTAGGGGAGACACTGGCATTGTACAATATACATATCATTTTGAGTAGTTAACTGACGCAACTTCATCATCAGTCGTAATTATTCTTGACTGTACGAAATATGCTACTAATGTTACTGATCTGGCAATGTGTTAATTTTCGGCTGAAGTCTGAATACTTAATGGATTAAAGCCTTCTGTTCGGTAAAATCATGTCTACTTAACAGCATTAATTGTGTTTCTTCAGCTTCTTGCACATGAAACTACTTTCGAGACACATGTCATGCACTGGAACGCTGTGATGGACTGCAATCTATGCATAAACAATTGGCAAAAAAGAATTGGCTTTTGTTCGTAGCCCCAAAGCAAGAGCACTGTGAGCTTGTGACAGGCAGTAATCTGAAGTTATTTTCTGTATTTATTTTGCTTTTCTTTTCCTTGTGGATTCCTAGTGGAAGCTGAACTTGGGAGCTTCAGCATGGGATAGATATGTGGAATGCTTGCCACTCTACCGGGAAGAAATGATACTGAACAACATGGGTAATGTAGGAACAGCTAAATAAATAATTACAGAGATAAAAGTTACTGAAGATAAAAGCAAATCCTGTGGGTTCAGTGTCTATGTTCTTGTCTGAAAATTCTCTTAAATATGCACAGAGTACCTCTGGGGATTTAGTCTAGTGGTACGATATTCTCTTAGGGAGCGAAAGGTCACGAGTTCAATTCTCGGCATCCCCAATCTGAAAAGCTTTTTGCAATTTGATGTGAAGTGCAGATGTTCTTCGATGATCTTCAGATGATGAGGATAAGGTCTGGACAATGACAATCTGGAGTCTGGACCACATTTGGATTGTGAAGATAAGGTGTAGGCCACAAATTCACATGGCGTCAGGCTTCATACCTGTAATTGCATAACAACTAGCATAGTCAACGCAATACTATTTGTCACATCTACTAGCTAGATGAGTGACAACATTTGCTGTCAACAGCATTTCTTTTTTCAGTAGAACTATCACAACTTAGCATAGTACAACAATAATGTGGAGCAGAATTGCCTTGCATTACCAAATTTGTTAAGCATCATCTTCTCATATGAAACAAACCTTTGGTATTGCTTATATGCTGTGTAAGCGTTCACTCAGTACTGTAAATCAGTGATCACTTAGCAGTCTTCCTACATCCTTTAACTTTGTTTCAACTTGTCAAATTACCCCTATGGATGCCCTCTACTGAATTTGACAAAAGTAAATAAGAAACCTATTACTTACGAGTATAAAGATCTGTTGGTAGCTGGTCTTCTCAGTTTTAAATTTTAATACATGAGCACTAAGAAGGAATAAATCTGATGTGTAGTTCTTTCATCCTAGAGAACATTCTGCTGCTTGCCGAACCAGGCCTGCATTGCTACAACAGTTCATGGAATCTGATGCCACTCACAATAAATAGATGGAACATTTATCACTGCTCTAACCCTGGCAACATATAAAAGTAAATATTGTGACATCTATGTTCTTGTCTGAAAATTCTCTTGAAACACGCATAAAGCACAGCTGGGGATTTAGTCTAGTGGTAAGATATTCGCTTAGGGAGCGAAAGGTCCCGAGTTCAATTCTCGGAATCCCCAATCTGAAATCCTTTTTGCAACGATGGCAAAGCTATTTGGAGTTTTGGGTGATCTTCAGTGGTCCGAAGATGAGGTTTTGGACCACATGTATCATGAGGTTCAGAGGCTGTGTGTTCATGTGTGGCTGCTATGTTCTGTATGTGGTTGAACATGCAGTGACACTAGATGCCTGGGTTTGTGTAATCGTGTTTACAGAAGCTATAAGTGGGTGCAGTGGAGATGCATCTTGCAGAGAGGCTGCTACTCTACATTTTTCTGAATTTTGATCGAAGGCGACAACTGGGGGGGTGATCTTGCGTATGGAGAATAGCACAAAAGGGCATCTGATTAGTATGATTCTCGCTTAGGGTGCGAGAGGTCCCGAGTTCAATTCTCGGAATGCATGTTTTATTATTATTATTTGCGCTTCATGTCATAACTTGTATGTTTCTGAAACTGCATGCTTCAGCACTGAAACAACCAATTTTCCTTTTTTGATCGAACCAACTTAGGTTGATTAACCAGACTACCGGCTGATACTAGTACGAACGAAGTGAGAAGCGACATGGTCGTCGAGGTAATTAAACACCGGCGGCTCGTGTGACCATCGTCGCCGAGGATGTGACCGGCCGGATCGCAAGGTGGAGGGGTACTCCAAAGCCAAGGGACTCGGCGTCGGCGAAAGCGTCAAGTCAGGCACATTCAGCGTCGGAGGGCATAACTGGCGCATCAGCCATCAGATGCTATCCCGATGGCGATATGTTATATGCTCCATTGAATAGCTAGTTTCAGCTTGTGACTGTACTTGTTAAATCTGATTTCTTACATCTTGAGTTTATCAAGTCAGTTAGGAGTATTGTCTTAAGATCACCTTGCTGTTAGCCGAAAGTGTGCACAATTGTTATTAGACTGAAATAAAGTTGGCAGATTTATAATCTTTCACTTAGAGCTCAAGGTTTGGAATCTATTTTGACCACATTTAATTAGTGAAGAGTATAAACTATAGTAGTAAAATGAAAGTTTCTGTTTTGTATAACCCCATATCTGAAAACACTAATCAATAATAAAACTAGCATAAATAATAAAACCTAAGCTTATGCTAGTTTTATTTATTCCCTAATTCAATAATAAGAACGCAGTACGGTTTACTCCCATCATCCGATCAAGAAGGTCAAGACAACTTTCTGAACTGCAGCTGCTGCAGCCATTACTGCATAGGATCCGAGTCCATTGCCACCAACCACTGGAATCAGCGATGAACAAAACGATGCGTTGCGGAGAAGGGAATTACAACTGAAAAGCTATCGACTAGAATGCAAACACAGGACATAATGATAGTAATATAAGCCAGGGAGCCACCCAACTCTTTCCCATGTCTCTAGGAATACATACGTTCGAGCGAGCTGGGCATCCCGAACCAGAAGAGAAAGGTAGCAGCCAAAGGATAAATTACTAGATGCAATAACAAGGATTAAAAAAGGAAAAGGCCATGGTAAGGCTTCTTCATCTACTATATGTATACATTAGGGGGAGAGGAGCATCCTCGTCGTCGGCGTAGTGGTTGGTGGTGCTTCATGGAGTCGTCACTCTAGTAGTACATAAGCTGCTGCTGCTGCGCGGCGCCGTTGACGCTCTGGAAGCCGCCGTCATAGATAGCCTGACTAGCTCCGGCGCCCATCCCCATCGCGGCTTGCTTCAAGGCAGCATGCTGACCCATCAGGGCGGGGTTGGAGACCATCTTGCTCAGTGCCAGGGAGCGCTCATAGGCCAGGAGGTCAGTCGCCGACACGCCGGAGGTGAATGGTGCCGGTGCCGGAGGGGGCAGCGGTACAGATGCTGTCCCTGGTGGAGTTGGCTTGCTTCCCCAAGAACACTGCAAGATTGGGACAAAGATGGGAATTCAATCACTACCACAGTATCTAGATTGCATCCCTTATTCTATATGATGTACTTTAGTCACTCGAGGAAAACGAAATTTGCAGAGGTATCTACCTGTCTAGATCTGTGTTTTATAAACATTCTAATAAGTGTTTCATAAACATTCTAATAAATGACAAACAAATTTAGTTATGTTCCGATTATTGCCGTAATACCAAGTGTACACATGTTCTCTAATAAAGATTAACCGTCCCAAGCTATCTTTATACTGTTTACTAACTAAAATATTCTGTGTATATAAATTTATTTATCAAAATGTTAATATCTGAAGATGAAGCACCTTGATTGGCCTCCCTCCAATAAGCTGGCCATTACCCATCTGAATTGCTAGTGCAGCTTCTTCATGGGTGCTGTACCTCACAAAACCAAATCCTTTATCGCGTGTTACACGGACCTCCTCAATTGAGCCAACAGAAAGTGAATGGAAAAATCGATGCACATCATTGCTGTTGACCTAGTAGTAGATAAGAACCATCAAATAAATTAACAAGCCAAAAGGAATAAGAACCATCAAATAAATCAACAAACCAAAAGGAATAGCAAGTGCAATATGCACAATAAAAAAAACTTTTTTTGTGGGCAAGAATGCAAGATATTACATCGTGAGGAAGATTGCCAACATAAACAGTGGTATACTGAGGGTTATTTTCAGGACCATCTTCGTTTGCATTCTCCTTTCCACCTTCTGAATAACAGAAAACAATGAAAATACTTTGCTGGTCAGTAGTTTATTGCCATTAGATGAAGTGTACAACAAAAGGAGCTTCATGAATTTATGTAGATTGATTATGCAAGAAGTAAAACATTATTATAGCTCCCAGTGTTTCTAAGAATTAGACCTCTGATACCCGCATTTTGAAATGAAGAGAGCTACAAATGTAGCAGACACAACTCAAAAATAAATTCAACTCTGAAGGGCAATGACAAATTAGAAACCTACCAGCAAAAGGTGAACCATAGAGCTTTTGCTCAATTAATCGTTACATATAATACAACCATATATTGACATAAACAAAACAAGCAGCTCAGGAACAAAAGGCATGTATATTCACCTGATGATCCATTTGTCAACTCCACCATACCCTTCGAGTCTGTAGTTTGTTTCTCGTCACCAGCATTAGCACCCTTTGTTGCCCAATTGCAACGAATTTGGCGGTTGCCAAGCCACTTCCCTGCAAGTAAAACAAACAACCATAATCACATAACTAAAGCAACTTGCTGCCTCCAGAATGAGGCATAGCTAGAAACAAGGAACATAGAACGCACCATTCAATTCATTTATGGCACTTTGTGCATCCTGTCAATGGAAAAAAAGGAAAGATGATGAAATGGCAGTTCAAAAAAAATCAAGCACAAAAGAAGGTTTTAATTGTTATGATGACACTACCTGCTGATTCCTGAAAGAAACAAAACCAAACCCTCTGGACCGTCCAGTTTTCTGATCCCACATAACCCTAGCATCTCTGCAGAAGTTACCAGGCTAAACTGATAAGACAGAAAATACATATACTGCACAACTGGCAAACTATTCGAGTTACAATGTCGCAGTCAGCACAGTAAGAAGTGGGGGGAGATGCACAGAGCTATGGAACACTTACGAGCAGCTGGAATATCCAGAGAAAAAAGCAAACAAAGCAGCATCAGTGACCTCTGGGCAAAGATCCCCGACAAAAATATTAAAATGACCTGCACGAACAAACAGCCATCAGGAAAGCTCGGTTTCAACAATCTCACATTCACATGCTCGTGCATGCACAAACACTGGAAGGAACAGGTAAATAAAACAGAACATTTAAACCATCTTTCAGTTCCAAACCTGATGTATCCTCTCTCTGAGTACTTGCATATGCCCAATTGACTTTAATTGGCTGGCCAAACCTGGTTATTCAGTATCATAAGATGTTAATGCGAAAAGCAGGACATTAGGATTTGTTCACAGAAATTAGCATTGAGAAGGCCAAAACACTTACAGTTGTCTACCGTTGAGTGATATAATTGCAAGTGCAGCATATCTACGGTCATAATAGTCAACGAAACCAAAGGATGACTGCAAGATAAAATGGAAAAGGTAATACCATATTAATACAAGCAATCTAACAAACTTAACACAAATGCAGCATGTTTAAGCTTTCTCAAGAGAGAACAGACGAGTATTACAAACACAGCAAGCCTACAGTCCTAACAAGAGCGGAATTGAGTCATTTACCTATCTGGCCTATGTGAATATTAATTAATTAAACACAAACAACATTCCAAACCTTCCTTGCTGACTGGAACTAGGGCATTTATCCAATCCTTATCCACAATGCCAATCCAGAGGAACCAAATACTCCAGTCAATTCCAGCTTCATAACAGAAGGGTTCTGAGTTTTAACCATTATGCACAAAAATAAACTCTATTATGCGCACAAAAATAAACTCTATTATGCATTTGAACTATACTTTGCTATGATACCAAAAACCCTTTTATCCAGGAGCATGTATCATGGCTAGCTGTCTTGCCATGCCAGAATGCAGTAACATATCACATACAAGTTGTCTGATGATATTACATTTGGTATTAGGGTACTGATCTGCAACATTTTGTTCTCATCAAGTTTTTGAAACCCAAGACACAAATGAGCAAATGAACACACCAATTTATTTCATATTAATAGTTTCATGTGCCAAGCTAGTTAATTAGATAAGTTCGAGACCTGTGCACAAGTGCAGCACAGATGTGCTTTTTCTATGAAAGAGAAATTGGTGAAATACTGCACCTACTTTACTGATTAGCTCAAACTAAACAAGTTCAAGGTACTCAGAGGCTTGGAGCAGCCTTGTTGATAATAATGCATTAAAACTAGCATTTTTTGTAAAGTAATAAAAAAATCTATTGAAAGCATAGTTTCTATGACCAAAAAAAAAAAATCTTCAGTTAATTTTGTTTGAAAGGGCACAAGTTCGACCTTTTCTTTTCTGATGAGCTTGCACCCTTCTACTGGACCAATACTTTGGAAGACCTCCTGCAGTAGTGAATCCGTTACTTGAAGATGGATATTGCCAACATACCTGTTCAGAACATCAATGATGAGTACCAGAAAGAACAAACCTGGGAAAGCTATTCAACAATTTTATGTGGCCAGATATCGAAGAGAACTTGATTCAGAACAGCAGGTGCACAACTTTCTACCCTAAGAACATATTCAATGTGGAGACGTGGAGCTGACTATTCTAGAGCGTAGAAAATAGAACCCACATTTTACAGAGAAGTATCTTCTTTATAAGAAAACATTTTTAACAGTAGAGCAGTCCCTAGGGCATAAGATAATGAAAAGAAACAAATTCCCAACACTTACACGCTGCGGCATGTACTTGAATCAAACCCAGGAGGCAGGTTTCCACTAACAACAGGCTCTATCTGCAAAATTAAATGTGTCGCAAACTCAGATACAGTTCTAAATATTTGTGAATAATAGGCATCAAGCAAACAGTAAAAGTAAAAAATATGTAAGAATCAAACATCAAAACCATATAAACAATATGAATGTGATAAGGTATGCAAAGAACATCCAGCTACTCGAGAGGCTATATTATAACAGAAAGCTATGCAGAACTACAGTAAGTTGTTCCATGTAGGATTCCCCATATTAATGCTCACAGGTAAACTAGAATCCATCACTTCTTCCATTGTGCTTAGTGCTTCTGTTCATTTTAAGCAAAGCATTTACAAAATTTTGCTTGCGTAAGTCAATTATTGCAGTGATTGGATTGTGAGCAGAGACAAACTGAACGAATAGCTATACAATACCATCAACGTGTATGCTGTACTCAGTGAAAGACCACATTCACAATATTAAAAAAATGCATTTAATTTGAACATGTTTAACAGAACATTGCACTGTTGAATGAAGAAATCATATTCCATAGTTAGCATTTAAAGCTGGTACATGAATAATCAACACAAAACTTCCCTATTCTGGCCAATAAGGGGATCAGTACATAAGAAGTTAAGAACACTTGTCATATCAAGAGTCAAGACTACCATAGACCTCCAAAACTAACCAGCACTGTTACAAACAGAACAAATGAAGTTTAGCATGAATCCAACCTACGGACTAAAATTCAAGACTAAAGTGCCAACTGAACAGACCAACAGAAAAGGAATTTCAGAATAATTATGACATCACTTCATGTGCACTAATTTATGATCAAATACAACCAAAACGTAGACCACATCCTTTAATGGTGACTGATTTAACAATCACCAGACTACGTTAGTAATTTCAGCTGACCTTCGCAGGAACTCATTTACAGTTCCCACTGCGAACTGTCCCCTTCGAAGTTAAGAATTTAGCACGAAAGAACAAACATATGAAGTACAATAACGCCTACAACATCACATAAAACTCCAGCAAAACTACAGTTCGCGGAGAAGATTGCAGTTTGCGAAGCTTCAAAGGTGCCTCATTCACTAAGCAGCAACCCTCATTCTGTCACTCATTAACCCTAGCCATAATATTCCATATAGCACGCTCAAGCAGAACCACTAAATTGATCACGTGAGCACCCCGAGCACATAACCCTATAAAAATCCGACGAAAACACTAATTCCACAAACCCTATAAAAATCTAAATTTTCCCGCACGAACAAGCCCTGACGCGGAGAAACCACAAAATCCTGAGGGGAAAAGCAGAAAAATCGACAAAGTCCAGCCGCCAAACAACCAAACCCCGAGATTCCACCGAATAACCCAACCCAGAGACCTCAACCCTAGAACACGAATCATGCACCGAGACCCCTAACTCCCACCCACCCCTGGCGCCCCAAAATAGACCCCCCCCCCCCCCCAAAAACCACCAGCCGGAGCGATCGAACCGAACCGAAGAAAGGAGGAAGCGCAGGGAACCCACCTGCGGCGCGGCTAGGAGGCCCGGGTGCGGGTGGGGCGGCGGGAACATGGGCGGCTGCTGCTGCTGCGCCGCCGCCGCCGCCGCTTGCTGCTGCATGAGCAGCGCCTGCTGCATCAGCTGCTGCTGCTGCGCCGCCACCGCCGCGGCCGCCGCCTGCTTCATCCGCTGCTGCTGCTGCATGGCGATCGAATCGATCGGCTCCTCCTCCTCCGCTCGGGTAGTCAGGGACCGATTATTAGGGTTTGGTTGGGGAATCCAACCCAAAAGGAAAAGAAAAACCGAAACAAAAAAGAAGAAAATAAAAGAAAAAAAACCTCGAAGCCGAGGGGGGGACAACGGGAGAGGGAGGCGGAAGGCGAAATGAGGGAGGGCGAGCCGGGGACGAAGGGATATTTTCATGGGGAAAGCAACTTTTACGGTTCACACCTCAACTAATTTCATAATACTAAACCATACTCGTACGCGAAGGGAGCGGTCGCTAATGAATGGTGCGGGGGCGGTGTCTGTGACGGTACGAAAAGTCAAGGGGTGAAGTGGGAAAGTGGCTTTTCTGGGGAGCACGGGCGCTACAGTGGGCGAGGCGGAAGGACCCGGTGTTGGTGCGCCGGTTCTGACGTGGTGGTTCGGCAGGGTGTGGCTGGGTGGGAGTGTCTGGGTAGCCCACTGCGCAGGGAGGGAGAGGGTGGGGGGCATGGTGTCGGTGTCTGTGAACGGGGAGCACTGAGTGGGGTAGTCTGGAGTGGATAGGGTTGGAGGACTGTCAGGATCTGCTGCGTCAGACTCCATGTCACCAGCTGTTGTGCTGTGGTCGCTTTGGTTTGATGATGGTGGAAGATGGTATCGAATATTTATCCGATATTCGTAATGAGAAAACGTGAATATGATAAATAAATTTTATATTTAAAAATATTTATATTTATATTTGATAATATTTATATTCATATTTATGAATATTCGTATTCAAGACTATTTGATTCGTATTCGATCCGTTTTCTATAACGGTCGATTGGCTCAACGGCTAGTTATATAAATTTATTCTACCAAGATTTGTTATAGAAGTTATAGAAGTACATTCGTATTCAACCAAATTAAGTACATATTTGATTCAAATTCATATTTATTATGATATTTGATTCATATTTGTATTTGATAATATTCGAATTTATATTTATTTTTAATAATATGTATTTATATTTGTATTTGGAGCTATCCAACCGTATCCGATCCATTTCTATCTCTATCTATTGGCCGTATTTGAGGCCATATTCAATTCAAATGCGACTCGTGAGCATGGACAGTGTCGACTTCGACGCGCCGCTGCCGCACGGGAACCTCAAGTCGGGAACATCCTACTCGACGCCGACCTGGAGCCGCGGCTCGTGGACTATGGCTTCTTCCCGCTCGTCAACATGGCGCAGGCACCTCCAGGCCCGTTGATGAGGGCGTGCGACCTGGGCGATGGCACAGGGCCCCTAAATTAGTGGGGCCCCCAAATCATGTTATAGGCATAGTAGATCTATTATCTATACGTATGTACAGCCCAGTCGGCCCAAATTGTAGATCCGAACGATGAGAGAGGTTCGAGGACTCACGTTGGCGAGTGGCGAGACTAGGCGTCGGCGCGAAGAGCCGCAGAGACGGAGGCTCTCGGCGCCGCCGGCCAGCGAGCGGCGCGGAAAGCCGGAGGCGGAGGAAGCCACGGCCAGCGGTCGCGAGGCCAAGAGAGGGCCACGGCCCATGGTCCGCGAGAGCCGAGAGAGGCCGCCGCGAGGCCGAGAGGTGGAGCTACGAGACCGGAGACGGAGGGGCGGAGGCGAGGCGATCGGCCGCGCGTGCGCGGCGGAAGCCGGAGGCCGGAGAAGTCGTGGCTCACTGAGGCGGAGGCGAGGCGAGGCCGCGCCGCCGCCGAGGCCGAGAACCGAGTCGCCATTCGCCGGAGGCCGCAGCAGCCTAGACGCCCACCAAGACTCCAAGAGCCAGAATGAAATGAAGAAGTGCCTAAGTGGAGTGGCCGAATGGAGTACTCCGGTCTGAGAAAAGCTAAAGTACTCCGGTTGCACTTCTTTAGTCTTTACTCCCTCCAGACTCCGGTCCCCCACCGAGACACCGAGTACAGGCGATAGCCAGGGGCGAATACTCCAGATTAAGTGAGTTGTACAGCACTACTCTATTGTAGCATTGCTTTAATCAAATTTATTTTATAGTATAGTAGCCATTAGCTGATTAGATAATTTATTCAATCAAATTTGTTGAAGGGACAATGTCTACAAGAAATAGGAAGTATGATTCTGGTGCTGAAAAGCGTAAGAAGAGACAAAGACTAGAAGCAGCAGCTCAATCTCAAAAAGGTGCTCTTGACAGATTTTTTGTGAGAGAAATTGCAGATGCTAATGTTGATGATAGCCATAGTGATGACACAGTAGAGGTCGAGGCTCATATTACAGAAAATAATGAAGGTGATGATCCAGAGGTTGAGGCTAACACTACAGAAATTGGTGAAAGCGATGATGCAGTAGTAGTTGAGGCTCACACTATAGAAATTGATGAAGGCCATGATGCCGATAATTCTTTTCAGCCTGATATATTTGATCCAAGAACTTGGGATGCACTTGATTCTAAAATGATTGATATTTTGGTGCAAAAGGGTCCTAAAAGAGACCTGTCTATTGAGCATGGTCCAAGAGACAAATATTCTAGAAGATTTTCTGCAGTGCATTACACCAGAGTTCTCTCAAACGGAGAAAATTGTGACAGAGAATGGCTTGTATACAGCAAAGAGCTTGACAAAGTATTTTGTTTTTGCTGCAAATTATTAAGAAAGGGGCTTGTGAGAGGTCAGTTAGCAAATGACAGACTTAGTGACTGGACTCATCTTGGCAATAGACTTAATGAGCATGAAACTAGTAGAGAACATGTCACAAATATGGCTACATGGTATGACTTACGTCTCAGGTTCCAGAAGAATCAAATAATTGGAGAAAAGTTTTGCTTAGGATTCTTTTAATTGTTAAATTTCTTGCAGAACATAATATAGCATTTCGTGGCACTAATAGCAGGTTATACCAAGAAAGTAATGGGAATTTCCTAGGACTGGTTCAAATGTTGGCTGAATTTGACCCAGTTGTCAAAGAGCATGTTGATCGCATCACCAATGACAAAATCCGTGATCATTATCTTGGTCCTTCCATCCAGAATGAGTTAATAAATTTATTAGCTTCTGCAATTAGGTCTGCAATTGTTGCAAAGGTAAAAAAAGCAAAGTACTTCTCAATTATACTTGATTGTACTCTTGATGCAAGCCACCAAGAGCAGATGTCTTTGATAATAAGATATGTTGATACATCTTCAAGTTCTGTTTGCATTGAAGAATCATTCTTAAGTTTTTTGGATGTCAATGATACCACTGGGCAAGGATTGTTTGATGCTCTACTAGAGGAATTGAAAAGTCTTGACCTTGATGTAGACATTGTGAGAGGACAGGGATATGATAATTGGTCCAATATGAAAGGAAAAAATATTGGGGTACAAAAGAAAGTTTTGGATATAAATCCAAGAGCTTTTTATTCAGCTTGTGGTTGCCATAGTCTGAATTTGACACTATGTGATATGGCAAAGTCTTGTCGTAAAGCAACAGAATTTTTCGGAGTTATCCAACGCATCTATACGACATTTGCCAATTCTACAAAAAGGTGGCAAATTCTTAAAGAAAACATAACAGGATTGACTCTTAAATCATTGTCATCTACTCGTTGGGAGAGTCGTCTTGATAGTGTTAAGGCTATAAGGTTTCAGATCCCAGAAATAAGAGAGGCTTTACTACAGGTGGCTGAAAGTGATGATGACCCATTGAAAAGTAGTGAAGCTAAATCATTGGCAGAAAATGAACTTGGTAGCTTTGAATTTTTAGTGGCAATAATCATCTGGTATGAAATATTATCTGCTATTAATTTGATCAAAAGCGGCTACAATCAAAAGATATGCTTATTGATGTTGCAATTGAGTCTGTCAGAGGGTGATTTCCTTTTGAGAAAGTATAGAGAAACCGGCTTTTCAAAAGCATTGGAAGCTGCAAAAGAAATTGCAATGGAGATGGATATTCATCCGAGTTCCAACCAAGCGAAAAATCAAAAGAAAAGACACTTTGATGAGGCCGCAGATGATGCATCCATTGTTTCACAATCAAGAGGAGTCATTTGGGTTAATTATTTTATAGCCGTTATTGATCAAGCTATAGTTTCACTTACCAAGAGATTTGAACAGTATGAAGGGTATAAAAACTTTTGGTTTCTTGTTTACTTGAGATAAGGTCGCGATCCTTGGATGATAAGAATTTGATGGCTACTTGTGTTAATCTTGAGGATGCACTTAAGAATGGAGAACACAAAGATATTGATGGACGAGAATTGTTTGCGGAGTTAACTTTCATCCAAGATTTACTTGAGGAATCTATGGGTCCTCTTGATATTCAAGTTTTTGAAGAAGCGCCCTTTTATCCTAACGTTATTGCATATAGAATTTTGTTAACCATTCCCATGTTCATTGCATCATGCGAAAAGAGCTTTTCTAAACTCAAGTTGTTGAAATCCTACTTGCGTTCTACTATGACACAAGAAAGACTCAATGGGTTAGCGATAATAGCGCTTGAAAATGATGTTTTGGAGAAGATTAATTATAAAGATATAATTGGAGATTTCATTTCAAGAAATACAAGACGTATGATGCTTTTTAGTAAAACATGAGGTCAGTACTATATTTTTTTGGTCTTAATATTTGATATATTTTCAAATCTTGTATGTAGTAATACATATTGAAGTTACATTTCATATGATTGTGCGATAGTATGCCTTAGTTATATTAGGCCAATATTTTTTAAAAATTGAGGGCCTTATTTTGCAATTCGCCCTGGGGCCCCAAATTTCTGGAGATGGCCCTGGGCACCTCAAACCATGTTCGCGTTCCGGTCGCCCGAGGCCGGCGGCGCCTGCACGCACCACCAGCAGCAGAACTGCATCGCCGTGTCGGCCAGGTCCGACGTGTACTGCCTCGGCGTTGTGCTCCTCGAACTCGTCACAGGGAGGTTCCCTTCGCAGTACCTCCTCAACGCGCGCGGCGGCACTGATGTCGTGCATTGGGCGGCATCGGCCGTGGCTGAGGGCAGCGAGCAGGAGCTCGTCGACCCCGTCGTCGCGGCAGGCGCCGGTGGCGCAGCGGTGCGGCTGCTGCGGGTCAGCGTCGAGTGCACCAACCCCGAGCCAGAGAGCCGGCCCGGCATGGCGCAGGCGGCCAGGATGGTGGAGGAGGTCGCCGCCGCCGGCGCGTCATGATCACTACTCATCGGTGCATGGAAGGAGTGATACGTGGTGTACGCACGGCTGCGCATGCATGCGGAGCCCGAGTGTGATCAAATCCTGGCCGTTGATCAGAGGAGGGTGACTTGTCAAGAATGTGAGAGGGGGTGAGGGGTCTGGTTGGGCTGTGTGTGAATTCAAGGCATGAATTTCGGAATTTATAAAAAAAGAAAAGAGACAAAGAGAAAGGAAAAGTGAAAATAGCAAGAAACGAAGGCAGAAAGAAAAATCAGGACCTGAGGGTCTTATTCCTTTAAGTAAAGATTTTTTTCCCCTAGTTGGATGAGGGAATTAACGACCATATTTGCGTGAATTTATAGAGATGAAAGATCATTTGTCCCTATTGTATTTGTACGCATGTCAAAATCTTTGGTTTAGAGGATGCTATGCATTTGTTGGAAACATGCTGGGTTTTAGCTCTGAATTACATATGCATCTGTATGCTTTTCCTGAGAACGAAAAGGTATCACCCGATGACCACAAATCAACAACTAAAATAAATCAAGAATATCGGATAGCGTGGCCTGAGAAGACTCATTTATACCTATAATTTAGGTAAGGTATGTAGCCAAGAAACGACGCTTTGGCCGAGTGGTTAAGGCGTGTGCCTGCTAAGTACATGGGGTTTCCCCGCGAGAGTTCGAATCTCTCAGGCGTCGTTCATTTTTTCTCGTTTCCCCCACAAAAAGTTACACTTCGCTTTTTTCTTTCTTTCTGTTGTCCTCTAAATTGCTCAATTTCCTTGCAGCTTCTATTTCCCTCCAAAAAAATACACTTATTTTTTAAAAAATTGTAGTGTTGTACCCAGCCATTCATCTCGATTGTCATATACTCCTATTTGCAGTTGAAGGAAATGTCACATGACGATCACCTTGCGGAAGAGAACATCACAATTCACAGATGAACAACCACACGGGAGAAGCAAAACTTTGAGGGACTGATTATTGCTCAGGCGATTGGTTGTTTCTTTTATTTTCAGTTATTTTTTTATCAATTAGATAAGCATCCTCTAAAAACTCTTTTATTTTAAAAGGGGTATTTTTTTAAAGGATGGAGAATTAGTATTATGTAATTTTAGATGACTGAGAGATAATAAAATTTCAATCGACTGTGCAATAGTAAAACCAAAACTTTTAAGATTCATACATGTAGCCACTGATCAAGTAATCATCAACTTCTGGTGTACAAAAGTACATTACAATTTCCTGAAGGAAAAACCTTTGCACTCAGCAGGAACTCTCTTATTTTATCCCTCGTGTAATTAAGAACGACAAAAAAGATCAGTAATTTCCACAAACAAATTAAGCAACTGATCTAAGTTTTTTGTGATCTGGTGTAATTAAAGCAACTGATCTAAGTTTTTTTGTGATCTGGTGTAATTAATCCCCGTGTACACTCCTTAACTACACTTGTTGTACTGACCTCAACTCTGCATTTCCCAGCCATATTTGACATGTACTCCTATACCAAATCAAGAAGAACAGCAAGGTCGAGGCATTAGATCGCGCCCTCCTCGAGCGGCAGCGCGGCGCCAACGTCACCGTCGCCGTGGCATTCCATCGCGGCGACGTGCGCGGCGTGCATCGTTTTCAGGTCCGGGTGCCCGTACCTCGCCGCGGCGACGGCGTAGCAGGCGAGGGCGTAGGCGGAGAAGAGGAACACGAGGCCGAATAGCTGGAAGTTGGCGAGCTGCTCGGCGCGCTCCTGGGCGGCGTGGGTGTGGCACTCGAGGTGCGCGTCGGCGTCGCGGTGGCACCCCGCGGGAATCATGGGTCCGTAGAGCGTGAACGCCGTCTGGTAGAACCACAGGCCCTGCAGGGTGACGAGGGCGCCGCTGGCGAGGTCGACGGGGAAGCTCGCTGGGAGGAGCGCGCCGAGGACGGTGGTCACGATGCAGAGCCCGATGAGGAGGAGGAGGAGGTAGTGGTAGTAGCCCTCCAGGCCCTGGTGGGTGGTGGAGTGGAAGTAGAAGAGCAGGAACTCCGCCGTGAACGCCGTCGCCGCGACCAGGCACAGAGCGCCCTCCGGCAACGGCAGGTACCTGCGGTGATCGCCATTGCAAGCTTACGTTACTCCATGTTAACTCTCTGGGTCTTGAGATGAGTCAGCTGTGCCTGTACTAACTGATCAAAGTATTGTAAATTACAATAAAAAGTAGGGAGGTAAATTAACCGAAAACCGAATGGTAATTAAGGACAAAAACAAGATCTCTTGCAACGGATTATGTAAAGAAATCAACCATCGGCGCACTTATGCCTCACTTCGCATTTCGTACCAATAGGAATTTAATAGGAATTCCGGAGCAAATGTTTTGATTCCTGCAAAATTCCCGTGTTCCAAACAGACCATCACTGTTCAGTTATGTTCCTGGCACTGATAAATGTCGATGCTTTCTATTTCTCCAACACAGGGTGATTGATGATGATTGCAGTGTACTTTACAATGAGATGCACCACTGCTTTTTGTTAACAATGGCAGCAGGGACAAGATAAAAACAAAACGGCAATATGATTGCAGGGGAAAAGTTGCAAAGGAATTCCACGGAGACCAAGCTGGGGCCCCAACAGTCAACTGCGAAAGCCAGATTGCATTTGCTATTGCACTCACAGAATGACAGATGGCCCCTCGCCCCCACCTCCCACTGCTAAAGAAAAGGAAAGCATGGTAAAGTAGAGAACTGAAACGTCTCCATGGGCTGTCTTTTTGTCCAGATCAAGTGGAATGGGATGATCAGCTTGCTCTTGCTCTACTCATGTGAATGAGATGATAAGGCGAGCTCAACACGAAGACGAACTTGGCACGCGGGCAGCGGCGTTGTTCCTCTCCGGAGCGGGCGCGCGGGGTGACAGCGAAGAACAGCGGCGACGCGGCGTGGACGGTTGAGGTGAGACGGCCCGGGTGGGAAAAATCAATTTTTTTGGCTTGAATTTTCAGATTTGGCAAAAACTTTAAATCCAAATAAAATTTGAATACATTCTCTCTTTTTTTGAAATTTTTGGGTTGTTACATTTGTGCTGGCCACTGAGAAGAATCTCTTCACTCTTTACACTAGGCTGCTTCATATCATATGTACATACAAATCAAATTTATCCAATGATGTGGGCTGCCCCTCACTACAAGCAGGCAAGCATGGCGTGATTGTTTGTGGTATATACTACAAAGCTTGCTTGCTTTCTTTCTTTCTTTGCGAACCTAGGCGGGCTATTGGGTGCCTTGAGAACAGCATTCCAGTATGTGCCACCAAAATTTTACTGGCACTAGTATGAACGAGAACTAGCACTAGCCAAGTTAGACCAGGCTGTGTGAGCGAGAGACCACATGTCTTAGGCTCTTAGCTAGGCTGGACCAGCCAATCCTTCTAGACCATTTTTGTCCGTCCTTGTGACGTTCAAGATGCGACACCCCAATTGTCAAAAACCATTCGCCACGAGGAAGAAGAAGGATCCTACATCTTTTACACCAACCAACTAATCCAACCAACATCGCAACTTTTCTCCGAGTCTCACGTGTACGACAGCCGAAGCAAGCAGTTCGCTGAGAGTTCATCCTAGATTCAAAGCCTGATCGTTTGTAAACCAAGTTCTAGAAATTTGATCATCCCTAACGAATAGACTGGATTTTTTTAGGAATTAAGTGAACAAAATTGGTAGCACACTAGAAAAATGGATTTACGATCGTATCGAGTTTAAAGAATGGTGGCGGAGTGCGTGTTGATGACCTTGTCTTTTGGGAGAGGAGAGCGAGGGCGCCGAAGAGGAAGAACATGAGCAGCATGCCGCCGTGCTCGAGGTCGTTGAGGTGCGCCGGGTTGACCCCGCCGCCGGCGAAGACGCGGAGGTGCGTGGAGTAGAGCACCTCCACGCACATGTCCAGGAAGGCCCGCCGGCGACCACGTACAGCTCGAGGTGCCGCGCCTTGCCGCCCAGGAAGGGCGCCTCCACGGGGTTCCACACGCGGAGGCGGAACCCGGCCGGGTCGGCGGCGAAGCGCGCGGCGGCCGCCCAGACGTGCCACGCGCCCACCGCCAGGAACAGCGTCCCCGGCAGCACGTGCCCCTTGAACGAGCCCATCGACACGTGCCGGGCCGGGAGACGGAGAGGCCGGCCTGGTTGAGCTGATTGGCTTCTTTTGTTGGGCTGCTGAGTTTGCCCTCGGATCTAGAGGGAATCACCGGCCGGCGGCGGCGTTGACTTGTCCGGCTCCGGCTCGGAGAATGGGTGGCTGAGGCCGCCCCTGCTCTGCTGCTCCTCCTCCGTGCTGTTGGATTAGCGCTGCCGTATCGTTAGCTCGTCATCATCTCAGGGATCAAAAGTCAAAATCAAATCTTGAGGACGCTAGCGAAGGAGAGGAAGAAGATGAGATGTGAACAAAGGTTTGGCTTTTGAGGAGAAGATGATGATGCCGTGATCTAACGGCGGGAGGCTGCTGCAGGGGGAGACCGAATCATTGCTTTATGATGGTGATGAGAAAGGGCGAGGAAACCATGCGCCAGAGAAGCGAAAACCAGAGAGAGATCTATGCACGTACGTGAGTGATGAGATTGCTTTCTTGCTCCTCTGCTCTGCCTTTTCTTGGGCGACGAATGATGGCTACTCGTTAACCTCTCCTTCTCTCTCTCTCTCTCTCTCTCTCTCGTCTAAACTGTAGCAGTAGTGATCCGTGTGCGCAGAAGAGGTGAAGAGAGAGAAGAGAGGAGGCGTCGGAGTTGGTGCGTGATGGGATCTATGCACAGCGGCGCGGTGGTTGCAGGCGGCTCTGCCCCTGCTGCAGGCTGCAGCTAGCTGCTCCGTTGGTTTGCTTTTCAACTTCGTCGTCTGCTCTGCCGCCTCGGAGCAGACGACTGGTGGGAGCACAGCAGGCTGCAGAGCGATCTGCTCCCTTCTAGTACTAGACTACTAGGTAGTATGCTCCTCCTATAGGAGGAGGAGGAGGAGGAGGAGGCTAGGCGTCGCTTGCCACGGGCCGCGGTGCGGTGGATTGAATGCGGCCGCCTCCATGTTGGTAGGGCGCGAATGCAGGCTTCTCCAGGTTTGCGTCTCGCAGGCTCAGTGCCGTGGCGTTGTCTCTACTGTTTAAAAGAAGGAAAAAAAATTTAAATTACTACCCTCAAGTAGATGATGATTATTTTGATTTTTTTCAGCTTCAATTTCTAGCTTCAGCTTTTTTTCACTATTCACTACATTATCCACTAATTCAGCTACAGTAAAAAAAGTCAGCTACAGTAAAAAAAGCCAAAAGTCATCGCTAAAACGATCACCATTAAGTCTTGATAACCCCCTAATCTACGAAAAATTTTACTTAACCCCTTGTATTTGGTAAACTAGATCAAACTTCACCTTTCACATATAACTAAAACTAGATTTGATAACATGGATTGAATGCAGCCCGATTTTGCTGACTAAGATTGACACGTCGGCGCTTCTACGTACGATTATTTGCGCCGGTGGACACATATGCAGCTGCCGCTTGCTGCAAGACAGCCATGCTCCCAACCGGCCGCGCCGCACTTGCCACCTAGCCCCGGTCCGTCGCTACGTGCTGCGCTGCGCTCGGTAATTTAAGTCTGTCCAACTTTTGGTATTGATACTGGAGACTAGGAGATGCACCCTCAATATAGAAGGATACGTATGCATAATTTTTCGACATTTTGATTTGAGCATATATGAAACATTCGATAGTACAAATCCATCTGAAACCTTCTATTGTTATAAAAAATACTATTGTGTTCTAGACCACTTTCTATATAAAAAAGTTTTGTTCTTGCGTATGGAGGAAGGGGGTGTTCTAGACCTAAACATAATTGCCATATAGGATAGCTTATGTGTCAATCTTAGTCAGCAAAACCGGCTAACTCAGCAAAACTAATTTTGGAGATGGGTAAAGGTGAACTTTGATCTGGTTTAGCAAACATAGAGGATTAAGTAAACATTTTCTTTGAGGGGTTATCCGGATTTAGGCTATATTTGAGGGTAGTAATTTGAACTTTTTCCTTAAAAGAAAGAGCTGATGAGTGATATATGCTATTTAAAAGAAATAGTTGCTTTTAAGGTATTTATATGTTTTGTGGGTGTGCTTTCCTCTATAATATGGACTATCTGGTCTACGCCATTTTATCTTAGATGTTGAAACTTATAGATCTGTAGTTATAAGACAGAGGAGATGTAGTACACTATTTAAAAACCAACTACTCTATATAAAAAAAGTAAAGTTTTTTAGTTTGAAAGTAGATGTTAATTTAGAACTAAATAAAAATGGCATGTATGTACATCAAATGCTAAGTTTTTTTTTTAGGGCTGAAGGCATATAATATTTCGTTTGCCTACTAACCAATTATTTTCTTATCCGAGAGCGGCATTCGGCCTTGTCAGGGCGCGAGACGTTGGCTCAGCTCCCGAGCCAGAGGCATCATTCAGCGTGGGAATTCCTCGCCGGAGTAGCCACCGCCATCAAGGAGCACGAATCTCAGTGCGGCCCGACGATGGGAGATTCGACTGATTTGCATAAAACATTAAAAGCAGGATAGTACACGGCGGTTCAGATAATTGCTTCTTGGTATTGCCTCTGGTCAGTAGGCTAATGATCCGAGATAGAAGTCGACTGTGCCTGTGAATGATATGCATCACCCCCAAATGCCATTCCATCATGAAACACAACACCTATGACAACAAACAAAACACATTGTTTGACAGAACACCTACTGGGCATAGACACACTTAAGGGTGATCGGAATAGCGATGGTTTTGATTTTTGCTGAAAAAACACTGTAGCTGGCTGAAAAAATACTGTAACTGAGTTGATTTATTGGGTATAATTAAATGTAAAAAAAACCGAAAAAAGTATAAGTAAATTTTTAAAAAAACGAAAAAAAACGAAATTTTTTTTTTTACGGTAGCGCGCACTGTGCACGCTACAGTGAAAAATCGCCCATCACCCGTCGCTACCGCTGTTCTGATCGGGGCCTTACTGGCTCAGCACAAGTTTTATCACAGCACAATTTTTTTGTTTGTTTGTTTTGAAATCGTCGTCACACCACAAACATATGTTTACGTACTACTATCGATATCAACACGATGAGCTGCACAAGAGCATACGTTGTACTTTAATTGCATGACCACTGCACCTCCGACGAAGAGAATCTCAGTAGGCAAGAACCAACCGCACGCCATGGCCGGCAGCCACCGCGCTTAGGAGCTCGAGTTGAACATGGCGCCGCAACCTCCTCCGCAGCCGGAGCCACAGCCTGCACCACAGCCGCCGGATTTAGCGTGACTGGTCTTGGAGCCTTCAATGACCATGGCACCACAACCACCACCGCAGCCGGAGCCGCAGCCTGAACCGCAGCCGCCGGACTTGGCGTGGCTAGTCTTGGAGACTTCAACGACCATGGAGCCGCAACCGCCACCACAGCCAGAGCCACAGCCTGAACCGCAGCCTCCGGACTTGGCGTGGCTGGTATTGGAGCCTTCAATGATCACGGCGCCGCAACCGCCACCACAGCCGCCGCCGCAGCCGGAGCCACAGCCTCCGGACTTCGCATGGCCAGCGTTGGATCTTTCATTGATCATGCTACCACAGCTACCGCCGCAACCCGAGCCACAGCCGCCGGAGTTGGCAATGCCGGCCTTGGAGCTTTCAATGACCATGGCATCACAGCCGCCACCATAGCCCGAACCACAGCCACCTGAAATGGCATTTCCCGCCTTGGAGCTTTCAATGACAATGTTGCCACAGCTGCCACCACATCCTGAGCCACACCCAGCAGAGTCGGCATGGCCATTCCCGCCGCTTGCGACGACCGCACCGCAGGCGCCACAGCTCGCATGATCGTCTTTGGAGCTTACGTTGACCATGGAGCCGCAGCCGCCGCCACAGCCTGATCCGCAACCGGCACACTTAGAATCAGCCTCCTTGCCGCTTGCAACGACCATGTCGCCACAGGCTGTGCCACAAGTTCCACATTGCGCAGGAGCGGCAGTGGCGCCTGCTGCTCCAACTGTCACTGTTTCAGACTCCATGCTAGTGTCAGGCTCAGACATTGCACCCTTCTGAACCATGGCACCTTTGAGGAGCTTTGCACCTTCTTTGCCAATGGCATTCAAGAACAAGAACGATATTGTGATCCAGGGAAGAAGAAACCAATCCTCATTCACCTAAGAAAGAACATCATGAGTATGTTAGGAGATAGAAGACAAATTAATCTTTATAAAAGGATACAACATTACAACTAACAATGTACCATGATCAACTCAGATTCAGTGTCAAGTAATGCAACTGCTCTGCCGTATGGGTGTTCAGCAGAGAACTTCACAGCAGTAACTGCTGAAGCATCCTCAGCATGACGACTGCAGCATTTGAGTTCATATTCTAGTCTCCTTCCCCAGTATAGTTTGATCTGGTTTGTTCAAAGAAGTATCAGAACTTTGAGTATGCTTATGTAAACAGGTTAGTGGTATCACTATGGATTGAGATCTAGACTGTAAGTTATGCTTACCAGTTTGTTGTCACCTTTGAGCTCGAGCATGCAGCCATCCTGGTTTGGTTTGAGGTCATCAGTGATGGATAAGTTGGAGTTGTTAAAAGACCATTTGTTTTCATTGAATTCTGCTAGCTGAAATGACTTTCTTGATGACTTTGTTACTCCAACTAATTCCGTAATGAGAGCCATGCCGTTCTTTGCCTTGTGCTGCCTAATGTAAAGGGGAGGTATTCCTCGTTAGCAAGACTGCAAAAGGGCTTCGCACCAGAAGCAATTGATATATTGTTCTTAAACAGTCTTCAAGAACGAGAAAAAAAACCTTCCTGCTGTCAACTGAAATTATTTAAATCTGGTCTGAAGGAATAGTTAAATACTGCCACATAAGTTGGACATCAGTTCCTACTGCAAATACCAATTTGCAATCCGAAACGAATATATAGCAATACCATATGGTATAATGTAGTACTAATCAGCATACAAATGCATTTCTTGACTTAATGTACTGTTCTCCCATATGGGTTACGACGAACGGAAAGAATCTATTAATTCCACAAGGGCAGAAAATTACCTTATCTGGAGACGGATAAGTTCAACACCACAGTCATACACAAAGCGAGTCCAGCAGCTCATCTTTTGATCCTTAATGGAAGGTGGCAAAAGACATGTCTTCAGAGAGAAAGGTTCCATACTGATCATGCTAAGCACATGAGGAGCCCGTCTCGGGACAGTAGAAGAGGCAGCAACACGAAGACTGATGGGAGGCGAACTGGCATTTCCACCATGATTTTTCAATTCAAACCATCTCTCAAAAGAGAGCTTAGAATCAGGCTGTGTAAACTCTTGAAGAGAGATAGAAACCTTCCCAATTGGTTCTGATTTCTTTGATGATGATGCCTGATCAACCATTACTGTCAGAATGAGTTCACCAGTTGGTTCACACTGCAAACCAGCTCTGATCGTCTTCCCTGTTTGTGTTGAAATATCCAACCTGCCGCCATCACTGATGAACACATCTGGTTGATTCTTTCTGAACCATATGTACACACTTTCCTTTGGAATCGCAGATGGCAAATTCTTGATGTCCACAATTTGTAAAAATAACTGTGAAGGACAGAAATTTTCAAGTCTATAAATTCAGTAGAAAGAACTTGGCAAAAGAAGCTTATTCAGATATTAGATACCACATTTCCATATCAATTACGTTTTCGGAAACAATAGTACTTAGTAGTATATGATTCCACATTTTGGATTATATTGTCAGATCAGACCATGCAAACTACAATTATCGTACTTCTGTAACTGTTGCTTCAAGAATAATAAGATGTAAAGAGAGTATCATACCTCTATAACTGTTGTTTCAAGAATAGTAAGATGCTTCTCAGCTTTGCCAACACCAAACACATTATCAACCTCACTACTAAATATGTGAGGAATTGATGTCACAGGAGACGGCAAGTTGCCACGATACATAGCACCAGCCTTCCAATATCTTACACCAAAGGTATTCTCGAACTGTTCGGTAGTCCCAGAAAATCCAACATCAAGCTTCTTTCCTTCAGATCGATCATCGTCAGTGTCATCATGCTCCAGAACTCTTTCAAGGAGCTTCAGCATGTCATTGCGGTAGCTAACAGGGTGCAGTTGGTGAGTGTGCCATATAAGATCCACATCGTAGGTCGGTACACGAAAGAGCTTCATTCCTTTCTCCTGATTTGTCTTGATCAGATACAAAAACCCTTTGTATCGAGCTAAAGCTTCTTCAAGAAAACGGCAATCATTCATGGTTGGTGTACCAACCTGAGATAGAAAGGAGATTTTTACTTTCTGTACAGATCAATTTTGGTCCAGTATGGAGCATCAACGAAAATATTTTATAACTATCACTTGTATTGACTAGAATAGTTAAATTAGGCGAAAAATCTCCAGTGTGTTGTCTAAAAGCATAACTCATGTTTCTGTGCATAATTTTTTTTTTCTCGAACACGCAGGAGAGCTCCGTATCATTATATTAAGAAGAAATAAGGAGTCATACAAAAGTGACCGGGCATACTAAAATCACACCGCAGCCCACCCACAACACCACGCTAAGACCAAATGCGCCTGAGGCATTTGGCACCTGCCAAACACCACATTTGATGTGACATTTCAATTGACATAGAATGTTCTAGATCTATCAAGCATTTAGCATAGAGGGGTAGATCATATATAGGGCCCAATATTGTCTATGTAACTACCTGGTAGCAGAAAGAAGACTGCCTCTTAACAGCTGAGACCAAATCATAGGAAATGTCCCCTGAAGCTCCAGTGTTCGCATAAATGGAATTGTCAGAAGGTGTTGTATGCTCCAACTCAAAGGGCTCCCTAGGATACAATTCAGTCCAAACTTTCTCAGCCTGATGCTTGGATTTTGTTCCAATGGAAGACTCGACATTGTCATTGTCTAGAATTCTACCATATAATCTCTTGCTGTCCTTTATGTATTGAGCCTGAAAAATGTAAATTTTGATAATTAGTTCTCCGCATAGCATCACCAGTACAAGATCCTTGCATACAGACATTTCCAACAATGGACACTATTTTCTACAAGATCCTAGTGTTCAGAGCGTCCAATCCCATGCATCGGCTGGGTAACATCCTAAATTACAAATGATCATAAGTAAAGACTCATACCGGGTTAAGCCGATGGCAGTGCCATATCCATTCGCAATCAAGAGGGACAACCAAAGGCCCATCTACAACAACAGCCTGCGTGTGTTTGGCTAGAAGGGGAAGCCAGCAAGTTTTGTACCTAACATAACAGCAAAACCAAAAAGTCAAAAGGGTATACATCTCATAACAGACATCAGGATAGAAATTCATAAGTAATTTCAGCGTGATAGAGACTTTGAATGCAACAGGCATCTTGTTTTTCATGTCAAATTTTCCAGATAAGGGCAGAGTTCTAACCCCAGGACAAGTCAGAAGATGGTTTCAGAAAATTCTGCCCATGCCATTCCTCAAAACTGAAAATCAAAACAGTTGCAATTTACCTTCCTCAACTGATATTAAGGTGGTAAACTGGTAGTTTTCTCATACGATTTTACATCAAGGTCCTATTTTCTCAAGCGGGTGTGTCAATTCAGAGACATGGGCAACATTCCCAATCTAATACTGAAAATTCGAGATCTAGACGCACTTCTATCCTGAAATTCAGCCAAGAGTTCATCGAAATTGGGCCCCAATTTCCCATCCCAACATGCCCTAGAGAGTAAGCATCCCCAAACAAAGGAGATGGCGTGATCAAACACCTCACCAAAGACCTTAGAAAAAATCTCTCCTATCCTACTATTCCACACGCAAACGCCTCCTGCGTTCTTGAAAAGCCAAGATTGTGCTCATCCATACCTGTGTATGGCCCTCTCAAGCAGCGGGCCCTCGTAGAGCCACCGCCGGCGGTCCACCGCCGCAAGGAACTCCAGCTGCCGCAGCGCCGCCGGGACGAGGTCCACGCCGATCGCGATCCTCTGCGCCACCAGCCACCGCGATTCTTGCTCCATGTCCATCTTCTTCTCCGGTCCACCTGCGCTTCAGATAAACGACATCACGAAGCGAATCATCACGATGAGATCGTGATCATGGATGGGTTTACTTCTTGGTGCTGCGAAAGATTATTAGTGTCCTCCAAGGACACGATTACTGGTGGACTTTTTGCTGTTTAACCTTATTAGGTTTCTTGGTAAATACACGGAGTACAGCTTTGACTTCAAGATGAGATTTTTCTTTAAATACCACTTATTCTCTCAAATTTGTCTTCTTGAAATATCAAATAAAGGATCAATATTGTCACAAAAACATCATATAAATATGGCCCTTCGATTAGGGGCTTAGAACACAGACATGTACTTAATTATGCTCAAAATCTTTAAAGGAACACCACTTGTAAATAGCAGATGACTGGACCAGTTGGAAAGTTGAATCAAAGAAATGCAGAGACTAACTAATAGAAGTAGCAATCTATTTAAAACAAAAGGTAAGGTGATCAGAACAAGAACCTCAGAGATTGTACTACTGCCAACTGGACTGAGAACACGTGCTACGATGAGACTAGCACCACCACCTATATTTATAGAGGGAGTGGGAGTACAGGCAGAGATGGCAATTCCATGTTAATCTAGCGGGACGAGGGGGCGCAGGGTAAACTCTCTATTTCGTGGGATCCACTAAGATACTAAAATATATTAATTTTATTTATATATTATAGTTTTAAATATAAAATATGTATTTTTAATATGTTTATACTAAATACATATTTTTATATATTATAAATTATGTAATAAAGCTATAATTTAATATATATACTTAAATGCTTATAATTTAATGAATGTGGTCATATAATATTTTAAAATATACATATGAATTATTTGTCAACCCCTACAAAGATCCCTATGGTGTTGGGTCCTCGCGGTGGACAGGGATGGAGTGCACTCTCCCTCGTTAACCTTTGCAAAGTGGGGCAGGAGAATGTTGGCAACGGTCAAGGTAGGTGCGCGGAGCTGCCCCGCAATCCCCTGTTTCGTTGCCATCCCTAAGCACAAGGCATGTAATGGCGAAGCTAATAAGGTGTAAATTAATGAACTGAAACAACATTGTTATCCATTAGCCACAAGAATCCTTCATGTGAAATTTGGCAACTATTATCCATCGACATGTAGGTTAAAGTGTTTATGCGATGATTAAGGGGCCGTTCCATCCGGGCGTAGGCTAAATTTGCACTGTAGCAGTTGTTGGTTTTTCTGAATCATTCAATTAAAGGAAAATAAAGAAACATAAAAATATCATTATATCTCCACGGACAATGTAAAGGAAAAGGAGAAAAGCAAAAGTAAAAAAGCCAAAAACAACAAAAAAATACCGAAATTAATAAGACAACACGTTCCAAGTGGCAAAAGAAGCCAGAAACCGAAGCCACTTGGAACCAAGGTTGTCAGGATTGCAATACCAGGTAGATCGTTTTTTGTCTAACGGGATCGGATTATAGAATCACAATTCTATCAAATTTTTAAAAACATATATATTTTATATAAAGATTAAATTATATTTTCAAATATGCAAGTCTATAGTAGATTTTTTTGAATTTAATTTTGTAATTTGAGTACATTTATTCATGTTATATTGAATTAAGATTGATTTTTAAAACTTATTTAATTATTTTTAATAAATTAATAATCTAAAAATGTAATATATCAAATATAATACTTTTTACCTTAGAACAACATATAAACAACAAAAAAGTAAATTAAACTAGTGTAACTTAAACAACTAATAAGTAATATCAAATTTTATGTGCTAATATAAATTGTTAGCAGGATCACGATTTCACTGTGATCCTACTGCGATTCTACCCGATCCTAATGATTCTGCGAGTAGGATCGCGATCCCACTGTGATACTATCTGATTCCGATTCATATTGCGATCCGTATCAGCTACCTCCCATAGGATCATAAAATCGTATAATACTATAATACATATCGCGATACTGGCAATTTTTCTTGGAACGAGGCCTAAAGGACCTATTTTGTTTGTGGGTGTGATGAAACTTTGCAGAAATAATCACTTTCTGAACTAAGTACATTGCAACTAGGGATATAAACGAGCCGAGCTCGAGCTCGGTAGAAGCTCAGCTGAGCTCAAGTTGGGGGTCTGAGCCTGAATCTGGGCTCGAGCTCGGCTTGTTGAAGCTCGATAATAATTAAAATAATTTATTATGCACTAATTTTCAAAAATAAGAAAGATTCGAGTTCGAGCTCGGCTCGAGTAAACTCGATAACAGTCAAAATAATTCAAATATACACTAATTTTCAATAATAAGAAAAGCTTGAGTTCGAGTTCAGTTCGGGTAAACTCGGTAAGAGTTAATATATATTACTATTTAAGTTTGAATCAAGGTTCGTGAACTATTTGAGTTCGGCTCGGTGAAACTCGAGCTCGAAATCGAGCTCGAGTTTAACTCCTTTAAAGCTCGAGATGAGCTCGAATCGACTCTAAAACGAGACGAGCTTGAGTAACTCGCGAGTCTTAAGCTTTTTTTTACAGTCTTAATTGCAACCTCAGCAGAAAAACATGTATTAGCCTTTTGCAATATTACTCACGAGAAGGTGCAAGGTGCAAAATTCACGATATTACTGTGTAAATATTTTTGCTAACTTGATGTTGACAACAAACAGATGTAAGTGCAGTGTAAACTTGGGAACGTTTGCTAAAGAAGGGAACGAAAATGTAACACGGAAAAAGACCTTAATCAGATCAAGGAAAATGCGTGGACTACCACACTTAGGGGGCGTTCGAAATAACGATGGTTTTTGGCTGAAATTTTACTGTAATTAGCTTATTTTTATTGTTGTTGGGTTGGCTTATTAGGCATAATTAAATTTTAAAAATATAAAAATAGAAAAATATGTTAGTCCATCACGGACAATGCAAAAGAATACGGAAAAGGAAAATACAAAAAATCTCAAAATATCTAAAAAATCAGAAAAAAAACAAATTTACCGAATAGTGAAAAAAACAGAAACTAGAAGCTGAATATAAAAAAACTCATTTGAGCGGAGCCTAATTAATATCCACCGTGTTTCTTTGATCCACACCATTAAATCAAAACACTGTTCTTTTTGGCATTTTATTCTACTTTTCGTTTCGGCTTCTTTTAATAATTATTATTTATTAGACTAATAAATTATAACCAAAAAATATAAGTCATATAAAAAACGCCTGTAAAGTTTACACGCATAGCGTCCCACTGTTTATCGAGATTAATGGTATGTTCTTTTCAGTTTCTCAAATCGATTTTTGTCTTTTGCTACAGTACCTACCTTTCAAATGGAGTATTTTTTTGAGGTGAGGTCTACAAATTAATTGTAGTATACGTTAAAAGCCCAACATCTGTACCATCTAAAATCACAAGCGATTATCTCTCTCTTCGTAATCTTTATCACAAACAGCTAAAATTCAAAAATTTTAGCTAAAAATTATAAACTACAGTCATATCAAACATGTCCTAAGAAAGAGATTTGTAGGAGAGAATAATATGTAGTACTTGTAGTAGCTCACCAGGGCACCACTTTCTGTTGATAGATTGGAATCATTTTAAGCAAAGACTAGGGATTATTACTCCTGTCCAGAGGTGGTTGTGCAGTGCTTGTCACTCCTTTATATGCCGTATGCTCTGTCACATCACATGGAAGAGCACTGCGTGTACCAAACCACCACTGTAGTACAGTAGAGAAGGCCCAAACTGGTGTGTACTACACCACCATTTGTCATATATCACTTGGTCCATTTTGCTATGTGGTATCTTGCCAATTCAAGAACTTCCACAATTCATTGTGAGTTATTAAAGTTTAAAAATACGAAGGTAAATACCTATTAGAAATATTATGTCATAGCATAACATAAGTTTCTGAAGTTCTGTGGCATGTACATGGACTGCTTGGTTTGTTCTTTCTTTAATGAATTGAAAAATAAGAATTTAATTTTTTACACAAACTAACCTTAATAATTGTTCACAAGTACTTTTGTTTTGTTTTCATTTTAGGTTCTAGGGGAAAAGGGGGCAACTTTTCAACCTAATTTCAAGATACTTTGGGCTAGCTGTGCTCCTAATTTGACTTGTAGTTTACATACAATTGACAAAATATTAATATCAATCTTGAATGTCCCACTCCTTTTTAAGTGAAAACAAATTATTATTTCAGAATTAGAAATGCATAGTGGAGTTCACAGGAATTCTCAATACCAATAATGTAGAGCCCCCTCTGCGAGTCAATTAAACTACTCCTGAACAACCATCGGGTGCACGTAACGTTCTCCCACACCAAATGCAGTACGGTCGTACAGACACGATGAGGCTGCACGTACCCGTGAAGTACACGGTCGATCGTGCAACAGAAGCAAGCAGTAGTTAAGCGGAATAGCATTTACCAATATTTTTGTTTATTAAGGTGGTGCTTTAAATAGCTGTGGGCTCATATGGTCAGTACTTTTTTTGCTTTGATTTATGATTGCGGTTTATGATTTTTAGACTGTTTGTAAGAGAGTACAAAGTAATAAAAACTCGCGTACGATTTTGATCGATATAAATAGAGTTGCTACAGTGTATACTATAATCAACCTTGTAAACTCCGTCTTGAAAAGACATTCTATTTTAAAGCTAATCATTAGAAAAAAAATATCAAAAAAAGCTTTTTAGAAGCTAAAAAAAGAGGCACTGTAGCGGATGAAAAAGCATTTTAATGGTTGTTAGCTTTTTATGAGTAATTAAATTTTAAAAATCAAAAGTTATATTATCACGTATAATGAAAAGAAATAGGGGAGAAAACAAAAAAAAACAAAAAGCCTTAAAAGTTAAAAAGCAAAAAAAGAGACAAAATTAAGAAACGGACGCTTCCAAAAGCTAGAAGCAGAAGTTGTTTAGAGCAGGGCTTAAAGAAAATGTTTGGTGAAAGTTTCATAAAATTTCTTGTAGGCGATCAACGTGTGTTAGCGAAATTGCCTTGGCTCGGTTCTTGCAGTACATGTCGTTCTCTGCAATAGAGAGGTTCTTGCAGTACATGTGCGATCTTCAGAAATGTCCAAGCACAAATGCACAAATACAATTCAATTATACTAGTAGCTGGTAGGCCATTTAGGCCGGCAAGGTTGGTTGGTGATGCGGACTTGAGCAGAGGGAAAAAAAAGTGTCTCACACATAATTTTGCACGAATTGTTTCAGGATAAAGAAGTACAGTGAGCAGATTCATCGCATGCGACTGTGAGCGAGGTGCGGTCGGTCAGTCTCGCGGGCTTGACTGGGAGATGAAGAGGACCGCCAGGCCGACGACGAGCGCCGTCACGACAAGCGCCAGCGCCGGCGCGGGCGTCGCCACGCCCAGGTTCTGCAATGGCACACGGGGACGGAGACACAGCGCTCGTGAGTCGTGAGCGCTTCAAGGGCAGGTCGAGCAGAGCAACTCACGTGCGTACCTCAAGTAGCCCCTTGCCGGTTGACAACTCGGCGGTGACCGCCGCGGTGACGCTGACCATGGCGAGGCGGCCCACCCACACGCCACCGCCGCCGCCGCCCTGCTTCGCGCTCTGCTCGCACCTTACCGACAGCGATGTGGCCGCCCTAGAGGAGGCTCTCCCCTTGCTGGAGGTGATGCGTGGTACAGATGCTGCTGCATTCGGACAGAATTTGTGGTCAGAACCAGACAACGGGACAAGAGCACTTGCCAATCCCCTGACGTCTGAACTGCTGTGAGCCTCTGTGATACGACCAGCCTATAAGTAGCTATATGCCAGAATGCCAATACAGTGTTTCAGATAACTCCGTGCTAATGCATAACAAGTTGATTGCAGCAAGGCCATTCACAGCAATTGTAAGAACATGGAAAGGCGGAAAGAAGAAGCAGGTTTCCCAGAGAGTTAGCAAGGAGCTAATACTAACATGCTAATCAAATTCCGGGAACTAATTAAGAACATGCTGCCCAAAGCTCAAAGAACTAGGGAACAGATTAGAAATCTGGATTCGGGAGGTGACATGCACCATGGCCGGGACTGCGGCTGACGAAGGGCGGCAGCCGAGGAGACGATGCCTCTGCGGGGACAGCCATTGGAGACGAGCGTAGGACGGAGAAGAACGCCATGGGATGGGATGGCTCTGGATTTCCCTCTTCTCGCTTGATTTCTCGCACTTTTTGCTCGAGCTATTCCTGTGCTTGTGTGTTCTTGCTTTTTGTTTGCTGGGTTGCAGCGCAGCGCAGGAGCCAGCCGAAGTGTGTGGCGGTTGGCTGCGTTTGGAAGGCGCTCTATCCAGGAAAAATCTGGGCCACAGAGTTCCACTTGGTTTATGTGGCCTTTTTCTTTGTGGGCTCTTTCTTATCTGGGCCGGCCATCCTACAAAGTGTTAGTTACGCTAGTAGTAGTGTTTGGGCTCTTTAAGCTACCTTCCAACTCTCCATTAACCCAGCAACACCCCTTAGGTGTGCGTCGTCCGTTATAATCTAAAAACCCCCCTCCATCTCCATGCTAAGAAAATCTTTTATGATAATTAACCAAGGAGAGATGTATACTGTACTAGTCCTTCATGTTAGCCATGTTGATTTACGTACCAAAAAACTTCTTTTTTTTTGTAACTCTTATCGCACTTCGCCTTGGAATCACGACCACCCCTTTGTCCTGAAGATCAAGCTTCCCACTGGACTTTCGTGAGAAGGAGATGCTCTTCATTCCCGTTGCTGCGATGACGGTGCTGGGTGCGCTCCTCATACGCTTTGAGGGAGCCAACCACCTCCTCAAGAGTTATGTTGTTGACGTCGCCAAAATATTTGATCGTCGTCGCAATATGGATGAACTTGTCGGAGACGACTCGTAGCAACCTTTTGACAACATTCTTTTCTTCTATCTTCTCTCCAAGTGCTTGCATCTGGCCAACAAGCAATGTTACCTTCGTTGCGAAATCGTCCACTGATTCCGTATTCGATGTTGAGATTTTCAAACTCCCAACGTAGCGTCTAGATCTTCACTTCCTTGACTCGATCAGCCCCCATGTGCATGGTGTGGAGAGCTGTCCACACCTCCAAGGCATTGTTCTTGGCTGCAACCTGCATGAGCGTCACATCGCTCAACGCCTGGGAGATGATAGCCATGGCCTTCTCTTCTTTCTTCTCATCAACAGCAGCATTCCTCGTGGGCTCAATTGCTTCCCACACGCCTTGCGCCTTCAAGAGGAATTTCATCCTCGTTGCCCAAGCTGTGTAGTTCGTCTTGTTCAACACCGGGTACTGGAGAGACATCCCTCCCTCCTTGCTTGCCGGCGCCACCTCAACGATCAACATCTTCTCAAGCCGCAAGTACTTGGGCATACACCACTCAAGAACTCAACCTCGGCTCTGATACCAATTGTTGGCTTCGATTACAGGCTTTGGTTCCTCGAAGCTCCGAGGAGGAAGTCGTAACTCGGTTACGACTTCCTCTTAGGCTCCTTGTAACTCTGAGGAGGTAGTTGCAGCTCGTAATCGAAGCTCTAAGAAGGAAGTCGTAGCTCCTCTACAACTTCTCGGAACTCTGAGGAGAAAGTCGTAGCTCCTCTACGACTTCTCGTACACCTGAGGAGGAAGTTGTAGATCCTCTACGACTTCACGTACGCCCGAGAAGGAAGTCGTAGTTCCTCTACGACTTCACGGACGGGTAACACACACACTCCTAGTGGCGAACACGCACGCACGGGAGAGAGGCAAATAGATAGAGTATTTGGTGCCGCATAACCGCAGCTTTTCTCCTCGACCCAATTAACAAAATGCTAAGTACATCATTATATAGGCCAGCTAGCAGCCCACGTTATGCATGCACACCCACTACTCCTGTGATCTGATCTGCATGCACACATAATGAGAGGCAAGCACAACGGCCACTACTCGCATGCATACGCGTCCCACGATCCTACATGCAAATAACTAACCACGCCACAACCTGACTAAGTCATATTGACTAAGTACTATTCCTAATTACATGCAACTCATGACTGATAACCCGACCATCCTGATTACTTGCCATCGATATTTCCTGCACCTATTATCTAGGATCAATCTGCAGGTTCAAATGGCTCCCCGTTACTCCGGACTCTCCGGTTCTCCTACACCCAGAATAACTCCGTGTGATACTACACTGGTACAATCTCAGGCACACCATCTGTTGCACCATACATACATGAAAATATACTAAAGCAAAAGACTAAGTCTAGATTATTTCCTAACAGAGGTACCGGTGCAGGACGTGCAAGGTGGACGTGCACCCGCGGTGCCACGTGCCGGCGACAGACTAGTGCCGCGGTGGCGAGGCGTCGGTGGCATCCACGGGGAGGAGGTGCTGCCTTGGGCTGGTGGATGACGTGACGAACTGCATGAGTACCAGCTACTATTACCCTGGTTTTTAGGGTGGTTGTGCGCTTATCAAACTATTATTGAGTTTCTTTTAAAATTAACATAATTTGATATAAAATTATTTTATTTATCATTTAAGTGATTATTTTAAATTCGAAATGAATCTCTATCGAGCCGAGCATCGTTAACTTTTTTCACTCAAAATAGACTCATTTTAATTTAAACCCATTAGCTACTGTAATCGAAATAATTTTAATTTGAATCTTAACAAGGTTTTTTGCCAGCTCACTGTTAATTCGATAGTTAACCATATGCGCAAGTTGATTGCGCTAGGGCCATTTGTATCTGAACTGTTCATGTAAATAACACTGTAGTCATGTTTTTTCAAATTTAGTCATGGAAGGCACGTGCTTAATTACCATTTAATCATATTTAATTAATGTTAACCATGAGCTTTAATTAACAATAATTCATGGGGAATTAATTGCTCCCGCAGAGGAAGGCTCGGCAAGTGACTACTGAGCTACTGCAGCTAGGTGATTTAAAAAAAGCTACAGTGATATTTATATGAACAGTTATTTGTGTCTGGCAGCGTATCAGATACAATTCATCTCCGCGGTGTAATCTACAATCCGGCTTTGGTTCGGACACCAAATCAATTGTGATATTCAGAGTTCAAGCCGGTGCGGTGCTTTTTGTGGTCGGCATATCAGATCAGATGAGACCATGGGGGGGTCACACCATCATCGCTGTGGAGGCCACCGAATTACCTTGGTCTCGATCAGTCGCCTCTTTAATCTCTGTCACCGTGCGGTCTGATCATCACTATCACGCTAAGGTTACTCGAGCATACTTCGAAACCTGCACGTGGCTGAAAATAGGGTCATTTCGAAGTATCCAGATACAACAAAGAGCACAGCACTATTCAGAAACCTGCTGCTTTCATTTCCAAGCAATATCTGTCGTTGATTCTACGAGGGATTTGAATATGTAGGATAGTACAATGCAACATGCCCAAAGCATCGACTTGCTTAGAGCTAGACCTGCTGATTCAGACGGTTTCTTCTCATATCATCCGAAATCCTAACTGCAGGTGATTTCTCACTAAAGAATTGTTCTTTTCCCCTCCACTATTCAGAAACCACAAGCAACAGTACGATCCCCAAATCAACATTCCCAATTGTTCAGCACACGGCCAAAAATCACAATTACTAATGCAAACTACAGCGCAGGCACCAACAATTCCCCAAAGCAAAGCGATCCGAGTAAATTTCCTCAATTGTAATCTTCTAAGACGTAAAAAATAATATGTTGGTTGCCTGATTTTTTAATATGTAGCCGCAAAAGGGCCTACTGATATTTTTGCCTGAAATTCAAACACCGCGACAGCACTCACTAAAAGTAACAACCAGGAAAACGATCATTGTTGGCCTACAATGTGTCTTCTTATCTAATATATAAAATAGATATCTTTGCATTATTGGACCATTTTTTTGGAATTGGTTGTTACACACTGCATCTATTGAGGAAGGTAAAAGGGTAGTTATATAAACATTTTCAAGTCCTACATCGATTTTAATTTTGTAAAAGAGGTTACTTAGTTGGTGTATATCATAAAACAAAGACATATATAGCCAAATTTTACTAACCCTTTTCTTACAGGTGCGTTTACACTAACATATGATTTCCAGACTTGTACTACTGTAAACGGAGGTAGCACAAATATTTTAGGCAAATAACAAGTGATTTAGGGGGGTGTTTGGTTGGGAGCCAAACATTAGGCAAGTGTGACCGAATAATGCTAATGTTTGATTTGATGCCACAGTTACAACGCGCCACACTTTCTTAGGTACCTTAGTTGTGGTGATCAACCATTTGTCCGTCACAAAATATGTGGCATGCCATACCAACCAAATATGCCCTTAGAATTCAACAACCGGAGACATTTATCTCGCCCAAATGCCTTATTTTCAATTCAAGTTTAAGCAACATCTATCTCCCTGCAGAGGAATTCGAAGCGTTTCTTTGGGCCAGCACAGGAGACAAAAAGATTATCCGCCCGGCTTGTACACCAGTCTGTCCTCCTCTGTTTCGCCGAGCACCTTCTTCCCCACTTACTCCCCTTCTCCCTCTCTCCATGCAGCTCTGCCCACCAACTCGAAACGCTCTTCCAGATTTCCCCGAAGGTATGTATGCTTCTGCAGACTGTAGTCTGTAGTTCCCATGTGGTGTGGATGGCATAACACAAGGCCGGCAGACGATGGTTACTTTGATCAGTGGTAATTATTGTTTAATAACACATACGTACATCCATGTGCCTGTGCATGCTTGCATATCCAGCAACGCAAGGGTGTTTTTTTAATTCAACAGGAAGGATCAATTCCTGTTTGGGTGGTAGGCCAAGTCTAATTCAGCACTTAAATATTGGCAATCTTGGGATGAAATCCAGGCTTGATAGGGGGTTAGAGCCCTCTTTTGGCTAGTAATTCTTGGGGGAGTTCCTCTATTTGGCCATGCCTTTGTTCCCATTCTTGGCACCAATACCACTGTTGAATTTCAACCACTGTTGGGAGTATCGAAGGGCTGAGCTGTCGCTGGAGGTATAATCAAAGATCCAATCTTTGTTGGGTTGTTTGGGTTTTTTTGAGGAACTGCTCATTTATTTGGTGGCTGGCTTCCTTTCTTGCATTTGGATGGGTTGATTAAATTGTTCCCTTTCCTTCCATGAAAGTGCAGGCGAGGGGCTTCCCCAACTCCTGTCTCTAGCTTGCTTGGAGTAATCCAGCCGGTTCTTTATTTGATTGCTGCTTCAGTTCCCATTCTTGACATCATTCATCCCCCCACAAAGGGGAGGGCTCCAGACGCGGTTCCTGTGCAGTTGCTACTCCTGGCAAGATTGGAGGATTATGGGGTGATCAATATCTTGTTTTGGTGCATGTAAATGTGAGCAGAAAGCAACATTGGGAGGGGGGCAATACAATAGGCCCATATCTTTGTGAATTGGGGCCAGCTTTTGGTGATTAGAAAAGTTTTGCTTGTCCTCTTGATCCCTCCATCCTTTCTCTACCTTCTCTGGTTCTGTGTTTGAGTGTGTGTGTGTGTGAGAGAGAGAGAGAAAAAGGTGTACATGGAGATGGCCACTGGCCGTGATTTCACCTCAGGCTCAGGCCCCTCCTCCTCTTTCCCATGCCCTCTCTCCCCAAACACTTCCCAATAGATTCCATCCCCTCTCTATCATCCTTGGTATCCACCCCCTTTTCTGTTCTTAATTGCAAAGGTTTCTGCAGGATAACATTTGTTGGGTAAGTCCTATAGAATCCTTCCCTTCTTTTTATGTTGCTTTTCTCACCTCCCCTCCTATTTAAGTTCTTGGATTGCTGCATGCCAACAATGGTGAGTAGCAGTAACCGCTAGTACCAGTAGAGTCTCCTGCTGCCCCTGCTGCTTGTGTTTTCTTGGAGGAGGCGGGGAGAGGTGAATCCTCCTGTTTAAAGCCCATGTTTTGTTTGTTTGTTGTTACCCCTTATCCAAGTTCAGTTGTTGAATTTTACCTTCACAGTGTTAAACACATATTCAGATTTTTTTTACCCTTTGCTTAGATGTTCTTGATGAGCCTTTAAATGTTTTGTAGTACAATCCAATCCCCTCATAAATGCAGATTTTAATTTATGGCTTGCAAGTCTGAAGTGAACCATCATGTATCTGTGTATCTTCTTCCATCTCCACCCACTGACCCCATCTCACTTAATGGATTGTTTTCTGCTCAATTTAGGACTGTAGGTAGCTCTGGTGTGTGTCAACTGACTAGTGAAGAATCGGGAGAGTTTTGAGGTTTGAGAGGGAGAGGGAGAGGGAGAGATGGACGGTGACAGCTTCTCAGGGATGGCCAATGGCGGCCAGGTGGACAACAAGCTGATCCAGACGTTCCACAAGAGCTTCGTGCAGGTGCAGACCATCCTGGACCAGAACCGGCTGCTCATCAACGAGATCAACCAGAACCACGAGTCCCGGGCGCCGGACAACCTCACCCGGAACGTCGGCCTCATCCGGGAGCTCAACAACAACATCCGCCGCGTCGTCGGCCTCTACACCGACCTCTCGGCGTCGTTCATGGACGCGTCTTCGGAGGGCGACTCGTCGGGGACGCTCCGCTCCTCCGATGGCGTCGGCCGGGCCGGCCAGAAGCGCGTCCGGCCCGGCTGAGCTAGGACTATGCCATTCTTGGCATGGCAACTCTTGAGTACTTCTTCTCTAGTGCTGTGTAGCAACTAGCAGGCAGGCTATGTGTTACTGAGGTGTTACTAGGGTAGTTCTTTCTTTCTGTCTTTTCTTCTTCTTCTCTACAAGTGCTTCTGCATGACTGCATCATTAGAGGAGGAGCAAAACCTTTATGTAGAAGTTCCTATGATGATGAGAAAGAAACGGCATTGTAGTAGTTCTTGACAATATGTTCATGTTAGCATTTAGTTATTATTTCCTGGCAGTTTCAGGTAGCACACGGACGATATCTGCATATGCATGCAGTGTTGTATCACTGCAGGTGGGCCAGATAGGCAGTTCATCTCATTGGAGAAATTTTGATGGCTCTCAGTTATTAATATTATCGCTTACATTGCTACTATTTTTTTTATTTTTTTAGCTGATTTCTGATTATGAGTGCATCACTTTGATGAGCTCACAGTATTTTTGCCCCTTCGAATGGATAATTCCATTGTGTGTGTGTGAGTAAATGGTGGCCCATGTGAGCCTGAAATTCTCATGTACTGATGCAAAGTGCAGAACAAGCTTTACAGCTTTTCCAATCTGCTGCTCCTCCTCATCCCCTGTCATTTTTCTTTTTGTCCTGATTTGTTATGATGAAAAGTTTGATGACAAACTACTTGTGCCCTAATTCCCTCCTTTTTCTTGCCTACTTTTCCTTCTTGTTCCTTACTACTACTCAGGCAGTCTCACTCGCGTTGGTGTAATTTAGATAAGGCTCTCCTTTTCTGCACGCCAAAGGAGAGAAAAAAGAAGGGGGTCTAGTGGGCACCTGCAAGATGCTGGACAGCATCAGCAACAGGAGGGCAGCAAAAGCTTCAATAATTTTTTGGCTGCCAATCGTAGTGTACATTGTACAACACCATGGCCAGAATCTTACTTGAGAGAGCGCTGTGTGTGTGTGTGAATTCCCACCCCCTTTTTTTCCTGATCTAAGGCCATCCACAATGCTACATGCCGGACGGTGGCCTTAGCCATCCACATCAGAGCCGAACCAGCATGGAGGAGAGAGGAGGCGTGGTGATGGTTTGCAGAAGTGTTAGAGGAGCATCTGTAAGGCGCAGTGGCTTTGAGTCTAAAGATGGTAGACACATTTGTATTTGGGGTGGTGGCCGCACATGAGAGTAGGTGGAGGCGGTGAAGACAATCGAGGTATTTGACTTTTCTACACTGCAAATAGTTGAAGCCATCACTTGAGGTTACATGCACTTTGGAAGAACAAAATTTTATCTCTTTTGTGACCACCACATAAGGGTAGTCTCCACCGTGGATGCCTAAGTGTGAACATTTTTGACCACTGATTTGGCCTGCTGGACACTGTTAATGGGTCCCCATTGTTCTCTGTCTATAGTCCTAACACTGTTTTAACAAATTAACGAAGGTGCCATTAAAGAAACACAAGGAGGAACGTAGGAAGAGAAGGCAGCTACTGTGTTAGATTAGCAATTGAAAATTATGGGCATGTTTAGAACGCTAGAATTTAATAGAAAATAGTTCAATTCCTGCAGCAACTTCCTGCTTTCCAAGTGGAGCCTAGTTCCAATTTGCATATCTGAAACTTTGCATATTATTGAAGGGCATATAATTCCCAAGAAGCTATGGTGGTGTGTCTTTCTCCTCTTTTGCAAAGGCAATATCTGCAATCTTATACAAATAGAATCATAGTAACCGTACCAAAATGGTGTTGGATGCTTCACATGGAAAATAAAAGAATATGGAAAGCGACTTGCCTTAAACCACAGCACGAAGATAATTTGAGGTTAGATTTGCCTCCAAAAATTCCTTCGTAGGAAGATTTTCCATAGGAATCCAAAGTTGTCGGTCCTCTGTTTCAAACACCTAAATAGAAATTGTCCTACAGGATTCAAGTCATCTAACATTCCTCCATTCCAAGTAGTGAAGTAGGACAAGTGTTAAACATTGCTATAGCCATATGCACTATACATACATATATATGTGTGTGTGTGTGTGTATGTGTGTATATACACACACTCTCAGTGAGCAAGGTCGATGGTAGGATATTGCTGCTAATCCTTACCAAAAAGTCAAAAACTGAACTTGTTAGTGCAGGTCTAATCCAACAATAGAAATGCACAGATGACATCCTATCGAAGATATGTAAGTAGGGAAGAGAAGAAAACTAGTAGCGATGGATTCATGACTCTGAACAAGGTAGGGCGGGGCGCTGCATGCCATGCCAAAATATTATAGGACGGCACTTGACTTACCATAGTAGAAGATCCGCCCATGAGGGGTTTAGGAAATGATGAAAGTGCGGTGGGTGGGGTGGCGCCGGTGGCTTAGGTTTGGAGGGTGGAGGTGGATGTGGTTGGACTGGGAAAATATAGGCTTATATATTTGATTATGATTTTGAATGGTATAGATATTGAAATTTTAATGTGTACTATATTTAACTTGTAGATCCTATTTTGAAAAAATACTTCGTTTAAAAGTTAGATACGGTAGCAAAAGCCAAAAGCGACTTCAAACAAGCCCTATGTCTTTGTTTTAAATAGCTTCTAAACAGTTGTGATCATTAGTTTTTAGCTGAAATAATAATGTAGTGATTGTTAGCTTTTTTAAATATATTCAATTCAAGTAAAATGAAGAAAAATATAGTTATATTTCCACGGATTAAACAAAGGAAAAAAGAAAAAAATCATGTTAAAAAACCAACGTGTTCCAAATAGCTTTTGGCTTCTGAAAACCAGAAGCCATGGTTGTTTGGAATGAGCCCTATAAGATTTAGTTAAACAATCTCAACAGATTGTCCAATGACAGATACTTTTGTTACCATACTCTTTCGAAACATTTGCTGACCCAAGTTTGGGCGTACATGTTTGTGTGCCTAAGTGTAGTTGGCTAGGTTACCTGAAGCTCTTCAAGAACAAGTTAAAATTATTGAGGTATCTGGAATTGTATGCTTGGAAAAAGGCATATGAATTTGGCTCTTCCAACAACAAAAGGCAATGCTAATGTAGTAATGTTATGGTTTTTTTTTGTCTCCAGTGATTACTGCATTGATCATTTCACATGCTGCCTTGCTCCTAAATCGTAATATTTCAAAGTACTGATCCTCCCCATCCCCATTAAATATTTCTGATGGACATGTCAAAGGAGTACTTGTAAAATAAAGGAAAAAGTCCAAATTACTACCCCTAAGTATAGCCTAAGTCCGGATAACACCCTAAAGAATGAAAAGGTTTACTTAACCCCCTGTGTTTGCTAAACCAGATCAAAATTCACCTTTTACCCATCTCCAAAACTGATTTTGCTGAGTTGACCGGTTTTGTTGACTAGGTCGAGCTCGTTGGGCTCGGGCGGGCCAAAAGTGCTCTGCGCAACAGGAAGCCATGGCTCAAGGTGGCCATGCACTGCCGCTGCAAGGGCTGCAGCGACAAGATCCGCAACGCCGTTAAGGACCTCGCACGCCGTGGACCAGTCCGCGCTGGCTACCAAGGGCGAGGTGAGCCTGGTGGCCTCGATGGACCCCGAGAAGCTCTGCCAGCGCCTCCACAAGGCCACCCGCAAGAACGTCGAGCTCCTCCTGCCCAAGGCCAAGGCCAAGCAGGCGGTCAAGAAGGAGCACCTAGCCGCCACCAAGCAAGATACTACATCTGTGTGCATTTACCGATCGATCCCGTGTGGAGGGACGTACGCACGCAAGCAATGAAGCAAGATTATACGTACGGTATGTTGATCGGTTGGAGCTACTGTCCTGTACAATACCTCGATCGGTCTGTGCATGAAAATTCAAGCAGGAAGTATACTCGATTTTCTTGCTCTCGTACGTTGCTTCTTGCTGCCGTCAATTAATTCGACCAAGCACGCAGCGCGTCACGTTGGGCTCAGGCGGGCCAAAAGTGCTCTCGTACGTTGCAGCTGCACCTAGATGACCTGATCGAAGACGGGCAGAGGGATGACGACGTCATAGTGCACCTTCTGGTTCAACAGGTAACTCTCTCCATGGCTTCCTATTGCGTAGAGCACTTTTGGCCCGCCCGAGCCCAACGAGCTCGACCCAGTCAACAAAATCGGCCAACTCAGAAAACCAGTTTTGGAGATAGGTAAAAGGTGAATTTTGATCTAGTTTAGCAAACACAGGGGATTAAGTAAACTTTTTCATTCTTTAGGGGTTATCCGGACTTAAACTATACTTGAGGATAGTAATTTGGATTTTTCCTAAAATAAAACTACATAAGAAATCAGGAAAATGCCATAGTCATCACTCAGGGACTGCACCGGGCAGGGTCCAGACAAGCTACACCCACTCAAAACAAAACACACCAGTTTCGGGATCACAGATGTGGGAACTGGGAACTGGCCACAACAATCCCACATGGCTTGGTGGCCTCGGTTAACGAGAGTATTTGTTTAATTGCTAAGGACATCCGTATCCTTTAACCGTTGGTAGCCTGGTAGTACATGAAGCAAGCTATCTGTTGTAGTCGATTTCCTCTACAAAACTGTTGTTGTAAATGCATTCAGTTCTGCCCATCCAAATGCCCTTTTACTGATACAATACTGACATTAGGCAAACTCAAGAATTCACAAATCTTTATATCAATTTCCTAGTTCATGTTTAGTTTGATGCCTCCTATCTATCATTCTTTAGGAAATCACGGGTGACAGAACAATTAGTATCGCATGTCCATCGAATTTCACAAAAATTCAGGTACAGTCATGGTTGGCAAAATAGGAATTGTAGATGAACACTGTATACAATACACTGAGATATTGTGTCACTATTGTTCAATTATTGTGGTGAAGAGACGTAGAAACTGTCTTTTATTGACAGTAACACAGTCTTACAAAAGGTCCCGAGGGCCTGTTTGATATGGCTGTGACTTCTGGTTTTTGATTGAAATTTTTGAATTTTAGCTGTTCACGACAAAGATTACGGACAGAGAGATAATTTCTTGCAATTTTGGACTGTACAGATGTTGAGCTTTTAATGTGTACTACAATTAACTTATAGACCCCGTTTTGAAAAAAATACTCCGTTTAAAAGTTAGATACTGTAGCAAAAGCTAAAAGCCGCTTTTAGAAGTCAAAAAGAACAGGGTCTAAATTTGGAGGGCAAACATGTGGTCTTGCTAGAGATGGTGCGGGCAGATGCAGCGCAACTTTGTGCTGCATGATTAATAAGGTAAAGAGTTGCTTGCTCCAGGACTTGCATGGATGATCAGAAGAAAAGGCTGTACCCTACCTACATGTAGGGCTTTTTCTATCCTGTTTTTGTTATAGTGCCTAGCTTTCAAACAAATTATTTTTTTTAAAACGGAGTCTACAAGTTAATTATAGTATACATTGAAACCCATCATTTGTACTAGCTAAAATCGTATATGAGTATATCTTTTGGTAATCTCTGTCGCAAACAACCAAAATTTAAAAATTTCAACCAAAAACCATAAGCTACACCACAAAGAACATGCCCGTATTATAAAAGTTGTGATAGATTCCCTTCTGTAGTTCAAAATTAGGGCTTCGGACGTCAAATAAAAAGAGGAAAATGAATGGGCAAATGGCCTATTTCATGTACTCAGGCCTGGACTAAAGAAGAAATAGGTCGTGGGCCAAACAAGGAATAAAAGGAAAATTCTTAAAAAGAAGATATAAGGAAATAAATACCCTCATAAACATAATAAATCAAATATCCAAAAACCTGACTAAAACAAAAATTTACTAAAGAAAAGCCATAAAATATAATTATTTGAATAATAGAAAACATGTAAAAATAAGTTCATTAGTCTCTAATTATTGTTTTGTTGCAACTACTCTGATGAGTATATTATTCGTTAGAGTAGTGTTTTACCGAACAAACGAGTAATAATCCGTCAACTATTGTTATTACCCTACGGTAATGACGTGGGTCGCCACACTCCCAATCTTTGGTAGATAATCGAACTCAAGTTTAACCTTCTAGACAGATCCTTTAATCAGCTCAAGAGCTTTGCTTGGCTGTTGGTTGTGCCCAACTGGTTGCTATGATTGTCTGATGAGCAAAACTTACACTGTGCTTGTATTTCCATTTGTCCTTCCAAAGTGATAGATTCATTTCCAGTTACTTCTGCAGCATAATCGAAGTCCAAAGTTTCAGCTCCTTTTTTTTCATACTCTGGGAATTTTATCTGAACAAATAAAGCAGGTGATTCACATGTAATCCTAGCCAAGACTATTAAAACCAGTGCACATTGGATACTGCAGTGTCACACTAACAGCAATTCTATGCACAAAGCAGAAGGGGAATTAAGGATTCGAAGAGTGAAAAGAACACCATGAAGTCAAGTCCTACAACTTAGAAGATGAGTCTTATAATACTCATGGATAGCAAATGTTCTATATGCACTAGTTAATGCCACCACTGAAACTTATGGATGATTAGGTGGTGCTCTAGCAGATCTGATACTCTATCAGTCGATTGACTCCACTACACTGAAATCTGATATATCATTAGCAATTATGTTATGCTCTGTAGTGTAGGGATGGAAACGCATCGAATAGTCTCAAATACGAATATGAATTCATATTTTTACAACGAATATAGATATATTATTTTAAAATAAATATGAATTCGAATATTCTCGAATTCGAATATGAATTGAATGTCATAACGAATACGATTTCGAATCGAATATGTGCTTAATTCAATTGAATGCAAATATTCTAAAACTTTTGTGATAAATCTCGGTAGAATAAATTTATGTAACATGACTACACGTCTACATAAGCTAGCAGTGTAGCATATAGAGTTGAAAATTTTGCAAAGTAATTTTTATTTTATACTTGTAAATCTTAGTTCATCAGAAAATAGCTTACTACAATTATCCCTAGGAGGTCACCAGGGATGAAAACAGATCAAATACAAATTGAATGGTCTTAAATACGAATATGAACATTCTCGAATGCGAATATGAACATTCTCAAATACAGATTTTGCTTGTCACATTCGCGTTTTCTTGGATATGAATATCAGATAAAATGAATTATCAATTACCGTTTCCTATCCCTAGTAGTAGGATGTGGAGCTGTTGGATTTGGGAGAAATAATTGGGAGAGGACCACCTCACACTGAGGGCAAATTGTTCATTGTTTGGCAGGACCACTAATTAATGCAATGTTAGGGATGTTAATTATACTTATCATGTACCATTAACTTATGTGCTTTTGAGCATTGGAAGTATCCATTTTCATCCAAAAATCTAGAGAAAGTCTCTCCTTTTCCTTTTCCTTAAAAGTATCCCCCAAAGATGCTTGTCCCTACTCCCTAGGGTGCATGAGCATGAGAGGCCTTTTACAATTTATATACTCCATCATTTGTTAAAAGAGAAACAATGGGCACAAATTAAACAGGAAACTTCTTTGAAAATTTTTCTGATGTTCAGATTTGCACACAGATGGGTCTAAGTAGGCTCTAAAATATTTAACTCTATTCATCTAATTAATTTGAGCTGGCCTCGTTTTTGGCTAATAATCTGTTGGTATGACCTTGTTTAAAATTACCAAATAGTTTATTGGGAGTGCATAGACATCAGACGTTCAGGCATATGTTTCTTTTCATAAAATCAGTCATGCTTTATACATCTCACAAAAACAAGCTTCTTGCCACAAAAGAAGATGAAGAAGAATTCACCAGTTCTATTCTACAAGAACAAAAAAAAGGGTATTTGTTCCAACAATTCTCCTCATTTATTCACATTTGTAATTCTATTTTCAGGTGACTCCATCCTTGTGTACCAATCAGCAGCGCATCCTTTGAAGTTCACCTTTTTATCTTCTTGCACGTAGCCAATCACGCAAGTCCACATCAATGTATCGGACCTAGACTCTAAAGCTGTTTTGAAACTGATGCGAAGAAGTACTAATCCTCATGTCCTGCCTAAGCTGGAGCCTAGGATGCAGACATTCCATCATATTCGCCATCAACACTACATAGTACATGCAGTGCATGAAATAATTTTTCTGACAACAATGTTTATCAAATCTTATGGGTATGTTTGTACTTTCAAAAGGAAGGAAACAATTCAATTACAGCAGAAATCTGAAAAAAATTGTGTTTCAACCGTGTCTTAGCAGTTGCACTACAAAGTGGTAACTTTTCTGTGTGTTGCTTTCAAGGAGAAACAAGGTGGTTTGGCTGTGAACTTTCGCTAAACCAACAAGGTTAGGACCACAGAAAGGCACGAAAGAAATAAGGTGCAACAGCAGCGCTAAAAAGACACAAAAAGAGGCAGCGAATCTACGATCTCTGTCTGTGTGGAACTTGGCCTTTAGCGCGATTGCTCCTTTTTAAAAGACTTCAACAAATGGGGCTACTAGGTGCTGCTGCCATCCAAAACTAGCCAAAAAAAAAAAACAATGTCCTTTTCCTGAAAGCAACAGCGTCAAAACCTTGGCGATTTGTTTGTTTAAGCTGTCAGTGTAGTGAAGCAGCAAATAGTACGCATTGGAACGGCACAGATGCTGTCATAACCTCAGCCTTTTTCGCTTAGCCAATCAGGACAAGCATCATTCTTAGTTGGTATAATAACCTAGACTGCCATCTTGTTAGGACCCCAGGAAGATTGGGTCCGAACAAGATACAGATCGATGTATTTGTGGATCGTGCGAACCATTTCAGCCCAAATGTTCGGACCAACCAAACGTCAAATAGTTCTCGGCCGTTGGATGTACATCGGACGGCAGAGAAGACAACATCTTCGAACTGTCCGAACGTCACATCGCTTATGACCGTTGGATGCGCATTGGATGATCCAGGATAGGAATCTCTTCGGCCGGTCCGAATGTTTCTTCAACGCATCTGAGCCGCACGATCCTCTTACCGCTTCAACTTTACATCTCAACCATTCAGCGCTCACCTCCTCCATTTGATTTCCCCATCCAATAGAACTCAACCCTGACACATCTCCTACATGACAAATCTTTACAATCACATAAAGTGCATTTGGAGAATGACACATTGTGGTATAGTTCGCAAGATGGAAAAAATGATGCTATTCCCTCATGACCAGATCACAAGGAAATATATGCAGAAAGAGATTGGCATATCAGATTTTTGCTAGCTCTACAAGAAAACTGTAGAATCAAATCAAAAGAAACGAGTAGCAAAATGGAAGCCAGGATATTTAGATTATATCTCTGGTAGTCTCTACTCAGTGGCGGATCCAGGATTTTACCAAAGGGTATGCCGCACCAAAATTTTCATATGCAATTCGGTAAATAATTGTAAAATTTGCACCGTAATTCGGTATACAGACACTAAATAATATGATAAATCTTAAAATCAAGGATTAAGTTGAAAACTTGCACAACTTACAATATAAATAGTTCAAACACCATTCTTATAGTCTCAAATATACATAAAAGAGACTTACAATATTACTTATCTGACTTTTTTAGCCTACGCTTTCTAAATGACATGAAAGTCTCGATTATATCATCTTCATCCACTTCAAAGAAAACATTCCGCTCAATAAATGTGACTAGACAATCGTCCAAAAGACTATCACCCATCTTATTTCTTAACTTTGTTTTCACTAAAAACATTGCAGAAAATACCCTTTCAACACTTGTTTGTACCACTGGTAGAAGCAAAACCAATTTGAGAAGCATGTAAACCATATCATACACTTTATGCCTCTTTGTTTCAACAAGCTTAACTGAGAGATCAACAAGATTGTCTAGATCTTTGAAGCTATCAGCTTGTCTCATATCATCAATATAATTACCAAGTTACAATTCAAGTTTTAGCAAATAATTGCTCGAGAACTCTTTAGGTAGAACTCACTAGTCTCGTTACCTTATGTGCATCGAAAGAAGCAAATGAGTTGGAAGGATTGAAGGCCGACATACAAGAGAGCAACTCCATATTAACCTCATCAAACCGATTATCAAGCTCTTGGCTAATTTGATCAATGACACCAATATATACTTCTCTTCTGAAGTGATCATCATTTGTTTGGTTTCGAGCACGAGCATACCTTGCTGATTTTCCATAAGGCACATAATCTCCGTCCATAGCAGGAACTTCAACACCATATTTATTACAAAATGAAGTGACCCTCTCAAGGAACTTATCCCAACCATCAGACCTCAATTGTTGCATTCTGTTCTTTGCCACATTAACAAGTGAGATTGCATTAAGAATATCTTGCTCCCTTCTTTGCAAACACTCGGATAATTCATTTGTGTATCCAATCTTTTTTAATAATATATTCAAGCCACTCCTCATGTTTATGAAACCATACAAAATTGAATTGACGATCTCTATCTCCAATCTTTCTTTTTGGAAAATCATGTGTATAAGGTTGGAATGGACTTTTAATAATATATGCTCTTCGAATTGCATCTTGATCATTAACAGAATAACTTTCAATGGGCTGTCTTTCACCTGGATCATGCGGAAGGCGATTGATGTCATAAACCGGCGACGGTGACGGTGACGGGGGTATAGGATTCACAATTTCATCAATTACTCTCTCTTGCTCTTGAGTTTGCTTTTCTGCCACAGTTTCAACCGGAGATGGGCAGATTTGCAAAAGCAGCACGCTTTCTTGGTGCATGTTTAAAAAGAGATGCAATGTCTCCGCTTCTCTTCATAGCTGAACAATTCCAAAAAAAGGGCAATAAATTAGCTAACCACTGTACTACACTACTAATATACTACTAAACAAACTAATAAAGCACAAACTTTAGACTACTAATATACTACTAAACAAACTAACAAAGCACAAACTTTAGACTACTAATATACTACTAAACAAACTAACAAAGCACAAACTTTATTAAAGTACAAACCATTAAACTATTAAAGTACTAGCACAAATTGCAAAGACTCCTTCTCGGCCCTTCCCGATGTCTTTACCCTCCTGGCTCCTAGTCCTTTCGGCAATTATTGAGTACACAGCACAAACAGCCGAACAGGAGTACTGCAGCTCACCACAACGCGCAGACCGCAGCTCCCTTCGCCTCCCCTCCCCTCCCTTAACTCCCTAGTCCTCTCCGGGCGACATGCCACTTCCCCGGGCACTTGCTGTGGCACTTGCTCCCTTCGGGCTTCGCCTCAGGGCTCAGGCACTTGCTGTGGCTTCCGGCCCCCGCGGCCGGCCCTCGGCTCGGCCCGCCTCCCGGCCCCTGCGCTCTCGGCCCCGGCCGGCCCCTCGCCGCCTCCCGCGGCTCGCCCTCATTGTGGTTGCAGGCTCCCTGGCCCGGCCCCTCGGCCGCCTCCCCGGCGGCCCGGCCCTTGCTGTCAGTGCAGCTCCTCCGGCCGGCCCTCCGGCGGTCCGGCCTCTGCTGGCGCGCTGCCGGTCCGGCCTCTGCGATCTGCAGTCCGCAGTCGCAAAGACCTCGCCCCTCCGGCGGTCCCGCCGAGACTCCCCCTCGCCTCACAAAGACGAATATCGATCTGCTGTTCCGAATATCGATCTACTGTTTACCTTCCTCCGTTCGGCTGATTCGAGGGTTTCGAGGAGTTGGGCTGGGCCCAGGGTATGCCGTGGCCCACCCGGCATACCCTGTAGCTCCGCCCCTGTCTCTACTTAGGGGTTCAGGAGCACAACTGTACAGTAACATGGGATCAGTAGTTCTTGTTGGGTATGAAGAAATCACAAGTGATAGCAAAGCTGTCCCTTGATTCTCCAATGTCTTTGTACCTGCTCTTGAGATTCCTGGCACTCAGGTTTCACACGGCACACAGTAACAGTTAAAACATGCCTACACTAAGCAAAGGCCAGCAGAAGTTGAGATGCCCACCTGGATACTCTCCTGTGACTAACGAGTTCTTGACAAAGTAGCTCAGTGCCTTGACGATGTTTTCTACGATACTTTTGTTTTCTTCATCACTGGCATAACATCTATCAGAGGATTTGACCATCCTAAGCCACTGCTTTGCAATACTCTCAAAGGATTTCAGCTTGGTGGCTGGTGAGGAAAACATAATCCTCCAGTCCAAGGAATTCCTGTACATCTTGAGTTTGTGCAGGTAAATGCTTGCCTGAAAGAGCAGAGGCTCAAGTGAATCTCTACGAGTACATTTGATGCGTGTTACCAACAGCGTACCAGTAATTAAGAACAGTACATTCAGAATCAAAATCTCAGGAGTAAATCTGTGTATCAGATCCAGTGCCAGTACTGGCAGGTTCTGTTACCTGTACTAAATGCAGTACTCCGAAAATTTCAACTATGTCAGTCCCAGCACCAGGGCAGGAGGCATGATACCAGTACAAATATGATTGAATCATACAGCGCATTTATTGCTTTTCACAACAAAGATAAACCCTGTTTGGGGAGGGTCTCTACGCTACATCGGACCCACAACCACCTCGGAGCGGTGACGCTTGTTAGATGGTTTACCCCGAGCCAAGTTCGGTGCCAACTACGGGTGGAGTACGCAGAGTTGACCATAGGAGGGTCTAGGGCCAACCCCCCTTGGAGGGTCTGGGGCCAACTCTGGGCGGAATGCGTGGGATCGGCTTCGAAGGCATCTGGGGCCGACCCCGGGCAAGGTGTGTAAGGTCGACCCGAAGAGGACCCCGGGCCAACTTTGGACGAAGTACGCAAGGTCGACCCTAGGAGAATCCTGGGCCAACCATAGGCAAATTACACAAGGTAGGGCGAACTATGCAAGGTCGACCTAAGGAGGACTCCGGGTTAACCCCGTGTAAAGTATGCAAGGTCGACCCAAAGAGAACTCCGAGTCAACCCTAGGGTCCTGGACCTGGCAGGGATGGAGCAAATGACCGAAATGCCCCCAAGAGTAGGCCAAACTCTAAGGACAAAATTGTAACTATACAAACCTCCTCCTCCTCTTTATAAATAGGATTCCTTGTAATGAGATAGATGAGATCATTTTGTAACCCTAGAACACTTATATGAAATACATTTGGGGAGAGAGGAGGCCTTCCCCAAGGACTTCAGGATTGTATGCTTCCCTCGATGTCCCTTTGCGCCCGCGGCGATCTTCGTATCTGACCGATGGTGCCTACAAATATACTGTAGGATTTATACCAACGACAAACCCAAAACAAATGTATTCATGAAAAGGAATGACCTACTAAACAACAAATGCAAGGAAAATGGACCACAACTGAGAGGACACTTGCCTACCTGAAGAAATGATGTAAACATTTAAGAAGATTTTTGTTCTAAAATTCTTACAGACAAGAATGGGGTATGCGATATCTTGACCTTTTGTTGGGCACCATTCTCTATTTTTCTATGAGAATACTGTGCCAAATTACTAGCTTCTGCTGCTACTGTGTGGTTGCAGATGATCATTCGTCTTTATTCTTTAATGATCAACAATGTGAAGTAGACTCATCTGTTCAACAACAAAGCTAGTAGCAGTAAAATGATTTATCCAAAAGGCAAGCATGCAGCACTAAAAGCAAAAAATGCTGCAGAGTTTGAGTGTCAGAAAAGTGGTTCCAAAAATTGAATATTGAGGCAGTGATCGTTTTGGCTTTTAAAAGTTTCAGCTTTTTTTTCACTATTCACTACACTATCCACTAACTCAGCTACAGTAAAAAAAAGCCAGCTACAGTGAAATTTCAGCCAAAAGCCATCGCTAAAACGATCACCCCCTGAGTGTACTGGTTGGCTTCCTAAGTATAGGATCTCGGTTATCAGATGATAAAGAAGACAGCAGAATTAGTACGCAGCATCTATGAACCATTGTACAAGCATAGACGCCGGTACAATATTAATGCTGCTCATTATCGAGGGGAGGCGGGTCACAACAGTAACAGTTTTTGCTGGTAGACACAGTAGAAAGTCCCTGATTGAAAAGAACACAAATGTGGTCTCAGTACATGAGCAGTCACTCATCCCAACTAACAAACAAGCTATACCATCGGATTGGACTACTGAAAGGCGCAATCATTCAAAGCTTGTAGAGCTTATGCAGCCACCAAGATCTACAGACGGAATCAGACAGGAAAACAAGATCATAATATATGTCTAAAGTAGCCTACTGCTAGTCCAAATAGTTTCTGAAATAGATGTCATGCAAACAATCAACGACGCCACTGATACCTCCTATTCAATATAATCTCATACAAACGAAAAATTCGCATCCTACATGTCCCACTAGAGGGTTATTTGGGATGATTGAAGTTGGATTAACTGCAAGGGAACAAATTTGCAACAACAATAACTGGCCGACCAGAAGGCATATTATTCAGGCAATTAGGCAAGCAAAGATGCAAGAGCACACAATAAACCAATTTTTGGGATGATCTATAAAACACTCAGCTAACCCCTCATCAAGTCTCTTCTCCTATTTTAGTCTAAAAAGGTCTCTTGTCTCATTGCATTCTCCTAAAGAACCTCACTGGACTCATACAAAAATTTGAGAACATCACGCTAATCATAGAACATATCTGGAACCAATTCGTAGAACTGCATGAAGATTGCAAAGCCATATCGATGAATTCATCTTTATTAGGGGTTCTTTACTTCTCCTAGGAGATTATGTGTGCAGAAACGGAGGTGGGAGTGGGAGGAGGCCGCATTACCATGGATGTACAGCCGAGGCGGCACGGAAGAGGGTGGAGGGAGGCGTGATTCGGATGCGACGAGGACGGCGATGGCTATGCCGCCGCCGGAGCTCGCCGTCGCCAAGGGGGAGGTAATGAATGGAATACGAAGAAGTTCCAGGGTCTCGATGCAAATATGCTACTGTCAGTTCCTTGGATGTATAAATCGGTGGCTAATAATTAATACAAACGAAGATGAGGGTCTACATGAAAACATTACTTGTAACTACCTGGCAGTCCTAATCTGGACCGCCTATATTCTATCAGACGGTTTTCATTGATCCACGTGGTCATTCGGAACGGATAATCGCGATCCAAATCTTTTACTTCGTCTTAAAAACAAGTTAATCCCAGGTCTATTACGAAAATATGTCCTCTCTTCCTCGTTATGCCCGAGCTGGACCGCCTATGTTCGATCAGGCGGTTAAAACAGATCCACGTGTGATATCACAGAATAATCGCCATCGCATTTTTTACTATTTGTTCGAATACAAATTACTCCGAGGAGTAGTACGCAAATATCACCTCAATACCTATCCCTCCGATATCTGGACCGCCTATGCTTGGTCAGACGGTTATAAGTGGTCCACGCAGAATAATCGCGATCGTATTTTAAACATATTGTTGAAAACAAACTAATCCGAGGTCAAGTATGCAAATATCTCCTGAACTCCTTGTTCCTTCGATATCTGGGCCGGCTATGCTTGATCAGACGGTTATTAGTGTTCCACGTGTGATCACGCAGAATAATCGCGATCGTATTTTTACATATTGTTAAAACATAAATTAGTCTGAGGTCTGGTATGCAAATGTCTCCTCTGCTACTTGTTCCTCCTCAATCTGCACCGCCTATGTTTGATCCTACGGGATAAAATTATCCACGTGTGAGTAGCATATAACTACCGCGAATTTAATTTCTTTCTTTCTTTTTTTAAAATTTCTTCCCTTGACCTTTCTCTCTCTCTATCTCCTCGTCGTCTCCTACCTCGACGTCGTCGAACGCGACGGCGGAGGCGCCCACCTCGCCGCCGTAGCCATGTCCGTGCGCTTCCGCTACCGGAGCTCCCCCCTCTTCGAGTCCCTCGACCTCGCGGGTTCCGGCGCCATCTCCGTCCGCGACCTCCGCGCCCGCATCCTCGGCCCCGCGCTCCGCCGCCACTTCGACCTCCTCATCTGTGGCGCCGCCTCCAACCTCCGTACGGCCTCTTCGTCCTCACCCAATGGCTCTATCCCTACGCCAAAGCTGCCCGACCTCTTCAATTTGACTCCCGTTTTGTCCCTCGCAGCTCTCGACGACGACGCGCTGCTCATCCCCGCCGGCTCCGACGTCGTAGTCAAGCGCGTGCCCATTGCCTCCTCGGGGGACGGCGGAGGAGAGTCATCAAATCCTCATAAGACGTGCGTAGCTAGCGAGAGAGCTGCTGTTTGTGTTGGAATTGGGTGGGTTTCGGTGCTTACTACTGTGTTGGATTGTGTGATAGGGCTGAGGAGCAGCAGGGTTGCGGCCACGGCGACCGAGGCGAGGGAATTGCGTCATTTCTGTCTCCTTTGGACAAATTTGATGACCCCAGCAACACGCTTTGCCCTGGTTTAGAGGCAGAATTATCAGAATCATGTGCTGATGATGTAAAATTAGAACAAAGCCCCAATAAAAGGTAAAATTCAGAGCTTAAATTTTCCACTGATAGTTGGTTAAATCACCTCTAGGAATAGCTTCAGTTGTTTATGACCTATGACCTATCTGCTATCTAGGTATAGATCATTCCAAACGCTTAGAGCCTTAGACAATGTTGTACTGTGTAGTTTATACTTTATATTATGTTTATATTCCTTATTTGACTTCTAGTTATTTGCTGTATACCTCAGATTTGTATGACTTCTAGTTATTTGCTGTATACCTCAGATTTGTAATTTCTTCTTGTTGTTCAAGCACAGTTAGATGAATCTTACAAGTTTTGAATTGGAAGCAGATTTTTTGACCAATTACTCCCCAGACAGAGTTGCCACGATAGGCAAAATTGCATAACCATCCTATGTCCTTTAGCGTCTGCAATTTGTGACCGAGGGAGTAGTAGTAAAGTTCTATAGTACATCTTAGGAAAAGGATCTAAAGTAACCACATGGCATTCAACATACCACTTTATGTCCTTGCATGCGTTCCTTTCATGTGAAATTTTATTATGTTTACTGATGTAGATGCTCTGAGATGTCTTGTCCAAGATATCTGAACATTGAAGAAAGTGGTCTTAGTGAGGCCATGCCCAAAGGTGAATAAACAACATCGTCTTGTTAGAACTTCCTAAACCATTATTGAAAACTTTTTTGTGTGCTATTGGGTGACAGAAGTTGTCGTGGATAACTCTACTGACGAACTTGATTTGGAAGAAGGAAAAAGTGAAATCAAAACAATTTCCAAGGCCATGGAATGCGAAAAGATGGAACAGTAATATCTTATTTCTTTTTCTACATGAACCGTTCCATGTACTTATCAAGTAATCGCACTGTAATTTATAATTTATGTATTTACGAAATTAACATAATATGATTTGTTGCCTGTCTTAGGAATGTTGCTAAATCCTCACAAGTTATACCTAACATGGGTGTGCCAGCAGAATTGAAATGCTTCCTTTGTAAAACAATATTCGAAGATGCTGTGATGATACCATGTTGCCAGCATAGTTTTTGCAACAAATGTAAGTCATTTAAAGATCCAAACATCTCTCGCTGTTTTTATAAGAGACCATCTTTTTTTCACCTCCCCTTGCATATAACGATGTTCATCGTTATTGTAAGACTCTTGCGGTGTTACTAGCTTGCAGTGAGGTTTGCTCTGCATGGCTATGCTTAGACCCCTGAGTACTCAGCTTCTAATTTGAACTTTGATATTAACTCGATCCATCTTGTTAAGATTTTTGTTTGTAATATCAGACAAGGTTTCAGGCTGATTAAATCTCCAAAGTTGTACAAGCCAGTGCAGTGCATATAAACACTGATTCAAATTACTTTTAGATGTCTGAACATCTTCCTATGGACTTTTGCAGTGACATGTCAGTAGTGTGCTGCATGTATCTGCCACTGCCAATACATGCCAGACACAAGGGAATGGGATGATTGATCTGACTTGTTCTTGCTTGAAATTTGCCACATTGAGTAGCTTAGTTTATTCTAATAAGTTTTCTGTTGAACTCTTGTGAGGAGGCTGTTGTGGTTTTTCACTGCAGCTCCATGCGGTCCATTGCTATAGTGAATTTTGTTTGCCTTGTTAGGTTTCAATTTTGCTGATCCAGAATTTGGCAAATTTCTCAGCTCCTCTAATGATAGAAGTCCACGTCTAGTATATTCAAGATATACAGTTTATTTTTTATGATAACAAATAATATCACAATCTAAATTTCTATTTTTTCCCATTGACATTGAAATCTTTGAATTGTTTTTCGGTACTGCAGGTATAGTTTCTGCTTTGGCTGAGATGAAAAAATGTCCAAAGTGTTCATCCACCAGGTGCACTATTAATGATCTCTTACCAAATTTGTCACTTCGTAAGGCCATTGAACATTTTCTTGAGACACAGCCAGCTGGTGTTGTTGGATTTGATGATCCTGGACCTATGTATGCACCTGGTATGTTGAAACTCACTACCTTGTTTCAGATGTTTTATATCTTCTGAAATATGAACTACTGCTGAATACACATTTCTTGTCCGTAAGATCAGATGTAGAATCAGGTATAGAAGCAAGAGAGGCATCATGTGCCCTGTCAATTCACCAACAAGAACAAAAGTTGCCCTGTTCTCCACCTGTCACGGGAAAAGATTCCAATCAGATCATGCAAAATCCTGCAAAGGAGATTAAAAGAAGCTCCAGTATTAAGATTTGCCAGGATGGAAATAAACCAACTGAAACAGCTTCAGCACTCAATAGAAATGGCCCCCGAGAAGCATCTAGGAATGCTGATTTTCAAGGAAGTGCAAGCTCCTCAAAGGTGTGCCAAAATATTGCAGAAGAGAATGGTGCGATCTTGCACGATACTTCAATTGCTCTTTGACTTGCTTTTTTAGTAATTGTGGCTTAGTTTTCTTTACTTTTCATTCCCAGATGAGTTGCGTACCCTGGAAGCCAAAGCACTCAGGAACTCTTTGGGTATTCGCTTCCTTTAGCTCTGTATTTGTCATTCGCTTAACCACAGTTCCACTTAGTCACTTACAATTTATTTCCATTACATGCAGATGGAAGTGGATTTGCAGCACCAGCAATAAGGGCAAGAAAGGTGCATTATCATTTTTTTCCCCTGATGAGAGTGCTTCCTTTAACTCATTGACTTAGGAAGATACCTGTTGACAGACAGTAGTATGTTTGGAGGAATGAAACCATGTTTTGGGAATGCTGGGGGTTTACTAGTTTGTTCTAGGAGAACCATTAGTGTACATTACCACACTTCTCTGAAGTATAGTGACATCATAAAGTGGTTGTACATAGAGAAGCCTTAGTAGTTTCCAAAGAGACTGTGGAACTTGCCTGTCCTGTTAATATGTTAAGTTAGTAAATCCCCAAGGAAAAATTTTCTACCAGGGTTTACATTTGCACCAGTTTATGTCCTCATCTTAGAGAGAATTTAATACATGATGCATGTAGAAAAGCATACTTTTGGTGACTTGATTGGAGTTAGGTGCAGGTTTGTCTATTTTGCTTAAGAAAATTTCTATACTTTATACTGTAATCCCTACCTCAAGATTCCTTTTGGATAAGCAGGGTGGGCGAACTTGTTACATGTGTGGTTCTCCAAACCACCTGATCAGAGATTGTCCAGTTGCATCAAATGTACATTCAGGTAACCAGTTCAGTTGAGCAGATCATAATTCATACCCTTCTATCTTGCCCCCTGGTTTTAGTTTTCCCTTTATGTGTCCTTCAATGTTCCTTACATGCAGAAGATAGTGCATTCCATGCAGATGCATATGGTCCACCTGATTAGTGCATTCCATGCAGATGCATATGGTCCACCAGATTGGCAGGGATTTATGTTTCACCCTCTTCGGCCTTATGGAAATATCTATGGCACACCTGGGATCATTCCATTTGATCCAGGAGTTGTCCCAGTCTCACCTTTTGGAGTGCCTTCATACATGCCACCTTTTTATGGAGGCATGAAGAATCCATAGTAAGCAACATTTTTCCTTTCTATTGGTATTCCTCTGAGATTCTGCTGGTAATAGCAGCAATTTAACCATTCATACCCAGCTCAAAGTGTGTTTATCTTGACCCCTAAATGACTTTGCAGTTCTTTTATGGGGATGGGAGGTATGCCATCTCCAGTGCTACCTGGAGTACAGCCCTTATCACAGACAGGATTCATGGGTATTCATGATACTGTTAAGAGTCATAAAGCTCCAAGTGGAAGGGGAGTAAGGTAACATGCCTAAACTCCCAAGTGTCAGCATAAATTTGAAACTAATTCATCATGTATCATCTTTTCTTCACTCGAAAATTCAACTTTAACTGGTGATGTGCCTATCATAGAGTTATTGAACACTAAGAAGTTTGTCCGTTGCCTTCTAAACTGTCTTTTTTTTGCCAGTCTAAAGTTGTAGATTATGATAGTAACTGTTGTATATACATGGTTTAATTTTAGTCTAAAACATATTAGTTTTAGGCCTTTTAGTGTTTATGTTTGGACTGCTTTAAACCACGTTTATTGGGCCATTTGATATTGGCACCTTAGTGGTATTATATGGCCATGTTTAATATTAAAGAAATATCATCTTATAAAAATCGTCAGAATTTGATAATGCTCAAGAAGGCTACTTTTCTATCTGTATGAAATGATTCATACAATCTTGCGAATTGTAATTTTTGATGGTTTTCATTTAAATGTCCACAGTGGATGTAGAGCTCATTGAACTTGCTATAGGATTTGTCTTTCGTACCAATACGCCTTTTTTGGTTCAGCTAATGTGAAATTATATGGATTAATATCTAGTGAATATGTGTTTCTTTAGGGACTATGACTGTGATAGTAGTTCAGACGATTATCATGATGAGGATGGTAGAAGAATATCACATAAGCAATATCAAACAGAAAAGAGATCTGAAAGGTTTTATGATGAAGGTAGCACAAGGGTTCAAAAAAGGCTCTGCGAGGACAAATTTTGTGGCCCTACCCGTGACAAGCGATGTTATTCATCAGATGAAGAATTAGTTGATCAGAAACATCGAAAGGAATTTGATACATATGGAAGAGAAAAGAGGAACCGTTACGCCGAGCAATCTGCTTCTGAACTGCTTGACATGTCTGACAACTCTATCCAGGTTACTAAACAAAGGGTTAAGCAGCGTTACAGAAGTGTTTCAGGAAAAAGAGACGAAAGTAGGGCAAAATACAAAAGTGAATACAGTGAAAAGACTCATAGTCAAAGTTGTAAAGAAAAGAGACACACGGAGAGGGCTGATGATGGGCACAAGTCCAGTAAGAACACATACACACACAAACATCGGGACCATGAAACTGATCACTGGACTGACTACAAGCATGACCGCAAGGTAAAAGTATCCAGCCAGAGTTCAAGACATGCCAAGCCAAAAGTCGGTTCTTTAGATGGCCCCCTGAAAAGTGACAGATGGGAGATGGTTGATGGCCCAGATGATTACGATAGAAGGGATCACTACCGTCATAAGAGGAAGGGAATCCATTAACAAATCCAAGTGCAGGTCTGTCTGTGTAACCTGTGTTCCATTTGCAGCAACCAAAAAAAAAAAAATCCATGTGGATCAATAAAACAGTTGGCAGTGTCAACTATGTATCAGAGGTATTGCTTGTCCTGAACTTTATCATGTGCAGTTGTACCCAGTGGTGTTATTCAATCTTGTTAGGAATGATTGTTCGGTGTAGTTCTACAGATTTTCCTTCTTTCTGCCACAAGTATAGGAATGTAAGAGTGGTACGCTGTTGATACATAGACACACAGAACATGGGTATGCTGTTGACACATAGACACAAAGAACATGGAAATTTCAGAGTCATGTATAGAATTTGTTGTTCACTCTGTTGCTGATGCCACCAGACTTGCTGCGCAGATGATACGGGTGGTCCACTGGAGGACCAGGACGCCCACGGCGGCAAGACGCCGTGATGCAGGGACGAAATACCCGGTCGAAGCAGAGGAACGGGAAAACAGAGCAAGCAGAGGACACGGAATAGATGGTACTGGAAGGAGACTTTATTTCTCTCTTACACTCCTAATTACAAAGGTACACTATATATAGCTTCTCAATACTAATGAATCATATATATCCTATTCCTACTAGGATTCGAATAGCTCCTTAAGATCCGCTAAGTGTCCGAATCATATATATCATATATGAAGTTGTGGAAGGGCCGGTAACTCTGCCAGGGGTGCGCCATGGAAGCGTTTCAATATATAAAGCAACATGATAAAAGCGAGGCAACAATTTTGTGTTTAGCCTGATGAGTTAAAGACAGAGCTTGCCGATGATGTAATCTCAACCACACCCATTCTCCCACAGCAAAGTCCACATCCAATTCATATATTGTAGAGCTTGGCGTAAACGTTCTCGGACGTCGGCAAGGAAGGCATCCCTCTCCTGCAAGGATTGCAGCTCCACAGCCTCTACCTCTACTTCTGTCGACCCTGGCTCATACGATAGCATTGCGGGAGGCGGCCAGCTGTAGACCACTTGGAAGGGAGTAGCTTGTATGGCCCGCTGGAAGGAAGTGTTGTAAGTGAATTCTGCCCAGGGTAACCATCGAACTCAATCCTGCCGCAAATACATAGTAATCACCTGATTAACCACTTCGGACTGACCATCAGTTTGTGGATGAAATATCGAATTGAAATTAAATTTCACTCTGCATAATCAAAACGATTCCTTCCAAAAGTTGCTAGTAAAGACCGGATCACGATTACTAATAATAGTTTAGGGAAGACCATGAAGCCGCACTATTTTATTGAAGAAGACTTGTGCTACTGAACCCGCGGTATAAGGAAGAGACAAAACTAGAAAATGCGCATACTTGAACAACCGATCAACAATCGTTAAGATGACAGATTTACCATTGGCCTTTGGCAACCCCTCAATAAAGTCCATAGATATATTCGCCACTGGACACCCTATGAGGAGATGGTCCACAGTCTCCGGCTCTTTTGCCGGAAGGGCTAAGCAAGACTGTCAAAGGCTTTAGCAATGTCAAGTTTGAAGAGGATTTTCTTCTCGCTTTTGCCGTGCAATGTCCTGACTGCATTGTGGACGAATTTGAAGTTATCGTGAATTGAACGTCCCTTGATGAAAGCACTCTGGTTGATGTGCACTTGATGGTTCATGTGTGGCTGCAACCTGAGGGCCAGCAGCTTGGCAACAAGCTTGGAGAAGCTGTGAATTAAGCTAATTGGCCTAAACTTTGAAGGCTGGACAGATGCTTGCTTTTTTGGCAAGAGAACGAGCAAAGATAAGTTTAGACGGTGGAAGCCGCGACGGTCCATAAGGAAGAAAGCTTGGATGGCAACCATGATGTCGTTTTTGATGATTGGCCATGCCAACATGCCTGAGAATCCATTTGGACCTGGAGCCTTCTCGGCCAGGAGAGCCTTGATTGCTTGCAAGACCTCGTCCTCAGAGAAGGGCTGCTCTAAGCTTTGAAGATTTTGATGGCACATATGTACTGCATCGAAGTTAATGGATTTTGAGGGCTGATCATCAGATTGCAGCACAACCACGAAGTACTGTGGAGAATAGCTGCCATTTCATCATGCGACTGAAAGGTGTCCTCGTTGTGAGAGAGGGAGTTAATTCCACTCAAAAAGCCTCTAACTGAATTCTTATCCAATACGAGTAGAGATTGTATCTTACTCTAAGTCTTTTATCCAAACCCTAACTATTCGAACCCATTACTATGTAACCTTGTAGGTTCATGTATACTCGGTTGTAACTTGAAAATACCTTTTTGATCACTGGTCGGTAGTGATCCCTAGTAGGATATATCGACCCCTAAATATACACAAAAATCAACTTGGACAAATTTTATGCAATATGATCTGCTATCAAGTCTTAGTCACTTACAATCAACTCATATGTCCTTACGACCAGATCATATATGGTCAAGACCAATTGTATCCCCATACGACCAGCAGCTTGACCAGTCAATATCTCCATACGATCAGTTTGTATCCGATCGGACTAATTGACCTGTTTGTATATTCTTCTTTTGCATCATGATATCCTATCGAACTCCGTGAGAAATGTGTCACCCATGTATTATTCAATCTTTTCCTGATATAGTGATGGATAACATCATGTGGTCAACTCTTCGACTACTTGTAGCATGGCTATGCATTTTTCTTATCCGACCACATCAAGGGGCCTAAAGATGTCTCTCTTGTTATGTAGGAGAGGCAAATCCTATATCCGATCAGTCACATTTCTCCGTATATGTCATAGTATACCCGAAGCTATATTTATAATTACTTAGTTACAATATAGTGTTTGTCAATCTCTAAGTGTACTATTATACGTGTAAAAAACTATATTAATCTTATGTATAAGAATTATACATTATTATTGTTTGAGATCAATTGATGACAAACATATCAATTCCAACAGCGTCTTTAGGTGGGGTTAATCCACCTTAAATATTATAGTACCAAGAATATTATCAGGTACAAGAATTCCGGTTGTCACGCACCAAGCAATCTCAAATGCACAATGGGCGACAAATGGCATCTCTCCTACCGAGCTGAAAGCATTTGCATATCTTGAATATTATATTTGGGCAACCCGAGTGCCAAGTGCCATTTGTAGAACAAAATTACAATTTACAACTTACAAGTAGCCCCCTAACGAAGAACGTGCCTTTGCATACAGAAGCAACCACAAAAGGTCGAACTGTACATGTGTGCTGGCATTGGCATCTCTATTTGATCTTTCTTCTTGACTGACTAATGGCGTGCAGCTCTTGTCTAATCTTTCAACGACCTTCCTATCAGCAAACGGAAATAGGATCGACTTATGAGACTAACAAGTGATACTTAAAAGTATGGTTTTGTAAATCGGTATGCAAATGTAAGTGTGGTTCTTTAAAACTAATTATTAAAAATGTAGTTTTGTGGTAGTTTTACTAGAAGTAGTGTGGTTTTATAAAATTTACTCTTCTTTTTATAAGATGTATTTTGGCTAGACACGATATTAAAGAGGTTACAAGATCAAGAGAGTGGTGAGGGAAATGATCATATGATATTGTTATGGTAATGTCTTAGGAATAAGAAAGAACAACTTGTGTGGAGGTTACTCATAAATACCAATGAGAGAACACAAATCGTGAATACACGCTTTATATTTTCGGACAAGATTGAAAATTTTATATACCTCGTTGTTACTAGAACTTAATGCACGATTAGTCGAAAACTATTTTGTCAAAGTTACGCACGATCCCTAAATTTTCTATCAAATGTAAACTATGAAAATGTAAACTATGTATACAGCAGTGATCGTTTCGGCTTCTAAATTTCTAACTTTAGTTTTTTTTTAACTATTCACTACACCATCCACTAACTCAACTACAGTAAAAAAACTAACTACAATAAAAACCAAAAACAAAAAACCATCGCTAAAACGATCGCCCCTAACCATCTTCTTCACACGTACGTGAGAGCAACATTATGGATCGAATCAGACCGTACATACACCCTATCCCCAAGCATATATGCCCACGTACATAGGAATATATGCCGCACTCACCAAGCCACGCTTTTCTTGTTTATTTATCTATTTATTAAGCTCTCTCTCCTCCTCCTCCTCCTCGCACTGAATGCACTCCGTAGGGTTACCTCGGCCCAACAGTCCGGGTAATTAAAGGCGCCAAAAGGAGTCCGATTTTCTTCTAGAAAAGCATGGCAGAGAAGGTGATCATCTCTCTCTCTCTCTCTCTCTCTGATTTGCAAACTGCAAGACGGCATGCATGGGTTGTTCTTCTACAGGAATGTGTTTGCTGCATGGATCTTTGGTGTCGATCTCTTTCTAGAGATCGATTCCGGATGCATCCGTCCTAGCTCAGAAAATACAAGGAACAATTAATGGAGAGCTAGCCAAGAATATATATATATTCTACAAGTTTCTATCTAATAAATCTTGAGGAATATATGTATGTCAGGCAAAAATGGACTAAATTTTTTGTGAGACTGATTTTGAGCTGCCAAAACTTGTAGTACGTTCGCTAATGCTGCTGTCAACACAGACCACCACGCTGATCGTGAATGTTGACCTCGATTGCCCGCGGTGTTACAGACAGATCCGCAAGGTCCTCTGCAAGCTCCAAGGTACGTACGTTGAAAAAAAGCCAAGATCTAGACTCGGTGCAAACTGTGACTGCTTAATTCCCTCCATGATTTTTCCTCCAGCTACCGCCGATCAAGAGCGCATCAGGAGCATCTCCTACGACGGCAACAACCATACGATCTCCATCTCCGGGCCTTTCGACCCGCTTCAGCTATGCGGCAAGATCAGATGCATGGGAGGCAAGGTGGTCAGGGACATCCAGATCAAGCAGCCGCCGCCGCCGCCGCCGCCACCGCCGCCGCCGTGTACGTGTAACCGGGACATTGAGGAGCTGAAACAGGATTTGGCGGAGCTCCAGAGACAGCTGCGGGTTTGCGTGGAGCAGAACCGGGACATGGAGCAACTGAAAGTGGATGTGGAGGAGCTCCAGAAACAGCTGCGGATCTGTGTGCACCAGAACCAGGACATTGAGCAACTGAAACTGGATGTGGCGGAGCTCAAGGAACAGGCGCAGAAATGTGCAGCCCGGAGACCATGTCACGGATCGAGGCCATGCCAGCAGGCGGACGATACCACGCCGGTGGACATCCCGTCGTCCGGCTACTCGCACCCGTGGTGCTACTCGGGGCGGTACGAAGGGTGCAGGTGCGGCGGCGGTTATGCCGGCGTGCGGCCCACGCTGGCGGGCTGCCACGGTGGTGCCTGCGGCTGCTACAGGGGCTGCCAGTTCGTCGGCGAGGAGGACGCGTCGACTGGCTGCAGCGTCATGTGATTTTTCTCTCTGGAGTTCAGTACTGTATATCTATGTTAATTTTTATCAGGCCGGTCATATCTTACTTTTTGGGTCTGAACAAAATAATTCAACTTAAAAAGGTCTGGTCTGTGTTTAATTTGGCCTTCGAATTGTAAACCGGTTTTAAATTCAGATCAAAGTTTAAAACTTTGGGACGGTTTTTTCCTTCTGAAATTTTTTACTATTTTTTCCATCGAGAATGTTCTCCCTGCTCAGCGGTACTCTTGCACATGTACTGTGGTGCTACTACAATAATGCAGTCATGGAATCAGGTTCTGCTGCAATCGTAAAGGGGGTGCTTGTGCAGAGTACTCTCACCCGGGCCACTGGCAGTCCTTGGCCTGCCCTCATGCACACTGGTCACTGCTGCAGACAAGTCACAGAACGTAAAAAAACATCAAAACGTTCTTCAGTTCAGACAGTTCCACGGCCAGTCCTTCGTCAAGTACTGTACATGTGCATGACTTGGCTCTGCACAGCCCTATGATATTGATATGTCCTGATTGGGCCTACAATTCACATGATATAGGGCTTACTGCACCATACAAATTCGCATAGATGGAGGAACGCTATGCTGTTCTGTGTGGTGCAGAGCAGAGACAGGCACTTCAATCATGCCACGATTCGTGGACCGATCTTGTTGGCGTTCGATTCAGAGGATCTGATGATGAAAAGACGTGCACATCCATGATATGCTTTTCAAGCATTACCTGCTCTTGGAACTGGTCGGTACAGATGTAACTCCGTCAATAGCGTCAACATTGCTCACCATATATCATGGGGAATCGTCCTGATTAAGTGTGCCTCAATGGTTTAATACAAAAGGTGCAGCCCTCAATACTGATAATAATATCAGAATCCGGCCCTGACATTTGCAAATATTACATTTCATTCGTGATGAAGGCAAAAGCCATGCCTTCATCAGAGCACTATGAACATAAGTACAAAAAATGAGAGTAAATTACACTTTACATAAGAAAGATTGCTATTTGTTTCACCTTGCACTAGGATTATCCAATACTTTTACTTTGCACCTGAGTTGTCTAAATAAACTTTCACTTAGCACTAGCAACCATGTGTTGGCTCCAAACTGGTGCACCTGTTATTCGATTTGAATATAGGCCCGCTCAAGTTAGCGATGGTTTCTGGTTTCTGTTTTTTTTCACTATTCCTTAATTGTGTCTTTTCTGATTTTTTAGGCATTTTTGCCTTTTGTTTTTTCTATATTCTTTTGCATTGTCTGTGATAGACTAATATATTTTTTTCTATTTTTATTTTTGAATTTAATTATGTTAAATAAACCACCTCAGTTATAGCAAAAATAAGTCAGTTACAGTGAAAAAGTCATAAGTCATCGCTATTCTGAATGCCCTCATAATCGTTTCGTAAGCCCTCCAAAAAAATATTTAAAAATTCATGTACATCTATGCAATCCAAGCCAAAATTTCTACGAGCTTCCTACCCTTCTCCACAGCCTCTTTCTAGCTCACAACACACTAATGGTGTCACAGGCATCACAGAACTACAGACATGGTTGTCAAAATCTCGATTTTAGTCATATGATCCTACGATTCTACAAGCTAAGTCACCTAGACCAATCAGATCCAAAGTAGAGTCTTAATTTTCTACCCAAAAAATTGTAGGATCATGATTAAAAAAATTCATACGATCCTATCTGATTTTAGTGATTTATTATAAATAATTACTTGTATATGTCATTCTAATTGTAAAATTCTACTTTTTATCTCTTCATAAATAACAAATTATCTTTCCCTTGCACCATATTTTTTGTAAACAAAAGTTCTAAATGTATAATTTTAAAAACATAGTAGTGTTGAAATACATGATAGATTTTTTTAAAAAATATTTCTTTGATAGAATCAGATAGGATATTAGATTCTCCATGATCCTACGATTCGTAGTCCTATCAAAGAACCTCTAATCTGATTCAGGATTGCGATTTGGACAACCTTGTTTACATATGAAAATTCCCAACCTACTTTTGATGAAAAGAAAACTGCAGTTTCTTAATTCTAGCTCCTTCAAAAAAAAAATCAATTTTCATTTATAAATCGATCTTCCAGTTTAGCTTTAAGAGATATACAAAAGCTAACAGATACTTAAGTGGTACATTCTAGAACCCTCTATTGAGATATTTAAGTGGTACTAAAATAAAAAATAGGGTGCAAAATGAAGCATAAAAAGAGCACCACATCATTAAAAGTTTTCTCTCACGTTCAATATCAGATCTGATAGACACAACTGCATGTAATCTAGACACACACACACACACACACACTCAAGAAACACTTTATTGATTTGCACATAAGTTAGATATGTGTACACTCTAGAATTCTCTATTTAGATATATAAGGGGTACTAGCATGGACACTAAAACTATACCGAACCCACTATACATACATACATATATATGTATGTACACACACACATATATATATATATATGGGTACAAATTGATTACAGAGGAAAATAATTTTTCATGGATTACCATGCTTAGAAAAAAGGGACAACTTATGGGAAAGTAGAATCATGATATGACACAGCACACAGTAATGTAGCAATGGTTCCATCAAAGAGCAATCACTTTTTCCATCCATCGGATAAATAATCAACGATTCAGATCATCCCACCTAGCATATATAAAACCTACAGTGCACCCCCTAACCCTACTCCCTCACTCCAGCCGCCGCTAGCACCACCCACCTCCTAACCATAACTCCTCCCTCACTCTAGTCGCCGCAACCTCTCCCAGCCGCTACCACCACCACCACCCACCATCTCATTCGGTGCACCGCCTTCCCGCAGCTACTACCGCCGCCTCTTCCCACGCTAGGCCACTGGCCAGTCCCTCCCCTCCCCACTTCTCACGATGGCCACTCCCTCCCGACCTCCCCTTGGGATCTCGCTCCACCGCCGCCGGCAGAGGAGAGTAGGACGGGGATAGAGTTGATCAGTGTAGCCGTGTAGGGGAGGTGGCGAAGGGGAGGGGAGGAGAGGGGACAACACATCTGTGCTATGTTGTGGGTGGTCAGATCCGGCGAGGTGGAGGGTGAACGGCGCGACGGTGGCTCGACGACGCCCTAAAGGCGAGGCGATATAAGGATGCGAGGTTAACCTAGCCCGCCTCTTCCGCTTTGGACCACCTTCTTTCCACCCAGCCACCCAACAGCCCACTGAGGGATCAAGGCGCAGCGGTCGGCTGCCGCCTACCGCCTATGCGCCGCCTTGGTGGGCACCCAGGCCACCTTTTGGAATACTGAAGCGATCTACTAAGAAGGATATTATTTGCCTTTGGAACACCTTTGGAACAACTGCAAGGTTCTTGTGGATTTCACAAAAGAGACTGGGAAGAAGATAACTGCCTAGCCATTTCGATGATGAGGTTGATGTTGAATCGCAGAGTAGGAGGTGGAATAGATGAAATTGAACTCTGAGAAGAACTTGTGTTGTTATGCTGCTGTTTGTACTTGACATACGATGGAAAGCACTTAAATTAGACCTTTTGTTCACTGCTACCTTATACGAGGTTATCCATGCCTAGATTCCGAAGGCAGTGACTGGATATTTGTGCGCTTGCTGCTTATTTTTGTTTTGGTTTGTGTTGCTTGCTGGATAAGTAGCAGTTACCGAATGCCGGCTTCATGTATTCACTTCAGAAAATTAAGATATTGAGTAGCAGCAGTTACCTTACTTCTCAGTGTAGTTCAATCAACTGCTGGCCACTGTGGCATGCCGTATGGCATAGAACAAACTGGCCCATAACTGGAAAAAAAATCACTTCAAAAACATACCCCGAGCTAGGGTTTACTGAAAACAGAGTAGACTCGTGTAAAATGTCATATAGACACTCAAGAGTACGGATCCCAGCATATAATTAGAGGCGCAGCGCAAGTACATAATGCTCAATAATCATAAAAAATAAAACATATGGGAAATCTATCACATCCTGAAAGTGAAAGGAAAATTTTCGTTTATGCCATCAGTTGCGGTCCAATTCTCATTTTTGGCACTAAATTTTTGGCCTCTCGCTTCCATTAGGTACATGTTTGGTTTTGCCATTGCTGTTCAATTTCTGTCAAGTCCAATGGTTGACCGTTAAGAAAATTCCGAACAAGTCAGAAAAAAGATAGAAAAAATACAAAGACATAGAAAGTATTGGGATATACGGAAAAATTCATGGATCATTTGTAAACAAAACACTTCAATTGTGTGAAAAATTACACTAGGAAAATTTTATACCAGGTGAAACTTTTCGATCTTTCTCAGCATTTAAGGGAATATTCTTTAAATTTTGGCTTTGCAAATGCAAGAATGCACACCTTTGTTGTTCTCTGCTCTGGTGAGTTATCGTCGATCATTGGATACGGTGAAAACGTAATACATAACATAAGAACCGGTGAAAATTTGCAGAATTTCCAAGCGTAACAGAGTAACAATGGACGGCTTAGATTTGCTCAGGTCCACTAGATCGACGTTGCTGAACGCATCACAGGTCTCGTAGAAGCAACCAGGCCATCAATCCGATCTCCCCGACCTAACATTTGACGTCCGACTCGAAATCCCGTCCGAGACGCCGGCGATCTTCCCTTCCGGTGCCGGCGACCTTCCTCGGCCGCCTCCTCCGGGGAATCCCTCCACCTCTCCTCTCCCGATTCTGACGCCGCCATGGTAATCACTGCGATTACATCTGATCTTGACTGCTTGCATCTTTACCACATTAGATTGTACTAGTATCTAACTGTAGATCATCAGATCCCACTCTGATTTCCACTGTCTTGGTCCAGAATTACATTATTGGCGCCTTCAAGCCGCCCTGCGACATCTTCGTCACCTTCTCCGATGAGAGGACCCGTAAGCAGGTAGGGATCCTGCGCGTTCTTGGTGCTACAGACCATTGTCGGGTAGGCTGTTCGATGGGTTGATTCCGTGGTCTTGTGATTCTTGCAGGTCTCGATCAAGAAGGACAATGGGAAGACGGCGATGGTGCCGGCCTTCCAGAGCCTGGAGACGATAGCCGGAGAGGTAGTGCCGGTGGTGTTCCTTGCCGTGCGTTTTACTCTGGTATGTGAGGTTCAGTGTGACATCAAGTTGTGATGAAATGATGTGCAGGTGTCGATTGCGCCGGTTCCGGGTAAAAGGATCGAGCACACGGGTGTTAAGATCGAGCTGCTGGGTCAGATAGGTACGGGCTGTGCTCCTCCCTCAAATGCTTCCTTTCTCTGATTGATTCTGAACATAGGTTCCTTAGTGCCTATGATGACTGCATCTATGGAATGCTGTATTTCGCTGTTAGCATACTTATTGTTTCACGTTGTTGAATGCACTATTTGTTTGCAGAAAAACCAATTTGAACAATCAGGTTTTGTTGTGCTGGAGATTCATTGCGTTATTCTCCCAGCCAATGTTATTGTGAATTTTCACTACCATGATACAGTATAGGATTTCATTGCTGGAGAAACTGCAAAAAATACTGTTCCTGAGCACTGCTCTTTCTATTGTTTATATTTGTCCATTGATAGACTACCACTAGTCTCCCCATCGATAATTCATGTCCTGCTAGCTCCTAACAATATTGTTTGTGATCATTTCTATTGCAGAGCTATATTTTGACAGAGGCAACTTCTACGACTTCACTTCATTGGGTAGGTTCTCTCTTGGAGTCATTTTGAACATACTGTTGTACGATAGGCCAATAACTTTTCCATTGAGATATTCATGTAGCTTTTGGAATTCTTGTTGGCTGTTCCTTTTTTTCCTTTTGTTTGCCTAGCATGCTTTAAATCTTGCTAAAGTTTTGGGCTTTGCATTATTAACTAATCCTAAAACACCATCTTGGAAGTTCCTCTGAAAACTGCACCTTCTGAAATATTTCGCTGTTGCCATAGCACTGTTTTATATGTATAATCTTTTCACTAAAGCATTAGTGAAGTGCCGAAGGTTTATGCATGTGACACCAACTAAAAATGATGACATACAACCTAGCGCCATTTCATTTAAATTAGCTATTGTTTATATGCAAGTCTATTTCATCACCTGAAGTGCCCTTTTTGTCTATGCAGTGCGTGAATTAGATGTTCCTGGCGAAATCTATGAAAGAAAGACATATCCATTTGAGTTTTCTACAGTTGAAATGCCATATGAGTCATATAATGGAACGAATGTCAGATTGAGGTAAGGAAGGCATTTTGCAATGCTTGCATTATGCTTTGCACAGTTCATAACAAGAATAGCTTGCATGATGTACAGCATCAACAACTAAATTAACACTATCTCTGAAGACTGAACTGCATACTTGTTATGCTTTCAGGTACATCCTGAAAGTGACGATTGGTAGAAATTATGTTGGCAATATTGTGGAATGTCGGGATTTCTGTGTAAGTCTAAACTTCACCTCATTGACCTTCCATGTGTAACATTCAGCATAACTTTGGTAGCTCCAACTTGGAACTATCAGAATCTTAATTTGGTGATTCGTATAATTATAGTTGATCTTAGGCTAATTGAATGTTACATGATGTATATATTTTTCGCTATATTCCACCCTTTTTCGAAATGTTCTTCAATGGTTCCATGGGAATGCATTGCAGGTTTTATCATTGATATTTTTTCGGGATTATTTAGTTATTTTTGTTTTTTTTCAGGTAAGAAACTACTCTCCTGTTCCTACAATCAACAACAGTATCAAGGTTAGTCCTAGTAACTAGATGGCTTAACTTATTCTAAAAGGTTACAGACTTACAGTTTAACCTGTCTCGATAATGTTATTTTTTGGTGCTAAGTGATGCTTGTAAAATTGATCACTTATGGCCTGACCATGGTCTACTTACCGATTCATATACTGATGGTGTTGCATGTTCGAAGTTATGTTCAAAAGATTTTAAAGTACCGTTTAGCCAAGTTTTCAAAAAAGATTCTGGTAACATTAATAGCTTAAGAGAGGGAGGGAGAGCACATCTTAGTAGATTTTTTTTAAGACTCACATCTTAGTAGCTTACTGCTTACCTGATGAAATGGTGATAGCATCAGTTCAACATTATTCTTGGAGTCACAGTGGACACTGGGCATGTGAACAATGATCGTGATCTACTTGAAAACCACGTGCTTCCAGGCAGCAGTTGATGCCAAACAAGAAGGGGGCAACAGGTTTCACTAGTGCGCAAACAGGGCTGTCCATTCTGATGTTCATGTTCCTCGTGTAAATTAGTTTGTTATCTACTGAAATTTTATTTGTGTTTTGATGGTCTTACTCTAACAAGCTGGTTGCTGGAGTTCTTAGTCAATCAACTTTGATCAAATGCAACATCTAATAGTAGTTGTCATATCTCATTTCCCCCTTATATACTCTCAAATGGCAACAAACTAGTCTCTTATCTACATCCTTCTTGCTTGACTTTTGTTGTTCAATGTGCTGGGGTTACATGTACATACACAAACCTTGTATTGTGATCACTGTAACTGATCATTCCTTTTTAGATGGAGGTTGGAATTGAAGATTGCTTGCATATTGAATTTGAGTACAGCAAAAGCAAGTAAGTTCAGTACCATATGCCAATCTGGCAGTATGTTCTGGTATGTCACCCAGTTTGGCAGGTCCAGAGTGCTGATCATCTTTCTTGTGGATCAAACCTTATTCAGGTACCATCTCAAGGATGTGATTGTAGGAAAGATATATTTTCTTCTAGTCAGAATAAAGATAAAAAACATGGAGCTTGAGATTCGCCGTCGGGAATCAACAGGATCAGGTCCTAATACATATGTTGAGACAGAGACACTTGCAAAGTTTGAGCTGATGGATGGTGCCCCAGTTAGAGGTATATTACACATTTTCTGCACATTTTTTCAATGGATTATGCCTATGATAAATTCATAATTACTTGGTAAAAAGACTCTCCTTACTGGGCGCTGAGGTTATTGAAAACCATTTTTGCAGGAGAATCTATTCCAGTAAGGCTATTCTTGACGCCATACGAGTTGACCCCGACTTACCGCAACATAAACAACAAGTTCAGTGTCAAGTACTACCTGAACCTGGTCCTTGTCGATGAGGAAGACCGGAGGTACTTCAAGCAGCAAGAGATCACGATGTACCGCCTTCTAGAAACCCCCAGTCTTCATAGACTCCTATTGCTGGGACCTGGGACCAGCCAGAGGCGTTTCGACTTTCTGGCACAAGAGAGCGCCAGTGTTAGCATCTTGGCATGATGTGCCTTCCTGTAGATAACTCTCCAGAAGAGCAATGCAGTTCCTATGTACCGTATGCTGTTTGTTGCCTTTGTCCCCTCTTTTTTACTCCTTCAATCTGCTTAGCATACAACCATGAAATTCCTGGTATTAATGCCCTTTCACCTTGTTCATTTCTCATTTCTGGTAAGGCATCTTGGGATATCCATGTGTGTTGAGATTTCATTCATGGTTGTAGTTCATTTGAACAAACACTTTTAGGTTGTAATTTGTGTCCTAAATCTAAGCTTTTGCAATCAACACTCCTTGTCCATACTTTTTTATTCCATTTGCTCCTGTGTTCAGCAATATAGTAGTCGTATCAAACTCGAGTGACGCATGACACCTATGGGCTTATAATAACAGTATGGTTCCGTCACAGGCTCTATTTGCATAAAGTTTCTGAATTCCCTTTTTTTTCTCATCTCTGTTTTCACTTTAAGGTTTGCAACTCTTATAGTATGAACGGAACGTGAGTCATTGAACAAGAAAATTGTTAAAATGAGAAAAGAGGCAATTCTTGTGAATCATGGAGAAGCTGCTACATAGACAGGGTTCTTCTGTGTTCATAAAGGAGGACATTGTGGGGCATCATCATGTAACATGTCACTCTAAAGCAAAAGGGCCATCTTGTCAAAATTGAATGGAGATTGTGATCAGATGATTCACACAAATTTATTGCCAAACCGGAATCTCTACGATCTCAGGTCTGCAGTCCTGAACAACAGCATTGGCATGTGTCTGATAAGCAATGCATACTTGTATGGTGTTTGTTTGATGCATGTGAAGAATAGTTGCTTTCGGTTAATCACTCGCACGAGTTCCACAATAGGTTGGATGAGGTTCCTTGAACACACACATGTAAGAATCAATTCGTTTTTGAATGTGGATACATATTCAGGTGTTCGGTGGACTAGGAACAGTGTTGACTGCTGGATATATATATAGGATGGGAAGGTGGTTAGGTTGACTACATACTGAAAAAATTACCAAAAGGTTGGAGGAGCAAAAAACCATATTTAGCACTATTGTACATCCCAAGCTCACACAGCAGCCATAGACAGCCTCTTGCAAAAGGACCATCCACACTTATCCATGGGCCTCACACAGCTCAAGCACGACAAGCTGCTTGAGCTCTTTCGAGTTAGGCGCGATTCCAGTTCGTGTCTATACCAAAGCTCGATCCATTTAATGAGCCAAGCAAGCATTTTTCCTGGCTCAGTCTGTGGCCAAATACTCCCTAACCAAAGCTCGCTTGAGTACGTACGTGTCTGGCTCGAGTCAAGCCTAACCAAATTCGTTGACAGCCTTGTCGCAAAAACAAAACTCGTTGACAGGCCTGCCAACCTATGAAGAACCAATGCATCACCTCATTCTCAAGAAACCTCCATTCTCAATCCTAATAAGAGGTTATGTTCCAAAGTACTTTGTCTTTTATCTTTTGGCTATAACTTTTAGGTAAAATAATACTATAACGACTGTTAATTTTTTTAAAATATTTAATTAAATAAAAATAGAAAAACAAAAGATACTATCGTATCTCTACGGATAATATAAAGAAAAAATTACGTTAAAAAAATCAATGTGTTTTAAATGATTTTTCATCTATGAAAAACAGAAACCATTTACAAAGGGAGGAGCTTCTCCGGGCGTCCCCAATTTCTCTTGATAGGGACTGCCTCAGATCACTCGCACGTGGCACACAAATCTCAGCGCAACACCTCCCTCTCCACTCTTCCTTTTGACGCCACCGTTCGGAGCTTTGGCTCTCTCTCTCCCATCCTTCTCTTCTGCCGCTAATTGGTAGCGCTCGTAATAGTGATGTTTTTTGTTAAAATTTTGCTGTAGTTGATTTATTTTTTCTGTAGCTAATTTAGTTTATTGGGCATAATTAAATTTTAAAAAATATAAAAATAAAAATAGTATGCTAATCTAGAGCGGACAATACAAAGGAATACGGGAAAAAAAACAAAACACAAAATTAAAAAAAAAAAAAAAACACTACGCGACAAAACGCTACAGCTGTGCTACAGTGATTTTACCGCTAGAAGCCATCGCTGGAAGCAATCGCGCAGCCCACCTGAGCTTCAGCAGCCAAGGGAGGAGAAGAAGAAGATAACAAAAGGGAGCACGGGAGAGGAGAAGGAAAGTGAGGGGAAAGATGTTTGATAGCTTGCTCCACTCCAAGTTCTACAACAAATGGTACAAGATTCTTCTCTGTTGGTTCAGTCTGGTTCATGATTGGTAGACTTCAAGTCTACTTCTTGAAGTTGTCTTTTCTGTTCTTGTAGATTGTCAAGCCAGAAATCGAATTCTTGAGTTCTTTGGTTGTTTATTTGATAGCTTTTCAAGCCAGGAAACTTACAAAAGGTTAGATTTTTCGAGGCCAGCAGCCAGCATTTGTTCGCTCACTGGAATTTTGCGTTCGTGATTCTTCAATTTATTGGATTTTGAATTGCTTAACTCCAATTCTGACTCTTATCTGCATATTAAAGGATTCTTTCTTGAACTTGCAAACTCTCTTTTTCCCCCTTCTTTTGCAGGAGGTTATAAGGTGGTTCTTGATTTGTTTTACTATTGCTTACTTGTGTTTGTTTTGGCAATTGTGTAGCCGTGTCACTTGTTCGAATTGCCACATTTTCGATTTGGATTGCATTTGCTTGATACGTTGCTTTGTTTTGTCTAATTGCTGGATTTGATATTGTTTGATTCAGCAAGCACGCGATCAAGTGCACCCGGACTCGGCTGGATCTAGTGCGGGAAGAAGCAAGCGATGGCCAAGTTCCTGAAGAAGGACGTCGCCGACCTCCTCACCAATGGCCTTGAATCGCACGCCTTCGGACGGGTACTGTCTGCATACTCAAGACATCAGCTTGCGTTGTTTAGTACTATTAGAAGGATTTAACTTGGTGCAAACTGGGCAAAGTTGATATCTTTTTAGCATGAGATGTGTCGGTGCGGTGAAAAAGTTGTTGCTTTGTCCAGAGAAATCTCTGGTGAAATGCAGAATCATTTGATAGTTCTTCAAGTGATATCTTCCTGATTGATGTTGTTGTTTTCGCCCCTTAATTGCAGATGGAAGGATTGAGCATCCTGTTATGATACGTTTGAGCAGTACTGCGAGTACATAGTGAAGCCTCGCGCGGCGTGGAGGATGGTGGCCCGTGGAATGGCCGCCGGCGGTTGGGGCTACCTCGGGTGGCGCGGGCGGGAGCGGCCGGCGAAGGGGAGGACGGAGGTGTTGCGCTGCACCACGTGTCAGCGATCGTTGTCCATTCGCAATTACACTACACAGGTCTTAACGGGTGCCGGTGTTTAACGGGTCTACCAACCCGCTACAGATCGGATCTTCTGCGGAGGGACCCGACAAGGCTGCCTCTGTCTGCTATAAACGTGTCGGCAGCGTAGCGCAAACGGAAAAGCCAATCCCGACAGACTAGTTGCTGCTGCCTGTCCTGGATCCTTCCACCCTAGCGGCCTAGCCTATCGGTCAACGCAAGGGATATCGTCGGCGATTGTTCTTGGATTCTTCGGCGCGTCCTCCAAGTTTCCGTAAACCCACCATCATTTCTGCTTTCCCTCGATCCTTGTTGGTTGTTGATTTTGTGGGGAATCGGGATTTTGTTGTGAGTGGAGGCGAGAGGTGGAGTGATCGGAGAACGGTGAGGTTCCGGTCTTGTTTGAGAGATTTTTGAGGGGTTCTGTTGCGTGATGAAATTCGATTTTTAAGGGTTTGGTGGTGTTCTTGAGTAGGGAAAATTGTGCATCTTCTTTCGATTTCGGAGTGTGGGTGTGTTCTTTGTTCCTCTATTGGAGGGTAATCTGGTGATTTTCTGTGGAATGAGCTGAATAATTTGAGGTACTACTCGATTCTGGGTGCAGTCCTGGTCGATTCTACCTTCAAATTGGGTGGATGGTGTTCGTATCCTATTAGTTTGCTTATTTTCTCTCAAAAACATTGCTGTAATTTTGGTAGATGCATCTGTCCAGGAACTTCTCAGAAATGATGACCTGATTTGCTGCCATTGATAGGTATCGACGAGTGCTTGCTTCATTTCGATCCCTCTTGTTATCGAAGAAATCGGCGTCTCGGAACACCTCGTTTGAGCATCAATTTGCTACGTTTGAGCAGTTGGTACTACCCTGTCGGGCTCATTGATTGCACGGCCCTGATTCGAGGAACTCTTTTGTGGGCTTTCCTTGGATTATGGGTTCTCTATGTTCATGTTTGCAAGCTGATTATTCCGACCACCATGAAAATCATGCTTCCTCGGCGTATAGAAACTGCATGTGCCTCAGATGTTTTACCCAGCAGCTCATCAATGCGGTATGTCTCGTCCTGACTGCTTGATTTCTTCCGTATTTGTTATATGTTGTCCTGGTTACTGTGAGCAGACCATAGAGTTGATGTGAGAAAGATTAGTTCATAAGTTCATATTTCAGATTAGCCATCATTTTATCATACAAGCAGACAAGTTTATTAACTAATCTGTTGAAAGGTGTCTCGTACTACATATTTCCAGGACAAAATAATGACCATATAATCATTTATCAATAATAGTTGAGAACTTATATAGGTTATACTGATCTCATCGGCGACAATGTGTTCTTCATTACATTTACTTCGAAAAGATTGATAGTACCGCACTGACAAAGGCAAAATATCTAATGTGTATTGTTGCCTAGTTCTTTTGGTCTTTTGGCTTTTCCGAAGACGAAATAAATGGCTTTCCGAGTCCAAAACTGTGTATGCCATCCGCTGCCATTCAAAAAGCACAGACAAAAGCCATCAATTGCAGCCAAAGCCATCAGTTGCAGCCTAAATGAATACTCAGAGTGAATGGCATGCTGATAGGAACAATGAGGCGACTACTACAACAAAAATAAATGTTCCACTAAATTAAAATGAGTCAATCACTCATGGAAAAATTTATTTTAACATAAATTCAGCTGATACAGGCAGGAAGTCATTAAATTTTTATCTTCCTTCTTTTCTACAGTACACTGCTTTATTCCGAGTCGGAGCGGTGCATGCTGTTTCTCAGGCTATAGAAGCCACTCCTGTTGATTCAACTGAAAGTTCATTTGATACATATCGTTCACCCCCAAGACCGCTGCCCTATGACGATCCTAGATTTTCCCCCCTCAGCGTGACTGGTTTGTGTCAAGGCGTGAGCCCTCAAGCCATTCTCCAGAGGAATCAGAACCACTTAGAGCAAATGATGATGAGGAAATGGAAACACCGAGTTCAATAGATAAGTCAAGTAAAACAAACTATGACACAAAAATGAAAAGATGCAGCTCAGTTTATGGAGAGAAGCTGTCACCAAAGGAACCTGGAAATTATTTCACCTACTTCTCCCCATTTGCTGAAGATGAAGATGTCTGCCCAACATGTCTTGAAGGTATTACTCACTAATCTTCAGTGTGTTACAAAGATGTCTGCAGTAAATTTTACAAAAGTAATCTTCAGAATGTGGGCCAGAGTGGCAGTAGCACAGAATTGAAAACATAAATATGAGTCTTTTGCGCTGCATGACAAAAAATGACATCAAGATTGATTGATTCACTACTTACATGATTTCATCTTTAACTTATGTTGCACTAATTTCTTGGGTGCACTAGTTTGACCAATCTTACATTGCACACATGCTCCATTGGTACTTAGTTTTGCAAAACATGGTGGATGATCCACAGGTTTTCCTAACCATTCATGAATTTATGGTCATGAAGTTCATGCTGCTCAATTGAAATATACTCTCAAATATCAAATAACCTGATATCAGCATTATTAATATTTTATTTATCTAACATTTTATACTTGTGTTCCCACTGTTGTTATATCGTTATATATCCAAATTGCAGATTATACTTCTGAGAATCCTAGGATAGTAATGCATTGCTCACACCATTTCCACCTTGGCTGTATTTATGAGTGGATGGAAAGAAGTGAGGCATGCCCTGTTTGTGGCAAGGTAATTTTGTTTTTGCTCCTTATCCTTCTTTATCCTTATGATTTGTTAGTACCATTTCAATATGATTTTACACTTTGTTCTACTATGAGCTCAGTAGCCCGAATTACCTAATATGATGTTACACTATATCGGTTTGTTTCACATAGTGGTATTCACTAATTTCCAAAAAGAATTGGGGGTACAGTTCCATGCACCTTCTCAGGTCTGCCCCACATGAGAAGAGGCTTAAACTTTAAGTCTGAGATTCCTCAGTTCCTCGGTCTCCTGTGAAATCTGACAACCCACAGCATGGTGCGTGGGTTACTGCAGCAGCTGCTGTGCCTTACAGTGACACGGTGACTGTTAAGCTTCTTAGGACAAGATGATTGGCAACATGGAAATTCTCTACTTGCATAGACAATATTTTAGCTGGGAAGAGGGATCTGCACATCTACATTGGACCAACACAGAGAAGAAAGGGGATGTTGTTTTTGGCAGAAGATTACCTATCCAATTCAGATGTTCACTATTTAGTTTTTTGACTATGTAATTAGTGAAAACTAAAGAAGTGGGTCTGTTGGTCGAAAGATGGGAAGCATACACTTGTTGAGTTGTGATCGATTTTCATGGATTAGTTAGCTGACCTTTGTTTTCTCAGGTTCTGTGCAGTAGTAACCGCCAATAAATATATGTATATAGCTGATAGATATCGCAATATAGTTTACTCTTCTGTTCCACACCATGTTTTCCTTGTATTGACTCTTAATTGGTCTTTTGCTTTCTCATAATCCTCTGCAGAAGATGGAGTTTGACGAGACAACTTAATCCTCAAGCTGGACTCTGTATTTTGGATTATCAACCTCTCACGCGGTGCTCTGAAAATACAGGTGCTCTAGTCCAGCAAATACTCTGTATATACACCCTGTAAATATTGAATTAGTAGCACACTCCTCTTTGCCATACCAGTATTCTTGAAGGGAGTAGGTAAACATTATCCAGATATTTTCTTCCAAACTATCATACAGATTTCTAGCCGTTAGATCAAAGATCCAACGGCCGCAAATTCCCTCTCCTCCTGCAAAAAAATTCTCCCTCCAAAAAAAGTGGCCGTTGGATCTCTAATCTAACTGTCAAAAATCTAGATGATTGTTTGGAAAAAAACATCCAGATGATGGCTAGACACTTCCATTCTTGAAATGTTGGAACCATGCACATAAACATTCTTTTCTATTTTTTCCAAATAGCCAGCAGGGGTTGTTTTCCCCCATGGTCTGTATTGTGCCTCTGCGCTGTTGAGACTCAGGCGCTTTGATCATCTATTGATAGTGTCACTGGAAAGCTGTAAATGGATGACTCTGTGTTGTGTTCATATAACCATATGAAATTCCATGGTTCTGGGGGAACGTCGTATTTCTTCCAAAACTTGCTTGGCCCTTGATCATGTTCCATGGGACTGCATCTCTGACATGCTATCTTCGCAGTTTTGCAATTTCTGACAACGGCAAACAGTGTTATTTCTTTACTGCACACACTAACAAGTAGGTAGTACTAGTTTGGTTGGTTTTAGCCGAGTTTGCTCTTCTTTTGCGAATGGTATTCATCATGCGTCAGTTCAGGAAAAAAAGAGACCCGTTGTGTACTGCACTAGTGTCAAGGTGGCGTGTGGATTACGTGACTGGTTTGCTGCATCACAGGTTCAGAACTTCAGATACACACTGCTCACAATTTTGCTTGCAAGCACACAACCTGAAAGAAACAAACTTCCAATCACGACTATAATCCGTATAGAACAATTCCATGAACCGATTTCAGACGGCAGGGTAAGTCAGCTCTTAACAGAATTACACACTGGAATGTTCGTAGATAACACACAAAACTAGTTACATAGCAACAGCAACACACACACGATCACGCGCGCGCACGAACAACTCCTTGAACATGCAAGCCGTACGTACGAAGAAGAACAAGCAGGTGAGGTCGGATTAATGGTGAGCGGGAAACCTCCGGTCAAATGTGAATCAGGTAGATGGACACGTTGCTACTTGCCACCTCCGCTGCCGCCGAAGAGGTAGCCGAGCGAGGAGCAGCCGCCTGGAGCAGCATGCACCTTGGTCGATGGACGATCCTGTGTTCAACAACTAATATAAGCATTCAGCACAATGTGGATTCATGGTTCAGAGACTTCAGAAAAATATTCAGTGTCTTTTCACTCTTCTAGACTCCAATCCAAAAGAATGCTTCGGGAGATTGGTTTCACAAGGTTAATTTTGCGTGAGTAAATTGGGTCAGAAAAACAGTGACTGAATCATGCAGTAAATTCCATTTCAATAGCAGTGTTGATGCATGAGCAGGAGATGAAAAGGCATGCACTGACCGTGACGAAGTTCCCGCAGTTCTGGCCCTGCGCCCGGAAGTAGTTGTTGGGCTGGGTGCGCTGGATGCCGGCCGGGATCTCCTTGAGCTTCTCCGCGGCGGAGGGCGAAGGCGCCGGCTTCTGCACCGTCTCCGGCGGCTTCTCAGCCGCCGACTTCGGCGCCTCGCCGCTGCCGAACAGGTAGCCAAGCGAGCTCTGCCCTCCCCCGTAGCTCACGCCACGTCCCATCCTTGCTCTCTGCCCTGCAAAAGCCAGCGAAAGAAAATTCAGAACCAGCACAGAATCATCTCGTTTCATACCAGTGAGCCCAAAAGGCAAAAGCAATAAACTCAAAAAACCCATATTTAAATTCCGAACAAATCCTTTTAATCCATAGAACTACGCGTCAGAATTTCTCTGATTCGGCAAGACAGACAGGAGCAGAAATGCAGAAGCCAGAATATAGGAGAAGCCGAATCGGAGCTCGAAATGGCCGGGAAAGAAGCAAGAATTCAGAAAGGATGCAACTGAGAAGAGGTGATCTCGATTAGATTTGGAAAATTTCCTACCTTGCTACTCTATCGACGGATGCAATGCAAATGGAGAGGAGGAGGAGGAGGCGAGCGACTGGGGTTCGTTCGTCTGCCTGCTCCGGCCGGCGCGGCGCGTATTATACGCGCGCACAGATGTTTTCCACACAACACCCTGACTGATATAAAATCTCTTTGTAGTGTTTCGGCGAAGACGATTTGTCAATTGTGTATACCCTTTACGTAAATATGTGGATGCATCGGGTCGTATCCGAAAAACGGTTTTGCTATTAATTGAAGCGACCGTTGCGACGTCTCCGTCGGATTGCCCTTCCGTCCGTCTCCGGGCCACATCGGACGGCGCGGGTTCGATGACCCTCGCGTCGGTGGGGTGGAGCGCGTTCACCAGGGGAGTGGCGGCAAATTAACTAATTTTGGTTAGGCGACGAGTCGCGATTAGGGCGAGAGTCATTGGGAAATGACCGGTTTTGGTACACGACACACATCAACTTGGATGAACCCACCTGCCTGGTGTCATGTCATGCACCAAATCCATCTGCAAAAATAGTGCTACTTGCAGGATGAAAACAAATCGAATATGATCGAATAGTTTTAAATATAAATACAAATATATGTATTTTAAATAGATTATTTATTACCGTTTTTCACCTCTAGCTATTTATACCTGGGTCACTTTGTTGTCAGTAGGATCTGATAAATACCTATTTTCGTGCTGAAATAGAAACAGAAAAAAAAATTCCAACTCGGTGGTCGATGGACACTACTACATCGATATGCGAGATAATGAAGTGGCCGAATCTCCATCCTGTAGTGGAGTACAGAATAAAATGATACGGCAGGTACGACATATTCCCGGCTGCAAAACCTGTGGTTGAAGAAAGCATCGTGACGAAAAGCCAGGCAATTTTCAAAAAAAAAGAAAAAAAGTTGTCGAAAGGGATGGGGCATCTGCTAACATCTGTTGCAAGGCAACGAAGAACGATGCAATTTGCAATAACAAGGTTCACAAAGTTGGGGAGGTTAGGTATACATTTAGGTTAGATGCAGAAATCCATTCTTTGCTGATTCGTACTAACTAATGTACATATCATTGATGCACTATAGCTGAAACATATATCTTAAGAAGATCAGGACTTAGTTTGCAGGCTTTCATCTCCTTAGTTCTGACTCTCCAGACATTCGAGAAATTTTGGATTCAACGGTTTAAAGAGGGCCTTTAATTATTCTTTCAAGTGAAAATGCAGTAGCCTACAGCCCAGGTTAAAAAGATAATTGAGCTTGAGCTATGTGACGATTTACTGCAATTCGGGCCATGGACCTTAGATATTAAGAACCATCTGCTTAATTTTGAGCACAACAAGTACGGGGAAAAAACATCTAGGCAATACGTATTCCAAATATTAGCACCCGCACAGTATGATACATTCGTTTTAGGGCATGCAGTGCTTACCCCATTCGGTGCAAACATTGTTGGATGATAATGGCAAAAAAAAAAGAAGAAGACATGGTTAAATACAGGCAGTCCCCAGCAATTGCTTACAAGATACTTTACTCACAAACCATCAAATTTAAGGTTTAGGAATCAGGATCACCTAAAAAAAGGAGGCAAGGTGCAGGAAAGATGAAAATAAGAATTACTTACAATTTATAATGTGATTAAATGCAAGCATGCCTATGAAGCATACATTTTGAATAACAGCTACAATTATTTGAACTCAGTGGGAACAATGCAAGATTCAAAATTGCTGGTAGGAATCAAACTATAGCAATTCGGAAATTAGCTCTTGAAATTCAAAGACGACCCAGTCGGCTTTTGCTGCAACTGCTTCTCTCATCTGGACACCAGCGTAACAGATGAACAAATCTGCTCCACCAGGTTGCCGAGCCTACAGAGACACAGGTAAATAAATGTAGCTATACACATCTTTGTGCATTTTCATATAAAGAACGCTCTTTTAAGGTATTCAAAGCTAAATCACTATGTACTCATTTATCAGTGAAGTCAATATCATTATGCCGCCTATATAGGCAATCATTCCTAAATTTTTCCTTCACTGAAATACTGACAAAAATTAACTGTCATGTGTCAATAGATTGAAACCTCTGTGTTTTAACAGGCCCTTGAGCAGCACTATTCATTATCATGGACCTCTTTGATTCATTGTTACAGCATGGTAAATCAATAGCTATTGCTGTTGAAATGCTTAATGAACCAGCAACTTTGTCCTACTCCTGAATGGTGCGTCAATGTACCAAGAGCTTACAGATCTGAACTTTAGCTCCTTTTGGTTTTGCTAGCACATTTTTTTGGTAGAGGTTCAGTCTCCTGTTATTTCTATACACAAACATGAAAGGATTTGCACATCTCGTCAATGAAGCAAATCAGGCTATAATAATTGGCTACTTTCACGTCTTTGACCATAGCATTAGAAAAAATGAACTCAGTGTCAGTAGCTACCCTTTACACCAAGAAACATATTTATTTGTTCTCGATTGTCCGGGGAGAAGTTTCAAGGCATTATCCAGATATATACCTCAAGATCAGTTGCACCATCTCCAATCATAACGAGCGTCTTGTAACCACGGTCCTGAACACACAGAAAGAAGGTAAGTAATGTGGCAAGAAGTGAGAAGTGCAATACCAAATGTTACACAGTTACACCAGACCTGTCTTATTTGTTGGACTGCTAGTGCTTTACCCCCACTTCGTGAAGTGGGCTCTGTGGGATCAAATCCAGCATACTCTCCAGAAGTTCCAAATAGCAGTTGGTTTGCAATGATGTTTTCAGGAGGAATACCAAGGTCAAATGCCACAGGCTGGAAACAAGGCAAATGGAAAACTGAGGACTGCTTTGTGATTTACCAAATAGCAAATTAGAACCATTCAATGATTCAAAAATCAGTAGCACATAATATTCAACAAAGTCTAACAGAAGAAACATATCCTTGTTTATGATTGCAAAAAAGTAAAATAGGTTGAAGCTGTTGAACTCATGTCTAAATTCAAACCGTAGACACCTTTAAAGTAAAGCTTGGTGCGGAGTCAGAGTACAACACGTATCAAATTTTAAGAATTCTTAAAAGAGGCAAAAATTAACCATGTTCTCATATTCTAGAACTACCAGAAGTGCAACCTTAGAGTGGAATGATGTACCTTGATCATTTGCCGGAAACCTCCTGACACAAGGAATACATCAGTATTATTAGCTTTCAGCTTCTTAATTAAATCAGCAATTCCGGGAGAAAACCTGCAGATCAAAAAGCATTGCTTTTGGCAATCCTGTGGGTGAACTAAGAAAATGAACAGTGTTTGCAACACAAGATTTCATCTGTTGCAGTGTTGAAAAATTGGCTAATGAGTTTTATCTTGGCTTTGTTCTGTAGTCAGAGAAATCTTAAGGTATCTCTACATAAGACATGAGGCGAATTAGTCAAAAGGGTTATCTTGTGGTTGATGGTATAGATTCCACTGTATCTACTAAAAAATTTAATGGCATAAGAAGAGAAGCTGAGTAAAATCACTTTGTGTTCCTAAGCACATTCTGTTATGTTCAGTTACATGAAAAATAAACAGGAAGGGACATAAACAGGAAGGGGCATATCCAAGTTTCCCAAAAGGTAAATAACAGAAGTGCAGAACCTGACAAGATCCAAAATATGAAAACGCAAAACTGCCGTAAAATAGTAAGTTTGTAACTAACAACTCGATTAGCAATCAATTGAGACCTGGGTGAGCTTACCTCGGTGGCCTCTTCTCCAAACAGTCCTCAACTTGGGACAGAGATGGCTTGATTAAAGACAGCCTGGCAGCTAGTGCCTCCTCAAATGGAACAGACCCCGTCATTGCCCTTAGAAGTGAGAACGTTAAGCCAAGGTTACCCCTTGCAACGAAATTGTATGCACTAAACCACTAATGCACCCCAGATGAATTACTCAAGAAAACGTAGCAGTTACCTTGCTGTCCACTCGGCAACAGCCTGCCCAGCCCCACAGAAATCTGCAAGTTCATCAATACCCTCGTCCAAGCAGACCGTGCTATCCACATCGAAGCACACCGCATCGGCATTGCGCCATGTCTCAAGAGCCTCTGGACATAAGCAGGCAAAGCACAAATCATTGTGTAAACTAACCTTACAACGTTGATTGTTTTCAGAGGCACATCAATAAACCGATAAAAGGAAAGGACTTGTCAGTAATGCTAACCTTTGGAAGGCTGACGGTTGGCCAAACCAAAAGAGGAGGGCCCCTTGAGACCTCCAGCGCTGCGGCCACCAAAGGGCGAGGCTTACAGAGTTTAGTACGAAGAAACAACGGATTTACGGCTCTTGTCGCTAAGTGTGAAGCCTGCGGTGATCGGACTGAAGATGGCTGAGGAACAGACAGGGAATGCCTCGGACCGGCGCGCACGCTAATCAGACCGGCCATACGACACACGCCTGCCTGCAATTCGAAATGCTACACCAAATTAGGGCTGTAAACCGGCGGCGGGGGGCGGCGAGGAGGGGCGGCGGCGGGGGGAGGGGTAGCGACTCGGGGAGAGGAGGGGCCGCGAGCGGCGGGTGGGCCGGAGGCTGGGAGGAGTCGAGGAGAGGAGGGGCGGAGGCGCACGATTTGGAGGGTAAGAAGGAATAGAAGATTGGATCGAGAACTCACTTTTGCAACCAAAAAGAAAAAAAAAAGGCTTCGCTCTGGCGATGGGCGCCCAACTGAGGCCAAGAGAGGGAGGACGAACGAACGGTTGGTTGGTTGGTTTGGTGACAAGTTTTCCTCGCCTACCGCTACCACCATCCAATGACAGGTGGGTCCACAACTTGGTTGGTGGATGCGTTTTGGTTACGGAGTCCGGCACGAAATCAACTCCACGTTCTCCACGGGAGCCGAATGCTCTCGCTTTGCCATGAAAAAAAAGTAATATTATTTTAGCATATTGAGTTATATTATCAGGATCGGCCACGTCGTGCGTCCACATTCTCGGCTCCGTCACGCATCTAGTAAGACTGTTGTTTTTTCTTGTCATAGGATTTTATGGTGATGGAATTTCTGTTCGAGTATATTGTTTTTTCTATTTTTGTTAGTGATTTTTTAGAGAGGTATAAAATAACACTACTAACTTTCTTTTTTAAGCAGAGATATAAAATTTGATAATCCTAACCTAACAAGGTATAAAATAAAATTTGGAGAGATAGATAAAATAGCACTACTAATTTTCTTTTTTAAGCAGTAGAGATAGAAACTTGTAGAATACTCACCGATACTCGCATGCATTCTCACCGCCACGTGTCCCCGTCCATCCCCACCCACCGTACGCCCCCCAATTTTCCGCTGACCCACTCCTAGGATTTGCTAGGGCTCTTCTCCTCTCCTCCGCTTGATACAACTTCTCCAAATCTCTTTCAGCATCAGTTTCCCGGTGCAGACGAAGGCTATGGATTCGATTCTCTACGAGCTAGCGTGAGGCCACCGCTAGACAGCGCAGCGCAGATGGTGCGTACCAAGGCATGAACTTTTTCTTGATTCTTCTTCTGTTTTTTTGGGACACTTCGGTGTTTGCGATTTCCAGACATACGAAATTGCAAGCAGGATCAGGCAAGTGGTGTGACAGGTAGCAACTACTTGGTAGCTCATTGGTTCTGCGCAAGAAGGAACGGAGCAAGAGATGGACGGGAATGTGATCATGGCGAGCGCCGCGGCGGGGGTGATGGAGTCCGTCCTCGCCAAGCTGACCGCGCTGCTGGGGGAGGACTACAAGATGCAGAAGGGCTTGAAGCGTGAGATCACCTTCCTGAAGGACGAGCTGAGCAGCATGAACGCTCTCCTTGAGAGGCTGGCCGACATCGAGGTGCTTGACCCGCAGACGAAGGAGTGGAGGAACCAGGTGAGGGAGATGACCTACGACATCGAGGACTGCATCGATGAGTACATGCACCAGCTCCGCCACGAGCCGCAGAGACCTTGCGGCATCATGGGGTTCTTCCTTGACTATGCCCAGAAAGTGAAGGAGCTCGTATCTCGCCATGGGATTGCAGAGCAGATTAAAGAGATCAAGGCTCGCGTTGTCGAAGCAAGCCACAGGCGAAAGAGGTACAAGCTCGATGCAGCGGTTGATTCTGGTGGCACCAGTGTCAGTGTGGTGCCCATCGACCGTCGGTTGCCTGCACTCTATGCAGAGTTGGATGGCCTTGTCGGTATTAATGGTCCGAGGGATGAACTCATTAAGTCAGTGAATGATGGGGAACAGAGGATGAAGGTGGTGTCAATTGTGGGGTCTGGAGGATTAGGCAAGACTACTCTTGCTAACCAGGTATACCAAAACATAGGAGAGCGATTTGATTGCCGAGCTTTTGTGTCGTTGTCCCAAAATCCTGACATGGCCATGATCTTTCGAACCATACTCTCTCATGTCAAGAAGGATGAGATTGACAGCACAGGATCAAGTGACAAGGAGCGGCTCATCAATGAATTGAGGGATTTCCTAAAGGACAAGAGGTAACTAAGTATGGTAAATTTATTTACACTCGTTGGAAATACTCTTAACTGTGTTTCATGAATATCTGTATTATTTTGATCGATATTCAAACACGATTTGAATCTACCAGTTATTCAAGCTACTTTTTGTTATGATGTGCGGTACATATCAATTTATACATCATATAGCAAAGACTTTTTTTAAAGTGAGCACATCTTAATTGGAAATAACTAAACAAAAACTAGAATTTAACTTGTCCTAACAGAATTAACTAGAACTCCAATTGGTGAGATAAGAGGCTTCCGAATAGTTTACACATTGTATCATTCATATATCAATATAGGTTACAACTGAATCATAACTCTCTTTCATTTGATAGGTATTTAATCGTAATTGATGACATATGGAGTACCCAAGCATGGAAGACTATTAAGTGTGCTTTGCTTGAAAATACTTGTGGTAGTAGAATATTAGTAACAACAAGAATTACTACTGTTGCCAAGTCATGTTCCTCCCCTCACTATGATCTTGTATATGAATTAAGGATGCTAAGTGAAGATGACTCTAAAATGTTATTCTTTAGAAGAATTTTTGGCTCTGAAGATAAATGCCCTCATCACCTGAAAGAAGTTTCAATTGAAATTGTAAGGAAGTGTGGTGGTTTACCTTTGGCAATCATTACTATGGCTAGTTTGTTGGCTACTAAATCATATGCTAGAGAGGAGTGGATGAAGGTTTGTAATTCAATTGGTTCAGGACTCGAGAAAAATTCCGATGTGGTGGAAATGAACATGATACTATCTCTGAGTTATAATGATCTTCCTCATCATTTAAGGACCTGCTTATTGTATCTGAGTATGTTTCCAGAAGATTATGAGATGAAGAGGGATTATTTGGTAAGAAGGTGGGTAGCGGAAGGATTCATCAAGGTCCATGGTGGAAGAACTTTAGAGGAGGAAGGGGAATGCTATTTTAATGAACTTATAAACAGAAGCATGATCCAACCAGTAGATATCCAGTACGATGGTCGAGTATATGCATGCCGGGTGCATGATATGATTCTTGATCTCATTGTATCCAAGGCGGTTGAAGACAATTTTGTTACTATAGTTACTTACAGAAAGCAAATGTTGCTCTCGCAAGACAGGGTTCGCCGACTCTCATTTGACTACCATGGTCAAGAAGACATGACAGCACATTCCATAGCTACTGCTCATGTTCGATCTCTGAACATATTTAGATACTCTGAACAAATGCCTCCTCTTTCTAACTTTCAGGCCCTGAGAGTGCTTGATCTAGATGGTAATGAGAATTTGGAAAGCTGCTATCTTGAAGATATAGGAAAGTTATTTCAGTTGAGATACCTACGGATTAAAGCAAGTAATATTACACTTCCAGAACAAATTGGAGAGCTGCAGTTTTTGGTAATATTGGATCTTCTTAACTGTATTGGTATAAGTGAACTGCCTGCAAGTATTGTTAAACTTCGGCATTTGAAATGGTTAATTGTTCCTCGTGTCAAATTGCCCGATGGATTTGGGAACATGCAAGCTCTAGAGTTTCTGTCACTTGTACTTGTGGACTACACTACCCCAATAACCTTGTTACAGGAGCTGGGCAGTTTGACCAAATTGAGAACCCTTGGATTTGATTGGCGCATCAGTGGCTCGCACAAGGATAAAATAGCATATGCAGATGCTTTTGTTTCTTCCCTCAGCAAACTTGGTAGGTCCAACCTTCGATATTTAACAGCCATCAGTCCCTTGTCACTTGATTTCTTGTTGGATTCTTGGTCCCCAGCTCCTCATCTCCTTCAGGAATTAGGAATCAAAGGTTGGTATCTCAGTAAGATACCAGTGTGGATGGCCTCACTGGCCAACCTCACCTACCTGGATATCGAGGTTAAAGTGAGACAGGAAACCCTCCAGATCCTGGGGGATTTTCCTGCTTTATTATTTCTGAAGTTATACTCAAATGCAGCAGAACCCAAAGAAAGGTGTCTTGTTGTCCGCAACAATGGATTCCAATGTCTGAAGAAGTTTAAATTTGTCCATTGGATGAATCTGTTGTTCGACAAAGGAGCCATGCCAATGCTCGAAACTCTTGAATTTCAAATCATAGCGCATGAGGTGCAAACCGCGCGTGGATTTGGTCCTCCTGATGTTGGCATCTGTCACCTCTCCGCCCTCAGGAACCTCGTTGTCAATATCCACTGTCAGGGTGCGAGAGCTGAAGAGGTGGAGGCTTTAGAGGCTGCTCTCCGCATTGCAGCCAATATGCTTCCCAACCATCCTACACCAGCTTTACACAGATTTCGTGACACAGAGATGGTAAAGGATGATGCAGTAGAGAAGCAGGGCCACAAGGAGGACAATAAGCAACTTACAAGCTCAGCCTAGCTCCGTATCCACACATCTAATTAAGTTACTGAACAGTGACTATTGATTCATTCCAGCAAAAGATACCAGTTATCTGGGACGATATTCTGTTGATGATACACGCTGGACATCTCATAGTGACTTTTGATTCCTTCCAGGCAAAGCAGAGCAGGTGATTTTACTTAGTCATGTCAGCAGAGGCTGGTGTAACCACATTTAGTTAAGACTAGACAGTTCATATTTTTCGTTATAGGCTAAATTGGAGGTGTTACTTGCAGCTGCACTGGTCTAGTCAATCCTGTTTTTCTTTCTTGGTGAACCTGTGAACGGGTACTTCCAAGGTGCAAATACATCTGTCTTTGTAAACAACTGTCTCTTTGTTGACTTTCGTAATAAATTACGGTTTCCATTTCATTTTTAACACACAGATGTAGTACTGAAATTACTGCAAAAGTTTATAGTTACTTTTGTTCAATGGTGCTAGCAGCACTTACTGATTAAGGACTTGTTACAACTTAGTTTCCGTTGCAATATGCTTTCTTGCAAGCCTGGCTTGTCCAGTTGCTCAAACTTCACATCGGATAGTGACGTATTCAGTCAATCAATCTCCTTGGTCCTTTTGTATTGAGCATTGTGATATGCCATAGACGAATAAATATCACTTCCATCAACCTATTCGATAATCTGTGCTTGAACTCCTCAATGGTACTAACTGCTGCTGTACCCATCTATTTATGTTAGGTGTCAATATCCTAGTAGGTTTACGATTCCTTGATTAGTAGTTTAATAACAAACACTACTCTATGTGAGGAGGACATGGATGTCATTTGTTTAAGCTTTTGAGAAATATAGACCCATTGATCACACTAATTTGCTTACATTACATGCATTGTCATGTTTTGGGACTATAGTACCCTATTTACCCCTTAGTTCTGGTTCAGTTTTATCAATTTTCATTTCCTTTATGCAGCAATGCCCCCTTGTTATTTGTACTGAGTTTGAGAACTTCGCTGGATCAAAACTACGACACTTGAGCGACGTTTGGTAAAGCTGTTTAAGTTAAGAAAAACTAAGAAGATCAAGTAGATCAAAAGTTAAAGACTTAATAGATTCGGACTTATATACTTTGAAAAGTGTGTATGAGTTAAGTGTAAGTGTAAACCCGTATTGTGTAGGGTTAACAAATTTTACTATTTGTACTATTGGATAGTATCTGTTAAGATTAGATATGAATTGGTTGCTCCATCTACTTAGTGGTTGAGGATGGAGACTTATGGCTAATCATTCTGACTAACCTTGAGTTAGGGTTAGGCTTTGAGAGAGGAGTGAGTGTTGTTATGTGCTCAATTGTCCTCCTCGTGGAGTGGTTGTAAAATTTTCATCCACAAGTAACAATATAATCAACTTTGTTCATTTGCTCTTGTTCTTGTTGATTCTTTGCCTTTTCTCTCTTTTTTTTTTTTGATCTTGCTATATATCAAAGACGTGTAAATGATGGAGATAACTTATATAGATCAAATCGCATCTATCTAGCCAATGTAGTTTGCAAGATTTCAAAGTTGTTTGGTTCTTGATTTAGAGCTCTTTTTAAGGATTCTTGATCCGAGTGTTTTGATTTTATTTCGTTAGGTGGTTCTGCTTGCTATGATATGTAGAAATACATCTAGAGCTATTTTAGTTGTTCTTAACCTACGAGCAAATTGTATCTTAAGTTTTTAAGATTTGCTCAATTTTGGTACAACCTTGATGTTTTGAGGAAAGATTGTGATTTTGGCTAACATCCTCCTGATCCTTAAATAGAATAAGTTTTTGAGATCCTCAGTAAAGTATGTAAAAGTTTGATCTTACTTGATTATGGATTTTGAAATTTGCATGAAAAGTGATTTAGACTCAGACTAATTTTTTATTCTGGGAATAGGGAGCAGTCGGAGTACTCTTGGGCCTGATCAGACCACCTGCCGGTCAGATCGTCGGCTTGCCACTGGTCTACCACCGATCGGACCGGTCAGGTGAAGAATTCGTGCATCTTCACTATTTTGGGTTGTTGCTTAATTGTAGACTGTGAAATATGATCTTTTTAGCTCTCTAACTTTGGAGCGAAAGATTTCTGATACTTAAAAAAATTTGAAAAGGCATCATTCACCCCCTTACCATTGCGGTCCTACAAGTAGCCACGCCTACTTCAGTCAGTGCAAAGTCCATCTGGATACGAAAATAATTCTAATCGTAACATTTGACTAGTTCTCATTGCTTTGAGCGAATACTGATCGGGTTCTTCAAGCGATCGAAAAGACCAGTAGTAATTAGATCTGCATAGAAGTGGTCGGATCTGATCATATCATATTCTGATCACAAAATACAACACGACGTAACAAGATCTCCTCTCTCCCTCTGTCTCTGCAATGTACAACCCCAGTCGATCCTAGCTATTTCAGTCATCACGCCATCCTCAGGCTCAGGCACTGGTGCAGCCAGGGAGACTGGTTCATCTCGTCGGCAAGCCTCCTGCTCTCGCTCTGAAACCTCACCGTCGTCACGTCGAACTCCTTGAACTGCGCTAGCTCGGAATCAGTCGACATCGACGACACCGCCGTCCCGGAGTCTGAGTTGGAGGACTTCACTTGCTTGCCCTTCTGGCTTCTGCTACTGCTTCCGGTTGCTAGAGTCAGCTCAAGGTTGCATTCGTCTGCAGAAGCAGGGGCCTTGCTGTTTGTGAAGCTGTAGAATTGCTGGTGATCGGTAGCCCTCTCGTTGCGCAACAGCTCAAGGTTTGGTTTTGTGTCAACGTCGTCGACGATTGCCTGAGCTCGGTTCAATCCGGCCATCTGCATCTCCCTCATCAGCTGTTTCTGAACATGGTACACTCGGTGCAACTCGTGAACCTGGTTCAGGCAAGAAGCAGGGATTGTAAGAGATTTTGGTAGCGCATGCTCTTCAGAATTTTTGTTATGAATGGAAAGCGCATTCGATGTTGTATCGAAAGCAGCAGATTCTACTAGTATTTCCTTGCGTGTGTTGCCTCACCTGTTGTCTGAATGTCTGTTCTTGCTTCAGGATGGCCATCCTCATCTGCTCTCTATCCATCTGAAAAGCTAAGCTGCGAGTCTCCTTTGCTTCTATGTCTGCTCTCTATGCTTATCTGTTTCATGAAAATATGAGAGTGAGTACTGCATGCAGCTGCTGTTGCAAATGGCAAAAGGATCTGCGTTGCAAATATCGAAAAATCTCTCCATATGCTTTGTTTCACATAATTATCTACTCATGCGCATCATCACTTTAACTTTTTCAGCTTATGTGCCTATGTTTTCTGGGGTCATTTTCTGAAGTGAAGCATCTCTGAAGAAAAGCTATAGGACTGCTGTTTTGTATTCAGAAAAGTGATTTAGTTTTCAATTATCAGCTTCTTGAAAAGGCTTATAGGGAATCAAACTTGTATACATGCAGAACAAAAGAATCAAAACTTTTTATAACAACAACAACAAAACCTTTTGTCCCAAATAAGTTAGGGTAGATTAGAAATGAAACTTCCTCAAGATCTAAGAGACGAAAGTTTTGAAAACCTATAATACTAAAATCCTAAGTCGTACAACTTGCTAATTAAGTCAAGAACTTAAGACACCACCTCTAAACTTTCTTATGGTTGCGATACATGGATCACTAATTTCCATGTGCTCATATGCAAAACTAATCCTTTAGATACATTCCAATCTCTTAAGTCTCTTTTAACTGCTTTCTTCCATGTCAGTCTTGGTAGATCTTTATCTCTTCTTACGTTTTGGTGCATCCTAAAATTTCACTTCATATCAGTACCTCAGGAGGTCTCCATCGGAGATGTCAAACCATCTTAAGCGATATTGGACGAGTTTCTCTTCAATTGGTGCTGCCCTCACTCTATCACGTATATCATTATTACGGATACGATCCCGCCTTGTGTGATCATAGATCTACCGCAGCAGCATCTTTGTTACACTCATCTTTTGCATATGTTGTCATTTAGTCGCCAACATTCTGCTCCATATAGCTTGATACATCATTGAAGTCTTGACTTTTTCTAATTCAGAATATTAAGATGTAATAGGCTGATAGCCTGATACATCATCGAAGTCTTGACTTTTTTTTTGTCAGATCTTGCAGAGCTGCAATTTCTGCTTAGCGCTGTTTGATGATGGCCATTTATCATACTGTATATTGGTAAGGCTTGGAGTTATACTTTAGCTTTTGCTAATTAAATGAATCAGCACAAGTCATATATCCTTGCATGCATTGGTCACCTAATCACCTCCTTAGACATTGAAACAGCATGCATGCCATTACGCTTTCAAAAATAACTTTAAAACAGTAAACAGCATGCATGCCATTACGCTTCCAAGAACAACTTTAAAACAGTTCTTTGTACAACAGTTTGGCAAAGATTATTGGAGCTACAAAGGGAACATGAGAAACACCAAGCTATAGTGCATTTTCAGGCTGAAACAAGCCATTAGGCCTTCCCAAAAAACCAAGAACACTTCATTGCAAAAGACAAACTTAGAACTAGGCAAGACAAGAACACTGAAAGAAACACAGAGATCTGCATACTCTGAACTCTGAAGCATGCTGCCACACATGTGCCATGTAAGAAGAAGCAAGATAAAGAAGATCAGAAGACCCTCATGCTCACCTCTATTTAGGATTCCTGCAGCCAAAATCCCTGAGAAGCAAGGAATAAGGAAGGCACCCCTCTTCCTCTCACAAAGAAGCTCTCTTTGTAGTTTCTTTCCTAGCAAGGCCAAACCCAAGAGCTCTGTTTCTGCTGAGAAGCAAACAGGTTGGCATGCATGTATGATGATATCTAGTGAGGCAGCAGGCAGGAGGAGGAGATTCTAGGATTCTCTCATGTCAATGAGTTTCACATACAGCCCATGATGGTGCCTTTTGTAGGCATGCCAATCCAAGTCACTTTGGCCAATGAGTTCATGTATCTTAATGTGTGAAAGATGCTTCCATGTAGTGCCAAGAAAAGGATAGGCCTAAGATAACAAGCCCCAGCTATTATATTCCCACCTGCAACCTTAAAAGCGCATGTCTCCCCTGATATCTCTACACAGTACAGCGTTCTGATTATACTATCTAGGCACTTGGGTGCCCTGCTTGCTACCAGGTGTAGTCCAGTCGGTAAAGAAACCAATCTTCTGTATCAATATTAAGGTTTCATCGTAGGAATATTAATTTTTCTAGCAGCCATCTTCCATGTTTCTTATAAGTTGTCAAATATGCACAGTGTACCTGCTTTAGGCGAGCTTTTCTATGCTTGACATTCATTTACGGATATGCATACGCGAATCTCATCAACGCTATATTGGTTCTTGATATATCGCGCGGTTTTTGGTTGCACCTGTTGGGGTTTCATAGCGCACTAATTTTCTGAATGTTTCTGTGGAATTGAGCAGACAACTCGACATGCAGCGTGTTTAGATCTCTCGTTTTCACATGCGCAGCGGATTAGTATTATCATTACCAGTTGTCCAATCCCTAATATAATGATTATATTACTGTCATTCTAAGTCAAATATATCAGCTTCGCTGTCAGACCCCGAGGAAATGGGCATCAAATCAAAAAAAAAGTAGAGTGTATGAACAACATTGCCATTGAACAACAGGTTAATTCGTGTTTCCGAGGAATTACCCTTCTACTCAACATTGCCATTGGTTCTGTTAGAATACTTCCATCTTCACTCACCAGTGACAATTCCGGACTGGCAATAGCTCTAGGACCAATGCGTTTCTTCAGCTGACTCACATGAAACACTGGATGTATTTGGCTCCCATCCGGTAGCAGTAATTTGCAAGCAGCTTTGCCAACTTTCTCGAGGACCCGATAAGGACGAATGATGTTTCAAAGAATTGCGAAGTCCCAAGGCATTACGCCAAATCTGGCAACATATGTTCACCAACCTGCGGTGGTTTCGTCCCATAAAAAATAATTACATCCAATGTGACATTATTTTCAACCCGCACGATATAGGGTTATTCAGCAATTTTCTCTTTTAACAATTTAACCAATTTTGTGTGTTATTCTTGAAAGTACAAAAAAAAACTAGCTTTGTCATGGCAATTACAATCATGATCATGTTTGCTAATTGGACACATATTGTTTGGTCATACTCATACATTGGTGCAGGCCACCTAGTAGTATATACTGACAATTGAGACTTGATTTGATCAGATTCACAATGTAAAATGTACCATGATTGGTCCATATATACAATTCGAGGTTCGTGAATGTGATTGGATTGTCATGACCCTTGAGTTAATGTAGTAGTTGGTGACATGTATTGATCCCCCTAGCCCTCTCAGATTTGAGAGGAAATGCAAGCTAATCAATTATTTGTTCCACAGGTTTGGTCAACTCGGAATATAAAATAAACCAAACACTGCATGATTAGTTCCAAAGCATGCATGCATGCATGATGTCAGCCATGTCACTGTCTATATGTCATTAATTAATTGGCTTTGCTTGTTCTTTCCCATCATTTCTAGCAGTTTTGTAGACTTGAGATTTAAGATTTGGTTTGGTTGGTTGGATGCATTCATCCTTTGCCTGCTTGATGGCCACAAGTTGCTGCCTAACCAATGTCATTAATTGGAATGTCTGTTTAATTTGTTTGATAATTTTCATTAGTTTGTCATGTTAGTAACTGTGCGTACTTGTGTGCGGTACGTAGTGTGTGTGCGTGTGCATCTACCTTGTAAGCGTAAAAAAGAAAAAAAATGGATCCAAGAGGTCGACTTAGAGCATACGTCCTCTTAGATCTATTATTTTTAGTCAGTACATGAAAAAAACTCCAACTTGGCATCCAAGCAAGAAATTCTTGGTTCTAGAACCATATGACTGGTTTTGTTTGACTATATATATATATATCCCCAACTATTTCTGGTATCTGAAGTACTATGTATATATCCAGGGTTGAATTTTGCTGCAACTTGAACAGTTGAATGTACCTGGTATACTCAATCTAGTCTTCAATTTTGGATCAGTCTTGTCAGAACTTTTGACAATTTGCAGCACGGAAATCATGGCATCATTTAACTAATTAAGGGGTGATCGGAATAGCGATGGTTTTTTATTTTTGCTGAAAAAATACTGTAGCTAGCTGATTTTTTACTGTAGCTGAGTGGCATGTTAGGCATAATTAAATTTTAAAAAATGTAAAAATAAAAACAGCTCGCTAGTCTAGTGCGGACAATGCAAAGGAATATGAGAAAAAAATGGAATGCAAAAAAACCAAAAAAACAAAAAAATTTCACTACGTGACAAAAGTACTACAGTAATTCTATCGCTATTACAGTATTTTAATCGCTAAACAGTAAAAAAACTCCATTCTGATCGCTGCCTAACATTCAACCATGCACATGAAAGAAAGGACATCGGCTATACTCTTTATTTCCCAACCAACATGACCAAATTCTGTTTCAAAGATTTGATGGGTCTAGGTCTAATCTTTTTCATTACAATTAGAAGAACTAGAATATATACGATGCTGATTGGATGTGATCATCGAAAGCGGTGGAGCATATGTGTGCGAAGTAAAACAACATAATTCTCGTCCTCTCTAACGTGTAGATCGCAGCACCTGATCTCGTCCTCTCTACTAACAGCAAACAATTGCATGCATGCATGTGAACGCGCACGCGTGGATCCTCCTAGCTAATACACGCGCTTAATTCTCTAATTAGATATATTATGTGATGATCAGCTCCATGCGTGCACGTAAATATATCTTTGTATGACATATATAGGAGGTTCAAACGTGCACTTAAAGTGTACTGTATATGGGGGCGTTCATTTTAGCGATGATTTTTGGCTGAAATTTCACTGTAACTGACTTTTTTTACTGTAACTGATTTGACTTTTTGTGTATAATTAAATTTTAAAAAAAATGTAAAAATAGAAAAAATATGTTAGCCCATCACGGACAATGCAAAGGAACACAGGAAAAAAAGAAAAATACAAAAAGCCCAAAATCTAAAAAGATTCAGAAAAAGACGAATTACTGAATAGTGAAAAAAAAGCTAAACCTAAAAAAAAGCTGAAATGAGCGTATATTATCCTATCTACCTTGCAGTTAGACTTGATCCGTAGCTGGGAGCTGGATTATCTAGAAATGCCACTAATAATACCTAAAATCTAATCATTAATGATTGTTGTTGCTTTATGCATCGCTAATTGTTTGTGCATATATTTAAGTATATACTTTTGAATGCCCTTTAATTAGTACACATGTGTTCATCTATCTACACTAGATTCTAGTATTCCATCTGTCTCGCAATACCCTATATTCAAATGACGACAATATCTCTATCGCTATTTGGAATGGCGATATAAGTTTATTTTTTTATTATTAAGCGATAATATATAATACAATATTAATAAAAATATATTATTTAAAAAAATCGTGTTACACATGGCATGGACTGTGGAAGGCCCACAGGCAGTACAGCACATTTTGCCGGGGTAGGGAGGCACACAAGTCCACAACCATCCATGGGTGGGGGACAATTGATTGGGTTGCATCTCAACGCTACCATGATGCATCATGGGTCTAATGTACCTAGTCCCAATAAACAAATTGAAAAGGAAGAGGGTTGGATGGATCAACTCTGGATAGATGAAAATGGTAATTAAGAGTAATTATCCATGTTATATTATAAATAAAAAGGCGTTGTACTCCATAAAGGAAGTTTGGCCAAGCAAGGAAAGGATAATTGGATATGTCCACGAGTGTACAGTCAAAAGCCGGGCGTGATTTAGGTTGTGAGGTTGCCCTACGGCTCCAAAGTAGCTGGCACTCATCTAGCAACTTTTTCCCAGTCGTTTGTCTTAACACCACAGCATCCTAGATTCCATTGTTTTTTTTTTGAGACAAACCTTTGCGGTTAACCACTGCTACAGACAGACCTATCACAGACGGTTTTCGAACCGTCTATTTTTATGTGTCAGTGATAATAGGTATGATAGCCATCTGTGATAACTTATATTGCAGACGGTTTTTGCAAAAAACCGTATGTGATAGTCGACTTTCACAGACAGTTAAAACAACGACCGTCTGTGATATACACAATATCACAGACGATTTTTGTTTCTAACCGTCTGTGATACACACAACATCAAACTACGATGACATTCTTAGTTTTATCAGGAATGTTCAGTAAGAGACCAATCAAACTGTCACATACATTCTTCTCTACGTGCATGACATCGATGCAATTGCAAACTTCTAAGTGCTCCCAATAAGACAAGTCCCAAAATATTAACATTTTTTCATATGTTCTTTCTCAATTTACGCCCCTTTCCAAGCACAATGTTTATATCCTTGACCATATCATACACCTCTTCTCTGCTAAAAGGTCTTGGTACTGAGTCATCTTCTTTTTTTCCATCAAATTGTTTCTTCATTTTTGCGGTATAGGTAATACTTTGGAAGAAACCTACGGTGACGCATGTACACAGTTTTACGCGAGTTATTCAACCACACACTCTCGGTATAATCTAAGCAGTACGGACACGCTTTGGCTCCTTTTGTACTCAACCCTGACAGGTTACCAAGGGTAGGGAAATCATTAATGGTGCAAAACAACGTAATGCGTAGAGTAAAGTTCTCTCATTTGTCCGCATCCCATACATGTACCCCTTCATTTCATAGTATTGCAAGATCTTCTACCAATGATGCTAGGAACACATCAATATCATTGCCAGATTGCTTCGGCCCTTGGATAAGTAATGACATCAAAATATACTTCCGCTTCATACACAGCCAAGGAGGAAGGTTGTATATGTATAGAGTCACGGGCCAGATGCTATGTCGGCTGCTCATGTTACCAAAAGAATTCATTACATCTGTACTCAACCCAAACATTATATTTCTCGGTTCCACACCGAAATCTACAAACATCCTATCGATGTTCCTCCACTAGGCAGAATCAGCAACATGTCTTATCATTTCGTTTTTCTTACGCTGCTCCCAGTGCCAACGCATCAATCTTGCATCCTTGCGGTTTGCAAATAAACGCTTCAAACGGGGGATTACAGGTAGATACCATAACACCTTAGCAGGAGGTCCTTACTTCACCTCGATGCCCTTTCCATCATCAGAGTCATTTTTACGCTTGTATAGGGATGCTTTGTATACCGGACAAACATTTAAACTAGCATACTCTTTACGGTACAAGATACAATCATTCGGACATGCATGTATTCTTTCTACTTCCATTCCTAATGGACAAATAATCTTTTTGGCTTGGTAGGTGGTTCTCGGCAACACATTTCCCTTTGGAAGCATGTCCGCTAGGAGACCTAACAATGCCGTGAAACTCTCGTGGGATCAACCATTGCTTGCCTTCAATTTTAGTAGTTTTAGAACTGATGACAACCTCGTGTATTGCGGCTTGCATCCCGAGAACAAAGGTTTCTCCAAGTCCTCCATCAAGCCCTCGAATTTACCAAACTCTCTCTCACTGTAGTTCCCTTCTGCATCACGTAACATCTGATCTAGATTGTTATCATACATCCATCCTCATGATCAAAAGCACAGTCCACAACTGGCATATCGTTATCCCCCTCGACTATGTCATAACTATCAGTTTCTTGTGTACACTTCTCTTCACCGTGACTGGTCCAACATTTGTACCCTTTTCTGAAACCCCTTCGAATCAAGTGAGCTTCGATCTGCGCTGAGTTGCTAAACATCTTGAGATTATCACAATCAACACATGGATAATACATATATTTTATCCCTTTCTTTAACATATCCAGCTCGGCCGCTCTTCTAAAAACAGACACGCCAATAATATACTCTTCACTCACACGATTTTCAATGTACATCCAGCTTCGATCCATCTACGCTAGCTACACAAGTAACAAATGGTTGCCAAAAATGATTATTAGCGCTACTACATAGCATATAAGTTATCATCTCTGGACTTCCATTACAAAAACATGTATATAAGCATAATTAAAAGTAATTAAGTACTAACCTCTGATTAGATCACTAAGAAGACGGCGATATATTTTCACCCCCGAACTCCCTAAAGCCAGCCGCCTTGCTCCACCGATGCAGCGCAATTAATAAAGACATATCTATGTTGACATCGACCAAGTATTAATAGTGCAATTTATCACAGACGGTTATTAACACGAACCATCTGTGATGTCTCGATTATCACAGACGAGTCGTGTTAATAACCATCTGTGACAATATCACAGCCAGGTGGTAGTATGAATCGTCTGTGATAGTTTAAGCACAGACGGTTCCGTATGAACCGTCTGTGATTTACCCATCCAGTATAACATATTTTGTAGTAGTGAATGGGAGCTTCTCCGTAACAAAAACGGATTGATCGACGAAAAATATGACTTTTGTTTCAAAATAGATGTCACTTTATGATACGTGCCATAACATTTGTTATACTTTGGTCGACGATAATATATATAAAAAGGAAATAGATTAGTCAGAGGTGTTTATTAGCGTGTCAGTGTCTAAAAGGACACTGATTTTGAATCGGGGGTGCTTATTAGCGTGGTGTAGTGTACTGAAAATTACGTCGATCTAGGACTAGAACTGAAGGCAATCAAGCAAGGTAGGTGGACCCTAATCCCATCATGTATTACATCTTAATTAGTTAGGACACCCCTGGCTAGCCAACATGCATGATGCCACAATATGTACAATGGTGACTTTACACGTGGATTGCAGGGTATTTGTTGAGCACTAGCTAGGGACACCGGACACATCACATCCAATATGCATGATATGAACACCTCTTACCCTTCAGTGATGGATATGTCTCTCCAACCCAAAGAAACAAATTAAGATACCAATCAGCCGATCAGACGTAGGATATTCTTGTCGATCCATTCGTGCAAAAACGTTACTAAATTGTTTGGTACAAGGACTCGGCTTGTGACTAGCTATCGGCCAGTGGCTGGATGGCTAGACGTAAGACTCAACCAGAATCAAGGTCTATACCAAATTAATAATTGTGGAATATTTTCGATTTTCAAAACCATATATATTAATCATGCATATATGCGAGACAATGTCAATTTCATCCTACTGTGGCTCACGCTTGCAACCACTCAACAGTAGTAGATCTACCAGCAGCTGATCAATGAGCGACTGCAACAATCGATTGATCAAACCGACAGTTTGAGCAGGATTGACGCCTGCATCATTAACACATGCAGCAGGTACTCGTGTCGCCACGCAGTTTGCACACTTGGCACATCGCCATCTTCCAACTCCCCAAGAGCATATATGCAAGTGACAGTGAAAGGAGATATATACTTCCAAAACCCCCAATGATCTGATTGGGCAACTAAGGCAGACAAAGGTTAGGCAATTGGCAAATAGCCAGCTTTGCATCACCATCGCCAAAGAGAATAAAAACTACGTACAAAAGGCAGCATATATAAATATCGCACCAACACACAAACAAATTAAAGAACATTGCACTGCACTGCAGATGTCTGCATCACCGTGCAAAAGGACAAGTTCCATGGCAGTATTTATCCTCTCTGGAGCACACCAGTCCGATTGATTGGTTGATGCTAACTAACCTTTTGCAGATCGATGCAGAAATGCAGGTGCAACGAATGGCTGTGAACTGATACATCATCTCGGTCAGGTTGGTTGGAGGCTTAAGCCCGAAGTGATAACCATCGATCGATCCTTAATTTGTTCATGGCTGACTTCTAGTGCGCATGCAGGACAAAGTGCACCGGGGACTGCAAGACCTTAATGGTATTTGTTCATCACGTACGGCTAGCTGAAGACCTTTACTGGTGTCGTTTTTTTCACAGTCGTCTGCATTGATTTACCATGCATGCATGCATGCGGAAAGGTGAAAGAAGAGGAGATACGTACACGTGTCGTCGCCCGGTTGCACGCCTAACACGACAAAGGAATATGACTTTTGTTGACCACCCGAAAGCAGCCGCAAGCTAGCTGGCAGCTAAAAGCGAACAAGATCGATCACTTCAGTTCTGGATTCCTTCAGCTCGCTAGGGGTCAGTCACAAGCAGCTCAAAGTGAACAGGATCACTTCATTACTTCATGTAAATCGAGGATTCCGTTTGGTCTAGTTTAGTGTATGTTTGCCACTAGCCGATGAATTAAGTCGTCTCGTTTTTGCCACGGGCTATCTCACTGACCAGCGGGGTTGGGCCCGCAGGTCGGTGAAAGAACTCACTGGCAAAAAAAGCAAAAGCTACTGTAGATTAGGAGCAGTACTTCCTTTTCAATAATGGGCATCGGATCACTTTCAGAAAAAGGGCGAGAAGGCTGGCGTGCATCTTGCCAAATCAGAACTATGGCGTTCATGTGCATGTATGGCATCGTGTTCTCCACTGATCAGATCGATGGATCGATTCTCGTTCCTGCAGGTTCCTGATAGATACTGTGCTAGCTAGCTGCACCCGCACTTTGCAGCTTTTCACCATGCATCGATCATTCGAGAAGCGTCGAGACCAATTTGATAAACGCAAAGACCAAGAAGACCAAAGACGAAACTATTAGTAGGTAAGTATACGTGTTGTTGTATAGCTCGTGAAATGTGCTGTGCATGTAGCAAACCGGAGCAAATTCTGTCAGAGAAGAAGAGGGAGGAGAAAGAAGAAGGGCGTTGCTAGCGCCGTACGTTCTCATCGGACGCTAGAATGCACTATTTGTATATAATATGTATAACAATTTTAACCGTCATATGTAACAAAATATTTCACCAAAAATTTTGATGTTGCACTAGTTATTGTTGATTGTTGCATACAAGGAATCAAAATGTTGCAACAAAACAACAACTTCCTCCCATAACAGACGATGACAAGACCTCGGATCCACCTTTCGACGGGACCATTGACCATGACGATAAGGTGCTCGAGGAATCCCCCGCCGTGAGCCACCTTTGCCTCGGTGCTCCACATGCCTCCCCTCCGCCGCACGCTAGCTCCTCCTCCACCTCTGGCTAGAAGTAGGCCATCCAGCACCTACCGTTGCTCCTTGCGGCAACCGGGGAGCGGAGCACCAGGCAAAGCCATGCCACGACGCATGGCCACCGGGACTAGGCCCGGGTTGGAGTTGTGGTGCGGCCCATCATGGCGGCACCAGTGGCAATCATCCCACGAGGAGGTGGGGCGGGTGGGATTGGCTTAGAGACCTAGATGCGGTGGTGGTTGCTTTGGAGGGAATGTGGGGGCTGAGAGAACATGATGTGAGGAGTAGGAAGCTTCGGGAGGAGCAAGAAAGATGACAGATTGTGTGGTGCAATGGCGGTGATGAAAGAAATCTCATGGGCCGGCATCGGATACATCGGATGTCTGAGCCGGATCAATTCCTAAGAAAGAAAACATAGAAAAGGAAGAGCAAACTGAAAAAGGGATTCAAATGGGCCGACCTACGCATTGGTTCTGACAGAGATCAGAGCCCAAGATGAAAGAAAATTCGTGTAAAACATCGAGGCAAGGGAAGAGAAAAGCCCATATATATCAGCCCGATGAGAGCCTATAGACCTAAGGCCCATCTGAACCCGCGAGTGACCGAGCTAGGGTTCCAAGCCTCCCGCTCCCTATATTTTTCCTCTCCACCACCTCGCGCCGCTGCCTTCTCCTCCTCCTCCCCGCCTCCAGCTCGCGCGTCTCCACGCCCGTCTCTCTTGTTCGTCGCGCCACCGAGAAGGAAGGAAGGAAGGAAGGAGGAAGCGAGATGGGTCACTCCAACGTGTGGAACTCCCACCCCAAGAACTACGGCCCCGGCTCCCGTGTCTGGTGATCTCTTACTCTTTACCACTCGCTTCATCTCTTGTTCCTTGCCGTGTGCGATCTTTGAATTAGGAAGCTAGTAGCTGCGCCTGAGGCGGATTTGTAGGGTGATGGATAGGTTATGGGTTCTTGATGCCATTTTGTGTAGATAAGTGAACGGTGCTTGGTTGTGATGGGCGAAGTCGACGGATCTTGAAAAGTATTTGACGTGATTCACGATTTGTTGTGTTAATAAGATTGGCCATACTAATTAGCATGGTTTGATTTTGTGTTATTGTGAATATATGTAGTTATTTAGGGCCCTTGGTTCTTGAGGTCGAGGTGCCTGCTTCCAAATCTTTCGTATCTGCTTTTCCTAATGTTCGGTGATGCCATGTTGCGATGCTAGATATGCTTTTTTGATTAGTCCGTATAGATGTCTAGTCTGATCTTGTTTACTGAATATTAATGCTAGCTTTGCTGTCTGTTCCTTTGTTGCAAACTCTGGTTTTGTAACCCCCCTTGTTGTATAAGTTTACTGCTAAGTTTTATTAGCGTAGTTCGGTATAGATAATCGTCTGAAGTGGTCTCTGTAGTCACTTTGATCTGTTTGAGGTGTGGTAATCTTGCTCATGTCAACCTCGTTCGTTAGGCCTCTGTTTGTTGATTTTGCTGTCATATCTTAAAGTTATCTGTTTTGATGTAAATGAGCATTTGTTTGGTGTCGCAATGGCTTATGGATCATGTGAAACGCTGTAGGGTTAGAAAACAACTTTTTTAAAAGTCAAACGTGAGATAATGAGATGACCATATATCATCTGAGCTGCATTGTTTGGGAGATGTTGTTGGCTAAAAGATTAATCTAACCAGTATTTGTTATGCACTAAAGAGCTATTTATCCTACAGTGGATAACTTCAGTAACTCCAAACTTGTTCATTTTTGACAGCCGGGTCTGTGGGAACCCTCACGGGCTGATCAGGAAGTATGGGCTCATGTGCTGCAGGCAATGCTTCCGCAGCAACGCCAAGGATATTGGCTTCATCAAGGTATACACTCCTAGCACATGTGATTGTTGTTCATGTGCAATAGTCCAAGTTTTGATTGCTTCGTTTCCTCTGGATCACTTGAAGTGCTATATCCAACCATATCTTTTTGTGTATTTTGCAACCATATCTTTTGTGTATTTTGATGTCAATTTTTATCTACTGAAACTTGTCCTGCATAATATACTGTACTGGTAACTCTTGATTCAAGTCAAAATTTATAAATCTGTGATCATTGCACTGATCTGCATGTGAGACTATTTTGATTGCATATATATGTCTGTAGATGTGTTAGCATCAGACTGATAGGCTCTATCCTACTAAATTATAGACTAGAATCTTTCATCCAAGTGAAAATACTCTCAACGATTTGTTTTCTTATCCCTGCAGTACCGCTGAAGACCTTTTGCCTTGCTGCTGTGGCTGAGAGTTTCACCTGCATCAAAGGGATGAACCCTTTAATAGAGGGCTTAATTTATGTGCTTTAGATTCATGTTCAGAGTACTGTTCTAGTAAACTTGTTGGAAGTTTTGGTGGGATCCATCATCCATGTGGTTGAAGTAACTTCGTACTGAAAGATTGAAGTATTTTGTTATATGTGATGTCATGTATTGATTCTGCTTGTGTTGATGCCTTGAAAGTTATTGTATTGCTTGATCTATTAGCTCCAGCAGCTCTTGCTTCATGTCTTCATTTATGCATGATACAACTGATGACTACTACATAGTCACCCCGGACATCAAAATTCGAATGTAAATGGAATTGCTGTTGGATCTATATCATGCGTATCAGTGGATTCACCAAGGATTCAAAAACCTGTTACGAAAAAAACTATAGAGTCGTGCCTCCTCGGCTTGTTGCCTTGCACAATGTTTTGTTGGCTTGTTCCCTACTGCTACAGTGCAGTTTGGCGAATTAAATTGATGACTTTGTTTCATAACATACCCTATCTCCTAACTATTCTGTTCTTGCATTTCACGTTGCATGCTAAACTAGGTATTGCAAGTTGGTACTGCATGTTTAGTAGTCTTATTTACACTAATTTCCTACTATTGTTCTTTTGCCTTGCTATTGCGTGCATAAACAATTATTGATCTCGTTTGCATTGTGGAATTATCTAAAGAATCTATAATCTTTAGTATGCATTATCATTCTAGTTCCATTTGAAACCGGTTCTAATTGGTTAATGAAATGATTGCCTGTGGGTCATCAAATTCCTGAAGATGCTTTCTTGGGGCAGCACCCAACCGAAGAACAGCTAGCCTATATATTCTAAATGGAATTTAATTTATGAACTTTGCCCATTTAGAGGTACATATTCAAAGTTACATCTTGTGAACCTAATTGCAAAATCAGTTTCTGCAGCTTAATTAATACCAACTAGATTGTTGACGCTTGCAGAAGCCGTGTTTGCCATGCTTAATACAAAATTAAGCTGTATTATGCAAAATAAGTGAATTCATCTTATTTGTTTAGCTAGGCTTGGCGTTAAGCATGTTGATTATCTGCCGTTGTTTTCAGCAGTGAAAAGGCTGCCCATGTACTAATTGCAAGTACGTTTGGCTTCAGGTGTGCAATCTCAGTTGCTGAATTTACAGAGTTAGGATTCATGCAACAGAGCATATTAAGTATTGCAAGGTTTCCTTTACTACAAAGAGAGAAACATTGCAAAGTTGCAAACTGAGTTGCTATAATCTTCTATTTTATTTTATTGATGACTCTCCAGCACTTCTCTATGACCACCTCCACTCCTAAATTTCTTATTTTAGGCCAGCTCTTAATCGTTTTCTTATAACTGATATTATGTTTTTGTAACAGTATCATCTGCTATCGATCTTGTAACTTAATTACTGGTCATATGAATCATTTAATGGCATTATTCAATTATCATTATTGTTGTTCTTCTCTTGTCTTAAACCATGAGTCTGACATTATTATTCATTTGTTCTCTTATACTCCTTTAGAGTCAAGAATCTTGGCACTCTTGTACGCATGATAACGCCTTTAGAACCAAGAATCTTGGCACTCTTCTACGCATGATGAGTTGCTAGTTGCTACCATAAACATAGTTAGAGAAGATCTTCCTAAAATAGCATTGTATGCCAACTCAAAGTGAACCACCTCAAAAGTAATTAATTTTGTTCAGAAATTTTTTGAATCTTCAAACGTAACAAGTAATACTATTTGTCCAATAGGTATTATTGAAGGTCCTGGTACGATTCTAAAGAATGGATTCGTCACTATTTTAATTTTAGAATAAGGAATTTGCATCTCATCTAAACCATTGATGAAAAGTAGATCTAAAGAACTACCACTATCAATTGAAATTCTTTCTACTTTGCAATTACTAATAGTAAGAGAAACGACCAATGGTAGTGTGCGAGGTATTGACATGCCTTTTGGGCAATCATCTTGGTTGAAAGTCAGAGGTATTCCTGATCACCTCGGGTAGTTTGATTTCTTGAAAGGGTGTTGACATTGTTGGCCTCCAGCCAAGTTGATTTGAATTTTCTTTTTAACCAGTAGGCAACAGACGCTCCAAAGATGAAATTGACATGATTGTTTGTCTTTTGGAATGGCATCTCTTCATTCCCATCTGTATCTTAGGGTTAGTTGGTCCTTCACTCTCTGGCATGGTTGCCATTGGCCCTACCCGAGTAGAATGCATCCATACGCTTCTACCAAGTGCGAGAGTTACGCAGATCGTGGCCGAGCGCGTTGTGGAGTGGGCACCAACGGTCGTTGCCACTGGTCGAAGTGGAACCTGTTGCCATTTGCCTTTGTTGTACTTTAGTTGCTGCTCAACAATTGCGACTTCGCTTGCAGAGGACTTCAACTTGTTCTTCTTATGCTTCCCCTTGTATCGCTCTGGCCTGGTTGACTTCTTGAAATCTTTGTTCTTGGATTCCTTAGGACCAAGTTGAAGTGAGGTGTGTCCATCATCAACTTGGCGATTCCACTCAACAGCTTCACGGGCATAAGAATAACTATAAGCCATGTAGAACAGTTCTGCCACATTTCTTAGTGGCTGAATGTGGACGTCTTCAGTAAACCACTCATATCGTACTGTCTGTTTGAAATCTTCAATTATAGAATCGTCAGTAATATTAGGAATAGTATTGAAGACTTCTATAAATCTTTTAACAAAATGACATAGATTTTCACTAGGGGTTTGATGTAAATCTTCTTGCCCTTATTTTGAATAACAACTTTTAAAATTGTTTATAATGGCATCACAAGATGTTGCCAATTATAGATAGAATTCTCTAGTTGATTAAAAACCATGTACGTGTAGAACCTTCCAAGATAATTTGTCACCACCTTTTCGTCACTGTCCACAGCTTAGACAGTGGTTGTGTAAATTTGGAGGAATTCAGAGGGGTTTTGCGTCCCATCAAAGCTCTCCAAATTGCTCGTCTTGAACTTTTAGGACCAGGAAACGTCCGCTTTGCATCTTGTATAAGGTCCAAGTCGTGATCGCACGTTAGGACTAATATCATGACCAGCTGAGGAATGTGGTCATCTATTTCCTGATAAATGATGATGGTAAGTGCAAGCCTGTCGAATACAGTTAAATTGTCGAGGCGGATCATTCGCTTTATGGGCATGCTGGTCGGAGTCGTGACGATTACTGGAACCAATTTTAAGATCTTGCATACTACAACAAGCTTTGGACTTCTGCAGCAACCTCTTGGAGGTTGGCAGCCAACGAATGAATGACCAGTAGATCCTGCTCATTTTGGATGAAGGCGTGCAATTCGTCGATCTTTCATTGTATTTTTGCAATTCGTCGAACATGGCTTGACGGCAGCATGCAGGCATTATAAGAAATTTCAACTGATGTCATGTTGTACCTCCGTGATAGGTTACAAGTAAGAACTATTGCACCCAGGCAAATCGAACAAAACAGACATTATACGCAGAAACAGGCACCAACTTTTTTAGACAATGTAGTATCCAGCTGATAGTCCTGCAAGGATCTCCAGGCTACATTATATTTAAAAAAATCCGCCTCATGGGCGTTACAACCCGTGGGATTTTGATTTTAACCGTCGTATTCACCATCAGCAAACGTGTTCTCAGGGTAGAACACAGCAACCACCTGGTTCTCGCCAAACTTCCTCCCGTTCATCCCTGTCTTCGCCTTGGTTGAGCCGTCAACATCTGCATATTCCAAAAACACCTGCAATGCAGAGAAAAAAAGTTTGTAAATCAGAATAGTTTCATCCCTGTACAGTCCATGTTAATGTTAAATCGCATATAATCGGGACTCACCTTCCCAACTCCAGCAACAGGAGCACCGCTGGGGTCAGGTCGTGGGATTACAACTTTCACCAAGTTACCTGTCCATGTGTTAGTGAGTACATGCACAAGATAAAACAATACATGATCAATCAAATCAAAGTGAAAAGAATAATGTCTTCTGTAGGTTAGGCCCGATTGCCAATTTTGCATAAGGTCGGACTACAAAAGACTCTGCAATGGCATTATGTAGGACTACAAAAAAGACACACAGAAAGACAAACACACAAAAGAAAACCAGTTCAGTAACTGAGCAAAGGCAAACGCAATGATAAGACAGGAATGTAAGAGTTGAGTTTCTTGCTGTTTACCGTATTTGCGCCCTTCTTCCCTCATGTCTTCCACAATGTCCTCATATTCCTCATCATCTCTCAGTTCATCTGCAGAAACCACCTGGGTCAGGCATACCACCTTTGTCGGTAGGGATCCTCCAACTTGGTACACGAGTCTCTGCCCAGAAAGCAACAGAGTCAGGAATTGGAAGGCAAATACAAACTGATTGTTGTTTTATAAAATCATCATGTTCTTAAAAGCACAGTTGTACCTGCATTTGCACCTGTTGTTGTGCCTGCAACAAGACATTTTCTTGCTCTGGCCTAGGCTGAGCAGCTCCTTGGTTTGCTCGCCTAACAGTGAGGGTCTTATCTCCCATCTTGATACCATTAAGAGCAGCACAAGCAATATCAGTGACAGTAAGATCCTGGTATACACAGAAGGCATAGCCCTTCGAGTTACCAGTTTCCCTATCCTTCACAAGATCAAATCCTCGAAGAGGTCCAAAGGATTCAAGCAACTCCCGCACTTGAGCCTCTGTGAAGTAATAGGGGAGGCCACCCACAAAAATGCGGTCAGGACCTTCTAAACCTCCAGCTGAGCCAGGTGTCAAGCCAACAGCAGAAAGATTGAGATTGGGGTTTGGCTGGCTTGGACCCAATGCAGCTGCCAGGGAAGGATTATAATCTGTTGGCCTTCTAACCTTCACCGGTGCTCCCTCAAGCATTATGCCATCCAAGGCCATTGCATTGCTTGCTTCCTCCACAGATCTCATCTCCACAAAAGCAAATTTCTTGTCATGGTTTATGTATACATTAAGAACAGCATCACCTGGACCAGCTGTGTTTCCTCCAATAGCAGCCATAACTTGATTGAAGAATATGGCAACTGTCTGCAGAATAGAAGACCAAAATAATCAGTGCAGGCCACAAAAGGAGAAAGAGACGTCAGGAAAATAAGTTACTCATAATTACCTGCTCATTAGCGGTTGGAGGAAGTCCACCAACATAAACACGCCGAGCATGCCGAGTAGCCTAAGAAAAGGGTGGTTAACCATATTGTATATCGCAAAGCAAAGGTAACTCAAGGAATGTCTCATATGATATGACTCATACGGTCATACTCATACCTGTTGTGTCATGGCTTGTGGCTGAATAACAAGTGGATTGAACTGGTGCAAATAAAAGTTCAAATTAGAAAGTAATAACAAAACATCAAATTGAATATATAGAGTGTCATCTCCCAGGCAGTTCATTCTGCCACCACCAGAAAAGTTGCAAATCAGAGCGAATCAGATTGCCTAGTGATGACAGAATGGACCATCCATAGTTTGAGCTCTAGCTACACTGAATCTTAAAAGGAATATAGTAGTCACCTGTCCTGGAGTGAAATTAAACATGTTCGGCAGCATTCCAGGAATAGCAGGGGGGACCGCGGGTAGCTGACCTGCAATTTATCAATGGAGAATTCATAAGAAAAAAGATCAATTTTCTTATAGGAATATAAGTGATTATCATTTAAAAAATTGACACAATCCCACCACTACTGTGAATCAGATTGCAAATACCTGTGGCTGCACCAGGAGAAACTATCGGAATGGCTTGTTGTGGTGGTTGGTCAAATCCACTCACGCGCTTGCTGTTTCAATACAACAGGCATTAGTAAGTAGTTCAACAAATAGAGAATAGCACAACATTACATAAAAAATACAATAAAAACCAGCTAATAAGGTATACAAACAACAAATCATGCGCGACAAGAATTACAACAACTAAACAACGTATTATTATCTAAGGTAAACTGCAAAGCAAAAAACCAACACAAAGTTGTTCAAAATTGTCCATTGCATACTGTCAATTTTCCAAACAAACAAAAAAAGAGAAAACATCACATGAAAATCACATTTCATGGCAGGTATCAAAGAAGATGTTAATGTGTTCCTTAGATAGCTAATTCAAGGAGAACGGGCAAACTTAGTGTCATGGACATCAGAAACCAAACTATATGCAAATAATAAACCTTTGGAGGGCATCCAATCACATACCTCTTTGAACGAGAGCGCGAACGAGATCTGAATCTGCGGTCATGACCCTTTGAACGGGAGCGAGAGCGATGCCTGCGGTGGCCATCTCTATCTCGATCTCTTCTCCTGCATTACCATAGCATATATCAGATTTCCAGTGTAAGCAAAGTAGAAATTTTTATGCAAAAGATGTTTATTATCAAGATAGAAATGATTTTTCAAAAACTAGTTGCTTAGCAGAAGCAATTAACAAACCAGTTAAGAATATATAACCATTACTGTTTTTATGCCCAAATGTACATCATCAAGCAACTAGTAACCACCAGAACTACTAGATAGTCTACACAGCAGCAAAATTACCTACATTTACCAGTTCTCTAATTCATTAAGTGGCTTACGAGATGCCAACTATGTTAAATGGTTATTGTGGAATCATATAGTACAGTTTCAGGGGGGGCAATAGTTTTACCCAGACCAGACTTCAAAACTCATTGGTCGTTCTCACGCGGGCGACGGTGCCGCTGTGTAAGGGTGGAGCAGGGGTTCGGGGGTTTTCTCGATCTGCGTGAGAGGATCGTCTTCTTCTTAAGCACAATGCCGGAGGGTCATCTTACCCCCCGCAGATCGAGTTTTTTAGACTTCAAAACTCAAGAAACATCTACTAAACATACACCCAAAAAAGGGGTATGTTCTTTTAGGCTGCGGCTTTTGGCTTATTAGTCTAATAAATAATGATAACTGAGAGAAACCAAAAGCCGTTGAAAAGCAAAAAAGAACAGGTCCAAAAGCGACACTACGGCAAGCACCTATTGCATCATGCCAATTTTCAGAAGATTACAAAAGCAGCTTATTGAGTTACAAGGAGATGGCAAAGGGCTATACTTTTTACGTAATCATTAGTTAAGTAAAAAAGTTTTCACAATAATTAACTAGCACTCATAACTCACAATGGTGTAATACAGATATATAATCAATACATGTACTTTAGAAAACAGAAAATTAGACCGGTTACCTTTCATCATCACGGCTACGACGATCATGATCATCAGAACGAACACGATGCTCCCTTTTTTCACTTCTTTCATGGTGTTCCCTACGGTGGCGATCCCTCTCCCTGTCCCGGTCACCCCGGTCCCTCTCCCTGTCCCGGTCCCTTTCTCTATCTCTACCACGGTCCCTGTCACGCTCCCTGTCCTTGTCCTTCTGTCGTTCTCTGTCCCTCTCTCTAGATTTCGAGGACCCACCATCATGTGGCTGTGTCTCGTGCTGGAAAAAGGAAATAACTCATTAGTCAGATTTCTTAAAAATGCAGGAATTTTTATTAGTAATTATGAATGACAGACACATAAATGTAGGAACACATGAATAATACTTGCTACTTAGAACCATCAACCCACTACCAGCAGTGATTTTCAAACTAGCGTCAAATAAATGCACCCACAACAAGCACTGAAGCAAAATCAAAATTATAACCTCATAGCTTATCACACAAACAAACAGTGGCCAACATGCATTCCTCCTTCCAAAGAACCCTTGATTGATCTAATCAGCATAAGGTGGAACTCAAAACTTGCACATAAATCACACCGTATAAGAAACTCATTACTTACCTTCCGACTCCGACTCAATTCAATGCATCTAGAGAGCTAATATAAGCCGAACCTTGTCTACAAAATTGAACAATTTTCCCAGTAATTCCTCAACTCCAGAAGAAATAAAATCACCAAACAACAATCAGGAGCAGACGCGGCCTCACAAACACGCCACACCAACCAAAACTAAACCGACACTAGCCAAATGCCCCGCATCCAGATCAAACCCGGACACCTCGTAGCAGATCCGCCCATACCGCGCACGCTCGAAACCCCCGCCTACTCGCCAAAAAAAATTCCCAACTAGAAGGCTACGCGGATCGGAGAGACGCACCTGGGAGCGGCCGTCGGGGTGGTCGGAGAACCCGGAGGGCTTGGGCGGCGGGGACCCCCCGACGCCGGCGGCGTTCCCCTCGTAGCGCTCTTCATAATCCGTCATGCCACGCTGCTGATTCGGCGGCGTCGAGCCCGTGCGGGTGGTGGCGGGGGCTCGATTGGGGATCTGTAGGGTTCGGTCGGATCGCGGGCAGGAGGCGAGGATGGAGAACACGCGAGGGGGTTTATGTAGGGCGGGACCCAGATGCAGGTAGATAGCGCGCTTGTGTTGGTTTGGAACTGGGCCGTGGAGTTTCGGATTTTGATCTACCAAGCGGTCGCCATGAATTCGGACTGGGCTTCAGGATTCTGGACTGGATCTGTTTTCGGCTTAGGCTTATAGTTTTTTTGGTTATATCTTATAAATTTTGGATTGTTTGTGTGAGAGAGTATAGAGTAATAAAAACTTACGTACGATATTCTTTCACTCCCAGTAAAAGTATTTTCTCGTTTGTAATGATCTGTTGCACCTTGTTAACGCACGCTCCAACAAATGAACCTAATATGGTTGCCATGAATCAGCCTCTGAAGGAGATCAACAAAGGGATAATGATCAACTTGTTTGCTGTCAATGCACAATGAGCATTAGCTTGGTTTCAAAAAATTTACACGTTTCAGTAGAAAACACCACCTTTGTAATGTCTATGAAACAGATAACAAACCAACTTGACATCCCAGCCGGAAAGCACTAGGACAAACCAAAATGCATCATTTTACATGCAGCGACAAACTCAGAAAGAAAGCGGCAAGTAACTTTATAACAGAGATGCACATCAATGATCACTAGTCATTTATTATCTATGGTTTGATTAAGTTAATATACTGAGGCTGTGACTAGATTAGATTAGTCCTATCTAACATTTTTGTGGGTAACTGGGTATGCTGCTTTCTTTTAGGGAAAATTTAGCACTTTCTCCATTTCTTTTTTTGCTAATTAATATTTCTTTGTAGTCCTGCACAGTGACATAACTTATGTGGTTTCTTTTGGACATATTGGAACCGTATCCTATGTTCATATATGCGGAACATTTGTGATCAGCAACAGAATGATCTATAATTCTAGATGTAGCAACAGCCCTCCTTTCTCCATCCATCTACAGAACTCGTATTTTTCACAAATTAATCTTCTAAAAAAAATCGTGAGTCCACGAGTCTGCACAACATTTTCAAGGAACATGCTAACCATTAGGTAGCTCAACCGGTGTGGCATCCGTGTTTGTTATCTAAAGGCAGACTTCGGGTGGTTTATTGTTGATTTTCCAGGATTAGATCCTACGACCTCCTGTGGGTAAGACTTTGGATGATTGTGCTAACTAGTTGTCCCATTTCTCAAAAAAAAAAAGAGGAACAAAGTGACAATAAAAACGAAACAAACTACAAAATTCTTACATTAGAAGATTGTAGAACCAATGCTAACAATCAGAAGGGTAAATGATTGTTCAAACTTTTTCCTCTAATGATATTCAAAATCTTTATTCAGATGATTATGAGAGTCGCTAAGTTTAGATTATACCAACTATGATTTACAAAACAAAACTAGAGATCTAAGGCAACAAAATCATCCACTTAAGGGAATGCGATGGCGGGGAGAGAGGAAGAACAAGAGGGAGCGGGGAGGAGGGAGAGAGAGCGACCGGCTACACGAGCGATTGTAGCATGTAATATAGTGCTTCATATGCGAATTGGATCCAATAACGGTTTTCTATTCCGTCCGAACGGTATTCCGTTCTTCAGTTTTTCTCTATCTCTAAGCGTGATCTTAATTCCATCCCCAAGTACGAAGTCGCATTCGTGGCTTACCAAATGTAAAAAATGTATGATATTTGCATGTGAGGAATCATCGGTACTGGTACGCTCCCAGGCAACGTTGCTATTCGAGGAAAACCATCACGACACACTGCTGCTATATTCACAACCAGAACGTTCCAGCTAGTACCTGATCACTCGCAAGTCCTATGCCGACAGAGAAGAGGAATCGAAACAGAAACAGTATACCTAGGAGGTTTGTTCACTTACAAGGATTTATATATGATCAGCCCGAGCAGTCACTAAGTAATAAGCAAGATTATGATGGCGTTACGCTTCTAATGCCACTTTACATTGCAGAGACTAAGACCATGGATCACAAGCCACAGGGAACACAGCAGCAGCACCTAAAGTTACACGGACCAGGCTTAACTAGGAGAGGAGCTATGGCAGCATTCGGTGTCATTTCGACTGCTGCCCATCTGACTTGCCCGACGGCATGCTGCGGACGTTCTTCAGCAGGTCCTGGATCTTGGACAGCATCATCATCTGTGACGGTTCGCCGGCGCTGGCCCCGCTGCTGCTCGCCTGGGGTGGCCCCGGTGGCCTGCTCTCCTGTAGCTTGATCTTCTCGAAGATGTACTGCTTTTCCGCCTCGGCCTCCTCCAGGCGGCGCTTCAGGTACAGGCTCGCATAGTCCTGCTCCGCCTTCTCCGACTTGGCCAGCGCAATGCTCTGCAGCTGCTCGGCCTCCTGCCGAGCCTCGTTGGCCTTGAGCTGGAACATCTCCGCCTCCGCCTGCTTCAGCCGCACCATGCTCTCCAGCTCCTCCACCTGCTGCTTCTTCCGCAGCTGCTCCGCCTTGAGCTCCTGGACCTGCCTTGCCTTCTCCTCCAGCTCGTGCTCGCAGGCCTCCACGGCAAGGTGAGCCTTCTTAAGCATTCGCATTTTCTCATCGGCCACAATCTCCATCTTTCTGACAGCCTCTTGGACAACCTCAGCGATTCGGTTGCAGGCCTCCTGGGGAGTGATCAGGCGCCCCAACTCTTCATTTTCAGTGATCTTTGGGGAGTCCATTTCAAGCTCTGGGAGGGGAAATATTGGAAGCGTCAATGTAGCAGTTCAGAATTGCCAATCAGATATACAAACATAAGACAGACCTCAGATAAATTCAGTAAAATTGACACCTCGCATGGAACTTTTTAATCACAGATACTTTCTTGGCCATCAAACACGATATGTTGACCTCCCATGCCCCCAAACATTGTAGATTGTAACAAGCCAATGAAATATGCAGAAAACCACAACCATCTCACATAACTGAGCACACTTTATGTAGGAACCAAAACCAGTGCAGGATGTAGAGCAAACATAAACCAGCTATTCAAACCGGTTGCATCAGTACACTAACAAAGAGTTGCAGGGCGGCCTCTACCACAAAAACATGCAAGATTACAACATGGAGTACGATTGCAGATGTATTTATTGGTGAGGGCAGTGGCAGAATTGAGGTGTGACAAATAAATGATGAAAGCAGTCTAACATCACAATTACATGAAAATTACCAAAAAAAAACTGATCCTAGAACTTTGCTAATCTGACTAACAAAACAATATGCCTAAACAACAATTACAGAAGACAACCAATTTGATTGCAAGATGAAAATATTTCAGTCACTTCCATTTGGGAATAACAATGAATGTAACAACTAAACACAATAGTTTCCTTCATCTTATATTGATACAGAGAAACTATGTGTGATGATGGTTTCAATGGAGATAATTATCACTAGAGTAACCATACAGCGCATCTTAAAACTATAGCTGCTTTAGATAGCTGACGAGTAACAATGCTATTAAGGAGATGATGATATGAGCAGGATGGCACTAGATGCCATCATGCCAACCAGCTGCACTTCTAGCATGTTAAACAGCACAAAAAAAAAGTATGTGCATTTACATGCTTTTAAGATGGTTAACGCACCTGTAGAGTTGATGATGGTGGAATAACTGCAGCTTTAGAAGTGTACTCAAAGAACAATTTTACTACAACCCTGTGGAAGATAGCATTATGTTCAAGGCTCTGAGGTATTGTTCAGAAAGGCCTATTGATTTGCCAAATTTTTAATATTGTCATAATGATGTGTACAAGGAGGCCTGCAGTGCATCGAGCTACTGATTTGCCAAATCCTATGACTGTCATAATGATGTGTACAAGCCTACAAGGAAGCCTGCACTGAATCAATCTACAGCATAAGATAGGAAGCACACAATTCCAAAGCCTAACCAGAAAGGCTAGACAAACATAAATCATCTAAAGATCAAAACATGGGTTTGTGTGCGACATGACAAAAGGAGTTGATTCAGAAGATGTATTCAAACAAGTAATAATTTTACGTTATCTACGTATAAAGTGCAAAAAAGTACAGAATCACTAACATAGTCATAGCTGCAAACAAGCACTACAAGAAGCATGGTGTAACTCAGCATAATAAGATGAGTAGACATAATGGCAGGACCGCAGGTAAGCTATGAGTTAATGACACCCACATACACGAATGGTTTAGTTAACAAAGTACACGTACCTTGGAGTGCCTGTAGCAGCACTCTAGGACTCATGGATTCAGCAGTACCACTCCTCAATCTTTCAATCAGATCAGCACATTTCCTGAACAATTTCCTCCCTTTTGAGTCCTCACTTAAACGAAATATCTTGCAAACATAGTCAAGTTCTCGTGACAAGGCATCCCTGTCCCAACCAGGAGCACATTGTTGAAAGACATCCCTAACCCACCCCAGCAACTCGGATGTCCTTTGGCAGGCCTGGCACCGAAAAAGCATCTCTGCATGGCCAATTCCATTCTTAATTGTCTGTCCAGTCCCAATCTGCCCATCACGAATTGCACAATCAGTGTGAGTCCAGTGAGAGCAGACATCACACCCAATCCAGCGGCATGTATTGACCTCAAAATCAAACTTATTGCAGATCACACACATGCAGAGGTTGCAAAAGCCGTTCCTATTGCCACATATATTGCACCTACACTCCTCAGCAGGGAGAACACTCTGGCAAGCAATGTTCCGGCACCTCTTGTACAAGAAAACCTCTGCGAGACGGCTCTGGGGTATGTTAACACTTGGATGCAAAAATGCCTGGATTCCAGTCTTGATGGCAACAAGAATCTCCAGCTGCACATGGTGAGCCATCGAAAGTATGGTTGATGTCAAATCAACCCTACCCTGGACGAGCTTCTGAAGGTACAAGAACTCCTCAATATGGTGCGAACCACCAGTTCCTTCAAGAATTGATCGAAGCTCGGTCTTGATTTCTTCCAAGAGCTCCTCTGGCATAACCTTCATCTTGTCAGCAACCAGGTCAACCCTGTCCCGAGCAACCTCCCTAAGAGTCATCCTACCAGCACTTGGGATCCTACGAATGACTTGAAGCTCAGAGACACCATTGGTGACAACCTCCTTCTCCTTATCCGCTATTTTCACAGCTGCCGTAGCAGCAGGGCCACTGCTCTTGCTCGGCTCAACAGGCCAGGTCTCACGGGAACTGGCGCTCTCGGTGGCAGAGTCATGCCCTGGATCAGAATTTGTTGACAGCGGCTCCTTCATGTCCGGCGAACCAACTTGTTCCGATGAGGCCAGAGAGAGGGACGTCTGCAGGCCTGGGGCACGGCCATTGTGGCGAGGAGGCGGCATCCCCTGCGGGGGCTGCTGATGGAAATTCGCACCCGATGAGGTTCCCATCCAAACTTAAAACCTAGACAAACCTACAAGAAACAATAAACTTTATCAATTATTTGCATAAAAGTTGCCTCTTTAAGCATCAGCTCACGGCACAAAACAATAGCAGAACCTGTTCTCACATCATCGACTTAAGTACTGGTGCTAGAGAAAAACAAGAGAACGAAATTCTAAGCTTATTTGCAGAACACGATGTTAATCACCAACCAACTCCCTACACAAAACACCCAAATTTCTCCCCTATGCTCATCGATTCAAGCTACGAACTGCGAACTTAGGCGAAATTTCCCTCCAATTCATCCAACAAAAACCTCCAATCGAACAATCAATCAATTCCTCCTAAAAAAGGAGGAATTTTTTTACCAAAAAAACTCCAACCTATCTAGCTCAGACGCAGCCCAGAAACGCCTCAACCCACCCTCCACAGACCCCAACCACACGAAACCCCCATGAAACCATCCTCGGATCCTCCCACCAAACGCCAACCTCTCGCCGAACCAGATCCAACCGCGCCCACAAACCGCATAACCACAGGCCAAAGAGCTCACCTCGGCGCGACGGACCAATCCACGCGGCCGGACGGGCGGGCGGCCCGGCCAACCAATCGCCGGCGGCAGAGGCTAGGGTTCCGCCTCCGCCGTCGCCTTTGACGAGAAGATTTTTTTGTTGTTGTTGCTTGGAAACGAAACGAAATGGAGTCCAACTCGAGAGACAGGAGGAAGACTTGAGAGGGGGGGTGACCGGGTGCTGCCGGTGAGCGGTAACCGAAGTGGGGGAGGTGAGGTGACCGGGCTGACCGTGGGGGTTAGAATGGTAAATTGGTACGCGGCGGTTTTGACCGCGGATTCAGACCCGTGTCGGGGTCTTTTGTAACAGTTCTCCGTGACGTCACGCTGCATCTATACATGGCCTGCGCGGTGGGACCCGTCGTCAGTGTGTGTCCGGATCTGAACATGGCAGGGTATGTTGGCCCGTTCAAAATTGACGTGGATTCTGGTTTTGGCTGTGTCTTTTATTGTTTTGACTGAAATGGTATTATAGGGGTTGTTTATCCGTTTAAGATTAGTGTGGATTTTAGTTTCATCTTTATTTTTTGTCCTTTTTTTGAGTGAAATGATACTATATCAATTATTAGATTTTTCTAAGGTATTTAATTAAAATTAAATAAATAAAAATAGAAAATACAAAGAAAAATGGGGAAAAGAAAGAAAAAACAAGTTAAGAAGCTAACGTATTCTAAACAGCTTTTGATTTCTGAAGAAACTGTTTGGAACGATGCCGTTATCAAGTGAGAAAGCTTGTGAATTTCTGTCTCTTTTCATTTTGAAATTTTGTTGGGTTTGTGAATTTGTGATGATGTTTCTTTTAAGGCCTTGCTCGTTTTGGCGTTGGCTTCTAACTTATACTTTTATTTTAATATTCCTTAATTTCATCTTTTTTAGTTTTTTTTGGTTTTTAGAGCTTTTTTACCTTTTCTTTTTCCTCGTATTTCTTTGTTCTGTCTGTGATGGGTTAACTTATTTTTTTCTATTTTTATTTTTTAAATTTAATTATGCTAAATAAACCATCTCGGCTACAATAAAGAATAAATCAGTTACAGTTAAAAAATCATAAATCATCGTTATTCTGAGTACCTCTAGAGTAGATCTTAAGTCGACAGGGCAAAAAAATTTTATTTCAAAAATTAGTACTAACAGTAAAACCCAGTTTGGAACGACGTGTAAAAAGTGGATCCAGTGGAGGGTGTGCCTCTCAATCAGTCTTGTAGAGTACAATTTGTTTTTGCGCTGAAGCCTCCTTGATTTAAATAAATTGATTTATAACTTATTTTACACTGTAGTTAATAGTGGTTTATTTGATGTAACTAAATTTAAAAAATTTAAAAATAAAAAAATATGTTAATCTATTACAGATAATGCAAACGAATACAAAAAATAGAAAAGGTAGAAAAACTTAAAAAATAGAAAAAAAAATGAAATTTAGAAATAATAAAATAGGAGTCAGAAGTTAAAATAAACGGAGCCTAATCGTGCTCTTCTTTTGCATAGTTTATTCACAAAGAAAGGTTACAATAAACGCATGATAACGCCTTTTCCTTAAGATAGAGCGCACATCCTTGATCGCGTGATCTCTCTCTTTTGTTCAGCGTAAACCGCGTGGCAGTTCTTCAGCGTAATCCATTGGCTTCCTTTTCAGCTTCAGTAGGATCCATGCAGAGATGAGCCTGCCATCGCTAGCAAAACCTTACAAGAATTTACCGGTGAACATGGAAATGAGTACGCATACTGTGCGAGAAGATGGTGCACGTCGTGGAATCTTTAGAGTGTTGACTCCAACTGCCCATCTAAAGACCTATTCAGAGTCTGATCCATTTTGTTGCTCTGATATGTCACAGGATGCATGATCGCCAACACCAAGTGCTTGTATGGTCAGTAATTGACTAACTTCCAAGGCTGATACAAGTACAACCAACCAGGAGCGACACTGCAGCTCAAGATCTAGGAGAACAATAACACAAAAAGAGAGAGATTTCTTCAGGAGTTCAGGCTTGAGGGCAAGCAGCCATAGTGATCTCAGAACAACCATCTGCACAATATATGTATGTTCTTGACTTGTCTGCACCAGGTTACAATCTCAGATTCTCAACCCTATATATGAAAAACAAATCAACAAATACACACAGGTTACACTTACACACAGCACACTGCTACTACAGCTAAAAGAGCTCTCTAGACCATTGAGGACTACTAAGGTACATTTTGTTGCTTCTTCCGACTTACAAAGTTGGCGCAGGAAGGGAATAGCGCAATACAACAGCTGGGCAGCAGCTGACAGCGAAGCTGTTAAGGTTCGAGCTTCAGGGAGACGACTCGGGACTGCCGGTTCCGCTTGGCCACCCTCACGAACACTACTGATAGGCATGACGGCGCCCACCATGGCTTGCGGATTTCTTGCTCCCCTTTCAGGCAGGCAACTGGGAATCATTTAAGCAGGAGTATGGGGAAACGATCAGTTAAGCATTTTGAGATGTACACAACTACACATGCATGACAGATAGGGAATATCAAGTTATCTCCAGATTCCAGGGGGACAAATTATTTGAAAAAGGGAAGTAAGGATAGAAGCAGAATGGTAGCACTTATCAATTATCATACTTCCAAGGATTGAAACAGATTAGTAGCTTTCGTTGTACTTTTCTTTTTGCTTATTGCCTTGCACCCCATGTAATTGCATTTCTCAAAGGTTCGGTGTTCGGTTAACAAATGGCACTTGACATAATATTCTGGGTTACTGTTGCTGTGCTAAATGTACTGAGCTCAAATCACATTGTGAAGATTAGGGATCCAGAAAAGTAAAATAGGCATGTGATTATGTAACTATGATGCTTAATTTGTTGCTGAACTTTGAAATGGATCATGCTTAATTAAATCAAACTGTGTCTCTCTTTTTTCGGAGAAGGAATCACGTTGTAATTCACATCATAAGGATTAATGACAACGCTAAACATGATACAATACCACCATAAAGCTTGTCACGCACTACAGAAAACTGTCTGCCTGGCATTAATTTCTTTTTTGATGGGAAACAGGCAAACAGTAAGAAATTTAACAACACCAAGTTGCCAACACGGAGTACAATGACTTTGCATCAACATCTATAAGCTTGATAAATGAGCTGCTTAGAGCTTTACTTGGCTATTTTGATTATTTCATTCACTGAAAATAGATAACTAATGTTTGGAAAAGAAATTCATTTTTCACTAGCTGCTTGCCACATGCTTTGTTAACCCAAAATTCAACCGAAAAAGTTTGAACTGTGACAAGAATATGCATAGGCAAAATCTTTCCTGAAAGCTAAAGACTAAAGTAGGCAGCAGAAATTCGAACCTTTAATGCGCCTCAACTCTTTACAAAGTGTGATAAAATCTCCCCATTTCATATGGCACCGCCTGATAAATCGCAGAATCTGCTCTGTAGTAAACATGGACAGGCTTTCTAGGTACTCTCCATTGACACCATTTTCTTCAAATACTTGGCGATAGCCACCAAGATTTATCTCTTCCAACCATAACCCCACATCCTGCAAGTGAACAATTACTTTATCAGGGGGATACATATTATCTTGAACTCGAAGCAACAATCTAGAGCTTATGCCATTGAATTTAGCTTTTTTACTAAGAAATGATCTATGCTGGTCCATTGTCAGAAGAGAAGCACCATATTAGAGACGCTTCTATTAGAGACTGCGAAAAATTGGGGGAAAACTGGAATTCCAGAGTGTTATTTCAGGCCATATTAGAGACGCTTCTATTGCACATTAACATAAATTTTTCTGTCATAAAAGAACCTACAAGATATGTACAATAATAATCATTTCCACAATGTCCTCTGCTGCAAACAAATGTAACATTCAACCCAAAATAGCACATTTTGTTTCTGAAATATACAGGATCATTTCCATTTCAAAACTTGTCTTCTGATTCTGTATCACACTATCACTACTGTTGCTGCCAAACAATTTGTAGTTCCTAGAAAGAAATGAACTAAATATTGCTACAAAGACGGAGGGCTCAATGCAATAGCTCGCATGCCACCCTACCCACCCCAACCTGCAATAAAGCTGGAACAGGAAGCATGTCCATAAGTATGGCAATTGGAGCTTGCCCAAAGTGCAAAACTGCATTTCATTGATAATATTGGACATGTCGTTTCACAATCAGAGTAGCCCCATTACACCATGTGTACATTTTTTTAAAGCAAATCATGCCTATGAAATTTATAAGCAGTGTAAGTTTGGAGGGCAGATTTAGCAGCCAACTAGTTTTGTGGGACATCAAACTTTGGCAAAAAGAAATTTTGTGCACCACTGGTTGCCATTTATGTGAAGAATAGAGGGGCATGGTTTGCTCATAAACCACTGGGAATCTGGGATGATCCAGTCACAAAAGAACTTATAAAAAAGATCTATTCAATACAGAACCAAAGTTTTGACAATGCTTAAGTTCTCTATCCCAGCCAGCATTTTTCATCCGGGACACCTTTTCAATACTAAACCTATAGTTCCCTTTTCCAAACTATGCCTTTCTCTACTGCAAATAATTGCCTTGACAAGTAACCATGCTTTTGCAGTGTTTGCCAAATCATCTCATAGTCGGGCAGCACAAAAGACTTTGTCCAACTTGTGCAAGGTACGAATCAGCTCCTTACTTTTTTGCCTACTTAGCTAAAAGCCTAAAACATATGTTTAGTTCAGTATAACCAAAAGAGGCCAGTTTTATTTGCCTATCAGGCTATGTACGCCATTTGTTCTAGGAGAAGCTTGCTAAACCGGGAGAGCAGAGCGCCAAATGTGGCTTTCATACCAAAAACAGGAGTGTTCATTTTCTCTCTCTCAAAGATAGGTTCAACAGGTGTCATGAACAAGAAAATCAGTTTCAATGTAAGAAATCAAATTTGTTCCAAAATAAAACGAAAATAACACATAAGTACCAACATTGCTCGCCATACATAACTAGAGAACCAAAAAACTTAGATTCAAGCATTCAGCACGTGCACTTTCCCAGCCCCTCTCCCCCTTCCTCCCTCCATTTATGGTGGTGAGACAACAAGGATAGATAGTATAACGTTTTACGGCAGTGCAATTTATTTAGTTTTAAGTTATTGCACCATTGGCTCTCTGTTTGCGCTATCTATAAGCAGAAAGCTTACACTAACACATCTAAAGGTGAATAAAGAAACAGTTTGTATTATATTACACATGGAAAGCGTTCCTTGCCAACATCCCAGTTTTGTGATCCTGTAAACCGAAAAATTTTCCCTTTGAAAGTAAAGGTTAAGGTTTATCATTGTATGTGAAATTGCAGAGAGTAGTAAATCATCCTCACTGAAAGTTAGTAGAAGCTGCAGCATGAGACCTACAGATTAATCAGCAAAAGTCATAGAACGGACATTTTCGAATTCTATATCCTACTAGTCACGCAAATGTGACAAGACATAAGCACAAGCAAATTATGATCTTACTCATAAAGAATGTACTAATAGGAGGAAAGTAAAAGATAAGGGGGAAGGTACTCCAAGTACCATAGGTGTAGAATGACTATCTCATCTCAATCCCTTAGCTCAAGTGTCACTATCATGAAAATTAGAGGGGCATTAAAGCTATAATGCGAAAGAAGACTCAAAGCTAAGGCAAGATAAAGCAACATTCCGAAATCAAAGAATTATCTTCAAGAAAAAAACATATGATGTATTTCCAAATCGCCCTCAAGAAAGTCCCAGACTAAACCTATTTTGTTGCCAATACACAATAAAGGTATTAAATTTCCAAAATAGCATTAAGATAACGGCACAGATAAGTAGAACAAATATCAGTGCGTACTACCACCACAATCCATATGAAGAAACCAAACAAGCACACGTTTTTAGAATCAAAACAACGAGAATAAATTCCTCTACTAAAACATAACTGGAAAGAATGAACAATGGAGAAAAGCACACATTAAATTTCACACAAAAAAGTACATATGATTTACAAGAAAAATCTGAAAAACAGAAACTAAGAATTAAGAGCACCTCCACAGTCCAGATGAAGAAATCCAGAGGCTCCGGCGACCGTCCCCGGCTCATTTCCGCCCTCCTCCCCAACGATGGAGAGACCCTCCACCTGCAAACAGATTACCCCCACCCAGATCAAGAAATTGCTCTCCCAAGAACACCCCTACCCCAAAAAAAAAAAAAAGAAGAAGAAGAAGAAAGAGCAAGAAAATACCGTCCTTGGAACCGAGAATATGGAATCTTAGCGCTGCACGCTCGATCTCATCTGCCCGGGAGGAAGGGGAGGGAGAGGAGTGCTCGCGTAACCGTGTAATGGGGCGTGGCCGCGTGCAATGGAGCTGCGAGAGTTGGCGAGTAGTGGCAACTAGAGAGAGAGAGAGAGAGAGAGAGAGAACAATAGGGTGCTTTCGCCTTCGTTATGAATGGGGAGAAAAAGGAAAAGAACGGTGAGATGTGCACTTCTCATGTTCTTTTGTAGAACCTCTCAGATCTGGAAATTTTCTTTGTGGTCCACAAAGTGAAGTTTTCATCCGTAAAATTGGATATTTGGATTAATTTCAAAACGGTTAGTATGTTTTTTAGTGAGGATGATTATCATATATGCTGTCTTTTTTCAGAATCTTGTGATTTTATTTAGCATCTTGTCTTCCAAAGTTGAAACCTTTGCTGTTGAATGTTGATAGTTGATACGGATTTCTTTCCATGGAATTTTCGGGTTTGATTTGCCTCTACTATAGAGGCCCTACTTCAAATGATTTTTTTCTTCTGGTTTCTAGAATATGCTAGCTTTTTAATTTTACCTTTATTTATCTTTTTTGATTTTTTTCTCTTATTTCTTTATATTATTCGTGATGAAATTTTTTAAATTTAATCACTCCAAAAAACTAATAGTCACTAATGTATATTTTTAACCGCTATAATATTTTTCAAGTCATAAGCCCATAACCGAAAGTCATTTGGGGCATTACATATACCCTTTGGTTATGCAACGAGTGTTTGTGCGTGTGTATAAATATGTACTAGAGTTCTTACTTCTTAGTACCAAAAGTGAAAACTAGTGAGTACTAAGCAAAGGTCTCCCAAAAAAATGACGTGCTTTAAGAGTATACTAGTGTGATGATAGAACATGAACTATGGTTCAAGGAGACGATAGGCTAGCTGATGACACGAATCTTTCCTTAAACCCCCTACTTTTATCTGTATTTTCATATGAACCTATGAAGTTTCAAAGAAATAATCGTATGATATATGTTTGAAGCAAAATGTTGGGCAAACATACCACATTTTAGGTATCTCCAAAGTGCAATGTACATTTCGTTCTTCATGCATCGAATTTGTAGCAAATAAAATACATTCATACATGAGAGGTTCAATGAACTCTCCCTAGACCTCTAAACAAAAATGAACTCTAACCAGACGGTTAATACACACACCTCAGATACATGGGATGTCATACACTTGGCTCAATACATTGTATTTTTTGTTGTGTATTTCTTTGTACTAGATTTGCATGCACAGATACAGTACTACATGCTCCAAATATGCTATGACTACTAGCTAATTTCAATCTTAATTAGGAGGAGAAAAGGATATGAAGAGAGTGATGGGGGTCCTTATATAGGGTTGAAAAGATAAAACAAGAAAGAGAGACACTTGAGAGGCAATAAGAGGGGACCAGAGCTTTGGAATCGATTCTTCAGGGGTTTTCTTTTTCTGACTCTTGGATCCTGAAATTCCCATAAGGGGGACCATGACCATGAGTGCTAAGTGAGTTTTGACCGAAGAGCCCATCCATTAGACAACAATTAATTTCAGGGAATTCTGAAGCGCAACATTGGAGCTGATTACACAAGCTAGGTAGCACAGAAACTATTATCATATAGCCAAATTGCTTACTCACGATCTTTGAGACCAGAATGCTCCATGCATGCTACCTACAATGTCTATGGTGCTCAGAATAATAGCTAGAACACATTCTCCTTAACTCGGTTAACGGGTATCCATATCGTATTAATGGATCCAACCCGTTTGCAGTACCCTCCAATCGTTTATTGACAACGTTGCAGGCGCTTGCATCAAACTTTGTTAGCTAGGTTTGTCGTGCACCACCTCCAATTAATTATTCAGGTCCGACCCAAGCTAATCTGTGCATGATAAATATAACGTCTAAAATAACGATAGTTTATAATTTTTTTTTGTATTTAACTAATTTTTTACTATATTTGAGTTGATTTATTTAACATAATTAAATTTAAAAATTTTAAAAATAGAAAAAACATGTTAACATATCACGGACAATGCAAAAGAATACGGGAAAAAAACAAAAAAAAAAAAATAAAAAATTGAACAGGGAAAAAAAGCTAACGCTGAAAGTCGCCGCTGGCTTAAAAGGCAAGATGAGCGCACCCAAACTCTGCAGGGCCAATATTTGAAACGAAGGAGTTCCAAAGGAATTTTGCAAGAACGGTGTAACTCTTTATTTTTATGTGAACCATTTGTTCCAAACAGGCCTCAAGTTTCCAACTAAAAGAATTTTGCTCAAATTAGAATTGATTTCTTGCCCAAATTAGTGTTAGTGCATGGCTACCTAGCTTGCATGACATCACTGCAAATATATAGCTACTGTATACCGCAGCTAAACCATCACTCATGCTCCAAATTAAGACAGTAACAACACGGAGAGGAAAATATATATTCAAGGTAGGCCAACGATGCAACTCTTTTGCAAGGCATGCATGAAGCCACATGCAAAGGTATGTCCGAATTCCTTTCGGCTCCAATGATGAAGACACAGAGATCATGCCGTCGAGTTTCTTTCATGGATTAGGGTTTTGTCGGCTTGATCGTGGTAAAAAATATCAATGGGGAGCGTAAGCGCGAATGAGTCCAAGAGAGCTCGGTCAAGCTATGGTTCCACCCGTAAGCTGGCATTATTAATAGTTTAGTTGTTGTCCTATAGTCTCTGGAGATTACAATAAACATGCATGTCATAGTTCATGAAATCAGTCAGGAATCGGACGGTTGAGATAAAGCCGACATGGGAAATCTTCCTGTGCTTTTCATCTTAGCCGTCGTCTTGCCAAATATATATTCTAGAGAAAATTATACTATAGATTTCTAAACTTATAAGATTGTATCACTTTAGCCATAAAACTTGCATTTTACTTTTTAGGCTCTCTTAACTTGTTTTCGTCTGCACTGCAGGTTATTTCAGCTGTTTAGTAATATAACAGGTTGAGCTGGCGCATGCTTCGGTGTCCACACATGCAAGAACTCTTCCCCTCTTCCATCACTCTCTCTCTCCCCCCTCTTTACAAGTAGGACTAATTTTTTCATATATAGTACTATATCACTTTACAAGTAGGACTAATTGAAGCCGATAAACACGATCCATAAGACTTATATCGATCAATCCATCGAGTGACACGAAATTAAAGCTCTTTAAGGCTGCAGCTGATCGTCGTCGCCGTTGGAGGGATGGGTGCCAGCGGGGTGCATCTCCATGGCGAGGTTCTTCTCCTTTAGCTGCAGCCTGCAGGTGCTGGTAGTGCTTTGCCGCCTCGGGCATGGCCCCCATGATCGCCCTGAGGCGCAGGTTCACGTCGTCGAGGCGCTCGTAGACGGCGTCGTTGGTGAACATGCGCCACGCACACCTTGCCGATGGTGCCCCAACTCTCCACCAACGGCAGTAGGATGATCACCGCCGACCCCACCGTCCCCCAGGCGATCGCGACGGCCGCCCATAGCGTGAAGTGGCCCACGCTGTACCTCCCCGCTGGCAGCGACAGTGCCGGCCACGCCACCACGATCACGGCCGTGAAGGCCACGCCCCACTTGACGATCCACCGCTTGGCGTGCACCAGCCGCTCCTCCTTGAGCTAGCTCCTCGTTAAGGTGGTCGTCGCTGGCCACCCTCTCCACCGTCGTGATCTGCCTGCTACTCTCCCAGTCGTAGTGCTGTGGCGACACGAGGCTGCACGCCGCGTGCACTGCCCCACCGATCGACTACCATGGACACCAGGTTGCCCGCCAGCATGGGCGTGTTCCGCCCGGTGGTGTCCAGGTTGATGCGCCCGTACTGCGCCTTGGCAACCGTGAGCCAGACGACGACGCCGAGGGCGCAGCCAGTGATGGCGCCGAGCATGGCCCCGAAGGCGTTGGCCTTGCTCCAGAGCTGCAGCAGGGCGATGGGGATGACGGCGGAGCCAATGATGACGCCCATGGCGAGGTACATCCAGCCGAGGGAGACGCCGGCGAGGTTGAGGACGATGGCGTGGACGCCCATAAAGCAGCCAAAGGCGAGGACGACGGCTCTGGACACACGGAGAATCTGCTTGCCAGAAGCATCCAGGTTGATGTAGGTGCGGTAGATGTTGTAGGTGCAGAGGGAGGAGACGGCCACCAGCTCGGTCGAGCCAGCGGACGTGACGGCCATGAAGAGCGTGGTGAGGAGCAGGACGGAGCCGGCCTTGCCCATGAGCGTGGTGGCGGTGGCCAGAGGGACGAGGCCCTTGGCCGCCTCCGCCGCGGTGAGGGGAAGGTCGAGGGCGAGCACGCCAAGGCCCAGCGAGAAGGGCACCGCGAACCACACCAACCCGCCCAGCAAGTACCCCTTGTGCGTCGACGATGGCCGGGCAGCCATCGCGCTCATCCAGTACCCCTGCACCACGCGCATTGCCATGCATGCATTAGTTGTCAGTTACTCCATTCAGAACGATCAATACATCAATCAGCCGGAGTAGTATAGCACGTACGTCCCTGTCAGTTATCCTTTTGCTGGATAACACCTCGTAGTTTTCTCAAAATTACACACAAGTTCTTGATTTTATGCGAAAAACCATTCACTTTCTTCAGAAATACGTACAAGTCATCGCTTTTTCAAAGAAACCTCTCTTATAAATTTTCGTTATTTTTTACTTTGATCTATATGATAACTAGCGTAGCGTAGTGCCGCGCTTATGATGCTAGTACATAGGATGATAGGAGTGATGCACGCGCTCGTTCCTTTTGATCCAAGCACATATCGTGGTTCGTTTCCGTGGAAAACCAATCTCAGGTGAACATAAGGTTTTGGACCTTACAATCTCAGGTGAACACATCTCTATTTGAAAGGTCAGAGAATTGTGTCTGCATTAGGAGGAGGATCAATCCTGCTGATGACGAGGGAAAAAGTATTATGCTTCTTTAATGATATGTTTTTGAGTCTCATATGAATTGAAGTTGATGTGAATTGGTTCTCCCATGTATCTGCTTCTGCTGGGCTTTTGTTATTCCATGAGAACGCACAAGCACTTAGCTAGTAGATGTATAAGATCTAATTATTAATTATATATTTTTTCTATTGGAATGATTTATTAATGACTCCACATCCTTTATTCTTTTATTTTAATTTGTGAGAGGAGACAGAGAACTTCATAGTTCATGCCCTTTCTGTTTCTTCATTATAAGAAAAATATTTACAGCTTAATTACATGGCCTCTGTTTTGCTCTGCTACAACATGTCAAGGTGAAAGCAACAGTAACCCACGTGCATTGACAAAAGATGAAAACCACTAAAGTAAACAAGAATCGATCGGTACATCCAAAGTCCAACATTTTATCTATCAAAGATTGAAACAGTAACAGAATTGGTAGAATTGCCATATGCACCTGCGTAGGCCGTTAATAAATGAGCAGAAACGTTCTCAAAGCATCTATCTGAAAGGAACAAGATATCAACAGTAGTAAGCATACACAACAAAGTATAACTTCAGAGATGTAGTATTCATAAGTACAGAGCAGGCAAGTGAAATTTAAAGGTTTGACATCTTGTGCAACAACAATATAGCCCTACATCTATCTTTTTTAAGGAAGAAAGCAAGCAGTATATGTCATGTCACTGTCAATATCTTTTAACAGCCTGTGCGGAACTACTAAAAGAAATTTGAAGTTATGCCCACGCCCAAAAATAAATAAATAAAAAAGGACATCAGAACCACCATGAAACACAGAAAAGCACCCTGCTTTACTATTTAAATTGTAGGTCAGAGCACGAGCAATCAAACAATTGCTGAAGAAAGTTTCAGACGTTGCTGGCTTCCATAAGAGAATGATATTTTCCATGGTGCGACTTCACATGCTGCAGATATTTCCCCTTGAGAAAAAATATATTATGTGAACATATTGTGCCACTGTAGCCAAGCTCGGCCTGCGTCACGCCCTTGGCCAGGCCGGCGCCTGAGCAAGCTCCACAACCATGCCTCCGCTGCTATGCTCAGTCTACATCACACCCTCGGCGCCGCCGCGACATCCTGTTGATCTTCATTTTGACCCTATATTGTAATTTGTATTGAAGTTAATTTGTTTGTTGAGACATATTAGTATAAAATATCAAAATAGCATCTAAATCTATAAAGGGTATGTCTACCTAGCATCTAATTTTTTTTACTGTAACGCTACAGTGTTCTGGTCGTCGAACGCCGAACGCTAGCAATGGCCGAAGCCACAATGAGCGTGGCCAATGTCAAAGGGATGGGTGGACCCATTGTCCGCTTGTGACACAGGTGTCCTTTAAACTATGGACAAACCACACATATTTTACCTCCCATGAGGTTCATGGTCTTGTTATTTTGAGATTTTGGTTTTTGTCTTTTTTTAAAAGTTAAAATAAATAGAACGATTTTTTGAAGTGGATTCTCCTAACGATTTTATCCAAAACGTATGCACGTTATCGATGAATTTGTTTAAAGAAAGGCTATTAGGCTAGTAAGCATTTCATGCGTTATGAATTTGTTTATAGGTACGGTGCCACACCCTTCGAATACTCATGTAACCTTATTTTCGAAGAATCTTGTTTGATCAACCGCTATACATGTGCAATGCTAGGGAATGCCATGACAGATTTGTTTTTTTAGGATACGGTTTATAGCTTTTGTCTATTGTATAAGAGAGTATGGAGTAAGAGAAATCCGCATGTGATTTTGGTCAATATAAATGAAGTCACTATAGTATGTACTACAATCAACTTATAAAACCTTTCCTGAAAAAGTTCTATTTAAAAATTAGCTACTACAGAAAAGTTAAAAAATAGCTATTAAAAGTTAAAAAGAAGAGATCGAAGTTTATTTGTTCATTTGTTTGAGCAATCGGTGGCACATATATCTCAATCATTGGAGCCACGAGGTCGCTCACTCTCATGCATGTGTTAGGCCTACCAAACTCAACACGATGCCATGCATGTTGCAACTTGCGACCGTCGACCGTGCATGAGCATGGCGCGCTCTCCCTCGTGAGGTTTTCTCTACTGCAATTGCGACGATCTATTCTCGTCCCCTCTTTATGCACATGAGATTTTGAGTTTTAATTGGCTATTTTTCAAGAACACGCAAAAAGATATGATTTACGTGTCTTTGTGAACACAATAGATTACAAGTTGATAATATATGGTCTGAATCTAACTCACGATCTCTCTTCGCATAGGCACATTCTCAAACTGCACTTACGCAAGTACTTTGAGTACTAGTGTGCAACACCATACTTGGCTAGTGATAAACCAAGCGAGCAAACAAAACAAAATTCCAAACAAAAACAAAAGCATTTTGCTTACTCGTTAGCAACTCCGGGCCGAAAACAAGAGACGAAGCCCATAGAAGAGACATATGAGCCCATCCCATCTATTCCATTTCTATTATATCTCTTCTGGTTTAATTTTGTTTTCGCAAGATCTATAGCGTTATTATACGTGCTATAGTGCTAGCACGTGTCACTTCTTCATCACCCGATGCTGGTGTGGGGCCGTCAGATTTGGCGCGGGACTCACATGCTTCCTCCTCCTCCCACATGATGGTGTCTCCTACCTTCTTCCTCCCATCCACCTCCAGCGGCTGAGTCTGGTTCTTCTCCCTCCTTTTTTCCTACCACGGTGGTGCCTATAGCTTTTAGCGATCGTGGTGAGGGGTTAGGGTTAGAATTCACCAGAGTTGATGAAGGATTCACCGGTGCCCTGTTGTAAAGGGAGGGGGAGGTGACAGACTTGTAGTGGGCGACACTAGTGGTGGTGCAACAAGGCAACGGTGGCGCTGCAGGTCGAGGGATCGGAGGAGGGTGGTGGGCGGCAACGACGGACGACACGACATGGTGGCGTGATGAATTTTAGGTTGAGTGAGGTCAGCACGGCAGCAGCAAGAAAGAGGGGGCAGTGCTATGAAGCGGTGTGGGTACCACCAGCCGCCGGTGGTGGAAGCAGGGGCGAGGGAGGGGGCGGAGGCATGTGGAGCTTGTAAAGAAGTGGAGCGACGATGGCAGTGGAGAAGCGCTGAAGATGAAGGAGATGGAGAAGGAGTACTTATAGCGGTCTGTGTGGAGGAGGCAGTGGAGAAGCGCTGAAGATGAAGGAGATGGAGAAGGAGCACTTATGGCGGTTCGTGTGGAGGAAGAAGACGGCGACGTGCACGGCTATAAAGGGAGCGAGATGGAGGCAGGGAAGCGAGGTGGAGCGGGGGAACTAGGTACACGATTAGATCGTCGTACGTCTAGCAGCGCTGTAGCCACACCCTTTTGTTTTTGTTTGGTTGAATGGCTACCCATATTTGGTAAGACTTTGCTATGGCGAGGTTGGTTAGGTTAAGCTAGCTGCACAGCGTTGGATGAGATGGCGACCGATACTTGATTTTTCTCGCTTGTCACGGTCGTAAGTCAATTCGCGATAGCAAACATTAGCCCCGCCCCGAGAGTACAGACGTAATGATGGTACAAACAATAATTATCTGCCAAGCATGCCTCCTGTTACTTCTTAATTAACTTTGACACGTTATACCTGAAACTGATACTAGTCCTCTTCTTCGTGGATTGATGGGACACTGTTTGGGCTAGTCAATTTGTTCGCCCAAACCGTTGTAGTTTTTGGCTAGAAATTAAGCAAGTGTACGACGAATGGTGTGCCTAATCGAGTGTAGCGTGCCACGCCACAAATTTGCTCTGCTTTAGAGAGCTACAGGTATGCTCCATTAGGTTAAAATTTGATAGTTTATAACTGAAATTATACTATAATCAGTTAAAATTATACTATAGCCGACGGTAATTTATTTAGCGTAATTATTTTTTAAAATCTAAAAATAGAAAAAAAACATATTAGCCCATCATATATAATGCAAACGAATACGGAAAGAAGAATCGGTAAAAAAGCTCAAAAAATATCAAAATATCATATAAAGATAAAAATTATGAATAATAAATAATAAACCAGAAACTCAAATCTAAATGAGTGGAGCTGTAGTTGGCCACTACAGAGGAGTTGGGCATAGAAAAAAATTCACTGTAAGGTGCTTGTTTCTACTTCATTTTTCATGAATGAATAGTCATTGCACGCTAAGGGCATCTCTAATGGTTTGAGTCAGCTGGCTATTTGCATGTACACATCAGCATAAATCCTATGTGGAGGAAAGAGAGTATGCAAAAAAAATCGAGCCTTCTCTTCCTTAGCACTAGGCTATAACAAAACAAGGCAGTCTCTATAAATGACTGTGTGTGCATGTAAGTATCAAATAGCTATCCTTATAGACAGTTCTTTGTATGCTAACTATTTGGTTGATGATGTAGAAATCTTCTAGTTAGTTGCTAGCTAGGACCATTGGAGATGCCCTAATATGAATTATAGCACCCCAGCTTTATCTTTAATTGGCCATGTTTAATGAAATAGCTCGTGATTTAGCTATGTCTGGCGAGCAAGAGATGTTGGGAAGGTTGGTTACTTAAAAGTCGAGTTACACGCAGGCCGTATCATTCGGCTGTGCGAGCGCCACACAAGAACCACTCAATCTTGCGACTGGATCGGTTATTTTTGGTTTCAGCTGCTTATGGCTATTTCGTAGCAGTTTTGACTATTTCTAAATGCAAAGTATAGGGTAGAGAAACTCACGTGCAGTTTTGGACTATATAAATAAAGTCGTTACAACATACACTATAATCAACTTGTAAACTCTGCCTTAAAAACATTTTATTTGAAAGTTAGTTACAGTAGAAAAGCTAAAAATAACTTTTAGAAGCTGAAAATAAGAGGTTTACAACTCGCTCAGTTGGGCTTATTTTTGGTGGTTTATGGCTGAATTTGCATTATAACTGACTTATTTTATGGTTTATGGCTGAATTTGCATTATAATTGACTTATTTTACACTGTACCTGATGTTGACATATTTATCATAATTAAAATTAAAAATCTAATAATGAAAAAAGGTTATCCCATTACGTATAATGCAAACGAGTACGAGTAAAAAAGAATCGGTAAAAAATTAGAAAAAGATGAAATTTAGGAATAATGAAAAATAAATCAAAGTCAGAAACTCAAGCTGAAATGAGTGGACCCTAGATTCTTGTCTCTGACATGAGCACAACCAAAATTAACAAACTAGCAAGAGATCAAGTCAAATAGACTCCTCCAAAGTCAAACCATTGAAACCATATGTGAAAAATACCTAACAAGCACATAATAGACAAGCAGTTTGAAGTCAAAATAGCAAACAATATTATATGTATGGTTTTCAAAAAGAACAACTTTTTTAATACTAAAAAGAAAAAAGAATGCACCTGTAATTTTCAGCTAATGATGCACATTATATTGGGCAACAACACACATTATATTGGGCAATAACACACTTCATCTCCAAAATCAACAGGATTAGTATAATTTTGTGTGTACAATGTAGCATTTGCTTTTAACAATCTTCTTACTATATGTTTGGTGCTCTCTATATCGATCTCCTGTAACAACTTTTCTCTGGATCAAAAGCTCTTTAATTATACAGTGAGGCCAAACTACTCAAAGAAGCTGCTGAAAAGCACACCCCATGCAGAGGCGTCAGTGTTCCTTTTTCCCCTGGCCTCCAATGAGAAAAATTCAAGCACCAAAGCACAAAATTCAGAGACCCCCTGCTACCAGGCAAATGCATCAGGTGATTCTGATTGAGTTTTACACAAATCAGTTAATCACATAAGTCACAATCCTAAAGGTTAGGTAGCTAGCTTCCCAAATTCTTAGCTTATGATAGGGATGCCATCAAATGTCCTAAGACCTTAATTAGCATACACCTCAGTGAGCTACCTCTGGATCTTAAGGAAAAAGAAATATTTTTGGAGTGGAAAGGTCAATTAACCCATCAATCCCTACAAGGCTGTCAATTTTGCTAGCTTATAAATTTCTTAAGAAGCATGCTAATAATATTTCAGTTGAATGCTAGTATATAGGGTGACTTAACAAATCACGCTAGTAATAGGTATGGCCATATCATTAACCCCCACATGGGGATGGTGTCACTCATGCCCATGTGATATACACATAAGTTGCATCCAATGATTCAACTCCTATTTGCACCCATAAAAAAACAACAAAAGGAAAATCCCAAAGTTGTTGACTATTCCAATTTGCACCCATAAAAAAACAAAAGGAAAATCCCAAAGTTGCTGACTATTCCATGTTACAGGTATGTTCTTTTCAATTCTCAAATTGGCTTTTAGCTTTTACTACAGTATCTAATTTTCAAACAAAATATTTTTTTTCAATACAGAGTCTATAAATTAATTGTAGTACATGTTAAAAGCTCAACATTTGTACCATAAAAAATCGCAAGTGAATATCTCTCTCTTCGTAATCTCCGTCGTAATCAACTAAAATTCAAAAATTTCAGTCAAAAATCATAAACCATAACTATATCAAACATGCCCTACCTCCTCTTCCATCAACCCACCATCCACTCATCTCCCACCAAAATGCCATCACAAAAAATAGAAATCAAGTTATATATATATATATATATACATATATATATATATATATATATATATGTATGTATATATATATATATATATATATATATGTATGTATATATATATGTATGTATGTATGTATGTATATATATGTATGTATGTATATATATATATCCATATATATATATATATATATATATATATATATATATATATATATATATATATATATATATATATATATATATATATATAGGATCTTCCTCCCCTCCCACCACCCTATGACCAACCCTAAAAGTATCCAACGGAGGGTATGTACGTATAGTATACGGCCTTTAAGATCATTTAGGTGGTATGAACAATCCCCATCGCATTTTTTTAGACATCCCTTTTACCCCCGCCTCAAAATACGTTAAAAACTATGGATTTCGGTCATACTTTTTCATGTGGTTCACATTGAATATCTGATAGTATACACTACTTTTTATTTTGTTTTGGTATATTAGAGCAATTACACCCGGTAGAAAGTATTTTTCATAACTAGTATAGCTAGATGTGTGAGGTTAATGTCTCATATTAATTAGTGGAGCATTATGTTCTTGAGTTGTGCATAATTGCCTATAGTTAATCGTGTTTTGGGTTTATGTAGTCAGGCTCAAATTAACCATTTGGTTTGTCACTGCAAATGCATCGGTGTACGTTGTGGGTTGAAGGAGAAAAAATGTAATGGTGAGAAGGTGTAAGAAATAGTGGAAGAAGCCGTCCGCTGTAGGAAAGAAGTGGCACGCGAATCATGAGATGGAAGAGCCTGTAACTAAGTAGAGAACGATTGATTTTGATTTAGTGGTAGTTGTTGTTTGAATAGACTGTATATTAAGATTAATTGTCCTAATGGTGTGCACTTACTGCACGAAGGGGGAGGAAATTTTGTACCATAGAGTGGAAATAGTACCGTACTAAGAAATTTAGAATGGAATTATATAGGCCAGCTTATTGAAAAATAAACACGGGTTATATATCCAAATTATAGCTACAATATAAGATAAAGATCCACCTCTTAGTGGTTTACATCGATATATGGTTATGTAAACCTCTTAGTGATTTACATCCAAACTATAGGTCAAACTATATGTTTTATTATAGCACCATGCATCACCATACAACAAGGTAGAAAAGGGTACGGTTTTACTAATTTTTGGTGGAAGTATGGACAAAAAATGTGTAGCTGCTTTTCACGTGAAATAGGCACCGTGAGACCAGCTTTTTTTTTTTTTTTGGGTCGAAGATAGGCAAAAGTGTGCAGTTTCTTTCACAAAAAAACAGGTACCACAAGATCACAACAGCACGCCAGAGTACATGGAGATTGAGGGAAAACATTAACATGTGCCAACCCCGTGAGCTGGAGGAGAAGAATGTGACGAGACGGCGAGGGCAGTAGCATAGAAAGCAAGGCATATTTCACGAGGAGCATCAGCAGCTAAGCAGCAGCCTAAACCGAAAGAGAGAGAGTGTGTCCAATTTGATTAAACAAAACCATACATTAAGAAAATAAATTGTTTTATGTATCCCTTTTACCCTTTTACTGCACACAGGAAGGAAGAGAATGAAATTTCAAACTCATAAGACCTCTGTTGTTAAACTAAATAAAGACATATAGTCTTGTTTGAATGTGTGTTCGTATTAGTTTCAGCTGATGCCTTTTGACTGAAAATAAATAGTAGTGGTTGAACGAAATTACTTTTAGAAGAAGGACACAGGCGGTGGCAAAATAAGGTAGAGATGTGTGCATAAGATGAGAGCGAGATAAGTGAAATGTATGATACGTTCGTAACCCCTGTCCTATTCTCGAAACAAGATGAGAATAAGAAGAGTGGAGAAACTGTTTTAAAAAGCCAGTTATTTGTATTAACTTTTGATTTCTTCAAACAGAAGCCAAAAATAAAAACCAATACAAATACATACACCTCGAAATTGTTTGGACTATGACATGATAAACTATAGAATGCAATCCTCGGTGACAAAATACAATTTTGTTTTTACACTGAACATGATGGCAATTTACAATCGAAATGTCCATCGCAATGTACATAAACATTGCTACGATTAATAAATTCTAAAATGTCATATAATATGACATGATCAAATAAAAGATACTGGTGAAGTAAATATGCATAATTCACAAGCGTTACACAGGAATATGAAAAAGAGAGGAAATGGAGGCAGGAAATGGGGCATAAAAATCTACAAGCACAGCTATATATAACACTCACTGGACATCCAAAAAAGCAGAGAGAATAGCAGAAAAAAATAAATAATAAAAAGGAGAGAGGGAGATATAGGGGAGAGAGAGAGAGACAACAAGAAAGGAGAGGAAGAGGTGGGTGGTGGTGGTATGGCCTTTGAGGTTGCCATGCCTCCCCCAAGATCCTAGGCAACCAGCTCCCACGCGACCCTCCCTCGGATCAATCGGTGCGCCCCCGAATTCCCCGCTCTCTCCCGGTCCCGCCGTCCCAAATTCTGCTCCATTTGGTGCCCAATTGCAGCAACTTTCGATCGGTTCTTGGGGCCGGGCATTCCTGGTGCGTTGTCGTTCGTGGTTAGATCTGCTGCCCGGATCGCCGGGCAGCGCTAAAGATCGGATCTTGCGATGGCGGCGCTCGTTTCTTGATCCGATTGCGGCTGATTCGATCGGCCTGCGTAAGATCTGATGCCAAAGCTGTTGTCTTTGCAGGGCGGGAGGAGGAGGCGGAGCGGGAGATGGAGGCAGACGCCGGGAAACTGTTCATCGGCGGCATCTCGTGGGATACCAACGAGGACCGCCTCCGGGAGTACTTTGAGAAGTACGGAGAGGTGGTGGAGACCGTCATCATGCGCGACCGGGCCACCGGCCGGGCCCGGGGCTTCGGTTTTATCGTGTTCGCCGACCCCGCCGCTGCAGAGCGGGTCATAGTGGAGAAGCATATGATCGACGGGCGCATGGTAAGCACTCGCTGTTGCTTACATGTGTTTGATTCATGATGTGCTAGATCCATGCTTATATGTTGGTTTGTAGCTTTTAGTAATTGTTGTCATTGTGGAGAATTCAGAATGCTTGGATTGGTTTGTCAGGTGGAGGCGAAGAAAGCCGTTCCTAGGGATGATCAGCATGCTCTTAGCAAGAGTGGTGGCAGTGCTCATGGTTCACCAGGGCCCAGTCGCACCAAGAAGATATTCGTCGGGGGTCTAGCATCCACTGTGACAGAGGCAGACTTCAGGAAGTATTTTGAACAGTTCGGAACGATCACTGATGTTGTCGTGATGTATGATCACAACACACAGCGCCCTAGAGGGTTTGGGTTCATCACATACGATTCAGAAGACGCCGTGGATAAGGCATTGTTCAAGACCTTCCATGAACTAAATGGTAAGATGGTCGAGGTCAAGAGGGCTGTTCCTAAGGAACTATCACCTGGACCTAGCATGCGCTCTCCTGTCAGCGGATTCAACTATGTCATGAATAGAGCCAATAGCTTCATCAATGGATATACCCAAGGTTACAATCTGAGCCCGGTTGGTGGCTATGGAATGAGGATGGATGCAAGATTTGGGCTTCTATCGGGCGGCCGTAGTAGCTATCCTTCTTTTGGTAGTGGTTATGGAATTGGTATGAATTTTGACCCAGGGATGAACCCGGGTATTGGGGGAAGCTCTAGCTTCAACAATAGTCTCCAGTATGGACGACAGCTTAATCCATACTACAATGGAAATTCGGGTAGATACAATAGCAACATTAGCTATGGTGGAGTCAATGATAATGCAGGGTCAGTATTTAACTCGCTGGCTCGTAATTTATGGGGTAATTCGGGTCTTAATTACTCTTCCAACTCCGCAAGCTCTAATTCCTTCATGTCATCTGCAAATGGAGGCCTTGGTGGCATTGGGAACAACAATGTGAACTGGGGGAACCCTCCTGTGCCTGCTCAAGGTACTAGCAGTGCCTCAGGGTATGGTAGTGGGAACTTTGGTTATGGATCCAGTGAAAACAACTTTGGTCTGGGTTCCAATGCTTATGGAAGGAACAGTGGATCAGGTGGCGTCAATACTCCATTCAACCAATCAAGCAATGGATATGGAAGGAACTTTGGAGATTCATCAGGTGGTGGTGGTGATGGTGGCTCTATCTACGGAGATACAACTTGGAGATCTGGATCTTCTGAGTTTGATGGAACCAGCCCATTTGGTTATGGGCTTGGGAATGCAGCTTCAGATGTTACAGCAAAGAGCTCAGCAGGTCACATGGGGCATTAACAGATAGAGGTTAGATATTTTCTTTCTTGTGTTCTCATTGTCTCTATTTTCATTTTATTGTTGGTTTGTGTTTCAAATACTAACGTACTATTGGGATCAAATAAGGACCGTAAAAGTTAGAAACTGTCAGCTGATGTGATGGTATCAATGTTAAAACAATGTAGCTTCAAATATTGGATTATTGAGTATTTCCTGTGTTGAAAAACAGACACTAAACAAAGCCATGTACATACCAGACGCTCATTTTCGTTAGAAAATATATTCGGTACTGGAAATGTTTGTTCATTTATTCTGTATTAGAAATACTCATGCTGGTTTTAGTTGTTCCGGGACAATTCACAACTGTAGTTGTGACATTTGGATGTCGAAGAAATCTGAATAACCATCTATATTTTAAACATAGTTAATAGGTGCACCATGATTAAGCTGTTACTGTCATGACAGAAAAAACTGCTGTATCTGTGAAGGATGTTAGGTGGCTATGTACTCCATGTTGCAACTGGCCAACTGCTACATGAAACATGCTTATGATGCTTCATGCTTGCTTTGTCAGATGTTACCATTTTTTTATGAACTAGACGCACATTAAGTTGATTGAATTTGGTAAGTTGACCATCTTAAGCTTGAATACGGTATTAAAGTAGACTGGAAAATTTGCAGCTGGAACGAGCACTACATCCAGTATTAGCTTATGGTTCTTACTGTTACTGTACCACTGACTAGTCCTAGAAACTTGATTCCCATTTCCCACCAATGGTTGGATTCTCCACCAGTGATTGATGTGTAGCATGCCATCAAGTTGGAGATCCTAATTGACAAGGCTGGTATGTCAGTAGAGTCATGGCATTGTTGGGTAGACAACGAAAACACATAATATAATAACATGAGCAAGATCTATTGAACAAAGCAAAGGATTGTGGTTCTAAGTATATTTACAAGAAAGGTTATATCTCCAATTAGACAATGATACCAAAGCTATCTTTTCAGATATCTGTTCTTATGCAAATAAAAAGCATGTAGGAATATGCTTTTTGTTTTGTCTAGGCTGCAATTTTTATCAACATTTAAACATGTCATCCATGATCTGCAACCAACACCATACATGAGCATGACTGATGTGATGAAAACATGGATGCATATTAATTTTACTTATGCAAAACATAGTAATATGATAATATATTCCAACAATGTGTGCTTATACATGAATATGCATGTGGCAGCCTCAATGTACACTCAAAATTATGCCCCCCCTAAATTGTTGCCATCCTTTGTCCTTGCCCATCTTCTCCAACTTGAAAAACAAACAACTCTTCCCATGTTTTTGTAGGTGTCAATTCATTTTTGCTCTCCATAGTCCATAGCAAATGAAGTAATGAACATGACCAAACTGGGGCCATGGGTGTTATGAATATTGTGTGTATGTTGGAGAGTCCTAATGAGCAATATATATAGAGAGTACAAGGGGATATTACATGAGAATATGTTATATACAGATAAGAAAACAAAGGCACATAAGAAAAGGAATAATACAATTCATATTCTATCTCTAATACCCTTAACACTCCTCCTCAAATGCAAAGTATATGCAATAACCTTGCATTTGAAAAGGGTTGTCACGAAAGTAAAAATTCGAGTCTTGATAATGTTGTCGTAATGTGTGACTCTTAAAAAAAACTGTCAAAATCAAGTCAAAGAGAAATAGATAGAAATATGGCGGCGCAGATTGTAGCCCAAAATTGCAGCGGTGCAGTGCACAAGGTGCAAAAGAAGTGTGACGGCCTTAGAAGTTTGAGGTGGCGGCTAGAGAAGCGGGAACATCATAATGATTTTTACGATCTGCACGCGGCTCATAGAGAAGAGCGACGGCTACTGCCATACAAAAGAAAAGAGATGATCACGCTTATCCAAAATGATGGACCGCGGTTAGCAAAGCAATCGGCTGACTGATAAGAATTTTGTGGACTCGCACAGCGTTGACGAACTGATAGAGGCTACGGACATGGATGGATGCAACAGAAGACTAGAAAAGAAAAAGATTTAAAAGAATGATTGCTAAAAAAACTCAAAAGCCAAACAACCTTAACTCCGTAGATATTCTCTCTCTCCCTACCCAACTCCACTCTTTACTCCTCACCTAACTCCACTCATTGCATTGTTCACGCGCATGTGACTGTAAGACTTAGAGAGAGACATGTAACTCTCTCTCTCTCTCTCTGACTCTTCCTCGCCTCTCCTCTTCCACCCAACGCCGACTCGTAGACCATGCCGCCCGACGTCATGGCTTGGATTTGGGAGTCGTCGGAATCGTTGAGGAGAGTTGGGCTCAGTGTAGCAGCCGGATCTGGGGCGGCGCCAAGGAGGCGGGACCGGATCCGGGCAAGAACGCATCAGCGCACGCACGAAGCAGAGGAGCGGTGGGGTGGTAGATCCGGGAGAAGCGGCGACTTGGATGACGGGCGCGCCCAGAAGACGGCAGCCCGAGAACCAAGCGGCGGCGCCCGAGGACTCGGGCGATCGAGTCGATGGTGTCACCGGCCGAACTCGGAGAGGCGGTGGCAGCCCAGAGAGACCTCATCAGCCGACAAAGTCGGGAGAGCCGACCAGCGAAGGATCCGTTGACGGCAGTGTACAAATCCGGTTGACATCTAGGCCGCTAGGATTCAGTTGGCGGCGACAAGCGTCGGCCAGATCGGATCAGGCTTCGATCCGGCAATGTCCGGTGGCCTAAAGTTGTGAGGCGGCGGCGGCTCACCAGGATCCAGCGACGGTGGTCGCCCCCCAATCCGGCAGTAAGGAGGCCAACGAGGAGCCATCACCAGATCCGACCTCGGCAACGGCGGCGGATCAGTTCCGCGGACGTCTTGGCAGTGGTGGGTCCGAGCGAGGCGTGGCCGGATCTGGGACTACGTCTGGGTGGCTAGCAATAGTCGGATCGCATGGATCCGGAGGCGGGACGGTGACATGCGGCTGCGCCGGTGACCGGGGAAGACTTGGCCATCCCTGGGAGTGGAGATCGATCCTCCCGGGGGCAGCAGATGCGGAAGATGAGCAGAGGGTAGGTGGCGGCTGCTACAGTAAACTCTAACTCCAACCTTTGCTCTGATATCATGTTACGAATATTGTGTGTATATTGAAGAGATCTAATGGGTAATATATATAAAGAGAACAAGAGGATATTACAGGGGAATATACCAGGGCATACAGATAAGGAAACAAAGACATATAAGGAAAGGAATAATACAATTCCTATCCTATCTCTAATACCCTTAACAATGGGCTCAGGTTGCTGCATAGTCTTTTAGGATTTTCTTAAACTGGTAGATCTTAGGGCTATGGAACCAAGCTTGAGGTACCTAACACTTGTAAGCTACTTCGGAATTTTTGCCCCTTTGTTCAGCGTGTTGCTTTGTTGAGTCTAGTCTCAATGCTGTTTGACCATTTACTAAAGTCATTTTCTTCAGTAAGCCTATCTTTGCTTCTGTATAGCTTTAGCTGAAATGGTGCCTGACCAATTCAGTAATTTATTAAAAACTTTTGCTGCATCTGATCTAATGTGAATTTTATTTGAAAATTCACGATCCGAATTCGAATGAATAATCATTTGACCATGACATTGTTTGTGACTCCTTTTCCGCTTGCCTACATTATTCAAGTATTAAATGATGCAGCTTGTTATATTCTGGGTAACTTTAGTCTTTAGACCTCCTTATGGAAGATGCATTTACATTATGGATTAAAAAAGGCTGGTAGAGCGTTTGGACAGTTCCTACTGATCCCTTCTTTTTAGAACATGAACAGTTACTGTTGTTTACTTTATTATTTTGGCCAATCATCTTACTATTGTTGCATTTGTAGAAAAGATCAATTATAAATAACATTGTCCTCTACCTTCTTTTAGATGAATGTTTTTATTACTCAGGATATTGCACTATTACACTGCTGATCTTGCTTCATTGAAACACAACCTTTTTTTTCTGCTCTTTACCTTGCTTCAGGTATTATACAATTATATTAACTCTCTAACTTATCTTCTTGGCCTTGTGCAGGAATGACGCCGCCTAGGAATCTTTTTCACATACAGCATTTGTCATAATAGGTTGAGGAGAGAACTGCAGGTGCATCAGGTGCAAATTTTGAACCTCACATGATTTACAGCATGGGTTTGTTAATAGAGCTAACCAGGGAGTTGGTCGAAGGGATCAGTTATATATATATCCTCAGAGGGCCTTTAAAACATATATTTGCATTTTATGTATGGTTTGAGATTGTGGTTTCGGATTTCTACAGCGAGTTTAGGTTTTGGCAACCTTGGGTTTTTTCTTGGTTGAGATGTGAAGATTGCGGATATATATATATCTGAAGAGTGTTCAGTTGTACGGCGGTGCTGCCCCCCATATAGACACCCCCCCTCCCTATTTTGGGTTTTGGTTCGTATAGTAGAAACTGCTCTAGTGATCTTCGAACTGTGGTAGCTGTTGTTATCAGGATGATAATTTTCCCCCCTTCTTGGTTTTTTATCTTACTGAAGTGTATGTACCAGAGATCTGGTCTGTGTTTTTCCTAGTGGAACTTTTGAGGATGCCCCTTCTGGGACCCAAAGAATAATAATGCTACAATACATTCTAATTCATTTTGAGGCTTTTCCAAGGCTATATTTGTGTCATGTTGGAACATCTGTACTGTACATTCTGATTCTCCCTGCAATTTGGCTATGTACTGCTTTTTTTTTTTGCATCATCTTCTTTTCTGGATTTCTGTCTAGTGGACAGTGGGTGGTGGTTCTTGTGCCTTGGCTTGCATAATTCACGTGCGATAGTGCTGCAATCATACCATCCCCCCTGCTCCTTTTGATGGGGTTATGAGAAAAATATCAATTTCTCGTGTTTCATTTGTGCTCGATATTAATAATTGATTTTCTGATTAGACGAGCTGCTTATGCATTCAGTCCTTCAGGAAACTGCTGTCAATATGGAAAGCTCAAGCGATTTCAGTAGCAGTGCAGTCCCTCGTGTAGCTGTAACTGTGTTGTGAGCAAAATTGTTCTTAGCTGATGAATATCTGCAAGCCTAACCAGTGCTTGATCTCAGCCTTGTATTTTTTGTGTAATGTCAAATATGCAATTGGGCAATTGCTACAACTGATGAACAAAAGCATCAAGTCCCATGGATTGAGCTCCTCTCCCAGAGCTGTGGCATCTAATTTATGCATTATAGCATAGTGAGAAATGATGTGCACACCACACAAAGGTTAGCTAACGCATCCTACTCTACAGAAGGTTTTACACATTATTAGAGCATTGTTACGCGTTGGCCAATTCAATTGGGTAATGGATATTTTTGAGGGGGTGTGTTCATTCACACGTGCCCCTTATGAAATGCTGTAATTTTCTGCAGTTATTTACGTTGAGTACAACCGATCGGTCAATCCTAATATAATCCACAACAACGCTTAAAGCATGATGGTGAATTTAAACATTGATCATCACTGAGGCAAACCAGATGCTTTACCAACTGTTATACTATCTATGGTTGACAATTATGTAGAGTTTTTTTTAAAAAAGGAAGCATCCGCTCGCACTTGGAGAGCCTAGGCAGATAATTTTCTTGACTTCTGTTAAACCATCTCTTATTCTGAACTTCATCCCACATCATCAGTGCTTCTACCTAACTGTTTAGCCAACTCTTTCATACTTAAAAAAGAACATTCTTTAGCAGACAGACCCGCGATGCTATATGAACTAAAATATTATGCGACTAAAAGATAATATATACAAAAAATAAGTGTAGCGGGGATGGGGATGCTGTGAATCTGTGATCACATAAGGCGTAATCGCATCTGCAATGATGATAGACGTGATAGGGTGAAGATAGCATCAATTGAAGAGAAATTTGTCTAACATCGTTTGAGATAGTTTGGACATTCGAGCGGTGCTCTCGATAATTCCTATTTATCCGCTCTTTGCACTAGAATTTCCTAAATGGGCAATTAAAACAATTGATAAGATATGTAAAGCTTTTTTATGGAAGGGACGCAAGAGAGTAAATGGAGGGTATTACCTTGTTTCGTGGGGCCGGGTCAAGAGACCATTTGAGTTTGACGGATTGGGGATTCCTGATTTAGAAATCCTCGGATGGGCGCTACGCATGATGTGGCTGTGGCTCAAAAAGACCCAACCTGATCGTTCATGGGCTAGTTTAGACATCCAGGTGCACCCTAATTCAGCAACTATGTTCTCCATATCGATCACCTCTATTGTGGGAGATGGTAGCATGATCCTCTTTTGGTCTGATAATTGGCTACATGGCAAATCCTTAATGGAACTCGCCCCCTCTTTTTGTGCGCATGTGCTAAAGAGAACTGTCAGTCGAAGGACGGTCCAAGAAACTCTAACAGATAATATTTGGGTTCATGATATTAGAGGTAGTTTAACTACTACAGTCTTGGAGGAGTTTTTTTTGGCCTTTGGGACATTCTTGCTCGAGTAATGCTCACCCCTGGCGTGGATGATCAGCATATGTGGAAACCATCCTCCTCGGGCAGATTCTCAACTAAATCAATGTACCGCCGTTTCTTTGTGAAGGCTGTGGAATTTGAATCATGGAAGGAGATTTGGAGAATCTAGGCTCCTCCTCATTGCAAATTCTTTTTGTGGTTAGCCTCGCTTAATCGCTGCTGGACCGTTGATCGTTTGGCTCGCCGTGGTCTTGTTCACCCTGAGTGTTGCCCACTATGTGATCAAATAGATGAAAATATCCAGCATTTACTTCTTGTGTGTTCACAAGAAGTGTTTGGTACTCAAGTGCTTACTCTGGTGGGATTGCAGTAGCTAACTTCAGGTCCAGATGATTTGGTCTTTACCTTGTGGTGGCGTCAAGTTTTACACTAAGTTCCTGAACGGCAAGGGTTTCAATTTCTTGATCGTGTTGGTGGTTTGGTGGGTTTGAAGGCACAAGAATGGTTGCATATTTTACGACGCCTCACCCAATGTCAACATTGTTTTGCAAAACATTAGAGATAAGGTCAAATTGTGGTGTTTGGCAGGGGCCAAAGGTCTTAGTACCATTTGGCCATAGGTGCTGTGTTTGTTCTTTGGTCGGTGGACGTCTCTAGTTTTTTTTGACCTTATGTTTGTAGCCCCGCCTGCTTGGTGAGAGTTTGTACGAGTCTTCTTAGACTCATTTCTTCTTCTTAATATAATGATGCGCAGTTCTCCTGCACATTCGAGAAAAAATGATTTTGACATCTTCAACAAAGGCCTTCGGAATCACCAGATCGTAGTGAAATTTTAAGATATACTGAAAACGTAAGAACAGATAAAGATCGACCATGACTGACATGAGAGGGAACAATTAAAAGAGACTTAAGAGATTAAAATATATCTAAAGAATTAGCTTTAGATAGAAAAGTATACAAGTTAGCAATCCACGTACCAAAGTTATAAAGAAGTTTAGATACAGTGTTTTAGGTCCTCAACTCAGTTGACATGTTATACTATTTAGGATTTTAATATTGTAAGTCTTTAAGACTCGTCACTTTGACCTTAAAAGATTTTATTTCTAGTCTATCTTAATTTGTTTGAGACAAAAAGCTTTGTTGTTGTTTGGTTGTGGTGCACTGGGCATAATTGCAGATAGCTAGTCCTTCCAAGCATAACTGATAAATCATAGTTAATGCAAATGGCAAGTATATGTGAACAACCAGAGCTGGAACGATCTGACATTTAGAAAGATGCGGTTTCAAACGGCTGATTAAGAAGTCTCTAAGCTTAACTGACAAATCCCTAAGGGGACTAAATTAACGGTCTTCAGAACAAATCCATACTAATGCAAAATGTCCCCAGCAAACCCCAATCAGTACAGTTCTTGCTCTGCCAAAAAAAAAAAAATCTACATGTCTCTCTTGCATACAAAATACAAGAATAAAGCTCGCTGAATAATTGCTAATGCTCCAACTTCCCTTAACTCCACTAGGCATATAATTCTATAACAATCTTTTGGTGTCTGGCTCACAGAAGATTAGCCCCTCAGGTTTGATGTCTATATGAATTCAGTGCCCAATCAATTGATAGTTTTCCCTCCATAGACTGCAGGATATCATCATCCCCATCAATCTTTCTTGACTCGGTTCCGTGCTGCCCTGGCCGAGCTTGATCGCTCTGACTGTGAGAACATGATGAACACATGCATAACCCCTGTCACCAGTGCAAGCCCAGAGACAGTGAACCCTACGCCTTTCCATGTCGACAGGAGTTGAGTCCACTTAAAGAACTCGATGGCGCCATATAAAAGGAGGCATGCCCAAAACAGGGTCACCTGTTCCATCACAAGAAATAAAAAGTCAGTTGCCAGGGTAGGTACACTAATACATACAATATGTCCATTTGGGAAAAATAATTATTGAGCTATGAAGTCGCTAAACTAATTTGACTATTTAAGTCCCAAAGAAGACTTCTCTGTAACAACACAACAACAACTAGTCTCCTATGTTCCCCAACCCAAAAATATTACCACCCTTGGGTCTCGCACCACAACTACCTAACTGTGCCAACAGCTAACCCTGACCTCGTTCCATGAAAAACCCCCAACCTTCTCTTCTACTCACTCAAATTGTCTCTCCCACTATGTATTTCCCATTATCGGCAAATGTTGCACAGATGGCGAGCAAAAGGGCCATTCCTAATTTTCCATTTGCTTAGTTCAGAGATACCATATGTTGTGGTCAGTAGTTGGGTACGGATCCGAAGACCGAGGATAAGGTGCTCGCCCTCATCTAACTGCCAACAGGGCTCTTCCCTGATAAGGCAGAGAGGCTTTGAGGTTTGATTTTAGAAGAGAGGCTACAAACTTTTGTTTATTCATTGCTTGATTATGAATGGTGCGGCTCCTCTATTTATATATATATATGAGGTTAACTCCTAACAATATGAAAACTAACACAGTTTAATGCAACCAATCAACTAAAAATAAGATCATATCTATATTATCTAAATATTAAGATATCTATTCCTAATATAAAGATATGCATATATCTATTCCTAATATAAAGATATGTATCTAATTATTCATAATACGAAAATATGCACACAACCATTCCTTAAACGACTGCTACAGTGCGCACGGTACTGTTCACACGCTATAGTGCCTCACCGGATCATAGGCCATAATATTACAACCCTTGTGGCAAGACAGCTCGTCCTCGAGTTGTCAGGTGGCGGCCATGGTTGAAGTTTTTTGTAACCCTATATCGACAAGAGCCCGTGACGACGTCATGTGACGCGGAAGATAATTAGCGAAACCCTGTTGCATAACAGGGAGGATACCAACCTTTTAGCATTGGCTGACGTCGCAGGAATCGCCAGCGGTAAGGGTAAACGCCATAGGGCAGCAATATCCTTCTTGCCCTGAGATACAACGGCTGTGGAAGAGATGCGACGATGTTGACCCCCACATGACAACTGTTGCGCTCCGCATCTTTGAAGGCACGATGTTATGGCCTATGATCTGGCGAGGCACTATAGCAGGTGGACAAGCAGTATCGCGTGCACTGTAGTATGTGAGCAATACCATGCGTACTGTAGCACATGAATAGTACTAGCATCGTATTAGGAATGGTTATATACATATCTTCGTATTAGAAATAATTAAATACATATCTTCATATTAGGAATAAATAGATGCATATATTTATATTAGAAATAAATATCTTAATATTGAATAGTATGGATATGATATTACCTTTAGTTCATTGACTGCGTTAGATTGTGTTAGCTTTTATATTGTTAGAAGTTAACCTCATTTATATAAAAAGAGGAGTCACACCATTCTTAATCAAGCAATAAATAAATAAAGTTTCTAGTTTTCCTCTTCTTCTAAAATCAAACCTCAGAGTGTCTCCACCTCGTTAAGGAAGAGCTCTGATAGCAGTTAGATAAGGACGAGCACCCTATCCCCAGTCTTTGGACCCGTAACCAACTACCGAGCACAACACCGTGTACTGATGGCATTAAGATACTACATGCCTCTTGTGTAACACACTAACACAAGTAACTGTCTCCTCAGCAAAAGGGCACTCACATGGCCCTCCATCTGGCACATTTGCACACAGCCCATTAGCCATAGTAGCAAGTGACCAACCTTTTTTTATTCGGCAGAGACAGCAATCATCTATAATTTATAGGGTGCTAATGATCATTGTATTTGAAAAACTGTGCGGTAAGTATAACTCATATTAAATTACATGCTATTGTATTGGGGATTTACCAGCAATGATTTCACCGGACGACCAATTGGTCTAATCTCCTCATCAAAAGTACCTGTGGCCAAATGCTTATCTAGTAACGCATCCTGTAGCAAAAAGGCAGACAAATGTCATTTACTGAATTAATTAATCAACCAATACATGGAGAATTTCAGCAAGAAGATTTCTGAAAATCATTTAGTTCAATACCTTCGCTACAAAGATATCTTTGCACCATTTTGAAACATCCTCATCTGACTTTGGCATCTCACTCATTGCATGACGTTTCATGCGAACATGTACCTAGAGAAACAATGATGGAGTGTAAATTATTTGTACCAAAGGAAGTGTGCATTAAAATTTTTATTCCATTTATTATGACTGTATATCCAATTTGATTTGAAACACTTCAGTAGTAGTGAAAAAATAATCAACTCAGTTCAGTATTTAGTTGATGCAACACTATTTCCTGATTGGTCTGTGTTAAGATATTCATGATGTTAAAAAACTTACCACTGAAGATTGCCCTTTCAAAATCCGCAGCATTGTTGGTTGAGGTGAATCTTTTGGAATTATTACTGTTGTGTCATATATAGCTGGAACGAAGTCTCGCATAATACTTACAGCTGATACAAATCCCTGGGATTTTCCACAAGAGGTATCAGTACATAGATTTAATGTTGCAGAACATATAAAAATGACAATAAGAAATAAATACAGAGGCAAATGCATGACACAACCATGTATTCTCAATAACCACTATCCCAAACTGTCATGAACTGACCACTCAGTCACTCCATAAAGCAGAGAAAACGAGTACTCAATATTATACTAAAAGTATTACAGCCATAAGTTTTCAATAACTACTACTCTAAATTCTTTTGTTAGAACCTCATGATTAAGCTTTACAGTTGTATATTTTCAGCTGGTTGTTTTTTTTCAAACTTCTCTTGACTGTCCATTTTATCAGTAAAAACAAAGAAGGTTCTGATTTGAAGTCCAAGAATTTACCTTGAACATTAGCATAGTTAGGTTCTCTTTTTAAGGAATGCAGTAGAACAAGGGAGTTGCTAGGGAGTAGCAAAGTACCTTAGTACGTGGAATCAGTACATTTCTAGGGGCTGGCAAGCCCTGTGAAGCTGCATACTCCTGAGCTGCTAGAAGCTTTGCTGGAGTAAAGCGAGTACCCTCAACGAAAAGGGCTAGCCAGAATGGTCTGGGGAAGTCCTTCAACCTTTGGAGGCCCCACTATACACAAGAGTAACAAGATCACTAAGATAAAAAAAAAGAAACACCAGTTCCATGTATAGGTAAGGTGGAAAGTTACTTTTAGTGTCTTTTCATCCTTTGCCCAGCTCCTCTCCAAAAACAGGTATTCTGCAAACCACATGGACCAGCCAATAACCTGCAACAAATGGTCAAAACAACACAATAAGGATCAAGCATGTGCCATATACTATAGCAGAAGACATGACAAAGTTAACTCAGGTTTTACTGAATGCTCAAGCAGGATTTAAAAGGTGGCATTTCTGCATCATTAAGCTACTAGTGCACTGATACCTTAAGGCATAAGTCTCCAGCAATTTCCATGGAACGGAAAACAAATATACTAATTCTATATTCAGAATTTCTACCAAAAGCAGCTTCAACTGTTGTGGTCTTAGCACTGTCCAAGGTTCAGTTTTATTTATACTGCCATTCCATATTGGCCAGCTTCCATGACAATAGGTTGCATTTATGTCGTTTTTTTTTAAAATAACTGACTGTTTTATTAATATTACAAAAATATATAGTCAAAAAAAACTTTAACAAAAATAATACTCCGTCGCTAAGTTATTTGACGATACAGCTCTTGTTGCCAAATGAAATGGCGACAAGTTGAGATCTTCACCGCCATTTGAAATGGCAACAAACCTTGTCGCCAAATGAATTGGTAATAGAGGCCTGTCAGTCAATTGAATGATGTAGACCAAACCTGTCGGCTAATTGATCTGTCGCCAATTGAATTGATGACAAAGGTTGTTGGCCAATTAACAATGTAGGCTGAATAAATCGATGGCACGGCTTCTGTTGCCCAATTTAGCTATCGCCAGATGAGTTGGCCAATTAACAATGTAGGCTGAATAAATCGATGCCACGTCAGCCTACGTTAGCCTATCGCCAACTCATTTGGCGACAGAAGCCTGTCGTCGATTCATTTGGCGACAGGTGATTATTTCTGTAAATTCTTTTTTAACTATATATTTTTGTAATATTAATAAAGAAATTTATTTTTTAAAAAAATCCATTTATATCATTACATGTGACAGTGATTGTATGACTACAGTGATGTCATCAGAAACACTTATTTATATTTTACTTATTAGTTATCAGAAACTTTGGATCTTGGAACTCTTGACTGTCAACCTACTTGTGCTACTTACTGCTACAAATTGATCAATGCCTGCTTGCCGATACTCTCGATATAAAATTCAAGCGTTATCAATTTTACTCAAACTTCAATTGATTCACTATTGATACTTAGCAGTTGGTGCAGTGGTGTCTCAAGGATAGCAAATCTTCTAGCAATATTTGCTTCAAAGGCATTTGTCAACTGAAATCCATAGCCATTATGGTGATAACATATAACATGATAAAGCAATATGTTATCATAATTTTAGTCCTAGAGAAACAAGTTTCAACTACCCAATAGCTTTTTCTTACTTTTGTCAATAACAACTTTGCACACAAATTTTGATGTCAACAACACTAGCCGATGAGAATCTAAATCGTAAAATTACAGTAAAATATATATGAGCTAGGTAACTCACTGGGAGGAATTTTGATGATTTCTTCATGACAGCGAGTGTACTTCCAAGGCATCCAGAGCGCTGACCACATGCCCACAAAAAGGAGTCTCAGATGATTTATTAGTTATTACAGACAAATCTGAACATACTGAATTGCCAGTAAAAATTACTAGTTTCTATCAAATGTTCAACAAGATAGGAGATAATAACCTGCGCCAAAATCCATCCAATAAGCCAATCAATATCGCTCCGATGATTTGATATGACTAGTGTGTGCTCTTTACCTATAGAATTTTTCAGATAGGCTTCCATCAAAATCTATATTTTTTTCTTTTAAGCTGACAAGGCGAATAATGTAAACACCAGGAATTCATGTAAGAAAATCTTAAAATTCGACTACTTGCCCATCGACCGGTAAGTTTCCTCATCAGCATGCAGTTGTATCTGCAGAACATGTGTTGAAGTTATTTCGGGGTCAGGAGATAAAGCAAAAGCTAAAATTGTTTGGTTCCTAAACATCATTGTATAATCAGTACTTAAGCAGTATTGTTCATTCAGATTTACTAATGAAAAGGTACAGACCAAAACCTTGACTGACATTTGGATTGTTGTACACTTGGACCATTTATGTAAATGTTAGTCGCCAGAATTTGATTGATCATATTTAGTACTATTAAGTTTACTGCCGTAATGCTGCAGAAAATAGAGTTAACTATCTTTCATTTTTAGTTCTACAAGCCAAATACCAACCCAGCAGCAGTACCACTACCAGTTCATGCACCAATATGGCCAAGTTTCCACATTCCCAGCATATGCAACTAAAGCTCATGTAGAAATTGTCCAGCGCGTAAAAAAAAACAGAGTCCATGTTCCATGCAGAAATACACATGCCAGTGTATGCTCTACCAAGAAAACTTCAGTACATGCCTGGCATTGCCACATATAGCTGATCGTATAGATTTCACTTGGATCTTAAAAAAAAATCCAAAAACATGCACTAAATAGCCACTTAAGATAGCACCTCCAATTGATTCCCAAGAACAGCCTAGTTCAGAGCATGAATGTTAGCATTTGTAATTTTGTATACATCCAGACATGGTCTTGATGGTGCGAAACCCACCCAACCCCACCACATTCAATATTCCTATCTCCAAAAGGCAGCACTGCCAAATTGTATAGAGTGTCTTCTCCATGCTAGTCTGCCAGTAGAACCCCCGAACACATCCCATTTAACTTTAGCCAAGAAATTAGGTTGTTGATCCCTATCAATGCTCCTAGCAGTGTTGTTGGATTATTAAAAGGACTAAGGCTGCATTTATGAATGTGATGTATTGGAAAACTAAGTTCTTCAAACTGCTTTGCATATTTGATCCGATTTGACGATTATGTGTACCAGGTTTTGCTAGGATGTGAAACTGAAAATAGCTCTTTTGCACAACTTACTTATTAATGGCACTTATTTTCACTGCAGAACATTCCCAAAACACACCTTAAAACATTACATGTAGAAAAATCAAGAAATAAACGAATACTGCAATCAACACAACTCTCTACTTTTGTAGCATAAATACGTTCTAATTTTGCAGCAGAACATGTACTTCTAGCTGCGAAATGAAAAACATAATTTGCTTTTTCGTTGATCATATCTTCATACCTTAACGCCTGCCCACCAGTCCACAAGCCAGACCAGCTGAAGCCACAGCAGCTCAGCCAAGAATCTGTTGATCCGCCGGTATGAGCTCTTTGAGAAGGGCCTTATTGACACAAATAGGATGGCCTGCAATTTTTCAGGTACACGCGAACAGATCAAGAAATGTTGAGTGGTGGTTATGATGTATAGTTGTATGTAAATTAGCGGATCAAAAGAGGCAAAGTTCGAACATTTTCATTACAATTCTTTAAGTTTTCAATTAGTTTAAAGAAGTGAAATTCTACCAAAAAAACACAGCAAGCTTTTCCTTTTCTTCTAAAATATGCATTTCTTTGTGTAAAAGACGCCTCGGATCAGCAGAACAAAAGGATCCCAGAAAAAAAAGATTGTTGGAACCGGATTTACTCCCCGGGCCACAGGTTCAAATGGGCTGAACACAACTAAGCCCACGGAGACGGAACAACAATCTTATAAGTGGTATTGAGCCTTCTCACCTCAAAAGACTAGTCCAATGGGTGGGGGCTCTCACACACTTATAAGCTGTGCTTTCTCCTCTCCCACAACCAATGTGGGATTATTCCTAACAATCTCCCCTCACACATTGGTTGGACACATTTGCAACCCTGAGGTTTAAGGAGATGTTAGACGCCTGGCTCTGATACCAAATGTTGGAACCGGCGACCACTCTGGTTTCACCGGATCCATTCCTCGGTCTCTTCTTTCTTAGATGGGCTTGCGTTCTCTACGCACTGAGCCCACGGGCTGCCCACTAGCAAGCCCTCCAAGCAACAACCTTATAAGTGGTATTAGGCTTTCTCCCCTCAAAAGACTAGTCTGATGGGTGGGGGCTCTCACACACTTATAAGCTGTGCTTTCTCCTCTCCTACAACCAATGTAGGATTATTCCTAACAAAGATGAGGGGAACCGTAATAATCTGTGTATAAAAAGATCAAATCTTTGAGCAAAACAGGCTCCGGGTACAAAATTAACCTACAACCCGAACTAGCATTCAGTAATCCATGAAAATCCCTACTAATGATGGAGGAAATGGAATCTCCGAAGAGGAAAAAAGATCAAATCTTCGAGCAGCAACCAAATCAGATCACCAGAAGCCCCCTCGAAAACCGGGCAAAAAAGGCAAAAGGTCTCGCCAATCGAGCGGTGACTCAGGAGGGGGGAAGCTACCTGGATGGCGTTGACGATGAGGCCTGAGAGGAGGAAGAGGAGGCCGAGGGGTAGCACGACGAGCACGAGGGGGACCGCCATGGCCGCCCGCCGCTTCCTCGCTTCCAATCTCGGGGATCACGTGAGAGACGAGGGGAAGGGCTCGCGCCGCGCTTTCACCTTCTCCGGCGAGTGGTGGGTGGTGGTGGTGGTAGCTGTGGCTCCACCGGCGTCGAGATGAGACGAGACGAGACGGGCAGGATTTGGATTTTGGAGGTATTAGAGGAGCACGCACGATGCAGGCCCGCGCTTAACGATGAAAAACCGATTTTTTTTTTTGCCACAAAAGATATATTTTGTAGATAATATTTTGTGGCAGCGATACTAATTTGGTACCGGTGCTTAATATGTGAAGTACATATGTATATATCTAATTAGTAGATAATATAACATTTAAGCATCTGTAAAAGAGATGTTTGTAGTAGAGAAAATGATTTTTACATAGATACTTGATGACATTGTTTATTTTCTTTCTTTAAGTACTTATTTATAAGCATTTTGTACTGAACACGTGCTAAGGGTGGATGAAAAAAAATCATAATTTGGTATCTGCATAAGAAAATTCTTATTAGTTGAGACGTGCAAAGCTCTCTAGGTGTATGGATTCGCTAACCATTGGGTTGGAAGCGACGTATACGTGGATCTGCAAGGTGAGGACAACACTACCAGAAATGAAAAACTCATCCAAGAACCATTACACTTCCTCAACAAAAATCATGTACTTTTCATAAAAGTAATTTGCGCATTGTTAGTTTGCTTCAGTTGTCTTGTTTCAAAAAAAAAAAGTTTGTGTCAGTTGTTTGCTAGTTTAGTTAGCACTAGAAGACTCGAAAGTGGCATGCGAAGCACAAGAGAAAAGTGCATGGTTCACTTGAATTGTCAAAAAAAAAAAAACTAGGATCATCCTAGCTAACAAGAAGAACCCGTGAAATCTATTTTCAAAAGGAAAAAACCGTGAAATTTCTTACGGAGCTCGATTTGTCAGAAGCTCAATGAGTGGTCATTATCACCCCAATAACAAAAGAAAAAGAGTAAAAGATAATTTTTTTTTCCATTATCACGGCACGGGTCATCCTTTGCCGTGTGACAGATGAGTGAATTTAATGTAGCCTTTCTCTCTCAATAAATTAGAGTGGGTATTTGTTGGTGAGCCGTATACCAGAGGAGGTTCCTTTAATTTGTGTAACTGTATGTGGTTGCTCTTTCATCATTTCTTAAATGGAGCACTTGCATACTGTGCAAAATAGCGAGTGAAAGAGTTCTTAATTTGATGGCGGTTGTTATCAGGTGGTTCAACTAAGATGGTGTTAAAAAAAAGCTGTTAATCCAAGCCCCAAAGTAAGACGTCACCCAGACCGTTCAACTGTTTGCTATTTGATTGGATGTCTCCTTGTAGACTTGTTTGTCTTTGGATGGTGATATCTACACAGCAACAATGACCTACTTCAACCGTTTGATAGTATTCTCTAAGCTCTAGTTCTTTATGTAAACAAGGCTCTCTGAGTACATACATGTAGGTATATTCTATTGTAAATAATACGGTATAAGCATATATTTATACTTACTTCTAACATATTCCATAAAGACAATAGTATGATATAACAAGTATTTAAATGACTTAACTAACATATAAACTCTGCAAGCCATTGAGATAGAAACATATGCTCAGTATATATATCATGCAAGACTTAAAAATCAGCATATACAATTGAAAATAATTGCCATTGAATGCTGATTTGAACATGATCAAATTCAACATGTTAATAATGTTTTGACTTTTATATATTACTCTCAGAAGGTTAGTTGCACAAGATTCACTTTTGGCTATCTCCACTATGATAAAATGCAATCTTTATTATATATAACAGATTATAGATTCGATCTTGAGCTTAAATCAAATATTACTATTAACGAAACTACCTGATCAAGACTAGTACTTGCTGAATATTAAACTAGGTTATAATAATCAACCTAACATTCATTTAATAGGAACTATATTGATTACTCCAGCATAACGAATGTTTATTGATCAGCCACAGGGACCGAACAAGGAACCGATACCACAAGTTCAATAAGCAACAAGTAATACACAAGGATATCAGAGAACAGTTAGCAAATAGTAATTCTTCCAAAAGCTCAAGATCAAGTTTATACTACAGATCATATATAATTTCAGTGTAGAGTCATTTCATCATCGAGCAATTAACCCACCATAGCAAAATTGTGTAATTCACGGATATAAGAAATGAATCACGAACTGTAAAGGAAATGTAGCCGAAAACTCACAGTATAGATGATACTTGAAATCACCAATATGAAACCACACAAAGGCAAGGCATGCAAGGAGCGTTGTCCCAGAAAACCAAGCACCCTATTGCACCAGTAAGGATGAAAGCAATCAGAGATACAATGTCGCACTTCCACCTCTAGCAGTTGAGGTTGAAGCCAAGGGTCAGGTGAACACCGCATAAGTCTATTAGGAGCTCAGCCCAAAGAGCACCCAAGAACCTCAGCCTCGGATCTCCCCTTTCTCTACTCGCAAAGAGCCAGCCAAATCTTCCCCAAATCCAAACCTCCCCAAATCCTTAATGCCAAATCTCAAAGAGAAAAGGCACAAGGAGATCTCACTAGAAAGGAAGGAAGGGGTGATTCGGGTCACACATCCACCGCCACCGGGGAAGGGCTCGGCGGAGCAGCCGCTCTAGTAATCAGATCAAAGACCAACCAAGGAGAATGGAAGATCGAAGAGGAGAGGGAAACTTACTGCTTCGATGCAAATGAGGAGAGGCGTATGCCTCTTATAGGAGAGCGGGAAGGAGGAGACGGGCTACAGCCAACGGCCGACGGCGGCTGAAGCTACCAGGCCATTGGCGCCTACAGCGTCGCCATCCGCCCACATCTCCTGGTCGCCCCAGAGAATCGCTCAAGAGGAGCCACACAAGAGAATAGCTCAAGAGGAGGCGCATGGGGAGGAGACTGCATCTCCTCCCCTTATCTCTTCGTCTGGCGCCGACGGGTGGGCCTGTCTCTTTTTTTTCCCTTTTCCCTCAATTGAGAAATTACCGAAATGTCTTTGCAATACAACAGTCCCCACCAATTTATTAATTGATAACTGATGTTCATATGTCTTGTTTGATATATAGCTGTTTGACGATGGGTACCTTGCAGGTTTGAATCCAAAACCTAGTAACAAGGACTATGATTCTGCACAGATAAAGGAGGACTTCGCGTTGATCAAATGTCTTGGTGTGAGAATTTTTGCCCAAGTCACATTCTGTACTGGGTGGCTTGCCCCTTTCCTTCTTAGGTTGGGACATTCCGGTCATGTCCCCATATCTAGCTCATGAGTATTTTAAGAAAGTATACGCTTGTCTTTTTTTGATCGCGACCTCATGATCATACTCAAGTAGGTGAATTCTTCTAGGAATCCTGTAGGACGATTCCTGAAATCATATAGACATCGACTTCATTAAGAATTATTGCTCAACCTTTCATACAGACAGAGCACTACAGATAATAGGACCTGTTAGATGTACTCTCTACTCTCATGTTCATAATCACATCTGATTTTGATGTTAACAGTACAATCTTACATGCATAGAAAAGGATCAACTATAAAGATTGTCTTGTGTGAATTGAAGTACTATGTATTACTTATGTGAAAATCTGAAGCAAGAACAAAATGATAGAGACTTGTTCCAAGCTGAAGGAAAAAAATCAGTGGTTGTGGAAATAAGCATATCAGTATCGGGACGCAATGAATAAAATCTACTAATCTAGAGTAGCCTATGGAACTTACAGGCTTGGACGAAGCATAAGGTTCCAAAGGTGCTTTCTCCCTCAATTTAAGACAATTGGCAGAGGTCTTTAACCAATCGTCCTGGTACATACAGTTTCAATATTCATATCAGTAACTCATGCAGAAGATATGCTCACAAAACTCAATCTAAAAAATAGTTCATGGATAACAACAAGTAGAGAAGGCGAAGGGAGTGCAACAATGGTTGGTCTAATACGGTGGTAGCCCTTTTGATGCTCTAGTTCTGAAATACCTGCGTCAACATTCAATCTCCTGTGAGATGAATCATCATGTCTTGCTCCCTTTGGCAATATTATTTTAGAAAGTGAATTATCAAGCTAAGAGAACAACTCATAATACATGGCGGAACGAATACCTCGATTGCTAGAATGGGGTAGGCTCATTGAATCCCACCAAAGGGTATAGCGCTCAACTCTTGAATGTCACTAGAAGGTTGCTGAAAGCAGTATGCATCCCTCATAGCTGTAGATTCAGCAACATTACTTCGACCCCTGCACCAAGCAATCATCGATAACGGACCTGGCAATCTTGCGTCCCCATTTGTCCTTGTCATTGAGGGGGGTGAACATGAAGAGGAGAAAAAGTGCAAAGAAAGGAGTTCTTTTCCCCAAAGAAGATGAAAAGGCGGCTGCTCTCCTTAACAATCGAAAAGAAAAATGGATGGGGTGAAAAGGGACAGGACGAACAGGGCGGTGACGCGGCGGGGGAAGAGAAAGAGCGGCTGGAGAGAGCAGCGAGTGTTGGGGCAGCCATGGAGATGGAGGAGTGCTTGGATTCACATCGAGGAGGAGTGGACGAGACGAGAGGATTGGAGGCAGGTGACTGGAATGAGTTGTACTCGGGGTGGATGAGCTCATCCGGTTATTTTTCCCGAACCATGCCATCCAGCATATATTACAAATATTCCCTCTTGATGGATGGCTTTGGCCAGGACGATTTCATCCAATCCTATGAACCAAACAGCAGAACAACTTCAAAAGTTGGATGGGACCATCCCATCCAACTCCTATCCCTCTAACCAAACACATCCTAGGCTCCACGGTCAAGCTTTCATAGCTGAGGCCTTCCAGCTACCTATTAAGGTAAGCAAATAGTAATGAAAAGTAAGAAATACACATAAATACTACCATTCCCTGGTACTTACCCATATATTCTAAACCTAGTAGTACCCAACGCTCCACTATCTAAATTACAACATTACTAAACGAAGAATATAACTCAAAAGAAGTAGCTCGCATATCGCCACCGTAAATAGGTGACTTCGTCATATGTAACTGAATCTAAATAACTGCAGAAATTTTCAATGATAATCCACAAATAAAAGATGGCTAAATCAAAGTGGAAGCCAATTTCCTTTTTGAATAAGCCGAGCCATAGAGATGGTCCATTCTCTGAATGTTTCTTATATGGCCTATCATGAAAGATAATATATCGAGCAAGGCAAAGGATATTATAGGCATCAGGCAATGATAATTTCAGAGTTAGTCCAAGGAACTAACCATATACAAAGTAGAGTTGGTTTTTTCTGCTTTTCTATTTCTACTTCGCTACCTGAAATCTTGGAATGGGACTAACCATGTACAAAGTAGAGCGGAGAGCATTGAACGCATGCAGATGTAAGCTTGAAAGGAAAGCTGATCGGGAAGGGGCTGCAATGCATGAAAGTAGCAATTGTATGAAAAGGATCAAGTGCGATCAAAGGCAGCCTTGTGAGACAGATAAACCGTAAAATCCATAACCTCCTTTTTCTTTTTCAGATCATTTTCAAAGCAAAAAACAAAAGATGGATTGCATAATGTAATTAAGTGCAATACGAAACTAAGCTATGCAATTAATTCTTTCAAAGTCTATGCTTATGGAATCCTCCTACAATTTGGATGGGAAACTATGTTAGTCCCAGGAAGCCATGTCTAAGAAGTTGAGAGTTGAGAACAGGGGAAACACAAAGAATGTTCGTAGAACAATAAACAGTTTTCGGTAGCTTGGCAATGGCACAACCTGAGCTAGAGTAAACAAAGTATTTTAAGCTAGCTGCCAAGAACAGGAAAAAGAAAGAAAGTATACTATATCACGGCCCGGGTCCCTGGCTAGCACATCAAAATTACAAAGCAGCTAAATAGATGTTATTGTAAGTTAAAATATAACCTCACAAAGGAAACAACTAATACCTCACGACACATTATATGAGAGCAATGACAAACACAAATCGCCATCATAACTATATAACGGGAAAAAGAAGTTTAGTTCATTTGTGCAACTAATATAGCAAATTGCATACACCGAAATAATGAACACCACATCTTTGGAAACATACGGAGATGGGTAACATCCATGGCATAATTACTTGTGTTGCTATTTATGCAACCTTTATCAGTCTATGGTCCATGCTTACAGCTAAAGCCCTTGTTTACTGCTCCCAACTCCATAAATTTCAGAAATAAAAGATGAGAAATGCATTAGAACACAAACCTTTTCCATTATATAATTGACAACCGTTCTGAAATTAGGTACCTTCCGAAAACTTCGCCTTCTAGATCTATAACGTGGTATACTGCTGCAAATCGTATGTTCAGTTGACTGTCCCTGGATGAAGATTTACTTGGAATTACAACAACATAAACCTGCAAAAAATACTAATAAATCATGTACTAAAATCTATGTTGCAGAGATCAAAAGTAGCTCACTCTGCTTATTTCAGAACATTTCCATATTGAAGGACATCCCATGGGATGGGCGGTGGAGATGACACCATGTAAAGATCAAGGGAAAAAACTGAAAAATCTTGCATTCTGAAATTGTAACCTGTCACATGTGTACATCTGTCAATAGTAACAGAAAGGTATTAGCAGGGATACTTCCTCATCAGTCAATATCACTTGGGCTGTATGTTTCTTTTATGAGTTAAATAGCCATTGAGCTATAGACTATACTTTAATCTACCAGCTTTCTATTCAATAAAATTGAGAAATTATACCACCAAGCTAATGTGTAAAGCTGTGCTAACAATTAAAATATTATCCAAAGAGGATGACAGGTCACTGGTCCATGGCAACATTGTAAGTCTATGTCAAAAGCAGTTTTGATCTATTCTAAACCTAGAGGAAATAAAGAAACTGAAATATATATGCACATGTGGCTAGAGATGTATCCGATGAGTTCAGAAAAATTGACCAACACTGCCACAACAGAATGGGATTATTAGATGAGTTATTTCAGACTCAGAGGTTGCATACCCTGCACAACATAAAGACTCACCTGACATTTTTCCTCAACCTAGACACCAAGAAGACTGAGATACTTCATGTCCAGTGGAAGTTTGGTAGTTCCTAACTGATGCGATTTGCGTACCACAAATTCCTAATCATTGTTATTGACCCAGCTCCATTGTTTGGAATGCTGAAGGAAATGGCTACAATTGTACTCTGTTTTGTTTTAAGCTTAATGGAAATTTGGAAACACATTAACATGCTTTAGCTTTCACTACGTAAATGCTGAAGAACTATCCCATCAATGTTTGAAGGCAGCTCCTTGACCTTCTCAAGAAGAGCAAAACCTATCAGATACGTTTAGGCTAGAGATTGTACTTGAAAATGAGCTGTGCTGATAAATTGTATTTATATGTATCCATATAAGACTGTTAGGAAAAGCGAAACTTCTGCTAGACTTCGCAGTTTTTTCTTTTTTTTTGTTTTTTTGGCGAAGGAGTTTAGTGATTTGTATTGCTAAATATATGCCAGATAAGATCAGGACATGCTATACACACCTTATATACGGATTGGCGGTATCATGTACACAATCTACCCCATAGCAACAATCAGTACGTGTGCATGAAACTTTAGGACACTTTGGTGGTATTAAACAGAACTGGTATTTTCGTATTTTCAAGTCATGAAAGATTAATGGATTATAGACCCTATTTTCCCTTTATTATGCATTGGGCAGATCATACGCTACATGTTGTATCTTGCAGGTATTTTTTTTCCAGCATATATCACCATTTCCTCCCATGTACAGGCTGACAGGTGCAACATACAATATCCAGTTTCAGAAATTAAGCCAGCCATTTAGGAGTAAGACTAGATGAAGCTGAGATCCAACAATGATCTCAAGCAACTAGAAAAGGCTGAATAAACTGAACCCTGCGCTCTGAACTAATTAAACTGAACTGAAAAGATGGCTGGATGACAAGCAACAACGCTTCACTAAAAAAAAAACAAAAACAAAGCTGAATAATCCAATCACATCAAGAAGTTGGGAAGAGAGGAAATCTACGTTAAATAATCGGCATCAACGAACATAGAAAGACAACTGCAGGTAGTAACATTATTTGTACTACATATATTAACGTCTCGATTGCTGATGGCGTGGTCGCTTCAGTCCCGCCGACGTAGTCTCCCTGCGACGCACGGGTTCGTAGCCTGATTAGTGGTTACCATGGAAAGTACGTACGCAGTGACGACAATCATGGCATCACATCACATATATTTATTCCTCAGCTAACGACCCAGGAACAAGTTTATGATGAAAAAATTACACACTGCAAAATCCATCCCGGAGGTGAACATAAAATAGCCTTATTGCAAGAGAAATACAGCTTATAGCAGTAACAGCAGTACCTCAATTATACACTCTTCGTCACAACACAAGCACAAGGTTTTGGTCGCACTAAAAATGGGATTCGCGGGAGCTGGTGCCTAAAACCTTCGGATTCGCGACAGAAACCAGTCATCGACTTCTCATGGGGGAAAAAATACAGCGATAAGCTCGAGATGATGAGAAGAGATCAGCAAGAGCTTTCTACTGACGCTCATGGTTCACAGTTCACGGCACGTATTGGGATGCGAAGCACGTCCAGCTTCTTTTTGCCCAAGCTGTATATGATTCTGTAAACTTCAATAGCTGGGATGCAATGCCGACTGCTCACATGAAAACATCGGTGGCACTGCCTACGCAGTGTTCAAGCACCATACGTACTCTGAGCTGCACAAATAAGGGCAGAGGAGTTAGATTAAACACTTAACATTTTGTGGTTAGTTTCAAGAACATATGTCAACAGATATTGACCAACTACCAGCCATGCTTGTCACCTTTTTCTGTTTTGTTGGTTCAATTAAGATTCTTACAGCTAAACCCGTCTGAGTGCTTATGTGCATATCAAATTGCAGGAGTAACTTTCGACAAAGCATTTTCTCATCAAATATAAGAGTGTATCTCTGCTTGTGTCAAATGCTTGCTAATAGTTAGGGTAAACTGGTAAAGGACACTATGTTTCTAGCACAATCAAGAATGCATTTTAGCGGACAACATTGAACTAAAGTACATAAGGCTCCAAATTGAGTCAGCAACGTGCAAGTACTCATACAGGCCAATGTGACAGAAGCAACAGTAAGGATGGATGGAACATTAACAGCTAAACAGCAGTAACGAAATGGTTGTGACACTCATTATAATATGCGTTATCTCAAGATCACTTTATCTAAGAAGAGAAGGTAGTACCTTGCAATCCAAGCAGGGGTCATTTATCATGCTTTTTACTTGTGAAATTACCCCAGCATTTTGGAGCCTGACAACTCGAGCAGATGAGGTCTCACATTTTGGGTAAATCAAGTTCAGAATACACCACAAGGTTGCAACTCGCAATTGTTTATCTTTGCTCTGCAGAAAGTTAACAGCAAAAGGTGGTTTGATACGATCTGCTCGGTGAGGAACAAGAACATCCATTACAGCTTCCTTGCTTAATTCGTTCCCAGCTGCAATGTTTGCAAGCACAAACATACCCTGAAGAGAAGAAACAGAAAGATCAATGATTTATTGTACAATGATTGTTGCATTCTTTTATAAAAGAATATCCCATACAAGAAGCACGTGTCCCTAAATATCAAAAAATGGGATACAAAATTACACAGTTCCGTCAGAAAAGATGTTCTTTGTTCCCCTCCAAAGTTTGAAAACTGCATGTGGAAGCTTAACGAAAACAGACCTGGATGCGCACTCCCGGGGCAGATGCACTGTTCAGTTGTCTTGAAATAGCATTTATAACCATGCCATCTTCACCAATGACATAATTAAAAGAGTCCACGTATCCATCAACAAGATTGTGCACCAGTGCCAAGGTCTGTTCCTGAACAAAATGTTCAGAATCTGCAGAGCATTTTACAATTAGCAGTGAGACAAATGTAGTAGTTCCCTAATTAATTATTAATATCATAGCTGGGCATTTAGACTTACCACATATGAGGCTTGAAAGAGTAGATAAGGTCAGCTCCTTCAAAATGAAGTCTTTATCCTTCGGATTCAGAAGGAACACAATATTTCTAAGAGCCAATACAGATTTTAGCCTCAATGTTGGATCCATAGACTTGGATAAATGAACAAGTTGGGAGACAACCCCAGAATGAAGAAGAACCGATTTCCTGGGTGTTAAATTCACAGCAATATTGCAAATAGCACCAAGGGCAGCAACCTGTGACAAAGATAAGTGCATGTGCAATTTATCAAGTCCTGGTGGCAGACCTAAAGTACTGATGTTTCACAATCACAATATAGCTAATTAACACAAAATTTAGTGTTGCTAGTGACAAAGAGGGTTGCTCCAACAATGAAGCCAGGAAATGGTAGCGGGTTACAATATTACCAAAAAAGTGCCTCCTATGTAAATCTGCTACCTTTCAAATCGTTCTTATGCAATTGACTACTTACATTGATATGCGATTTTGTAGTTTTATAACAAAAATATCAGTTCTGCAGGGCATTTTGAGAGTTTCATGTAGAAGCAAAAAATGGGTGAGAAGAAGGTAAAACTGCAGTGATAACATGCTTCAAGATTTGCATGCAAATAAGTTAAACACCCCCATCCCCATGCACTGAAAATCCAATTTTCTTTTATAAAGCCCACACAGTTCAGAACTTGACCAGCCCTCTGGAAGAAGCAAGGCACTTGGAAGTGCACCTGCACTGCACCTTCCAGAAAAAAACTCCAGTTCAGAAAAATGCCACTGAAGATTGCATGATTCTCATTACCTGGACTGGAGTAGAGGAGTCATACAAAAGCTGGACTAAGGGGGCAATGACTGTATCGCAGGATAATCGGCCTGCACTAAGTACCTGAAAATTAAACACATCAACTGGATCATTTGAAATGAACACAAAAGGTCGAGTTGTAAAGAAGCATGCATCTTACCTTTGATGACCTAGAGATATTCTTCAGACATGAACATGCTGCAACACGGATATCAGCACAATCATGCTTCAATGCATCAAGTATTAAGGTTGATACCTGTTAAGCAATTACGTTATTAGTCATAAATGCTTGGTCAATGGACAATCATATTCATCCAGAGTTCCTGGAGCAGTGTATTGTCTTGTCAGGAATTAACACTAACAATAGAAGGACTCTACAGAAATTCCAATACAACTCAAAAGGTAAACCGCAGCAATACTCAAAAGTACTATCATACAGAAACTTCACATACCTGAACTGACATAAGTTGAGATCTTGACTCTTCTAGTTTTGAGCAAAGTTCGGCTAAAGCAAGCAATATGGTCACTGCACGCTTTGTTTCCAATGAATTTGCTAACAGATGGTTGCTAAGCTTCTCAACTGCATTTGTTGAAAAGGCTTGTTTCTGCAGTTCCACACTGTCCTTAATCAGGGTGGTTAGTGCCAAGGGAGCCTCATCTCCTACATGACCAGGTTCTTCAATGAGCTCAAGTAAGACCAGAATCAACTTGGTTTTAATTTGTCTGTCCTGAAAATGACAGGGAGAAGCATGCCCAAGTGAAATCAAGCACAGACAAGCAAGTAGTCTTGTGCGTGGGCTCCGATCATGTATTAACCCAACTATTGAACAAAAAGCTTTTCCTTGGTCCATTGATGCAAATCTTGAAGCAACTTCCCAGTTATTTCTTATGATTGTAGTTAAAGAATCTAAACAAGCATCCCGTAGATTCATAGAACCTCCAAAAAGGCTAATAAGTCTCTGAGGAACTCCAGCGCCACATAGTGCTAATTGTTCTGTATTGCTATCACAAGAGTGTGATATAATATTAGCAGCCAGCTCTGTGACATTTTCGTTCTCGCTGTCCAAAAGTGAAAGGAGAAAATCCATATTTTTCTCATTATTGACGTTGAACTTCGGAGCAAGTTTTGATTGATATATCATCCTGAGAGCACGTGCACTTGCATCCACAACCTGTAATCAGGACGATAACCTCAGATCATACAAAATTATTAATTAGTATGCATTAATGGTTACAACTATTCAATGCAACATGAAACAATCAGACACGGGCACGGCACCTAGCCACACTATGCTTAACCTGCATTCAACAGAGAGGGTGCTTGGATCTGAATTCTTATGCACTCATGCATTGCTAACAGTACAAGAATACAAATACAAGAAGCTTAAGATGGAATTTAGTGACCACAGGGATTATTATTTCATTAATAACATTGAAGCAATGGGACCATAACTATGCCATAATTAGAAATATTGGAGGAATATGCTGAAGTGCAAGTTTTCTGAGATCATAAAATATCTGTATTTCCAAAAGAGAATGTTAAAGTGAAAAGCTCAGATGCAAGCTAGTTGGTCAAAAGTGATGACTATGGGTATTAGCTGAACTGGATATTGTAGCCTAACCCAACATTTATGTCAATATGAACAAGAACCATTTTCAAATTATGAACATCGGAAAAACCACCTTTTTGTATACTAGACTAGAAAAGGAGCAAAATAACAACTGCCAAATTAGCCTATCAGATAAATTGGCATGCCCTAATGAGTCCAGAAATTATTAATGCCAAAGTAGTCGTTTCATCTCATTTTTTTTCCCTCTTATCTCATTCACCATGCTTTGTTCCCTCTTTAATAGTCACTCTGTACCATAAAAGCGACCTTTTTGCCTCATAAGAGAATAACAAACAGCAACCTTGGCCAATATAAACAGCTGGTGCATGTGCAGTAACACCTCCACATTCACCCTCATGTATTCACCCGTTCGTGGATCACGTGATCTATTAGGCTTCGTTTGGATGGGTCCAGAATAGTGGGATTCTGACCCATCCCACGTGGATTTTGAACTACAATTCAGAATGCTATCACTCAGAACCTATCCAAACAACGCTTTATTGAATACGACAATTCAGTGTTATGGAAGAGATCACAAGTTTGAATGCCCTCAAGTTTTTTGTTTACTATTTAACCCCAAAAAAAAAAACACCCCACCCACCCAACACACACGCAAAAGTACCTCCCAACTGTCAAGTTTAAATTTCAAACAGAAGGGCACCCAAATCCTACTAGGCAAAACAAGTGTGATGGCCTAGGATCCCGGCGATACACGCAGCAGGCGAGTGAATAATACCGCGGGTACTATAGCGCATGTGAACAATACCCACATGATACTGTAGCGCACTACGGATTTGGATAGTTTGATGTGATATCGTGAATTAAGAATATAATAATTAATTTTTTTATTATTTGGGTTTATTTCTTTTTAGATTTATTCCATGTACTAGAGAATAGTTTCCTTAATATAAAGATAGGTTTGTTAGAGGTCAAGTCTAGCAATCCCTATAAAAGGAACAGCATTGTATCATTATCATTAAGCAATAAACAATCAAACAAGTCTCTAGTCTCTCTCTTCTTCTAAAGTGAGGCCTCAGAACCTCTCTACCATGTCAGGGAAGAGCCCTGCTAGTGGCTAGATGAGGGCGAACGCCCTGCCCATGGTTCTTGGATCCATACCCAACCACCGACCACAATATTTGGTATCAGAACCAACCGCTGCTCCGCCATCCATGGCAAGCAACGGGGGTTCCGATCCCATGAAGGCTCAAGCTTCACGATTCCACTACCTAGGCCTTCCAACCTTTGACGGTAAAGAAGATCTGCAACCTTGGTTGAATCACTTTGTTCAATTCTTCAAGGAGCAGCGACCAATGGAGGAAGAGAAGGAGCTATTGGCATCGCACCACCTGACGGGGAATGCTGCCTGTGGTACCGGCAGCTAGAGTGTGCGCTTGGGGTGCAGACATGGCCAAGTTTTGTTAAACACGTCGACCTCCATTTTGCCACCACCATCGCACCGTCTCCACCCACACGTCAAGTCTCCACCAAGCCAACTACCGGGGCTTCCAATGCCGAGTTATTCTCCGCTAAGATCTGCGCCAAGTTGATGGCTTGGATGAAAGAGTTCATGGTCAAAATGGAGAAGAAGGCGCAACATGTTGTTGTGGTTTCTGAGTCGCCATCGCCGCCGATTGCGACCATGTCCAAGATAGAGTACTAGCAAGAGACGATGTCTACCACTGCAATGGTGGTGCTGTCATCACCATCCCCATCACCGTCATCAACGCTAGTCCTGCTACCGCCGTCACCAACGATGACTTCTATCCAGGCTTTGCTATTCTTGGCTACACCTTTGGTGCCTTTGCCAAGGAGTAAGATTGTCGCTGTCCAGCGGCGGTCCTCTCCACGTGGCCAGCCTATGTTGTGCCTTCGTAGATGTGGGGCGTGGCGGGTGTTAGGACCGCAACGGCGTAGCGTTCTTCCCTGCACCAATAGGAAGAATGCCATTGCTACCCTGTGCAGCTTGTCGATGCTGCGACGCCTCCTACAACGGCAAGTCACGCCAAGGGACCACAATCCTCACTGCTATCTATCGGAGTGTTGCACTCTCTCTTCCACATGAATATCCGTAGGAGCCACAGGCTCTCATCGGCATAGGGTTACGAAAGACTTCAACCATGGCTACCACTTGACAGCTCGAGGACAAGTTGTCTCGCCGCAAGAGATGTAATGTTATGACCTAGAATCCCGGCAATGCACGCAGTGGCGAGTGAGCGATCAGCAGTGGAGTGCAGAGCACACGTGAACAATGCCCACGTGATCTTGTGAGCGCTACTACGATTAGGAATAGAATTTTATACATGTCTTTATATTTAGAATAGTTATATGCATATCTTCATATTAGAAATAGTTAGATGCATATCTTTATATTAGGAATAGATAGATGCATATCTTTATATTTAGATAGTATAGATATGATCTTATCTTTAGTTGATTGGTTGCATTAGATTATGTTAGTTTCTATATTATTAGAGGCTAACCTCATCTATATAAAGATAAGAGCCACACCATTCATAATCAAATAATGAATAAACAAAGGTTCTCCAAATAAGCCTCAGAGCCTCTCTACCTCATCAGGGAAGAGCCCTGCTTGCGGTTAGATGAGGACGAGTACCCTATCTCTGATCTTCGGACCCAAACCCAACCAACACCAACCATAACACAAGACATCCAACTTCACAACAGACCAACAGAATTCCAACACAAAAATGTCCACCAAGAAGCCACTACACCAAATCATCACGCTACTGCCAAATTCTTAGCTCAAGCATATAGCATGAGCTACAGTTTACCATGATCTATCGGAAGCAATTTACCACATATTCTTACTTTGTGCTCAAACCAGGAAAACCAATTCAGTTTATCAGTTCAGATGAATTCATCATAAATCCAACGCAAAACAGACAACTTTCCAGCACATTCCTCCCCACCACCACACCTAACCATTGACCCACCACCAAACTCTCCACATTTCAAGCACAAATAAGCAATATATTCACTACTTTAACCAAAAAATGGAAAAGGAAAGGACATAGAAAAGAAAAGGAAATGACAACCACTACAAGTACCTCTCACCTTAACTAAACCGACAGATTCTCCAATAGTTCAGCTCAAATCATTCTCTTAATCCCAGGCACAAACCATCAATCATGATCCCCTACTACAAAGTTCTTTTTGACCAATTCACAAGGCAACCATCAAATTACCTCTATTTCCGTATTCTTACCCAGCTCAAAACCCTTACTACCAAACACATTCATGGCAAATGGTATATATAATAAGTAGTTGCCGCTTGCCAGGCACTCTTCTCGTCACGCCACTGCTTTTTTACAGTACCAAAAGTAAAGAGTAAGATATTTCACCAATCTAATCACTAACTCTCATATGAACAATTAAGTTACCACCGCATCTTCCTATTTCCAGTTCATAGCCAAGCATAATTGCCAACATACCCCAAAATTTACACGACGACAACAAGCAAGAAGTAGTTGTTGCCTGCTAATTTCCAACAACTCTTCTCCAGGCAACAGATCTTTTCCCAATTGAACAACAAATCCACAAGAGAAACGAATTTGACTACCCAAAAATGTTTTTGCGCCGAAAACAAAGCAGACATCCGCAGAAACAAGCAACAAGAGAGTTAATGGAGCAGACCCTACCTTCTCGTCGGTGTGGGCGAGGAGCCGCGTGAGGTGCCCCACGGCGCCGGCGGCCAGCACGGCCCGCGCGCCGTCGTCCACGCCGCACGCGAAGCTTCCCGCCGCGGCCGCCGCCTGCACGAGGGCGGCCTGCGACGCGCCGGGCTCGGCCAGCGCCGCCACGACCGCGGGCACGGCGCCGAGGCGGAGGTAGAGGAGCTTCTTGGTCCGGTTCCCGATGATCTGGTTCTTGATCTCGCGCAGCGCGCGCACCCGCTCGTGCTCTACCTCCTCTCCTCCTCCGCCGCCGCCGCCGCTGCCGCTGGGCCTCCCGGCCGCCAGCCTCGCCGTGAGCTCCTCCGGCCTCGTGCCCATGCAGGACGGCGCTGAGGACAACACCGAGGAAGCTGTCGCCTCCTCCGGCCGCGCGCCGCCGCTCGCCGTGGCCGGCATCTGGGCGTGGGGGACGTGGGCAAGAGGTGCACGTGTTATTGCCGCTCCGGCTTCCTTTTTTTTGTTGTAATTTTCGAGTTTTTTTTGTTTGGCTGGTGTTTTGTAGAGAGAAATGGCTGAGTCGGGAGCCCTGGGCCAATGGGGTCGCGCCACGTGGATCAAGTACCTCATTATTATCTCCTTAAAACATTTTTAGCTGGTAACTACTGTGAGCCCGTGTATTGTATATGTGAAGTGGGACAGCTGGTGAAATGATTTGGGCCGATTTTTTGCAGATTTTTTTTGGAGTTGTCTTCTTTTTTATTTTTGTTGGATTTTTTCTTCGTAGCGGTTCTGGTTCTCACTTTTTTAGCTCCTAAAAACTATTTTTTTAACTTTTTTATTATAACTAGCTTTTAAATAAAATATCTTTTTAATATATGATCTACATGTTAATTGTAGTCCATACTATAACGACTTCACTTATATCAGTCAAAACTATATATAAGTTTTTGTTGCTCGTACTCTCACGAATGACCAAAAAGTCATAAATCGTAGCTTTTGCAATAAGTCGAATCTAAAAATAACATGCCCACCACATCAAATTGAAATGTGGTGACGTATGCGCATTTTTATGTAGTTTTTTTTATTCAAAGTATTTTTTTTCTTTATGTTTTGTGTTGTTTGGATGGTGGGTTTTTTCATATTGCGGTTTTAAGTACTTAATTTTCATGTTAGCATTTGTCTATATCTACAGTTGCTGTCATCTTGACCGAAATATAAACCATATTGAAGCTCCACTTATTTTGATTTGAGCTTCTACTTATTTCTTACTATTTCTAAATTTCATCTTTTTTTATTTTTAGCTTTTTTATCGATTCTTTTTCTCGTACTCGTTTGTATTATATATGATGGGATAACTTATTTTCCATTTTTAGATAGACCCTCAATTCACACTGGCAATGAGTTGAACTCAACTTCTTTTTTCACCAGCAATGAGTTGAACTCAATAGCCACTGGGCACAAGAGATTATGAATTAGATAGACCCTCAATTCACATCATATTCTTGAGGGCAGGTAAATCTCTTAAGACGAGCTCACGCTACAATTTGACTGCTTCTGGTACAAAGAACTAAGGAACTCGAAGCTCTGGTGAGCAAACAACAAATGGAACAAAATTTCCATTTTGATTTTGTTTTGTCTAGCTATGATTGAGATTGCCAACCCACGCGAATCAAATCCAAAAATTTGTAGTTGGTGCTGCTGCAGTATCCTTAACAGAGCTTTGGGTCATTTAATGCCCATTTCAACCATCCTTAGTTAACTGATCGTATCTTAAGGCCCCGCGTTCGTCCAGGAGCACCTCCCGAAAGAGAAGACAAGTCAAGTGCAACCCTGGGGAAGGGCCCAAAGACCCATATAACAGATGGTGAGCTTCAATCCCTCACATGATGAATTTAAAGTATGGTATCCCATGAAAGCAAAGACCAGATGACTTACATGCTTGCGGTTTCTTTTTCTACTTCGTTAGTATCAGGTTGTAAATGAACTTCTGAATCTGTTTCCGACAGAATTGTATAATATGCAATTGCTTTGCTATCCATAATGGCTGTTTCATGCAACGGAAATACTATCATTAGAAACCATAAACAATAGCTCGGAAGTAGCAAATGAATAAAGATTATGACTTACAGTAAGAATAATCCGAATCACAATTTCCATCATCCAAAGAAAGTAACTTCTGCAGGTTCATTGAGAACAACAATTAGAGGAAATATGATAGTAATACATATCAGAACAAACTACGCATGGAAAGGCTCATGTAGTTACTGAGCTAGCTCAATTACCTTCAAATTCTCATAGCATGCCTCAAGGTCATCATTCACCAAAAGGCGATCAAAAAGACCTCGTGTATTGGATTGATCAAGCTCTGCCCTAGCATTTCTCAGCCGCTTTTGGATTTGTTCCTCAGTTTCTGTTCCCCTGTATGACAAAAGAGCATGAATCAAACATGCCTTCTTGTTACATCATTAGACTTGGTCATCTACAGCATGAGCTTATACTATTACTGCATTTTAGAAGCTACAATTTTACCGTGCCCGAAGGCGCTTCTCTAGTTCTTCAAATGATGGAGGGCAAACAAAGATGAACAGTGCTTCAAGAGAAGAAGCCCTCACAGATCGAGCTCCTTGTACGTCAATGTCGAGAATACACCTCTTTATTGCAAAAGCAACAAAAAGATGTAACAAGTCACCTTTCATAAACAAGTAAGAAAAGAGAATATGCCATTTTACCTTCCCCTCATCTGTAACGGCTTCAACTGCTTCAATACTGGTGCCATATAGGTTTCCATGAACATGAGCGAACTCAAGAAATTTGCCCTCACTTATCTCTTTCTCCATCTTGCTTCGATCCGTGAAGTGGTAATGGACTCCATCTATTTCCTTCTCCCTTGGAGCTCTTGTAGTGTGGCTAACAGAAAATCCAAAATTTGATGGGAAATCTTTCATTAGTTTTGTGATTAATGTGCCTTTACCAACACCAGAAGGCCCACTAATCACAACTGGTTTTTGACCCTTGCCTAGGACTCCCTTGCTCCAAGCAACCACTTCTGTGCCTGTTATCTTGCACTGCTGCTTAACAAAAGAAGTGCTCACCTGCGAAAGTGAAAAAAGAGGCACATCAAATTAATCAGGTAGGATCAAGAAAAGAGATTAAAATGATGCCTATGAACAAAGTTGGTCCAATGAGCATTTAAAGAACAGGCACTAAGCTTCTACACCATGAGGTACAGCTGCAAGCTCAAGGAAATCATACCAGTCCACATGATAATTTGGGATGAAGCTTAACAGCATGACATTATTGATACAGTTCAAACAAATGACCAAAAAGGCATCACATGCTCATTGACAGACCAATTATTTGGCAAGAAAAGAAGTTACAGTGAGGGAATTGTTATCTCATCCAATCTGTATGTGATTTTATGAGGGAACCAGGAGAGCTGTCTTTTTTACTTAGGAGCTCAAAGCTCAACTGGTCCAACTGGCAAAGAAGTTTGATCGATTCGCTAATGCTCACCTCAAGAAACCAGATTGAGTCAATCAACGGGACACCTTTCTTGACAACTAGTATCCTATCCTCATTTACCAGAATGGCAGAATGTGCCTCAGAAGGAATTGGTTGTGTGCCAAGAACTGTAGGTACAACCCTGCCATAAGACCAAGAATAAGGGTGCCTGACTTCTGAAAGCAAAAGCAGAGGAAGAGATTGCAAACCGAGATGATAAGAGTATATACCAGGTTTGGGTTGATTTATCCAAAATTTTGATGCTAATGGTTGACTTGGGCCCATCATCCGATTTGACTAGCACATACTGCATAAGCAAGAGCAGATTGCGAAGATTCAGATTTATTACAATAGTCCATGGAAAATGCAAGGAACAATCACAATAACCATCTGCTACACATGCAAAAAGAACAGCTGATTCACAGCAACTCACAGTCTTATCACCGACAGCTGTGGCTGTCTTGCAATCCTTGGTCTCCAAGATGATTTTCTCAGCACGAAACTCTGGTGCCTCTTCACCCTGTTTATTTTATTAGAGTTACAGCACACGCATGGATCTTACCAACCATGATACGCGCTAGCCATCACAAATTTTGAATTCTGAATATTAAGTCGTATGAATAGCGCAAGAAGACACCAGCTCACCATGAGTTGCGAAATCTAGTATTCAGCTGCTCCTCGACCTGGAAAGGAGATGAGTTATTATCAGTACACACAAATCAAGCATTCCGAAAGCATATACGACAATAGGCCAATAGCTAATAGTCATCTTTACACATGGTCTTCAGCTAACCAATTTGACCACTTGCTAAAATAAGAGAGATGATATTTTGGGAACAACATTTCTTTTCTTGCAGCAACAATGATGCCACAATTGTCCCTTTTACATGAAACATCATCGAACAGGAAAGAGGTCAAATCGTAACATGTGAAGAACAGCCAAAATAAGTACTACGAGTGAACTGTTTTATTGACAAAACAAAACACCTATTACATTGCAACCCACAAAGATCACTACACTGCCTTAAGCAAAACAAACCACAAAAAATCTCTTTTAGAACCACAGTAGTAGAATGAACAATAACTGCCTTAAGCAAACAAATTTGCATATTCACTAAGTCATAAACAACTTGAGGAAATCGAAACAGAAGGTCCCAGCTTGGGCAGCAAAAGAGAATAAAAAACCAAGGAAGCAACCATCCAACAGAAGGCCATACACGCGAGTCAATCGACATGAGCGAGACCCCAAAACCCACCTTGATTGACGCACACAAGATCTCGCGATCTGTGCGTCCCAAGAGACGGATTTGGGGGCGGCTGAATGAGCAAAGAACAAGCACCAAGAAATTGATTGATTGCCCTGGAGCAAGAACAACAATGGAGCGCAATTTCGCAGCAACCGCTGGATTGGTCAACGACAAGATGGATCAAATAAAGAAGGGGGGAAAATCTCGGAGGGTGTAGGAGAAGAATCGAGACGAATTGGAGTTCAGGGTGGGAGACTGCGACCTTTTATACAGGTTTTTGCTTCTTCTCCTCCTCGCTGTGTTTTTTTATTTCTTTTTCCTCTTTGGGTTCATTGCATTTGGATTCTCCGATGGGGACCCCACAAACAGAGAAAGCTCAAAGCATTTTCTCACTTTGCACCTCGGTCTTCTGCGTTATTGTACTTTTTCAAGGGTATTTGGTTTTCTTTGGCACGCCATCTGGTTGGAAAGCATCAAATTTAGCTAATCTTGATTAAGAGGAGGCAAAAGCTTGCTAATTAGAGCAGTCTGGTGTCACGATAGCCAATTTTAGCTAAAACACCTCGGCGTAAAAAGAGATGTTCAACTATGAGCTAGTGGTCAATTGGAACCCTAGATCCTTCCAAATTCCAAGCTCCTAGCAGTGTGCAAGTTGTAGAACGTAGACCTGTAGTCAAGTCGCCTACTTTAATTGTTGAGTGCTCCATTCTACCCTCCAGGTTGATGTGACTTGACTCCTAAAGGAAGTAATGAAGAAGCTGCACCAAGCTTTCCTTCAGGCACAAAGTGCCCAATCGAAAGCTACAGAGGAAAGAAAGGTACTTGATAGACGCCAACTAACCATGGACTTCGATGCTGGTGTAGATTTGTGGTCGTGATTTCCTTTGCTTCTTTCGCTTTCAAAGGAAAGGTTCAAACCGTCAATGATGCGTTTGGTAGCCAAATGAAGTGGATGTGCTCAGCCCGGAGCAGCTGCCGACCCGGGCCTTTTTTCCTTTTGGTTTTCGGCTAGTTTTTGGCTTCGATTTTTATGAGTCTGTATTATTTATCAGATCTATCAATCACAGCAAAAAAGAACAGATCATAACTTCTTTTTTGCAAGCCACCGTCTCTTTTGCGACCTTTTGAGAATTTTTTAAATAATCTATTTTTATTTTGAATTACATTATCATACCAGTGTTTTTTATTTTATAGAAATAGACATCTGTCATCTTACGTTTAGGGGATATGGTCAAGTTGCTCAGTCGTTGGATGACAAGGAGCCAAATTGCTCAATAGTTGGGCAACTTGCCTTTAGTGCCTCTAGTCGCCCAATGATGTAGCGACTATTTGCTTCTAACTCGTCATTTTCTCTTTGACTCAACCTCATCATGAGCTCTCTCATCATTTCTCTTACAAGAAAACAAGAGGAGCTCGAGAGAGAAGAAAAAAGAAGGAGAGGGGAAGTGAAGAGGGAGAGAATGTCGCCCATGTCGCCCAACCGTAGAGCAACAGATGGTCATTTATGTAAAATAAAAAATATAGATATAATATTGTAATTAGAAATAAAAATAGATTATTTAAAAAAATTCTTCTTTTGATGAGTGGTGAGAGAATCTTATTCATGTGCACTAAGACCTACCTGCGTTATAAGCTCATCCCTATACTTTCTCGTTTGTGTTTGGTTGAGAGTGCAAATGTTTTACATCAGCTGTGTCATTATGAGTTCAGCATAAGACTGTTTGGAGGTTGAGTGGTATTTATTCTTTGTTGTTAAAGTAAAAAAAAAAAGATAGCTCCGTTCATTTTGGTTTAAAGTCAGTTTTTACTTCTGGTTTCTGTTTTTTTTTCATTATTTAGTAATTTCACATTTTTCTGATTTTTAAATTTTTGGGCTTTTTGGTCTTTTCTTTTTTTCTTGTATTCCTTTGCATTATCCGTGATGGGCTAACATTTTTTAAAAAATTTAATTATGCCAAATAAGCCAACTCAACTACAGTAAAAAATAAGCCAACTACATTAAAATATATAAGTCAACACCATTCTGAACGCCCTATATAGGGCCTGTTCTATTCAGCTTCTCAAAACAGCTTTTGGCTTTTGCTACATTACCTAACTTTCAAATGAGTTATTTTTTTTAAGTTAGAGTCTACAAGTTAATTATAGTACATGTTAAAAGCCCAACATCTATACCATCCAAAATCGTAAACGAGTATCTCTCTCTTCGTAATATCTGTCGCAAATAGTTAAAATTCAAAAATTTCAACTATAAATCATAAACCACAGAAAAAAAAAGCTCATACCAAGCTACAATAGGTACATACTATTTGAAAATTCGGCCTTTCTTATCGACCTAATATGAAAAAACAAGAAACAGGCTTCATATGTCTCCTTTGTCTTCTTGACAGTGGAGATGTCAACATCTCGACTCCAAAGCTACTTGGATTTTCAGATACTACATGTCATCTTAAGCTTTGCTTCCATTCAAAAAATCTCTTGATCTCTTCACATGGTGTGTGACTGCGAATGATCCAATCAATCTGCTCCTTTTTGGCAGTGCAAGCTATGTGTCAGCTTGCTGGATACATCACCTTCAGCAACTTTCTTTTGGGATCTGAAATACTCCTACCACCCTTCATAGCAGCAAGCACACTTTTTTTATTTTGTGAATTTAGCAGCAAGCACACCGCAAACGCACACCGCCAAAGACTTGCACCATGATGAGTCACATAAACAACTTTTCTTTTTTGCGATTACATAAACAGCAGTTGGAGACTAGGATATTACAGTCCCCTGAAACGGAACATTTTTTATTATTTAAACGATTTTAAATTTACTTTAACTAATAACCTCTTGCCTAACTTTATTTTCAAACCTGATTCTTTTAGCTACGCCACCATCGTAGCATGACATAAGCCACACCAGGACTGATGACGTGACAGTGTGTATTTGCCATGATATGGGCCGTGACATGGTTAAAAGGGTCAGATTTGAAAATAAAAGTTAAGGAGGCATGTTAATAAAATATTTTCAAAAAAATATTTAATGAAAAAAGTTCCCTGAAACGTCTGTTCAACTATTTGCCCACGAAAGGGGGGATCCTGAGAAATTGCTTCACCTACCGTATGTCAGAATTTTCAGCGAATTGGAGCGAGGAATGCCCGTGGGGATTTTTTGAATCCTGCGGGAGTTGAATCGTATCACAAGAATTTCTAAAAAAAAAAGCCTAATCCCACAGGAATAAAGAAAATCACACATTCTAAATGAGGCCTAACAATTCGTGGTTAGCTCACTCCTTGGTTCATACGAAAATTCTTCCATTAGTACTTCAGTGAAATTCGTTCATTCTTCAATTAGTTTCTCTTTTGAAGGACCAAAGTAAACATGGGCTACAAAAGCGGCCCAAGTTAAGGATGGGTGAATGTTTCCAAAAAGACTAGTAAACTTGGAAAAATTGCGTCCGGCTTGGGCCCATGGACGTGCCGGGGCTGCTAGCCAGGGAGGGACACGGGCTGTGAGAGGAGGACATATTAGCCAGTGGGCTGCCAACCTCTCATCTAAAGGCACTTGGCCCAACTCCCGCCAAGTGCCTAGGCCTCCACCTTCGTGCCGTTCCATCTAGGCACGTTTTAAGATATTCCTGTGTTTATCAGGTTTTCCTCGAAAGAAAGATATGATTTTGAGGTTTTGATCTTGTGAACGATTTGATTTGAATTTATGTTGTGATCTAATTTATTATAACATAAAGTCTATGCTTATTTATAATTTTTAGCTCTAGGTTTTGATGAACTTGGAAATTTGTGTTTTATATCGCTGCGAGGTTGATAATACCATCAACAAAATTTTATTGAACACATTCACCCATGTTGTACCGGTCCTACGTGCACAACAAAAACACGCTTGGTAAGCGCAGAAAAACATGAAGAAGTGGAATATGCCTACTTTTTTTATTGAAAAGAAGGGGGGGAAAATTGCATTTCCCAATAAAGAAACGCCCAGCCTTATCCATGGCCACATTTGGTGACGACCTTTGGTGTCCATTTGGTGACAGCCTTATCTTTACTACTTTAAAAGAAGGAGTTGGTGGTTGATGAGTCCTCCCTCTTTACTCCCTTCTCAGCCATCTGATTTGAATACTGAAATCTTATCCATCTATCTAACATCCCTCTTCCCTCTCTCTCTCTCCATGCTCCGCCACGATTTGGACGGTGACCACCCCTCCTCCACCCTCACCTCCGCCTCCTCTACCTCAACCCCTCCACGCTCTGGTGTCACATCTCCTCCAGCTCCCGGCTCCTCCTCCGACACACTCCCTCCTTATCCCCTCCGCCTCGCCCCGCTCCTCCTCCGCCCAGCAGCCCCACCCAAACCGGTCCTCTCCTCCGCTCGCCCTCTTACGGGACCTCACCGTCGCGCGCTCGACCCGCCGCCTCCCGGGCCTCGGGTACTCCGCTGCCGCTAACGCCGAGGTCGTCCTCGCCGTGGGCGACTTTGGCCGCCGAAGTTCGTCAAGACCAAGTTCGAGGCCGGATCCCAAGGCCCGCGTCCTCCGCTTCGCGCGCAGGAGCGCGTCGTGGTGTCCACCAGCGGCAATGCACACCAAGCGCGTCCGCTGCCGAGGGCGGCTCGAGCACGAGGTCGGCGGCGACGAGCTCCGGAGGAGGGAGGATCTGTGGGTCGGCATTGACGCAGCAGCGAGCGTGCGGCAGCGCGCGAGCTGCGGTGGAACTTCCAACGCGTGTTCGCCGGCGGGCGCGCCGCTGGCAACGAGGAGGCCGACGGCGACGCGAGCTCTCGCGCCAAGCATCGCCGCCTCATCCGAGCCAAGGGGGAGTGATGCATGGCTTTACTCTATCGCGATCCGCTTTGCATCACTTCGAACTATGCGGCCGTTGGTACGACGTGGAATCGCTACCGTTTAGTGGTGTCGGGGTGGGTTTGGGATCCGTTGATTGGAACGAGTAATGGTTGCGATGAGGAATCGGCGGCTTAGCCGCATGGTAGTAAGCTTGGGATTTTTGGTTGGTTGGATTAGGTAATGCGAGTATAGTTGGCTATGGGTCTATGCCCTATGATCTCTCGCCCCTCTTCGCACAACCGCTTTTTGCGATGTAGGTGGATTGAGATATCGGGAACTCCTGTAGATTTTAGGGTTTATTAACGATGTGAGTACGAGCATTGATATTGTGTAATGCGTCTTTGTTAGAAGTCCATGGTACAATTTTTAGTTGATAGGAATTGGGATTTGTGGAACGTGACGTTATAAATGGCTATAGTAGACATAGAACATTTGTAAGCACATTTATAATGTGCACAAAAGTACCGGACACCAAGTTTAAGGTTTAAGGATATATTTTGCATGTTTTTTAATCTGTATTCTCTGTGTTGATGGCAAATTTGGGATTCGAATGGTTATAGGTCATATGTGATAATGTTGCATAGAAAGCATAATGAATTAGCAATGAATTTAAATGTGCATTAGGGGTTAAGATTCATGGTGTGAATGAAAGTTCAGGAATTACTGAAGGGGATAGTGTATGTGCTGATTTAGTTATTTTTGTAGCATTGCATTGACAGGTTGGCCATGCTTGACCTTCGATTGGAGCATTTTTAGTCAAATTCCATATAATTTGTGGTCCATTCATTTCCATTATTAGTTTGGGCACTGGAACAATTTCATGTACTGAGGACTCATTCATCGAAAAATTAGTTCATCTCAGACACTACTCTTATGTTGCAAATTTCGGTTTGGCGAGCAATAAGTTCTGTCTCATTATTTTTATGACTTCGTTGCAACGCACGGGCCTCTAACTAGTCCCAATAAAGAAACGCCCAGCCTTATCCATGGAGCCAGTCGAGCGGACCTTTGGTGACGACCGGCGGGGATCCGCGCGCGCGCGGCTGGCAAGCGGGCGCAGATTCTCTGAGCATGACTTTACTCTATCCGATCCGATCCGATCCGATTCTCTGAGCGTTAAAATTTAAAAATATATTAGTTTAACACAGATAATATAAAGCAATATAAGAAAAAAAGAAAAAAACTAGAAAAAATTAAAAATAAAAAGCTAAAACTTAGAAGTAAGAAAAATAAAAAAATGTTGAATTAATCTGAGGCGTTGATCGCCGATCGGATGGACGTTACGAAGTAAAGTCATAAAGTCACGCTGTAACTTTACTTGGTAACGTCAGATAATCCCGGCCGCTGGCAAGCAGCTTCGTGCGCGGTGGCTTCAAGAGCGGCCGGCGGCGCCCAGCGTTGCCTGCGACCGGAGGCGGCGGAGATGGCGCATCACGGGACCGCGACGGAGGTAGCGTCGAGCTTTTCCGCGCAGAAGATAGGAGCTGCTACGCTCGACGGCGAATGCAGGAACGACGACGACGCATATCTCCGATTTGGCCGTGCGCGATGGGTTTTGGAGCTGGCTAGAGGAGGAAGACGACCCTTAGCCGCCCTTGGAGCTGCCTCGTGCGCCTGGGCAGCTTCCAGGGCCCTTCCCGGACAGGCAAATTTCCGTCATCGGGTATCAATCCAAAGCATTATTGCACTGCTGGTCTCTTTCCGTTGTCGTTTCTTTCCGCTTCCATTACTGTGTCAAAGTTGACTGAGACGCTCGCTCGTCGCCAGTAGGCAAGGCAAAGGAGTAGGCAAGTCACAAGCCTCAAGGACGACGCAGGGACCGCAGCGAGAGCATGTCAGGGGCAGATCTGCAGCGCGTGACGGACATGCTGAGCTCGGCGCGCTTGGAGGATCAGTTCCGATTGCTGCGCGCTGGCACCCTGCTCGACGACCTGCGCGCCGCCGTCGCGGCCGTCCACGGCAATGGCACCGTCCGGAAGGGGTCGAACACCAAGCTCACGCTATGCATCAGGTCTCTAAGCGCTCGTCTCGGCGACGTGCTCGAGGCCGTGCTGAGCCGGCAGACGAGCGCGGAGGCGTGGCATCAGGTACCCGCTCTCGTCCTCAGAAACCACGTCTTCCGCCGGGCCACCGTCCGTCAGCTCAGGCAGTCGTTGCACGACTTCGCCGGGTTAGCGTCCTACGTGAGGCAGGAGTATGCTCCCCATGTCATCCGGTACGACACACTGTCCAGCGTTGATCTCCATACGCCTCCGACGCAAGCGGTTGGGGGGCCAATGGTGGGGAGGTCGGCGTTGGTGGAGAAGATGGTGAGGATCCTGCTTGCCGATCGTGCCGCCGGCGAGGGCCGGCCGTTGGTCATGCCCATCGTCGGAGGGCCCGGAGTCGGCAAGACCAGGCTCGCGCAGGCCCTGTTCCTCGATGACAGGGTCAAGCGCAGGTTCGAGGTGCGGCGCTGGGTGCATGTCTCGCCGCACCTTCACCTCGCCAAGATGCTGATGATGATCTCCTCAACAAGGCACCTTCACCTCGAGTACTCCAGGAAGACCATGAAGATCCTTATACGCCATGCGCTGCGCGGCGGGAGCTACCTGATGGTTCTCGATGACGTGTGGAACGAGAACGACACTGCGGGCGGGTCGGTGGAGCTGGACGCCCTGGTGCAGGCGCTGCCTCCCAACGGCAGGATCATCCTCACCACCCGAACCCCTGCTATCGCGTCCAGGATGGCCACCGCTAAGCCCTACTATTTGCTGCCACTGGGAGTGGGAGAGGAGCTCTCCTCCTCTGTCGTGCGTGCATGGACGTCCTCGTACCGTGGTGTTGGCTGGCCTGCCGAGCTCATCCAAGGAGTTGGCGTGGTGATTGCCAAGAAATGTGGCGGCGTGCCGTTGCTACTGGAATACGCGTTTAGGTTGCTCTGTCTACCACAGCTCCACATAGACTTCTGGCTAGAATTTATGGGAAATTCTGACGGCAGCAGCAGTCATGCAGGCAAGCACTGGCGACAGCTACAGACCTACATCGATATGCTTCCCCAGGACAAGTTCTGGCAACGATTTCTGCAGCATTGCCATGGGCTTCCCGACGCCGATGTAGTCCTGGAGAGCGCCTCTGTCAGCTACCAACACCTCCCCTTCGACCTAAGGGGCTGTCTTCTGTACTGCTCTCTGTTCCCGTCGGACCACACCTTTGATGCCGAACAGTTAGCCGAACTTTTGGCTGTCGAAGGTTTCATACCGCCCACAGTAACCGAAGCCCATCGAAGAGGATTTCTACAGGTGCTCCTTGACGAGTGCTTTCATCCACTGCAAGAATCCCAACATGGAGGAACATCGGCATACAGGATGCACAAGGTATTGCACATCTTTGCCCAGAACATGGATAGAGAATTCATCTCTGTCACCAGAGCCGGCAAGGTGACTCAGATTACTAGTAAAGCTAGAGCACAGCATTCTGTTCGACATGTAACACTGACTGTTCCTCCTTCGATTACATCGTTTCCCCATGACTTGTTTCAATTCAAAGACTTGAGGACACTGATCTTACTTCATGAAGGAGAAATACGCCAGCCCGACCAGCCTCAATGTGAGATCAAGGTGATTCCCCAGGTGTTTTGCCAATCTCTTGAACATATACAAGTCCTGAGTTTAAATTCTACAAAGATCGGTATGATCCCTCCTAAATTTGAGCTGCTGTCCAACTTGAGATATCTCAACCTTTCATGGTCGGACATTGAAATCATTCCCAGGTCGGTCTCCAGATTGCAATTTCTGCAAACTCTGATACTGTCCCATTGTGAAAAGCTTCAGAAACTGCACAAAAGTACAACCAAGCTTGCACGATTGCAAAAATTAGACCTTGAAGGTTGTTGCCATCTTGTTGAGCTGCCTCAAAATATAAGTAAAATTAAGAGCCTTGAGTATCTAAATGTTCTTGATTGCTCATTACTCACTCAAATGCCTCGTGGGGTGGGCCAACTGAAAAACCTTAGCACTCTGTTGGGTTATGTCACACCCTGCAATGATGGAAGTGCGATTTCGGAGTTGCAATCATTGGCGAACCTGCATAGACTAAGTCTGGAATGCCTCGACAAGGTTACAGACCCTGCAGATGCTAGATATGCAAAGCTGGAAGGCAAAAGAAACCTCGAGTTATTGCAATTGCGGTGGAACATGGATGCTGAAAACAAAAGTAAATTGGCTTATGCAGTTCTTGAAAGTCTTCAGCCACCCCGATGTTTGAAAGTGTTAGAGATTGTTGCATATGAAGGGGAGAAGTTTCCAACCTGGCTGACGAGCACACAACCATATCTTAACTCACTGGTTGAGATCAGGCTAGTCAATCTGAAAGCATGTGAAAAAACACTGCCTCCACTGGGGCTACTGCCATGTCTGAAGATTGCGGAGATAAGTGGAGCTGAAGCTATCAACTGTGTTGACAATAATTTCTACGGTCGTAATGGCACATTCCGCTCATTAGAGAAGCTAACTTTGTCCTGCATGTCTAACCTGGAAGTCTGGGAACAGGCACACAGGGACAGCAGCATAGCTATGTTTCCTCGTCTTACAGAAGTGGCGATCATTCAGTGCCCAAAATTCAGAGCATTGCATATGGAGCTGCCGTCTGTTGAAAAGTTGATCTTGTGGATGAACAACAAGAGGCTGTATAGTTCAAAAGGAGGCCTGAGAGGCGTGACAAAGAGCCTGGAACATGTTTCCATTTCTTTCTGCGAAGAGCTGCTAGCTTCTTCAGACTGTGACGCATTGCAGGATCTTTCTGGTCTTGAGAAGTTGGACATATGCGGGTGTCATGGGCTCACACGCGTCCCACAGGGTTTGCAACGTCTTTTCTCACTCAGATGCTTGACATTGGACAATTGCAGTAAACTGGAGATATTACCAAGTTGGCTGACGAACCTTCCTTACCTGCAACTACTGTATTTGTCAGGCTGTGCTATGTTGCAGTCCATTCCCCAAGGGCTGAGGCAATGCCATAATATTGAAATAATTATTGAAGACTGCCCCAATTTGCCAGGACCATCAGGTATCTTCATTGCAGTCTGGCCATTTTGGCAAGCTAATATGGCTCCTAAATTCTAGTTTAATCTTGTCCTATGTCATAATAGTCAGTAATTCAGAACCTTCTGTGCTTTCTTTAACAGTGATTTGCATAATTTTTAAAGTATGATAAATGGTAGATAGATATTACTTACCTTTTCATTTGCTTTAAGATTAGTACTACTTTTGTTAGAGAGGAAAGTATGGAAACACTGCTCAAAAGGAAAAGGGGGGCGAAAATCAGTTATTCCTCGAATCAGTTGTAACACTCTATGGTCCAAACCGGCTTAGGCCTAATCCTATTTTAGATAAACCACGCACATGTAACAACCTGCTTTTGCTTTTTTCCTCGCTTCGCGTAAAACGGTTAACCGGATGTTATTACCAATGGTGTCTATGGGTTTATATGCTGGTACTTCTGATTTGAACAAATAGAAAATTGCAGTAACTCTCACCCTTCAGATGTCCCTTCTATTTTTTTTAAAAAAAATTACAGCTTGTTCTGTATACATACACGAACCTGATAAACTCGACAATACTTTATTTTTTTGTACTAATGGTGTTCCTTTCCTAAGCCCTGTCACAGCTCATGCGTTGATATTCACTAATCTTATTCTTGAGTGTGTTATGTACAGTAAAATCCGTTGAAACTCAAACCAAGGGCAAAGGAATTGTCGGAGATGATGGTTTCCCTATTCGGTTTATTGATGAAGATGAATATTAGTTTCTAACTTTCTATCAATCATAAACATGCGCCAGCCAGCCTGAAAGCAAGGTAAGTTGTTGTTTTCAGATTTAGTTCCTTCCCTTCTTGACTGCTTATCTGTTAGCTCTCGCAGCATGTCTTGCTCAGCAAAAGTGCTGGGAAGTAGTACATGGTACTTCAAAGATCAACAAAGTATGAACAGAGGCAATTGTGTACTTCGTGAATTCTGTTTCGTGTTTAGGTCCCATTCAGAATGGGGGAAAATTGAACAAATTTTGGGGGATTGGAAGCCCATGGAGAATTTTCCTTTGAGAGTGTTTGTAATAAAATAATGGCAGCCAGCAATTATTTTGGAATTACTATGAAATGGGCTAATTGATATGAATTCTTTCCCCATTATTTCCTATGTACCATCCAAACATCTTTCAACACCTCCTTAAGAATTTTCATGTGTTCTTAATTCCTATAGGATTCTAGGGACATTCCATTTCGATCCCGTTGTTTCTCTATTCTTGTTTTTTGGTCTTTTTTAAACGTGTGTGATGAGGATATAATAATCCTTTTATTTATTACGCCATCATATTCTCCAAATATATCCATTGATGATAAGAAAGAAATTTTATATAGTAGTCATAAGTGACTACTCTCATTGCGGCTACGCTGTAAGTTTTTCTACAACTATCTAGTCGTAAGATGTGCTACGACTACATAGTCGTAAGATGTGCTATGGTCACATAGTCGTAAGTTCTTCTATGACTATCTATTCGTAAGATGTGCTATGATCACATTGGCCAGCTTCTACCACGACTACTTGGACGTGAGTCTTATTACGATGATCTGATTGTTCTCTAATTTACGGCTAACTTACTCCTGTAATAAGATAGCCTGATAAGGCAGTTAAAACGTGCATAACTGCACACGATCCTACCCACATCTATTTAATAATAACCGTTCTATAGCGAACTGCTGCCCACGTCTCTCTGATAATAACCGCTGTTCAGTAGTTAACTCCCGACGTATGAAGACGTCTTCTGGCAAGAAGCAACCGCCGCCGCTTCGCCGGTAATATAAAGGACAAGTCTTGAGAGATGAGGGGGAGAAGAGACATCCAAAGATTGGACGGAAAGACAGAAGGAGATCAGGAGATAGAGGTAGTGAGAAAACAATCAGTTTCGTAGACAGTAGTGATTCCTTGCACTGTCCACGCTTGTAAGCTTTCTCTCAGCAACAATAGCACATGACGTAGGGTTATTATTCTCTCGGAGAAGGTCCGAACCTGGATAAAATTCTTATATCTTTGTTCCGCATGTCCATATAGGAGCTTTGAGTGTTTCCTCCGAATCCAAGAAATCATATATAAGATCGATATTAAAACATCAATATCGTGTTTTTGGTCCTTACTGCTTACCACATGGGGCTTGTATTTCCAATAAGAAAAGTTGATTAAACTTATGCCAAGCTTGTATAGTTGTATCAATCCTTCTTTTCTGTAGTATATTTTCCCATTTCTTGCTTTATTTACTGTAAACACTTAATTCAACTAGCAGATTAATACTAGGAGCTGAATTGCAGGTTCGCTCTAGCTGAAGTTGTTGTACAAGACTACAAGAGTGCATCATGTGTGCTAGTCAACTACAGTTCCAATCAGACGCACACTATCTTCGGAGGTTATTAGTTTTGTGTTACACCACAAGGACAAACTAACATGTCAGATCATTTAGCTGTACGCCATTCTCTTGGAAATCTATCACTTGCTGATCCTGCTCCCGCCATGGCGTTCCTCAAGACCTCCTGGTTCAATGTACTATGGTTTAAAACTCTACTGAATAGACTCAAGACTGCTTTGTCTGGTGACCGGCAGTAACCACTCACGAATTACAGCTTAGTATCTTATAGAGTGTCTTTGCTTTGGAAATGTATGTTTGATACTGTAAGAACTTAGCAGCTTCTCAGGTTTGCATTTGTTTCAGTAGGTTCAGAGGCACATGGCAGCAGAGCTGTAAGGTCGAGGTGATTGTAAAACAATGAACTGTAGTTAACAACACATGGACTGACACAGATTCCAGACCGAACTTGGGACTGCAAGATTGAGCCATCTTATTTATTTTTAGTTCTAAAATGAAACACACAAAAAGAAACATTTACCGTGTGCAGAAGATGCAATATTTTCTTTCTTTCTTTGGAAGGAAAAAAAAAGGAAAAACTGTGCAAAACGGAAAAGGGGTGATGCTGGCTGTGGGGTTCGAACCCACGCGCACTTCTGTGCAGAAGATCTTAAGTCTTCCCCCTTAACCACTCGGGCAAACCAGCTAGTTGGTGAGTGGTCCGATGAGTTATATACAAATACCAACACATAATCTTCCAATCCATTGTTCTCACGCTGCTCTTTTGCATCTCAACCATCCAGCGTTAGCCTGCCGCAATCAGTACCCTCACTGAGGAAGGAGGATTTGTGAACATTCTATTTCCATTTAGAACGGAGTATCATATTCATGGCACAACAATATGATGAGGAACCTTTAAAATTTAGCACCCTCTGTTTTTTCCCTTGTCGTTTTGACATCAATATTTGTCTCCACTATACACATTTAACCATTACTTTTCTACAATATGATGAGGAAATACTTTTGAAGGTAAATATACTACTATCATTTTCAATTGAAAAGTATTAAATTTGTTGCAAAAGTGAAATATATAAATAGTCTTATATGTCTTGATGGACAAAGTTTTAAAATGTTGAATACATATATTCTAAAATGACTAGTTATGTACCCGTGCGTTGCAACGGAATTCATTACATATATAGAGAATCATATTATGGAAAAAGGTTGCTCTGAACAAGAAATTAAAAAGATATATGACACCATAGCAATACAAGTGGCAAGCCTTATATAGAACTTCCTAGAGATATGTCATCTTTGCATGGATCAGGTGAAAGATAAATAATTAACTGACAGACAAAAAAGAAGATGTATGCCATTGTATGAACCTCTAGAAGGTTCAAGTGGCACCTCAAGTGTATCCAGAACTAACCATAGTATCAGTGTTACATCTAAGCAGATAAGTAGAATTTGATACAGTATAGCTCAAAAGGTCATATAAAATTAGTGCCGCACTATACGTTCTGGCAGAGAGTTGGACAGATCTTGTGCTCACACATCAACAGTGCAAATAAAACTCCTGAATCGGCAATGTCTCGCAAAACAACGCTTGCCACTGCCTTGTCGATTGGGCAAGGGGAAGGCATGTGTATGCATGAAGATATGTAGCAGGATTCCTGTAGAACAGTTCAATTGACATTTCAATTTAGCATTAAAAGTAAAATGTATATGGCATAAGATGAATCACAAGCAAAGAAAAAAACACAACTGACCAGCTGAATGCGTGCATAAGAGATTGGAAAATTGCATCCGTGCCACCAAGCAGCGGTGCCATATCAAATTTTGATTCTTCTCAAAGCACTGTTGACCGACTTTGTCGAATAAGCAACATCTGCAAATCCATGTTTTCAAAGAGATAAATCAGATACGAATGGAGGAATAAGTTTGTAGAAAACCTATCAAATTTAATTGTGTTAAGATTAATGCAAAGAAGGGTGCACTGCCCATACATGAGCTCTAGTTGTCCCCTCAATCCTTCGCACAACTCTTGAAAGGCAGCTTATACAAACTAAATATATTGGACCCTTGACGAGGAAAACTATGTGAAAGACAGTGTTAAATCAACTTAGTAGACTATATTTCATAGTTAGAAAGGTTTGCACATAAGATTTCCAGTTAGCTGTACCAAGTTATTCAAGCCTCAATGGAAGAAAGCATGCATCTTTCCTTCGAAATGAGATAAAGAATGAGTAAATTTTTGGCAAGGAAGGGCACCTCACGATGTTTTCTGCCCTCACAAATTTGATATGGTCGCCACTGATGAAAGCAATAAAAGGTCACTAAAAGAAAAAATTAGGCAGTCCACGAGAAAAGAAAGTCGAGCCACAAAATCTAATCATTGTTATCACCAAAAGTGGAATCGTATCGTTGCACACTGTTCTCAATGAAGGAAATGATGGCTTGCAATGTAGCAAAAACCACTAGCTTGTGCTCATCACCATACACGAAAGTTTGACAGATGAAAAAATGCACAATCTTATATCTTTGCTTGAGAAAATGCACCATTCTTGGTCAACTCTTATCATGAATTCGTCTTGCATAAGTGATATCACCTAGAATATATCGGCCTCCTGAATTACTCAAAATGAAGAAATGCTTTTCCTTTTCCTCCGGAAGTGAAGTATCATCCTGAAACATCAAGGAGCACATTCTGGTGACACAAAACCATACCGCCTACACCCCTCCAAAGAATAGCGGTATGGTGCAAACCTTGAAAAATACGCAGAATACCAACAAGCTAGTACATGTAATTAAATACGCAGGATAAGAATGAACATAAATAGGCATCGATTACCAATGCTAGACGTGGAGCGCCGTCTCAAAAGTTAGTACTATATGTTAGTTGTGGTAACTATGGGTATCACACATTGAGCCAAATTACCGATGAGGAGTGGAATTGGCCAATTGGGGGTGAAGAATTCATAGTATATGATGGGATTAGCTTAATCCACACCGCATAGTCATGTAAAACATGCAAAGCAATAAGCACAATCGTATCAAACGTGGTAAATTGATGGCATATGTGACCTCGTCGAGATGCCTCTTGTCACGCGCCCGTCCTCGCCTCAGGCGGCGTGGCCTTCGAGTTCAGCTTGTCGATGCCGCCGCTGAGGCGAGGCTCTTGCCCGCTCGGCGGTGTAGCCACTTCTGCCAAATGGGTGGGTGGGCCGCGTCGCTCCCTTGTCTCGTCGAGCCTCCATCTCGTCCTTCGAGCGCCGCCGCATTGCTGCTTTCTCCGCTCTCGACGCGGCCGTGAGGTAGCCTCTCTCGTCATCGTCGTGCGTCCTCGCATCGGCGTGCTGCCTCCATGTTGTCATCGGGTCGGGAGGTCGGCGCTACGGAGAGAGGCGGTGAGCCTCGTCTCGGGGCTTCCGGTTCGGGTTCGGCTTGGGCGTTGGTCGGGTTTGGGTTAGGGTTTGGATCCATGGCGCGAGATCGGAGGTGAAGGAGATGATGTTGTGCTACCACTGAGAAAGGGGACAACTCAAGTAGGAGAGGGAGGAGAGGGCGGCGGAGGAGGAGAGGGATGGGGTAGGAGGCGGTGGTGCGGGGGCGAAGAGGGGAGGCGGCGCGTGGGGTTGGGGAGGAGGAGGAGGCGCCGGGGCTGGAGGTGGAGGCGGCGGCGCTGGGGAGGAGGAGCGCGCGCGGGGTGGGAGGAGGAGGGCGGCGGCGCGGGGGGGGAGGGAGGAGGCGGGGCGGCGGAGAGAGAGCGAGGTGGCGGCGCAGGGGTGGGAGGGAAGGAGGCGGGGCGGCGAGAGGAGAGCGGCGGCGGAGAGGCGAGGAGGCGGGCGGCGGCATGCGGGGTGGGAGGAGAGGCCGCGGGCTGCGGGAGCAAGGGGAGGCGTGGGGCGGGAGGAAGAGCGAGGAGGCGTGGGGCGGCGGGAAGAGCGAGGTAGGCGTAGGGGCGGAGGGTGATGTTGGATTTTAGGGTTTAATTAGATCGTGTGGTGAGAAGAGAGGAGAAAGATCGAATGGTTAAGAAGTGAGGGAGGGTGGACGTGACGGCAACCACTAACTTCTTCTTTTTAAATAGTAAAGATATGCATTCGAGAACGGAGGAGTAATACCAATAAAATATTCCTAGTAAATTGTTTATATAAATTGAAGGATGAAAACGCAAAATGACCTCCTACTCATAACCGCGCGAGCACAGTATTCTCACTTCCGCGGCATCTCTTACACTCCGCCCCCTCCAACTCCTTTAGAATTCACAACTCCCCTCGCCGTCTTGTTCCCCAAACCTATCTCCGGTGACCTCCGGCGGCGGCGGCGGCGGAGATGAGGGGGGCCGACCTGATCAACCTGGCCCTACCGGACGAGCTCCTCGACGAGGTTCTCCGCCGCGTCGGCGGCGCCAAGCGCGACCTCGACGCCTGCTCCCTCGTCTGTCGCCGATGGCGCCGCCTCGAGCGCGCCACCCGCCGCTCCGCCAAGCTCGCGGCCTCCGGCGCCCGCGTGGACGAGGTGCTACGCCTCGTTGCCGAGCGGTTCCCCGCGCTCGTCGACGTCTCCGTCGACGAGCGCCTCGCTATCGGGGCCGCCGGCGCCGGCCCCTCCAGTTCCGCCTCTAGATCGCGCCGCCCGGTGAGTCCCCTCGATCTGATACTAAAATTTGTATCTTTTGTTTCCTGCGTACGCGAATTGTGGGAAATATTGCCCCTTCCGGTGAATTTTTGGATCAGGACTGTGAGGAGCTTTACATTTTGGGGCGTTCTTATATCATATTTGGGAGAAATTTAGCATCTATCAGGGTTTTGTAGAGGAATTGGGGCAATTTATCTACTTTTGTTTGCATTCCTGTCACGAGTTTGGGTGTGATCGATTGGTGACCGCATACATCTGCATTCCTCTTAGCCTGGATGTGGATCTTTGATAATGCTCAGGGGGCGAATTTCTGAATTGTAGTATTTGATTGTTGATAGTTGTATGTGACTTGCATTTGCATAACTTAGATACTTTTGTAGGGAAATTTGTACTGTGTATGGGTCATGAACTTTGATCAGTTTAAGGGATAATTGTTGTTTGAATTTTTGTACGCAAAATTCATAAAATAAATCAGAATGATTAGATGAAATAAAGACACAGTGGTCCACACGTAAGTCAGTATCTGTTGACCTGTGACTTGAGAGCAGCCTGCGGCGTTCAAAATTTCCTGAAACAAGATTATAATGTGTGGACCTGTCACGTCAAATATTCTACTCCATATAACATATCCAATATTGAACTCCCTGAGTTGTACTCATCGCAAGGAGCACGGAGGTTCAAACGGATCACAAATCTGATACTTGGTTTAAAAGTTACGGTCTCTAGAAGTTTAGAGATCAACAAGTACTCAAAGGGAACTTAATCCCCATGTTAGCACCCCATTCGGCTCTTTCCTTGGCCAATTCAGTGGAGGTCAACAGGATAAACACACATGCAAACGTGCCTACAAGTACAACCAAACAAGTGTTGGGTCCACATTGTATTGATGGTAATCTTCCCGCTGGGTGTAGTCGTGGGTATGTGTAGCATTTACCAATGGAATTGTAGGACAAACAAAGAATCACAGGCTGCTGTTTCCTAGAGATATAGTTGTACATGATTTAAACAACTCATATCCAGCCGAACACCTTGCAGTTTCCTGGTTGGCCTAACTGACTGTAGCTCCCTACAAATCAATACTTCTTCTAGTAGGGAGAACACCATATCATATTAATTTTGCCCCTCACATGGGAGCAAGATTGATTAATGCTCTAAAGCAAGCATCGTCCATTGCATCATATGCACATTGCCCGCCATGAGGCCAAGATGCGCAAATCGCATAATCTGCATACATCGATACCATGGCCAGGTGCCGACGAGGAAAAAGGCCACTTTATCATCTACATTATCATCCATCTATGATCAATAAGGCGAGATGTATCCACACTATCACCCGTCTACTATCGATGAGGCTAGACTAAATTCTGGCCTAGAGTGTCAGGTCTCCGTAGGATCACCTGCAATGAACCAAAAAAACTCACGCACACGATTTCTGGCCTAGAGTGTCAGGTCGCCGACGAGGCAAGGTCACTAACCCATCAACATGTCCCAAACGGACGGGACCGAACACTCCATTGCCAGGCACCGACTAGGCAAAGGCAACGCACACGTCCAAGTCCGATGAAGGCAGACGTACACATGACTGCGTATCGACAAGGCGAAAGTTATCCCCTTCATCGAACATATCATGTTTGTAAAACGACACAATGATGGCGTATAGAGACCGGGCATCGGCGAAACAAAGCCACCCGCATCACATCCACACATGCATCCCATCTCCACCATCTACATCTTCACCCACCATACATGCACTATGGACGAGCAACATAAACACGATGGCGACCACAAGCGCAACTTAATAGGAGGTATTCTGTAGGTTTGTCCTACAGACATAATTAACCGGATGCCATGCAAAGGCGCCGAGAATCAACGGACTACGTAATCTCCAGTCAGATTTACTCCTTAATCATAGACACAGAAGGCAAAAGATGTACTCCTGTGGGGCATGTAATTTTGTATATTCAATACAAAATTAACGAAATACAGTGTTCCCCTATACCATCTTTTGTCCTTTTGTTTTTCACAAACATTTGTTTACTGGCAACATATGCTATGCAATCATGCTTGGGGCGCAAAATATGAAGAAATACTTAATGTTCTGCTGTTATTGTATACTTGTATTACATATAGTTAGGTTCTTTGAGAAAATCGTTATACATAATAGTCAGTTTACATAGCCTTGTCATAAAAATACTACTTTTGAATACAGGCATTTAGTGTTAGCCCATTTGGGCGCCGTAGGAGGATGCCCCGCAAACCAGATTTGGCAGTGCACATGTCCCCATTCCCATTGGACGAGCCAGCCGGTAATAATGGGACAGAGCGCACTTGTGTGACAGATGTTGGCTTAACTCATCTTTCAAGAGGTTGCAAAGGGCTTGAAAAACTAAGTCTGATATGGTGTTCTGCCATATCCTCAACAGGCTTGGTGATAATAGCAGAGAATTGTAAGAATTTGACTTCTTTGGATCTCCAGGTAATGTCTCGTTACCTGTTCTGCATCTTTTGCTTTTTATTACTAAATGTGTGTAACTATATGATAAAAGAACTATGTTTGAGTGCCACAGGTTTATATGAGGATAAAAATTTGTTACTGTCTGTATCTAGTAGACTTAAACATTAGGCCTCTGTATAGATGGTGAATGTCCAATGTAGAATATACATGCAGTATGTTATATGGAATGGAACAGCATCTGGGAAGTAAAAATCTGAAGTCCTTGTTCCTGGTGATTATTGTTTTTTTCCTCACTTGAAGGAAAAGATCTATCTGCATGCCAAATTTGCAATCAATGTAGCGGTCTTCTTATCTAGTTACATCCGCAATTTTGTGATTAGTCTCTACCCATATATTTCTTTTCTTCAGCAGACTCAATTCCTTTTTTTTAAAAAAAATGAAGTGAAGTTTATCTGCAGGCTTGCTATATTGGAGATCCAGGACTTATTGCTATTGGTGAAGGCTGCAAGCTACTTAGTAATTTGAACTTGCGCTTTGTTGAAGGCACGACAGATGATGGCCTGATTGGACTAATAAAGAACTGTGGACAATCGCTGGTCTCTCTTGGTGTTGCAACGTATGCTTGGATGACTGATGCATCCTTGCATGCTGTTGGATCCCACTGCCCTAACCTGGAAATCCTGTCACTGGAATCAGATCATATTAAAAATGAGGGAGTAGTATCTATTGCTAAAGGATGCCGCTTGTTGAAAACTTTGAAGCTGCAATGTATTGGTGCTGGTGATGAGGCCCTAGAAGCTATCGGTTCATTTTGTTCATTGTTAGAAAGCTTGTCTCTCAACAATTTCGAAAGATTCACGGACAGGTACCCAATATAATTGCACAATAATCTACTGTTATATTTTAAGAGGTGTAAAGTCCAATTTCATTTTATATTTTTTTTGTATTTATTAGATTTTGGTTTGGACTTTTTATGCTAGGGTAAAGATACTCCTTTATCCTTGTTATAATTCTCATTTGATATACACTATATTGTGGGCATTGCTGAACTTGCTTCACTAGGGTGTTAGGAATACCCATTTGCTTCTTTTCCATTGAATCCCGTTTCCTGCAGTTGCAGGTGTTGACCATCCATTAATTCTTGTTGCTTCCATCTTGTGCTTCTTGTGTTAATTTTTTAGGGCTATTAATGATTTGTTGACCTCCTTTTGCAATTGCAGGAGCCTTTCTTCCATAGCGAAAGGATGCAAGAATCTCACAGATCTTATTCTCAATGATTGCCAGTTGCTGACTGATAGAAGCCTTGAATTTGTAGCGCGTAGCTGCAAAAAATTAGCATGCCTGAAGATCAATGGTTGTCAGAATATGGAAACGGCTGCACTGGAGCACATTGGACGATGGTGCCCGTATGATTCTTGTTGATAACTCAATCTATAAAAGTTCCTTTATTCAATCAACATCTATATAGATTGATTTTCCTATATTAATAAGATGTTCTGTATTTCAAGTAAGGGAATCAGTATTTTAGAAAGAAGAGATTGAAAAAAAAGAATATGTTAGAAGATTGGATCCATAAAGTAACTACAAGTTGGTTGCCTATTACATTTACAACAAGAGCGTGGGCTATCCTAGTGTAAACAACTGTGGGGGAAAAAGTAGTTGTTTCACACTATCCTTTTTAGTTTAGCAGCAGTTTTGGAGCTATGTTGATAATTTTGTTGTGAACGGTAGATGATTTGCATTCCTATGCAAGCAGGGGTCTTTTGGAACTTTCTCTAATTTACTGCCCAAGGATCCAGGACACTGCATTTCTGGAGGTTGGAAGAGGTTGCTCACTTCTCCGGTCTCTTTACTTGGTCGACTGTTCGAGAATAAGTGATGATGCCATGTGTCACATAGCTCAAGGTTGCAAGAACTTGACAGAACTTTCTATTCGGCGTGGTTACGAGGTACTTTTCGAGTTTTCATTGATTTGCTGCAAGCCTAGCATGCATGGAGACAAATGGCAAAATGGCAACCTTGCCCTTAGTCTATTTATGTTTTGCTTCTGTTCAGTCTGGAACTCTGCATAATTTTCTGTTTGTGTTATTAAAATTTATGCAGTTGGTTGTTTCCCAAATATGAGATCAGGTGTGTTTTAGAATTTTAGTTCTAGATGGAATAAAGTGATTTGGTTACTTGCAACTTTGACGATATATAGCAAGACCCAAAGAATTCTAGTGTTTTGAAATTCAGAACTCAGATGTGTTTGGTTGATTGAAGTTCTTTGGTATGCAGATAGGAGACAAAGCACTGATATCTGTTGCTGAGAATTGTAAATCTCTTAGAGAGTTAACACTCCAATTTTGTGAGAGGTAAATATTATCATGCATTTATCCTGTCTTGTTTTTTGTTCCTTCTTGCCCATGCGTATCATCCCCTTACTAAAACTCATTATGTTTCTTTCTTCTTTGACCCTATTACATGATTGGCATCAGGAAACAACTTCAATTATTTAATTATGTCTTAGGTCTGGCAATAATAGCCTTGTTATTTATGTGGCATACTGGCATTCGATAATTGAGATAAGAATTTGGATTTGGGATTTAGTGTTTTTCATCAATTTTGTTCGCTTTCAAATTTTCTAAAGTATTTCGCAGCCATCGTCCTATGCATTTTGGTTGAATTAAGGGCCTAGGGGGAACCTTATGTGCTATGTACGTCACTAAGATTTGTTGACCTCAGTTTTTGAACCTCGTTACAACTTCCTTTACAGGGTATCTGATGCAGGGCTGGCTGCAATTGCAGAAGGTTGTTCTCTTCAAAAGTTAAACCTGTGTGGGTGTCAACTAATCACTGATAACGGGCTGACTTCCATTGCAAGAGGATGCCCTGATCTAGTCTTCCTGGATATAAGTGTTCTCAGGGTAAATCTCTTACGACACTGAATTCCTTCTATGAAAAATTATCCAAAATTGAGAAAATTAAAAATGGCCTCTACTTCCATTTATTTTTGAAGTAAATTATGTTTCTGGTGCCACCAAAGATTGTGTACAACCGCAAATTTTAAAGGCTTTGTTGCATTATCCGGACCAACCTTATGTCTTCAGTATGGCACAAGCTGTTCCATTTTTACCCAAGAACACCCATAAAGACATATTATGATGCTAGACTAGATACAACTCACAGCCTTAGATCTAGGCTCTGGTATATAGGAAACTACAACATTTTACATTACAAGTGTAACAGATCAGCAAGTTCAATTGAAACATGAAAATAGTATAAATATAACAAATAAACGGATTTTTTTGTCCTGGTAAAACATGATAAAATAAAAGACAAAGTAAGAGTTGCTCAAATACGAAGTCTAGGTGTTTAAAATTTAGCGCTCCAAACTGGAATCTGCACTCAAAAAATCCGGTCCAAATCTTGATAGATTGTGTTCACTTCTCAACAAGGAGAGGCCTTTTTTGGAATTGTTCTGCTTTTACAGCTATTTCATACACAGTGCTCTCGTATCCATCCATCCTTGGAAAAAACTTGCACCCCTTTGCTTTGTGAATAGCAAACGTGCATTTTACCTTTTTTATGACTTGTCACCTTGCCCCAACCTACAGATCATAGGGGACATGGCACTAGCAGAGATTGGTGAAGGTTGCCCCGAGCTTAAAGAGATCGCACTCTCCCACTGTCCAGAGGTCACCGATGTTGGCCTGGGCCACCTCATCAGGGGTGCTTGCTGCTGGAGTCATGCCAGATGGTATACTGCAGGCGAGTGACCAGCACTGGAGTAGCGACTGTCGTCTCAAGCTGCTCCAAGTTGAAGAAGCTCCTTGTTGAGGAGTGGAAGGTGAGCGAGAGGACGCGGCGGAGAGCAGGACCCATCTTATCGTTCCTCTGTACTGGGCTTTAGCTAAATCTGTGTGTTTTATGATTACCTTCGTCAATCATAAAGCGGCTGCACTATGTACCATATAGCATCTCTAGCTCAAAAATGTTGTATGAACTATTGCTCAAAAAAGTGTTGAACCAAACAAAATGTTGTATCAACTATATGACTCAAAAGTGGTGAACCAAATAAAACTCGGTTGAATAGATTGGCAGAAGTCCCCCTTGTTGTATCATGCCAGTGATGTAAAAGCAAATCATTTGCATGCAGCCTTCTTGGCTGGCATGTCTGAAATGGAACATGATTCTTTTTTTCTCCTCTTTGTTCAGGTATCATGCTGATCAGTCACATTGCCATTTTCAGTGGCGGATGAAATACCTTCCCAGAGACTGCTTGTCACATTTGGAATCTATATAAATAAAAACAACTGGTGATATTCAAGCCGTCTTTTTCGTCTTGAGGGTAAGAAAATCCTACAATAATTCGGCAAGATTCCATACAGATTGTTTCCCTGTGGCATCTAGAATCGCTTGGTACCCTTCAGCGCCCAAGAGATCAGCAGAAAGCCAGACAGATGAAGCCAAGCTAGAATCTTTTGCCAAAGGACCTTTTGCTGCTGATCAAGCAGAGGACCTTTTCCAACATCTCATTCCATCAGAAACATCCCGGCTGCAAGAAACGAATGGATTCTTCATTCTTTGCTCCTCTTGGTCTGCTCCTTTCCTACGCTGTCGGCTATCTTGTTCCTTCCTTATCCACTCCAACCCAAAACATCAAACTGAAGCATCTATAAACTTCATCCTCCATTTGTGCATCAAGAATCAAGCACAAACGCGCACAAACTTGCGCATAGATTTCCAATGGAGAAAGGCGCAGGCGACGATTCAGCGAGGGCCGTGGGCATGTGCGACCGGTTCTTGACGTTCCTCGCCAAGAACCTATCCATGAACAGACAGAAGAACATCACCGAGGGGCCAAGAAATGGCAGCAGCAGCAGCAACAACAACATTCATAAAAACCATGCAGAGGAGGAGGACGAAGTAGAAGACGAGTTCGAGATACAGATCGAGAAGGTGGGGTTCGAGTTCAGCCATGAAGAAGACCACAAAAGCATCGCAGCCGCCATTCTAGAAGAAAGAAAGACTGATGTGAGCGCTGCAAAGGCAGCAAGTGAGGAGCAGGAGGAGGGAGAAGCTGTTGATCATCAGGTGGCTGCAGAAGCCGTGGTGCAGGAGAAGAAGGTGAGGAAGTCGGTGACCATAAAGGATGACAGGGAGGAGGCCGGCGACAAGGACGCCGCGGCGGCGAAGTCGCTGTTCAAGAAGAGGCAGGCGTCGTCGAGCCAGCTCGGAGCCGGAGGGGAGGATCCGAAGTCTCCGAGCAGGTGGCTCCGGCCGAGGATGCCGGCGATCCTGAGGGTGCCGTCCAACATCAACGAGCGGTCGACGACCTTCATCGAGGAGCGCAAGAAGAGCTTCGGCCTGGGCAAGCCGGAGAAATGAACAGCTTCCTGCTTGGTGAATGCATCAGCGTCAAGTGTGTGTGTGTGTGAGAGAGAGGGAGTGTGTGAGAAGAGTGTGTGTGTGTGTTTGGATCGTTGTTCATTCTGTCCAAGGGTTTGATCACAAGAAATCATAACTGTGGATATATATGTTTATCAGGTTCAGATCGATGCATGTTATCTTAGTTACTTCCTACATGATACTGAATTACTGATACATCCTGTCATCACTGTTGGTGTAGGTCTGGTCAGCTTTTTGATCCGACGAACTCCGTGCTGCATGTGCTCTTTTGATGTCAACCAGCCAGACTAGCTGGGTCCATGTTGCAGGTGACAAACCAGCAACGTTAAAGAGCGCAGTGGATTGTCTGCTCTGCTCCAGTGTTGTCTAGTACTAATCCACACCTACCTAATGGGGTGCAAAGATGGGCAGTGAAAGCAATCGACAAGAAATGCCACACTTTTCTTTGGAAACCTGGTCAATGAAGGAAAGTGCCACGTCTCCAGCCTCCGAGCAACCCTCCACGGCATCATCGTCATCCGCCCAACCCCTGCGAGCAACCCTGCACGGCCAGGAGTAGACTCTGAACTTTTGCTGTTTTCGATCAACCTTGCTTGCTTGCTGCAGGTGATTAATTGGTGGCAGAGGGACCTTATGAAAGTGGACAAGAATTTCTCAAATGGGGGCTCGTTTGATGATAACCCCGTCGCAGCTACCATCAACGGAAAGCCTGGGGATCTCTACAACTGCTCCGGTAAAATACTTTCACACTGTTGAGAATGTTCACTGCAGATTCTTCTTTTTTGAGGGGGAATTCTTCTGCACTCCTGTGCACGATCAGTTCTTCTCTCAACATTCCACAAGCTAATTAAAATTGTGCTATGTTTACGTTCTACAGGGGTAGTCCAAGACAACTTCGTCATGACCGTGGAGCCCGGCAACACCTACCTGTTAGTGATATACCCTAGAGACAACATGAAGATGTTGTATATATCACATACTATGTTTATAATACATTACTTTGTTTCTTGGAATAGACATCATCATTATTGATAAATGAGTATGTGACTTATTCATGAGACTCTTAAATACTAAGATGTTGCTATTTCTAAATGATCCCTGATCGTATATCATATGAGGAACAAATATGATTCAAAGACAAAGATCAGCATATGTATTGATTGATGATCATGTCTCATGGATCATGGTATGGTGATACCAAATCAATAATATGGACATGTGTTAGTGAACATATGTTGGATAGACATGCCATGAGACACTGCAGAGATTCCATGTGTCATCAGTTGGTCTCGAGTAGTGTTTATGTAGAATCCTTAGACTTGAGATCATCATGGTTCCCAACATGAGTAGTAGCTTATTTTGGGACTACTAAACACTACTCCGTAACTAGGTAGTCATAAAAGTAGTCTTCGGATTTACCATGAAACATGTAGTGGGATGTGAATGATCAAGATAGAATTTGCCCCTCCTTATGGAAGAGATATCTCTGGGCCCCTCGATGTAATGGATTATGAAAGTGTATGGTCATGCTAAGGTGATTGAGAAGCCAATCACGAGTTTATAATCCATCACAGAATCGAAAGAGTGATTGAGCTATTAAGAGGATGACACAGGTCTCGCCTTGAGCTCAATCTATATCGTGAGGCAAAGGGATTCGTACATGAGAGAACATTACAGTTCAAATGATATGATCTTTACATATACTTTGGGGTTAATATGTCTTACTAGAGGCCGCTATTAACATGGTAACCGGAAAGGCGTTTCCGAGTCACGACCAAGTATACGTGAACCTACAGGGTCGCACGCTTAACGGGTTAGAACACTAATTCAAATACGATTCGGATATGGGCTCAATTCGGATAGAGATCCGAATAGACTCCTATTGGGTCTCGGTCCACGAGGCCCACGTGAGGAGGTCTATATATATGGAGGCGAGGGGCGGAGGATTCGTCCCTGTTAACATCTAGCAAAACCCTAGCCGCCACCTCCCGAGCCAAACCCTAGCTGCTCACGAGTGCTAGTACACTCGCGATCGGCGTTCCAGCCCCAGACATGTGGATACCGGTGGAGGCGCTGCTCGTTGCAGTGCTAATCGGCGTGCGTGGAGGAGACGATCTGTTCGGGACGATCGGCTACTTCCACTACTATCTCGACGCGCGTGATTGGATCGGTTTCCAATTCTTCTTCCGCTGCGCTGCGCGTCTAAGTGGTAACGATCCATGATCCTTTCTTAGCATGATGTTCTTGGGTGCGCGGTAGAAAAGTTTTGTTTTCTGCTTCCGTAGCCTACGCGTATTCCTTTACTACCTGCTCCGGCTAGTCAACGCTGCGCTCTTCTCCGAGTACTACTACAAGGTGGCCGGGCACAAGTTCACGGTGGTCGGTGTCATGAGATGCCTGACCAGCACGACACGATCACGACGTTCTACTTCCATGGCAACCTGACCGGTCTCCCTGGCCATCCATTGCTGCCTCAGGTCCGAGGTCGCGTCGACGAGCGTCTGTTCGTCACCCTCGGCAAGGGCTCCATCTGCAGAGGGAACAGGGCGTCCTGCAAGAGGGGAGGGAGCAACGAGTCCATCGAGGTGGCGTACATGAACAACGTCTCCTTCCATCTCCCAGAGAAAACGTCTCTGGTCGAAGCACGATACCACGGCCAGATGAACGCCATGAATGGCGGCGTACCGGTGCAAGACCTGCCGAGCAGGCCGCCGGTGACGTTCGACTTCACCGACCCGGTGCCGATACCGGTCGTCGCCGGCGGGAAGCTGGAGGAGTACGAGCCGACACGGAAAGCGACGATGACGCGGCGGTTCAGGTACAACACGACAGTGGAGGTGGTGTTCCAGAGCACGGCGATGATGCAGAGCGACTCCAACCCGATGCACCTCCACGGCCACGACTTCTTCGTGCTCGCGCAGGACTTCGACGCAGCGAGGGACGCGAGAAGCTACAACCTCGTGGACCCGCCGATGAAGAACACGGTGCAGGTGCCGAGGCTCGGGTGGGCCGCCATCCGGTTCGTCGCCGACAACCCCGGGGCCTGGTTCATGCACTGCCACTTCGAGTTCCACATCGCCATGGGCATGGCGGCCGTGTTCGAGGTGGAGAACGGACCGACGCCGGACACGACTCTCCCCCCGCCGCCCGCGGATCTTGTCAGTGCTGGCTGCTGATGGCCGGGACGGAAGCGAAGCGACGGTGCATATATATATACACGTGTTACAACAAGGTTATACGTAGAAGAACTTTGGAGTTCACGAGAATTAGATATTTGCTGCTAAGAAGATCATTCATCATAGAACTAGTTATCACATCATAAAAACACTAGTACCTTTTTAATTCAATTGTACTACTTTTTTTTAATTCAATTGCGATTTGTTCTTGGTTCAAGAGAGACATCAACTTTGCTATAGTCTGTCATTAGTTTAATTCAATCCTGAATGAGAATACTGGCGCCTGGCTGATGCTGACGGATTTGCGGGAGGACGGGGTCGACTGCATTACAAGTTTGCAACAGCATTATGATTCAGAGACATAATCATTGTGACAGTAGAATCCTGAAAGTCGTCCTTAATTAGACCAACTGAACTCTTGATTGCAGGTGAATGGTGGGAGATGGACCTTGCTCAGTTAGACAGGAACATGGTGAGTGGTAACTTTGGTAACCCCGCTGCTGCTACAATCACTGGAAAGCTTGGAGATCTCTACAACTGCTCTGGAAATTATTGTTGAAGATCTACGGGTAGGCTATGCAAGCAAAATTTCAAAAATTCTACCACGTAAAAGGAACCTCCTCTAGTAATAGATCACGAGATTACCACTAGACGCGCAGACTCGTAGCGGAAGTAGAGTCGATGTAGCGCGTTGATGCAGTTGTAGTCGTTCTAGCAGAATGTCTCCTCCTTCAGGTCCTTGCGATCGTCACAAGTTGCGGATCGTCATAGTGTTGAAGTTTCGCATCAACACCTCCAAGGTATCCACACGTACGGGGCAGGAACACCACGCGCCGGAGTGCTAGCGCCGGCGGCACGGTATTAGATGAGAAAGGTGTGGCAACTAGGGTTTCGGGAATTCCGAATTCTCTCGTCAAACCCTATGCCACCTCCCCTCTATTTATAGGCATCCATCATAATGGGTCTTGAACTGGAGGCCCATTAGGAACTCATTGCCCATAAGAATTCGGATCACTATCCGAATTAAGTCCCAGCCCTTTAAGTGTGCGACTCTATAGGTTCACATACACTTAGACATAGCCCGAGTACTCTTACTCGTCCATTAATCGGCAGCGGCCCCTTAGTAAGACATGCCGACTCCTAAGTATATGCAAAGATCATATCGGACGAACCTCAACAAAACTTATGCATTTCCCTTTGCCTCATGATATCGGTTAAACTCAAGGCGAGTACGTGTCATCCTTGTTTGGTTAGCTCAACCACTCTTTCTCGATTATATGACTTGAATTCCCGACTACGGTTAACTCTTTAACCGTGAATAGCATGGTCATGCATTTCTGGAATCCAATCACTCGATGTTGCTTGGAGGGGCAAATCCTATCTTGATCGACCATGCCTCAATGCATGCATCATAACAAAACCCGAAAGCTACCTTTATGACTACCCGATTCTGAAGTAGTGTTTGGCAACCCCTAAGTCAGTCATTATGCATCTTGAGTACGTGCGACGATCTCAAGTCTTAAGGACATAGCATACGCTTTGTGAATGAAACCAACTGATGACGGTAAGAATGCAACATTCTCGCAGTGTTTCATGGTGGGTCGATCCAACCCCATGTTTGCTAACATGTGTCCATATTATTGGTTTAATATCTTTATATCTATGACCCGTGAAACATGATCATCAACCAATACATATGCTAGTCTATTAATATGTGTCCTCATATGTTTGACTAGGGATCATCTAAGAATAATCATCGCAGCAATATAGAGTTTCACAATCAAGTCACACACTTGATAATAAATATTGACGATGTTATTCAAGGAACAAGATAAATTATCCAATAATTCATGAACATAATAAACAGAATCATCTCTATGATTATCTCTAGAGCATATCTCCATCAATTATCAGTATTACTGCAATTACAAAACTACACAGAAGACTAATCTAATTAACTTGACATCACATTAGCGCTTCAGGTAGATGAGCATGCATCACATCTGAGCATCTCAAAAGGGCACTTCCACTCAACGCACCTACTATTGTTAACTAGTAGGGAGCTAATTAAGGCAGTTAAAACCATTTTGTGTGTTCTACTCATCAGTTAATCAGTAGCCTTTTTGACCAAAAATCTTCCACATTGCAATGTCTTGCTAACACTGAATATTTCACTGCATTTACATGTCTTGCTACTACTACTACAAAACATGCACTGACCATTGCCGGTGCACGTCGACGGGCGCCTGTTCATCGCCCTCGGCCTGGGCTCCCCGCAATGGCAGTTCTGGTCGATTGCGAACATGTCAGCCAAATGAACATTTCTGCCTGTCTAATCCTTGCATTTCTTGAGCGATCAATCAGCACATAAAAAACTGCTTGTTAGAGCATGCTGTTTACTGGTTGGGTTGTGGAAAAGGTAAAACCGGTTTACTTGTCAAAATTTGGTGCAGAAACAAGTCATGTAATGGACCTAGCTAGATATTTCCATTTTATAAACCCTGTGGGTGGTAAACACATAAAGGAGAGAGAAGAGATAGAATCAGGCGCTGGACTGGGCTGGGGGTTATGGGCTGTAAAAAAAATTTCAAACTCGTAAGCTATTCGAACTTGGCTCGCTGAAGCTCACGAGCTTGGGATCAAACTTGAGTTCGATTCGTTTGGAGATCGAGTCAAGTTCAAATCGAGTCTAGAGCGAGTCAAGTTCGAGACTTGCGAACTGCTCGAGCTGTTCGATGCAACAGGTAGGCCAGGTGCGTATGCGGCACATGCGCAATGACACGCTGGTGAACGGGCAGTTCCCGGGCCCACCGGTAGAGGCTACGCGCGATACGGTCGTCGCCGCGGGAAGTTGGAGGAGTACGAGCCGACACGGCGGCGGTTCAGGTACAACACGATGGTGGAGGTGGTGCTCCGGAGCACGGCGACGATGCACCTCCATGGCCACGACTTCTTCGTGCTCGCGCAGGACTTCGACGCAGCGAGGGACGCGAGAAGCTACAACCTCGTGGACCCGCCGATGAAGAACACGGTGCAGGTGCCGAGGCTCGGGTGGGCCATCTTATTGTTCATATTGGAGATGTAGGTAATATTTTAATTTCAAATTTTACTAGGAGATAAACACAATAAACTAGTGATGTAAAACACATAACTAATAGCAGATTACTAATTGTACTTCAGAAAAGAAAACAGAAATATATTACAGTATCAAAGGCGATCGAACGCGCGAACGACTTACTGTTAGGCTTGATGAAAAATAGGAAGCAGGTAGGCTCGATGTAGTGCAAGACGTAGATGGCGTAGTGCAGTTAGCGGTCGCGCAGATGTACGCTGCCCAAAAACCTTATTGCCACCCCGTGCAGGTCTTCACGGCAGCAACAGCTCGAGGATACTGCCAGGGATAATTTTATCGGCCGATATTTTCTGATTTTCGGCGAAAACCGGGTTTACCGGCCAGTACCGATTAATTTATAAACCGGCCCCAAAACTTTCGGCCCAATTTGAAAAAAAAACAGCCTAAACTGGCCCACTCCACGCTCCATTCCGCGTTCGCCCTGGCCCAAACCGATGAAGTGTTGAAGTCTTTAATCTATCGCACCGTTCTCCCCTCTCCTTCTCGCTCACTCGCGCCGTCGCTCGCGTCTAGGGTTAGGGTTCGAGGCTCCTCTTCTTCTCCTCCTCCCGCGCAGCCGCGCGCACACCATAAGGGTCCATCCGGCCCCGCGGAAGCGCACCATCGCCGTGCAGCGCTGCGCCGCCGCGGCCGGCAGCGGTGGGAAGAAGCTGCGGCGCCTCCCGCACATCTTCGCCAAGGTGCTCGGGCTCCCCTTCGCCGCTGACACCGACGTCGCCGTAGAGGAGGACGCCGCGGCGCTCCGCTTCGTCGCCGCCACAGACGGCTTCTCCCCCGCCGGTGCCCGCGCCCACGCCCACGCCGTCGAGAATTCGAGATCCACCTCGGTTTGTATGCAAAGTTACATGTTTGTATGAACATGTCATTTTTATTGTTGAATGTTGATTATGGGTAAGATGTGCGGAGTCCAATATTTCAATATTTTCAGCTAGATCACAAGGCGAGAGGGAAGATCCGCGATGACGGCACCGCCTCGTTCGAGCTCGGGCACAAATAACTGTATGTGTTGTTAACTGTGTTTGATTTTTCGGTCGATTTTTTTATCCAATTTTTCTATAAATTTTGGCCGATTTTCGGCGATAATCGTCCGATTTACATTTGAAATTCAAATTTCATTGGAAATTTTCGGCCCGAAATTCTCCAAAAAAAAACTGAAAATCGCACTTTTCGGTCTTACCGGTCCCCTCCGGTAAAATTTCAAAACCGATAATCTTAACCCTGGGATACTGCTCCCCTTGATGTTGGCATATATAGCGCGTCTTTGACAACTATGTACTATGCATGCAGGAAGCTAGTGTTAGGTGATCATTGACCCGACTATTCTTTCTCTTGCATTTGTCCGATTATTCGTCAGAGAATTGTATTCGTGCATACGCAACCTGTCGATTGATCGTCATGTTTGCTTTGGACCCTCGTAAGCCAAGCTTTGCAATATAGAGCTTATTTCTTGTTCCAATACAGAAATTACTATAATATTTTCTTTATACCTCTAATAAATATACAATTTTATTTACTATTCTTTGCATACATGTATTAAGGGCCTGTTTGGTAGAGCTCCAGATTCTCATTTTTCAGCTTCTACTCTAGATTCTGTAAGAATCCACTTCTCTGAGAATCTGGAGCTACCTCTGAAAAGTGTTTGGCTAGTGGGTTGGCTTCAGATTCATAAAAGAGGAGATTTGAGAGAAATAGACCATGTTACCCCTAGTTGTAACCCTTTTATTTATCTAATGTTTACAGATAGGGAGATGAATCATGTCTATTGATAGGGATATGAATGAACGAGATAAGTGATGCTTCACATCCGTAGAACCTCACAACTTGGATAGCAGCAATGTTGACTATATAAAAGCATAATTATTGGAACTAAATAATTTTGCATCAGAGAGGTAAGCCTTCAGATTCAAGTGCCATAATTCAAGTGCCATCAGATTCAACCAAACGATCACATCCTTTATGAAACAACAGTTTATTACAGTACGGTAGTCGAAATGCGGAACCAAGTGTTGATACAGCGGAACCAAGTGTTGATACAGCAACTACAGATGGAAGTTCCAGACCATGTGTAATCGACAAAAGCAAACCAAGAAAAGATTGGTTCTCGACAACCAAATTTGAATAGCTAATCTTCATCATCATCTGCGAAAAGTAGAATAAAGGATAATAAACACAATAATATCAAACAGAGTATCATATTTGTGGCTATTGATGTTAATTGAGCATCAAGCAAATGGTTCAATTGAAAATGCATTTAACTCGTTTACAAACAAGCATTGTACTGACTTCTGAAAGTTATTTAACTTGTGCCCAGAATATTACTGATCATCCAGGCCCACATCTCAAAGCCAGACATCATGGCTATAACCTATACTTTGTGTTTAATTTCCACCTTGTTGCTACTAGAAGATTTATCAAGAAGGAAAGATAAGCAACAAATGGAAATGTACTACATCTGCATGTGTAGTTCATTGAAGCTACAAGCCTAGAACTAGAGATTAGTATATCATGTGGTAGATTAGTCATGATTCACATCTTTGCACCATTTCTCTCTTCTTCTCTTTGCGGCCGAGGAGGGAGGGAAGGGGAGGCGGCGTCGGGGGCGGCCGAGGAGGGAGGGGAGAGGGGGAGGCGGCGGCGCGAGAGGGGAGGGAGAGGGGAGGCCGGGCTGGGGCGGCGTCGGGCGGCCGAGGAGGGAGGGAAGGGGAGGCGGCGGGCGGGGCGGAGGAGGAGGGGAGAGGGGAGGCGGCGGCGCGAGAGGGGAGGAGAGGGGAGGCCGGGCGGCGCCGGGCTGGGAGGAAGGCGAGGCGGCGACGCGGGAGGGGAGGAGAGGGGGCGGCGGCGCGGAGGAAGGGAAGGGGAGGGGCGGCGCGTGAGGGGTGAGGAGAGGCGGATCGGACGAGGGGGCGAGGAGCACTCGGGTGGGGGAGGGCGACGTGCTCAGGTGGATTCGCCTTTTATACCAGTGGCATTTTGCGGGTAAATACTAGGAACTTCAATGGGTAAGTTGATTTTAAGGGTCATAGCTCCCCACAAGAATCCATCAAAAGGCTACTTCTCCTCTCTAGTTCATTTTGGAGAGTGCTTCTCGCGAGAAGCAGAATCTCATCATTTTGAGAATCAGGGTGTTTGGTACAGCTTCTTAAGAATCTACTGAGAAGCTGGGAGCATGAGCTGTACCAAACAGACTCTAAATATAGTACGTGCTTATAGATAATAATTAGAGGTAATTTAATTATTTTTACTATTTTTTGATCTATGTAATAAAATGAAATACGTCTTATAAACTTAGACGGATGGAGTAGTATGTATCAGACATGCATTAAATAGGACTTATATTCTTGGATACATTGTCAATTCAAGAGAGAGGTTGCAGTGTGAAAACTGTTTAGCTTTCGAGTACATGTATTTTCCATGGAACAATGTTCTCGTGCGTTAACCACAAAGGTTGTACCAAATTTAGGGAACATCGAGCTTGCTTCGAAACAGACAGCTTTTGGGGGGCAGAAAAAAAAAGAGAGATGGAATGACGTGGCCGGCAGCGATGGACAGGATCAACAATCAGATGATTACGAAGTGATATAATGCAACAGTTACTTGGACTTACTTAATCCCGGCCGTTTCACAGCGCTAGCTATCGCGAGCTTTGACTCGTTAATATATATATAGCTTCTTGCTTCGTGCCGCCGCGTCTGTATGGTTTTACTTAGGGGGTGATCGTTTCGGCTTTTTTCGGCTTCAGCTTCTAGCTTCAGTTTTTTTTCACTATCCACTAACTCAGCTACAGTGTTTTTTCAGCCAGCTACAGTGTTTTTTCAGCCAAAAGCCAAAAGCCATCGCTATTCCGATCACCCCCTTAGTCGATATATATAGATCGCCCAGTTGACCTCCTAGATTCCATGAAGTTTCTGCCTTTTTCTTTTCCTGTGATGCCGTCCTCCTTTAAATTAAATACATATATTTTCCCCATGCATGTCGATTGTGATCAAGATTAACCATCCTCAAAACTAATCTACATGTTGGCACCAATTTGATCTCACAAAAGCTATCTAGGTTCGTCGACAATCTACTACAGTACTGGTAATTAACGCACGCATGTACTCTCTGGATGGGAGAAATAAGCTAGTCCAGAATTAGACTTGACACCGATCGAGCTGCTTAAGAATTGGTTAGGGTTCAATTCGTTTAGAACGCGGGAGTCATATATACAGGATTTTTGCACGAGTTTCGCATAAAATGATATAATTCGCACGGAGCATTAAGTCTTTGGTTGGGCATCTAACATCTATGGTTCAACATGAAATTAACATCCATATCAATGTGGGATTAATTAATTAATTAATTTAGAACTGCGATCAATTCAAACACGCACAGTAGATTGACTCGGCGTCTGACCAAATCTTTGCCATGACGGTAAAGAGTCGCAAATGCACGAACGTTCCAGCGTCTACCAATCGATCTACGCATGCAGGTGTATATATATATATAAGGGCTCGGGATCTTAGTTAATTAAGCACTTTTGATATGAACAAGCTAGCTAGACAAGATGGCAGAGCAAACAGTAGCAAGCAGCATGAGCAAGATGCTCCCCATGGCAGCAGCCGTTTTCTTCTTCTTCTTCGCCGTGGCCCTGTCGGCGGCGGGCGCCGGCGACGCGGCAGTCGTCGAGCACACATTCGTTGTGAGTATGGATATGCGCCCCATATATAGTTTTGTTATATAGTTCAGTGAAAGAAACGCACTTACCAACATGCATGGGTCATTGATACATACACTCCACTCCTTATGTTTCCCTGTGAGATGTCGTTGACAAACTTCGAGGACGCGACTGTGTGCGCGTTAGTTCTATTGCGCACATCGGTTAAGGTGAAGCTGATGATGGTATGTTTTGTTAGAAATAATCCTATATTGGTTGTGAGAGAGGAGAAAGCACAGCTTATAAGTGTGAGAAAGCTCTCACCCATTGGACTAGTCTTTTGGGGGGAGAAGTCTCAATACTACTTATAAGATTGTTGTTCCATCTCCGTGGGTTTAGTTGTGTTCAGCTTATTTGGACCTGTGGCCCGGAGGAGTAAACTCGGTTCCAATATTTGGTATCAGATGTGTCCAACCAATGTGTAAGGGGGAGATTGTTAGGAATAATCCTACATTGGTTGTAGGAGAGGAGAAAGCATAGCTTATAAGTGTGAGGGAGCCCCACCCATTGGACTAGTCTTTTGGGGGGAGAAGGTCCAATACCACTTATAAATTGTTGCTCTGTCTCCGTGGGCTTAGTTGTGTTCAGCCCATTTGGACCTGTGGCCCGGGGAGTAAACCCGATTTCAATATTTGGTACAGAGCCTAGACGCCTAACATCTCCTTGGACATCAGGGTTGCAGATGTGTCCAATCAATGTGTGAGGGGAGATTGTTAGAAATAATCCCACATTGGTTGTGGGAGAGGAGAAAGCACAGCTTATAAGTGTGAGGGAGCCCCCACCCATTGGACTAATCTTTTGGAGGGAGAAGGCCAAATACCACTTATAAGATTGTCGCTCCGTCTCTATAGTCTTAGTTGTGTTCAGCCTATTTAGACCTGTGGCCCAAGGAGTAACCCCGGTTCCAACATGTTTTAAACTTTAAACTAACTTATGTTATTGACACAAGGAGTGGAGTTTAAAGTTTAAACTAACCTTAAAGGATTATACCCCTTGACAAGATCAGAATAGAGCGAAACTTACGTTTGCCTACTTTTGTTATATAGTCACAGTCGCGTTAGTTTAAAGTTTGATTGTGTGCGCGTTAGTTTAAAACATACCATCAGTTACACTTTGGTTATCATCAGCTACATTATAAGTTATCATCCACAAATTTAGCAAATTACCACCCACTTTTTGAAAAAATGCAGAAAAACTTATCATCAGTTGGATCCTACATTATTGCTTGCATTTTTTTATTATCGAAGTATCGCCCAAAATTTTTTTGCCTCAGGGTGCGCAACACACTAGATTCTATAACCCATTAGCCACAGAATATCAGGTGTTTTTGACCTTCAATTCCCAGATCGAACATGTGCAAGCTAGCACTAAATCAGTAATGCATGCATGGGCATGGCTGCTGTACGTGTTCGATGCAACAGGTGGGCCAGGTGCGTACGCGGTACATGCGCAGTGACACGCTGGTGAACGGGCAGTTCCCGGGCCCACCGGTAGAGGCTACGCTGATACCGGTCGTCGCCGGCGGGAAGCTGGAGGAGTACGAGCCGACACGGCGGCGGTTCAGGTACAACACGACGGTGGAGGTGGTGCTCCAGAGCACGGCGACGATGCACCTCCACGGCCACGACTTCTTCGTGCTCGCGCAGGACTTCGACGCAGCGAGGGACGCGAGAAGCTACAACCTCGTGGACCCGCCGATGACGAACATGGTGCAGGTATCGAGGCTCTGGTGGGCCGTCTTATGGTTCATATTGGAGATGTAGGTAATATTTTAATTTCAAATTTTATTACAAGATAAATACAATAAACTAGTGATGTAAAACACATAACTAATAGCAGATTACTCATTGTACTTCAGAAAAGAAAACAAAAATATATTACAGTATCAAAGATGATCGAACGTGCGAACGACTTATTGTTAGACTTGATGAAAAATAGGAAGCAGGTAGGCTTGATGCAGTGCAAGACGTAGATGACGTAGTGCAGTTAGCGGTCGCGCAGATGTACGCTGCCCAAAAACTTTATTACCGCCCCGTGTAGGTCTTCACGGTAGCAACGGCTCGAGGATACCGCTCCCTTGATGTTGGCATATATAGCGCGCCTTTGGCAACTATATACGGTGCAGAGATGGACGAGATCCACCGCTAAGTAACATTGTCCTTCTACCAGGTAACTTACTTGTGTATTAGATGCTATGCTAACCCGTGAAATTGTCACTGTATGTAAGCTATCTAATCTGCGTAAGAATTGATCGTGTTTGTTAAATAGGAATTGCTAAACAACACTCGAGTATTTTTTTTACTCGGATCACTCAGATTTTTTAGACGTTGGATTTCCATCCAACAGATTCCTCATACAACTCCCTAAAAAAATAAGTGCTCTAAATCTAGAACGTTAGATCTTCATCTAACGGATCTCCCATACACCCTCTCTAAAAAAGTGAGTGCTCCAAATCTAGAGCATTGAATATCCATCCAACGGTTCTAAAATTTGACTAATTTTATTCTAAAAATAGTTAAATGTTGTATAGATAATTCCTTGATAAATACACTGGCTAGAAGGCCAAGATAGCAATCCAAGCAAGACATATATGATCCTCTCGTCTTGTATGATGTACAGGGATGTGTCGTATTTTCCGAAATGGGGCCACGGAAAAAACGAATTATCGGTGACCGATCGCCGGCGTCGGCGTTGTTCCGCGGCCGGGCAATTGCATGCATGCGGGAAGCTAGTGTTAGGTGATCATTGACCCGACTATTCTTAATTTCTCTTGCATTTGTCGGATTATTCGTCAGAGAATTGTATTCGTGCATACGCAACCTGTCGATTGATCGTCGTGTTTGCTTTGGACCGCCGGTACGTGTAGACGACGACGACGACGATATGCTCTGCGTGATCTCTGCGCTGTACTAGCTAGGATACTGGACTAGGTACCTGCTGTCCCGTTGCTGATGTGATTTTGCTGCTGCCAGTGCCTGCTGTTCAACGGACAGGTGGGCCCATGCAAGGGAAGTCAAGGCCGAGCCTGCTTGTGGTAATGGGGACCAAAAAAAAAACCTCACGGCCGGCCGGGCTGTTTTGTGATGTAAATACTATGCTAAAGTATATATTTAGATTTAATTTTAACATATTTAATAAGAACACAAGCAAAAATAAAAAGTATATAAATGACTTAATCGACATATAAAGTTTATACGAAATTTCTAAGTCATTTAAATAGAAACATATGCTTAACATACATATATTATGTAAGGGTCTAAATTTCGCGTATACTCATGCAAACAATTAAAGTCATTGCATCTGAATGATGATATAAATATAAACATAACATGTATAATCAGATTTAACATGTTATCAAGTTTTTGAATGTTCAGTATTGCTCTCAGAATGCTAGTTGCACAAGACTTCATCTTGCCCGTCTCCGCACTATATTTCATATGAAATCAAGTATATATGATAGTTTTCAAATCAGATATTGAGCTCAATAAATACTTGTTATCTTAAATAGAAAATCATCAAGTCTACCTTGCCATATAAGAAAGCATCATACTCACACTATCGTTCTTTTGCAAGAACTAATAGATTGAAGTTAGATATCAGAATCAGAAATCAACTTCAAAATCTGAAAGCTAATTCTTGTCAATCGAAATTAGAAAGTAATTAGGGCTTCGGCCCTAATGGATTGAAATTAGGGCTATATGATGGTCCGAACTCTCCCGTGCCGCTCCTGCACCTCCGCATGTCCGTGAGAATTTCGGTCCTATTCTTCTTTGTCCCATTGATAAATGGAATCTATCATTTCTCCTTTTATCAAATTAGAAAGTAACCAATTTGCTCTCAGGGTTCAACATTTTGTTCATGTCGATTGTGCCATAAGATCCGGGCCTCGTGTAAGGTGGTGTTGCCTTATCAGGTTTTGCATGCTACCAGTTTGGACTCATGGATTTCAGTTCAACCTAGATGTAAGCCCTGTTTGCAACACGGTGAATTTTCTGTATTCCAAAGGAGTCCTAAGAACGCACGAACAGTGCATGGCGATCGAGGTAGTATAGGCCTAAACATTTAGGAACTCGCCATGTATCTGCAACTTAATTAAGTTACATGCATACGCTACCTTTTCTGCATACAGTCTCTTAATTATAATGTTCTTAACTGACCAGATAGATGGTGGTCTGTACAGTACTACAGTGAGGTTGGCGGCAGGTCTGATGTGACTGCTAATTTGTTTGATCAGCTTAATTTTGGATGCTGTTTCGTCAAGCCTCAGATAGCGAAAGATCCATCGAACGTGTGTCAGGGGGACCTTGTTTTAGCGATGATTTTTAGTTTTAAGCTGAAATTTCACTTTAGCGAAATATGTTAGTCTATTACGGATAATACAAACGAACACGGAAAAAAAGAAAAATACAAAAAAATTTAAAAAAATTAGAAAAAGATAAATTACTGAATAGTGAAAAAAAACAGAAACTAAAAGCTGAAGTCGAAAAAAAACGAAACGAGCGCCCCCTAAGTATCAACGTACGCGGCGGCTGTAGCTAGCTGAAAGTATCGACAAACGTGCCAGCTGCAGCAGCTGAAACAAGCAAAGTAAACTAGGAATTCATTCTTATTCTCATTTGAATGAATCAACCACTTACCTGAAGATAGACGCCGTGTGTGGCCCGGGCTTTGCATGCTTGCTTATCACGGACGACGATTATGGGAAGTGTCTTATGATGTTTTTTCCTTCGAATTTACACGTACCACAAAGCATGCGGACACCTTTCTCTGAATCTCTCTGTTCGTAAGACATCATAATATATGTTTTTCTTTGGTTCAAATGTATAGTTTTGATGTACTAAATGTACAACTCAAAATGAGCGGCATTACCCCAGCCAAAAAATCTTAACAAAAGAAAATTGGAAAATATACACAAATCAAAGTTATTTTCAGAGGGATGATCAATCATGACTTGGTAGTTTGTGGACTTGGTGTCTGTGGTGAAGTAAGTCAAAGTTGCTCAATGGATTATCTATCATCTTGTCTCGGAACGTCTATGGTGAAACAAGAACTTAATTCGGAGTAACTAAGTCATGCCGGGGGACATCCATACATATGGTTACGATAAATTTCAGCAGCTGTAATTTGACTTTTAAGTAGCAACTTCAACATCGGGGGTAAATTTGGCATGTTTTGACGCCGGCATTCGGCAGCTAAGCTATGTAATTGCGTGTTGCTCCAGATGGATGTTATATATTCGATCTGCCTCTTATTTTCTTGAGCGGTCGACACAGGAAAATTTGTGCGTAAGCTTTGTTCAAAGAAAGCCACTTTGCTTGTCCTAATTGGTTTGGTTCAGGGCCAAATCTGACTGAAACATACTAGTTGTACCACTTAATTACCACTTCAATTCGGTACAGGAATATTATTGCATGGCATGGACTGTCTAAATGCATTAATTGTTAGACCATGCTCACGCGAGGACTTAATTTCTGCTAGTTCAGCAACGCTTTATACACACACACATGTATACATATACATACACACACATATATACACATATACGTATATATATGTATATGTATATGTATATGTATGTATGTATATATGTATGTATGTATGTAGGAAGCTAATAACTTTATATTCAGGAAATAGTAATTTTTTCATTATTAACAACATGCATGCATACAGCAGGAGAGACAAGAGAATAAGTGCACTTGGCTTGTGATTTTTTTATTTTGTTTTCAAGCTAATAAAATAAAATAACTCTTTCACTAAAAGTTATGCGATCCATTTGCACCATTGTGTTCGAAATTACAAATTTAACAAAATAAGATCCATATTGAATATGTTTGGACATTGTGAAATTACTACATGTATAGGTAATAGTAACTTCATGTATTATAGATAACTTTATATGCATTGATAGTAACTTCATGAAATATGGATGATAACTTTATGTGCAGATAATAATAACTTTTTCTATAATTAACAACTTCGCTAGTAAACATCTATGTGGTGGGTTAGTGGGGCAATTAACTGATTGGGCGGTTAGGTCGTGCGCTTCTTTTACACATAGCTACTGAATACCATGGTGCCCCTATATATATAGTATAAATATCAAAGGCTATATAGTATAATTAGACCTCTAGAAGTGATTACGTTGATAATGAACTAGGATACTATGGTGTCTAGGCACCATAATGTAAAATAGGTATTTACCTTATGTATCGTGTGTGAAAAATTTGATTTTTTTATGTCAAGTTTAACTAGTTTTTAATTAGTTCAAACAAGTTTGAGTTGTAATTCGAATTACAGTTGCCTTTTTTATGATAGTTTAATTTATAGGTATGTCCTAATTATATATAAAACCTCAGCCTATGATAGCCCATATGTGTATGCACATGAGGATATAGATTAGTCCCATATTGCTAGTTTAACATGAGAAGCACTAACATATAAATCCATAGGAACCATTGGTAATAACCTCTGATTAATCATTTTACGCGAAACGACGAAAGTACAAGCAAATTGTTACATATGCGTGGCTTATCCATAATAAGGTTAGGTCTAAACCAGTTTGGACCTTAGAGCGTTACATTATATATATAAATTAGCAAAACATGTGATCTAAATTCGTTTGAAACATTGAAATCAAGTTTTTTTTACAAAGGTATATGTTTAATTTGAATTGTTATAGTTGGGTATATACCTTAAAACTGATATTTTCAAAAAATACATCTGAATTTAAATTAAATTCGTGTATTTAAAATCATGGTGCCTAAATACTATGATATTCCATTTCAGCGTCGTAGATAACGATGACTTCGACTGTATCGTGTGGTATCGGATTTATCCGTGGTTTTGACTTATTACGTTGATTTGTGCCGCCTCTACGTTGAGAGCTAGCAATCAATATCTAATTGTATCACGTAGTCGATCGGCGAAACCAGGGAGTTTCTGCTTTTTTCCTGTGTAGCATCTTCAATGATGCGACCTAGCTATCAATCAAGTTTGGCAACTGAAACTGACAGATTTTCATGGAATGGTTCATGATTTAATTTTGTGGTCGAGCAGTGATCATATATACGCAGATGGAATGTTTCTTTGAACAAGCTAGGGTGTTTTAATTTATTTTCACACCCTGTAGCTAGGCTCTAGCTGAGGATCGTACGTACTTCAGTAAGATCATGAAACTAAGAGTTCATATTATTTCTGGAAAAAAAAAGGAGTTCATATTTATGATTGATTTACACAGTGAGTTTACATGACAAAATAAATAATGTTCTTCAGTTCTTGAATTAATCAAATTAAGGCATGCATGTAGCTAGGGTTGAAACTGGATGGATAATTAACCAAGAATATGTTCTATCTATCTATCTATCTACCCCCAGATATAACCTGTAAAAATAAATTAAGGAATGTTCTTCATTAGATCGAGCTGTATATCTATCTACCCCCAGATATAACCTGTAAAAATTTTTTTCGCACATGTGACAAATTTATCATTTGCACGAGCCAATTTGCATGGTCCTTGCATCCGTCAAGGCTGCTGAAGTAACGTTTGATTAATTTCATGTTTCGTGCAACACGAAACATCGATCGTATATATGCATATATGTACAAAATATTGGGATTGGCGTATACAAACATGCATCCTGTATTAATTGTACCAAGGGAATGACGAACGCACGAACCAAGGGAACCGCCAGACTCTTGACTGTGGTTGGTAGAGGTAGGTGAGACAAAGGGGTCTGAATTCGCACATGTTTAATTAGCCAATCTCCCTTCGGTCACCTGGGGACTGGTCAGGCCAATGTGTGGAGCTGCAGAAGGGAGGGTAGACGTGCGGCGCCGTCTGACATGGGCCATGGCTGGCGAGCCGCGGCGTGGGACGTCGCTCGTGCACGGCGGTGCAGCGCGCTCTATGGTCACACGGCGTCGAGCGAGCCAACCAGGGGTAATGGTGCAACGTGATGGCCGACTGTGCGAGTAGTGTCGAGATGTTGACTCGTTGAGTGCTAGAGAAAAGACTGGTGGGCTACCTGGTGATAGTCGCTAATGGTCTGGACTGTCGAGCTAGGCCATATGCCCCAGCCTCGGCCTGGGCCACTAAGGCCACTAATGATTGCGGTTTTTTGGATCTATATAGAGTGGGTTGTACTGTTGAAATTCCTAGGGTTGCAAGGTTAACCAACCTCTCATTCTTTAGGGTTTGAGGAAGATACTTCCTTGATGGGGAGGCTTTTAGGTGAGTGCTTCTAGAAGAGAGAGAGAGAGAGCCCTGCCCTGTACGGTGGATTGGCTATAAAAATCTAAATCTATAAGTTACAATAGATCATTCTTGTTTATTCTACATGGTGTGTTCTTACTCTTATTGATTTTGTATTTGTTTTTATTGGTGTCTTTTAGGGACCATGTGAGAAGATCCAGGATAATGTTGTGATGAACTATTGCAAATTTTGTGTAGTGGTCATTAGGTTTTGGAAAATAGCATCTTATCTGGAATGGCTTCTATTTTGGGCAGAAATTGAGGACTTTGGAATTTAAGTTATGGATTAAGTTTGGGTGACCTGGATTATTGTATTAAGGTTGCGTGATGTATGTTTTCACTAACGTGGGTCAAGTAGTGACAAACTTGTGTCCAAAAACGATTTCATTGTCTTTAGATGTGCAGAGACGTTTGGAGTCATCATGGTCGACGGTGAGAATCGGGGTTATGCTCGTGGAGGAGTCGAGGCCAAGAACGATCAAGAATACCGGGTGAAATAGTGAGCTCAAGCATGGCACAAAAAAGGCGAAAAATATTGAAGGCAAGTTTGAATGGTGGGTTTGCACCATGTGGTTTGGGTGGTCCAAGTGAGGCATTGTCCAGTGGAACCAGAGCTGGAGAGACTTGTTGGCGCATGGTAAGCTAATGGTGAATCTACATGTGTCAAGTATGACGATTGTTTGTAATGGAAGATGAAGATCCGTTCATGGAAGAGTATTTTAGTAAGTTTGACCAAAATATCGGAATCTACCTTCGATCAAAACCGTAGTGCATGAGTGGCACTTGGAGAGCGATTTAGGTCAAGAAGAAGCTGATTTGATCGAGTTGGATCAAGGGTAAAGGACTTAGCGGATTTGAGTTTATGCGCTTTAAAAACCCATCTTCAACCCATGAGCTAGTCATATCTCAAGTTCTTATGTTTTGCCTGGTTTTGATACAACCTTATTTATTTCAAAGAAAGGTTAGAACTTTGGCCAAGATTCGTACGATCCTTAGATATATTAGATTCATGAGATTCTCATCAAGGTGTGTGCAAAGTCTCGTATCATTTAGAGATGTGTTTTGGAGATTGCACTCTTTTTGGTTTGGCTTGGGCTGATTTTCAATTCTGAAATCAACAATGTGGTCAGACTGCCACCAAGCCTACGGTCCGACCATCGTCATCGCTATCGGTTATATTGCTCGGCCTGTCCAACCGCTTCCTCATAACGGTTAGACCTGTCTTTAGGAGTTGAACTCAGTTTGCTTCCACACTTATATGAGTTCTTTGTTGGTGAGCTAAACTAATCTTTATACCTTTCAGTAGCTAGTGGAGTGAAAGTTTTGAGATATCTTTAGGAGGTTAAATTTGAAAGCATCTTTCACCCCACTTTAATTATCATATCAATGCTACATAACTAATTAACCCCCAAAGCAGAGTGTTAGCCTCCTGATCGGTGCGAAAGGTGTACGTGCCAATGATGTTAATCTCCCTTGATATGATATTTTCCATGAAGCAAGCAGCTACAGCCCATGCATGCAACTAGGTTGCGTGTGTGCGTTGGGTAGGAAAAGTAGGAGAGTTTCACTTGTCTTGCACGATCGATCTGGTCCCTAGTTTTCTTGTAAGTAGCGTTGACCTCCACTGTCCGTTTCCTATTCCTCGATTTGACGGGCCGGTCAACCATTGCAAACGGCCGGCCAATGGATTCAGCTGATTTTTACCTGGCACAGTAGCACCATGTGGAGTGTATATATAGGTCACGAGCCTGGCTTAGGAGAAGCATCAGCTCACAGATTAACAAGTTAATAACCAAGCTGGTGGTGTACCAAGCATCGATCACTGAGGTTTGTAGCTAGCATGGGGAAGCTCTCCATGGCAGCATCCTTCCTCTGCGCTGTGGCCCTTGTGGCTCTGGCTGCGGCGGCCGGCGAGGCGGCCGTCGTCGAGCACACCTTCCTTGTGAGCACATATATCTACTTATTAACAATGTGTTGTTGATCACCTTTCGGTTCATTTGTTTCGCCGTTCTGTTAGTCTAGCTTTAGAAATTAACTAACGGGTTTACCTGCACAATTGTGTGGTAAGATATTATAATATAATTGTTTTTGGTATACGACTACACTATCTAAATTAAAATATAATTGAATTTGCTATACAACTTTAATATACATATATGATTAATCTACACCGTTACAATCTGGCTACACCAAAATAAATAAATGGTGGAGATGTTTCTCTCTTTTCTTGATTGATGAGAGAATTTCTAGAATTTTTTTCTTTTTAAGATTATTATGATATTTTCTTACCTTTAAAATGAAGCAGGTGTCTTGAAACCCGTCAGCTGTTTTTATTTATATATATAGATTTAGCTTGACCTGAGCTAAAATGTCAGGCACAACGTACGTACGTGTTTCTCGAAGGAAAAATGAAGCTTTTTTTTAGATAACGGAATAACAATATTCCGGCCTTTATCATTCCACGAGAATGACTACAGGCATAAGAACCAGACACAAACACAAACCACACTCCATCATCCGGGTTACAAAAAACTCCTAAGCATATAGCTTACGACAAAAGACTTAAACTTTTAATCTAAAACAATTGCTCCAGCCGAACTTGTTGAAAATCTCCAACACCACTCTCTCAAACCTTTTGCATCCATTCAAGAGTGCACTTCTCTTTTTCTCTTTAGATAGTTGCGACCAGCACCTGATCCAGTAAGTCCCCCTGAAAATGACCTGCAAGAAAGAATGAGAAGCGGTCCTTTTAAAAATGGCGTCATTTCTATTCAACCACAGCACCCAACAAAGAGCCGCTATACCAACTAGAATCTGATTTCTAAGCTTTACAGAAAAACTTCTGAGCCAAAAATGAAGCTAGATCGATGAAACTTGCACCAGTTGTGGTAGTTTGTGTGGTGTGCATGCATGTATCAACTAATCTGGTTTGTGGCCGGCCCATGTATCTGATCAACGTGTGTATATATATATATGTAGGTGCATGAGATGAACGTCACGCACCTGTGCAACACGACCAAGATCTACGTGGTGAACGGGCAGCTCCCGGGCCCACAGATCGACGTGACGGAGGGTGACACCGTGGTCATCCACGTCGTCAACAAGCTGCCACATGGGCTGACGATCCACTGGCACGGCGTGCGGCAGATCCGGAGCTGCTGGGCCGACGGCGCCGGGTTCGTCACCGAGTGCCCCATCCCGCCCAACGGCGAGCACGTCCACCGATTCAACGTCACCGGCCAGGTCGGCACGCTGTGGTGGCACGCCCACGTCACCTGCCTCCGCGCCACCGTCAGCGGCGTCATCGTCATCCGCCCCAAGGACGGGAAGTACCCCTTCCCAACGCCCGCCAAGGATGTGCCCATCGTCATAGGTGAATGGTGGGAGCTCGACCTCGTTGAGCTGGACAGAAGGATGGCCGACGGCAACTTCGACGACAACCCGCTCTCAGCTACCATCAACGGGAAGCTCGGAGACCTCAGCAACTGCTCCGGCACGGTGGAGGAGAGCTTCGTCCTCGACGTGGAGCGCGGCCAGAGCTACCTGCTCCGGATCCTCAACGCGGCGCTCTTCTCCGAGTACTACTTCAAGGTCGCTGGCCACACGTTCACGGTGGTCGCCGCCGACGGCAACTACCTGACGCCGTATAAGACGGACATGGTCTCCATCGCGCCGGGCGAGACGATCGACGTGCTCATGGCCGCCGACGCCCCGCCGGCCCACTACCACATGATGGCGCTCGCCAACCAGCCGCCTTTGCCGGACCTGCAGATCCCGGTGTTCGTCTCCCGCGGGCTCGTCCGCTACGCCGGCGTCCCCGGCAACAACAACGGCCTGCCGGTGCCGATGCCCATCATGCCCAACCAGCACAACACGATGCCGTCCTACTACTTCCACAGCAACCTCACCGGCCTGGCGCACCCTGACCGGCCCCGCGTGCCGATGCACGTCGACGAGCGCTTCTTCATCACGCTCGGCCTCGGCTCCATCTGCCGCGACGGGAAGAAGACGTGCAAGCGCGGGCGCAGCAAGGAGACCATCGTGGTGGCCACCATGAACAACGTCTCCTTCCAACACCCGACCACCACGTCGATCCTCGAGAGGTACTACGACGGCACGGGGGAGGGCGTGTACACGGAGGACTTACCCGAGCAGCCGCCGCGGCCGTACAACTACACCGACAGGGCGATGATCCCGCCGGGGCCGCTCGAGGAGGCGCTGGAGCCGACGTTCAAGGCGACCAAGCTCCGGCGGTTCAAGTACAACACCTCAGTGGAGATCGTGTTCCAGAGCACGGCGCTGCTGCAGAGCGACTCCAACCCCATGCACCTCCATGGCCACGACTTCTTCGTGCTCGCGCAGGGGCTCGGCAACTTCAACCCCAAGAGGGACGTCAAGAAGTTCAACTACCACAACCCGCAGCGGAGGAACACCGTGCAGGTCCCCAGGACCGGCTGGGCCGCCGTCCGCTTCGTCACAGACAATCCAGGTATCACAGTCACCCAAGCTTCCAATCCGATATGTAGAGAGAATCTGATCTTTGATCGATTTTTTTTGTGAACAGGGGTGTGGTACCTGCACTGCCACTTCGAGTTCCACATCGTGATGGGCATGGCGACGGCGTTCATCGTGGAGAACGGGCCGACGCCGGAGACGAGCCTGCCTCCGCCGCCTGCAGAGTTCAAGAGATGTGGCGCCAATGGTCTGAGCCAGCCATAGAGAGTCTTGATTCAGACCGACGTACAAACTTGGGCCCAAAATTAGTGCTAATGCAAGATAACAAATAAATATGCATGAGTTCTTCTCTCCACTTTCAAAAAATAAACAAATAAATATGCATGGATTTGTATCCTTCGTTGTATTGGTGATGATTCTTACTGAGAGAGAGAGAGAGAGATGAAATTTTTTTTTTTGTGTGTGTGTTTCCCATTGTGGTGTGTCCAACTGTACTGTAAGTTGATCCGTTAGGATTCAATTTATGAAGAGAAGAGTTTAAAGAGAAGTAAGATAGTCTCTCTCTTTTTTTCTTTTTTCTTTTTATCTTTATGAGAGGAGAATGATCTGGCCTCGTTAAAAAATATCGTCCCAGTGGTTAAGCTACAGCCCGTTTTGTTTTGCCGTCGCTGTTCCGCAGTAAGGACTGTGAAAATGAATTAGTCAATGTATAGTTGTTCTTTCTCTTGTGTTCAGTTACTGTTCCAGATACGGCAATATATAATGAATGCACTGCTAACCGGTGATAGTTACGCCGGATCTAAACTCTCTTCCAATTCTCTTTACATCATATCAGAGCCACAACAAAATCTGCAATGGAGGAGTTGTTGTTAGGACTAGCAGTGTTTGGGCATTTGCAATGAAGGAGTTGTTGTTAGGACTAGCAGTTTGACCAGCATTAGGGCCACCGTCTAATCGGCCATTCACTGGAGGTCAGATCGGTGGTGTGTCTTTTTAGAAAATGGATATCAAACACTTGTGTGTTTGTATTTAAGGATATCTTTGCACTAGATGTCTTTAAATTTAGAGTTTTGATCTGAAATTATATAGAGTTTAACCAAAATTCTAGATAGAGTATTTTCTGATGCCCTTAAGCAATCAGACCGGCCAAATACTGACTGTCAGACCACCATGCATGGTGCCAGCGGCAGACCGGTTCTGATGGTCTGACCGACCAGGTAATGGCAATCAGACTGCCGATCGATGCTCCAATTACAAACCAGCATAAGTTTGTTCTTATCAGCAACAGCACGGCACGTGCGAATCGAAAGCCGAAGATGGAAAACAAAATATATAAATTGATGCCACAGTTGAGTGCGCCGCCGGGAAAATTGGATTCGGATGGATGCGTGAGAAGCGATGGATGGATCAGAAGACCTTCGCGACGTCCTTCATGAGGCCCGGGTTGGCGTTGCAGAAGGAGATGAACTCGTTGAAGTCGATGAAGCCGTCGCCGTCGGTGTCGATCTCGGCCATCATGCGCTGCACCTCGTCCGCCGACGTCGACCCCAGCGTCCGCAGCGCGTCCGTCAGCTCCGACAGCGAGATCTTGCCGTCGCCGTTGGTGTCGAACCTCTTGAAGATCCCCTCCATGTCAGCGGAAGACGCCGCCATCGATCCTGCTGGTTTCTTCTTCTCCTGGAGCTAAGCTAGCTAGGTAGCAAACCAAATTCAATAGCAGTGAGATGAGATCTCAGTTAGCTCCTCGATCGGTCTTGTTGATTTGCGCTCGGATCTCTCGCTCGCTCTAGCTATATGTGGGGATCGATCATATCTGTCAGCCGGGTTGCTTTTAAAGTCGATGAGAGAGATGATCCGGGCGCCATTGTACGTTGCAGCTGAGTTTGTGGAGGATCGAGAAATTGTCGTACGTTGGGTCAGCTTGATTGCTTGCCCGGCCATTTGCACGCATGCATATCCACGACCACCCGTCCGTCTCCTGATTATGAAACGGGCTTCAATTTCGCGCCACCGATAAGAATCGTTCAACCAGGTCATAAATAGGATATTTTGTTTTCAGCTTATTTCTTTCCTTGAACAAATAAATAAGACGGTTTCTTCACCGCTATTTTGAAGCGGCTTATCAGGACAGCCTTTTTAAAGCGGTTTATCGACTTTCAGTTCGTTTATACGAGCATTTGCATTAGGGCTAAAAATCATAAGCCGCAATTGAAAAGAATACACCCATAGAAAGATGTAAACAGTGATGATCTGATCTCCATGCATCTACACTAGAAAAACTGCACCTTGCATCAAAAGGATCAATATGGCAAGTTAGATGGGGTGAATAATACTTTCAAAATCTTTCCCTAGGTAACACACAGGGAAAACACGAACTCACGACCTCACTAAAGCCAAGAGCTAAGGATCACAAAGATCACCGAGACTTTGGTCTCAACTGGTCTGACCGCTAGTCTAGAAACGGTCTGACCACACTGGTCCCACTATTGATCGGTTTGACCGCTTGCTGAAGAACAGTGTAGACTACACTGCACAATATCTAAAAAATGATCTAACTTTTAAATCACTTATCTAAATGCAGTGAAATTTGACACAAAGTCTTCTATAGAATGTTGGAACCTATTTCACTTATCTAAACGCAGTGAAATTTGGTACAGTGTCATGATGCCATCGAGGCCGCCTTCTCTTGTGACCTTGGTGCTCAGATACTTGGAGTAGCCGCGTTCTTTCTAAAGGACACAAGCGATCTCTTGCGCTGCGTCGTGGCTGCGTCCTCCGATCGACGACTCGTCGTTGAGGAAATTGTACAAGCAGCACTGCAGCGTCACAAGAACATCACAATTACATAATACCAGATCTGACAACAACATGCATGCGTACGGTAAGGAGAAGAAGATAGATAGATAGATAGTGGTAGCAGCGGCTTTAAGAGAAGATGATCATTGATCAGTGATGGTCGAGCAACGTACGACGGAGCTGGTGTTTTTATAGACGGTGGACTCGAGAGGTCTTCCCACCACTTCTCGGCGACGAGGCACTTCTTCGCCTTGAGCTGCTCCGAGATCTGCTTCGCCAGCCTGCATACGGATTTGCGTTGGGAAATTAATTAATCAAACAACCAAGGCAAATTTTGCGGTGGCCATTAACAGCGCGCAAGGAGAAGAAATTTTGCGATGGCACTGGTGCAGACCATTCTCCTCGAGCCGGGACAGTTGGTAGAGCAACGGCCCCCAACACTACTAGAAAATAGATCATCCCTCACGGGTTGTAATTTTCCTGACGGACGCGCATAGAACGTGAGGGATATAAAGTTTTTGTGACAGGCCCATGTATCACCGTCACAAAAATATATTTTCCTGTCGAGCTCCTTAAACCGTCAAGAAAATACACTATTTTTGTGGCGGTATTAAGTGAACCGTGAGAATAAATTCGTCAGGCTTCTCCAGCCCGTGAGGCTAATTCCAGCCCGCCCAAACCCTAGCTAAGATTTCCCCATCCCCTCGCCGTCCATCCCGCCTAATATTTTCGCAGCCGCCCGCGCGCCCCCATCCCCTCGCCCGCCTCCTCCGCCCCATCGCCGCGCCGCCGCTCGACCGCGGCCCCATCCCCTCGCCCGCCTCTTCGCCCCATCCGCCATCCACGCCGCCGTCCGCTAGATCCCGGCTCCCCGCCACCGACCCGCGCCTGTGTCGGCGCTAGCGCCGCTGGCCCATGCCAGATCCGGCCTCCCCGCCGCCGATCTGCTCGCCCCTCTTCGGATCCACCTCGCCCGTGCCGGATCCGGCTAGATCTGGTCGTCGCGTCTTGGATCCGATCGTTGCGGCTTGAGCCACCGCCACCTCCCGACCGCCGCACTCACGGCGTCGCCTCCCGACCACCGCGCTCGCGCCACTACCTCCCGACCGCCACCGCCCCAGGCCTCCGACCGAATCCCGTCGCTCCCGTGGGTGCCCGCACCGGATCCGGCCTCCCCACCGCCAGATCCGTGCCACCGGAGGCGTTGTTCTCGTCGGGGATCATCGCCAGCGACAAGCCCATTCTCGATTCTCGGTTGATTACTTTGCATCCTGTGATTTAACTAATACTTGAGAAATGCAAAGTGCTGGTGGGCTGATTGCTCGATGATGATAATAGCTTTATGCTGAGATTAGATGATTAAAACTGAGCTCTGAATCTTGTTGCTTCTGTCAGTTTGTGTATGCTCTGCTGATATACATTTGGTATATATATTCATCCTTTAAATACTGCAGTTCATATACTGATTTCATATATGTATTGAATTCAGTTTGTGTATGACTCGATAAATGTGTGAGTCTACATTCTGGTAGAGTATTAAGTTATTTTGTGCTGAATTTTAGTGAAATCTGGTGGTTCTTGGACTGTCTGTACTGCTGGCCGAATTTATATTTAGAGATTTAGAGCTCAAAGTTTTAATCTCCTTTGATATATCTAATTGATGAAGAGTATAAAGCTATCGTAGCGGGACGGCCAAGTTAAACTTGTGTAACCCTACAATCTGAGAGCAATAATAATTAACTTAAATCTACATGCTAAGTTTCACAACCATAATGTTAATAGCACCCTATCTGACTTGCACTGCCTTTGTTTCTATTGTGATTGTTTATAGCTTGGGTTTTAAGCTGGATGTAGCCTTGCTTAGGAGTTGTGGATGTGGCTTCCGATGAGCCGTATTTAAAGTTGAATGTCTGCACATGTGTATGTCTTACAGGAGCAACAAATTGTTCCCGAGGAAGAGTGCGATGACTTCATGAGTATGTTTACTTTTTATGCACTTGTTAAACTGATGTTTGATGCAAAAACTTGTCAAATACTTCTTGTGGGCCTCTTATTTCATACTACATTCACTGTTAATATTTTCTTGTTGAAGTTTCTCAAGAGTTTTGAGAAATTGCCAAGACCATTGGTATGCTCAACAATTTGCTGCCATTGCAACATTGGAAGCACTCATATTTATATTCTAATGAGATATAGTTGTTAATTCAACATTTACTTTTTCACTGTAGTTTTCATGAATTCTTGAAGCAAGAGAATGAAGTTGGAAATATAACTAGGCAAGAGATGATCCACCAGTCAACAAAGCCTGGACTGCTTCCAAATGCCATGGTGCATTTCACTACCTATTACATTCAACTGATGCAGCTATACTTATTTATAATTTCTATTAATTTTCAGAAAAGAAGACATTGATTATATCATCTGTTTTCTTACTTTGCGCTTCCTACTTTGTACTCAGGTGGTAGCTAATGATGTTGATGCACAAAGATGCAACCTTCTTATTCATCAGACAAAGAGAATGTGCACAGCCAACCTGATAGTGACAAATCATGAAGCCTAAAACTTTCCTGGTTGTAATCTTGCAAAATTTTGCTCAGAAACATGTGCTGTGAACGGCTGCGGCATTTCAGTGATCTCTTGTAGTTTTTTTGATTAGCTGAACTTGAATGTAATGGAAATAGAGACTTGAGACTTTTGTATGATACTTCATTTTAGATATCTTTTAGATGGATGAACCAATCAGGAGGTGAAGTTTATGAATTGGTATGCTTGTATGAACATGAATCAATCTAGGGATTGTTTATGAAAACTAAACTTTTTATATTTTTGTTAGTAGTCTCTGCCAATTTTGCTGATGGTTCAAACCATCAGCCTATATTTTCTTCACGGTAACACAATCAGTCAATGAAATCAATTTTCCTGACAGCTTGGCCCCCTCAAAAAAAAATCCTTTTTTTGTTGACGATGAATGAACCGTTAGGAAAATGTATTTTGCTGACTATCGGTTAGTACTGTCAGGTTAAATTTTCCTAACGGGTAATACCGTCAGGTTAAATTTTTCTGACGGGTAACCGTCGACCAAATTTAATTTTTCTTTCCAGCCAGCCTTGATGGGTTTTGCCTGACGGGAACCCGTCAGGGAAATTTAACCTGACGGTTTTTTTTTATTTTCCTGACGGTTTTGAACCGTGAGGGATGATCCGTTTTCTAGCAGTGCAAGACAACTGCACGCGCACTAGTCAGTACCATCCATTCAATCCAGTTCCATCAAATCAAAAGCTAATAAAATTTGCAAACACAGCAGAATCGAATCCAGAAACCAATACACTCCAAATCAAAACAGTACCGGCCGGCTACTATCATCAGACAATTACAAGGGTTGACTGACTGCATACATGTAGTACCTAGTCACTTACCACGAAATCCTCCGGTGAAATCCAGCTATTACCAAGAGCCACACCTGCGCGCAGGTAGATAGTACATGAATACATACGTATAGAGAGTATACTTCAGATAGATACATAGTAGATTGAGTATACGGAAATGCTTCACACATGATCTTTTCTGTACAACGTTAATACGATTAATCTTTTCTATACGACGAAGAAAAAAGAATCGATAAGAGCCATGCTGCCACCGGCGAGCCAGCCAACGAAGAAGGAAGATGGGGGCTGTGTGCAGGGCCGAAGATCGTATATGATGTGATCAAAGCGTGCAATCACGCTATCTAATTCATTAATTTAAGTCACAAAGAGTTACACATATATATAGTTATGCCGAGCGATGAGTAGGTAAGTGTGAAACCATGCAAAATGTGAAACCATACCAGGCAGGTGAGGGGACAAATATGAAAACATGCTAAGTGTGAAACAATACCAGGTATGTGTGAAACCATGTTAACACTCCCCGTAGTTGGAGCGTTGGCGGAGTGGACATTCAAACTGGTCCGAAACTCGATAAATGATAGACCTTTGTTGCCGAGGTAGCCGAGAGCGTGGTGACCATGATCGTAGCCGTGGAGGAGGAAGCCATGTCGAGGTAGCTAGTGTTGAGGTTGTCGTTGTGTTCGAAATAGCTGACGTCCAACACACATCGTCTGCCAATATCTGAAAGGTTGCGGTAGCAATAGCAGAGGTGGGACTCACGACAGTGGCAGTGCAGAGCACAGGAGGGCCATGCAACACGGTGACTGCCATCAGAGGACTCACGACGGTGGCAGTGCGGGGCGTAGGAGGGCTGCGCAACATAGCGACTGCCGTTGGAGTGGACGAAAAAGAAAAAAGAATCGTCTATGATAATTCACCGACGGTTATTCATAAGAACTGTTTGTGATGTCTGCCGTTATTACAGACGGTTGGTATAAATAACCGTCTGTGATAATTCACAGACGATTATTGATAAAAACCGTCTATGATGTCTGCCGTTTGTGTCAATAACTGTCTGTGATAATTCACAGACGGTTATTCATAAGAACCGTATGTGATATAGACATCCAGTATAGTCTCTTTTGTAATAGTGTCATCTTGTCCAAATGGCATTTTATGTCTGCAGAAGGGAACTTCATATTTACATCTATGTAGAATCAATAAGATTTATGCAAAATTTGATATGAAAGGTTAAGTTAGAATTAATAAGCATCATGTGAGCATATCTTCTGCGGCTAAGCCATAAATAGAGAGCATTACGCCAAATTAAAATATTCAAGTCAGCATATCTTTTGGCCTAGGTGTAAACTCTTAACTTCCCCGTATCAACATATCTTGTACACCTAAGCCATAAATGTAGAGCATTAATCCAAATTAGAACGGCTATAAATACAGATATTTAGATACTACCATTGAGTTTCTAAGATAGAAGAATTGTAACCTGGCATTCTCCACCATCACAAGTAATTAATTGAGATCCTATCAGAGATTTAGATCAATCGAATCGATCCTAGCATTCTACATCACTATATATACACATGTTCAGATGGCTGCAACGGAGAGTACTCCACTCGAACCATTTTCAGTCATTCCACAGTTAAATCCAAGTAGCTAGAGCGACATCAGGATGGCAGCAAAACTCTCTTCTGTCGTCTGCAAGATCCTTCTCATGGTTGCAACCATGGTTGTTCTCCTCTTCTCCTCCGGTAATTAAGCTCTCTCTTTCCCTAGATCTGCTGCTGTTTTTTTTTTCCTCTTGGATTAATGTAATAAAGACTGTAAGTGCTTTCTACAAGCTGAGGGTTCCTGAAGTTGTTTGCATGGGTTTATGCAGGGGAAGCCGTCAAGTACGGGTGGTGCCAAAATGCGTGCGTGGACATCCAGCCTAACTGCGACGCGTGGTGCAAGAGTTCGGGGTACCCCAAGGGAGGCGAGTGCGTCGAGCCGGCTGAAAAAGTCTGCTGCTGCTGGGAATAATAGCGCCTACGAAATGTTCCGTAGTGCTGCATGATCTATAGTACCGATCATGAGTGAAATAAACGGCATGTGATGTGTTGGAAACCATGAAATAAATTGGGAAATTGATCATTTGCTATTACAAATAATGCATATAAAATGAAGATAAAAGATATAAATTTTTATATTAAAAATCCTTGTTAAAAAACCTCGAACGATCAAAAATAATTCACGAGATATTATAATAGAGCGTTTCTTTCTTACTATAGGCTATTAGGCTACATATATATTTGATGGTAGATATCACGGAGCACGGCAAAGCACACGCACGAGAGCCAAAGATAATGACTGCATTCCAGGTGAACCACTAGACGAAAAGGATGGGCAAGGGGCAAAATGGAGACGATCGACGCGTTGAGGAGAGGAGGTTTACGCGCTCAGGTTGGGTTTATATGGAGAGATGAGGGCGATTTCTCATGTCCGAATGGGAGAAGCCGCGAAAATGGCGATCTACGGCGTCTCCTACACGGCAACGGCGATAGGAGGTAGAGGCGACGAAGTGTGGCTTCGTGTAGGGCGCTCGAGGTGGTCGGTTTTTTGCAGCAGTGCTTGGGAGCTCCACTCCAATGGTGAGCGACGAAGGTGGACGATGACTCTTGCAGGTGGGCCTCACGTGCCAGCGACGACGATTGGCGTGAGAGAGTGATGGCATATTCAGAGAGAAGTCTTCACACGGGGGATGCGAAAAACGAAGAGAGGAGAGGCGTCTCAAGCTCGACAAGTTTGGAAAATTATCTTGGAAATTTTGCAGAAGTACTGTACATTATTTAGAACCATAATAAATTATTTCCAATTTTTTATCAAGTTTTATTTAATTTCGTAAATACATTTTCAACAGCTGAAAATTAGGAAAAAGCAGCACAAAAATTCAGAGATAAGGTTTTGAACATAAATGTATAATAATTTAAAACTTTGGGATGTTACATCGTGGGCAAGCAATGTGCTCCATTTGTTTTTTTTATTTGACATCCTAGAATGCATGAGGTCAAATTTTCTAGGGTTTAACCACCAATGTTATGTAAAATATCTAAATTAGTTATATAAAAACTATAGTATTAAATTGTCATTAAAAAATTATAATTTTATTAGTATGTACTAATAGACAGTTATAATCGTCACAAATAACAATACATAATTATAATGAATTAACAGTCAAAGTCGCGTCTCAAAATACAATAAAAAAGGTAATAAAAAAAGTATCTGACGAGGGAAGTTTAGAAATGGATGGGGCATAAGAGCAGCCTCGAGGAAAGACAAAGGCAAAAGGAATGCCATCTTGGATAATCTTCAAGATCTCAGACCTGTTTTTATTCCGAATAAGACTTGCCTATCTGGGTTTGGTTCTCTATCTTGTACATGGGTCACATACCGTTCATATGCCTAATTCGATGAAAAACAAAGATAGATTTGCACAAGAAAGATCACACTTCATAAACATCAGTTAAAAAGCACATAAATTAACAAATTCAAATGCAAAAGTGAGCTACAGTAAACAAGTCACTTGTAAAAGTAATTTTCATGTCAGCAAATACTTCCAAGACAGAATACATGACTGGAAAAGTTTCTTTAAAACATTGAAAAATATGTAAGAAAAGTAAAAAAAAAATACAGCGACAATACAAACCAAAAGATGCACAAGTAAATATCTCATAGGCAATGAACCTAGTAATTTAAGTGAAGAACCATGTTGAAAATGTCTATGGTATTTATGTGCTGAACATTTGACAATTGGCAATTGTGTTGAGTTGGAATTTGCATTTGCAAAAGTTTGTGGTTTTTTAAAGCCGCTTGTCAGGTGGTGGTCTAATCGGTTTGAGGAGCCAGTCTGACCGATTTGAGGAACCGGTCTGACCGGCAAATTTGTTTTTCGGCTCTTAGACACCAAACACTTGTGTGAGAATATCTTAAGATGTCTTTATACTAGATATCACCTCAAATGAAGGTTTGAGGAAGAAAACTAGATAGCTAAATACCAAAAGTCTAGAGAGGGTTTTCTGGAGGACTTACATTTTGCCCAATGCCTTGCCGTGGCGGTCAAACCGGCTTGAGGGGGGCGGTCTGATTGGCCTGGTGGTTCAACTGCAAGAGCCCGGATCTGATGGAATCCGACGACGGTAGTGGGGGTGCGTGCGGCCGAAGGAGCGCCTGGAGCGCAGCAGCAAGGACGCCAAAGACGACAACGGCCGCCCCAGGAAGTAGAGACGCTCCTCCCAAGGGCAGCCAGCGGAATGACGATTGAAGACTAGATTATACACATAAGCTCTGATACCATGTTACAAAGTAAGGAAGAATAGAAATATGAAATGTATAGTATATTGCAATAACAACCCATATGGCTATATATTGTACATAAGATATACAAGAACCCAAAACCTAGATAATAGAAAATGACATAAATAGCCTTAACAATAATTACAAAGGCTATCATCTCCCAAGGGTATAGTGAATATGGTAAATAAATAAAGGTGTGTGGTGAGCAGTTACCAGTGAAGAGATATACACAGCCATGCACACTCACGTAATTGACTAGCATGCAGCATGTACCAGCGGCTACCAAGAACACTAATTTACAGCAATTGATTATACCCACTGACGCTAATTTACAAAACTTTTTTTGTTTGCCGGATTTCCTTCCCTTCCCTTCCTCTTCTGCCCTCGCATCCCCTAGTTCTCGTTTCCGGCGAGCAATGGCACGCTGCTTTCAGTCGGCGAGCCGGGGACGAACGGGACAAAGCCTCTGCCCCCGAACACCGGCCTCATAAAGGCGTCGTCGAACTTGCGCCAGTAATGGTGGACTGACCATGTCGGGCTCGCCAGGAGCAGCCGGAGACTGGTCGGGCGGCGTATGCTCACGCCGTTCTCGGCATCGGCCTCGGACCCGTTTGGGATAAGCGCTTCAAGGAAGGACTTTGGGCTGGGTGGGTCGGAAAGAGCGCTCGGCTCCCGGCTGAGGTGCCTTGCCGGAATCAGGATTCTGATCAATGGCTTAGTCAGTAGCCCAAAAACCTGGGGACAAACAACAGATTTGATCGGTATCAAAACAGACTTGTACCATGGCTTTCATATTATGTGTCTGTCCATATTAGCGCCATTTTTACTAATGGAAGGATGTATTGCACTGAGGTGTCATGGTTTGAGAGGGAACATACAATTGTGCTGAAAAGAACGATAGCGATTGTACTGGTGATCATGATAGCATTGCTAGGGAGCTGGGTATGGCCTGATCTTGTGAACTGCAAATGACAAAGCCACTAGTTAAATCAAAGCACGAATGCCACACGAACATAAGCAAAAATCAAGCCTTTTTCATGGAGCAATTTAATCTACAAACAGGCGCGTTGCATGTGTCTATCAGTCACACACACGTGACAGGGGAGATAATAATCATATTACATTGTTAACGGAAATATTATAAATGTTTTTTCCAAATGTCTAGTATTTCCTTTAACCACAAGTCTAAAAATTCTGGCAGGACTTTTTTGCAGAATTTTCAAATGGGCACTTATGAAAATGGGGAAAGAAATGATATGTATGCTTCAGTCACAACACATAAGTCAACTGTATTGAGTATTGACACAACAACAAGAATCTAGGTTGAGCGTGTATAACATGTTTGGGGTTATTGATACATGACTAATATGCACATAATACTATTTTGGCGATGCCCATCAATAGAGTGAATGGCAAAGATATTCGGTTGTTCTTGAGTCTACCTTATTCTTCAAACATACTAGTTCATGAAACAGAAGTTGCATGTTTATAAGTTATAACCCATTCTAACATCTAACGGATGCTTCCAGGCTTCTCGATACAGTTGAGAGTGACATGAATATATAATTTTACAAGGTCCGAAAGGGCTAATACATTCAAAATTTCCAGAAGTATGTGATCTGTTGTATGGCTTTTCATGGCATTTGTATGTCAATTGTCAATGATAATGGTGCAACTGTACTGTATGGAAGGTAAATAAACAATCTTGAACACACGGATTGCATTGATGTGTTTTCGCAATTTTGGGCTGCATTCCTAATTGAGTCAATGATAATGGCACACCAGTTCCCAATGACAATGTTCCATTAATTGATATGGTGTTAAATTAGCATGCTAAGCAAGCATGATAAAACATCGAAAATCCACAAACCTGATCATGCATTACAAGATAAAGCACAGATTGAATGTATCAGACATAAAAGGTTACCTTATTATAGGCCAAAGCAATGGACACAGCACCTCTCATGAGACCCGCCCACCAAATAATGACCTGAATGACCGACATCATGTAATGTAAGTAACATGAGGGTTCTTGCAAGAGGACATAACAAGCCTAAGATGCTGCAAACTAAAATACTCACTTGCTGCTTAATAGAGATCTTTGCGCCTGAAGTTTTTTTGGTCAAATTTGACATAAAGGATAGTGGGAAAACAAAAGCAGCTCTTGCAACCAGCACCAAGGCTAAAATAGTGGAGCTCAAGGCAATAGACTTTATCGGGCTGCACAGGATATAAAATATGTTACAACTCACAGCCATCTATTATTTGAGCAAATGAACTACATATACGTTATTTCACACACAGACAGACATGGAGAGAGAAAGAGAGTGAGAGAGCATGCCTATACGTTTCACGGACAATCTTCCACTTCTCTATATCCAATGCATCCATGCCAACGTATAGAAAGAGAAACGTCTCAGAGATAAATGACAATGTGGCAAAGGCATGCCTGTTGTGTATACAATTATATAAGCATCAGCGTGGTCTGCAATTTTAGGAAAGACATGTTTGGAACCATCAAGTTCAAATGATTGTTCAGACATGTTTGGAACCATCAAGTTCAAATGATTGTTCAGACATGTTTGGAACCATCAAGTTCAAATGATTGTTCAGGGAGGCACGTGTTTGCTGATAGAAACCATGTAACTTACTTGGTTGTGACCCTGGAACTTTCTGTTACATTGTGCCAGGTATAGTGTGACATTACAATACCACAGAAGAACACTGTGAGAATACCACTCAGATCAAGCAACTGCCACACAAAGCAACCAGTCAATATCAATTACAAGTGCAGTTAGCTTATGATGCTGAAATATGCAGTATCTATATGATGTTAATAATGCAAGGTGCTTACTTCAGCCAGCATGTAAGATAAATAAGCCATGAGCATCATAATAGAAACTTCACGATCAGTAGAGTGCCTGGAACAAATGCCAAATTAGAGGAACAAGTCATAACAGCGGATTACAAAATTATGAAACGTATGGTGATTGGTGAACAATTTGATGTGTTAATACCTTCCAAAGTACAGTTTCTTGATGACATAAGCGCTGAGAAGTCCAGCCTTCAGCCGTAACATGCTTCAGTAAAAAGAAACTTTGACAAAGCTAAAGGTGGGAGCAGGAAAGAACTTACAGCTACTCCAAGAAGTGTGCTGGTGGTGAACAGATAAAGGAAACTGCCGATAAATTTTAAGAATTTAATGCTACTGAAATTTGCAAGATCAAAGTTCTGGATTGCGTTGAACAGCACAACTGATGTTGCATCATTGACAACACCTTCACCAAAAACCAAGCTGTACAAGAAGGGTGTCTCATCTTGGTTTAACACCTGCAAGGTGCATACGGAGTCTGTTGCAGAGAATATTGCCCCAAGTGCTGAAAAAGTTCACATGAAGGAGTCAAAAGCAAGAACCACAGACAGGCAACGTAAATGCTTATACTTTAGGTTAAAGAACTGACCGAGATAGTCTCCAAGGTCAAGGGCACCTATGTTTAGCCTTGATATAAGTCCAAGAGCACCTGTGACAGAATGTGCAAGTAAGCCAGGTGAGCGCAAAGCAACATGCTAAGTGAAATTTAAAGAGGGATAAACCTACCAAGGGATATTATAGTGAAAGAGATCAAGGTACCAACTGCACCAAACAATGTAATAGTCATGAAGTTGCGGAAGAATTGTTTCTTCTTCACTTGGAACCTAGCTTAGGGAAAGAAAACGAGGAATTGTGAGTCATACATCACCTAGCTGCTTGAGCCAAATTTTCAGTGATGTACTTGGAGATTAATTCAGTATCACACTTTCTTGTTACTAAAAAAAGTAATATTTCCTCATTCAAAGATTAGAGAAATGAATATATATGCATCCGACAATTTCCGCCACACTAATTACCAAATTCAATCTCAAGCAAAAATGTGACAACAGCAGCTCCATTCAACTAAAACTCCTAAAATTAGAACATGATTCTTTCTAACTACATGGAGCTCAACTAAAACATCTAAATGAAAAACATAGAGAACCATAACAGTACTATGATTGGTGTAAAACCGCTTACCCTGCATTGAAAATGATCGGCGGGAGCAGATAAATGAAGAACAGATCCTCACTGAACACCAGTATGCGCGAGTGCTTCCCGCTCGACACCATCAAGATCACCGCGCCAGTGCCCAGCCCCTGCAAACCCACACACCACAATCAAATGACCCAAAATCGCACGCAGGCAACAGAACCCCCAACAACACACACGCGGAACCCCTCAACTAACAATGAAGAGCGCGGTGATGGACTCGTTCATCCACCGGTTCTCCTCGAGCAGGTGGCCGACGATGATGCAAACGCACATGAGCGCCACGAACAGCCCCACCGCCGCGATCGAGCCGTAGTCCGCCGGCGGGTCGCCCAGCGCCATCCCCACCCCCAGCTCCATTCCGCCTCCGCCTCCCTCTCTCCAAGAACCCAACCCTATCACCCCTCAAAACCCAATCTTTCCCACGCTTGCCTTCCAAGAAACACCACCGCTCGCACGCAACCCACTTAAAAAGGGGGAAATTGACACCGAATCTTCTAAGAGAAAGAAGAATGGATCGATGCCGGCGGAATTGGGAAAGGTAGCGCCTTTACGCGCAACAAAGATCAAGAATTGGTGGATTGCAGCAGGAAAAAAATCGAGAAAAAAGATCGGCTACGATTTTTGCGCGTGGATATTTCGGCAGGACGGATGGAATCCAGAGTGGTTTGCGGGAAAAAAAATTGGGGATTTTTGGGCGGTTGGCGGAGACGCGCCACGTGCGGGAGACGAACTTTCGCTGGATTTTTTTTTTTGAAGTGACGGGAGAGCGAGGGGATTTTATGCGGCTAGGCTGGCCCGCGAAAGAGACGGGAGTTGTTGCCGCGCGGGAAACAGTGGGGCCCAGCGGTTGGCCCACGGCCATGCCAGCTGTTGTATGGGCCCACAAGTCAGTGGGTCGTTTGGGTGGTGGCCCACATGGGGGTGCCACCTCGTGTGGCCCGAAACCCTAGCTCCTCTGCTTAGCGCCGACGAGTGGGGATTAAAAGAAGGTACAAACCTCGCAAGCCGCAGAGCTTGGCTCGAATTATCGAGAGTGGAGCTCGAATTTGATTTTGAACTTACAAGTTTTAATAAATCTAATTTAAATAGTTTTTTAGGGCTTGATTCGAGTTTAAATATTAATATATATTAACTCTTATCGAGCTTATTTGAGTTAGGTTTGAGTTTTTCTTATTATTGAAAATTAGTGTAATTTTAATGGTTATTAAGCTTACTTAAGTTGAGCTCAAGTTTGAATTTTTCTTATTATTGATAATTAATGTATGTTAAATTATTTTGACTGCTATTAAGTTTATTCAAGTTAAACTCGAGTCTAAATTTAGATTCAATTTTAAATCAGACTTGAGTTGAGTCCGTTATTAGAAGACTAAACTCGTTTGAGTTCGACTTATTTATAGCTCTACAGACAAAGTCCTCTAGCCGCGACTGCCGATGGAGGAGTTGGGAGCGGGCACGGCGTGTGGCCGATTGATTCGGTGATTTTTAGCGGATATTTTTCGCGATTTTCCTTTGGATGTTTTGAGCTACTTGAGGTGATTTGATCTGGATTGGAGAAATAGCGTGGATCACACGTACTTCAATTCTCGATTCTTCCTTTTTGTTCTTTTGTTTAAGATTCTTTTTTATGGAAGAAAGTGGTTCAGTTTGATTCTGAATCTAGGAGAGGAAAGCGAAAGATTGCAACTTGAGAGCTGTAGGATTTACTATTCTACTGCTCCTGAGTTGTGTTTTGTTGGTGGTGGTGTCATAGTGTTCATTCATTCAACCTGACACCTGAGGCTGATGCTTCACTGCTGATCTGCGTAGGTTCAATTTGTTGCCGAAGTCGTCTGAATTCTGGATCCATCCATGAGTGGTATGTTTCAGTTAGATTCCGGCATTCCGCATTCGAATGTTTCCTGTGATTCAGTCTGTCAATGACCTTATGATCAGGCTATCTGGGTTTTTTTTCTTTACTGAAGAGCTGAGCTGATATGCGATGAAGAAGCTGGAGCAGACAAACAAACACACATACAGAATTTGCAGGCAGCGGTCTTTATCCTATACATAACAGACCATGTGACCATGTCTAGTATATTTTAGGTGATGAATAATTGACAACGTTGGTTATGATATTAATTGTGGTGTGTTGCATGATACGCTCATGTGAGGTATTGTGCGGATTGACTTGAGTCAAGTCGTGGACTTATGCTCGTACGTGGTTGTTTGTTTATTCATGTGCAGGTGTTGCTTGAGGCGGAACGTCATCGATGACGGGACTGAAACTAGGTTCGGGTGGAACTGAGGTTTCGGGACTAAGTTCAGGGAGGAACTGAAGTCTTATCGGTCAAGCATGTCATGCGGGATGTTCAGGCTAGAGAACAATGCACATGAGATGACGCGGCATTGGAGGCGCGGAGATGCGTCATGGTAGTAGGCATGTGGCAAGGCTGCATATGCCCGGACGGGAGCGTATACGAGGTGTATACGGTTTGGAGTTGCATTCATGTTGATGGCTGCGTATGGTAATAAAGAAAAAGAGGTGGTAGCGTGATTGAGTTGTGCATGCATACTTCGAGTCTTAGTTGGAGTCGGTGTGGAGTCGGAAACAATGTTTCCGTGGAGAATATAAAGGAGCTGTGTGCGTGCATTTTGGGGCAGTTGTCTTGGGTGTGGCCTTTGTATAAGACTAGATAAAGAAAATTATGTGCTTGGGCGGTTTTTGTTTTTTGGCCGTCCGTGACTTTTGAAGAAAAAAAGGGGTCGGCTGTTTTTCTGTTCCGTGATGAACTTCGGCGCTTGTTTGCTTGCATGCATACGTGATCTTTTGAGCGACTAGAAGATTTGTTTTGAGCCTGCGGCTACTTGTTCTGGCGATTGTGATTTCAAAAGACGGCGAGGCACAAGATCGAAAAGAGTGATACTCGTGAGGCTTTTGAAAGTAACGAGATAGCTTGTCGGCGACTAGCTCGATCGAAAGAACGAAAGAAGCGAGTCTTCTGCTGCGTTTGGCAAAGAAAAGAAGCGAGCGAAGAACAGTGTGACAAGAACTGCGGCCTGTTCTTTGATGTGCGGTTGTGACATATGTATTGATCTGGTAACTTCCTTGCTTAATGACTTTGCATTGATGATGTTCTCTCTCTCTTTACACTTGCATGTTTCTCTTTCATTGGCTTAACTAGTCAACATGCATGTGCTCTGACATGGGTGAGAAAAAGGTATATGCAGTATGCATGTTTTTCTTTTTGGAGATTTGCTGTATTTGGAAACACAGGTGATCGTTTCGGCTTCAATTTTTAGCTTCAGCTTTTTTTCGCTATTCACTACACTATCCACTAACTCAGCTACAGTGTTTTTTCAGCCAGCTACAGTGTTTTTTCAGCCAAAAGCCATCGCTATTCCGATCACCCCCTAATCAATCATTACTTTTGGAGTAGATATGCATACGTGCAACTGTTAGCTAGAGGATTAAATTAATATTTGCTTACAGATTAGTTTTTTTTTTGAAATAGTCAGGGCATCAAGTTTGCTATCTAAAAATTTTGGTTGATTATTTTATTTTGGATTTTGGTTAATCACTTAATTAGGGTTTAATTAATTTTCGGTATTATCTGTATCAGCAATCTTGTTTATTTTATATCTTGAGTTCTAGACCTCCATTTAATGTAATTCCAGTTGGGTTAGTTCAATAATTTTGTCTAGTTTATTCTGTCAAAATTTGAAGTCAATCGGAGTTACTATTTTTTATTGAGATCAGTTTAAATAAGGATACAGTGTTCTGTCTAGAAATCTAAACGAGGTTTAAATAGGTTTTGTGTTTAGAGGAAAGTCTTAAAATTTATTTTTAGCTTCTGCAATTATTTACCCCCCTCTGATTATCTATCTTAGTGTGAATCGATCCTACAGGATCACAGAAAAAATTAGGGACAGGCTGCGGTCCCTAGTTAGAACATGTACAAGCTGTAGCTACATTGAAGGCCTCTTTCTTCGGATCGGGCATCGCGATTAATTATTTCATTCGATCAAGCAGTGTATAACATGTTCGGGGTGCACTTGCTTCGCTCCTCGTTCCACCTAGGGCTCGCCTACCACCGATTCGGGTCCGGCCGGCTTCGCTCGGGTTCCCCGCTGCCGCCTCGTCGGGTCCCCGCGTTCTTCCTCGTCGGCCTTGAGCTCGGCCGCCGCCGTCCCGGGTCCGTCCACCTCGATTCTGGGCTCGGCTGCTGCTGCCTCGGTCCCATCCGCACCGGCCTCGAGCCCGACCGCCGTCGTCCAAGGCCCGTCCGCCCCGATTTCGAGCTCGACTGTACTCAGGGTCATCTGTCTGCCGTGCCGCAGCCGGTGCTTTGACATAACACCTTGTACTCAGGGAGCCGACCTTAAAGAAGACTTAGCGCTCGAGACGGGGCTATCGAGCGGCACTTCGGTTGGGACGAGGCTCCCATTAAAGAAGACTTAGCGCCAAGACTTTGCTCAACCCCGGAGGGAAGAATAAATGAGACCCTAGAAGGGAAGATTAGCTCAACCTCGAAGGGAAGATTCATTCAACTATGGAGGGGAGGACTAGCTCGACTCCGAAGAAGGGGAGGGGAATTAGCTCGACCCAAGGGGAGGTGCACTGAACTGGACATGATAAAGAGGCCTACGTGTGCATTGTGCAACTACTAGAGCAAGGGCTTGCAATTTTAGAGAAAGGGCAGTGACAATGAGAATTATGCAGTCAAATGGGGTGTAGATAAGATAAGTTTCAAGAAAACTACCAAGACATGAATCTTAGCTAAGTTTCAAGAAAACTACTGACTCAGTAGCATATTCAATTACCAGGACAACTCATCCAATCTTGCAGCAATCCTCTCCGTGCTCAAAGCTTCTATTAGAATCTTGCATGATGCTGTAAGACCAAGAAACATGACCGGAATATCAGGACGACGGAACCTCATCTAAACAATCCCATCTGTTCTCTAGGTGATACGAGGGCACAAAATCATGCTAATAGATCAATTGGGTTATTTGCTTTTGCTTTCGTAATGTGAATTTTAAGTTTCATTTATTGTCTCCCATCTGTTCTCTAGGTGATACGAGGGCACAAAATCATGCTAATAGATCAATTGGGTTATTTGCTTTTGCTTTCGTAATGTGAATTTTAAGTTTCATTTATTGTCTGGATTCCGAAACTTAAGCAGAATCTTCAATTAATTGATTTTAGATGTTCCTAACGGTGGGTGTCTTTGTCTGTTAACAGATTGGGCCTTCTGAAAAAAAAATCAGAGTCAGAACGGCTTTTGGGCTTTGGATTGGAGGCTTCAAATTAAACTTCGTATTTCTGAAACTCGAGCTTCTTACTTAGTGCATATTTTAGCTCTTCACTGAGTTCATCTGCTTATAGAGGTTCTTCAATTCCTTGGTTTAGTCTTTCAGAAACTTTACCATATAATGAACTGTTGAGGGGAGTGGCCCCCACTTTGATCCAAATCGGTCTACTGTGCCAAAATATCTATTAAGCATGTAACCGAGTGACAAGCCCAAAAGAGCTATGACAGAGGAAAAATCATGTTTGCCCTTACTATTGTAAATTTCAATAGAAGTATTTATGTAAACAATATCTTATGGCTATAAATATATTTCTTAGGGTGTCATGGGGGAGGCAGGATCCATTTTTGTAAGAAAAGGTTAGGCTATAGTATAGGCAGAGCATACATCCTCTATACCTCTCCCTACTGTGAGTTGTAGGCTCCGAGTAGCTCCTCTGTAGTCTGTCCGTAGCCCTTATTATCCACTGTTTTGTCTATAACCACAACACAAACATATACAAATTACTGCGATACTATCCTGGAAAACAATTTTCAGGCATGATCCCCTGTGCAAGTACGAAATTCTAGATTTCTACAGAAGTCACATGTACTTAAAACATGATTAAATTTAAACAGCGAGAATGCAGATTTTGGTTTATCTGTACTTTTTTTTTGGTAGATAACAATCACAAAAGAAATGTCAGAATACTATATTAATGATGGTGTAAGTTTTTTATTTTCCAAAATTATAAAGCTGCAGAGCAATCAAAAGTATTAATTATGTTCAATTACAATTTCACTTAGCATATCCCTCACATCCTTTTGCCCTTCCATTCCAAACCAAAAACAGCAAAGGAAGGGCCTCCAATAGTTACAGAACTACAGAGTTAACAAACAATCAAACAGCTTTCAGAAGCACCGACAAAACCACAAACAGCTTTCAGAAGCATTTTTCCAATAAAACAAGAAGTCAAAATCAGAACTGTTCAATCAGTATTTATGTAAGGTTAGGTTAGGCTAGACATCCTTCTCTTGTGCTGATGTAGGGGAGCTCTCTGAACCGGTCGGGAACTGAAGCTTTCCCTCCTCCGTGGTGCTGACGCTGCTGTCGAATCAATGCTGTTGCTGCTTATGTTGATCTGATCAGACTTGACCGGCAAGCACTTCAACTTAGGCACAATGGATGAGAATGCCATTGACCTACCCTTGGCTGCATTCTTGCAGCTGGAGTAGCTGAACGACTGGCTCCCACTGAGCTCAGCTGGATACCTGTTTACTGATTTTGTCAGCCTCGGTTTACTAACAGAACGGCTTGCCGCGCTATGTCGTTGCCGACTGCAGACTGTTGGGGACATGAAGTGAGGAACTGAGCCATGAGACGCCCTGCTCTTTGCCTTCTCGGTTGCCTGAGGGCTCTCTGCAGCATCAATGTGTCCTACCACCAGAGGGCTTCTCGGTGACCCCTTTTCGTCGCCGAGAGCCTGACAGACAGATGAAGAGAGCTTCTGCCTCTCTTCAAGCGAGATCTCAGCTCTCCTTATTTGTTCATTGAGATCCTTGAGCTCCTGCTCGGCATCAAATATTTCCTTGTCAAGCTCTGCTACCCGCTTCTGCTTCTGCTTCTTTAAATCCTACATCAAGAAAAAGGTGCATATTTACGTAATGACGTATTAAGAAAAAAAATCAAGGTGATCACAGTTGCTCATTCCATTCCATCCCAAACTTACTTCTGAAAGGTCTTTGCTGGATTTGATCGACCTGGCTCTTTTTGCAAAGCTCAGCGAACAGACTGTCTCACCAACATCGTCCTCAGAAGGGCTGATGTGCACCACCATTAAAACTTTTGACCCATCACCTGTTATTTGGCAATTCAACAGAAATATATATATATATATATATATATATATAATGTTATCTCAATTTTTTTTTTGACATTTGATGCATCAAACTGATGTAAAAAAATGCTCCGTACCAAGAGAATCACTGAGAATCTGGGTAAGCTTGCTGTTTCTGCAGAAGTTAGCGAAACAAGGTAAAAAAAGTACTAATGAGTAACCATGAATTTAATTGAAAAATTAGAATTTGTCTGAGAAGGTAACTGAAGACTTAAATCTGTTTACCTGTAAGGAACATGACTTCTCTTTCGCCTAAGTGCAGCAATGACGTCGCCAAGTGCTGATAGAGAGAGGTTTATGGCCTTACCCTCGTCCATCGTCAACCCAGATGCACCAGTCTTCAGCAACCGCTCACTGCCACCAAGATCGATGAGCCAAAGCTTGCTGACTTCTTCAGTGACTCCACATCTCCTTATGGTAATTCTTGTCAAGCTACACACAAACATGGCTAAGGCACATAAAATTGGGTACTGTTTAAGTTACCATAATGCAGCAACTGAAAATTTGTGATTGGAACAGCTCATCAACCCACCAGTGTGATCGGCTCGAGACATCATTGACGTTTGTCCAAGATGTTGATCGGGCTCGCCGTCCTCTGCAGTACCACTGGTTGGCTTTCCTGAGGTCTGTTATTGCGACATCGGTGAGCCCCTCAACTTCCACAGCACCACTTTTAGTCGCTAGTATGCAGAGATTACTGAAACTATACAAAGAAAACATGAACATTTTCAGTTTGAGAATTCATGGTATTTCTTAATAACTAGCAGTTCTACCTGCACAATTACGTGGCTAGATATTATCATATAATAGTCTTTGATATACAATTCTACTTCCTATAATTGAAATACAATTGCATTTGTTATATAACTCTAATATCAATATATGATTAATCTCACTGTTATGATCTAGCTCCACCAAAATAAGTGGCGTATATTCTTTTTTTTCTTTCGATTAATACGAGAATTACTAGGTTTTTTTCTTTCTTAGGATATTGTGGAATTTTCTTGCCTTAAAACGAAGAAGGTGCCTTGGATATCACCTTTTTTATTTATATAGATTTACAGGTGAATAAAATGGTGTCTTACTCTTACCACATTGTATTGCATTCTGCGGGCTTGAATAGAGGCTGCCTTGGTGCCAACAAGTCCCTGAGACTCCCCATGTAGACCTCAAGCATGCTTATGGAGAAAGAATATGTGGATGAACTATCTTGAGAAACATGAGAAAACAATTCTTGAATCGCTCGAGGCACAATACCGATCTTACCATTAGTTCCTTCCTGCAAGCAGTTTCCAAGGAAAGGTAAAATGAAATACATATCCAGTCATAAATTTAGCTCAAATATATCAGAACAGCCACCAACTAACCATTGTATAGGTTTTTCCTGTCCCAGTTTGGCCATAAGCGAGAATGCAGACATTGTGCCCGTCAAGGGCAGATCTGAGGATCGGCTTTACTTCTCGGAGAACATCCTCTGCTTCGTGAACAAGAGTGAAATGAATTACACTTCAAGAAGAAGAGCAATGAGTGGCTCGAGAAAAGAAGAGCAGTGACAAGATAGTAAAGTAATAGCAAGCTAGCTACCTTGCGTTGACTCCTCATCAAACACCCTATCAACACTGAACTCTTTCTTGATCCCCACTGATCGAACGGCAATCTTCTCTTGCTCGATAGTAACAGGTGATTTTGTCTTGAAGTTGTTTGTTGAAATCGATGGTCGGACCCGGCAGTACACCCTGATACTTCCTGAATTTTGGCCAAACTCAGCTCCTTGGAAAATCAAGAAGTAATTCTACACAGGAGAGAACATCAACTGCTATCTAGGATAAGAGACCGTACCTTTGAGGTCTATGAGCTTATCCAGTGCATCTCGTCTTCTCCGGTCGAGAAGTCTCTGCCTTGATCTCAGAGCTGAAATCTCCTCTGCAACAACAACGGATTGAGATAATTCCATCAGGCTCTTTTATGCAAAGGCACAATCACATGAACTGAATCCACAAGAAATTAATGCTGCTTCAACCTTGCAGAGTTGAAATATCCTTGTCATGACCAAGTACTATTCCCCCATTGGGGAGCTCCAAGGTCAAGTTCTCCAGTGGCAGCATCACATGACCCCCCATGGCCTCCTTCTCCATGCAAAGAAAACAAGAGCTGTTCTTCAGAGATGGTGATCAGACCAGAAGTCTCTCAGCCTGCCTGTGCACAGCTTCATCTGCTCTTCCCCACTCAGGAACTGAAAAAGCACCAACTATCAGCATGCCTGTGAAACGGAATCTAAAACAACTCACAACAAGAAAAGAATGATCACGGCAGAAGGAATCTATTCCAACACTTTGTAATGACTAGCCTTCTGAACGGCTGAAAGACAGCAATGGTGTACTTCAAATGGAATATTGACAGCTGATTATAACAAGACAGTAACGAGGAGAATCTGCTGCTTCTTGAGCTTGTCCTTAATCTTTTTTAGAAGGAACAATGGATTAAATCGACCCATAGACAAAAAATTTAGAAGGAACACAATTTTTTTACTTTGGTACCTCGAGGAGAATCTGCTGCTTCTTGAGCTTGTCCTTGATCTTTTTTGTTCCCTTGAAAAACAGGGTGTTCTTGATCTTGGTCCAATACCAGAGCAAGAACAGCTATGAGGAAGGAGTGAGCCAAGAAGAGAATCTCTACAATGCAGCTCCTAATGATTGCAGCTCAACACTTTTGCTCCTGATCTTTCTTGGATCTTGATGCCGAAAGTTAAGGCAGCAGTAGCTACTAAAGTCCAAAAGCTCAAAGCTGCACGCAACACATGGACTAGCTTTATTCCACTCTCAAGAATGGCACAAGCAAGCTATGCTATATTGCTATGCACCGAAAGTACAACACAACGCACTGGAAAGCATCAAAAGGGAAACGATGAAAGGAGCAAGTGCATCAAGGAACAGTTCTGCAAACGCAAGGTGTGTAATGGGATCCAAGACAGCATGTGGGCAATACGGCATTAGAATGGCACTGCAGCTGCATGGCTAGCCCAGGTAAGAAGACAGTTAGGTCGGTGTGGAGGGCGCTGGATTTAGAAAATCCACCACTCGTTAGAAAACGAAGGGGGAGCGCGAACGGAGGAGAGGTGGTGGCCGGATTGTTTGTGGGTGAAATGTTTGCCAGCTTGTGGGGAAAAGTGTTGGTGGTTCTATTTCTTTGTAGTTGTTTTTGTTGTTAGCTCTGGCTGAAAAAGCTATTACTATCTTTTAATGTGCTGAAAGTGTGTTGCTCTTGATAATTTTGTTTTATGTTGCAAAAAACTCGAATATGAAAAAGGCACTATTTGGTAATTGGAATGTTGGATAAGGAATATAATATGGTATTGAGACTAGACATTATCAGCTTTAGTTTTGTGTAATCACCAATTGAAATTTTGAACTGATAAGGTGCCTTACTCTTTACTTCTAGCTGTCAGCTTCAGGATTGAAGCCATGTATTTGGCTCAAACTTGTTTAGCTGTTTGTATATTGGTTGCACCATGGGACATGCTTGATTTTTTTGGTTGATAGTTTTAGAAAGAATCAAGTCATTTGTTCAAACTAATGACCGTAGAATCTGTATATATATTGTTCCAAGACTACCTTACTTACATGTCATAGAGAATCCTGACAAGCTTTCAAGATAAAGTATCTAGTTTTCTGTACTCCGTAGATAAATGATAGGAGTAGATGGTCCATGAATTTGACTGCATAATACACTCTGAAGAAATTGCAAATAGATCCAAACTTGAGTAAATTGTAGTACTACCTATGCAATGAGATCAAACTAAACCTTACAGGGGAGAAAAAAGATTTGTTTTACCCATGTGTTCCGTACAAAATCCTACTATTTTGCAGAGTACTTCCTCCTTACACATAGGAAACAAGGCCAGTGTGCATGTATGAGAAACTCACGTTACAAAATTGCTCCTCAAAGTCACCGTTGACAGAAGAATAAACAATCTTCACTTTTTTACTTTTACAGCCATCCAAATTACTTTAGCACTAAATTACAGCCTAAACAATAACATCAGCTTTGAATGGAGTGCATCCTATGAAGCACACTTTACATGACAAGGGACGAGTAAAGGACACAAGAAAAGACCCAATGATCCGGACGTCATCTTGTCAAGTCATTGTTAGTGGTTGGCGTTGGTAAATACAACTTGACTCACCTCTTCATCTCAAATCAAAACATATCCAGGAGTCCAAAAGATAAGGCCACCATAATTCAGCTTCTCCTGCAATCACAAACTTTAGATAATGAATACATGGATGTTGATAAATCCTTGGATATTAAGTTGTTCATTTTGGTAGTAAGTCCTGTCATACAGGTCGTTGATCCATTGATGGATAACAAATTTTATTCATGGTTCTTGGCTTCTTTCTAAGATCCAAAAGTATAGCCCTTTTATCCATGTATTCTTCTCCTGTCTCTTTTGAAAGATACCCTTAAAAATCACATCCTTCGATAGTTTGATAGGAATCTTCTCTTAAAACATTTTTGGTCCACTGCCACGTTTAGCTAATTAATCAACTGCTCTTACTCACTTAATCTGCTTGCTAGTAATAAAAAATCAAGATTTACATTGCATCTCCTGTGTAACGTAGAGCTGTGGTTTGCAAGTTAGTAGATGCCAACTATAAAAAACAGGTGATGCCTAGGGGCCTAGGGCCCGCTCAAAGGGCTTAAGTTTGTAACTTTGATTTTTGACTGAAATTGTACTGTAACAGCTGTTAATTTTTCCTGAGCCATTCAATTAAAAAATAAAAAATAAAAACCGTTATATTGTCATGGATAAATACAAAGGAATAAGAGGGGAAAAAAAGGAAAACCAAAATAAGCCAAAATAAGATCGACATGTTCAATAACTTCTAACTTAAATAAGTCAAAATAAAAAAATTAAAAGTTCAAGCTGATTGGAAGGAGGCCCTAACCCCAATGGGGCCAAGATAGATGGACCAAACTATGCTCAACGAACCACCCTTATCATATCATCCCAATTGCATTGGATACCACGTGCATGCTGTTTCCTATGCTTTTCTAGGTCACAGAAGTGGTAAACTACTACCACTACATTGAATTGAATATCTACTCCACCATGTAAAGATTTTACATAAATACAGTACCTCATGTATGTATTTTCATACATATTTTAAGCTAGACAAACAGTGGTTGTCTCTTTTCAGGAAGATCTGGGAGACCAACCTAGGTTGCTAACAATTGAACTTGCGACCTTTCAGTAGAATCTAACTACTGAAACATCATGTGCTTCCTTTACGACGCTTTAGATGATCACACATACTGATGAGAGCAAGAGAGTACTAAACACGTATGATACATAGGATACGGTCCCGCTTTATCTTCTTGCAGAGTCGTGCTTCAAAAGAAAAACAATAGTAGTACCAACAGTATACCAAATTGAGATATAAAAGATCTTAGTTGTTACTACTACTGTACTGTGGAGTAAAGCCCGCTCAGCTTCGCTGCAGCGTTGGCTTCTAGCGATCGTGTTGGCTTCCAAAATACTATAGCAATTTTGTCTATTTGTGTTTTTTTATTTTTTTTTCATATTTCTTTGTATTATCCGTGATAGGTTAACATGTCATTTTTATTTTTATATTTTTTAAAATTTATTTATATCTAATAAACTAATTTAGTTATAGTAAAAAAATCAGTCAGGTATAATAAAATTTCAACTAGATATCATAAGTTATCGTTATTTTGAACACCCGGATATCAAAGAAACACGCTAGTAAGTGAAACAATGGAGGAGATGGAGGCAGGCGCACGAGGGACAAACTTGCAACTGGTATGAGTCGCATGTGGGTGACTGAGCAAACACTGGGATCCCTGTTGCATGCATGGCTCCTGTAGATTTGATTGGTCTGAACAGTTCACCTGTGGCACAGTGTCAGGGCTGTGTATGTCTCCAGGCTTGGAGTCAAAGCCAAACAAACTTGAATAATGATCTGCCTACACTTCACACCCTGTGTTGTGTTTGTGTACCACCAACAGTAAAAAAACTCTGCTTATTTGGTTCTCACTTGGAATCTGATCTATCAGTAAAATGTACTACTTACATGTTACTGCACACTTCGCTGATGAGTCGCTTTGCCTGTCAGTTGGTGTCGGACCGGAAAATATATTCCGAATCACATTGTGGCTCCTAGTTCCTGATCAATGATTAGCACATCTATATACATACAATAATATCACATTATATCTATATATAAATAAATAAAACAGAGTAGTATGATATAACTGATAACATATGTAGAAGATAAGTGTAGCGGAGATGAGAATGTTGTGGTGGATCTGTAGTCATATAAGGCGAGATCGAATATGCAATAATGATATACGTGATTAGGGCGGGAAAAAGCTCGTTGGTGGGGCTCGTTGGTTCGGTTTAAAATTGATTCAATTACACTCGTTAATTAGTTAAACATTGAAATATTTCGGATGAAATTAAAATTTTCCTTTAGCTCAACTCGGTTCGGCTCGTTAGTTTGATTCTAAAAATAATTGTAAACTATTAATAAAATGATATTAAATCAAATTATGTCAATTTTTAAAAAAGCTCGATAAGACGAAGATGTAGCCCGATATCCACCCCTATACGTGATAGGGTGGAAGTAGCACCAATTAAAGAGAAGCTTATCGAATATCGCTTGACATGGTTTAGACATCTCCAATAGATACCTCTTGAGGCACCAGTACATAGTGAAATTTTAATATATTCCAAAACGCAAGAAGAGACAAATGTCGACTACGACTAACGTGGAAGAAAGCTATTAAAAAAAGACTTGAGAGATTGAAATATATACAAAAAATTAGCTTTTGATAGAAATACATGAAAATTAGCGATCTACATGTCAGAACCATAATATAATAAGAAGGTTTTAGAGGTGGTGTTTTAGGCTTTCTACTCAGATGGCGGGATACAAGTTTAGGGTTTTTGTCTTGTAGGTTTTATTACAAGGCTCATTTCTTTGATCTTGAGAATGTTTTATTTTTAGCATATCCTAACTTATTTAAGACAAAAGAATTTATTGTTTTTATTTTTGTAAATAAATTATTAGTATGTTTTGGTCAGGTTTTAATTAATTACAAAAATTATTTTATAGCAGCCAAAATTTAAGAAAAAACTTTTTTCTTAAAAGCAAAAAGTTTTGAAAATACATGAAAAATAGAAATGATGATTTTGAAATTAGACCCTATTCTTTACGGCTTCTAAAAGCCACTTTTGACTTTTACTACAGTAACTAATTTTTAACGAAGTATTTTTTAAAGATGAGGTCTACAAGTTAATTATAGTACACGTTAAAAAACTAATATCTGTACCATCAAAAATCGTAAACGATTTTATCTTTTTTCACAATCTCTATCGCAAACAGCAAAAAAGTCATCAGCCGCAACCAAAATCTATCAGTCACAGTTATCAGCAAATAGGTCCTTAGTTATATAACTTTTAAGAATTTTGGTACGTTGCGTTAGGAAACTAGGAATGGGCCACCAATGTGCCATGTAGTACAGTAAAGAAGTACTGATGTGTGATTTGAAGTGACTTCTTTTATCTGCTTATTTCCTGAGCATGTGATCTTGGGATCCATGCACCTGGATCAGGATCAGGATAACAAACACTTTGCATTGTTAGGTCATGATTTTTAAAAGGCATTTGCCTAGGAACTCTCCAGAACCGTGGTGATTGGTTGTGAACAGGTAATGTGGTGCCACATTAGTCACCCACTGGTAGCGAGGCAGCCGTGTAGCTTTAGAAAATTTGGTTGAGAACTTTCCTGTAGTGCATACACTATGATAAAAAAAAATCACTCACTTTGGGGAGCTACCCCATATTGGATGGCTTGTAGCATTGGGCAAGGCATCTGGAACAGTTGTTTGCTTGCATTGTGGACAAACATGATGGACAAAGGTTCCTCTTTTTAGAAGCTTCGATGGAGGATACAGAGGGGTTTCGATGGTGTACCAACCACATCTTTTGGATGGCATTTTTTTGTTTTCAGTTGATCATAGAGTGCTACATAATTAGAGAAACAGCAACCGAACTTAACAAGGAGCAAATTGCAGTTACAGTTGTTAATTTGATGCGTCTTGATCAGAGGATGTCGACTCGATCAGAATGTCAACATTATTTTCTTTTCAGCTACATCTCCAACACGGCAACACCGGCATCTTGATCAGAATAAGGATGGAAGCTTGATAAGGAGCAGTATACATGGCAGCTGCAAGTCGTAGAGAAGTAACAAGAGAGCTGGAGAAGAGAAACGGAAGTAATCAGTTGCACTGGTGACAAGTATCTCTCTCAACTCTGTCTACTGCATAACAACGAACCATCGAGAAGGCGTCGAAGCCAGTACAATAATAATAACAGTACACCATGTCGGTGAAGATGCCAGTCAAAAGATAATCTAAAAATAAGGATTTTTTTACAGTAATATTATATTATTAGTAGAAAGTTGGTAATAGAAATTAAATTTAACCGTTGAATTATGAGGACGTACTAAACATTTGTTGTGCAACTATTTTTTTCTCGAAGGGTATTTGGGACCATTCATGTTCACATATGTTTGTAAACGGCGTTGGCTGTACAATCCGTGCGCCGGCGCCGCGTCTCCAATCCCTGCACCGTCGCCGCCGCGGCCGATCCCATTATCGCCGGCCCACGCTGCTCCCGGCGATTCTCCCAGAGAAGGAATTTGCGGTGTTATCCATGGATAGAAAGGTAAGTAAGTTCTTGATCCTTAACTCCGTCTCCCACCCCCACCTCGTGTTCTTGGTCTTCTCATGGTGTTCCCCTTCGTCCATGGCTGGTTCTGCGTGTGGGCGAGCCGTGGAGGAGACTATCCTGGTCTTGGTCATCTTGTTCCGTTGTTTCTTTTGTGCCCAACTTTTCTTGATTTTCTGAAGAAATTTTGATCCGGATTGGTAGGATACCATCCTGAATCGCGGGTGTAGCATTTGGTTTGAGGCCTGTGCTCTGAGACAGGATTGAAGGCACAATCTTTTAGCCGCAAAAAAGGAAGGAAAATAAATTCTTTCTCCAAGCCCTCCTCTTAATTCTTGTTTGCTACTCCTTGGTGTGTGGTTCTTGCATGCATGTAGTTACTGCAGCGGGGGCACGGTCCAATGTCTTCCTGAAGAATAGTCTCTCCAATGATACATCTGATAGAGTGAGAGGGCTAATACAAAGCAGAGAACCACTGGCAAACACACACACTTAAGTCTGTAGACGAATAACATTTTTAAGAAAGTCTGTTTGAATGCATTTGCCAATTTAGTTTGAACTGCTTATTTTTTAAGTTTGAAAGTTCCTAGCAGGTAACATTTTGCAGAAGATGAAAACTCACGATGCAAGAATGGTCTGAATTCCGAAAAGTAAACCAAACTGGTAAAAGCCAACAGAGTTGAATCCAAACCTTCTATGTGCGCTACTTCGACGGCAACTCCTTGCCGTTCTCCTTCCGTTGAGCTAGAAGGGCTTCCCGCGCATGTTTGGTGTAAATCCACGGCGGAAATACACCGTCACGGGGTAATCCTTTTCTTTGCTTTCCCGTATTCTTTTCGGCTTTTTCCCCTGTCGAGATCGAGCCATAGGACTTTGTTCTTTGCTTGTATGCTTGTTATTATTCAGTCATGTGCCAAGTAGCAAGCATGCATGATGAGTTGTATCGATCATGGTCGTTATCAAAGCTATTGGGGACATGCATACCAGTGTGTGTCGATCTGAAGGCAAAAAAAGGTGGTGGTAGAAGGTTGCTCTTGAACCTGGAGTAGACGGTGGGGGTGACACGACAAGGCAAAGGTGGGTGGGGTGGGCGGTGACTAGGGTTAGGGAGGGCGATATATATGAAAAGAATTTCTAACTGGTATTCGAGTTTTTTTTTTTGTTGAGCGGTTGTGGCTATCTATGCCATATGTAATTTCCTCTGGAGATCAAAACCCTAACCCCGCGTCGCGACGATGAGACAGCTATGGCTCAGGTTAACCGGGCCACCTTGGCCGTCACCGCCTCGACTGCAGCAGCACTCAAACTCACACGCACCTCCACAACGCCTGCCAAGCTGTTCCCGGCCTTGAACATGGCCGTCCAGATATTGGAAGGGCGACGGGAGGAGAAGTGCCGCGTGGGCTTCGTCATCCTTATCTCCGACGGCGACGACCGCACCATCTTCCAGGAGATCATCCACCCCAAGTACCCCGTCCACGCCTTCGGCTTCCGCGACGCGCACGACGCCAGGGCCGTGCACTACGTCGCCGACCACACCTCCGGCGTGTACGCCGTCCTCAACGACGAGCACGACCGGATCACCGACGCCTTCGTGGCCTGCGTCCGCAGGGTCACGTCCGTCGTCGCGCTCGAGGCGCAGATCGACCTCACCTGCGGCGCCTACTCCAGGGCGTCGCTCTCTGCCGTCGAGAACGGGCACTACAAGTGCCACGTGGAGGATAACCAGAGGTCTGGCTTCATCTACGCCGGCTCGCTCTGCGCCGGCGATGTGAAGAACTTCCTCGTCTACGTGGACGTCGACCGGGAGGACGACTACAAGGACGTCACCGAGCTGCTCACCGTGCACGGCACGTACCTGGACGCTCCGAGGAGGAAGGACATCGTGCACCTGGACGAGCGCATAGCCGTCGTGCAGAGGCACGACAAGATCCCCGACGTCTCCCGCGACGTCGCGGCGGAGCTGGTCCGGGTCGAGACGGTCAAGATGGTATCCGGCGTCCTGGGAAAGTGCAACTCGCACGAGAAGGGGCTCGCCGGCATCGTGACCGAGCTGCGGGAGGGGTGGTGCCGCATCAAGATCTCCGAGGACGCACGGGCCGCCGGTTCGGCGAGCCTCGCCGGTATCGCGAGGGAGATGGAGGACATGGAGGCCAGCCTGCTCAGGTCCTCCGGGTTGTCCTACATGCTCTCGTGGCTCACGAGCCACAAGCTGCAGCTGCACACCGGGGCCGCAAGTGTCTCGCCATCGTCGTCGTGCAAGACAGCAAGAAGGCGGCGAAGGTGAAGGCGGTGGACCACAATGCTTGCGCCACGGCAGCCGGCGATCGGCATGATGGGAAGCGCCAGTGCGCTGAGTTCGACAAGATCGAGGAGCGGCTGGCGTACTGGTCCAAGGTGAAGCGCGACCTGCCGCTCATGTTCCTGGACGCGGCCTCGCCGGAGACGAGCTCAGACGGCCTCATCACGGCGGTCCTCCGAGACGCTTCCGTGGAGACCATCAACCGGGCCATGTTCCAGGACGTCTACTTGGTACGTACGTAGTTGATCACGTTTTAATCTGCATTATATTGATCTCTTCATCTTCTCTACCACTATTTGCTGGATCGATCGGCAGGCGGTTCTGCATGCGAGCACCGTGAGGCGTTGCACCGAGCAATCTTGTGCTACGACGACAGAGCATGAGCATTCGCAGGATGACGACGACGATTGAAGCTAATTTCGTACTTCGTTTGCACCGATCGATCGGACAGGACACTATATATATGCATGCCGTTGCTAATGCTAGCTACGTAGCCTGCTTGCTTATGTACACTCGCAGACATGGATCGATCGATATATCGACCAACCTAGCGTTGGTGTAGGAGTCGTACGTCGCTGATGTGCAACCTAGCGTTGGATAGATCCTCCGTTGTAATCTTTAAAAAATAAGTGTTATTTTACGCGTCAATACGATCCTCCGAAACATAGTTTTGACCAATTAGACGATAAGCCAACGGTTGGTTAGTTCAATTGATGTGCATCTGGTTTTTCTCACAAATAGATATTTCAACTCATGTACTACAACAATAATCTGAGTCCAACCGGTTGATTTTTTCTTCTTCTTTTTGACCAATTAGACAGATCCCGCGGAATGGGTAAGGTCAGAAGAGAGTGCGACTGTTCGAGGGACTGAATGAGACTCGAAGCCCTCTGCCTGAAGATGCTATTCTGAACTTGAAGGGGAGCTGATCCCTCCTATAGAAAGCCGCTGTTCTTATCAGATCCTTGTGTCATGTGACGAAGCGTGGCCGTGTTGTTGTCGTCACCATTTGTGTTTGTTCTGGACGTCTGTATTTACAGTCAAATGTCTGAAGTTAGCAGTCATGTGCAGGGCATGTTTCTAAGTTCAGACTTTCAGAGAAATGAAGCAGAACGATAACAACCAGAGGAAATGGCATGCATGCATTGCATCAGAGATTTTCAGTGACAGTATGTTTCACGTGAACGAGTTCTCCTGTTAATACAGCTTCTGTGCGTTAACTCTGTTTATAGTGGATTTTTGTGAGACGGTACAGTGTGGTGGTAGCATCTTGGACCCTGTGGAGGGTCGAGATGTTACACTTACTCTCTAATTGCTTTAGAAATTGTAAATATTTACCTCTAAAATTACTCTAATTTGTTTTCAAATTATCCAATTCTGTTTTTCTTTCAATTTGTCCGATCTACGTATAACTAAGCTATGGCAAAGATTGCTATGCTTTTTTAGTATCAATTATTGTCAAAATGACGGGTGACCAAGCCACACGTGCGATGACCTCTAAAACGATCTTGTTGACAATGTGCACGGTTGGTTGTATAAATTTCCGCTATTGAACTGTCGACGGCACGGCTGAAGATACCAACAATCTTGCCTTCTTTCACGAACCAGGAAATAAGCCAAAACAAGTGAAGCCATTCCGGTAACTCCAGATTAAAGTTGAATGCGACCATTGACAATCGATAGTGCCTGTACTTAGTACCATCTCCCCGTTCAACTCAACTTTTTTCAACTTCAACTTCTAACTTCAGCTTTTTTTTACTATTCAGTAATTCATATTTTTCTGATTTTTCTAGATATTTTAGATTTTTTTGTTTTTTTTTTTTCGTATTCCTTTGCATTATCCGTAATGGGCTAACATATTTTTTTTCTATTTTTATATTTTTAAAATTTAATTATATCCAAAAAGATAATTCAACTACAGTAAAAAAAACAACTGAATGAAATTTCCGGAAACGAGAAGCTAGAAGGTCCATAGAAAGCTAATCTGTTCTTCTGCCCGTCACTCATGCTCAAGGTCCATGGAAACAGATTTGGAGAGCCTGCACATAATGCGTGGATGGCCATGCATTCCTAGCAGAAAACTCATCTAGATCACCTGGTTTCCCAAACGGTAAAAAAGAGATTCGTCTGGACCGTTTGATCAGAATCCGCCGGTTGAACCTGAGGAGGCCGCTGCCATGAAGAGGAGGCCAATGAAGCAAGAACAATGGTACAGCTCCTGACAGTGCATGCCCAGATGGATCTAATGCGGCTGTCGGCTACTTGCTGCGATCGCTACGCTCCAAGATCTAGCATGCGCAGTGAAGTGGAGTACGGTAGTAGAAACCAAAGGCAAAAAGAAGATCTTCCTTCTCTCAAAAAAAAAAAACTAGCCAACACGAGAGATCCTAAGTGTCGAGATTTTTTAATTACTCAATGGCACTATTTTGCTAAGCTATGGCTCTGACTAATGGTTTCTAACTCTAATATTGTGTTTATGTGAACGAATTAAATACAGATAAACTAATGATTCATTTCAAAAAGCGACAAAAAATTGGTCTATTTCTGTTAAAAAAAGCTATAAATCATATGTTAAAAAAGAATAAAATTAATATAAAAAGGTACTGGAAGTAAAGATCAAATCCAGTGCATATGGTTTTCTTTTCAGGTTCAGAGCAGTGATTGAGGCAGGCAGGCTTTCTCGTATCAGACCACAACGGGCACCGAGTAACTCTAACCACTGAGGTAATCAGGCACCACATGCCCTTGCCTCCAGGAAAATCATAATGCAGGCACTCCCCCTAGTCCTGGAGATACACTGAACACATAATTGCTTTGCTATTTTTTTTGCTATCTACCTCAAGGACAAACAAAACAAAAAAATCCTAAAAATAAGAAAGCCATATTTTTACCGGGTCTATAATTGTGTAGCCGATGTTAACATCGCTGACTTGTAAAGGAACATTTTCAGTTTTTCACCGTAAGCTTTACTTTTTTTTGTTTGTTTGACCTATATTCCGACTTCACAGGCTGGAGGTCCACATGTTATAAATCTTATTATGGATCTATTTATATTGGTTTCTACTGATAATTTTTGGTTATAGCTGATGAATACTAGTGATTGATAGAAACAACTGATAAATAGTAGTGCATTATGTAATAAACATGGAGCAAAAAAAAGCACTATAACATTCGGACCATCATGTGACTTACGGAATTGTGATATAATAAAATGCAAAGTACGTTACAATACGTGAAAATGCATATTATAGTGCCTAATGAATAATAGTGGCTGATAGAAGCGGCTTATAGAAACTAATACATTCGTATTGGCTTCGATTTATAGAAGCAGAAGCTAATATGAACAGACCCTATGATGACAATAAATCTCCAAGCAAATATTCCGATTTCATAGGTTGGAGGTCCAAATGTTATAAACCTTATTATGGTGACAATAAATCTCCAAGCACATTAGTTAGTGGAGTTGTTTAAGTCCTGTTCAAAAGTATTGTTGTTTTTGGTTGTGGCTTTTGCCTGATTGGGAGAGAGATTGAGGGAAGCCTTGAACCCTAGCCGCTGCGTCGATTGGTGAGTGGTGACCTGGTGTAGTGTTGTGAGCCTGTGAACTACTGGTCTGGACTGGTGATACTGATAAATGATGGGCTGATTAGCTGATGGGCCAAAATATGTGACCTGCGTGTGTGTCGTGACTGCGGCCAGGGCCCAGGCGGGAATGCACAACGCCGACGGCTGAGTTGAGCTGAACAAGAATAAGAATACTAAATACCAAATCATATACATGATACATGTGTAATATACCCAATATACAATAGATTTTTTGTCAAAAAATTTAGGTGTTCAACTATAAACTCAATGAGGTTCTATTATGAATAGAATAGAAGGCTACAAGCCCCGTCCTACAATCAACATAAAAATTCTTTCGGCGCATAACTCACTATAAGACACCACTAAAATTATCGCATTGTCAATTTCTTACTAATTCTTAACATGGAAAAAATTCTGTAAATCAGGAACCAACGCAAAGGACAAAAATAAACGCTAGGAAAGAGAAAAGATTGGAGGCTGTAAAGTGTAAATTCATCTCAAGCATGATAACAGTGAAGTGAATCACCTTTTCCACGGCTACCGCTGCCGCTATCAACACACACCACACCACACCACACCTGTAAAACTTTCCACACGATTGCAGGCCCAGTTCAGAGGCTCCTCCTGCCCTATCCTTTTCTCCCCATCTCACTCCGAGAAATCGATGTCCCTGTTGCCGCCTCTCGCTCCGTAGCTACAGGGCCTCCATTTACGCTTCTCTAGCTCCTGCTCCCGGTGCAATTTATGTTGCGGCAGCGTAGCCGCTGTCTCTTCTTGCTCCGATCCAAGAAGTAGGCCTTTGTGTTTTCTTTGATTCTTTTTCCTTACTTTTATGTGCCTGTCTGCTTCTTGGTCATGCCAATGGTGCTTCTTGAGAGGCTAAAAGAATTGCATTGTTCTTGTTCTTGATCCAACCGAAGATGTGGTGTTTCTTGATTTTTTTTTTCTGATGTTGTCGCGTAGTTTATTGGTTCCATGCGCCCAAAATCTCGTCTTTTTTCCTGAATTTTTCCGCCTGTTTGATGGCTTGCTGTTCTTGCTCAAGTTCGAAAGAAGGCAGCATCTTTTTTTAAAAGGAAAATTTCGTCCTTTCCCCGCATTTTTGACATGATTTATTGTGCTCAACCCCAACGACTCCACTAAACCTTTTTTTTTTCCGCATTCCGTGCTTGCAGGTGAGAAGAGATTGCGCTAGTAGGGCTCAGTCTTCAGTGTGGTCATTCAGTTTCCGGAAAAATTTGGAGTTGTAGAGACCGCAATGCCGAATATGTTTGGTTTCTCTCGTCGCCGGATGAAGCTGGGGAGGTGAGATTTTACTTGATTTGGCCCATAAATTTAGCCCTTCTTTATTATCCATGTACGTTTTTCTCCTGAACCTGGGTAGTTATTTGGGATTTTTGCTGATAGGTATGGGCATAGTTTTCATTTAGGAGGTATTTTAGTTAGTTTTCCTGATTTGGCTCATAGCCATTGCCCCATTTAGATGATTTAATGCTTTATGTGCGAAAAAGTTGGTCCTTTTCATCTCAAAAAAGAGAAAAAAAAAATTCCTTCGGTGTTTTTTTTCGTTTTTAAGAGATTTTGGTTCAGTGAGCTCCAAACGTCTGGATTGACAAAAGAGGTGCTGTTAAAAATGATGAACTCTTCTGTAAATTTCTGGGGTGTTTGGTAAACCTAGCCTTGCTTTGCAATATTAGCCTTCCTGTTCTTTTTGTACAATTGCTGTTTCTCTAGCGAGAGGTTGAAATTTTATTACTGTGGTGAACTAGAACCATTTACGCCAGCTTCATTTCTTTCTAGTTATAATCATAAACTGCCTAATTAGATGCCTCTTTGTACATTCCTTCTGTTTGCTCTCACCTTCTGGTGGCTTTATAATTTCTACAGGTTGAAAGGTCATCTACATGATCCTTTCCATGGCTCCCGGAGTCCTGCTCGGATCACCAAGCGTTCGAGTCACGCCAATGTGACCTTTTCTAGTTGAATTGCTTTGCATTTGCTCTCTGATCCTGTCTTATTTCGATGTATTTAAATGGTTATTAGCTCTTGCGGTTTATCCAGGGAGATGACCCAGTGACTACATCAGTGAGTGGCCGCACGGATGACCTTGCTTGGCGCTGCTCATCTGATACTTTTGATCTCAGTGGCCGTGCGTTTGAAAACTCGGAGAATTGGGCGGTGTTGTCAACGGAGGGGGACAAACCGATTCCTCGTTTTGATGTAAGCAGCCATCTTCAAATTTTAAACTGTCCATAAAAAAATATAAACTAGAGTGATGTTCTCATCAATATTTGGTTTCTATTCTGAAGTCTTTGTATCACATTCATCTTGTTTATGTTTTAAACAGCACGCAGCAGCCATGGTAGGGAGCAAAATGATAGTCTTTGGTGGCGATTCTGGTCATCATTTGCTGGATGATATGAAGGTAATGGATGTTATATTTCTCAAGGATCTCATCTGCTCATGTTGCATGGCCTTATGTCAATTTTAACTTTTGAGCTAACTTCATGATCTCATCTTTTTATATATGCTTCAGATATTGAGCTTGGACAAGCTTACATGGGTTTCTATGGCTCCTAAAGTTCGTGCATCACCAGGTGGACGTTCTCCGAAGTTTCGATCGTGCAAAGGCCATTGTCTGGTATACTGCTTGGAGCTCATTGTTGTCTCACTACTCTGGTCCTTTCTTTGATTTCTTACATGGTATTGCAGTATATATTCAGGATTGTCAATTGATGTGTGCTTCTGAGTCCCTTATCTTTATAATTTTACTGGAAGTTGCACTGTGATAGCCTCCGTGGCGAAGTAATAAAAGTATGGAAATAATGATTACCGTTCTTTGCTTCTAATCTGTCTTTCACCATGTTTTTCAATGTTCGACAATCTTACCTGGCTGGCAGTAATCGCAAGCCTTATTTGAACTGAATTAGACTCCCCCTCCAAAAAAAAATTGTAGGTTCCATGGGGGAAGAATATCATCCTTATTGGAGGGAAAAGCGAGCCACCTTCTGACCGGATATCTGGTTAGACTGTGCTATTTAATTGTCAAAACACATGGATTTGTTTTATATATCTGATTCGCTGTCAAACTTCCAGCAGAAATAATTAGGACTCATCATTTATTTTACTGCAGTGTGGACCTTCAATATGGAAACTGAGCTCTGGTCACATATGGAAGCAAAGGGCGATATCCCAGTACTTCTTTGAGCTTTAATTTATACACTGCTTTAAATGTTCATGCAAAATGACAAGAGATTGTTCCTTGATTAATAATTTCAGGTGGCTCGAAGTGGCCATACAGTGATTATAGCAGGTCCTGTTTTAATTCTCTTTGGGGGCGAGGATGCCAAAGGGAAGAAACTACACGACCTTCATATGTTTGATCTGAAATCTTTAACATGGCTTCCTTTGAACTATAAGTGAGTCATCCTTGTCTAGAACTCAGAGAATTGCCATGTCAATAAACACAGAAAAGAAAAAAAGAAGCTAAGCAAGAATGTTTCTTCAGTTGGCCACTTGGCTTGTCCACTATGCTTTGAAATGTCAAAAGTCCATAGTTATCTACAAATCTAACACAGACAGTCCCTGTATTGAAGCTCCTCGATGTTAGAATCATTCTCTTACTTCACTATGTGTTTTTCTCCTATTGATTATAAGTTCATTGTTTAGAGGTGCTGGACCTTCTCCAAGATCCAATCATGTAGCTGCACTTTACGATGATAGAATTCTTTTGATTTTTGGAGGCCAATCAAAATCCAAGACCCTGAATGATGTTCACGCTCTAGATTTTGAAACAGTAAGTTCTATCAGGTTTCCTTCTAACTTTTTCTTGTTAATGGTTTACTGAAAAATCAATCTTCTTGTTAGATGGTATGGTCAAGAGTGAAAACCCATGGTCATCATCCATCGCCTCGAGCTGGTTGCTGTGGATCTCTCTGTGGGACTAAATGGTATATTGCAGGGGGTGGAAGCAAGAAAAAGCGTAAGTTTTCCTATAGTCATATATAATATGGCATTATGGCAGATGAGTGATTCAGTACTTCAGTTTCATTTCTAACCCGAAGTAATAATTTTTTTAGAAGAATGGCTTCTTTTGCAACCATGGCCCATGGTCATTTTCTAATACAAAGTCTTCTCACTCAGGTCATCCAGAAACTTGGGTCTTCGATGTTCTGGAATCCAAGTGGTCTGTTTATGTAGTACCTCCTAGTTTCTCAATTACTACAAAGAAAGTAAGTGCAATTGATGCTTGACTTAATCATCCATGTCAATTGATCCAAAAGTAATGCTGCCTTCACAGTAACATTGGGAGGTGGATATTATATCTTTAAGGATGTTACCTTCCAAAAAAATCTAGAGAAACGCAGACTAGGATTCCTCAAAATTATGATGGCTATTGTATAGAGTTGAAGGCCTCAGCTTACTAGGCAAATAAAGATTATCATAGTTGTTTCCCATGAAATCCATACTAAAGTAGTGAAAGGAAGACCGTCTTAAACTTTGATCTGGTGCTCATGATAGCTGAAATAAGAGAATCTCCAACACTAAAGTAGTGAAAGGAAGACCGCTTTTAACTTTGACCTGGTGCTCATGATAGCAGAAATAAGTGAATCTCCAAAAGCAAATCCTACTAAAATTCCTATTTATTCCCATGTTATCATTTTTATTCTAGTTGCTGAAAAATTGAAGATATAACTCATGCAGGGTTTCAGCATGGTTCCTTTGTACTACAGGGATAAGATTGTTCTTGTTGCTTTTGGAGGAAACAAAAAGGAGCCATCTGATAAGGTGAAAGAACCGAACTATGTAGCTAAAAAAACAACCTTTTTGTTTTTGTCAGTATTTGGACATCGTATTCTTTCTTTTTTGTGAGGCGACTTCATTTTCTGATATTTGCTTCAAAACATGATTCTGTTATTTTTCATATTTTGCTTAAGTGCACTTTAAACATTTCTGTGATCAAGCGACTATTCCTGAATTGAAAATATTTTGTGTTTTTGAAGGTCGAAGTATTAGTGGTGCTGCAAAACGAGCATTGTTTCAGCTGGCGGTCTGCCCCTGATGTGGAACCCTTACTGTATGAGAACTCTCCTCCTAGCTCAAAGGAACTCGCTGATCAGCTCAACGACTGTGCTCTTCTGTACTCTACTAGTTCTGTAGCAAGGCGTAGTCTTGCCACCACAGTAGAAAACTCATCTGGAAGGAAATCCCTCCCTGATTCACTGCTACAGCACCCGAATCTGGGCAGCTCATCACTCCACAGACAATTCCATCAGGAGGAGGAATGCAGCCTGGCCCAAAAACTGCAGAAGCCAATCGATGATGACAAATACAAGGATGTTGATGATTGTTCTAAGCTACCTTCGATCACAAACCAAAAGCAGTGGAGCGACACATATCAGTCTCCTGATGCTGATGCTAAAGCAAAGAGGTTGGGTAGAAGTTCGTCAGACATTAACCATCAGTATGATACAAAAATAGCAAACCTGGTCAGGAGAAACATGGCATTAGAAGAGCAACTTTCAGCTACAATGGCAAGCAAGGATGAAGCGGAGAAGAACCTATCTTTGGTCATTGACAGCAAGGAAGAGATAGAGAAGGGGCTAGCTGAGAGAGACAGGGAGGTTGAGGCGCTGAAGGAGAAGGTGACAGGATTGGAATTGGCGCAAGAAGAGTCAAACAACCTCTCAAACACTGTCCATGCTGACAATGTGCGCCTTGAGCGTGAGGTGGCGTTCCTGAAGGCCGTCACGGATGAGACCCAGAAGGCAAGGAAACATTCCTATGATCTCTCCGTGTGCTATTGTTTACGTTGTCATACTGACTTTGGTTCGTACACAGGAGCTTCACTCTACTCGTGGAGTTCTAGCAGGAGAACGTGCAAGGGCATTCCAGCTCCAGGTAAATAATGAAAGTGTTGAACTTTCAGGTTCTTTCCTGGTTAATACATGATTGCCAGTAGCAGTTCCCATTTTTAATGACTTGTCATGTTGATGTCCAATTTTACAGTTGCATCTGTGACTGTCCATGCAATGTAACACGCTGTTGAATGTTGATGTCGCTTTCCCAGGTTGAAGTGTTCCATCTGAAGCAAAGGCTGCAAACAATGGATGGAAGATCACCTACACCAAGAAAACCTCATCAGAACCTGTAGGGTCCAGAAGCCAAGTGTACAGTGCAAGTCCATGGTGATAGCTTGCATAGCTGGTGCGGTCCAGTCCAGTTATAGCATCTTGTAAATTGATTACTGAGCCATGCATGTAGATGTTTGTGTGCTAATACTGATGTTAAACTTGAGAGGAAGATGTTATTAAAGACCGATCGAATGGATTGTGATTTGGTGCAACTGTTCTATGATCTATGTACCATTGTGCATGTGCTCTTTTCTGAAACTTATCTTGAATGGGAATTATTCAAGCAGCAGAAGCGCGGCTCCTATGCGCAATCTGAATGGAATGAGCCGACAGCCGACGTGTTCGAATGGATGGAGATCGATGAACAAGTTGTACACGAAGAAATTAGGGTCGCTTTAACTGGCTTTGGTTTATAATTTTTAGCTTTTAAAAGCTAGAAACTATTTGAAAAATGGTGACTTCTTAATTTTGGTTTTTTGGTCTTTTTTTATTTTTATTCCTTTACATTGTCTGTAGAAGGTATAACGGTATTTTTTTTATTTTTCTTATTTTTTAATTGAATGCTTGAGAAAAAATTAATATCTACTACAGTATAATTTTAGCCACAGCTGGTTGGATCAGCCCTTAACCCGACGATTCGAATTCCACGTACACCTGTTTCTGCTGTTCATGATGGTTAATAATGTCAGAAAGCACACTGATGCATTTGAGTTTCCCTGACGGCAGCAGATTTTGAGTAGCTGGAAATAGACATGATATGTACAACTTAACGATTGCATAGTTTGGTCGCCAACTAGGCAACAACAGCATATTTGTCGACAGTTGTTCTGTCCCTTCCAATACCGGTATTGATCGAGAGGACATGCAAGGCCAACAATGACCGAATTTATTTAGTGTTTTTGAAGGTTGAAGTACTAGTGGTGCTGCAAAATGAGCTTTGTTTCAGCAGGCCCCCGAGAAGGAGGGAGTTTGCTGATCACCTGACTTCAACTACTGTGCTCTCCTCTGTACTCTACCAGCTCTGTAACAAGGACAGTGGAAAACTCATCTGGCCCAAAAACCGAAGAAACCAATTGATTGTTCCGAGTTACCCTCAGTCACAAACCAAAAGCAGCGGAACTACACATAACGGTCTTCAGATGCTGATGCTAATGCGAACAGGCTGCGGAGAAGTTCGTCAGACATTAACTATCAGTATGATACCAAATAGCAAACCTTGTCAGGAGAAACATGGCATTGGAAGAGCATCTTGCAGCTGTGATGGCAAACAAAGACGAACCACTGCAAACCTACACCAGCTCATCCCTGTTTACTTACAGTTATATTTTATGATTCGAATCTGATCGGATCTGATCACTTCTAGTCAGATCCGACTACTACTAATTTTTTCGATAACTCAAAGAATTCAATTAGGAAAGCAATATGAATTGATGGAAGGTTTTTATTGGGATCATCTTCGAGTACATAATAGACTCTACACCAACTCACATCAATGTGGTGATCTAAGGGGGTGATCGGAATAGCGATGGCTTTTGATTTTCTTGAAAAAACACATATGTTAGGCATAATTAAATTTTAAAAAATGTAAAAATAAAAACGGCTCGCTAGTCTAGTGCGGACAATGCAAAGGAATATGAGAAAAAAAAACGGAACGCAAAAAAAACCAAAAAACAAAAAAAATTCACTACGTGACAAAAAGTGCTACAGTGTTTTAATCGCTAAACAGTGTTTTTATCTCCGTTCTGATCGGCCCTAAGGTGCATGGGCCAACTGAAGTCAAACGTGGCTACTTAAAGCGCTTCTGACTATAGCCCTATATCGTTATCTTCTGAGATTCTTTATTTCAATTTTTGATAGATCTCTGTTTCATTACCAACTAAGACTCTGTTCCTTTTCTTATCTGGGACTCTTGTTCCCAAGACTATTTATTTCCTTTGTAAGCTACATGGTAAAGGCGTAGAATCATATATACGATAAGAATGTTCTGTAACTTATCCTCATATAGTAATTTTGCTGATTATATGTGAAGGACCGGATGGCAACAGAGGGGGAGGGGGTGAATGGTACCTTCTTGAAATTTCTCCCAAGTATTTAGAATTCCATTCTCACACAGTTATAGAGTTGCAGAAAATAGAATTTTTATCAAAACTCAAGTCAAATAATTCAAAAACACTAAACCTCAAGTAACCACTTCCCAATGATCTGATTGGTGCTTCAAGGGTGGTCTGACCGCTACTACAATAAAATCAGGCATGTGAATAGTGTTTTTAGTCTGATTTTAAATCTGAAAATCGATAAGTGTTGTGGTTACAGACCAAACATCAGATCCTCTAATGCCCCTCTCAGATCATTTCAAGGGCTATATATACAGACACGCAATGCACACTCATTAGAGGGTACGTGTCCCATTTCTAGCGTACACGCACCCCCTATTTCTCAATCTAGCACACTTCCCTTAATTACCATGCCACGCACGATTATGACAAGACACCTACTCCTCTGGGCTGTTGGGCCAAACGGGCCAGATGGGCATAGGTGGAGATCAGCCCATCAACAATAGGACATTTGATCCGTAGATTCAAATAACACAAAATTTTACAGAGATGTTCTCTAGGCTATCAAGAACCTATTCCAGCAAATAATTGTGAAAATCATAGATAAAGTTGAGATCTTTTTCAGTTTGAAAGAAAGGTACATCGAAACCAAGTCAAAATCAAAATCGGTGAATGCAACTTGCTCATAGGTGGACGATGACCAAGATGGGTCTAGATGTATTCTCACATATTTTAGCAAGTAAGAACACAAAAGAAATCATGTCAAAAATCATCAGATCAAGAAATCACACTTTGAGGCCAAATCAAGCAAAATCAGATTTTCTTGATAAACTTGCTATCATAATAACTAGATAGGTGAAGATAGATTCTTAAAAGTTATCTTCTTCTCTTACATGTTCTTGGTATAATAAGATTAAGAAAAAGGAAGAGGAGAGATCAAAACTAACCAAATCAATCAAAACATGAGGAATTCATGGAGATAATCAAAGATTAATGTATTGCTTATTTGAGGAGGTAAATTTTATAACTACTCTACCTTGGAGGAGAAAGAACATATAACGCACTCAACTTTCAAACCCTAACCCTAAACATGAGAGTACAAGTGTGATGAATTGGATGGTTAACATAAGTCTCCATCCCAATCCTTTACATAGGTGGGCTAACCAACCACATCTAGCATTTAGTGGATACTATCCACTTAGCATAATGGGAGAAACTCGATAACCCTACACACTCGGGTTTTACTCAAACAAGTTCACTTATGCACGCTTTTCAAAATGTATAAGTTCAGATTCGCTAAGTCCTTTACCTTGATCTATCTTGATTAAATCAGTTTTTCTTAACTTAAACCGCTCTCCAAGCGCCACTTATCCGCCACAGTTTTGATCTAAGGTAGATTCTAGTATTTTCAACTAAATTTACCAAAATATCCTTTCTTGATCGGGTATTCATTTTTTATTGCAAACAATCATCATACTTGTCACGTGTAGGTTCATCATTGGCTTGCCACATGTCAGCAAATCTCTCCCGCTCTGGTTACACCAGACTACATCTCACTTGTACCGATCAAGCCATATGATGTAGATCCACCATTCGAACTCGCCTTCAACATTTTTCGCCTTTCTCATGCCATACTTGAGCTCACCATTTCACCCGGCATTTTTAATCATTCTGGACCTTGGCTCTTCTCTGAGCGTAGCCCCATCCTTACCATCGATCATGGTGATTCTAAACGTCCATACACATCCAAAGATAAAGAAATCATTTTCAGACATAAGTTCTTCACAACTTGACTTACGTTAGCCAAAACATATATTATGCAATCTTAATGCAATGACTTAGTTCACCCAAACTCAATCCATAACTCAAATCTCGAAATTCTCAATTTCTGTCTAAAACAGAAAACAGTCCAGATAAGATGTTATATTTGCAAAACCAAATGATCACTTGTATAATTTGCAATAGTTCATCACAACATTATTCTAAATTTTCTTACATGGTCCTTCAATATGTCCATGGTTTTTATCCGAAAGGATTTTCTACGTTAAATCTCTATCTTATATTCTTAATTGTTTTTTTATTGGTTTTATGCCTTGCCTTATTAATTTTATAATAGGTAACACTAACCACTCTCTCCACACCAGAAATCAGAAGATGAAGAGGGAGCTCTGTCCCAATTTGATGCTGCCTAATATTTTCCAATTCGATGCTGCCTAATATTTTCCCTGCAGCTATTGCTTTGCAGAACATTCTCTTCGCGGCAGCATTCGCTGGGTATGTGTTTACGATGCCCGCGGCGTTCGAGTGCTTGGATCTGTGGGTGGCGGTGGCAGCAGTGGCGCTCATGTCGCCCTACTTCATATCTATGCTGTGGGCAATACCGTCTCTGAAGGGGTTTTACATTGAGGAGCATGCATGCCATGGGAACCCCGGCCCTGATGGTAATGTCGACGCCATGCCCATGCTACCGGCCAATACATTGAGGAGTAATATGTAACCTAGGGGAGATGCCCAAAGCATCAGACGCTATGTTCTGTTCTTTGTTATGCCCTCCGGCGTAAGTGCATTCAGTTTGGTCGCACTGCTTAGTATCCATGCTCGAGCTTCTTCCTTGATGATCGCCACAAGGGGTAGCTAATTGCAGGTGAATTGTATCGTGGAAGGCAGCACATGTATTTTGGAAACAGAGGGAGCACGTTGACGAATATTTTAGTTTTGCTGAGCTCTTCACCATTTTGCCGCTGGCATTTCGTTGAACACCACCACGCGCACCCGCCATGGCCGCCGCAAAGCCCTTCGCCTTCCTCCTCCTCCTCGGCGCCCTCGCCGCCGCGTCCGCGTCCGCCCTGTCCGGTGGCAACCACCTCTCCTTCACCCTCCTCCCTGCCGACCCCGCCGCTGGGTGCCGCGGCTCCATGGCCGAGTGCCTGGCCGGCGACGAGCTGGCCGTCGGAGGCGAACTCCACGGCCGCGTCCTGTACGGCTCGGGCTACATCAGCTACGCCGCGCTCCGCCGCGACAGCGTCCCGTGCTCCCACCGCGGCGCCAGCTACTACAACTGCCGCCCCAGCGCCCAGGCCAACCCCTACCACCGCGGCTGCTCGCGCATCACCCGGTGCCGCGGCTGAGGCCTTAATGTGGGATATGGTAACCACTACGATGGATTCTCGCCATCCAGAGAAAGAAAAAGATTCAATCTTTACTTGGCGTGATTATTCTCGGGTATTGCAGTGTGCTGCTACTACCTAGTGTTCCTTTGTTGTTGTATTATTGGGATCGTTTATGCAGTAATGTAAGAGATGTTTGTTGCTTATTGTGAAGAAATGGTCTTGATTTTCAATCCAAGGCATACAAATCTGAACTGTTATAAAATTGTTTTTCTACTATTGTTAATTCTGGTGCTCTGTTCTTGTTGTTCTGCAATGTCATGTGATGTTTGATTGAAGTAAGGAAACCTATGGCCTAATATGTGAAGGAAGAAAAATCTTTTTTTGTCTGGCATTCTGGCAGATCAAGGTTTTATTTACCTCGATCTGTCATGTAGAACAAGCAAGATTGATCGAATCGCTAATGAGAATATGAGATGGAACAAATAGTAGGAAAAAATTGGGCAGGGTTGTGAAGACCAACGCCACATTTTCTTGTTTGATGTCAGGAATTGATATTTTATTTTGAAGTTTGTGCGAACATCTGTGTGTTTCTTTTCTTTCAGGCTTCCGTGGCATACTTCTTGGTGATGTTGCATTGGAGTATGAAGACTGAAAAGAGTGGAAATTTTATTTTACTCCCTTCTCTGGAGAATAAAATGTTATTCTTGCTAACCATCATGTTCTGCAACCTGGAAACAATCCTTGGTTCAATCTGTTTTAAGTGTAAACTGTAAAGAAAGGATAATTGTTTTTGTGGCAAGAGAAATTCATGCTTACTTTGCAAAACAGAAAGTTGGAATTGTGGTCTGGTGTCTAGAATCAAGGGCTACATCAGCATCAGTGTAAGAAAAGGTTGCGACTGGCTTCCCTAATTAGGGCATGCCTGATTTTCGGGATTGTCCAATGCCAGAAAGATTTGTTTCTACGGTTGGACTCTAGGCCACCATGTTCTTCCTGGTTCTTCCAGGTCACTATGGAATAGAAGACACTGTTTCAACTTTCAGCTTAGGTTGGACTTGTAAACTGCACTTTTTAACAATGATAAGGAAAAACAGTTAGCTTATTTGTTGCCTTTTGTGTTAATTTTGGCAGGAAGTTGTATCTATTATAGTTCTTGCTACACTTGGAACTAGATGTATGCTATTAAGCAACAATAAGTCACAGCTGTCATGCTTTTGATGTCTGCCTCTTATCACCCAGATCTTGAGTTGGTACTACTATTTGGACAAGGAATAGAATTCAATACTTGCTTCTTATTTTTCTGACAAAAAATGTCATTATTTTGATGGCTCTCTTCATGTTCTTGTCTCTGGCTATCACATGAGGCATGATCATTGATTGATTGATCACTCTAAATTATTGGAAAAAGGGTTGGCACCTGGAAGGAAGTTGTGTGTAAGGGGATAAACGCCTTGTTTCTAGGATCAGCTGGGTGGTTGAGTTGTGAGCCCTCACCTTCCATCAATCAACATGTGTAGCATGCGCATTGTTTGTTAGGAAAATGAATGCCTTTGTCAATATGCTTACGATGTGTGCCTGAAATACTTTGTTTCATCCTCATCTGCATGTAAATACCATAATCAAATGATTTCTTTTTTAAAAAAGAAGATGAACTCTTTTCGAATGCAGATTAACTGTTGCCGAGGACATCGTTGTATTGCAGCCTAGTTCCATTATTTTGTTGCTGTAGACTGTATTAAAACAGCCAAAATTATGTGCTTTCGTAAAGAAGCCAACTTCTTGCATGCTTAGTTGTGGAAAAGTTTATATTGAACAATGCTGATGCTTTCAGCCAACAATATTGAACTGCACTTGAATCATTCAACAATAGTTTTCTATTCCCAGAACATTGTACTCACATCACATGAACAATTTTTACTGCCGGTTGTCTTTAGCAACTGCATTACAGTTTTCCAGGATACACCGCGAAATAAAATCAGTGTAACATCACCAAACGCAGAGTTCTAACATTACACAACAATGTCAACCATTTAGGTCCAACAGTAGCAACTTAAGTGGCTTGGAACTGTAAAAATCTGGAGAACTCTCATGTTCACTGTCATAGTGTCATGGCAGCTTTAGATTGGAGAAACCCGGAGTTTTCTCAGTGTAATGGAAGTTCTTCTATGCTGCTCAATTTCCCTGCCGTCCCATAGCTGAGCACCTGGCTTGCGGTTTATCTCATGCATCCAGAGATATCGTGCATCACCTGACATAAGAACAAGGGAGCCTGGCTTTAGGTAGACAGGGACTTTCGTAGATTCACCATCCCCATGCTTTACTGTATCACATGCATCGCCTCTTTCTTCTGCCCGACTGAAATGCATCACACAAGCCGCCTCGAGAGAGACTATTGCGATTCCATCATCAAAGCGCATTAGATCAACATGAGCACAGATGCCCTAGATTGCAAGACCGAATTGTCACATTAGAATGCAGGAAATGCATACTTCACTTTTGTTTGTAAATATGAATTGCAGCAAGGATGTTTGATGCCGTGAATATGAACTACAGTAAGGATAGTCTAGACAAATTGAGAGCATAGCAGCAATCTTTTGTTTGCTTGATGTTGAACAAAGTGCTCCAAATTATTGAGAGAACAACAGTTTCGCACCTCACCTGGCTTGTATCTATTTGCAATCAGCTGATCAAAAAGTGGTTCCCTCCACAGTAAATCTGATGGCAAAGGACATGCATCTTCATCCTCGTTTGTCAACTCCATGCCAACACCAACATTGACATCACCAACACAAATAGCTTCATGAATGAGGGCAGAAAGTTCAACAGCCCATGAAGGCAGGTCACCAAATCTCATTGCCTAAACAAGAAAGGTAAAAAGCAATAGATGAACATGTAGATTCTTGGCATTTGATGAAAAACAACACAGCTGTAGTTTGAACAGATTTAGGAGACCTTATAAATGACAAAATCAAACACACTTCAACCTTCTTGACACTAGTGAAACATATCTTCTATTCATGGAAATCCTATCGTAAAAGCAGTAAAGCACATTGGCAGATGCTGAGACAATGAGGAAAACAAAGCTTACTTGGTTGTGTGCATCACCGAACCATCCTTCTGCAAAACACAAATGGGCACATCCACACTTAGACTCATCAACGAGCAACAGTCTGTTGAGCAATAACAGACTAGAGCTAAAGTTTTTTTTTTTTTGCATTGTGACCATTCAGTGGCAAATATAGGCACTCAGGCAATTCAAAGCTGAGTACATGATAAAGCTCATTCCTATGCAACATAGCTAGATAATTAGATGAAATTAAGACATTCCATTGTTCCATTCAAGTATGATTAAATGAGAGTATTCCGTGAAACCATTTGACTCTCGTTTTCATCAGAAGAGCCTTAGACTCATGAAACAAATAGCAATTTGGACGATTCATAAAAAATAGAAGAAAGTTGCAAGGCATTTTATAGTAGCAATTAACCATTCAAGGCCATAATTAATCAGTCAGAAGAGCATTCCCTTTGCATCAAACAAGCCTTCTTTTTCCCTTTCTGTGCGAGAAAGAATGGGGAAAAAACTACAAATTGTCTATGTACTAATTACCAACATGCGGTTGCCCAAACAGATGACTTATTCTAATCATCGCATATGACAAAGATGGAATATTTACATACAGACAATATCCTACTGAAACTTGATGACTCGAACCAAATTGAACCCAAGAAGCAGCTAAAGATCCAACGTTTGCCCAAAGGAAGGAGGACACAAGAGAACGCAACCCACGGCTCACCTTCTTGGATCGCGGCGAGGAGGCGCGACTGCTCGTCGGCGGAGAGGAAGGCGGCGCAGAGCCACAGCCCCCTCACCCCCGGCACTGCCTCCCACCTCCACTGTGGGCTAACACCCAGGGGTGCGTCGGACTCGCTGTCCGATGAGTCGCCGAAGGCCTCCCGGAGCGCCGCTCGGCGGCGTAGCTCGTCGTCGTAGTCGCCGGCGGCGGCCGCCATGGTGGCTTCGTTGCAAGGTCTTTCTGAACTCTGTTTTTCTTGTGTATACAACTCGTCGATACATAGCAGTTCCGTGTTCGTTCTGAGTTTACGTAAGCGTACAATGCCCGCCTTCAAAGGAAGTTTGCATATTGGTGGAGAGCCTGAGATTTTCTTTCAACCGCGAGAGGCGGTCAGATGCGTGCCATGGGTACGTCCGTGTAATGGTATACACATAGCATTCCACCAAAGAGCAGCGATACGTTTTCTTGTTGCTGAAAGCAGGAGCGAATCACTTTATAATGGTTTAGTAAAAAAATGACCTAATAACTTTACTAAAAAATCACTCGAAAAGTATAATGGTTTAGTAAGAAGTTATTGGGTCATTTTACCTCAATGCTAGATCTGCCCTGGCCTAAGCTAAAAGGGTGTTTACATTTTCGTGTAGACATAACTATCATGCGCAAACTTTATAGTTTAGTTGGACGATTAGAGAGAGTAATCCTCGCATGAATCCACGTCATCCACAAGATCCAGCTTACGCCAGCCATTCTAGTGTGAAGTGAACCTTACCAATGACCTCTCGTATGTAACAAGTATTGTGAAGACTTCGAGGTTTTCAAAGATTGCCACCAATGCCAATCATTGTTAGTTCAACCAGTAAAGATCCAAATTGCTTTGGTGGTGACCAGAGTTCAAACCTAAAAAATTTGTTGTAGGCTAGTTTTTGTCGCTTAATTATTTATGAGATTTGATGGGCCTCCTTGAACATGTATCTTGTACAACATAGTTTTGTATGTCATAATAACATTGCAATTTCACATAAGAACACAAGCAAGTAATCTTCTATTATATATTAAAAAGTCGATGACAAACCTCTTACAGCTACTAAGAAAAAAAGAAAATGTGCTAGAAATTCTCACAAAAAGAAAATCATCCGACTTTAACTTGGTGGACGCTAATTTTAAAGGCTTAGATTCTATAGTTGCCTTACAGATATATTAGTTTGAAAAGGATTTAAAAACATCTAACTCTTAATTTAGTATACCCTAATTTTAAAGGTTTAGATTTGACAATTGGTTTGGAGATATATTAATTTGAAGAAAAAAGGAAATAGGTAGTACTGCATATGTTTAATTCAAAGATTGAGAGTGTAAATTTCCTCGATGGACCCACCTCTCGATCCTCTCTTTCACACATAAGAAGAGATATATCAAAACATTTTGATAAGTAAATATGAAATCAAATATCTAAATTCAAAATTAGATTGCAAAAATATAAATTTTAAAATTACATAAAGTTATAGTATACTACACCAAATCATGCAATTGTGTTGACCAATTGGCTAGTTGAACTCTACATTCAATCTCTTCCATATATGTAAGTTCCTCACATGAGAATCAATCGTGCATAAGACTAAAACTCGAATTATACAATCATCATACATCATACACTTATAATTTCTGAGATTTCAATGCAAACAAAGTGCAATAACAAATAAATACACCTTTTAACTCTGTTTCTTCAATCTCACACTCTTTTGTTCAGAAAAAAGAACTACATTTTTTTTTTGGAAAAAGTGACTGTTACAAGGCATCATGAACCACATTCTCCCATTTCATACACACCTTGTCGCACTCACGTAGTTAGTTTACACATGCACCCACATATATAGATACATACGTAAAAGAATGTACACATGCACAAAATTAACTAGATTAATCATATACGCATGCACGTAGGCGCCAAAGAAAAAGTTACATGAATGTATGTATGTGCATGCAATACTATCATAATGTTATCGATCCCTCCTATTCGTCGACATCATCGATCTCTCCATGACGCCACGCTTAATATCCTTGGAACTGAGGGGGCGGCGGTGACGCGTATTGCGCCGACACGATCGGTGGCATGATGAAGTTGTCGAACGTCGGTGGAGGCTGTGATTCTTCTGGTGGACTTGGTGGTGGTGATGACTCTTCCTGCGGTGGGGGAGAGGAGACCGGAAGGGATTGCACAGGAGGAGGCAGTGAGCTCACTGGAGCTAGTGGTGGCGATGACTTTACTGGTGGTGGTGGTGAAGTAACTGGTGCCGGTGGGGGAGGAGAGCTCACTGGAGGTGGTGGCGAGCTTGTTGGAGTTGGAGGTGGTGGGGATTTCACCGGTGGTGGCGGCAAGCTCACTGGAGCTGGTGGTGGTGGTGACTTTTCTGGAGGTGGTGGTGAGCTAACTGGTGCCGGTGGTGGTGGAGACTTCACCGGAGGAGATGGTGAGCTCACGGGAGCTAACGGAGGTGGAGACTTCATGGGCGGTGGTGGTGAGCTAACTGGTGTCGGTGGCAGTGGAGATTTCACTGGAGGAGGTGGTGAGCTCACTGGAGTTGGTGGAGGTGGAGACTTCATTGGTGGTGGTGGTGAGCTAACTGGTGTTGGTGGTGGTGAAGACTTCGCTAGAGGAGGAGATGAGCTCACCGGAGCCGATGGTGGTGAAGTCTTCTCTGACGGTGGTGAGGACATAACTGGTGCTTGCGGTGGCGAAGATTTCACTGGAGGAGGTGATGAGTCAATGGGAGATGTCGGTGGAGATGATTTCACCGGAGCAGATGGAGGTGCAGACTTCTCTTGAGCTGGCGGAGAGCTCTTGAGAGTGGGTGATGGTGGAGACTTCTCAACGGGAGGTGGAGATGATTTCACCGGAGCTGATGGAGGTGTAGACTTCTCTTGAGCTGGCGGAGAGCTCTTAGGAGTGGGTGATGGTGGAGACTTCTCCAGAGGTGGGGGTGAGCTCGCCGGAGTGGGTGGTGGTGGAGACTTAGCTGGGGGAGGTGGAGAGCTCACCGGAGTAGTTGGTGGTGGAGACTTCACAGGAGGAGGTGGAGAGCTCGCTGGAGTAGCTGGTGGAGAAGACTTCACCGGGGGTGGTGGAGAGCTCACCGATGTGGGTGGTGGAGGAGACTTCACCGGAGGAGGAGGAGAGCTCACTGGAGCGGGTGGTGGAGACGACTTTACCGGAGGAGGTGGAGAGCTCACCGGAGCTGGTGGTGGGGGAGACTTTACCGGTGGAGGAGGAGAGCTCACTGGAGCGGGTGGTGGAGAAGACTTTACCGGAGGAGGTGGAGAGCTCACCGGAGCTGGTGGTGGGGGAGACTTCACCGGTGGAGATGGAGAGCTCACCGGAGCGGGTGGTGGGGGAGACTTCACCGGTGGAGGCGGAGAGCTCACCGGAGTTGGTGGTGGAGATGACTTTACTGACGGTGGGGATGATGCCATTGGCGTGGGTGGAGGAGGTGACTTTATTGGAGGAGGAGGTGAGCTTACTGGAGTCGGAGGTGGAGAGGAGACAACCGGAGGCTGCACTTGTGATGGCGGTGCCTTCTTCGGGCGCTCAGGGGTCACCGGGAGCCAACCAGAATTTGGTGGTGGCGGAGCAGCGTACCCTGCCGGTGGTGAGGTCTTCGGCGGGGAGCTAATCGATACAGGTCCTGGAGCTGGCGCCACCTTGGGTGGTGGAGTCACTGGCACAGCAGGTTGCGGTGATGGTGCCACCGGGCTGCCTGGCATCGGCGCTGGTGTTGGCACCACAGGTTGTTTCGGTGAAACCTCATTTGGAGGCGGTGACACACCATCAATTGGAGGCGGCGAATTAGGCGTAGGCGATGGCTTTGGTGCCGACGGGGACGACTGCGGTGAAACCTTTGGTGGTGGTGTGACAGGCACCGGCGATGGCTTTGGTGCCGATGGCGACGGTTGCGGTGAAACCTTTGGTGGTGCCATAGGCACTGGCGATGGCTTTGGCGATGGTGTCACAGGCGGCTGCGGCGATATCACAGGGGGCACCGGTGCAGGCACCGACGGCGTTTTGGAGGGTGGCGTCGACGAGACCGTAGGAGGCGCCACCGGTACCTTGATAAGCGGCGGCTTCCCTGGCAACGAAGGCTTCGTCGGCGTCGGGTACCCAGCGCACACGTGCTTGCTGCAGTCGACGGGACGCGCGAGAACGGGCGCGCACTGCAGCGTCGTCTTCTGCACCGGCCGCAGCGCGCCGAAGCAGTTGCTCCTGTCGTCGAGCGTCACGTTCGCGTTCTCCGACGGCATGCACGGCGCGGACTCGGAGTTGAAGAAGTTGAAGGCGAAGCTGAAGTTGACGAGCGTCGGGAGCTCGCAGATGGACTCGTGCACGATGCCGGTGAACACGTTCCTCGACACGTCGAGCTGCTCCAGCTTGGTCAGGTTCGAGAACGTCTCCGGCAGCGTGCCGACGAGCGCATTGCCGCTGACGTCGACAACGGTGGTGTTCTGGAGGTATCCGATCTCCAGCGGCAGGCACCCGTCGAGCTTGTTGTTGAGGAAGATGATCTCGTCGAGCGTCTTGACCATGCGGCCGATGCTCTTGGGGATGCAGCCAACGAACTGGTTGTTGGCGAAGACGACGACGGAGGCGGTGGAGTTCCCGAGGTTCTCCGGGATGGGCCCGACGAAGCGGTTGCTGTTGACGAAGATGGCGTCGAAGTCCTTGTCGAAGAGCGCCGGCGGCAGGTCGCCCTCGAAGTCGTTGAAGCGGATGTCGAGGTATTTGAGCGACGCCATCTCGAGAACGACGAAGGGGAAGAGGCCGACGAAGCGGTTGTTGCTGACGTCGAACTCGTGGAGCAGCGTGAGGCGCGACATGCTCTTGGGGATGATCCCGCAGAAGCGGTTGGTGTTGATGTGGAAGAAGGCGAGGTCGGTGAGCAGCCCAAGCTCCGGGGGCAGGTACCCGGCAATGTCGGCGCCGTTGAGGTCGATGCCCGCGACGACGGTGAGGTTGGCGTCGTCGAGCGCCTGGACGCAGACGACGCCGTTGTAGGAGCACACGTCGTTGCCGACCCAGTTGGAGGTGTAGCCCTTGGGGTCGGAGTAGAATGCGCGACGCCACGCCTGGAGCGCGATGTAGGCGCGGCGGAGGCGGACGTTGGGGAAGTTGTTGGCGCCGACGCGGTCGTCGAACTCGAAGCCGGGGGGCAGGTCGCCGGCCTCCCTCATGGCGAGGAGCTGGCGGTGCGCGATGTAGGAGGCCTCTTCGCTGGTGACGGCACGGACGCTGGCAGCAGAGAGGCAGGCGGCGAGGAGGAGCAGCGCCGCGCCGAGGCGGCGGCCATCGGGGAGCCGTAGGTGGTGGTCCATGAGGCAATGAGGTCACCCCCCCTTGCCCTGGGTGCTATATGGAGGGGGGCGCCATGGGTGTTGTAGGAATAGCATGCGGTGGCGCTTGCGTCCAGGGAGACGGAGACGGATGGCCGGTGGCTCGGCGGCTTTGGCGGCCAAGGTTGGAGGAGGAGAGAAACAGGGGCGTTTCGCTTGACCGCGCTCTCCCTCTCTCTCGATTATTGCCTGCATCTGCATGCCCGCGTGGTGTCGTGCAGGTCTGCGTCTCGTATGTTTGGGTTGGCATGCAGCTAGATAAAAATGGGAACTTGATTTGTACGAGCCTGTCGTCACAACTAGATAAAAATTTGGCCAATGCTGCAAAGCAAGTACAGTATATTAAGCACAGTGCAATTTGTTCGATCTCTATTAATTAGATGCCCTGGCTGGATTGCTTGATACTTCGATGCGTTGCTACCGGTGGAGCTAGAGAAGACTACCGGTGGAGCATGAGATACTACTACTTTGTTTCTGCTCCAAAATGCAATTGGTCCTCTTCAGCTCATCGAAAACTAGAACTACCACACGGTACCAGTGACGATACAAGAGAGGGAAGGGAGATAAATCCTTCATCCTTCTCGTGGTTCATGAACAACAATCTGTCAATCCATGCCCAATTAAGAGAGCAGTGTATCTGCAGAACAAAGAAGGAACAGAGAGAGAGAGAGAGGCAGAAAAGAGAGATGACATACATAGTCCTTGCAAACCATGCAAGGACTGAACACGCATATATATGGGCAACTGGGCATGAGAATCATTTGTTTTCTCGTTTACTCAGCTTGAGACTCGGTAAGTAATTCAGAGCACTTCTGACTGATCATTATTTGTGATTTTGTACGCGCGTGATATTAACGCCTATAACTACTAGACAGATGTAGGTGGTGATGTTTTAGCGATGACTTCTGACTTTTGACTGAAATTTCACTGTAGCTGGCTGAAATTTTGCTGTAGTTGAGTTAGTAGATAGTGTAGTGAATAGTGAAAAAAAAACTGAATCCAAAAAAATCGAAATGATCACGGCCGTAAACACACCGAGCATTTTAGGAGCTTGAGGATAAATGGCACATAAGTACTAGTAACTCACGAAAGTTCGCCTAAAAAAACTGAATTTAGACCCAAGAGATAAATTAATACGCTGTAACTGAGAAGAATGGACTCATATGTAGAGCTCCTCGAGAGAAAAACAGAGACGATGAGTCCGACTCAACAAGCATGTTGGGCCTGAGAGGCATCAGGAATCCATATATAAGCAGAACAAGAACAGTCGATGCCATCTAAAGAGCATATGTAATTCATTTTGATAAAAAAAAATCTGTAATTAATTTGTCCGGATCAAGAACTTCACCCTTGAAAAGTTCCTCTTGGCCTTTCCCCCCCATTTCTTATTTCTGCCTGGTGTTATTTGTTTCTCCAATCAATATAAGTAGTAGTAGTAGTAGTAGTAAATTGAGACACTGAAGAAGTGGGACATTTAGCACTACCTAATTAGAGCATGCAGGACAGTAGTGTCTTTTGTCATCTCCAGGTAATCTCGATCGGGTGGACAACCGCTCGGCTCTATGCACGACAGCCAACAACCAAAAGTCCAGAACAATGTGTGTGTGTATATATATATATATATATATATATATATATATATATATATATATATATATATATATATATGTGTGTATATATATATATATAATTCATGTAGTAAGAGCTGTAGAGCTTCTTAGGGGGTGTTTATAATGGTATTAGATTATAGCTTTTTTTACTATAACTGATTTATTTTTTACTGTAACTAAGCTAACTTATTTAGTATAATTAAATTTAAAAACATTAAAATAGAAAAAATTTGCTAGCTCATCACGAACAATGCAAAGAAATACAAAAAAAAACCTAAAATATAAAATAAATAGAAAAATACAAAAACTTGAATAAAAAAAGTTGGACGCTAGCGCCGAACACTGATGGTAGTGTCCGCGGAGCGCAATCACTTATATTAAAAAAAGTCCCATGCAGCATCGGTGGTGCGAGATAAAGGGATGAGAAATCTTCAGAAACTAGTGCTACTCAGAGTTGTCGAGTAACGACCCCTCTAGAGGGGCGCGCCAGCCCCGGGAGCTTTGTTGGTTTTGCCATCGTCTACGTATATTAAAATAACTCTTAAGATATAAATACTATGGAGGGGCTATTGTAATTTGTACAGAAGATTATTAAAATATAGAAGATCGTCGGATTGCTCTCTCTATCTTGTGTCTATTTTGTTTATTTGTTCTTCTAATTTTGCATTGTCTAATTGTTTGATTGCACTTATTTCTAGTTGTGTTGGTTGGTTGTGTGGATCATCGGCAACACAAGTTATTTAACACATCATCAGCATCGACTGCTCTACGGACCATGATATGTTGTCAGATTCATCCCATCAACCCTCTTCTAGTAGCAAGAATCAATCCAGTAGATTTGTTCTAGCTGCTTATTTAGTTTGTATGAATCGATCTTCTCTCATGACTGATTCTGTCCTAAGGTTTATCTGTGGTTGACGTAACCCGTGAGTTAGCGGCCTACTTCTCCCTACACGACATATGTACATGGATGGTCTAGTTATGAGATAGTTCATCAGGCGTGCGAACCCTAAATGCGTTCATTGTTTTTCCTTGTTTCAATCCATCATGCAACTGGCACCGAAAGTTGGCACCTTCGTCATGCCCATACATGCACACCAATTTAGATCGGCACCGGCCAACACGTCGCTGCTGCTACGCCCATGTGCACCACCACTAGCAATTGCACGCGCCATGTGTGTTGGCATCGCATGCCCCCCCCCCCCCGCGAGAATGATGGCCACAAAACACTGCCACATCTCCAGCAGCCCGCATGCTGCTACTGCACCCTACATGTCGACGTCGAATGTCACGCACTCCCCCAAAATAACCGACACTGCACTGTCGTGTTCACCTGCACGCGCGCGCATTGCCTTCAATCGCGGTGGGCTGCGCTCTGCTCCCCTCGATGTAGCACTAGCATGCGTGCGCCGCCACCACTCCTCCACATCCAATGTCGACCGCTACATGCCTCAGCCAGTACGCCATCGCTGGTTGCTTGCGCCTCTTGCCTCAGCCGCCCAAACATGAGCCGCCACTGCCACCGTCTTTGGTTGTCATCCGACCAATCGGGCATGATCTATGCACCTATTGTGTCTGTAGAAGAAGTTAAAAGACTATTATTCAAGTAAGAGTCCTTTCTCTTCCATTCAAGAGGTCGGCGAACCAAGCTCCAAGAAGGATAAGGATGGCGATGAAGAGATGGACTATCAGGAGGCATAACACACCGTTGATATGATCTTCGACGAGTCCTCCTCCTACGAGTCTAGACGCCATCTGAAGACCATAGAGTGGGAAGTGAACCTCATCGAATATCCGATCACTATCAAGCCATCCAGGTGGTTAGAGACAACTATCTCCTTCAGTTGGAAGGATTGTCCCGTTCCTTCAACTTGACCAGGTAGGTTCCCTATTGTCTTAGAATCTACCATAAATAATTGCAAAGTTAATCGAGTTCTAGCAGATGGTTGTAGCTCTTTTAATATTTTATTTATAGGAGCTTTAGAAAAAATACAACTTCCCAAATCAAAAGTAAAGCCCATAAAGTATGCCTTTCATGGCATAGTTTCGGAATCTACTGCTAAACCGACATGGCAAGTTTCCCTACTGGTTATATTCAGAAGTCCAAATAACTTCTGAACAGAAATAATCTCATTTGATGTGATAGACTTTGATACCACATACAATGGGATTTTTGGTTGTCTGACATTGGGTATGTTCCTAATAGCCACGTATTACGACTATCAGAGTCTTCAGATACCAGGACCAAAAGGGGTTATAATGGTTCGAGGGGATAGAAGGATGGCATATACATGCTATCGTAAATTCGTAGAACTTGTCGATGAACTTCTGACCAGAAATGCTAACCCGCATTCTGTTCAAAACAAGCACTCAAGACCACATGTGGCCCCTAAACCCTTCGACTAGATCAAGAAAGTTCCACTCGACACGAACGTTTCTCTGGAAAACGTCAAAGCATTGTTTAGACTCAAAAATACTAGCGCTACCTTTTAGAAGATGCTGGTCGGGGCAGGATTCAACCCTAAATAGGAAGAGTCGTTTGTCTCCTTTCTCTGAGCAAACTCAGATGTATTCACCTGGCAGGCATCCGACATGCTCGGTGTCCCTAGGGAGGTGATCGAGCACAGGCTAGCACTCTAGCCTGATAAAAAATTGGTCAAGCAAAAACTAAGACGCTTTGCACCTGACCGAAAGGAGACAATCCAGTCAACGATCAACAAGCTTCTCAAGGCTAGATTCATTCATAAGGTCGACCACCCAGAGTTGTCCGAAGGATGACTTCCCCTTCCACATATTGATTAGCTTGTTGACTCTACTTCTGGGTGTGAGTTATTAGGCTTTTTAGATAGATATTCAGTGTACCACCAAATTAGTATGAGTAAAGATGATGAGAAGAAAACTTCCTTCATCATGCCATATGACACTTTCTATTATATAAAGATGCCATTTGGTCTCAAAAATATTGGCACTACTTTTTAGAGGTTAATGCAAAAAAAACCCTTTAGTCCACATATTAGTCATAACTTAGATGCCTATGTTGATGACTTGATTGTGAAAAGTATTAACATCGAATATCATATCTCCGATCTGCAAGAAGCTTTCGCTAACTTAAGAAGATATAACATTAAGCTAAATATGGAGAAATATGCGTTCGGAGTTTCCTCTGAAAAGCTTCTTAGATTTCTAGTTTCAGCTAGAGAAATTGAAGCAAATCCAGAAAAATAGCGACCATCGAGTAGATGTGCCATCCGACCACAAAGAAGGAAATTCAAAAACTAACCGGCTATATGGAAACGCTAATTCTTTTCATAGCACGGCTAGAAGAAAAATGATTGTCTTTCTTTAAGCTTCTTCGGAAATACGAGTTTTGAATGGACTAAGTAAGCAAATGATGTCTTTGAAAAGCTTAAAAAGTACCTTACTAGTGTCCTGATCTTAGTCTCTCCAAGATCGGGAGAAAAATTACTCTTATACCTGGCTGTGACACCACAAGCAGTCAGTGTCGTACTAGTCGTTGAGCATGATAATATTTAATGATTAGTATATTATGTAAGCGAAGTCTCACATGGATCAAAAGAACGATATCTAGATATAAAAAAGTTATTATATGATTTTCTTATGACTTCAAGAAAACTAAGATATTATTTCTAAGCCCACAAAGTGGTAGTATTAATTGGATAACCTCTAAGTCAAGCTCTCCAAAAACAAGAAATCATCCGACATTGTTAACATAGACCCTTGTTATTGAGAAAATTAGCTCAATACCATCATAAATAGGTATAAATTGACAACACTATCCAATATGAGCATGACATGTGGTTCCCAGGGCTACAAATCAGTGATATATTGAATGATTTTTTCAACTCAGTTATCTTTGTAATGGTACTTGGCAAGCACCAGTGATATATTGGATGATTTTTTCAACTCAGTTATCTTTGCAGTGGTACTTAGTATGCACCTAAGTATGAGTACACTCTTATTCGTGGCGCTATGGTTGAGAGGGGAGTGGATTACGTAGGGTAGAAAGGGAAGGTAGATGGAAGTTTGATATGTATCAAACAGTTAAAAAAGTGATTAAAATTTAACATGTTTTTTACTTGATTGATACATAGAAACTGCTAAGAAAATCTTCCTATGATAAACACGAGAGAGAAAAGAATAAAAACACGTGAAAAACAAGCTGGAAAGAACAAAAAAAAAGAGGAACAAGTGTCCGAACCCTTCTCGCCCGGTTCGTTAAATGCGGTTTGGACCCTGACCTTTCCCTCCCGCGCTTTTCTCTCTCTACCCTCCACGCACAGCCACACCGCACTCTCCCTCCTCCTCCTCCTCCTCCTCCTCCTCCTCCTCTCTCTCTCCTCATCCTCTTCTCTCCCGACCGATCGACCCAAGAACAGCCGATTTCGCCGGTTCTTGGCTCGATCTCTCCATTGCCTCGTGGGATCAGCTCCTTTTTGGCCATAAAGTTTCCCAATCCCACCGTTTCTTGGTTCGATCTCTCAAGCGATTTGATTTTACCGCACAAAAAAAGTATATTAGGCTTATTGCGATTCAATCGTTTCATGCTCAGTTTGTACGTGGCTATCCTCGATAATTGGATCTTTGGGGGAGAATCTCTATCTTTACAAATTGGATGCCAGCGGGTCGTATCATAATTGGTGAGAGTTGTGATCTCCGAGGAGGATTTTGTTTGGTCATTCTCCGAAATGGGGAGGGTGAAGCTCAAGATCAAGAAGCTGGAGAACAGCAGCGGGCGGCAGGTGACGTACTCGAAGGGGCGGTCGGGGATCCTAAAGAAGGCCAAGGAGCTGTCCATACTCTGCGACATCGATCTCATCCTCCTCATGTTCTCCCCCACCGGGAAGCCGACCATATGCATCGGCGACAGAAGGTACCTGATTTGGTTATTGTCAATTCCTTGTATTTTTCAGGCCAAGAAGTTCATATCCTGTTTTGGTAATGTGGCTACATGTACATATGATTTTTCCTTCAAACCAAATATATATACGTCTTTTCTGAACATTGTCGCACTTTTTTGCTGAATTTTCTTTTTGAATTGGTTGATTCCATGGTCGACTGGGTAATTGTAACAAGGAAATCGGTTTTCCAATGCATTTCTCCTATTCTCAATTTAATTCATGCTGGTACTGAGTTTCTAACTGAAGCACTATTCAATTTTCATAAATTTTTTTATCGTTCTGTTTTGCTCATGCTTGTAATAGCAGTTCAATGTTTTGGCCATATATCATGTTTTCAGATAACCATTGGAAGTACTGCCATGTATCATGTTTTCAGATAACTATTGGAAGTACTAAGGATATTTAGGATGACAGTGGTTAATTAAAATTGCATTTTAATATAATTCTAAAATTGCATTTTTTACTTTTGATTGCAGCAACATAGAGGAAGTCATAGCAAAGTATGCACAACAAACTCCTCAGGAAAGGGCTAAAAGGTCCTTGAGTTGTGTCCTTTTGTATTTAGATGCTTAATTAGTACACAATCTTGATAAAAAAAATATACTAATTGCCATTCTTCCTTTCTCTGAACAGGAAGCTGGAGAGCTTCGGAGTAGGTCATCTCAACTGATAGATTTGTCAAGGCATTTTTGTTCCTTATCACAGTAAGTTTGAGAATGACCTGACTAGTCTGCTTTTTTTCTTGGAAGGCCTTGAAGAAGACATTCAAGAAGCTAGACCATGATGTCAATATTCAGGACTTCTTAGGCTCCGGGTAATTCTTCTATTCTATGTGTAGAATAGAGCTACATGATGTCAGATATGTCTAATTGTAAAGATTCTCACTCTGCACTGCTTTTGAATCTATTGCAGGGGCCAGACAGTCGAGGTACGTTTCAACAAATAAACAACTAGGATGATTGAACAGCTTATGGAATTCCTTGTTTCTTATTTTGCTGTATCTGATGCTGATTGATTTGATTATTGACAGGAGTTATCAAGCCATCTTGTTGCTTTGCAATGTCAAATGGCAGATGTTCAGAAGCATCTCAGGTAAATTAGCTTCAGCTCACCTAAGCAGTGCCACAGATTGTCTACTGCTCTCTTGGGTAAATGCAATAAGTATGCATATCTGCTGGAATCTTTTCATTCAGTGCTGGCTGCAGTCTTGGTTTGACGGCACATGATCTGGTTAAGGGCCCTTATTTAAACATATTGCATTGATGATAGAGTTAATTATAACTTATCGGGAGGAAAGTGAGAAGTGTAACAGTGTGGCATATGGTTCTTCAGTTATTGGAGCGATCCCGAGAAGGTTGAGAATATAGACAATATAAGAGCAATGGAGCAATCTCTCAAAGAATCTCTTAATCGCATCCAATTTCATAAGGTAGAAATATTCCTAAACCTTCTAACTAATTCTGGTTGATCTTAATGTGTAATACCTTCAAAGTTTAGCATCACCATGATATCTGAAGAATAAATGCCATGTGAAATACTGCAATCAATAATCATAAGTATTCAAGTATAATTTTCTGTAATATATACATTATAACTCAAAATCATTCTCACCTTGCCATGTTTCGGATCTGCTCAGGAGAACTTTGCAAAGCAGCATTTGATGGGCCTACAGTGTGCTGCTGCTCAGGTAAGAAGTTTCAGCTTCACAATTCAGACACCTGGGTGTACGTAAACGGCAGGTTTCAGGTTCAGGTATCTGATCAAATTTTTGTTTCGTGCCAATTCAGTTCCAGAACGACATGCAGCTGCCACTAGGACTAACCGGTGACCCGAACCCTTCGTCGTGGGGGGCGGATCCACATCCTGGGTAGCCTAGGCTCTAGTCCGAGACATGTGATATTTATCAGTGCAAAGCCTAGGTAATCTCAAGTAAACTAAGTGCATAACTTTTTCTTTCAGTTTAGGTAATAGTGACCTTTAACCTTTCTTAGCTTAGGGTGTGATAAAATCCTAGATCTCGTGGTTCCACAATGGCGGCACGGAGGGGCAGCAACCAATGATGCTACCTAAAGACCCCAGGTTGCTCCATCAGAGGTGAGATATGTTATGAATATTGTGTGTATTGATATGAGGCCCAAGAGACCATATATATAGGAGTACAAAGAGATATACTATATAGAGATAAGGCATATGTGGAATAGAATACAAACTCTATATCCTACTACAACTCTATATCCTTAACACCCCCTCAAATGCAAGGCGTATGCAATAGCATTGCATTTGAAAGAGTTAACACTAAAATCCAAAATCCAAATCTTGAAATGTCATCATAGCATGTGGCTTTTAAAAATTGTGTCAAAAATAGAAGATCTTCATCCGAGGTCGTGCGGTAGCCCATAAAGCAGATCGAAGCCCGAGACGGCGGCAACGCAGTGCACAAGAAGTGCAATAGAAACGCAGTGCAGAAGAAGCGTGGCGGCTTTAAAAGCTCAAGGCGACAGCTCAGAAAGAAGAGCGGCGGCATCATAGACCGAGACAACGGAGGCGCAGTGCACAAGAAGCACAATAGAAATGCAGTGCAGAAGAAGCGCGGCGGCCTTAAAAGCTCGAAGATGCGACGCGAGAGGCTACCCATGGAGGAGTCCGGATCCAACACGAATGAGGCTGGATCCGAACAGGGCAAGGCTAGATCCGGCAAAGATGAACTTAAGAAGAGCCATACAGGCGCGAGAGGGGCTGCACCGACCATACAAAATCCTAAAGGATGGACTATAGCTAGCAAAGCAATTTACTGACTAACACAAGAATTTGGGGACACGCATGGCTTAAAACGAACTGAAAATAGAGACCATGGAGGCGGACAAGGCGGAGCGGACCCACAAAGACCAGAGGTAGAAGTAGCATATCCCTTAGGTCCGAGAGCAGAGGCCAGCCAAAGCCACAAGGCACAAGCACCCAGCCGAAAAAAAAAGGAGAAGCCCCTGTTAAAAGTAATTCGGCCCGGCCTACTTCAAAACATCGGGCCGATAAGAACGAGGAGGAGTCGGGCGTGTTAAAGGGATTGGGACACGGCGCCGAGGCCGAGGGCTCGGGTGGCGCCGACATAGAAGCGGTGGCCGTAGTAGCCGCGACGGTGGAGGCCGATTGAGGGCGCAGGCGTTTCGACCTCGTGCACGCCACCTCCTAGTCGAAGAGCGCGTCGACGGGGGCGAGGAAGCCCACGCGCGTGAAGCCTAGCGAGGCGAACGTCTGCGCGAGCTTGCACGCGACGATGCCGGATTTGCCGATGCCGGTGAAGAAGACTACGCGTCGAATGGGGCAGTGACGGCCCCAAGATGCGATGACGGCAGATTCGCACGCAGCGCGTTGTTGGCGCTCTGGCGCGATCCGAGGCGCGAGGCGGCGGCAGCTGAGGCTCCTCCGACAGATCCGTACGGCGGGGCCAGGCGGCGGCAGGTCATCCGAGCGGCGCGGCTCCTCCAACAGAGCCGAGCGGCGGCGGTTCCTCCGAACGACGGATCTTCTACGGTCCTCCCGGGGAGCAGCGGGGCCCGTCCCGGCGGTTGCTCGGCTCGGTTGCCGGCGGAGAAGCGGCTCCAGCGAGATCCGGATCCGGTGCGAGCAGAGGTCGGCGACGACGAGCCGATCCGAATCCGGCGCAAGGATAGGTCGGCGACGACGGGCCGATCCGGAGGAGGCCCGAAAAACGAGGTGGCCACCCCCGGGAGTAGAGATGATCCTCCCGGGGGCAGCGGCAGCGGAAGACTTGCGGAGAGACTAGGGTTAGAGAGGGATTAATCTTAGCTCTGATATCATGTTATGAATATTATGTGTGTATTGATATGAGGTCCAATGGACCATATATATAGGAGTACAAAGAGATATACCATATAGAGATAAGGTATATGTGAAATAGAATACAAACTCTATATCCTATTACAACTCTATATCCTTAACAAGATCGAGCTCAAGCTCAAGAATGCTCATAGCTCAAGTGGGGAGACCTCGAATTAGAAACCTGACAAGCTCTAACGAACTGAACTTATGGACAAATTCATCTTCTACTTAGTTCAAGAACTTAACTGACGAACAAAGCATTCCTGACGCAGGGACATCGAGTGCTCGACGAGCACGTCACTGCAGAGCTACCCGGGCCTACTTCAGCATAAGCAAGCAGTCCACTGACACTGGCGGCGAGCACCAACCGGCGGCGGTGCAGCAGCCGGAGTTCAGCCAGGCCGAGTGTCTGACGTCGCTGCACCTTGGCACGCAGTTCCCGTACCAGTCCGCCTTCGACCACACCAGCCTGCTCAACGACAGGCTGTTCAGACCGGACATGGAGCTGCACGACAACGCCGCATAAATTTGTTTATAAATTATAATCACGTAACTTTGTCAAACTGTGAAGTAGTAAATATTTGTTTTGGTCTAGTTAATATGATGGGTCAAGCCTCAAATTGAAAATTCTTGTGTGATAAATAACAATGTTTTATCAAGTGTCAATGAAATGCAATTATGCAACTGCAAGAGATTATTTTTTTGGGAACAATTGTAAGAGATCTTTTCTTTCGTTCCTGAGAAGAGAGATTTTTTTCTTTAGCTCTTGATATTGTATTCATTTCAGCTTCTTGTTCAGACCATGACTGAATCTCTGACCATCAGCTCCCTGCAGCAACAACTCTAGCAGCAGCCACACTTGATCGTGCCGCTGCTAATCATCATCGTCCCTCGCAACATCAACAGCTCATGATATGATGATCCTTCAGCGAAACTGGAGTCATTTTGCCACCCGGAAAGGCGCTACCATCGCTGCTAAAAAAAATCCCATCACTCAACTTACTTATCAGCGGTGCGTATTGTGTAGGAAAAATATGGTGTATAGGGGAAAATTGAATTGTCAGTGTAAAGTATATACTGACTGTAGCCAATTCAACTTGCAAAGTATGATGGATTCTTAACTCTCCTGTAAACTATGTTACAGTTTGCCATGAAAAAAAATTGGGCACTTAACTAGCTTCCAAGCATATGCATCTCTGTATAAGATTAGGCTAATAATTAGCTCAAGGAAAAGGAAGAAAAAATGAAGACATTATCACAAGCTTACAGTTTGTCAGTAGTTTTTCTGATATATAGTATCTTGTCAGTAAGTTCAACGTTCCGTTTATACTTCAGTACAAGATAGCCTCACATGCTGTACAAGTATACAAAACGTGCATACGTACATACTTACAATAGTATCACATGATGTATGCCTGTATTGTACTGCCCTGGCTTTTGGGACGACGCAGACATCTGCTGGACTATTGCGAAAGAACTGCTGCTATACAAGTACACGAGGCGTTGCAGGCTACGGAAACTTGCCTGCAAGTCTGCAGCTAGCTACAGCATAGCATGGGAGGACACCGAACTCGATGCATCGAACTAGTTCACCCAAAAGCTTATCCTGTCAAAGAAAGATTGGTCAGTGGTGAAGCGCTGAGTTCAACGGGCAGCAGGAGTTGGTGGGTGTCTCTGCGACGCCGCTGCTCATGGCCACCATGGGCAAAGCCAGTGGAGATGCTCAGCTCTACCCATCTTGGATCAGCAGCAGCAGCAGCACTATACGAGTATTAGATTACAGTTAATTGGTTTCATGAAGAGGAATGTTGAATGATCCTCAAATTTCAGTTCAACGTTTCTTGTACTATTGAAGTTCAGTTTCAAAGGCTGTATGATTACATTAGTTTGAGTCGCAGCTCATTGTTTCTTTTTTGTTTGTGGTCTATACTTGTGGATGTGTTTGAGATTCACTAACCACCCTACATCATGTCAATCCAAGGTAGTTGAATGGAAAATTTCACCAGAACTGGATTTGATTGAGATGAAGAGATTCGGTGCATGTCTGATGCAAATTCAGACGGATGGCGCGCATTTGGCATATATCTTTGTCAAATCGCGATAACTTGGATACGAAATGGGTTTTTTTTTTTTGCAGAGGTACTCATTAAGCCTGCGGAATGGTGCCTTCAATTTGGAATTGTACCTTCAAGTATCTTGGGTAAACTCGTGTAAATTTGTAGGACGAGTTTTACAGAAGTATCACTTGTCTGTCAATAACTGTACTGTAAAATTCGGAAGACGTCAGTCTACTGAACAAATTTTGCTCTGACTGCTGCCACAGAATCATCTCAAGTCTGAAAGATATTCTGAGGATGTTTGTGGGACTTGAGTAGGTAACTTTCGACAAAACAAGGCTTTAATCAAGGTTAAGTATCAAAGTTAAGTATCTGATGCAGTATAAAATAAGTAAAGACTATAGTCTATAGACCAAGTATAATCTAATGCTACTTTTGTAGAATATCTGGTCATGGCTTTTGGCGAGGATAATATCTGGTCAAGAGATTCCTCCAAAGTGTACAAGAAAGGACAGCATGACCAGCTCAACATCAATACCGGTTCTCCATAACTTTTACTTATCACCTGTTCAGCAGCAGGTGGCAGTTGAAGCTTTGTACAATTGGCAACCTAACGACATCGTTGGAGCACAACATGACAACAAGGCCAAGCTAATAATGCCCAAGAGAGGACAAAGGGAGCAATCAACATCAGTTTAACAACTCAATTGGCACCAGCTTATTTATACCAAGGTGCCCTCTGGCTCGACATACATAGCCAGCCTGTAAAATTCATGATAACATGTGATGCTGCTCTATTAGATTGATTAATGCTCACAAAGGAGATAGAATATACAAAGATAATTTAATTATGATGTGATAATTTATAACCAAATGACAATAGTATAAAGCAACTGTTCTGCAATCAACCCCTACCAAAAAAATCTTTTTCTTACAGATTGAATGAAGAAATGTAGCTGTACAAGCAAGCACCTAGCTGTCCACAACCCCACTTGATTCTTCCTCCTCAAGATCATTATGCAGAGCCTCAGGGCCATACGAGGGGGACTAATATGATTCTTTTTGACGAATTTATTGGGAAAGAATTGGGAAAAAGGGTGGTCATGGAGGCTCAATGTTTCTGAATTGTACAAGGACAGGCTCAATGTTTCTGAATTGTACAAGGACTGGAACAAGAAAAGGGAAGGATGAACACAAGAATACTCTATATATGTGACTATGCTACTGCAAGGGCACTGTAACTACCGAGGGAGAAGCAGATGGAAGAATTTGAGTATGGCTTGTGGAGTTCTGAGCAAGGCTCGGGGTAGACTAATTCAGAGTATCCAGAAACATTGGAACAAGACCAGGAACCAGAATGAGCCGAATCGGCTATCGAGAAATTGACATTGGAAAGGCAGATGGCAGTAAATGGATCGCCGTCTATTCCTGATAAAACTCCGGCAACCGAGATGTTTGTCCCCACCATGTTCTTAAGGGTGATTTGATCAATCAATGGGAGCTCAGATGGATCAAAATGGTCATCCGGGTGGCTTGACCAGTTACCGGTGAACTCAATGGCAACATGGACACCATCCATTTCTACATCGGAGATGACCACTTCCTGTATGTAACCTCCACGGCCTGGTGCAGTCTTGAAGGAGATGCCATTATTGGAACTATGAATCCGAAGGTGATTAGCATGAATATCTGAGATCCCACCAGACATCTCGCTGCCAAATGCAAGAGCAGCTCCAGATGAGGCTTGCAGATCCACTCTGCTGATATGAATGTCCATGGTTGGCCTTCCAACAGAAATGCCATAATTGTCCCACCCACTTTTGAGTGAGATGGCCTCATGACTGACACTAATGCTGCTGTCTTCGATGCACACATTCGAACATGAATCTGGATAAAGAATAATCCATTAGTAAAAGAAGTAAAAATTGCTTGTCAAGGCTGTGGGGTGGAGACAAAATGATCCAGTTAGAAAAAAAATGAGTATTCCTTATCATGGCTATCGAGGATCCCTTTAGGCAAAAATGAGTTGAAAGACAACAGTTCAACACCACTTTAGTTAATACCATGATTTGACAGACAAATTCAGAATATGGTACATATGACAAACGAGTGGTTTAAGACTCATGTTTCTTGATAGATTTATTTAAGTTCCCTACATTTGTTTTGAGCATATATTTATCCAAGTTTGCACTTTGCATACTAGTAACCACAACTAGCATAGAAAGGAAAAGGTTTTCCAGTTTTCTTAGATTCTTCTACTAGTTCTCAGCATTAGGACATTAAATACTAGTGCACTACCAAGTGGAAATAAATTCAGATGTATATGCTATCTTAAAAATAGGATTCTCTCATGAGCCCAACCATAGCTAATACAAAGTCCATGTGACCAATCATCAAACAATGTGTGAACATAAAACAATGCATCAAGACTAGAAGCAATGATACCTGGAACTATGCCATCAGTGAGTGGAGCATCCAATGAGGTCTTAATTGTGACATTATGGACTTTTACATTGCTGGATAAAACAAAAACAGTATGTGTTAGTACATATGCAAATAATATTCCCCAAATCACACCTCATGCATGAAGCTAAATTAATTCCAATGCACCTGCAGAACACCGGATGTATGCTCCAGGCTGGCGAATTTAAGAATGTCAAGTTTGAAATTACAATTTCTTCGGAATGCAGAAACTCCACAAGATGAGGGCGACTATAGTTCAGCTCGTGGGAGCGAAGCCAATCCCACCATACAGAGCCCTGGCCATCGATAACTCCATTATTCCCTGTAATAAGTGGAGTGAGCGTGCAAGGCTCATTAAAACTGAAAACCACATATGCAACATAGCGCAGCCCATAATTGTAACAGAAGAAAGTAGTTACCGGTAATAACAACATCGGTTAAATTGTATCCATTTATTAAGCCGAGATGTCTAGGACCTGGAAGGTCTAGCCCCTGGCCATAAGATGGCAAAGGTTCCACAATCGGCCATTGTGATGACTCCTACAGTGAGGAAGAACAAAAGAACGAGGTTAATGTCTGTATCCTTAATACTTAGAAAATGTAGAAATTTTCGCATATGAAGGACAGGGCATTGTTCTCCACAACCCAAAATACACATAAGTATAATTAAAATTGTCAGATTTCTTTTTCTATCGAAGTATGTAAAAAAAAGAAAAGATGGTCACATGACATGCAAGGAATTTGTATATAACAGACAAGCAATCGCAATCTGTGTGGCAGCACCGCAGCAGCACTCCCGTGCCTTCGTTCACGCATAATTAAAGAGCGCAGCTTGACTTCAAAACAATGCAAAAGGAAAATTGTCTCTTGCTAGCTACCACCCTCACACCAACAGCAAAGTTTCACCTTCCAAACACCCCCTATCTGTGGGCAAAGCGGAATGAAACAACTAAAAGCCTCAGCTAGCCTGAACCCTACTGATTGAGATATCTGAGTAGGATTTCCTCTTGCCATCCAAGGTGACAACAAAGAGCATAACCAAACCAAAATTCGCCTCCCAGCTGAAGCCATGGCATGTGACCTCAGCTTACAGATGTCAAAATCACTACTCTATCAAGTATATCCACCAATCATATCCAAACAAACTAAGACGATCTCGTCAGCGATACCTATCCTAACCACTAACAATTCAATGCAAATGCAGCTGAAAAGAATGGGTATCCTCACATTGATGCAACCAGAACCCACATCTCACACACACACCTCTCATAATGCCAATGCAAAGCAGAATCTGCAACTACTACCTTAACAATCCCATGTAAAGAAACAAAGATTATAGCCACACTAACGCCATTATTACCTTTGTGCCGATGATGACGGCGTCTTCCTCCAGGGAGAGGGTGAGGTGGCTGGTGAGGTTGAAGCTACCGGTGAGCCACCGCCCCTTGGGCACGTACAGCTGCGCGCCCCCCTTGTCGGCGAAGGACCTGACATAGAAGACGGCGTTCTGGAACGGCACCGTGTTCAGGGTCTTGCCGTCCCCGACGGCGCCGAACTCGGTGATGGTGACGCTGTGCGGCCGCGACCCCGGTGGCGCCTGCTCCCGTTGCAGCACATCGCCGCGGACCGAGCCAAGAACGGCCAGCGCCAATGCCAGGACCACCTGAAAGGCGCCATTGCAATGGACAAAGCAAGAATTAGCACACCTTACACTCAAAGCATCACTCTTTCAGATCAAAGCTCCAAACTTCGCTCAAAAAGAAGCACAGCGCAAGCACATACTTGCATGGCACACACCAAGAAAATACGAGAAATCGCATCTTCGTTGGCAAGATCTCAGTGGGAGCGATCAGGAAGCAAGAAAAGGATAAGCCATTCCCTAGGAAAAGATCCCAAATTGGGCACGGATCACACGGAACGCACAAACCAAGAACTCATGTGCCCCACGCGCATAAAGCACCAAACGAGAATCCGAGAGCGAGAGAGACCCATTCAGGAGCAAGCCACGAAGAGCAAGAAAAGAGAGAGAGAAAATCATCACGCAAGTGACCAAATCACGGGAGAAAACGTACTTACTAGCCTCTTCATTAGTCCACCCTCCCCTCTTCGCGGCAAGAGAGGGGGAGGGAGACGAAGCAGCAGCGAATCGAAAGCACCACGGGATAGCACCAGCAGTCCCAGACGAAGGATACGACGCAAAAGAATAGATTTTTTGGGCTAATTCGTTGGGATTTTGGGAGAGCGGAGGAGGAGGAGACGAGGAGGTGGCCACTGCAGCACAAGAGAGAGGAGAAGCAGGGGAGGGGAGGAGGTTTTACTCGTACAAGTCTCCGTGTCTTCTCTTATTCTTTCTTGGTATAATTACAAAAGGAGAAACGTATTAAAAACAAAATAAATTGGAACGTAAAAGATTGGGCATTTCGTGTACAGGCTCGTTGCCCTCTGTATTGGAATGAGTTGGCATTTTCAAGGATGATTTGATTGATTGCTCGAAAGGAGAGGGATTGACAGAAACTTTCAAGGAAAGGAAATTTCAAATGGGAAAGAGAATTGGAAAGGAAGAAATGAGCCAGAGATTTTCTATTAATTTTTGGTGTAGTAGTTGTTGTCTTCCTCTGTGATGAGTTGGCATTTGTCACGGGGGGAGGATGGGAGCTGTTGATCGTTAAGCTTAATTAACTCGTAAGAGGAAAATAAGAAAATTGAAATTAAAAACGTGTTAAAACTTTTCTAGAGGAGAGGTTTTTGCACCTTGAGCAGCTAGGCTAGCAAGTCATTAGTATTCATTTTTTGTGAGGATGTCATGTGGCTTCTCCTTCAGGTCAAAATGAAAAAAAAGAAAATAGAAATAAACAATGCAGGGGGCTTCTAGGTGTGCGGCTCCTAACCCTAGGGGTGCAGCGGTGATGTGTTGCAGCCAGGGTGCGTTGCAACGAGGTGCGCGACATACTACGGTGATGCAGTTTGGGCACAATAGCCAGGGCAAGCACGAGACGGCCAGGGCCTAGGGCACAGCCACTAGCAATGGCACGACCATAGGTGCACGGTACCGTAGTGGCTAGGGCATGGCTTGGCAGGGGGCACGGCTATGAGCATAGAAGGGTGAGGCCAAGGCAGCTGGGAGCATGTCAAAGGGGAAGAGGCAAGATCAGAGCATCATCAAGCAATGGTTGAGACACAAGAAATGAGCAAGCAAGACATCAATAAGATGGGAAAAATCTCCAATAGTGTGTGTGTTAACTTTTATACTCATTAGTCTTTGCTCTTCCCTTGTCAAAGTCAAATGAAAAATTGGAATAGATTATGATTAAATGTTCCTCTCAAATCTCAAATCTCCATGGCCACTTAAATTGATTATTTCGGTATGAATGGTTTGATCAAGTTATTAATTATGTGGTTCTACTAAGCAATCATTCAGAGATCATGACCACATAAAACTTGTTCACGGATACAATTCTTGAAAATATGTTGAATGATGTCACTATATGTACATGGAGTGAGATAAGTTGCTAATGCATTTAGGATATTTGCATATTCGAGAAGGATCTATGTTCTCTAAAAAAAGAGGTTAGTTGAGTAATAAAGCAATTAAAATAGAGCCATCAAGCGAGGGCCAAGTGACCAAACTCTAGCGACACCCAGCGAGGCAATGGCATGTACGGTGAGGAAGTGGCACCGACGAGTCAGTGACGAGCCGCCATACCTAAGATTTAGTTCTAGATCCATCACTGTATTGTACCAAGTGTTGCTTTAAGAGTTTATTGCTGCTACTTGTTACTGACAACACCAATAAGGGCATAAACTTCAAATAAGTTTTTTTACACAAATACTTGATTTACTTTATCATATGAAATGTGTTAAATATATTATGTTCATTTATGTTCAGCATTAATATCATAAGGCAGGAGATGCTAAAAGTGTTGTGGGGTGTCTAACCCCTCAGGGCGATACGATTAGCTAGTGGGTCTAGGGCAAACTCAATAGTATAGTGTTATATATATATGTACTAATTAACCCTCACCCTTTGTAATTATTGAGGGGTGGGACGAGAATTTTTTATCCTACCCTATTCATATATGTGAACCCTCAAGAGGGTATGAGGGTCAGATCCGCGTATTTTACTCACTAGCTCTCTCTTCCATTGCTGACTCTCTCTAGTTTTCTTAGTTCTATATTCCCTATGAAGAAAGAGTATGTAGCACCACTGTAATAACTCATGCCACAACAAAAAAAAGTCTCTAAATTGGGGTCAGACGTTTGAGCCATGGTTGGTTCTTTAGTTCTATAGCATTGGTGCATCGTCGACCTTGCTATGCTTTGGTTATTTTTTTCGCTATTACTAAAATATAGGGATAAAAGTGTGGAATGTCTTTATGATGTGGTAACAAACCCGGTGATAGAAGCCTATGGTATGGCCCAGTGCAGGCCTGTAAGCTTGGAATGGACCCACAAGGCAGCTGGGCCAATCACGGTGACAGGTGGGGCTGGGGTCTGTGTGGGTCCATGTGCTACATCTGAGAATGGGACTCATCCAGGACCTTCCTTGGATGCTTTGGAGCTTGGAATTCTGTCACATTAACTTAATCCAATTAATATTTTTACGTTTTTCCATCATGTTGAGAATGTACTACTGCAATTAACACTCTTGATTTTCTATTTGCTTTAATGTTATCCTATTTACTGAAAGAAATTAAGAAAAAAAAGAGAGAAGAAACAAGGACAATATTATATTGGGGGAAGCCAAAAGGGGACCTTTAATTTGTGATGAGTATCCAGAGAGACATCATCATCATGCTCTTCAGATTAAACCCAAATGGTGGTTAAACATAGATTTGCAACCCTTAAATATGATGAGTGCCATGTGGTGGGCAAGCACCAAATGGGGGAAATGAGCCGTTTGGCTCGGGCTCAGCTCATACACAATCTAGCCGAGCTTAATCCTAGCTCGTTTAATTATCGAGCCGAGTCGCGAGCCGCTCGTTGGCTCCCTCATCAAGTTATCCCCGGACCCCAGGCGCACGCCCCCAACCCTTCTGCTCTCCGATCCGCCGCCGTGCCCTCTTCTCCAAGGCTGCTGGCAGCCGCTCCTTCTCCCCCATCGCCTTCCCCCTTCTTCCCACCACCGCCCCTCCTTCTCCCCCCACCTCCGTCGCTCATTCTTCAATCCGCTGTAGCGCCCCCTTCTCGACCGGCGACCGCCGCTCCTTCTCCCCCACCGCTGTCCCCACCGCCGTCGTCCCCCTTCTCCCCCACCACCGCCGCTCTCTGTCCTGATCCGCCGCCGTAACCCTTTCCCCTGGCCGCCAGCCACCGCTCCTTCTCCCCCATCGCCGTCCCCCCTTCTTCCGGCCACCGCTCCTTCTCCCCCACCCCCGTCCCCACCTTCTTCCCACCACCGCCGTCCCCCCTTCTCCCCCGATCCGCCGCCGCACCCCCTTTCACCCCGGCCGCTGGCCGTCACTCCTCCCCCACCGTCGTCCCCCCTTCTCCCTGCCCGCCGGCCGCCGCCGCCCCATTATTTATTGCACAGACATCGACAAGAAGGTTTGCTACCATACCATTGTACTCTGCATCTCTATGTTCTTTACACTTACGTTTCTGTTCTGTTTGATGCTCTTGTTTCAGGTCTGCGTTCTTTAAATCTAGGACTAAATTTAACAGATTATTCAATGAGCTGTGCGATCTACTTGATTGTAAGTAGTTTGGTTTCATCTTGTGGTCATCGACATGATAAAGTGGAGAATTAGGAGCATATATCATTGCATTTTCAGGAGAAGTGCACCATGTCAGATTCTTCTTGTGACTTGATCTAAACAGAGATGATATCAAGACAAAATGTGTTAGGACAACACGGGTAACAGTATAGCAGATGATGTCGAATGAAGTACCTTTCATGGAGTTTAGTTGACAAGGAATCTGCATCAATAGGCATAATCTTTGCTGACCTCCCTTTGTCATGTGAAATTGCCTGCTTCAGATGAAATAGATGCCATTTAAATCTAAGGGCTGCTCCAGCATATCTAAACTTTTGCAATTAAGGTACGTCTAACCCCATATAGAAAAATTGTCCAATTTTCAGTATTTTAGCATCTATCTATTGTTGGTTGTCTTAGGCTTGTATCTCTTTCAGAGACAAAACCGTTGGACTTCAGAATTATGTTACAGCAATTCACATGGATGACTTACGTAAACTCACACTTCTGATAACTGTTCTATTGAAAAATCTGAAATTGAGTTCGTGCTGAAAAATGGGAACATTGAACTCCCTTCACCATGATAATTTGCAACCGGTGCTAGAATTGACCATATTTTTACCTCACTGTCGCTTGCTTCGCTAGAATCAAGATGTGAGTAGAAGGAAACCGGCGAATCGGACTGGGACGACTCTAGCATCTCATGGAGGTACCTGCTGTCAGAGCCCCCCTTGGTATCTTCAGCACAATTGAGAAAATCCTTCAGCTCAGCGAAGCCATCATGAGCGCCGAAGATGGAGATGGAGGCCATGCTCTTTCCCTCATGATCAACCGATTGGATTTTCCTATCCTGCACAGTGTGACAGTCTTAAAACTAACAAGCAAAATGGTAATTGATTTTGCTGCTGCATTGTGCAACTGCTGCACACCTCAAGAAGTGCAGCTTGGTTCACAGGCTGTTTTGAGTCAACTAGGCTCGCGAGCCGTCCCGAGTCAACTCGAGCCACCAATCAAGCCGAGCCAAGCTGTGTTCCAGGCTACGGCTGCCACTGGTTCCGCAGAAACACTGTTCAAACACTGTAGCCTAGCTGTTCGATACTGCACGTATGTCATTGTAGCAGTCGACCTCAGCCATACGATCTTGATCTAGCGAAGGAGGCATGTCCCTAATGCACGTATGTCATTGTAGCAGTCTACCTCAGTCTGGATTGTTAGAATATAAAAATAAGAGAGAACATTGTTACGTTTGCAAAACAATTAGCAATATCTTCTAAATGTCTAGAGAGACCATTTGACAATTTTTCGGGGCATTCCTTAGAACCACCTTGCTTAGAGTCATTCTGTTTTGCTATAGTTTGTACTAACACTAGAAAGTTTTCCATATTTTCAGATTCTTTTGATTCATCGTTACCACGGAAAGCCAATACATCATGCTAGATGTTACATATGCTGATACACCTCATTACCTCTGTTTGCCACTTTGCCCCTTGGTGGGTTGGGCCGGCCTGGTCAGTGGACGGCGCCGGTGCGGCGACACCAAGCCGGCAGCACGCAGCCGCCAATGATGGGCTCTTTGGGCCAGCCAGATAGGCCTGGGATGTCAAAACTTTCTTTGCCTCTTGGGGCTGGGCTGCTGGGGGCCCGGGACTGGGGTTCAAATACATAGAAATATCAACACTACGAAAACCATAGGAGTGAAACAAGTGGCGTCGCAGTGACACATGCAAGGGTGTAGATAGATCAACAAGTAGCGTACGCCTTGGATCCATATGGTTTTTGAATTAACAGAAGGTAACCGAACTGAATGAATATTCTGAATTAAGATGAAATGGGCCGTGAGTTAAGATGGTTTTCTGTGGATATTAATTTCTAAAAATACATCTGAACTATTCATTATATTATATTAATTTCTTGATAAGACAAGGCGTACGTCTGGTGGCGGCGGTAAGATTACCGGGGGACTGGGAATTGATTAACGGTGGTTGGGTGGGGAGCGGCGTGGGTGACAGGTGGGGGCGGTGAAGGGAAGCAGTGAGACTCACTGGAAGATGTGATCTCTCTGCTCTGGGCATTTGGGATCAAGCACCAGGAGACTGCAGATTGGCTCTGGCCACGGGTAGACTTTTTCTACTTATAAAACATAACAAAACTATATTTTTTATAAAAGTACTTCCTAGACAAATCTATACATACCGTTTTCAATCTAAATATTGAAAAAATATATTGATATCTAAAATTTAGAAAGTTTGGCTATATGTATCCTAAAACTATATATATATTTATTATTATTGGAGGTAGCAGTAAAATTAATTGGTTTGTGCGCATATATAGGGGTGATCGAATAGCGATGGCTGACAATGAATAGTGAAAAAACTAAAGAAACTAAAAAATCGAAACGATCATGATCATAACTGACAAGGAATAAACGGGCAAATTGAGCGTACGAGCGAGTGAGCCCGGGCTAATCAGTGATGGATGGAGGCCAGGCATCAATGCACGTCTTGATTAGCATCATGCTCTCCTGACCGATCTAGATTTGACCGAGTCAAAGCAGAAATAATGTTCATGGAGACCTAGGCTAGGGCTACTGCGTACCAGCTGCAGGTCGTACAGACACGCGCTGATCGATTGCAACAACAACAAACGCCACAAATCTCGCCGCCCGGTACATCGCCTTAGGCATGTACAAATAATCCTTCCACTTCATAAAAAAATAGTATTACAGACAATCTCTTTAACATAAGTTATCTCTTAAACTATTTTATATTATTTTAACTTATATAAGAGATAATATATTATCTCTTTTCACTATTTTTTATATAAAAATTTTACTTATTTAATATAACTAAAAGATAACTAATATATACCTTACATGCATGCATGGCTACCTAGATAGGGGCCCTGCATGTGCAGATGCAGGTGCAGGACAGTACCTCATGTCCGAAGCAGCAACAGACCACAGCCTGCCTCAATAATTGTACCTTTCATTGTGGCAAGTTCCAAACGAGGCAGGAGCTTTCTGGAACACGATTAGCCTAATTAAATATCTTAGAAAAAACTAATTATCTACCGTGTTATTTCAGGGGGAAAAAGACCTGTGATACATGAATCCGATGGATGCTAGGGCTACTGTGCTTGCATTGCATGCATTAGCTGATTTGTTTGTGCCACGATGACATGCTTAGTTAATGACTAGTACTACAACGCTAGCTAGCAGGCATATATGTTCATGCAGTACGACCTCGGGTTTTCAATCTTCATCGAGCTAAGTGATACCAGCTACACTCCATAAAGATGAACGAAAAGGAACTCCTATCCTAAAGCACGTGCACCTAATTTGGCACGGGTAAATGAGTAACTAATCTTGTACGTAGGTCGATCTACTATAAAACATGAGTACCTACGCTTAACCAAGACTTTGATGCTAAGGTTATGTTCAAGTTGGTTTAAAACCAGTTTCTACTTCTGATTTTTTTTTTTTTCACTATTTAGTAATTTCATCTTTTTCTGATTTTTTTATAGATTTTTTGGATTTTTGTCTTGTTTTTTCCGTATTTCTTTATATTGTCCGTGATAGGTTAACATATTTTTTTATTTTTTTAACTTAATTATATCAAATAAACAAAATTAATTATAATAAAAATAAATTAATAATAATAAATCATAAATCAGTACTAAACCGAACGCTGCGTAAGTAGAACATATGCACCCCAGTCTGCACGTACGTACGGTACTTTCCTTGCTGCAGCCAATTATTGTTGTCATTTTTTAATTTGATGCGAGTACATAATTACCCTTATATTTAATTAATTTCTTGAGTACCCAGGACTGTACTCTGATGTATACGTCGGGCTAATTGCGCTTTTTTGGTACAAAAATATCTCTTCGCTGCAATCTTTCTTGTCTTCTTACAGGGAGAAAAAACAAAACGAATCAATGATCCAAAAATGCTGTCCTTGGTCGATCCTACTCGTAAACAAATGGTACACGACAACACTAGCTAATGATACTAGGATGTACGTACGATTTGAAGTTTTCAAGCTAGCTACTGTTAATTAGCAGATGCGTATAAATTTCCTGATGACGTGTCACAAAACTTATATTGCTCACACGGTAGGAAATTAGCATTGTTAATTTGATGGGTGGATCGCCCTTAATTACATCGAGGTTGCACGGAAACATTAATTGATTATTACTCCCCGACCGTCTTACAATTCGCATAGCAAAATTCTTCTAGAGCTATACAAAAGAGTTTAATACTAATTACCTCTCTCAAACCGCTAATTAATATAGATTGTCTAAAGATCCATGCCATTGCCAGCTAGGAAGTAATTTAATTCAATCACCAATACATGAAAATAATTCCTATATATATAATCAAAACTGGCTACATCAGATTCGTATTAGTAGGTTCAATTAATCCATAGTGGTGCATCTATTTACATAAATAGGTTCAAATAATCCGTGCGCCGTTCGTCGCTGGATCGAGATTGACTTTATGGCATATATATATATATATATATATATATATATATATATATATATATATATATATATATATATATATATATATATATATATATAGGAAAAATACTTTCTACATCCGGTGTAATTACACCCACCTCTAATATACCACCTAAACGAATTTGAAATACTCATTTATCACTTTGGATATACTCATATACTAATTATAAGATACTTCAATGTGAACCACATTAAAAAATTGCAATCGAGTCCATAGTTTTTAGCGTATTTTGTAAATACCTTCATATACGCACATAAAAAGGAGTATGTCTAAAAAAATGTGCATACTACCTCTGAAAAATTGTTCATACCACCTATATGATCTTAAATATTCGTATACTATACGTACATATTCTCCGTTACGCGAGATACTCCCTACGTTGTGAGAAACGATATAGGGTGTAATTACACCCGGGTGTAGAAAAGAGGTTTCCTATATATATATAGAGGATTTCGTACGTACGTACGCTTGTACGCACATGTGGATTTCGTACGCCGGGAGGCGACAAACGATCGAATCCTCGTTCCTTAGCCTGCTCCGTCGAGGCACCACACGCCTTCCTCCTCCCTTGATAAGCCCAAGAGAGGCTGCAGGCAAATCGATCCACAAAACCAATTAGGAACCCAGTTTAACAAACTTCCAGAGAGAAACTGCGTACGTGAGTGTGCTAGCTTAATTAGCTTGATTATCATAGCTTAACTACTGCATTGCCATGGCCGGCCTAAGCCTCCTCTTGGAGACCATGACGCAGCAGCATGCGTCAACACGAACGCCTCAGATCATAAGCAAAACTACCCTCCTAAACACCACCACCGAGAACGGCGGGTCCTCCTCTCGTGCTCCCATGGCGACGAGCTCCTTCCTGCAGCGGTGCTTCCTCTGCCACAGGGAGCTCGCCGACGGCAAGGACATATACATCTACAGGTCAGCTCTAGCTAGTTCTTTACTGGCTAGTACAGGACAAGCGTACTAGCTCCTATATTATATATGGACTTGTGTTTCTGATGATGATTGAATCATGTGTTGGGTGCATGCTGATGCAGAGGTGACAGGGCCTTCTGCAGCGACGAGTGCCGGTGCCGGCACATCATCATGGAAGAGGACGGCGCCATGAACTGCACCAAGGACGCCGTGGCGCCACGGGGCCGTTCCCGCCGCCGCCGCCAGGCCATCGCCGGCGGTTTTGCATGCTAAGTAGGTAGGGAGAAATCAAAGACAAGAAGAGATCGACCATGGAGGCGCTAGACCACGGTGTTACAGTCTCCATGGAGAGAAATCACGTGTATTAATTGATCGGACTGGTTTGCCTTTTAATTAATCTCAAGTTTTGAACGTGTGAGAATCAGACGTGTTTTTGTCCTGAGTGATTTCTTTGATCAGTTTGTTTTTGGTTTCTTCAATTTGCAGCTTGCAATGGTATGTATTATTACCCTTTTTTTTGGGGGGGTTAGTTTTGACGATGAGAGATTGATATGATCCATGTATATATGCATACCTTTCTCTCTCTCTCTCTCTCTCTCAGATGCACGAGTAAGAGGTGTCTCCGTGTCTTAGTCAGAGTATTGGGTATAAGTAGCAAATTAAAGCAGTGTAAGAGCAGAAGCAAGCTAGCCAACGAGAGCAGAAGCACGGAAGGAAAGCGGAGTGCAAGGACAGAGAGATGCATGGTCTGCTTTAATTTGCATGGTCTCTTGTGACGTGAAGGTTACGAAGAAGCTGGCAGCGTGCTGCTTCGTATAGACCAGAAGGCACAAGCACACGCAAGGCAAGGGGCACAGACGACGCAGGCGATCGACCAAGAGTCACATCGATCGGTTGGAACAGCCAATCATGAACCCAGCGTCAAGCCAAGATAATTTTGGTTTGGATCTCAGATTATTCCGCTCCTAAAAAAGGGATCTTGATTATTCATGTGTTCTTCATATTGGTAGGGCAGTACGCAGAGAGTAGATGATGATTGGTCAGCTCTTTCGACTGTCTAACTGAATCGATCATCCCAAATCTGTGAGGTGATGGAGCGCGCATATATATTCTGCACCTTTCTCAACTTTCGTGAAGAAGAGAATGCATGCATGCATGGTTTATTACATACATACGGTCTTGGCAAATTCCATAGGATATCGGAGATAAACAAATTACAGCGATGGCTACACGTAACAAATTACTGCCGTGCGTGTGATGCTTGTGAAGACTGCAAGGAAATGAAATGTCTAATCAGCAAAGGATTCCAGTCGAACGGAGACCAAACGAGCAGGAGAATTCAGCCAATGCAATGCTGCGTTTTTATTTCATTGTCTGTTCTGTACAGGTACAGATCTGACAGCCAATAACGGCAAAACACAAGAGCCACGCACATGGCTGCATTGCATTGCACACGGTTGGTTGGTATATAGTACATCACATGCACCCATACATGCTTACATTACAGTTGAACCTTCCATGTCAAAAGAAAAAGACAGAAAAAATTGCAACCCCAAGCTGCCGTGCCGTGCTAACTGCTAACGACACTTCAGGCCAGGTCAAAAACAACCCAGATGAGAGAAACTTCCAGGGAGCAGTGTCCCATTTTGCAGAATAGCTGAATCAATTACATGCTTTAAACAACTTCGCCCACACCCACAACCTCAACCTGTTTCTCCAGCAGGGGAAAAATAAACAAAAAACTAGGCAGCAACAACAACAAAAATGAATGAATGAAGAAAATGGATCTAGCAGGCACACAAACTACTACTCATTTTTACACAAACAATGCGACGAGTTCACCCTCGACAAGGCAGCCGTCAACTCTCCGATTCCAGTGACTTTCATGATATTACATGCTCTCAGCTGCTGCTGGTTGAGATCGCTTTGGTTGCCACTCTGTGCACGCCTTCACAATGTCAGCTCCAGACTCCAGCTGTAGCAGATGGTCGCACCGGATGGCAGAAGCCACTTGCTTGCCATCGGCAGCACATTCCCCTGAGACTGTGGTACACGACTGAAGCACACTGTCGCGGCCACACTCCTTCCTGTAATCCAGGGTCATACTTGCAATCTCATGCTTCTCCAGTATAGATATTGGAGCACTCTGGCAAAAACAAAAAATGAATGAGAAAGAGCTCAGGAATCTGCCTGAAGCCCTAAACACCTGCTGAATGACTACTAATGAGACTCCTAATGACTACTTTACAGACGACCAGATCACATGCTCTAGAAAACAACCGTAAGAACTAAATACATGAATCGATGTCCTCTCAACAGCCACCATGCGATCAGGATGATAAAGCCAATTTCTTCTTAGTCTAAACAATGGACAAAGGGACAAGAGAAATCACCTCAAGGATCCACCCAATATATTTAACATTGTTCACATGCTGGTTGACATCAAGGTCACCCCACCTAGGCTATTGCAGATAAAAAGAGTTCCATGAGATATCTTATACATGAGAAGTGAGAACAATGCTAATGACTGAGGCATGATGATAATTAAGCATGTCTAGCCGACTTACAGTGAGCCCCTTTCTAATGAATTGCTTGGTAGCATCACCATCAATTTTGTTCCCTGTCTTGGCTAAATTTTCACTCTGCTCCTCTGTTATAGCCAAACGGTCATTAAAGTATGGTCCTATTTCTGCTCTAACTTCACCCGGCATTTTTGAAAGTCTTCTAGTTTTCTTATTCATCATCACCCAAACACTGCAAACAAGGATCGGAATGGAAGCACCCTTAACGACTGCTAAAGATACGATCAAGTAACTTAACCCAAAGATCGAATTCCCTCATCAAACAGAGAAACACGATACATGCAATAGAATATAGATGGAACCCAAACCTCGTAGCTCTCAAGATTGTACGGCCAGAGTTGTAGTCACAAACATGCCAATCTCGACGCATGCCATTTTTGCCAGCAGCGGCAACCCATGTGTCAACTTGAACCATATCTCCCCTAAAATCATAGCAGATTGGAACAGTATTTTGTCATTTTTCAACTCATGTGAACAGATGTCCACAGCTGTATCTGAACTACAATAAACTACACTTTAAAATCTCCTCTCCATTTTTCCAACTCAGCAAACTTAATTGCACTTCTGGCCACAAATGATAGGAGTATTTAATAGTACTACTACTTGTTATTTGATGAGCACCTATAATTTCAAACTGACAGTTGCTGCAGTGGAGGAGTATTTAGTACAAGATAAGTTCAATGATCTAGATCAGTCTTAGCTTCTTCCTTGGCAGCCCACAGCATTATTTGCTTCTGTTTTTCTATATGATGGAATCATTTACTGCAGCACCAATAAAGGCAAACTTTCTTCTCCCTTGAGGTGTGGTACCCTGTACGACCTCTCTTAGTTCAAAAATCCAAGGAAGCACATAGCAGAGACCATTTAATTGGGAAGCGTTGGGCAATGAATATGAGTAACGAATGAAGTTGCTATAGGGGTAAACTTATTCTCTGTTATTTCATAAGTGATGTTTTGGGGTGAGATTATTGTTCTTTTTAAGAGATGTTCTACGTTTCATGACAAAATAGGGCAATCACTGTCACAATGTCGGCGAACTCAGGCCTTGAGGCATTGAAACTTTTATGTTGCTCATACTAAAGCTAGATAACGAGAACTACCCGAGCGCTTACTGATTCATATTTCATTCAGTTTATCTTTGGGAAAGCTAAGTACATGCTTCTTCCCACTCAAGTAAAACCATTTTATCTAGTATGTAAAATTAGTTTGGTTATGAATTCCATAGTTGTCACGGCGTCGCCTAGTCGGCCAGCAGCAGACAATATGGCTGCTCGCCAACTAGTCAACTGGCAGCAGTCTAAGAGAGAGAGAGGCTCAGATCTGGCCTCTAGGTGACTCGAGAGAGAGGGGAGGAGAGGGGGCTCAGGCCTGGGAGGGAACCCTAGCTGCCGCTGCTGGATGTCGACCCTCTCCAGCTTGCATCCGCAGCCACCGCTGCCGTCCACAGCACGTCATTGCCTCCATGTTTTCCGCTGTCACCTCGCAAGTACTCTTCCCTTCCTCTCCTTTCTTCCCTGCTCTGCTGCTCGTCACCCATCACAGTCCTCTGCTCCGATGCTCTCTGCTTAGCTGCTCGTGTTTCTGCTCTGCTGCTGGCAATGCTGCTTGCTGCTACTCACGCATCTGCAAGGAGAGGATTAGGGCCTAGTGGTATTAAGGCACGGGAGGAGGGAGTGACCCATCTCTCATCTATTCTTAAATTTCTCTGTTATATGAGTGTTATATGTGCAGATTTGGCTAATATATGTTATCGTCTAATCACCACCTAGGCGTGCGCCTAGGTGCCTGGATGTCCTAGCACCTTGGGGTCACCACGACTGGCCAGAGTGCCGTGACAACCTTGATGAAATCCATCCTCGATCCAACAAAAGTGGAATTAATGGTACTTTTTCTTGGTCCAACCAAGGTAGAAGTAACCACATTTCCTCAACATGAGGCCTCTCATGAAAACAAAGCATTGATTTCCGCTAGTGGTAAAATTGTCAACCCCATGTTCCTACAGGCCAGCAACAGCAAACTTTTTGCCCAAGTAAAGTTGTAAAAGACTAATACAGTTTTCATCAGCCACCACAAGTACGAAAATCCAGACTTACAATCCACACAACATTATGATATGCTAAATTTGCAAAGTAGGAACATGAGAAATGAATCTGGTTTAGCTAAATGCTACTACTATCATAGTAAGAAACCAAGGACACAAGTTGCTTTCAAGTAGTGCATACAACAATATTATGTCAGCAAAACCAAATAAATGTGAACTAAAATAAAAGTGAAGCAAATTATGTGCATTTTGCAAGGTAAATGACAATAGATTGCACGGTTATGAATTGAATTGAAAGCAAAGAAAAAGAGGGGCTTTGCCACGGAAAATGATGACAGTTAAGGCACGCAGAAAAGTACCATGCGGGGTATCGCTCAACAAGAAGCTGGATTTTGCTGACAACCCATATCAAGTTTCGTTTGCTCATCTCCGGTGTAGCCCCAAAACCATCTCCAAGAAGACCAGCAGTCCTCACATGGTTAAGGGCCGTTTCCTGCAAGATCTCAAATTATTGCCAGCTTGATAGAAACAAATTGGATCTAAAGTGAAATACTGAAAGGTGGAAAATAAAATTAAAAACCAAACAGTGTCATTATGTCACCTGTAAATGATTCATTAATGTCTCTATAGAAGCTGTACGATCAGCACCAACCTCATAGGACCGAATCAAGAAATTCTGCCTAAACACCAGTCCATCCTGGATGATCCTACCAAAGCCAAATGTGTCAACAAGCATGTCAGGTTTCTTTGGCTTCCAGTCAAGCAGTGTCCACTGCTTCTCTGCAGCGAGGAAGATGGTTGTGATAGCTGCAAGAAGCATGCTCCAATCTGGCAGCTGATTATAGAACGTCTTCGGAGCACTGTGAGGCACAGTTTCCTCCATGTCCGGGCTCGCAGTCTTGAGGTTAACCTTGGTGCCATTAACCTTGGGAAGAGTTTGAGCCTGTGCCTTTACTTGCATGGCTCCAGGAGGTGGATTAGGCTTTGCAACAATGCCACGGACACTCAAATTCTCTGGCAATTCGCCAGTCGTGTTCTTTACACTTCTAGCCGATGTGGCCGTGGAAGACCCCGGGCCTGGGAAGAATGCCGAGGCGGTAAGGGACCCAGCCATGACTAAAACCGCCTTCAGGATCCAAATTTGTTCAGAATGACACACTAGAGGTGCAAACCTGAAGAAAGAATCAATAAAATTAGGCACTTTATAAGAGGATGTAATCATATTCAAGACAACACTTTTACTAGTGCATACTGCATCAATTGAGAATTGTGCATTCTCTCTTTGGGTCAGGAAGCACGAAATGCAGAACATGTTCTTCCAAGTGAAAGGGATCTCCAAAGGAAAATGAACATAGTATGAGTTAAAAATTTTCAAGTCAGCTACAGAAAGAAGCAAATAAATATTCCCATATTTGAGTTGAGTTAAGAAACTGCTATCTGGAAACTGAAAGGAAAACCTGAGACATGAGCCACTGGATCCAGCTACTAAAAGCTACCTCCTTGTTGGCAAAAGGGTCCCTGTATGAAAAAGCCCAATTTCTGAAAAACCATTTGAGCCCCCATTTGAATCAATTTGGCAAACAAAACGAACAATGTTGCAATAAAAATGTCATTGAAAGTTGGCAAATTACCAATTTTTGGGACGAACAAATGCACCCGATTTTCACAAGAACAGGAGCACATTGAACCACGAATCTCCCACATGGGAGTTTTCCCATCGTTCGAGCCCCAATCACGGTCGCAATGCACCCAAAACGGGCTAAAAGATCACCCATTGTACAACACCAAAGCCGTCTACAGATATCCCCGAAACTCCAAAGCTTGCCCCCAACATATGCACAGAATCCAATCCCCAGCATCGGGGCACAGGCGCAATCCGCTGCGGAACAGCCAGATCTAGCAAGGGAACCGAGAACGCAGCCGAAGAACCGACCACAGAATCCCCAACAATAACAACAACATCCTTGCGACGACTCAGCCGCCGCCACCACCAGATCGCCGAGAACTCACTCACCGTGCGCTCCCAGAAACGAGCCCAAATGAGGAGCCCGGCCGCCGCTGGCGCTCCAGGCCCTCTGTCCTCCGCTCCGGCGGCCTCCTCGTCGCGGCGGGTAGAGACTTGCGGCCTCGCCACCTCACGCGAGTGGAGCCTTCTCGGTGAGTTTTTTTTTTTTTGTACTTTTATTTTATTTATTTCCTTTTGCGAAGCGGCCACGCCAGGAAGAAAGGAAGCAGCTGCGGGTCACTGGGATGTGGGCCCAGCCCTACAGAAGGATTCGATTATCCTCCCCGGGGATCACTGGGCTCTGGTCATTCGATTATCGATCTCCCAGAGGAGCCACATCGATTGAATTCACATAAATACCCTGCACCTTGTCATCTTCCTCGTCTCTCCCAAGACCAAGAAAGGGCAAACGCAGATGCTCGCTACTGCTTGCGAGCATCCGGTGCATGACAAGACAGTAATCAAGTAATGATGATACAAAATGCTTTTGCTACAGGTCAAAAGTCCAAACGTACGTACTACTACTTTTGTAAATCATCTGTGACTTGGTTTTTATGCGACCCTCCCTGGCCTGGCCTCCAAGACAAGCAAGTGTACAGTAGCACCATTGCCGGATTGCTAATAAGCATGTTCTATTAATTAATTAATTCTGCCATATAGTTCTGAAGAACCGGGAGATGGAAAAGTTTCTGTAGCAAGTGTAGTCAGTGGTAATGTTACCACTAATGGCACTTATATTGGCTGTACGTTGGACAATATCACAGCAGCGGCATCGCTGGTTCTGCCACAGGCAGAGGAGGCACACTGGGGCTTTGATGAAGATGCTTTACTCTTAAGGCAGCACTTCCCTAACAAGAGCATTGCCCAACAGACCATTGCCAGATATATCGTGGCCATCAGCTGGACATATGGGGTGCGCAGGTCGAACCTAACACCTATATCGTGAAGTGTGCAGACAAATCCTGCCCTGAAAAGGTCTGTGCGCAGTGATCAAGGGGCGAGGCCACGAAATTCCGGATCATGGTGCTGATGGATCACACATACGAGCTTCTTGAGTCACTTTGAAGGCACCGCAACTTGATGACCTTATATGTTACCTGCCTGATCAGCCAACTGATAGTCGTAGATGTTTTCATTTCACCGAAGTTTCTACAAGCAAATGTTGTCAACATGGTGGGCTTTAAGGTTAGTTATAAGAAAGTCTAACGGGCGAAAAAGAAGATTGTAGATCATATGTACGGCATATACGAAGAGGCCTACGACCTAGTTCCAAGATTGCTCCACCAAATAGCAAAGTCAAATCCCAGAACATACATAAACAAGGTGGAGCGACCGTATCTCACAAAGGGGCCAAATTGCTTGATTTTTATAGTGTTTTGGGCCTTCGATCAAGCGATCAACGGTTCAAGTTTTGCCGTCTCGTGCTGACGATAGATAGCAACTTCCTATATAGGAAGTACAAGGGCACTATCCTGACTATGGTTACAGCCGATGCCAACAACCAGTTACTCCCTGTGGCATTCTCAATTGTGGAGAGCGAGAACACGGAAAGATGGCTATGTTGCCTGGCCAAAGTGAAGCGAGCGGTGGTTTAGGATCGCGCGTATGTGTGTATCATCTCATACCGCAAACACTGGGTTGCTATCCGCGATGAGTACGATGCAAAACAGGACACAGCCCTCGTTTGTGTGGAACGATATACGGAACTGTTGGTGCATAAGGCATCTCGCGACAAACTTCTATAGAAGATTCCGAAGTAAGGAACTGATAAAGACTTTCAAGAAGTTCTACATGCAAAACCAGATAAGGAAGTTTGATACTGTCTAGAGATGGCTTGATGAGAACACCAGCAAGCATATCGCACACACACAGCATGGCAAACCAAGGGCAACAGCGGGCAATTCTGCAAGAGTTGAGGAGTTCACGCAGTGGGTGAACACACCTGTGTCTGACTTGGAGAAGTGGTCTTTGCTGCATGACACCAGCGGTGCAAGGTGCATAATTATGATGACAAATATGTCTGAGGTGTATAACAGTATCCTGAAGGGTGTGCGCTCCCTATCGATCATTGTGATCATTGACTAGAGCTGGAGCTGCACCATCGGGTACTTCGTAAATAGAACCATAAGAGACAAGAAGCATATGAAAGGCAAGCAATTCTTCGAAATTATGCAGGTGCATATGGACATGAAGTTGACAAAAGCTTGTTCGCACACTGTCAGACTCTTGAATGGAACAAGGAAGAAGTTTGAGATCCGTCTGAGAAAAAAGTACGTTATGAGTCATGTTAGATGGGAGTGCAAATAAGTATGTATGATCGATGATGAAGCATGGTGCATGTGCAACAAGCCACAACTTCTTTTCACAAGCCTTGCTCTCATGTGTATGCGCCTGCGTGGCATGGTGGCAGGCCTCTGCGCTATACATCTCGGAGTACTACGACATACATCACATGTATAGCACTTGAAGTGCGCAGTTTAACTCATATGGGCTGGATGTGCACTATAAGGACCTTTGGACAGGGACGGTGCGGTGGGTGCCAAACGACGCGCTGAAGCATTCTGGGCGTCTAAGATGACATGGACAACAGTCCCACTGCATCCGTAATGACATGGACAAAAGCTAGTGTGGCGAACGGGTAAGGCAGCTGAGATGTAGGCTGTGCAAGACGGTTGGCACACCCTTAGCAACTGCCCAAACAGCCTCAGCTCAAGCAACGCACCATAGTGTTCAAGATATCATTTCCCTTGTCTGCCCTTTTATTTCGTAAAAAATAACAATCTACAAAAAAGATTTGATACATATATTATCTACAAAAATTATTTTTTATTTTTTTCATAATTACTTCCATCAGATCAATTAAAAATATTACTATTATTTTTTCTCAATTAATTTTCTTATTAAAATTCCTATTAAAAATAAAAAGAAAATAACCCTAAATTTTCGCTATCAAATTGTATTTTTAAAAAGAAAAAACCGACCGGGTGCTGGGTAGCTAGCTGGTGCGGGCCTGGGGGCAGAACCGGCATTTCGTGGTTATGCCCAGTCAGCCAGCCTCTTCTCCTTTCCTTGCGGCCACGAACCCCTCGTCTCGTCTCCCTCCAACCGGATCAACCGCCCTAGGGTTTCCGCTCGCATCTTCGTCTCCCTCCACCTCCTCCTCCTCCTCGCGGAGAGAGCGAGATGAAGCTCGCTGGGCTCAAGTCGATGGACGGCGCACACGAGGAGTCCATCTGGGCGGCGTCGTGGGTGCCCGCTGCCGACCACCGCCCAACAGCGCTGCTCCTCACCGGCGCGCTCGACGAGACCGTCCGCCTCTGGCTCACCGACGAACTCGCCGCCGCGGCCCCGCCCGCGCGCGGCCACGCGCTCGGGGTCGTCTCGCTCGCCGCGCACCCCGCGGGGGCCATCGCCGCCGCGGTCTCCCTCGACAGCTACGTCCGCGTCTTCGACGTCGATTCCGGCGCCTCCGTCGCCACGCTCGAGGCCCCTCCCTCCGAGGTCTGGGGCATCCAGTTCCACCCCAAGGTAGGCGCCCTACTTGATCTTGCTGGCGACTGTGAGCTAGTTTTAGTACATTCGAGGGGGGAGATGCATTGAAAGCTGTAGGATTTTAGTCAGATGGTGCGGTCGTCTTAGCTGATTCCAGCATAGAATGCCATGAAAATGTGGCTATGATCCGGATTTCGTCATCTCTTGCGATTTTGGTAGTGTACTGAGGGTGAAAATTGACGAAATGTGTGAGTTTTTTTAAAAGATTTGTGGTTGTTGGGGGGAGTGGCCTCCACCATGGCCCCTTCCGCTCACCATGTATAGGCCCAAGCATACATGTAACCAAAAAGTAGGCCTAGTTAGGGCATAGTAAGGAAAAGTGGTGTGTGTGTCCCTAGTGGTAAACCCCTCAAGGGGGCATTTGTATAAAGATCCTCACCATGAATATAAACATGGCCCATAGAGCACTGCCAGGGAGACAGACGGGAAATAAAAGATCACAACAAGATCAAGCATTGTGGATCTAGACCATGCTTCTCCCCTCATCCGAGTCTTAGGCTTCGCACCCCCAAGCTCTGCTATAGCCTATATATTGTTTGGCATGTTGTTGTGGTTGTTTTAGTGGATTTCATTTCAGTATAGAATGCCATGAAAATGTGGCGTTGTTTGGCATTTTGCGGTGGTTTGGTGCATTTTGTTGAGTTAAAGAAAAACTATGGCACAGGATTGATTAGTTTCAAGCTGTTCCAATCCGCCATAGATATTTTTGCGGTCATCAGAAAAATGGTTAAGCAGGAGAGCTGGAGAGGTTTGTGGTTGTTAAATTAGGAAGGCAAGTCTGACCCTTTACTTGTTTGCTGCTGCTCATTGACCTGCATTTGTTAATTGTTGGTACAATGTCCCTTCACTCCTGGTTCTCTGGGTTTTTTCATGATTACCACATTCACTGTTTCTTTCAAAATTGCAGTAACTTTAGTAACTAGTAAGATATGTTTGTTAGAGCGATGGATCATGTGAAATTGAGCTAATTAGTAATTACATGTATTGTTGGCAAAGGATGTGTAACCGTTTATGTGTCGGTTTATTGGCTTAGACTTTGATGATAATTATGGTTGTCACAACGTCGCCAAATCGTCGCCTAGGCGTCTTGGTGGTCCAGGGGAGATGCCATGGAGCTTCACTGTGACAACCATCCTCCCCCTCTCCCATCCTGTGGCTGCCCCGTCTTCCTCGACTCCAGCCGGATTTGGATTCGGTGGAGATGGGATGGGATGCAGCGGGGAGAGGAGGCACCAGTCAGGGGAGGCGCTAGGCGGGGGGAGGAGGTGGCCGGGGGGAGGAGGAGGCGGGCGGGAGAGAGAGGAGGTGAGTTCGGGAGTTTATACGAGGGGGACCGGCTTGTATGTGTATGCATGTAGAGTGTATTTAAGTACCTGCCTCGCCGTGGTGTCACCATGGCGTCCTGGTGCCTCTTAGGCGCCATGGTCACCAATTTCGCCGTGACAACCATGATGATAATGATGTATTGTGCATTCTTGATGATTCTATTTGAGGATCAAAGCGGATAATTCTTGACTCTTTCAAACTGTCAGTAAATTAAGTTGATGGTGAGCAGTGCAAATAATTGTAGAGATGAATTTAATGATGGCTGGAGTTCATTTTGCTTAGGTACTGCTTTGAAGCCTCCATAGTCCATTGTGTTTTAAATGTTGGTTAACATATACTTTTTATTTTGTTTTCTTATTAAATGAACCTAGTGCTTTATAGTCACATTTGGACTGTATGTGAGTGTTACTAAAAATGAGTAGTGAAGCTGTGATAAATTTAGTTACACATATGTGATTCACTTTGCTACTCTGTGGGTCATACAGGATTTTTGCAAGATGATTGTGCTAAACCTTGTTGAAACTTGGAATTATGCCCTTGAGTGCTTAACTGGTTTCTATTTCCTCTTCATTTCCTATGAGTATGCTTGCCATTACTGATCAGGCTTCACTCTTTTTGACACAATCAAGTCTAATTTAATAGAACCGGTTCATGCTTGCATGGTCAACAGCTAGTTTCACATGATTTTGATCCGTACGCGGTTGATATGTGTTACTAGCCGATCATCTAGTCTTTTGTGCTGGGCTATCTCTATATACCGTGTTCGACAATATGAAATATCAACATATGTTGCTTTGTCTAAAACATAGACTACCAATATAGTATGTTAAACTGTAATAAATAATTTCAGCTAGAAGAAATGAAGGCAAACTGTCGCTGAATTGTCCTGCTTTTCCAGTGGCCTCACTTTGTCAATTTGATTGCTCTTTCCTTGATCTATTTATTGACAGAATTGCCTCATCCAAATGCTTTCCTTTTCAGGGTAATGCTCTTGCTGCAGCTGGTGGTGGCAGTGGGTCAGTGAAGCTCTGGGACACGGAGAAGTGGCAGCCAATTACCAGCCTTCCTGTCCCGCGTCCGGAGGGAGCTCGTCCTGATAAAACAGGCAGCGGCAAGTTCATCCTTTCAGTCGCCTGGAGCCCTGATGGCAAGCTCTTAGCCTGTGGGTCCATGGATGGCACCATTGCTGTGTACGATGCAGTTCGTATGAAGTTCCTCCACCACCTTGAAGGCCACCACATGCCAGTGAGGTCCATGGTGTTCTCCCCCGTGGACCCCCATGTGCTCTTCACTGCCTGCGACGATTGCCACATCCACATATACGACGCCAAGGAGAAGAGCCTCATCGGGGCCATGTCAGGGCACGCGAGCTGGGTGCTGAGCATTGATGTGAGCCCAGACGGCATGGCGGTAGCGACAGGCTCCAGCGATCGCACTGTCAAGCTTTGGGACATCAACACGAGGGCATCGGTGCAGACAATGAGCAACCACTCTGACCAGGTCTGGGCTGTGGCCTTCCGACCACCGGGAGGGACAGGGGTTCGTGCAGGTCGGCTCGCCAGTGTGTCTGACGACAAGAGCATCTCCTTGTATGATTACTCGTAGTTTTCATACCCCACTGCAACGGTTCTAATGTAATCTGTTCCCCAGCCGGTGATTTGGTCTGGCCATGAGGTTGGAGGACTTGTTGTACAATCCTAATTAAGCTCCTAAGTTGCAATTAGAGCTGAGTTTACTTCTTGTAGTTACAAACTCCTTCTTCTCTGCCAGTGATGACAGCTTGTTATTTTAGTCTCAAGTATGCCTCATTAGCTTCTTGCTTGGTGATTAAGACATGATAATTTCCAACCTTATCAGTAATCATTCGTCTTTCCCGCAGTCCGCCCGTTATGGGGCTTGTTTCTACGTTTTACATTACTTGAAGGGGACTTTTTCTCGTTGCCTCTTCTATGCGCAGTCAAGTCAGCTTCATGCTTATTATGACTTGGTCTGGACAAGTGATCCAATTGATCGTCGATGTATCACTAGTTAATACATCTTTCTTGGTATATCTTTGATAGCATGAAAGTCCAAGAAACAGACAGCAAATCACTCTCTAGTGCAGAGACTGAGCTACGCGCTATTGCTACTACTAAACTATACAGATTGCTAGACTACATTGCGATACCGATGCCACAACAATTCCATGATTCATCTATCTTTGGCCATTGCAAAGCAAATACCACATTTCAAGCATAATCCAATCATCCAACAGTTTTCAACATCCAGAACAAGCATACAGATAGTTACCGACACCAACATTGGACCCTACTCGAGTCAACCATAGTGACTAGACCAAAAATAAGGAGGACTGCATAGATAGCATCTGGCATTTCAGCGGAAGGCGCGCTTAGCACTTGACCTCCTTCAGCCCATACGCCAAGTACAGGAATGTCGGGTCGGTAGCTCCATCCTTGTAGTAGGCGAACACCAAACTTCCGTCATCGTGCATGCTCTCACCAACAAAGCTGCAACAGATCAAGAGATTCAGTATAAGCAGCGCACACTTCATAAATTGTACAAAATAATGTTCCACAAATGTAGCCTACAGATACTTTGTAAATGGAATAATGATATGCGGTGCCAAAAAAAGATTAGCATACATAATAGCACATTAGTCATGTAAACCGAGGTTCGTGCATACATGAAGAATTCAATAATTGCACATAGCAAAGAATAGTGTAAGATGGGTGACTGATCAGAGAATACAGGATACTGATTCGCATTTCAAGTAGAAATTTGGTGAGATTGTGTTGCATACAGTTCAAAGATATGGCATTCCTCTATTACTATTCCCTGGACTTGTCAAAGCGATTAGATAACTTACAACTGAAGGTCCTTGATCTTGCCAAGAATGTACTTGGTGGCACCCTCAATGTGCTTCTTGAAAAGCTCTTGCTTCTCCCCTTCCAGCTTGGGGGTGAGGGTCTTGATGTAGCGCTTCATGAAGGTCACAAACTGCTTCTTGTCAAAAGCAGGTTGCTCCTGCAGAAGGTAACACACTATTAGCACAATGATCAAATGCAGACTATCGTACAAATGAGCAAAGATAATTAAAGAGGGAGCAACCTGAAGACGGAAGGTGTCGACTATGTCAACCACCTTCACAGCTTGGTCATCGACACCCTCATCCTCACCACCCTCAGCAGATGGGTTAGCACCAATGTCCACATCAACAGCTCCTTGAATGACCCACTGCAAGCATTCAACGTCACATAAATAACCACACACACTAAAACAACAGGTTCATATTTGTGTAATCAACAAACAAGTGTTAGATCTGGAGAGCATGATATCAACATCCTCAATCTGACATATACTTTGTATGTCCACAAATGTAGGTTGCCGTGGCCCGTGGGTTCCATGCGGTTAAGCTTTTTAAGCTTTCACCATTAATATATGTTAAAGTATATAGATTGACTATATAAAAATAATACCATTGGATTTATCTTGCAAAATTCTTTCATAATATATATTTTTTATTATTTTTACTAGTATAGTATGATAATAAATCATAGTCAAAGTTTTGCATTGGAGACCTAAAAAGTAAAAAAATGACCTATATTTGTGGACAGAGGGAGTACGTCACAAGCAATGACTTGTTGACTGCGCAAGATACTATCCAAATTGTTGTACTTGTTCACAAGCAGATCAGCCAGATCAACCATTAGTAATGACAGGAAAGACAGACCAATTTACCCATCATAATAATTTGCACAACTTTGTCTTCTACGCTAATAAATACAAACATTTGTTTGCCTGTAATCTGACAATATTAATAAAACCCTAAATGCAAATCTGATTAGACCTAACGTGTTACCACTTCTAAACTAACAAGGCCAACGGTACGCAATACTGCATGCACCCCGTAAAAGCACATAACCAATATGTTCCTAACACAAGTAGAAACAAGCACTTTCAATCTATGCTGAATGATCTGACAGATAATCTACACTAGGCAACCAAAACAGTCAATAACCCAAGTAACACATAACAAATGTTTAATCCAGATCGGGTATTAAACAAACCAACAGGTCCCAATTAACCGGATTCCACATAACTCCGAACACTAAGCTAATCGAGCACGACACAGAACAACCAAATAAATAGCAGCATAGCACTGGCGGATTCGCCTATCCAGATGAGCGCACATACCTTGCCATCGACTTCCCAGAGCACGCCGTTCTCGATCTCCCTGTACGTGAACGAATCCGACAGGAGCTCATCCCCTGCAGCACATGAAACACAACAGATTCAGTCAAATCCATCGCACATACATACACGCGCGCGCGCCTACAAACAGAGATAATCTTATATGCCACAAATCAAGTTCAAACCCAAACCCACGGGCAGATCTGACGATTTGAGCTTAATCGAGTGAACAAAACGCAATTTTTTTCAGTAATCCGGATCGGCAACCAAAAACTAGTGGAGATAACTCTTGGAGCATATAATCCGTCAGATCTAACCATGGCGCGCGCCCCAGTTCCTACTCCCCAAAACAACAAAAACCCAACCAGAAACGACCCAAAAAAATCGGAGAAAAACAACGGGATCGAAACGGCGCACCGGTAAGAAGATCCTTGTAGACGATCATGGTGCCGCCTCTTCAAGTCTCTCTCTCCCCTCGAAAAAATTGGCGTCAAGGTCGGAAACCCTAGCCTAGCGAGCTCGCTCTCGGGGAGGGGAGTAGTAGCGGCGGATGGAGAGAGGGTTTGAGGCGGAGGCGACCCCCCGGTATTTATCGCCGCCCCTAGGTTTCTTGTGTAGCCGTCCGATCTGCAGAATTCGGTTTTGCACGGACGGCCCAGATCTCTGATCCAGACGCGATGGTTGGTCCTGTAGTGTTCGGTTGTTTATTGACCGTCTGATCGGGATATTTAGGATGGATATTCGGAGATGGACGGTTCAGATGCATTGAGGGCCCAACGTGAAGGCATTGGCGGCACGGGAACCGTTTGGCCTGCACCTCTTGGTTCTCGAGTTTTCTTCTGTGTTTTGAAGTGCTTAACGGTAGACGGCAAAGATCGTTCTGATAAATAACTTTAAAAAGAAGGTAAAAATATCGTTTCATTTATTTATTCAAAAAAACATAAATTATAAGTTATAATATGAAAAATAGAACTTGTACCAGTTCTACTTGTGGTTGGGTTTTAACCGTCATCTAACTGTTAAAAGTTATACTAAAATATCTTTAAAGTCGCACGGGTTTAGGATTCGAGTTGGACTCGAGTTGAGATTAGGTTAAGCTAACAATGTCGGAGACATAATTACCTAAAATTTACTCGGTAATTAACAAACTCCACAAAAAAACACATCCATCGGTCCACGTAGTGTATGTTTTCACCGATTTACTAGTATAAAGATTTCTAGTCTCAATTCAGAAAAATTGTTTAACACCTGTAACCCTAAAAACACGTCCATTGGTCCATGTAGCGTATGTTTTCACCGATTTACTAGTATAAAGATTTCGAAGTCTCAATTCAGAAAAAATTGTTTAACACCTGTAACTGTAAGGCTGCGAGATCAGAAGAACAAAATCCTTTTGGTAAATATTTTTCTCCATCTAGTTGATGATCCCGTCTTTATCAAAAGGAAAGAACCGAAAGGGAGGTGCTAAAGTTGAGACAATAGAAAGTGGGATTCCATGCTCCCCCATGCCAGAGAATAGAGATGGATCATGGATGGATGGATAATCCGGGCCTCCCAGATCCCAACGCACAAGAAAGGTTCATATGGGCCCATATTCTAACGTCCCGCACAGAAGCGCGGCCAGCGTTTGCGTTCGGCGTTCAGCCAGCGTTCAGGGTACTATAGCATTTTTGTTTGCTAGTGTTTTGTTTTTGGTATTTTTTGTGTTTTATTTTTTTCGTATTCTTTTGTATTGTTCGTGATAAGTTAGCATACCGCTTTTATTGTTATATTTTTTCAATTTAGTTATGCCTAATAAACCAACTCAGCTGATAAAAAAATCAGTCAGCTGCAATGAAATTTTAGCTAGAAGTTAGAGACCATCGCTATTCCGAACGCGCCCTAAGTGGTTTCAGTTTCTAGCTTCCGGTTTCTAGAAGCTAGAATGAACACATCGACTTCTTAATTTGCTTGGCAGCAAGTGCTTCTCTGAATCGCTCGTGTGGTCTTCAGAATGTACTCCAATGATCAACACAGACGGGCATCAAGCTGGAATCAAGGTTGACAAGCAGCACTAATACAATACAGAAGCCAAAAACAATTTTTTTTGTTTCGAAACCAAAGCAATCAATTCATTTCCACATTCAGTTGAGATATATGATACATGACTGGGCATAATCAAGAGGCTTATCTAGTACTAGTAGCAAAGTAAAACGTATCAGTTTATCAGTATATGCCATTCCATGATAAACTGTTCACTACGAGTTTATATCCAAGTTCTGGAAGCCCATTCTTACATGCTTTTACGATTCGCACCATTGATTGGTTTTGATATTCGTCATACTATTGATGTCTATATGTTTGATATTGTGACATTTCGTTTATCTTCAACTGCATTTGCATAAAACAGGAGGCATGGACCAAATTCAACTCTGAATAGCTCTTCTAAACCATCCCTATGAATATATTGCACGCCTGGCGCCGCCGCTCCTGCAGCCGCGTCGACCGCCGCCTCTGCCGCATGCATGGGAGAAGGAGAGAGAGACGTGGAGGGGAGAGAGAGAGAGGAAGAGGGTGGATCCTGAGCAAAACAAATGTGGCGGCTCACTGCGACGCGGTGCGTCTGCAGGGCGTGGACGCGCGCCGGCTGCTGCTCCCGCACACATACGGTGCGCGGCATCTTCGTCAACAACTACCTCGACCTCGGCGGCCCGCACTTGTTCGCCCGCCCCTCGACGCCGGCGTCGTTGAGGGCGCGCTCGGCTTCATCCCGGCCAAGATACGCTACAGCGACGACGAGCTGTACGTGTGCAACCCCGCGATGCTTGAAGGACGCCTGGAGCCGTCGCTTGGGGTTGTGGTGGGGCTTTCCTTGGCTTGGTGGTCTGTCTTGGGCGAGCAAGGAAATGGCAATGGGTTTCTTGCTTGGCTTGGTTGGCGAGAAAGGGCCTGCCGGGGAAGAGGACCTGGACGGCGAGGCAGCGAGCGGCGACGGCACGTTTGTTGGGCCGTTTAATTCGGCTATTTATGATGTTTTTGGTTAAAACAGTATTGTAGCAGCGGTTAACTTTTTTGAGTTATTTAATTAAAAAATTAAAAAATAATAATCTTATATATCTACTGACAATACGGTGGAAAAAAAGCTATATTACAAATCAACATGTTTTAAATTATTTTTGATTTCTAAAGACTAGAAACGAGAAGGTAGGAGCAATTTGGACCGGCTCGTTCTCTAGCACCACTTTCCTTCGTTCTGAATCTTTCCGGCCCAATCATTCCATCCAATGTTTCTCTCTCCTAGTAATTGCCACTGTCTCTCTCTGTGTGAACTGTTCCAAAGGTGACAGTACGTACTAGCTAGTGTAACCTATGCATGTATCGACCATTTTGGAGGCTTCTGTTGGTCAAGCTTCAGCTGAAATTATATGAACGGATGGACAGACAGACAGAGGAGCACAACCTACTTGGGTTAGTTGGGAGGTAACATGCAATGGCTGGCTGGAATGCACAGCTCAAATGTGCATGCCACTCTCTTAGGACCATGGAACCATCTGATTCTACCAAGAAACGACACTCACAAGGCCCCAAATCACATGGCATTGGGTGGCTACTGGCTATTGATCGTGCACTATTGTCACTTAGCTTCTAGTTGTATCTCTCACTTGGCTTTCCCAAAAACAGTTCTTTCTCAAGGTCTTACACATGCAAAAGATCATTGATTGAGAGGCGACCAAAAATCGACAAATCGGCACCGGCCAGGGAAGGCTCAATTGTGTACTACCTTCTAATTAACTAGCTATATATTCCTTTTCTCGATCGGCCTGTTCTTTTTGGCTGCGGTTGATGGCTTTTGGGGCTTTTTGGCTGTTTGCGATAGAGATTGCGAAAAGAGAGATACTTGCTTGTGATTTTTTATGATACAGATATTAGTTTTTTAACATGTACTACAATTAACTTGTAGACTATATCTTAAAAAAAATACTCTGTTTAAAAGTTAGTTACTATAGCAAAAGTCAAAAACAACTTTTAAAAATCGCAAAGAAAAAGCCTCAAATTCCATGCATGGCCTACTTACTACCATTTATTGAAGTGATCACTAGGCTGTCAAAGAGGCAGTTGGGTGGCATGTAGGCCCCTATATAAGGAGCTATATATAACTTAGCTAGCTACCATGCTCACTTCTCACAGCTGATCTCATCCAAGGGATTATATCAGAGCTAGATTATCATATATATCGTTGTGACAAGCTAGAGAGCTAGCTAGCTAGGATGGCATCAGGTAAGGCTCTCAAGATGTTGATGATCCCTTTGGCCGTGGTGACGACGATCATGGCGAGCCCAGCAGTGGCTCAGCTGGCGGTCGGCTTCTACGGCAAGGCGTGCCCGCACGTGGAGGAGATCGTCCGGGAGGAGATGGTCGAGATCCTCAGGGTGGCGCCGACGCTCGCCGGCCCGCTCCTCAGGCTCCACTTCCACGACTGCTTCGTCAGGGTACCTAGCCATCGGCGTGCTTTACTATTCACGCCCATGATCCTTGCATTCCGAGTTGTGACGCGAGTCAATAATGCATGCAGGGCTGCGACGGCTCCGTGCTGATCGACTCGACGGCGAACAACGTGGCGGAGAAAGACTCGCCGCCGAACCAGAGCCTCCGGGGCTTCGGCTCCGTGCAGAGGATCAAGGCCAAGCTCGACGCCGTGTGCCCGGACACCGTCTCATGCGCCGATATCCTCGCTCTCATGGCCAGGGACGCCGTCGTCCTGGTGCGTGCGTGTGCATGCGAAAGATCAAAAGCAACGTTGGATTGCACTCGAGATCAGCTTGATCACTGATGAATTGCGTACGTACGTGTTTGTTTCAGTCCAAGGGGCCGTACTGGGCGGTGCCGCTCGGCCGGAGAGACGGCCGGGTCTCCATTGCCAACGAGACCAACCAGCTCCCTCCTCCGACGTCGAACATGACGCAGCTCACCCAGCTGTTCGCGGCTAAAGGGCTCGATTTGAAGGACATTGTCGTCCTGTCAGGTAACTAACCTTGCACGAACATCCACTTTTAATTACGTTACGTACTAATGCATGGCCCAATTAAACGAAACAAGTAAGTACTACGCTAGCTCACACACTTAATATCAAGCAAAATTAAAAGCTCGCTTACAGTCTCAAATTATAGTCCAACTGGTAAAACATCGAGAAGGTTTTGATCGCGAGTGGCGGGTCATGTTTGGACCCAAAATATTGGCAAAGTTTAACATTTAACAAAGACTGTTAATAGACCCTGCATGCTTAATTGTGTCATGTGCAATCTACTCCCTCCGTTCTTTTTTACTTGACTTTCTAGAATCAGTGCCGTTAAAACTTTTTTAAAGTTTGTCCACCAATAAATTTAAAATTATCTAGATTGGCAATATAAAAAGTTTATTACTAGATTTGTTGTTAAAAAAATACTTTCATAGTATTTTAATTTTATTATTATATCTTACTGCAAAGTTATAGCAAGTAATGGTTAAAGTTGCATCTTAAAGACTACGAAAAGTAAAAAATATCAAGTAAAAAAAGGGTTGTAGTATTATATTATTAAAACAGAGGTAAAAGAAGTCACCACATTTACTCTAAAGAGGTACAAATTACAACATTAATAACAGAAAAAGAGAAATATCTCCATGGTCGATTGTGGTGGGTCTACATTATAATGGTATAAACTAAAAGAAAGATTCCATATCAAATACAATTCAGAAAAAACTAAAATTTGGAATAAAAATAAAATAAAGTAAGCAAAAAAAGTCCATATCAAATACAATCCAAAAAAGCTAAAATATGGAATAAAAATAAATAAAATAAGCAATTTAATTTCTATACGAATTCCTAAGTAAGTCATTAAATAGATGTAATTTAGAATAAAAATAAAATAAAATTAGTAATTTAATTTTGATACAATTTCCAAAGTAAAATCCCTAAAAACTACAATTTAGAATAAAAATTAAAGAAAAATTAGCAATTGGATTTATATATAAATTCAAACAACAACAACTGAAATTTAAAATAAAAAATAAAATAAAATTAGCAAATTGATTTCACTACAAATTTCAGTGTAAAATCCCAGAATAAGTGTAATTTAGAAAAAAAAATTAGCAATTTAATTTCCATATGAATTCATAAGTAAAATCCTTAAATAACTATAATTTAGAGTAAAAAATTAGCAATTTAATTTCCCTAAATAACTGTAATTCAGAATAAAATTAAATAAAAATTAACAATGAGCTTTGTATGCGAATCCCAACAAAAAAATTGAAATTTAGAATAAAAATAAAAGAAAATTTGTAATTCGATGTCCATATGAATTTCAAAGAAAACTCCCCCTAAATAACTAAAATTCAAAATAAATTAAATAAAACTAGCAATTTGATATGTATATGAACTCTAATAAAAACAATTGCAATTTTGAATAAAAAATTTATAATGAGGATAGTACGAATGGTGTCAGAGGTGATCACAAAAAAGTGCAATTTGTATCGATCTACCCTGCAAAAAGACATTGATGCATAGGAAAGCGAAGAGGCGAGATGGCAAAGATAGAGATAGGGACAATATCGTGCTATTCATCTTAGCCGCTCGATAAGGATAATGTCATGCTACTCATCTTAACCGCTCAACAAGGACAATGTTTTGCTACTCGTGGGAGCCGTTGAAAAGAAAGACTAGAGTCAAGCCGTTCGACAAAGACTTTATATTATTATTTTTAATGTTTATGATTCTATATTATTATTTTTAATGTTTATGATGCCTTAAAAACTAGAATAACCTACAAAATACACAGATATATTATTATATATCTAATTAAATTATATCAATTGATACTGTAAACTTTGAAACAAATATAACTGCGCAAATGCGTGGCCCACGTTGCTGGTTAGACATCGTGCTCCGTGGTTGTTTCCTCGTCAATGAACAATCCGTGATGGATGATGCGAATAACTTTTTTGGAGCGAATGCGATCGATGTTCAGAATCCGAGCTCTCGTAGCTAATTAACAATATGTACCATGAATGATCGATGTACGTAGGTGGTCACACGCTGGGGACGGCGCACTGCTCGGCGTTCTCGGACCGGCTGTACAACTTCACCGGCGCGGACAACAACGCCGACGTGGACCCGGCGCTGGACCGGAGCTACCTGGTGCGGCTGCGCTGGCGGTGCGCGAGCCTGGACGACAACACGACGCTGGCGGAGATGGACCCCGGCAGCTTCCTCACCTTCGACACCGACTACTACCGGCTGGTGGCGAAGCGGCGGGGGCTCTTCCACTCCGACTCGTCGCTGCTCACCGACGCCTTCACGCGGGGCTACGTGCAGCGGCAGGCCAGCGGGCTGTACGGCGCCGAGTTCTTCAGGGACTTCGCGGAGTCGATGGTGAAGATGGGCGGCGTCGGCGTGCTCACCGGGGCGCAGGGCGAGATCAGGAAGAAGTGCTACGTCGTCAACTAATTAATTAATCAGCTGATGAATGAGCTATTTTGGTTATTCAGCTCTGATCATGCAACGTTTATAAGTTCGTCACTCATGTATGTGTAAGCTGATGTAGATTAATTGATGTCTTGTTTCGTTTATTACTGGGTTGGGTTCAATTCGCTGCGCGCGTATAACTATCAAAGCATCAAGAAGTATCTACTACTATGGTTACCATCGATCTCTTCTTGAGTATGGAGATTATTCTTCGCAAATGTTTTATATATATGTGCAATGGTGTGTAGTCAGTGCACAGAGTAGCGATAATAGAACACCACGTACGCAGCCTGGAATCGTACCAGCGTCAGCGCCGTGGAGTATCCAACCGGTCCGGTCCACTGTGCACCACATCAGCCGTACGATTCCCCACGGACGGCTGTCGGCCCCGCCCCACGCCCACGGATCTGCTGCTGTCGGCGGTGACCGAGACGGCCGTCCCACCTGTCATACCACTCAAGCCCTCCAGCGCGGCAAATTCAAAGTATTTCTCGAAACCAAAGGGGGTCTCCCTGCACCACTTCGCCCGCCGCCCCAACCACCTCCCAATGGCCGCCGACGCTTCTGCCGCCCCCGGGGTGGACAGTGCCTGCTCCACCCCGTTCGTTAGCGCCCCGGCCAGCCCCCACCCGCGGCCCCTTCCCGGCCCACGGCCCATCCTTCTTCAGCGCCCCGGCCAGCCCCACCCGCGGCGCCGGCAAGGAGTTCGCCTGCCGCTTCCCGTCTCCCTCGGCCGCAGCAATGTCGTCCGCCGACGAGCTCTTCCACAACGGCCAGATCCGCCCCGCACGGCTCTCCGCGATCCTTCTCCAGCCCCAGCCTCTGCTGCCGCTGGCCGACGTCTCGCCTACGCACGCGCCGGAGGCGGACGAGCGCGCCCGCATCCGGAGCCGGTCCGTGCGTCGGATGGCGCGGTCTCTGTCCCCGTTCCGCACCCACAGGAGATTCCCTTCTCCTGCGACAGCGCCGGAGTCCGTCGAGCCGGCAGCGACGCCCGCGGCGTCGTCCTCGTCGTCGTCCTCCGCTTCGTCCGCCTCGTCCTCTTCCTCGAGAAGCTCCCGCCGGTGGGGGTTCTTGAAGGAACTCCTCCACCGGAGCAAGTCCGACGGCGGCAAGAACCACCATCACCCTGCCCGTCCACCCTCCTCGTCTTCCTCCGTAGCGCCGAAGAGAAGCCCGTCTCCGTCGCCGTCGCCGGCTGCGAGAGGGCGAGGGACAGGGAGGAGCAGGAGGAGATCAGCGCACGAGAGGCTCTACGAGGCGAGGCGGGCCGAGGCGGAGGAGATGCGGCGGCGGACGTACTTGCCGTACAGGCAAGGGCTGCTGCTCTTCGGCTGCATCGGCCTCGGCTCCCGCAGCTACGGCTCCGTCCACGGCCTCGCGCGGGGGCTCAACGCGGCCGCCGTCTCCTCCAGGTCATGACTCGTGATCAGACAACCACGGACCACGGCGAGTTGATCCCATCTCCGTGGACGGATTTGCTTCACCATTGCTGCTGTTCTTGGAGCTGGAAGCTGCTTGTCCTGTCAAGTGTGTAGTGTTTAGTGACAATGTAGTGTCCAGAACTGCAAAAATTGCATACAAAATAGCTACTAGAATTGTTTTTTTGCCTTTTATTTATAGTTTCTTGCATGGATTTTGGGTGTTGTAAACGAGCTTGGTCATCTAGTGATAGTTTGTGCAAAAAGTTAGTACTACTTAATATATGTAAGAGGCTAAGAGCTAAGAACTAAAAATCGATCGATCCTTTATTATTGTTGTTTGCAAACCAGGAAAAATTCTACTTAATATGTCTAAGAGGCTAAGAGCTAATAGTGGAGTAACCTCTTTCTTTTCTCTTGATTATTACTCACTATATCCCAGGAATGGCACGGCACGCACGACCCGTTTAGCCGTGGGTTGTGCCATACCTAGGTTGAGCTAGCAGTATCGTACTTCGGGTCGGCACGGTTAGTCCAACCCATTTGGACAACTCTACATGTATGAAAATATTTTAAACTTTGACTATTGATACATTTTCAATATTTAGATTAAACATATGAAAAATAGTATGTATAGATTTGTTTAGAAAATAACTTTCATATAAATGTCATTTTGTTAGGTTTTATAAATATATTACAATAGAAATTAGTGGACAATGCACATTTTGAGGACTGTGCTAATATTTAAAACGATTTTTTTTGTGACTAACTCATGTGGCATATTGTGTCAAAACATTTGGGAAGGAAGAGCATAAATCTTTCATCACATAATAGCGCGCTTTTTTTTTCACAGATTGAAGAGCATAAAGCTTAGGTGGTATTTCATTGGAAAGTATCACCCCTCGTAAGCCTCATCCAAACTCGGGCCAATACACTGACAGAGAGAGAGGAAGAAATAATGATTCTTTTGTATTTCTTCCATTTCAAATTGTTTGCACTTGAACAATTTCAATGACAGGCACCATTACAATTCCTATCTCTACCTTCGTAGAGACAGTGGCACCATCCCGAATCATCAATAGCCCAAAAGAAAAGACACAATTCCATTCTTGAATGCTGCTGAATCCTATGCTTCACTAGCTTCTATACCCCGAGTTGTTCAACTCCGAGCGTGACCGAGTGAGTCAGCTCGCCGATCGTGAGGCTGTGCTCGCCAACGGGGATCCTTCGGACCCCGTTCCGGTCGGCGACGCTGAGGCCGTTGCAGACGTCGATGCCCATCTCCACGCGGGCGACGCAGCCGGCGGGCACGTGCACCTTCTCGAACGCCACCAGCTGCCGGATGGGCGCGCCGTGGCCAGCGGCTGTGGCCGGCGGGGCGGCGTACACGAGCACGGTGTGCGCGCCGTCCCGGTCGCCGACGTTCTTGACGTCGACGTGGACGGGGATGCTGAGGCCCTCGCACCGTGCGTGCGCGACGCGCACGGCGGCGCGGTTCGGATGGATCGTCGCGTTGAGGGAGGAGGCGGCGCGGCGGCCCGTGAGACGGACGGAGAGCTGCGCCGGCGCGTGCGCGAGCAAGTGGGTGAACTGGGTGTAGCTGAGCCCGTGCCCGAACGGGTAGATCGTCGGGCCGGTGTAAAATCGGTACGTCCGGCCGGGGTAACCCCTCGCCGGATGGGCGCGCATAGCCATGTTCGTCATGGGCACCTTCTGCAGGTAATCTTGAGGGTACCATGTCACTGGCAGCTTCCCTCCTGCAACAATTCCAATCCAAATCAATCAAACTAACCTTCTTTCTTAAAAATTTTGATCTTTTTCAACCAATATGTTCTTTTTGTCGTCTAAAAATTTGTTTTTCAATCGCTCTGACTGAGATGAACTTGCTGAAGTGTACCTGGGTTGTGCTGACCGAAGATCACGTCGGCGATCGCCTGCCCGCCGGCCTGGCCCGGGTACCCGGCCCACAGGATGCCGGCGATCCTCCGGTCGTTCTGCGCGAACGCAATGTCGATCGGCCCGCCGGATATGAGCACCAGGATCACCGGCCCCTTCGAGACCTTCGCCACCGCGGAGACTAGCTCCGCTTGGCGGCCAGGAAGGAGCAGGCTTGCTCTGTCCAGGCCCTCGGCCTCGACCTTCTGATCGAGGCCGGCAACGATGATGGTCGCGTCGGCACGGTGGGCCGCGTCGACGGCAGCGGCGATCGGCCGGTCCCCTTGGCAGGTGCCACGTCGGCGCAGCCCGCCTGGTGCACGGTCTGCACGTACCTGCCAATGCCCTGGAGAGGCGTGGTGTACTTGCACGGTTTACCTGCGTAGTTCCCGATCATGGCCACGGTGGCCTCGGAGTGCGGGCCGACGACGGCGACGGTGCGGTGTGAGGCCGGCGAGAGCGGCAGCACGGGTCGGCGACCGATCCTGTCGTTCTTGAGGAGCACGACGCTCTGCCGCGCCGCCTCGAGGGCGAGCTCCTGGTGCGCCGGGGTGCACACGTGCTGCGGGCTGAGGTTCCCGAACGGCTGGCTCGCCGGATCGCCGTCGTACATCCCGAGCCGCATCTGCACAGTGACGGTGTTGGTGACGGCGGCATCGATGTCGGCGTCGCTCACCTTCCGCTGCGCCACGGCTCTCTCGGTGTACTGCGCCAGGAACGGGCCGCAGTCGAGGTCTAGCCCCGCCCGGAGCGTGGCGGCGACGGCGTCCTCGCGCGTCCGGGTGTAGTGCTGGTCGCGGTAGAAGACGTCGACGGAGTCGCAGTCGGAGACGATGTACCCCGCGAGTCCCCACCGCCCCCGGATGGTGCCGCGGAGGAAGTCCCTGTCGGCGCACGAGGGCACGCCGTTGACCTGGTTGTAGGAGCACATGACGCTGGCGGCGCGGCCGTCGACGACGCAGGAGCGGAACGGCACGTTGAAGGTGTCCTCCAGGTCCTGGCGGCTCACGACGGCGTTGAAGTGGTACCGGTCGGTTCCCGCCCAGTTGTCGAGGTCGTACGCCGTGAAGTGCTTGCAGCAGGCGGCCAGCTTAAGCCGCGTGTGGCCCCGCCGGCCGCCGTACGGCTGCTGGAGTCCCCGGACGTACGCGGCGGCGTACCGGCCCGCGACGGCCGGGTCCTCGCCGGGGGTCTCCTGCCCCGGCCCCACCGCGGGTCGCGGAAGATGTTGACGTTGGGGCTCCAGAACGTCAGCCCCGCCTGCCCGCCGTTGTGCATCGCGCGCGCCTCGTCCGACACCGCCTGTATCGTGTACGCACCGACATGAGTACAATACGGACGAAGATACGTACGTCGCTGCAGCGTATAGATGAAGGTTGGTGTGCTCAAAATTCTTTGAAGCCATTTTAATTCTTTTTGGAGCTGAACATGCAGCGCATCAAAGACACAACTAGTCTTGACAATGCCATCAAGTGGTGTCGTTCTAGAGCTGAGCAGTGCCAACATGTGTACGGAAGTAGTAGGGTTATGTAGTACCTGAAAATCGTGTGCTACTAAACCCCAACTACTCTTAACTGTCTAACACGAAGCCAACGACTGCTGCTTCCATCTTATGACTCGACTGTATTGGAGGAAACCAACTTTGCAGGCATTTTATTACTACCAAATAGGCAAACTTAGGATAAAGGCAAGATTACTACTGAATGCAGCATGAGGCTTCTGCATTGCAAATCATTTTAATTACTACCAAATGCCACTGAAATCACACTAGCTAGTCGTCTGAAAAGCAGCCACTCGCAAAAGGGCATATGGATCTATCGCCTTTCCTTCCCCCTCATCATCATCACACATATGCCACCAATAACACACTGCACTGCACTGCACTGCACTCTTCGTACGCGCTCGTTGTTCACTCAGTTAACATGCAGAAGATGTTTAGGTGAATTTTGAGAATTTTTATGATAACCCATTGTCTGTCAGGTGGATCAAGAAGCATGGAGCGCAATCCAACTATGTATTCAGGTCAGGCACTCACCAGCCAGCTCCAGAACCTATACGCATGCTTATCCTATCCATTTCTCTACGCCGTAAGATATTGCTTTAAGATTAGTGCTGCTGGTACCACCTGCACATAATACGCCAAGGAGGGAGAAGATGCAGACACAAGTCAAGTCGCACATAATACGCCATGAGTAGCAGCACAGAGCCCGAGGCAAGCGCGACGCACGGTAAGGTGGTGACTGACACGGACAAGGACACCAAGGCACACGAGGCATCACATGCACGCAGAACAACAGACACAAAGCGAGAGCTCGCACGCTGCGGCGGCAATGCCGGCGCCGGCGGGGAGGTACGTACCCGGCCGACGAGCTCCCAGAGTGAGGCGTTGAACGACGCGGCGGTGCCGATTACCTGCGGGAACGCGGTGGCGCCGGGGAACGCGCCGCCGAACCGCACCCCGGGCCCCGTGTCCGACACGCCGTGCAGCGCCTCGGACCACCACTCGTACCCGGCGATGCCCAGCCGCGGCACCCCCGCCGCGTTGTTCACCAGCAGCCGCACCTTCTCGGCCCGCGTCAGTCGCGCCACCAGGTCCCGCGCGCGAGCCCGCAGCGGCAGCGACTGCCGGCAGAAAGGCAGCGACGTCGCCGGTCCGCTCGGCGCGCACGCGAACGGCGGCCGCGCGCCGCCGGCCAGCGCCGCCGCCCCGGTCAGCAGCAGGAGGAGGAGGCGGAGGCGCCGCATGGATGGTTTCTTTTCTTGCAAGGTGTTTGTGGAAATGGATGGGGTGGGCGGCAATGTGCTTATATAGCACAACTGCACAAGCAAAAGGGCTCTCCTGACCTGTATGTTGCAAGTTGCAACCACCACCACAGGGAGGCGCAAGAAATCGTTAATTGCATATGCAAAGAAAAGTATTTTGCAAAACTAAACTATTTAGGATTTCATAAATTATTACTTTCATATTTAATGGAAGCATGTACAATACTACATATCAATTATCTCTATTCTTACGTCACATAGAATTTTATATGATATGAAGGAGAGAAAGAAAAAATAAAAAAATATTATCTACTATTTAATAAATGGTATTATAGATAGCTTCCTACTCTTTATATCATTATATAGACAACTATATAGATAACCTATTAGTTATATGAGTAACTATACAAACAATCTATTATATGAATTGTCTTTAGTTATGTCTATAGATGGTATAGATATATATTACAGATAACCGCCGTCTACATTTTTATATATATGTTTAAAAGATGTATTAACAGTATCTCCAATGTTGTAACTTCTAATTGACAGTTTGTGTCTTGTTGCTCTTGAGCATGTGAGAAGTAGAGGATTTTTTTGTAATGTTGGTGTACTGTGCGTGAAAGTTGTTGGCGGTTGGGTTTTGGTGGTCTCTGCTGCAAAAGACAGGTAAACTGGTATAGCGGTGTCATGCGAGAAGTAGAGGATTTTTGCAAATGTTGCTGTACTGTGCGTGGAAGTTGTTGGGTGTTGAATTTTGGTGGTCTCTGCCGCAAAAGACAGGTAAACTGGTATAGTGGTGTCAAGGACAGGGCATAACAACTTTGGGAATTTTTGGTATATATAGCCTTTTTTTGTATCTGTATTTACAAAAATAATCGTATGCAGGCGGGAATGACAAATATTGTGCTTCTGTCGCCCGGTCACCCAAATTGAACCGTTAATTTCGAGCCCTACAATTTGATAAAACCAACTAACAACCATAACATTCAAATTATAACTCATAAATTCAATCCATTTTCTTAAAGAAACTGAAAGAATCAAGAGAAATTTCCCTATGTCAATTCAGGACTTAATCCATATCACAAGTGCTCGCCAAGATGATTGATGGATGATGATGACCTAGAGATGCGGCAGCCGGCGAGCTGTAGCCTAGGCCTCCGGGCTCTGACAACTGATGACTACAAGCCTGCTATCAAGCAAGAGAGTAGATTCTACTTTCACGCGAGGTGGGACAGAGGGTGGGATGGAACGAGACACAGGTGGCTGGGACAATGCGATGCACGTCTTGTGTAGCCTTTGCCTGTTATCTTCCTTTTGTAGATTGGCTTGGTGGCCGAGCGCCTTGGGCTATGCTTGTGTCAGCTAGACTGAATTTGTGTATATTAGGGTGCATGTCTTGGGTCTTGATTAGTGTCATCTTGGGCACAATTGCAGGAGCGCCGAGTGGAGTAGTGGGAGGCGGAAGACCGAGAGTTTTAATCTTTAGGCTGGCCAGGTGTCCTTTAATTTTTTATTGGAGGTTCCCACCTAAATTTACATAGGCTATATAATAAAAAATAAAATTAGACCCGGTGTTCTGTGTACCCCTGTAGCCTTATTTGGATCCGCCCATGCCTATATCCTTTCCTCCTCGAGCCCTCTTTTACTCTCTCCGAAAATATTTGCAGAGTTTCACCTACAAAATGTGGCTAAATTTATCTATTTTGGAATGTCCAGTCATTTAATCCATGAGTTTGTTTAAGGATAAAATGTTTCACGATGATCATCATAGCGTGTTGCTTTTTTTCAATATCTATTTTGGATTCATGACGCAGAAGGAGAGACTATCGATCGCCTTTAGCATCACATGTGTGAAAAGAGACGTTCATGCCATGAAGGACCTGGAACGGCGTTAATGCCGTCTTTTACGGTCAGTTTTAGGTGGACAACCAACCTGGAACGGCGTACGGTTTTTTCCTCCAGCTAGCGGTTGTTCAATACACGGATCAAAAAATGCCTTTGATTTCATCTAACGCCTATACAACCACAGCAGCACACTCTCTGTAAATGCAATCTGATCAGCTTGTAAAAGTGGTTTAAAAAAATACTTGTAGTACTAAAGAAATTAGAGTAGCAGGCAGTAGCGGAACCAGGAATTAAACATAGAGAGTGCTAAGTAACCAGAAATTGAAAGAACATATTGCAAATAAAATTAAGAACTGAGTTACTGACAATACAGAGTGCAGTTACTGAGTCACTTACAACTAATAAGTGAATCTAAGAACTGAGTTGTTTAAAGGGCCTGTTTGTTTCAGCTGTAGATTCTGAGAAGCAGCTGGTGAGTAGCTAGCTAGTTAGAATCTGGAGAAGCTGGATAACCCCAGCTTCTGGCTATTAGTTCATTTTCTGGATTCTGTAGTTTCAGCTACTTAGAATCTGGATGAAAATCTGGACTGTTTGAGAGAGCTGCAGATTCTAGAAGTTACCAAAAATTAAAATAAACAGGCCTAGAATCTGAAATCAGGGGGGGTTCAGGCCCCTGATCCTCTCTCTCCGCCACTGGTAGCAGGTTGATTAATAGCCTTTACTAGAAGAACTAACATACTGGAATTGCTTGTCGTCTGGGTCAAAGCAAAGGATAGGATGGCTTCCTTCGACGGAGCTATTGTTGGCTACTTTCTTGACATTGATTGATGAAATGAGAGAAAAGGAGAAAGAAAAAAGAGAGAGAGGAAGCAGAATGTCCATTGTCAAATCGGATTAGATGAGTGGCTCAGCTGCAAAGGTTAAAAGCAATGGGATGAAAATGATGTTCGGATGGCAACAAAATGAGTATGTAGCCACACTGTGAGGGTTAATTGATCATCTGTGCCAACAATTTGTAGGTACGTTGATGTGACTAAATCCCAAAATAAGAATGATAACACCATAACCTTTCACCATTACAAAGTAGATGTATTTAATGTTACAATTGATCAACAATTGATTGAGCTAGAAGATCGATTCAGTTCTCAAGCGACAGAGCTTTTGTCCCTTTGTGCTTCTTTAGATCCAAGGTTGGACACCTTCGACATAGCAAATATATACACTCTAGTGGAAAAATATTATCCTGTTGATTTCTCAAGTCAAGAAAGAGCTTAATTGGAGTGCCAATTGCCACATTTTCAACTCAATGTATGCAACCATCCAGACCTAAGTGCATTATCATCCCTTGCTGATCTAACAAGTGGACTAGTTAAAACTTTTAAAGATTCATCTTATCCTATGATGGACAGATTGTTAAGATTAGTCTTAACTCTTCCGGTTTCAACTGCAACCACCGAGAAATGTTTTTCAGCTATGAAACTTACGAAGACACGACTTCGAAGTACAATGGGAGATGGATTTCTACGAGATTGTTTGGTAATTTATATTGAAAAAGAATTAGCCGCAAAGATTAGTAATAATGATATTATTAAGGCATATGATCTTACTGGTAGTCGTAGATCTAAGTTTAAGTTAATAGAGATGTAATTTTCTTTGCATTGTAATTTGTGAAACATATTACTCTGATATGTGACTATTGGATCGGTAAATCCGGCATAGTTCATTGGTTCTACTCTACTTGTTATCCATATTGTTCCCCTATATTCAACTCCTGGCTTCACTCCTGGGTATCGTCGATGTGGATGTATATCTTGACGCACAGAAAAATCTTAATAGATGTATATCTCGAGGAACAGAAAACCTTTCTCTCCAAAACTCTGCTAGCAAAGCAAAATGCAGGTAACCACCTGCTTTTATTGCATGCATCCTTTTCCATTTATTAAACACTGGATTCAACAGCTTGTCTGTGTTCAGGAATGGCTCAGATCATATTGTATGACCTATATGCCCTCGCTTGTTATCCCATTACCTTATTTTACTAACCATAGTTTTCATCTTTTCAGATGTTCGATAATACCCTATTCTGGTGCTTTGAGTTAATTCCTCTACTCCTCAGTCCTCTTATGGTTTCTGAAATTAGAATCGAGATTCCAATTCATTCCTCTACTTTCCAGTCCTCGTACTTCATCTGAACTGTTTTGAGTTCATGACTAGCAAGTTATTCATGAGCATTTACATTCCACTACTACCGCATGAAAGTAAGCCATTCACCACTACTACAGAATCAACTGAATCATTCTAATCTCTTTGCCTAGGTACGCATACACAGTTATATAGACTAGACAATGTTTGGTATGCATCTAAATTCTAAATTGCCACTGTCAACATCTAAATCTGCAAGGCACCTGAATGATGCATCGCAGTGTGGCGTAACAGCGTGGAGAAGATGGAGGTGGGGCTCGGCTCGCGTGCCAAGCCTCGCAACAACTTCTCTCTTCGCACCCTCGCCAGTCGCCACCGCTCGCCGGAGCTCCGCGCCGTCGGCCTCCATCTGTTACTCACTTTCGGTGGGCTCAACGACAATACGAAATAAACTGAGGGCCTGTACGAAAACCTACCTCCAACACTTGCTCTTCATCAATGTCGACCGCCTACAGTAGATCCGACGGTGGTTAGACATCGCTGCCGCCGTCGATTTTTAGGTCAAAATGTTTGCAATCTTTTTTTGAGATGAAAACTTCGATATTTTTTAGTAGAAAGTTTGGGAATTTGAGTTGAAAGCTTTTGAAATCCGAGTTGAACGTTTGAGTAAAAGTGTGTGCAATCTGAACTGAATTAAACTGGAACGGGCAATTCTGTAGACATTCGACGAGAAATCTTCCAATTTGTATACAAGAACGGTCACCAAGAATAACTGCACAGTTTTCGTCATGATGGTCCAACTTCTCTGTGTTTAGCCGTGAAACATGCTCATTTAGGTAGTAATTTGCCGCTTCCCGATAAACTGCGAAAATTGAAATCTGAACAAGACTACACTGGTCGCTACTTGTACTAGATTGGAGTGGTGTGAGAGACAGAGGCTGATCCTAGAATGTGACAAGACTAGAGAGAAAGCCCCACGTTCTCCTAGAAAGCTCCATCTCCATCCAACTTCTTGTCTCCATTACCAGCCTCTTCAGACTGCTGAGGTAAGCTAAATCAGCCCCACGTGCTGCAGCCATGAGTACCATGAAGTTTTGCCGTGAATGGTAAGAGGATGGTGTGCTTATTCCCTTTGATACCTTGCTGAGTAGAGATTCATGGACAAGCTCCTTTTTGGGCAGCAACAACATACTGTATCCAAAGGAAGACAGGGAGCAGAAGGTTCTTCTCTATGCCTGCAGGAACTGTGACCATCAGGTTCTCAAAATTAATATCTTTCCTTCTTCTATTATATATGCAAAGATTTGGAATTACCTTTGAAAATTTTGTCAGGAGTTTATAGCTTTAGTGCTACTTAGTGTAAGGGCAGCCGCGTGTTTCAATCCAAATCAAGTACAATCATGTGTAATGGATTGAAATAGCGACCAAAAACAGATACGAGCTGAACTAGAATAGCGACCAAAAAAGAGAAGAAACATTCAGTCAAGTAGTTCTGCTCATATGCTATCAGTGTAGTAAGCAAAGAAAATTCTAACTTTCAGTGTTTACTGTTAGTCTACTTTGAAACAAAATCAGCAACGTTGTGAATCACTGTATCATACAGAACACATCAGTAGTTAGATCATACTATAGAATGTGACAAGTGCCTGAACTGCAGGAGGTAGCCGACAGCAACTGCGTCTACCGGAACGTGGTGCACCACACCGCCGGAGAGTTTACCCAGGTGCTCCAGGACGTCGCCGGCGACCCGACCTTGCCTCGCACCAAGTCCGTCCGTTGCTCCGCCTGTGGCCACGGCGAAGCCGTCTTCTTCCAGGTACACTAGTACTAAAGCTCATTCAGAGTTGAGACTGAAACTAACAACCTTTGTTATTGCAGGCCACAGCGAGGGGCGAGGAAGGCATGACGCTGTTCTTCGTGTGCTGCAGCCCGAGCTGCGGTCATAGATGGAGGGAGGGAGTGGCGTATATACAGTGTTGCTGGTTGCTACAAGCAAAGGTCTGCTTAGATAATTGATGCGTGCAACTTGCAAGGGATTTTTTCCCCATTGCGTCAATTCATGAACTGATTATGAATTCATAAGCTATGTCAGCCGTGAGATGGGATGACACGAGTAGGATTATTGCTCTGCTCAGTGTCTGGTTTCTACTTGGCGTCTGCGCTAGTCTGGTCTATGGCCTTCAGTATTGTATTCCACTGCAGTGGCTGCGCCATCCTCCACCCTCCTCCAGGTGAAGCGCCTAAGTGCTGTGAAGTGCATGGAGGGTACGTAGCAGCATGGAGCCATGTCCGGCCGTCGTTTCCAATGATTTCATGGTTCACTATCTGCAATGATTAGTAACGAGTTACGGTAGCGGTTGGAGTGTACGTACATCATGCTAGACTTAGCAACTGTGTAACTATCTGCAATGCAGATAGTATCTATGTATAGGGTCCACGGTGTACGTACAGAAGTTGATCAACCTCAAGTTTCATTCTTGGCCGATTCCGCGGCAGCATCGCACTGTCCTAGTATCAGTACTGGCTGCACAAACTATGTGCAAGCCCGTGCGCTGTCTTAGTCTACTACAGCAGTACAATTATCCTAAATTGTAAAAAAGGATCTCAAAAGGGCATTTGGTCTAGTGGTATGATTCTCGCTTAGGGTGCGAGAGGTCCCGAGTTCAATTCTCGGAATGCCCCTTCTTTTTCTTGTTTTATTTTTCGACTATTTTTGGCAAGGGAATTACGGGACAAAGGTGGATATAAATCAAATCCAAACTTATCTGCAAATTCTAAATAAACTTTTGTGTGAAATTCCATATTCTTTTTCTAGATTAATTGGCATCAGTAATGGTTTTTCACAAGAAGAAGCAAAAATTAAGGAGGAGGTGAAGGTTACATCACAACTCACAAGCATATAATTATATTTTATTTACATATTGTAGTTTCGAAGGTTAAGTTCTGGGCTAGAATTACAGGCCAATGAATGTCTCTGCCACTCCCTCTCTCTACTCGATGGCGAGGACCGGACGTTGCTGGAGAACTGTCCCCGCGCTTCAGCGCGTCCACCGCCCTGTCGGAGTTGCTGTTCACGTCGTCGTACATCTCGAGGCAGTCGTTGATGGCGGCCTTGGTCAGCTGGTCCGTACCGCGTTCTTCGGCTCCACGATCTTGGCGCGGACGGGACGGCGTCCATCGCCAGCTTCAGCACAGGATCTTGATCACCGGCCTCAGCAAGCCCAGCACCGGCTTCGTGATCACGTCCGGGCTCGACTGCACGGTCGCCGCCGGCTTCTTCGGCGCGGCCTCGACGTCGGGCTTGTCCTCCTTTGGTTTGGTGTCAGAACCGGAGAACTTGCCTTGTGAAGTCGTTGTTTGTTTGGGAAGAGATACCCCTTCGTTGTTTTATCAGGTTCTTCAACGGCCAGGATTGCAAGCATCAACGGCCTATATTAGTTTTGCTTATAGTTGTTTACTTAGTTTAATTTAGTGTTTACTGGGGTTATAATCGCACTTACCTTAATGAGGAATTGTACTCATATACCTGTTGCGCAATGAATGGGAACACAGACTTTATGCCCTCGTCTTTAGTCTTAGCTGGTAGCGTAGTTCCCTGGTTCTTGTCACCTTTCCCCTTTCTTTTCAGGCTCACGCCGGCGATTTCTAGTGTAAATCGCGGTCCTAAATCTAGGATCTGATATTGTGGTATCAGAGCATTCGATTCTTGGTAAGAAGTGGAAAAATCTGAAGGTATAAAAGTTTCGAAATAGAAGCTAAAGAATGATAATCCTTTTGTACACTTGTGCCATATCCCATAATACTTGTTCTGATGAGTTATTACGTACAAGATTGGATATCAGGGTAAATCATGAAGTGTATCGTGAAGTCGTACGACTTTTACAAGGTACCGAAGCGACAACGAAGTACAAGGTGGTGTTTGGCCCAGCTCCAGACTGGCTTCTAGGCTAGAGCTGGAGCTTTTCCGGCCAAACACTTGAAGTCGGGCTCTGGAGAAGCTTTAGGAGCTCAAAATGGAGTAGCCAAAAGAAGCCCCCCCCGAAGTAACCCTCCTCCTACCCCATCCTCCCTCCCAGACCCAAGCGCGCGACGCGAGATGGCCGACGACCACGGCGGCGGCCACGTCGAGGGCGGCCACCCCGAGGTGATCCCTTGGACTCCTGGGTGTGGGGGATTCCCATCTTTACACCGAGCTTTCGGCGGGCGTGGAGGGAGACGCGCTCGATCCATCCGTTCTAGTGGTGGTGCTCAGCGCGGGCTAGAGCGTAGCTTTTCTCTTCTTTCTTTTGGCTTAGATGCGACGGTTTGCGCTGCGGTGTAGGGGTTGGCGTGGCGAATTCCGCGGCGAAGCTGTGTTGGGGGTTCGATTGGTTCGTTTGATGCAGATGTGGCTGGCTTGATCTGCTAGCCGGGAGTCCCTTGGGGAATTTCCCAGATTTGTTTGTTTTTGATCTCGGCGTGCCGCTTGTGTAAAATTCGATTGCCCCTTTTGATTGCTTTCACTTCATGTATAGTAGGGTTCATTCGACAATTTGATTGGTGTCAGCAGGGGTTGTGGAATTGGTGCACAGAAGGAAGGTTTAGATTTTGCCACATGGATAAGTTGATTTGAGTGAGAGCAACAATAATAGGTTTATGGATAAGTAAGTTCAACATTGTGCTTGTTTAGTTTGGGTGCATATGTGCTGATTTGCTTCTAGCGAGACTTTGAGTGCTATGGAGTTTAAGGAAAAAGGGGGTTTGAACGGTCTTGATAGATCCATTGCAATGGGAGGATAACAAGTTTTGGTTAGTCTCATTTTTAGTTGTGTGGAACTGTGGATGTGCTAATTTGAATTCGGATGTTTTGCTGTTAAACAAAATGGAATTCATCTGCAGTTTTTTAAGTCATACAATTTTAACACATAAAGGTTCAATGTTTAACTATGATTTTTGAAACTGCTTGAATAAGCAATTGCAGCTTTGTTATGTGTTATAAATGTGCATATAGAGTTCCTTAAGCGTGCACCTGCCAGTTGATGTAACTCTCCGAGCTACTTGATCATTAACCAAAAGCTCATGTGCATGGATACACTTATTGCAGGTCTTTCCTCTTTTTATTGCTTTCAATGCACATTTACTTGGAGCATCTTGCACTGCTTCCACCTTTTATGTTATCTCATTCAAAGAACACTTCTTTTTTGTGCCTATCATGTGTCTCTGTGTTGGTGAGCTCAAACTAAAATCATCCTATCTCCAGGGCGATACACATTTACGTGAAGATGGATTGTTGAAATCTAGGGATAAAGACAGAGAAAGAGAAAAAGACAAAGACAGGGAGCGTCATAGGGACCGTGACAGAGATCGAGGAAGGGACAGAGATTGGGACAGGGACAGGGACAAGGATAGGGATCGCCACCATAGGCATCACCGTGAAAGACGGGAACACCAAGATCATTCCAATGATCATGATCGTCACAGAAGCCGTGATTCTGGAAGGTACTGCTGTTAATGCATTTGTGTTTTGTGTGCACCTGATTATTACTTTAGAAACAGTGTGTTTTTGCAATGGTGGCTACTTTAGTTATGTCGCAAGTATTGGCCTTTGAAATTTGAAATCAACACAAGCAAATATCAGTTGTGAATATGTGGTTTATGCCTCAGAAGTTATTTAACTATGTCCTGCACATGCCAAAATGAATAGCGAAAGGCCCACATCTATCTTATGCACTATTTCATTTGTGGTTTATGTTGGTAACAACACACAGGAGAAGAGACCGTGAAAGAGATGGGCATCGCAGGCATCGCTCACGGTCTCATTCAAGGGGCAGGGATCGCAGATCTAGGTCTCGTTCTCATTCAAGAAGGTATGAAAATGAAGGTTCTGGAATAATCTGTTATTTGCATCTTGTTCAGTTCAGCTACAATATACATAGTAATTTCTCCTCTCATGGTTATGTTTGGCCATCTTGAAGTTACTTATTCTTATGAGGATGGCTAAGTAGAAAATCCAAATCAATATGTTTTTTTCAACATCTATCATTTTGTGTATTATTTATTTGAGCCATGTGCAATGTGTATATGAATATGTATGGCTAAGTTTTTAATATATGTTAGTTTCTTACTAGTCACTAATATTCATTGTGTTGAAGTAGCAAGCGAGTTAGTGGATTCGACCTGGCACCACCACCGCAAGCTGTGGTTACTCCATTTCCTGCTGTTCCAACACCAAGTATGCTCTCATCAACTCTGTTAAATGTTTATTTTTTCATTTTTGCAGTTTTGTATAGTTTATCTTTAGTTGGGACTTATTGGACTTAAGAAAGTTCCTTATGTTGGGATTTGGTAAGTGATGTTCATGTGTATGTGTTCGAAATGAATTGTAGCCATTGCTGAATGCCATCCATTTACTTCCACTACAATGTTATACAATTCTCACCCAATCGGATGGGACAAATTCTTATTGCAATTGCCAGAAGCTCCTAGCATATCACCAGTCCAATGCTATTTTCTGAACTTGGAATTGGTGGGTAACATAGAGCACCACGATGGTTTGCAGTCGTTGTTAGAGCACCTCCAATAGATGTATTGTTGGTTCTTGGAAGTGCCATATCACCAAGTATTTTAACATGAACCCGTAACTCCAACGCAAACAGTGTTAAAAGATGCTTAGTGGGATCCACCAAGAACCATCCACCAATAAGGCGAGAAGAAAGGAGTGTGTGAAAGAAAAATTATTTTGTTGTAGTCACAACACCATATGTGATGCTTGGAGAGATATTGGTGCTAAAGGAGAGAGAAGTACCAACCAATGGGTGCTTTCTCCCCATAAGCACCCTTCAAGCACCCATCTGTTGGAGATGCTCTTATATCTTTGATAGTATCTTCTGGTACAAATAGCTTGCAACTTTCCATTTTATTATTACTTGGTAACTGAAAACTGAGCAAAACTTTTTTGCTTTTGTTCTTTTGTTGTCTGTCTGTTTTTGTGTATGTGTATGGTAAGAAGGCAATCGTGTATAGTAAGAAGGCATTCTTGGGTCACTTGCCCCACTGCTGCCAATGGAATGAGCGGCCTACTGTAGCTTTAATGTACAAGGAGGAATCAGTGCTCTGGTTTGATATCGTCTTGTTCATCTTCATGATTATTACATTTCTCCTTGCACATATATTATCCATTCTTTGACATGGAATACTTCACAGCTGTATCTATTTTAGATCCAGACTGATGGTGAGAAGTGACCAGTTTTAAATGAGCAATAATTTTTCTTGCTAATTGTTTATGCTTCCTACTAGAAATAAATTGATATATTGCAGGTCAGTTACCGGGCTCTTCTATTCCTGGAATGTTTCCAAACATGCTCCCTTTTGGTGTTGGGCAGGTGATTATTCCTGATTTTTTTTAATGTCTTCAGTGTCGAAAGAACCTTTGCCTTTATTACTTTTTTGTTATTTTATGTATGGACTTTATAATTTGTTGGGTTTTAATCAAATTCGTTTGTTTGAATGCCTTTATTACTTTTTTGTTATTTTATGTATGGGCTTTATTATTTGTTGGATTTTAATCAAATTCATTTGTTTGAATCAGTTCAATCCCCTTGTCATCCAGCCGCAAGCAATGACTCAACAGGTATGAGTTATTTCGTTTATAATTTACTGCAGGTATTGAAAAACAATGTGCCAAGTGCCAACATCTTTTTCCTCTCAGGCTACTCGGCATGCTCGGCGTGTTTATGTCGGAGGCCTTCCCCCAACTGCTAATGAACAGGTCCACATACTTGAATCACTTTCCCAACCCCCATCAACCCCAAAGCCAAAAGCATGCGAACATACTGATACATATAATTTGCTATTGTTGGTTACGCTGGTTTTCTTTTCTGCAGTCAGTTGCTATATACTTTAATCAAGTCATGGCTGCTATTGGAGGAAACACTGCTGGTCCAGGTGATGCTGTTCTTAATGTCTACATAAACCATGACAAGAAATTCGCTTTTGTGGAAATGAGGTCTGTGGAGGAGGCAAGCAACGCTATGGCCCTGGACAGCATTTTGTTTGACGGGGCGCCAGTGAAGGTTAGAAGACCAACAGACTATAATCCTTCTCTGGCAGCTGCCCTGGGCCCAAGCCAGCCATGCCCCAATCTGAATCTTGCTGCAGTTGGCCTAACACCAGGCTCAGCTGGAGGGTTGGAAGGTCCAGACCGTATTTTTGTGGGTGGTCTTCCCTATTACTTCACAGAGGCTCAAGTTCGGGAGTTGCTTGAATCCTTTGGGCCTCTTCGAGGATTTGATCTTGTAAAGGATAGGGAAACTGGTAACTCAAAGGGCTATGCGTTTTGCGTCTACCAGGACCTCAATGTCACTGACATTGCCTGTGCTGCTCTAAATGGTATCAAGATGGGAGACAAAACTCTTACTGTCAGACGAGCAAACCAGGGATCAGTTCAGCCTAGACCAGAGCAGGAAAATATCCTGTTGCAGGCACAGCAACAGGTGCAATTACAGGTATAGCTCAACTATTTAATTGTCACCCATGGTCAACTAATTATTCTCTTATGCCAATTAGATTGTATTTCTGCAATTGTTTCTTGGCTTCTGACTCTAGAAATTCCTGTACAGAAACTTGTGTATCAAGTTGGAGCGCTCCCTACAAAGGTTGTATGCCTGACCCAGGTGGTTACTGCAGATGAATTAAAAGATGATGAAGAGTATGAGGACATCATGGAGGACATGAGGTTAGAAGCAGGCAAATATGGTAAATACCACAAGTTTTTCATCCACACTCTTGAAATTTAGCCATTTGATCATCTGCTGAATTAGGTCCCTTTTCTGTGTCCATAGTCCTACGATATGCCATTTCAGATGCGTTCTTGTTGCCTTGACTTAATAGTTTGATTCATTTCTGTTAGTTTATTCTCGTATGCATTCTTGCTCCTTTGTTGATGCTGTATATTCTATTCACTTATACCTCCTTTCGTCAGGTAATTTGGTGAAAGTCGTCATCCCACGTCCTGATCCCAGTGGACAGCCAGTCACAGGAGTTGGAAAGGTGAATCTTGTGTTTAATGTGGTTCAAACATGCAGAGCATCTGTATTGTATGAAATTGTTCTGAAATATGAGCTTTCGATTGCAGGTGTTCTTGGAGTACGCAGATGTCGACGGTGCCACCAAAGCAAAGACGGCAATGCACGGAAGGAAGTTTGGTGGGAACCCAGTGGTTGCGGTCTTCTATCCCGAGAACAAGTTTGCCAGTGAGGAATATGATGCATGAGTGATCCTTGTATGACAACAGTCTTCTGCGCTAGTTTGTTCAATTACAACAACGATTTCTCCTCCTAAGTCGTGCCTTCTTGTAGCCCTGGATTTATGCAGTTATTAAGATTGAAAGATAGATCGCGTGAAGTTGATACAATCGTTCTTGGCCGTCATCTTGTTAAATTGGGATTCTTCTTTTGTTCTGTTTCTATTGTCTCTTGTTGCTTTCCTTTGAAATTCTTGGTGATACTATGGGCATCGGCATCGGCAACTGGCTGCCCAAGTGGATTAGCTTTGGATGACCACGTTGGGGGATGGCTTAAAGGAGACATCTTGAAGATGTTGTTTCGATGTTGAGCACAAGCGTGTTCATGTTGAGCATTCAAGTAACTTGTACCGTGATGAAGCAACCATAGATTCTTATTTTGTCTGTATCCTATAAAAAATTAATTTGTCAGTAGCAAATGTAGGTTATAGACATCGAATTCTGCGTAAGTAGAAAAATGAAGTAGCCAATGGTATGCTCTTAACTCCTTCCCCTGGACGTGGACGGCAGGGCAGACGGACCGCCCGGTGACGTCCGGAATAACGCTGGTCGTTTGATTTGATCGAACGAGCTGATTCATCATCTGGATGAAATGATTTCATCTACCAAAACAAAGGGGACGAGGTATCATCTATGATAGAATAATTCCATCCACCAAACTAAACTCCTCCTTAGCTCTATGGATGGGATATTTTTCAGCAGGTACCTCCTTTCCTAGAGTTTGTGACCAAAATGGCAAATTCTGAAGTGTGATACTAAACTCCTCCTTAGCTCTATGGATGTGATATTTTTCAGCAGGTACCTCATTTCCTAGAGTTTGTGACCGAAATGGCAAATTCTAAAGTGTGATTAGCAAAAATAACATCTTTATAGTAGTATTTGCAAAATTGGCGCTATCGTCCGCACAATCACCGTGCGGGTTTGGTCATAGGCCAACACATGGCAGAGCCTCACACGGTGGCTGTGCGGACGAGGATATCATTTTTACAATTACGACTACGAGGATATCATTTTTACTAATCACATTTTAAATTTGCCGGCAAAAACTCCTTTCCTACTTTGGGCTTGTGGGCCCCGCACTCCCGGCCGCCGGCGCATCAACTGCGGCTTAAAGAATCTCACGCCACCGCTAGCTTGCTTGCACGTACCTGCGCTTCAACTATAAAATACAGTTGCAATTCCTTTTTTTCTCAGTTGCAAATGAGTATGAATTGTGAAATAGTAGACAGTTTGTAGTTCTTTATAGAGAAAAAAATTGATATATATATATAGAGAAATTTTTTTTGCTAAATTTCCATAAACACTACCAAATTTTCACAGCTAAACAGAGATATAAGAGTGAGATTTAAGGTATGGAGAATGGAGACCGATGCATCTCTATTTATAGAAATATTTTCATATTTTTTCTGAATTATTTGCTATTTTTGCAAAAAAAATTTTACATCCTAATGATAAAAAACAACAAAAACGAATATTTTTAACTGGGCCCTACCGTGCCGTGCCCCATTTACGCCCGTTGGTGCCCTTTACCGTGTAGTGCCGTGCTGGCCGCTCGACCCAAACACGATACGATCCGTCGGATCGAATCATGCTTGGACCAAATCTACAGTGACAAAACTCAAACATCCATAACAACACGGACTATTTAGACAGCCCTGCAAGTATTCTATCAATAAACCGAGGCCTCGAACAGGTATGAGGTACAATTTTTGCTTTTTAGTCCAAAATTTGAAAGTTTTTTATAAATAGACCCTTGAGAAAACGATTTTCAAAAAAGACTAAAATATATGATCAGATACATAACACCCTGCAGCCTCAGTATTTAAAACATATACTATCTTTGGCTGCAATAAACCGATGCCTCTATTTGTAAAAAACTTTTAAATTTTAGGCTAAAAAGCAAAAATTTTTCCAGGTATGAGTCGACAATGTATTTGATGCCTTTTGGCCCCTCTCAGTTTTTAAAAAAGTACCTTGTCACAGCGAAAGATATCCATCAGATCGAAATCCGACGGCTCAGGTTGGCAGTCGAGCGTTTATTCGCAAAGAATTGGACACGTCATAAAAAGCACATAAGGCAAGGTCTAAATCGAAAAGGGTCCGACTAAAAGGAGGGAATCCGGGGGCGATTTTTTTCTCGCAGAAAGCCGGTGGCCGCTAGGGTTTTCTCTCCTCGCTCCCGGAGGAGGCGTCCCCGACCCGTCGGTTCCTCCTCTCAATCTGGTAATCTTGGCCTCCCTCCCCTGCCCGCCGATTTCCTTGCTAGATTCTCTCGAGTTTTTTTTTGATCTTTTTCTCGGGGGTTACTGGTAGTTGTTTTTGGATACTCCCCAAGATTGGATTTGATGTTTTTGTGGGGATTGATCATTGGTGTGGTGCGGTTGCGATTAGGGTTGGGCTTTAGCTCGGACTCGGCTGTAGGTTTGGTTGCAGTTCTGCATGTCGATTCAGATAGAGTTTTTAGGCCCTTTTGAGTTAGATTCCATGGATTTGTTTGGAAGCGCAGAGAAGAAATCTTTGTTAAGCTCTATGATTTCGAGCAAGGTGATAATTAAAGAAGTAGAATCTTCTACCTGCTTGCAGGGCAGTCGCTTAATGGTCGCGGCATCCGAAGAGAGGCATTAGACTCTTGTTGTTGGTCATGGCGGCTGCAGAGGCTGCCGCAGATTCATCGGGTCCGCGATTTGCTCCTGATGACCCAACTCTCCCTGCACCATGGAAAGGACTAATCGATGGCTCAACTCTGTACTATTGGAACCCTGATACAAATGTGACCCAGTACGAGAAGCCGGCGGCAGCTGCACCTCCCTTGCCTGGGGGTCCTCCAACCACCCCTACACCCATGCCAGCATCAGCACCAGGGGCCTTTGCACAGCATAGCACGCAGTTAGGCCAAGCTGGGCAGGTGTCGCAGAAGGAACGTCCTGGTCAGACGGTATATCCTCAGGTTAGCCAGCATGGGCAGCAGCAGCAGCAGCCCCAACAGCCGGGTCAGCAACCGCTGTTCCAGCACGTAGCTCAGCATCAAGCTCCATTTCAGCAAGCACAACAGGTGCCGTATCAGCAGCAGCAGATGCCAAACCAGCAGGTGTCACAGCAGCCACCAGCTCCTCAGCACCCCAACGCGCATCCGCAGTCAATGCCATACCAGCATGGTCCTTATATGCAACCCCAGCAGCAGCAGCAGGGCCCACAATATTCATATCAGGTAGGCCAGCAGCCACAAATGCCGCAAACTACCTATAATCAAGGTCAGCAGCCTCCGATCCCACAAGCTGCCTACAATCAAGGTCAGCAGCCACCAGTGCCACAAGGTACCTACAATCATGGTCAGCAGCTGCCGATGCCGCAAGCTCCCTACAATCAAGGCCAGCAGCCACAAATGCCACATGCTGCTTACAATCAAGGTCAGCAACCGCAGGGAATGAGGATCCCTCAGAGTCAAGTGCAACACCCACAGCAATCACCGAGCTTTCATCAACCTGCCCAAGCTTCACCGAGCTTTCAACAACCTGCCCAAGCTTCACAAGTGCTGCAAGCTTCACAGTCTCAAGGACTTCAAATGCCCTCTCAACAGGGCCAACTCCAGCACGGCTTTCAGTTCACTCAGCATGGAAAACAGCAGCATCGTGGCCATGTAGGTGCCCAGCTGAGCCAAGTGTCACATGGGCAACAAAGTTCCGCGTTGAAGGTTGATGAGGTGGGAGGTCATGAAGGAAAGCAGTCTGGCTTTTCGTTACCACTCAGTCAGCAGCGTGGCCAAACTCCTCTTTCAAACCAGCAGTTACCTTCTAATCATCAACTTCCTGGAGCCCATATTCAGCTAAGTATTCCTGGAGTCGGAGGGCCATCATATCCTGGAAAGCATCATCTTGGTGGATCATCTCCAGGTGAGACTAATAACATGAGTTTTTTGAGCTCACCTGCTCAAATGCATCAAGGTGGAGTGGATACAAACTACCGACAACAACCGGCTAGTGGCCATGCAGTTCCAAATCATATTGTTCCTTCACCAGTTCGACCTCCAATGGGTTTCAAGATGGGCAATAGTGAGGATCACTTTGAAAGAAATGACCTTCACTCTACTGGCAGGTTTGATGGAACAAATGCTCTCCAGCAGCAGCCAAAGCTTGCTGCTCTCCCACCTTCACAAAACCTCCTGGTAATAATATTTTGTATAGCACTGTTAATTCTTATGAAGTCAATAGCCCATGTTTTTTACTACTTAAATAAAAGGCCATATCACACTAGTAAATTATAAAGTTCCCTGCTGTGGTATCACTTGTCAGTTCTCATGAAATGAATTTTCCCCATCAGAATGTTATGATTGGTATTGAAAACTCTATGGAAAGAAACATAAAGAGGCCTGATAATGATGTATGTTGTTTGTTGTATACTTCAAATTACAGTCCTTATGGCTTCAATGCGTTCTATCAATTCTTTCCATACTTCCCTCAATTTCTGAAGCTGTCACCATTAACTCTACTGTTCATAATCTTGTACAGCAGGATATGAGGAATGGCCCACCTTATCCTCAGCCCGATAATTTTGGTGGTTATAACATGGCACCTCCACATTCAGTGCCAAACCCGCATAACCATGGTCTATTTCCTAGTGGAGCTACAATGAGACCACCATCCGGAATGTTTGCTCCCCTGGATTTCCCGAGCATCGCTTCGGCTGATGAATATTGTCAACACCATGAAGTCACTGCAGTGGTAATGAGTCAGTTGCATGGCTATATTCTGTTAAAAAAACTCAAACACACTTCACAGCTTAAAATATTCTCCGGATGATGATAATACTGTTTCTCTTTCTACTGTGGCTTCTTAAAGATTTTTAGCATGCTGTTCCTAATGTGGGCAACGGATCTTTTAATAATTCAGCCACATGTTAGCGTTTTGGAGGTTCTGTTTAATGTCTAACATTACAAGATGAGAAAGGTATTGTTTTTGTAGCATACAAAAAGCTGACATTTTTAAATGCGATGCATACATCTCCGATTAATCACAGCAATATTAATGTCAATACAGAAAACATGAGGGAAATATTTCTACACTCCTATTTAAATTTTCTAATCTGTTATTTGTAGAGGCAATCTTTTTGAAATACCACAAGTCGAAATGATGCATTGTTTGCTGGACTTTTTTGTATTTATAACCCATGATCTACAGTTGGCCATAATTTATTGTGATCTGTTGCCTTATGTACAACTCAGTAAATTTGACAGAACGAGGAGCTTAAATTCCCTCTTGGGGTTTACAAGTGCATGTTCTACACTTCTGCTGTCACCTGTTGATTTTTCTAGTTGAACTGGTCTACCAATGTTTCATGTTCTGTTTTTCATTTCCTGTAAAGCTTTGTCACACTCTATCCTGTTTCTTAAAAATATTCAGGGTGAGAATGTTCCTCCTCCGTTTATGACATTTGATTCTACTGGATTCCCTCCAGAGATCCTGAGAGAGGTATGTTTCGTTGAGTTGCACTTTGCTACTGGTGGATGCATTAGTAAAATTGTTCTCTCTTATATTTCTTCATCTAGAAATTCTTGTCAGCATGGGCCATAAAAAAGCATTTCTTAGAAGTCAAAATTAGCTTTTTAGGTAGTAAACACAGCACATGGTATTGCTCATTGTTGTAGCACATGTCATATGCTGTGAGCCTGTGATGATGGATACTAGTTTAACTAGTGCCCATCTTCTGGGCACTATAGTGACATACTTGGGGCTATTTTCTGCTGACAAGTATTGGAAGGATTGATGTTCTTTCAGATTATAAATTGTGGCTGAGGTTTCCTGCTTCTTGTCTCTGCCACTGTGAATCTACAAAGAGCCCCTTCTTCATGCCTTGAGTTGCTTAAGTAAGCAGCCATATTCACTTAGGATAGCATTTAGCATTTTTCTCATTATAGATAGCTTTTCTTTACTTGGCACTGACTGCCTATAATTTTCTGCAGATGCGCATTTGCTTTTGATTCCTATTTTTTTTTTTTCATTTCAGATCCATGCAGCTGGATTCTTAAACCCCACTCCAATTCAAGCTCAAACATGGCCTGTTGCACTGCAAAACCGGGACATAGTAGCTATTGCCAAGACAGGATCAGGGAAGACACTAGGGTACCTTATTCCTGCTTTTATACATCTGAGGAGATGCCAAAACAATCCAATGTTGGGCCCTACTGTGTTGGTTTTGGCCCCTACTCGTGAGCTTGCTTCACAAATACAAGATGAAGCAGTCAAGTTTGGCCGATCATCTAGAGTATCCTGCACAGTAAGTTCTGACCTGTTCCGCATATGCTTTTGTTTGTCTTGAGCACACTGGATGACTGTTGATCATAATCATGGCAATTACATTTACAAGTTTTGTCTTGTAGGATAATGCATAATTGTTAAATACATCTCTAGACTCTAGTCTGGTTCTCCAGAAAGTTTGCTGTTAGTTTAACACTTGGAATCGAGTCTGGTTCTCAACAAAAGAATCGAGTCTGGATGCCAAAACAATCCAGTGTTAACTATAGAAACCAACTTGTTCTTGGAGTGGCCTTGCATGAACCTGTGCACCAAATAATAATTTTGTTATCGATTTTCCTTGTGGAAAAAATTGCTGTATTTGTCATGCTCTGTTACTAACATATCACAGTCCTAAAATTGATATTCATTATTGATTTATTTTCCCAGTGCCTATATGGTGGAGCTTCAAAGGGCCCTCAGCTAAGAGAACTTGAGCGTGGAGCAGATATTGTGGTAGCAACACCTGGACGTCTTAATGATATTCTAGAGATGAAGAAGATTAGCCTCCATCAAGTTTCATTACTTGTGCTTGATGAGGCTGACCGTATGCTAGACATGGGTTTTGAGCCACAAATACGGAAGATTGTGGATGAGATTCCTCATAATAGACAGACACTGATGTACACTGCCACTTGGCCAAAGGAGGTTACAAAAATAGCTGGGGATTTACTGAGAGATCCTGTCCAGGTCAATATTGGTAGCATTGATGAACTTGTTGCCAACAAATCCATCACACAGGTATTCATACAGTCGAATGCATACATTTGTTTGTTTGCCTTCATTTAGGGTGTTCTAGGTCTTGCCTCTTAAGGTGGCAACTGCTGATTGTTGTTCAGGGTTCTAATAATGTTTAAATTGTTTGGAAATTGAATTCTTGAGCACCTAATTCAATATGACGCCCTTGATCTGTCGTATTATTTGGCCATTTCTTCTGGATGATCCATTTCTAAGGTTTACCCCCTGTGTATGGATGCAGTATGTAGAGGTGATCCTGCCCATGGACAAGCAGCGACGCTTGGAGCAGATTCTTAGAGCTCAAGAAAGGGGATCAAAGATCATCATATTCTGCTCAACCAAGAAAATGTGTGACCAGCTTGCTCGCAGCATTGGTCGTAGTTTTGGTGCAGCAAGTATTCACGGCGATAAATCGCAGGCTGAAAGGGATCATGTTCTTAATCAGTTTCGGACTGGCAGGGCTCCAATATTGGTAGCCACAGATGTTGCTGCTCGTGGACTTGACATCAAAGACATCAGGTGATCTGCTTGTTTTTGATATTGTGTCACATGGCACTTATAGGTGCTTTATGATATGCTTGTTTTTTTTATTGTCCTTCTGTTGCTCATTGTCACTGCTGACACTGCAATACTGCATAATGTGTTCCTTCAGAGTGGTGATCAATTATGACTTTCCAACTGGGATTGAGGACTATGTGCATCGCATAGGGCGTACAGGAAGGGCTGGGGCCACTGGAGTCTCATACACTTTCTTCTCTGAACAAGATTGGAAATATGCTGGTGATTTGGTGAAAGTCTTGGAAGGTGCTAATCAGCATGTCCCTCCACAGCTGCAAGAGATGGCTGCACGGGGTGCATCTGGAGCTCCAAGAAACCAGACTGGTGGGATGAGCCGTTGGGATGGGCCTGAGGGTGGTAGTCGTTTTGAATCTGCTGTTGGTGGCCCTGGTAGTTATGGTGGAGTTAGGGATGGCCCTGGAAGCTTTGGTGGTCGGGATGGCCCAGGTAGCTTTGGTGGTCGGGACGGCCCTGGTGGGTTTGGTGGACGGAAGGGCCGTGGTGGGTTTGGTGGACGGGAGGGTCCTGGGTCTAGTGCCTTTGGTGGGAGAGGGGGCCGTGGACCTGGTGGTTTTGGCGGGAGAGGTGGAGCAAGTCCTGGCGGCTTTGGTGGTCGTGGTGGCAGGGGTGATACTGCTGGTTTTGGTGGACGTGGCAGGAGTGATTTTTCTGGTTTTGGTGGACGAGGCCGGGGTGATTTCTCCGGTGGACGTGGTGGGAGGGGGCGTGGATTTGGAGGGCACAGGACGTTCTGACCAAGGCCCACATGATCGGTTCATCTCAGATGGGCGGGGAAGATATGATGGCCGTCGAGGATTTGGCGACAAGGGTCGGGACCGGAGCTACAGCCGTAGCCCAGAGAGAGGCCGCTCGCGAGGCTATGATAGGAGGAGTGATAGTAGGAGTCTAAGTAGTAGGAGCAGAAGCTGTAGCAGGAGCTGGTCACGCAGCAGGAGTCGCAGTAGGAGCTGGACGCGGAGCCGCAGCCGGAGTCGCAGCAGGAGCAGAAGCCACGACCAGGGTGCAGCATTGGAACGTAGGCCCCGGCCAAGATCTGGCTTTGATGTGCTACCACCTGTGACTGGAGCAGAACCTGATTTAACCGGCCCTGGGCCTGTACCTGTACCTGGCTCAGTACCTCCTGCTTCTGCGTTCGTACCTGTACAATCACTAGCCGATACATCTGCAATGTCACCAATGTCGCCTGGTGGCCTGGTCCAGGAGAGTAGGCCGTTCATGGGTGGGAACGATGGCAGCGCACAGGCTAACCAACCTTTCCAAGGGACTGCCGATATTGCAATACCACCAACTTTTTCTGCAGCTGAAGCATTCCCAGGTCCAGCAGTTCAGCAGGAAGGCCCTGATGTATAATGAGATTGATCACTAGAGCAGTGCCTTTTTTTTTCTTTTAATCCGATGTGTGACGGAGAATGGGTTACCTGCCGAACAGGTTGACTCCTGGTAATTTCAAGGACTCTTTCCTGGGAAGACGTCTTTTGCTGCAATTTCGTTGGTCTCTGGACTGGAGATGACAGGTTGTTTTGTGTGGTCTTGTTGTGCTGAGGGTCTATTGCAACCGTAACCTGCTGAGAATCTGTACATTTTTATTATAAGTTCCGTCTTTTCCCTCCCGTTTGTTCTGTTAACGCTCTTCACATAGTAGAAATGCCCTGAGATTATCGCTGCTGCACCGATGAAATGGCGTTGACGTTTTTATCTTGAACACTCGTTAATGGAAGTTGAAATGAACCTTTATTTGAGCTTTTGTTTGTATGAGCGCAGAGCTCACTAGAAGAAGGTGGTGATCAAAGACCACACGACTGGAAGGTACAGCAAACAGACGAACGCTAAAGTGCAAACGAGTAGCATCATTTGATTTGATTTTGCCAAGTTTCAGTGATTTTGATTGTTTTTCTTTGGGGTGTAGAGCGCCGCACACCACACCACGAGCAGCGGAGCAACTCACTTTTAGGTAGCATTTAGAATTAGAATGGCGATGGTTTATATGTTTTTTACTGTAGCTGATTGATTTTTTATTTTAGTTGAATTGGTTTATTTGATATAATTAAATTTAAAAATTTAAAAATAAAAAACATGTTAATTCATCATGAATAATACAAAAGAATACGAGAAAAATAAAAAAAATAAAAAAAACAGAAAAATAAAATAGAAAAAAGTGAAGCCAAATCTGGCAGTGACCCGTGGGCCCACCTATCATTCTCTTCCCTCTAACTCCACTACCAGTCCTCTCCTTGCTCGTTGTCTCTGCTGCTCACCATTGCCTTCACCGTCCTTGGCTTACCTTCGCGGCCCCAAAGTGGGAAGCTATGGTCACCACCCCGCTCGTCGCCGTCATGAGGTCCCATTTGCCTCTTCTTCTTGCTGTTGTTGCAGTTGGTGCCCTCCTACCTTAGGGTTTTTTTACTCATGTTGTCGCAGATGGGGGGCTTCTTCGACGAGGATGCCCAGTGCGAGGATCCCTAAACCCATCAACTTGCCAAGCTAGAGGTACTAACATTTCTAATCCTAGCACCCAGCATCTGCACAAGAAGCTCTTGATTGTGGGATAACTGTGTCAGGATTATTATGATGACTCAACATGAAATGAATGGGGTTCACCTTTGCTTCTATATCCCAAAAATGATGAGACTCTGATTCATTTAGCCGCATCAATGATCGCCCTTCTTCAAGGGGAAGCTCAACGCCATCATCAACAGTTGCAAGTGACTTCCTCGACTCACCTAGTGCTTGGGGTCCAAATTCACGTCCGTTGCTAGCATCATATGTATTACGATCGCACCATTTCCCAACTGCCACAGATCGTCTCAGAAGCAAGTAACTGTACATATATTGAATAATTTATTTTACTATGTAGGGACCTATATCATCCCTTCCTTCCTTTATAGTGAGATCTCCTTGTGTCTTTTCTCTTTAAGGTTTGGCATTAAGGATTTAGGGAGGTTTGAGTCTTGGGAAAATTCGGCAGCCTCTTTGCCGAGTAGAGAAAGGGGTATCCGAGACTTATATTCTCGGGTGCTCTTTGATCGGAGCTCCTGACAGTCTTATGCGGCGTTCACCTGACCTTCAACTTCAACCTCAATTGCTAGTGTTACTTTTTGCCTCAGGAGAAAATGCACATATTGCAAATAAACTGAGAGAACACGGGAGAATTTCTGAATTTCTCCATTCTCTTACTTGCTCCTCCCGATTAAACTTATTACAAGCATCTCAATATATAACCTAACTAGCACCCCTATTGGACTCGACTTCTACTTGAGTTACACACGGAGATGGACTCAACTTCGTCTTGAACTCAGAGTCAAAATTATTTGTAACAATCTCCCCCTAATCTTGACTCTCTAATTTACTTGAGTTTGCCTGAGTTTGGGTGGCGACACATCTTTTCAACATCTCGGACTCATCTCATCATTTAGAGCACTGTTGATTCATCATCGCTGAGTGCTTCGGTAAGAGACGATTTCCCCTTTTTCGACTTGTGCCATTCTGAAGCAAAGTGCCAATAATAATTACAATTATAACACCTCACTTTTGTCTTATCAAATCTCCGATTCTGATGGCCTCGGCCATTGGAAGTGTTCTTGCTTTCACACTTTGATGATCGGATCTCCCATTCAACGTGGGTCAATAAAACCTATTCTTCGTTGTTGTTACGTTTGTTGGAGATGCGCTCCTCATACGTCTTAAAACGACCGATAATCTCCTCCATGGTCATTATTTTTAGATCTCCAAATTGCTATATGGCTGAAGCAATTAGGATAAATTATGAGGGAACAACACGAAAGAATTTTTTCACCACGTATAACTCTTCCACCTTCTTGCCAAGGGCTCGTATCTTGTTGGCGATGACCACCAACCGGACGGCGAAGTCGTTGATCGACTTCGCTTCCTTCATACGCAGCACCTCAAACTCGGTTCTGAGAGTTTGTACCTTTGCTTCCTTCACACGATCAGCTCTAAGATGCATCATCTTCAACGCTTTCCACGCATCTTTGGTCGTCTCCGTTTCGGCCAGTAGGAAGAGCGTCTCCTCTGGGATACCCTGATAGATGTCCGCCAATACCATCGACTTCTTGCGCACGTCAACGTTGTCCGTTCTCGATCGCGTCCTATACTCCTTGAGCCCTCATGTATACCTTCATCTTGATTATCCATGCTGCATAATTGCTCGTCGTGAGCATCGGATAATGCAGTGTGACAGCGGAACTCTCATTCACCATCATTCTGGATGATGCCTCATCCTCGATGACACCACTTCCGAAGAACGTGACATGATCTTGGGCACGGATCAAAAATCAGGCTACCTTGAGGTGAATCTTGGGAACTCTGAGAAAGTATGCTTCACAACTCTGATCATGTCAAAATTTTCTGTTGACGTAATTGTCGCTTGGACTTGCTCTGCGTTGTCTTGGGGATAGACGACGTACACCTTTTATTGGCGTCTACTACTGTTGATCTCAGAGACGGACACACCTCTGACTTTGAGATGAAAAAGGATGCGGTTCGGATTCACTTCTCTGCTGAGTGTGGACCGAGGAAACCAGAGTTGTGCTGTTGGACCGACGGAGACCAGGTGTGTTGTCCTCTACACCAAAGAAGCCCTTTGAATCAAGAGCCTTCACCTCCCAGTAGAACTCCACTTGTGCTGCCACCTGCATGCCTACAGCATGTGCTCCACCTTAGAGACCAAAAAATAATAATGCAGCTATTGTGCTTGAACTTTATTGGATCAAGGAGAGGATTGCTGGTAGTAGCTCTAGAAGCCTGCTTCTCTCTCTTGGCGATTGATTTCTCTCGATTGGACTCGATAGACGGAGACATGAGGAAAACAAATTTGAAAGCCTGCCGTCGGTTACTGCTTTGATCTACTTGGGATGAGCTATTTCTCATCGATTGCGCCGCCCACGGAAGATTGGGATTAATCTTAAGTTTTGATACCAATTGTTACTTTTGCCCCAGGAGAAAACGCACATGTTGCAAATAAACTGAGAGGAAAAAAATCTGAAAGCCTGCTGTCGATTACTGCTTTGATCTGCTTGGGATGAGCTATTTCTCATCGATTACGCCGCCCACGGAAGATTGGGATTAATCTTAAGTTTTGATACCAATTGTTACTTTTTGCCCCAGGAGAAAACACACATATCGCAAATAAATTGAGAGAACACGGGAGAATTTTTGAATTTTCTATTCTCTTACTTGCTCCCTCCAATTAAACTGATTACAAGATCTCAATATATAGCCTAACTAGCACCCCTATTCGAATTCTATGTAGGACTCGACTTCTACTTAAGTTACACACGGAGAGGGACTCAACTTCGTCTTGAACTTAGAGTCAAGATTATTTATAACAGCTAGAGGTGGAAGTACGGCATTGTATCTTCGATTGCCTTCATTCTTACTGGTGCAGCAGGGTGCTTGGTTTTCTAGGATAACGCTTCTTGCGTGCCTTGCCTCTGTATGGTTTCATCTGGGTGATTTCGAGTATCACCTATACTCGTGAGTTTTCGGCTATATTCCCTTTGCAGTTCATGATTTGTTGCATATATCCGTGAATTGCAAAGTGTTGCTATGGTTGGTTAATTGCTCGATGATGAAACGACTCTACACTGAAATTATATATGATTTGCAGTATAGACTAGATCTTGAGCTTTTAGAAGAATTACTATTTGCATACATTGATCACTGATATCCTTGTGTATTACTTATTGCTTATTGAACTTGTGGTATCTTGTTTCTTGTTCGGTCACTGTGGTTGATCAATGAACATATGCTATGCTGAAGTAATCAATATAGTTGATGTTAGGTGAATGTTAGATTGATTATTGTAACCTGGTTTAATGTTCAACAAGTACTAGTCATGATTTGGTAGTTTTATTAATAGTAATATTTGATTTAAGCTTAAGAGTGAACATATAATCTATCATATATAATAAAGATTATATTTTGTCATGGCGGAGACGGCTAAGAGTGGATCTTGTGCAACTAGCCTTCTGAGAGCAATATATAACATTCAATATTGTGATAACATGCCGAATTTGGTTATACATGTTATATTCATATTATCATCAGCATTCGGATGGCATGGCTTAATTTGTCTGGATGTGTATATGATGTTTTTGTACTCTTACATGATATATATGTTAAGCATATGTTTCTATTCAAATGACTTAGAAATTTCATATGTTTATATGTCGGTTAAGTCATTTATATGCTTTTCATATCATGTTTGTGTTATTACTAAATACGTTAAAATTAAATCTAAATATACGTTTATACCGTAATATTTACAACGGTTCTGTCATGCATGGAATAATTTAGAGGGGGATCCGGACTTGTTGTCGGCTCTTTCCAGTTGCAGAGGCTCCAATTCCTCGTCATGGAGGCCCTCCCTGACCATTTGCGAAACCTCTCTGCACGATTAATCACTTTTCGTGCTGCCTCTACAGCGAAAATGATTTTCCATCAACAAACACAAGATTCTCCAAAGAAACAAATTCTTTGGCCAGACAGCATTGGTAATTCTTCGCATTGATCCGTTTCCTATATTGATTCGTATTTATTCGCACTTAAATACTCGCTAGCTAGACACCACCCACTTTTAATTAGCAGCCAATAGATGCCATCCAAAGATATTCCCAAGTTAGTATGAATTAAAGACAAGATTTGATCTTAGTTTGATTCCAAAGAGGTTTGGTGATCCTGCCTTGTGGCTCTATATATATAACAAGGGCCAAACAAGGGAAACAAAAGATCAACAAGAAGAGAATTAGCAGGGCTCGATCATGGTGCTTCTTCTCAAGAAGGACACCAGCTAGGCTCTCTTCCTGGTGGCTCTTGTAGCCATGGCAGCCATGCCTTTCCCATCCTCCTCCTCCACAGATGAGGATGACTGCCACGCGATCGTGCCGTGCAACGATACGACGTGCACCGTGTACTGCCAGAAGCTGGGCTTCACCAATCCTCAGACGTACTGCAATCCTCAGGCGCTCTGCTGCTGCCGCCTGCAAAGCATCGCCATGGACGCGCGCCGCCTGCTCGTGATACCCAAATGATTTCCCCCCCTCTCTCTCTCTCTCTCTCAATCCTAGCTAGCTCTTGCGTCCGTATATCTTATGTAATAATGCGTGCTGAACAGCAAGTATATGTGTCTGTGCATCTGAATGCATTTTATCTAAAATATGGCCCAATGTAAATTCAGAATCTGTGTGAAAAGATTTGGTAACTCGTCGTAGAGAAAAAAAATAACGGTTGCTCAGCCAATAAGTAACCATCAAGCTAGAAGATTTAATTTAAGGTTGCTCAGCTATATCTACAATTTTACAGGGATATATTTAATGAATAGCATTAATATAGGAGCGAATAAAATGGCAAGAATTAAATGCAAGAATATATCGTCGAACGCCTCTATATAAACATAAGAAAAGGAGTTTAGGCATATCACATCGAAACAAAAAGAATATCTGTTAATTCCCCTAGTGCATTGGTGTTTGAGTTCGAGTTCTAAACCATTAAATTTATACCGTACTAGTCTTTTAATCAGTGGCTAGTACAGATATTCAACATCATTCGTATCACATCTATACATGCACAAATAACCAGAGTAGCATATAGTAATAAACATTTGAACATAGGCTTATACAACCAATCTTTCAAATAAAGGGCTGACAGGCCAAATAGTTTGTGCAACAAAGAAATGACAATGGCATAAATGATAAACGAGGCAAAAAATCCAACAAGCATGCCTTAGCCCACCACAGGCAGCTGACTAGAGTTGACCCTTAGTAAACGATATCATCTTTGTCAAAACCCACAACGTAAAAGTAACTGATCGGGATATCTCATTATTCTCTGATAGTGTTCAACAAGTAATTGTGAGTGCAAAATTGTACTCCGCAAGATTTTATAGCAAAGTTACATAGTATACAAGCTAAGACAAAAGTAGCTATCTATTCTAGTTTAATTTGTACAAAAGAAGCTCTCATTTGCAATAGAGAGTAATAAATTACAATCGGAGGTTGTAAAAGCAATTGATATGTGATAAAAGTAACAAGTAGATAATCATGAACATATACCACATATGGCTCTCCATAGCTATAAACAAGAACATCACATAATCATGACCAAGATTCACTGAGTGGATAACCTCCATTCCTAACCAAGTTTTAAAAACACAAGACTAACCTTAGCGACATCACTGAGCTTTGCCTATAATGGGGGCATGGCTATCTAAATAGATTATACACTCTACAGATGATGTACGATTTTAGGCACAAGACATGTTCATCTCGTAAGGGCAAGCTATTGAAACACTTACTTTGGTGTAGGCTAAGCGAGCATGATAAGGCTTTTACATTGCTCAACCCTAACCTTGTCCCACACAATGGGTTTTCATTCTCGGGAGTTAAACACATATTCAACCCCAAGAAATCCAATGTTATATCAGAAGTTTTGGCCCCATACATATACACCTATGACGGGAACCCCCTCGAGCAACCATCCTAATGCCCGCACAGCTTTGATCTGGCACAAGTACAATACTATACTCAAACAACTTATTACACCAGGACATTCCCATAAACACACTTGTAATTGTACGGAAGGCTTAGATCAACAACACATAAATTCATGGTCCTTAACCGACTTAAGTGAGAGTCTCGATCAACCTACAACCATATGCGAATACCCCCTCTCAATACAAGATATTCAATAATAAGCCGAAGACAATGATGGCATTCTGGGTGAAAGAGCTGAGGAGACGAGTTGACAATGAGTATAATGGAAGCGGTTTGGACTGTTGAACAAGGTGACATAATCGGGAAAGACTTTTATGGCAAGACACTCGACGAAAATTCACACTTGAGCTTGAGAAATCACTGATACTAGCATGATGGTGGCTTCGGGCAGATGTCAAGCTTGGCTTGGAGAAGGGGGCAACATGGGGCTTCGTGTAGAAGGCTTGATGAAGACAATTAATCAACTTCTCTACAAGTGACACTGTAGATGAATAGTGGCTCTCCATGTGGTCTCCACGAATAGAAATTGAATTTTAATTCTTTTTGATTAGTTTAAACACAGAAATCAAGTTTGATTTTTTCGAACTAGCAAACCAACTCCAAAAATTATGAAACACCTGCAAAATGGAGCAACATTTCAATAACACACCGATCAAAATAGAGAACCGGCCATTAGATTACAACTAAGGAAAAAGGCTAGTCAGCTTCTCTCTAGATCCCCCCATGGCGCTTCTCAACAAGGACAGTAGTAAGGTGGTGTTGTTGGCTGCTCTCATGGTCATGGCTACTGTTTTCTCACCCTCTCATGCACAAGCTCATGGTACTCGCAATGTCCTCTTTTCCATCGCATAACCCACATCAATTTTTCGTTTTACAATGTTCAATCTATATATGGCCTGATCAGTGTGTCGCATTTTAATTGTGTAGATGTAGATGCAGACGAGGAGGTGTGCATCGTTGTGCCAGGATGCGACTCGGACAGGTGCAACAGTACATGCCAAGCCACGTGGGTGCATGGAGGCTACTACATAAATGAATTTGAATGCTGCTGCCCACGCGAACTAGCTTAATTTGTCCATTTCCTTAGGGAAAAGAATAAACTAGCTTACTGCTGTCCAAATGGCACAGAGTGCATGTCAATATGTCATGGTGAAGCAGTAAGCATCGACAAATCTGACGTGAACCCTCCTTCCCTTCCCCCACCAACTCTACTCAAACCCGCTCCTTCCCCAATGTTACCCCACTGCCACTGGCGCCATGGTCAGTGTGGCCTCCTGCCGACAAAGCATGAAATGCATCAGACCATGACAATCAATGAGAATCTCCATCTAATACAAGCCTGTAGGACCGGTGCTTGCAATCTCGAAACATTCCCCCCCCAACATACTTAAAATCTTTACTTCAGGGATTATAGGAGTCATCAAATTTATATTACACCATCTGCGCTCCTCCAAACCGTCTCTACGTATCGGTCTTATCACCCAACGCATCTCATGCACTAATTAGGCTCTTCATGATCATTGTCTTCTATGTGCTTTCCATTTGAGCCACGTAGCCTCACCCGAACTTATCCAACCGCATGAGCCAAAAGATGGAGAAAGGATTGAAAATGACAAGTGAGGTAGAATTGAAGTGAACTAGAAAGTTTTGCACGAGACACTTCAACTCTACCAAGAATTGGGAAATAACCCACTTTCTCACTCTAGGTTCATATGGCAGAAGAAATGTTCAAAATGACCTTGGTTATGGTATAAAGGTGCCAAGAAGATCAAGTTTTTGCAATAAAGCTCAAAAGACCAGAAATCCCTCTAACTCTACACCTTAGCCCTTAAATATACATTTTTGCCCAAAATCCTCCCTGACAATGTTTGCATCAAGTAAAGAAGGGGAAATACAAAATAAGACTAAGGAAAAAACATGGCTTTTTGGTAATTTTCATATTTTAATCAAAGTGAGAGCTTTGAAAATTATCTAAGTCTAGTGAACAAATATTATACCAAGCCATGCTATAAAAAAGCTTGCAAGTTCATATAAAAACATATAGAGCAAAGCAGACCAAGAATAACTAAGAGGTGATTATAAGCAGTAGATCATGTTAGGCTATATCAAAATCATAAGATTAGCTAGAGGTATCACAAACTGAGTCACTTAAGCTTACAACTAATTTGAACATTGCATTTGACTAGATCTTAAGATTTATGACCTATCTTAGTAAAACAAGTTCTAGACTAAGAGCTATCTACAATTGCCCTATAAGTTTCAATCAGTTAAAAATTTCATTTTATTTAGTCAAGTTTTAAGGATCTCAAACCATTGTCAACCATACCAAGCACTAAGCTTAAAAAATGGTCTTGATCATATAAACCCCCTTAGTTTATGCCAAGTGCAAGGGCAAGCAATCTCATAAGAAAGAATTGCTGAGATGCAATGATGAGCATAATTGAGATCATTTAGGCAATATTTTCAAAGACCGAAGCTAACAAATGATTTAGAATGGAACTTGAAAATCTTTAACCCAAGCTTGACCTATGTTCATGACTTAACTAGACAATTCGACATGGTAGGAGCGAGAATATGATAACTAAAGCTCAACTATTCAAATGATTCAGTTGACATGTTTTTTCCCGCAGGGTTTTTCACGTAAAATTCATGTCTCTCGTCTCTAATTTTTTCTATGTATTATTTGCAACACATTTCAAAATTATGGGCTGTCATCAATCTATTCATCTCCATGGCCGAAGTTGACCCGTGCATTGCTGATCCTGGGTTCTTCCAATGTACGTTAACAGTCTCCCCACACTGGCTAGCTGCCAGTTGAACAAATTAAGATGGATTTAGGGTGCAGGGCGTGCTAATTTGGCACAAATTCACCCACCCGTTTGTTGCATCGCCAGAGTGACACACTGCGTCTCCACCTCCATTAAGCCTGGATAGTTTTTGGACTGCGACAAGCTGACACAATTGTGCCGTTGTTGGTGTTGGCACAATTTAAATTTTTAGGGTTTAGAGTTTAGAATTTAAAATAAAGCAGGTGGCACTCCTCCTAACCAACACCAACCTCCACTGTCTACCGGCACCCCATCTACTCTGTCGGTCAAACCACTTGTCACCCAACACCAAACTCTCTCCCTCCTCCAACAAACCGAGCCACCTGGCCCATCTCATTCACTGTAAAAGAAATGATCGATCCTAAGAATACAAAACTCAGGGATGGATGTACTCTTCCATGCTACCACTATTTACAATCATGTCCATCAATTTCGTTCCAAACAACACATGGTTAAATATCTAAATAGCATGAAGAACCAATAAAAAATGAAACCGTAGTATTGTTTAGTCAAACATGACTTATCATTTTTTTCTGTCTAACTTTACAAGACATATACTTTCTCTCAGTATATAGATCAAGAAGATAATAAAAATAACTAAATTACTTATAATTATTATCTCTAAACACTATATTTAATATATGCACATAGAAAATACAAATAAAGCTACATATTTATTATAGATATAAAGGGAGCATCACACTAATTTATGTTCAAACATAAAATACACCTTATATGTATAGATAAAATCATTCAAAAAATACACTATATAAACTTGGATAGAGGGAGTAGTGCGTTGTGTTGATGTTCGATGGCAATAGCAGCCTCAAATACATGACGACACGTATTCACACTAGCTAGTTATAGTGATGTTGGTATTGGTATTGTCTTTTGCTTCCAGTTTCTATTTGAAGAAACCAAAAATTAAAATGAATGCCCAACTTTTCGAAGCGGCTTCTCCACTTCTGTCTCATTTCGGAGATAAAACAAGAGGTTAAAGACACATCACGCACTACACTCCTCTCGCTCCTGTCTTATGCACGTATATCTTCCTCATTTTTATCACTGCCCGTTTCTCCCTCTTAAAAATAATTTTTTCAATCATTACTATTTATTTTTAATTAAAAATTATTAGTCGTTGTTAATACGTACATTACATAGACAAGGCCATGATGAGAATCGTTAGTCAAAATTGTGTATAAATGTACACATGACTTCCATAGCTCTTCTGCTATTGATCTATAAATATTGCTATCGTGCATCTTACATGACATGACAATTACTATTGTGACATAGACTTTTTCTAATAAAAAAGTAGATGTTCAGCAGGTTATGTCTCTCTCCCACTGTTTAATTGGAGAATGAAACCTGATGGTGGACTGTCAATGCAACATAACCAAATGTTTGTTGCTTCCGTGAATAATTGAACATTACTAATGTCTTTTAGTTTAATGTTTCTTTCTACTTAGATCCCATCTAACGCAAGTCCTCTCTCTATATATATTAGTTCACTCTCGAGATCTCTCCATTCTCCTACGCTACGTGCACCCAACCCACCAAACGCCGACGTTCGAGTCCACCTCGCGCGCGCTCTCTGCGCGGCGCTCGCCGTTGCCCAAGCCTCCAGAACCATCGACTCGCCGCCGCCATGGCGCGCAAGAAGATCCGGGAGTACGACTCCAAGCGCCTCCTCAAGGAGCACCTCAAGCGCCTCGCCGGCATCGACCTCCAAATCCTTTCCGCCCAGGTCAGTTCTTGATCTCAAACTTTTCGGGTGATCCCTGAATGGATCTTTACATTTCTGCCGTGTGCGCTCCATGTGGACTAGTGTGATTCGACCTGGAAGGGTGTAATGATCCGATTTTTATGAGCGGTTTGCCAATGATGGGCTGACATTTGTAAGTTTTAGGACCAAAATAGTTCTTTGTTTAGGATTTTCTGGGAGAAAATATAATTATCTTCCGTTGGTATTAGAAAGGGGATCTGGTTCGAGATCGTGTGGAAGACGCGATTTATCGAGTAATAGGCATTGGGATTGATAGGTTTATGACTAGAAGTGTTCTTGGTTCGGCAGTTTAGGGGTAACTTGTAAAGGCGCGATTTTTAATTGAACTATGAGCAATGGCTTCTGCAGTTTGATACTTGCAGTTGTATTACGTACGAATCTTGCAAAACTCTTGCCTTCTTAGTTAGATCTGGAGTTTTGTTTCGCTGTGTGATTTGTTTGTTCAGGTGTTTGTAAATCATATATTTAGTTATTTCATCACCTGGATCCGTAGGGCGATGACAGTGACACTAGGCATATTGTTTCTTGGGGATTGGAACCTTGTCCTGATGCGGTGTGAGTTCATCTGGAATAAATAACCCAGTACCTGTTAGTTTTGGAATCATCAGGAGTAGGCACAGCTCAAATTGACCGGTTTGAATGAGATAAATTGTACTCTGGTGATTTCAGTCTTAGTAATATTTCTGATTTGATGTAGCGTCTTGTTGTTTGACGTTGACTGATTTTGTAACTTGCTTATTGAAAGGTTACACAATCAACGGACTTCGCTGAGCTTCTGAACCAGCAGCCATGGCTGTCAACCACAAAGTTGGTCGTGAAGCCCGATATGCTGTTTGGGAAGCGTGGGAAGAGTGGCCTTGTGGCCCTCAACCTAGATATTGCTCAAGTCAAGGAGTTTGTGAAGGAGCGGCTGGGAGTTGAGGTAGTTTCGTTATGGAATTCAACACCAGTTCACACTAATCCTTTTTGTGCTTGATGAATTGAGTTGTTTCTGATCCATTGGGGCTATTCAGGTCGAGATGGGTGGCTGCAAGGCTCCAATTACAACCTTCATAGTTGAGCCATTTGTGCCCCATGATCAAGAGTACTACCTTTCGATTCTGTCAGAGAGACTGGGCAGCACCATTAGCTTCTCAGAGTGTGGAGGGATTGAGATCGAGGAGAACTGGGACAAGGTTAAGACAATCTTTCTTCCTAGTGAGAAGCCAATGACACCTGATGCGTGTGCTCCCTTGATTGCTACCCTTCCATTGGAGGTACCTCTATTGTGGCATTACTTGCCTCCTGACCTCACGCAGTTGATCTTCTTCCTCACATGTTCATAATTGTTGCATTATCTGTTTCAACATCAGGCTCGTGGAAAAATTGGTGATTTCATTAAAGGAGTGTTTGATGTCTTCCAAGGTACTATAGTTTTGGAGGAAGTTCACTTGCCATTGCCATTTGTAGTAATTTGGTTTGTTGGCAGCTTTTTTTACTTGTCATATTCACAAGAATCTGCTCCTTTGTGCAGACTTGGATTTCTCATTTCTTGAGATGAACCCATTCACGATGGTGAATGGGGAGCCATATCCTCTGGACATGAGAGGAGAATTAGATGACACAGCAGCTTTCAAGAACTTCAAGAAGTAAGTTTCAAGCTTCCCGAGGACTCGATTTCTTGATGTGATTATTGTATTAAATCTTACTCATCAATGTGCAGGTGGGGAAACATAGAATTCCCTCTACCATTCGGAAGAGTTCTCAGCCCTACAGAAAGTTTTATCCATGAACTGGATGAGAAGGTATCCACATACGAAATTAGACTATTGGTCTCTCTTTTTCCCCCTGAAGTATGAGCTACCAATATATTATCGTCACTTAGGTTTGCAAATGAATGTAGATATGAATACTGGCACTGAACTATTATATGTTTTGTTGAGTTGTGCGCTAAATGTGATATGGCATTGTCATTCTTTCAGACGAGCGCATCTCTGAAGTTCACAGTTTTGAACCCAAAGGGGCGCATCTGGACAATGGTTGCAGGAGGTGGTGCCAGTGTCATATACGCTGATACAGTAAGCATGAGCTGTGGAAGTATTTCCTGTTAGCATCTGTTTACCTGAATTAGGCTTGTATACAAAATTAAGTTTTTTTTGTTTACCAGGTTGGAGATTTGGGATATGCGTCAGAATTAGGAAATTATGCAGAGTACAGTGGTGCTCCCAATGAGGAGGAGGTTCTGCAGTATGCTAGAGTAGTACTTGATGTAAGCACTCAAGATAACCTTTGTTGCACTGCTCTTCACTCCATGTAGGTTCATGAGTTAACCATAATATGCAATGCAGTGTGCGACTGCTGACCCTGATGGCCGCAAGAGAGCTCTTCTCATTGGAGGGGGTATAGCTAACTTCACTGATGTTGCTGCCACATTCAATGGCATCATTCGGGCCTTAAGAGAGAAGGTGCGTAGGACCACTCAATCTAGAATTCTGGTTAATGTTCTCTTTGCCCTGGCACCACTTCCACATCTATTCACCTGATTATTAATTTACTTTGAAATTTACCTTCAGGAATCCAAGTTGAAGGCTTCAAGAATGCACATTTATGTTCGACGAGGTGGTCCAAATTACCAAACTGGACTGGCTAAGATGCGTAAGCTTGGTGCAGAACTCGGCGTTCCCATCGAGGTACTGATCTAGTATCTCCTTGGTTATTAAAATCTTTTAGCTCAGAATAAGAAAGTAGTTGTGAAAGAGAAGGTTGATCCATTTGTTGCTGGTAGTTGTGAATCACCTTCTCCACAGTTGAAATAGACGCGCTGATTCTGATTTGAACAATCCACTGCAGGTCTATGGACCAGAAGCGACAATGACTGGCATCTGCAAGCAAGCAATAGAATGTATCATGGCTGCAGCATAAATCAAGAAGGTGTAGTTTGGGATCTGCAAACAAGCAATTGAATGCGTGATGGCTGCAGCATAAATGAGTGTGTAGTTGCAGCAGTAGTTCACAGTAGATGTGGTTCGTTTGTTTTCCAGACATGTGGTGAGAAGTTGTTTGAATGGAACTTGCATAGATTATTGTTACAAAGAAATTGAAATTACTGTTGTAATGCAATAAACGAAAGAGTAGTGTTTCCTGTTTTTGTTATGCTGCCAATGGCCCTGTGTCACTAAGTTAATGGTCCTGATTCGAGTGCCTCATACACGACTCTAGCTAGTTTCATACTGCGAATGTGTCACTGAACTAGTTGCATACCAGCAGCACAGGCCTGTTGTGTTGATGGCCAGATTGAGCAACCCAACACATTTCGATTGACTTAATCTCTACTAGAATGCAGTTGGACTGATGTTCAATAACCCAACACATTTCTTTCTTCCGCAGTAGGGACTCTTTTTCTTTTTCTGCAGCAATGAGAGGATGGGAAACGTAGTAGGGACTTAGGGCTCATCTATTAGGTATGCAGTGATATATTTCTATTTGACCGCGTTATGGAAGATTTTTATTGTAGGAATGACAAATTGACAGCTACGTAGTCTTACAGTGCTAACTAATCTATCATTGAATCTTTGGCAGTTTGGTCATGTTTTCTTTTTCTACAAATGTAGCATGTATACCCATCCCATGGTGCGCACTAGTGGAGATACTATTAGGTAATAGGCATACAGCAGCTACCATGTGACACCATCTGAATTTTCTATCGCATGTTCGGTCCTTTTCTGTGAGTTGAGTATCAACTATGATCGCTTCTGAAAAAAAAAAAGTTCTCGGCATATTGGTTAAGTTGAAGACATCCAATGTATGTAAAGGACATACAAGTCTTTTTCCCCCCGGAAATGATCTGTAGAGAGGGTCTACCGGTCTAGTCTGATAAGAAGCTTTGCATTCTGAGCCAAATCCTTTTCAACGTGATGTCACAAAACTTTGTTTGGGTCATTAAGCTATAGGTATTTCCAAATGCCTACAAAATTATTTTAGGTATTAGGGTACAGGATAAGAACTTTTGTTGCACCACTAGAAGCTTGAAGAATCGATTAGAACATCTATCATACTGAAGTCCCCGTCCACACTATTTTGATTTTTACCCCTGACTATGGCTGCTGACAATGGGCTGTGCTGTATGTGTTTAAGCTTTTCATGTACCCTGGTATCTCTACTCTCTAGCATTTGTTTGTCATGTTGTATAACTGACATTCTCTTGCATAAATTACCAGAAGATACACATAGCTTTTGGATGTTGTTGCTACCCAGGGTTCATTCCCATATTTGATTTATCTTATCCATGGTTCCTTCCCATGTCAAATGCTTCCGATTTAGGATCATTTCTGGGTAATATTTGCCATATCTAGTAATCTTTAGGTAGTCAGAGCTCGGAAGAAGTCGTCGACGGAAGAATCTCCCTGGCGAAGCATCTCCAACTCACGCTGAAGCGAAAAGAACTGAGCATCACTGCTATGCTGATATCGCTCACGCAAGTACTCCCAGATCTGTTAAGTAGACCGCAGACCAACAATATCTGGCTGAATGGAATCATCAACACTGACCACAAGGATGGCACGAACACGGGCCTCATCAGCACACCAGCGCTCGAAAGCGTCAAGGGCATACTGAAAAATCTCATCAGCGGCGTCAGCAGCAGTAGCATCATCCTCTCGCCTTCTTCTTAGCGCTTCATCCGCCTCAGAGTAGGTAAGTAGGTGCCTAGGAGAAGGTTGAACTGGCGGTGGTGGAGAAGGACAAGAACCGGTAACATGTCCCCAAAGGCGGAGACCATCAAGTGTGATCTCCATAAGAGAAGACCATAATCTGTAGTTCGTTCCATGGAGTTTTGTTCCCGAGAATGGGATCGCAGCAGATGGAACAGAAGCCATCGATAGGCGGCGCTGGACGGCGCGGCGACCAATGGAACGACGTCTAACAGGCGGCGCTGGACGGCGCGGCGGTTAGATCGACGTTTTTTTTTCTTTCTTTCTTTTTCTTTCTTTCTTTTTTTTTTTTTTTTTTTTTTTTTTTTTTTGAAGCTTCTGAAGGAAGCTACTGTCTTTAGCTTCTAAAGGAAGCTAAACTGAAGAGGCACCAACAAAAAATTGATCGGGCGGACCGGGGGCAGCGAGCGTGGAGGGGCCGGCGATCGCGCGCGGCGGCGGCGCAGATGATGGCCGCGGTTGCCGGCGACCTGCAGCGCGGCGCGGATGGCGGCGACTTGGCGCCAGAGAAGCGGCGACGGCGGCGGCGTCGGCGCGGCGATGGTCGGCGGCGACTTGGCGCCCGAGAAGCGGCGGCGACGGCGCGCGACTTGCGCCGGAGAAGCGGCGGCGGCGGCGGCGACTTCGGTGCAGCGGCGGAAAACCCGTCGCCGCGATGGCCGGCGAGTAGGCAACGGCGTTGGCGACCAAAGGCGCCGCGGAGGAGCGGCGGCGAGCAATAGATCGGATCTAGCACGGCTAGATCGGATCTGACGGCGGCTCGGGTGTTCGTGGTCCAGGCAGCGACGGGCGGCGGCGGCTCAGGCAGAGGAGCCCGGGCGGCGGCGGCGGCCTGGACGGCGAGGACCCGTGCGACAGCGACAACACGAGCGAGAATAGCCGAGCTGCGATGTGACGCACGCAACGAGGACGACCGGCGAGCGGCGCGCGAGCAATGGAAGAATAGGTCAGAGCTCTTGCTCTGATACCATGTTATGAATATTGTGTATATATAGAGGTACAAGGGGAATATACAGAAGGAAAACAAAGCATATAAGGAAACAAATAAACAGACTTAATCTATTTCCTATTCTTTCCTTAACAGTGGGGGCAACAGAGAATAGCAATGGTTGGGTCCAGGTGGTCCAAGCACTAGCTTAGTACTCGATTAGAAGAAAAATCCATGCTTAATTATTTTCAGGATCAGTTTCAACAAAGTAGCTAGCTACAGAACTCTGAATTACGGACCACTTAGCACCACCTTTTATTTACCTTATCATGGCGTTAAATTTCTTTTTACTTGCGTGCATGATCTGAAAGATTGCAACTTCTTGCTAATCTTATTTGTCAAATATGCTATAACTTTCTTATCAAAGTCTAATGCTAATCCTTTTTCTAAGACATGAAATGATAGACCACTCGCTCTGCACTAAACCTGTCGTTCCATTCAGGTCATACATACTGACACCTTTAGAGCAGTCTGAAAGGCTTATTGGCCAGAAAACTGCAAATGATAGTGTATCCCATGAACGCAATCAGAGGGTTTGCATGTTGCTGTTGTCTCGGGCCTGTTTCAGAACTTATCTATGGACTAGCTAGATTCATGCTTGTATGAACATCTCTATTGGATTTAATATAAGAATAAACATGTGCGCTTGTATCTGCTTTACTTGAACCGTTGCCGCATTCTGTAATATTATATTGTAAATTACATACTTGTTTGCCATGGCCTGTATGTTTAGCGGAGGAATACTTATTTGTTCTCTGTTTTGTTTTTTAGATTCTAGAAGCCATTTTGTCGAGTGCTAGGACTTACAAATTAGAAAATTTGAGGGAGCAAATGTGAATATAATAGACATAATCATGAATGATGAAGAAATAATTCTGATTTTTCACCTATAAAACCAAGCTCAATGTTGGTGAAATAATCCATTTTCCCCTTTCATTTTGGCTTTTTCAGATATTCAGGTCATGCAGTACTGCTGCCCTGTTTTTTAGCTTCAGAATTGGTGCTTTCTTGAGCTATGCATTTTTCTAGTCCCATGACAAGCACTTGGGGAGGAGATTATCTCTACTACTTAAAAAGAGTTGATGGTGGTTTATCCTACTTTGTGGTTTATCTACCTTCCAAAAATCTCTAATCCACGCCATCCATCGCCAATCTATGGGTCCAGAACCTGTAGGTGCTCGCATCCCCACTCCAAGTCACGCCAACTCCTACCTCCCCATCCTGCACCGCCGCCTCCTCCTTCCCACCCTGCACCACCTCCTCCTCCTCCCTCCACTTCTCTGCTCTGCCGGTCGCCCCCCTCTCGACTCCATGCGTCACCACTGCCTCTACCTTCCTTGCAGCCCTTCGCCTCCCCCGCCACCACCTACATCTCCCTGGCGTCTCTTCACCTAACCATCGACGGTGGAGAAGAAGTAGGCAACCGCCGGCAACACCACCATCTTCCCTCTCGACGGCCACCCTAACTCCGTCTCCCCCGTCCTCGGTCACCGCCGCCGCTGCCCCATCCAGCCTCCCCCGCCACGACATTGTGCCACCACAAGCTGTCGGGCGTCATCGGTGAAGAAGAGCGAGAGGGAGAGTGGAGCCCCGTCCCCGGTCTCCACTACCGTCGCCACATCTGGCCTCCCTCTGTCGCAATTCTCTTTCTAAATGATGTATGTTGTATATAGTCAGTGAATCATCATTGATGTTAAATACATTCATATGTTAGTCTTTTATGTTTCATAGCAATGCACGGGCACTTAGCTAGTAATTTCTATAATGTAATGGTGCAAATTTCTGTCAATCTATTAGTTTTATCAACATATCTACATTAGCAAAGATTTCTTGATCTACTCCATCAATTTGTACCAATTAGATCAGTTTACCCGCATCAAATGATGTAGTATACAATTTTCCCAATTGGACCAGCAATATTCCATCACAATCACAAATTTTCTTTATCAAACCTTAAAAGGTACATCAGTTTAAGAGATGAATTTCCAACCATATTACCGTGTTACTTGATCGATGGAAAAATATCACAGGAGATGGACAACTATACCATACATATAAAGTGCCCTATCAAGGGCAGCTGGCATAAGCTATTTTGCACATTTCGTAGATACACGCATCATGAGCACACCTGCAATGTAATGTTACAGTGGATATGTAAATATCGAGACCCGTACTAATGCAAACATAGCTACACAGATACTGGCAAGTCTGGTAGGCAGATGTGTAGCTTAGTGACCTGACCTAGATCTGGTTGGCTTCAGCCTTCAATAGCAGGAGCCTCCTCCTTTACCATAACCAAATTGTGGAGCCAACATCTTGATCTCTTCACCGTCCATCTTCCAGAATACCTCAGGGCAGTAGTGATCTCCCATAGGAGATGGCAGCAGAGGACAGGGGAGATTGTTGGCTTTCTCCTTCCCTTGGTTAATGGCAGGTGCCTCGATTTCCCTCCATATCTGATCCATGGGACTTCCATCCATGACGCTCTGGTTGCTCTTAAGGACACTTGTGATGCAGCTACTGCCATTATAAGTAGTGTTGCCACCGTCCATCTCGATGATTGGTGCAGTGTCAAGGAGGCTTGTTTGGTATGTCAATGATGAGGAGGAGGACGAAGGCGACATTGTCTGTGCTTTCTTCCTCATGTGCGTCCTCCAGTAGTTCTTGACCTCATTGTCTGTGCGCCCTGGCAGCCTCCAAGCTATCCTAGACCACCTATACATAGAGAATGTTAGTGAATTTCACCTGTAGTCGCCGAGAAGAGCTGCTCTATACGAGTTCTTCTTTTGGATCAAACCTGTTACCCCACCGATCATGGAGCTCGATAATAAGGCGTTCCTCTTGCGGTGACATACGTCCGTGCTTGAGGCCAGGGTGGAGGTAGTTGACCCACCTGAGGCGGCAGCTCTTGCCTGTCCGACTGAGGCCTGCACTGCATGAACATAGAGAGGGTGAAGACAGAGAGGATGGCAGGCGGGCATCGCTGCTTGTGACTTTGCGCCAAGGATTGCAAAATATATAGCTACCTAATTTGCAGGTCCCCAACCCCTCAAACCTGAGACTTTGGCAATGAAATCCCAGCGACGGTCACCGAACAGGCGGACGGTGCATGCCAGTTGCAGGTCCTCCTGCTCTGTCCATGGCCCCCTGCGCATCTCCTCTCTCACTGGAGCTCTAACGTCTCCCTTGGAACCAGTCTACTTGTTCTTCCTCCTCTGTGTGCTTGTGGGCTCCAGTTTCAGGTTTAGATCCTTAGCTTGATGAACTCCAGCCTCATAGAAACAAGACTAGTATTATGGAGAGGAAGCCACTTTGCCCTAGCTGTGTGCTGGTTTGCTGGCTTTTGCCTCTCATTTATAGGCAAGAGAGGAAGCTCTTGCGGGCTCAACTGATGTGGTGGGTGTGATTTAGAGAATCATAAAGGTCCTATATTCCATCATTGAGGTTCTCCTCAGATTAAAATTAGTTTATCTTGCCTCTTGCTTTCTGTTACAAATTATATAAGGGAATAGTCAAATCAACTTTACTTGTACTAGATTCACAATACGTGTAACTCTTGTTTCTTGTCTGTTTACTCTGCTAGTTGACTCCACTGCTTTTGAGTAATGGCACATTCATCTTGACAGAAAATGGTAGAACAAGTTATGTATGTAGGTTTTGGTTCATTACTTTGTGTGCATGGGCATATCTCATGGAAATCACTTCTGAAGTAAAGCCTTATACATGCAATGCCTTTTTTTTGACTGAATGCAAAACAAATTGAAGCAATGTATGATGTTAATAAATTCTGGATCTTATAGATCCCGACTATCACTCATTTACTTTCTGTACACCATGGCCACATGCATGGAGACAAAAATTGTGAAATGATCGGTATCTAGAGTTAAGACAGTAGGGTCCTCAGGAGTATTTTATCCTCATGACCTAACTTCTCCATTGCTGTACAATTAGTTGTTTTCATTTTTGAAGGTTCCCGTAGCACAAAGATAAATACTTGTGTGAGGCTCATCAGACTGACCAGCAGCAAGCCGAAAAAAAGGCCACGGAAGCAGCACTGATGTTGCAGTCCACTTTGTGGTGGGGACGGCCTCTCACCACCTTATCATCTTGGCATCTTACTTTTGGAATACACTGCAACACTGTTCTATCCCACTACTAAGAACTCAATCGTTTTTATTTTTCTCATCCTCCTGGGCATTCCTGTGATTGTTTATTTGTTTATGTTGAAAATGTAGGCAATTTTTTAATTCTAAGTTTTACTAGGAGACAAATATCATAAATAATTAATGATGCATAAAGCAATGCTAATAATAGCCAAATTATTGTACTTCAAAAACATATAGAAACAAAATTTAAACAACTCGATCAGACGAGCAAATGACTTACTGCTTGGCTTGATGAAGAATAGAAAACAACGCAGACTTGATGTAGTACAGGTCTTCACAGCCGCAATAGCTCAGAGATACCACTATCCTTCTTCACAGTGCATGCCGGGAAGAAGAGTCGATGAGGCTCAGACGACGCAGCACAACAGCACAAGTTCACAAAAGAAAAAGAATGGAGCTAATGAGATTCTTGGCTATATACTCTGAACGTCTCCAGGCATACATACATACATACATACATACATACATACATACATACATACATACATACATATATACGTCTGATAACTGATATGATTAAAATAGTCATTTACCCACTGGTAATTGATATATTTAATCAGCTATTTATCTACTGGTAACTGTCTGTCATCAAACTCAATAAAATCCCAAATTCAAACGTTTTTATTCAAACAGAGAGAGAGTAATGTACGGTTCGGCAAAAATAAATGTGGATTTGGTTTACCAAGTATAGCGCCAAGTTTGAATTCTCGAGGAGATTTGAAGGTGAAGGGTGACTTGTTCGGCATGAAGCTTAAACGGGAATGAAGATGAAGGTAAAAGCTGAAGGGTCGTCTAAACACCGCCTTTTATCGATAGCTTACCTCAAAAGTTGAGTGGTTTTCTCAGAAAATGAACGGGCGGATAGATTTATGAGGACTATTTAAGAGTCCGTTTTCTCAACTTAAATGAAATTATCTTTCTATCCAGACGCACTTCTAGTCAAAGATCGGGAAGGCCATGCTTTCGGTCAACTTTGACTACCGCTTGCATGAATAAGTCATTTTCACTTTAGATTCGGGGGCTAGATGACGAGGATAAAATAATCATCTAGTTTATTACGTTATCATATTTCTCGAATATATCCCTTAGCAATAAGGGAGAAATTTTATAAAGTAGTCATAAGACTCACTACAACTCCGCAGACCTTTCTACGACTACCTAGTCGTGAGCTCTTCCACGACTACCTAGTCGTAAGTCCTGCTACGACTACCTAATCGTAAGCTCATACGACCACCTAGTCGTAAGCCTTTTCTACAACTACTTGGTCGGGTCCCATTGCAACTGTCTAAGTTAGCGACTGACCTGCTCCTTCATTGCACATGGTGTCAGCGTGATATCCATACTTACCAAATGTACTACTCTAGGAGGTGGAGCTAGGGCCACAGAGGTGGTCATTCTCATCGTGGCTCTGCTCAATCAAGAGGTGTTGGTGCTTCTCGCCAGCTAGACACCGCTCGGTAGCTAGTCGTTAGCCCTACCTCAGTCTCTTTGGGCGTTACTCACTAAGCTCGCGGCCGTTGCGAATCCTAACATTTGTATGCACTCGTAGTCGAACATTCTGACCCCAAACGTGCGTGCCCTTGTCATATATTTGTTCTTGTTCTATTGGCAGGTTTCATGAGCATCGACTGAGGAGTTACCCGGCCAGATGGCAAGACAGGTTTAGTACCATTGACCTACATAACATGCAGCCTGGCCTGGCCTTGCACAGCGCTACTCGGTCAACCGTTGGCTTCTTCCCTAATTGGCTGCTACATTCAGCCCAATCAACACCCCATTGGTTTCTGCAAGCATGTCCTCAACCTTAACACAATGTCAATCTTCAAGCTTCCGCCTTTGATCAACCCTATGGAGATGAGATATACTCTGTGCGGCCACTGACCTTTTAGACTGTGTACGACCGATATCGCCAATTACATGCAGCCAATGATTTTCTAAACTTTTTCTCTAAAGTATTCAGAATCTTTACTCGAGTGATTTTGATAGTCTCCAAGTTTAGATCGCGCCAATACAACGAAACGGAAACATGACAGACTTACCGATATGAGGTATAGCGTGAGAGATTAGGGTTAGGGTTAGGGCTGGGACGATGGTACTTGTTGATTTTTTGAGTACTTATGGTTAAAGAGAGTTTATAGTGTGCATTCTATGTGTGAGGATCGGAAGGTCTATAGTGGTCAACAGCGACGGGAATATCGACCGGATCCTCCAACTCCAGCCTTGGTATAGTAATAGTATAGTATAGCTCTCGTTGGAGTCTGCATCAATGGATTAGAATGTTCAGTTGACTTTTCTAAAGTTGCCTCTTTTTCACTTCCTATAAAACCCTCGTTCGATCCATAACAATAAGATACACATTAGTATAGTATAGTATAGTATAGTATAGTATAGTATAGTATAGTATAGTATAGTATATGTAATCTTCCATCGCTTTAACGACGATCTAAGAAAACGGCAACCAAACCATTCCATTCCATTCCACGTGCTCAAATCACTTCTTCTTACCACCATGTCCTTGCATACGTACACGATACACGCCTATACTATACATGTACAAATACCCACCTATACATACATACATACATACATTATACATCCCCCTCCCTCCCATCGATCCAGCCATCACCGAGCCTTCCTCTCTCCTCCTCCCTCCCGTCGTGCTTCTCCCTTCCTCCTCCGCTCTCTCTCTCTTCCTTCCCCCCCAAACTCACCAAGCCATACGCGCTCTTCGTCCTAACAACTCTCCATGTCCTGTAGCCTCTGCATGCCCTCCGTCCCCTCGCCGCCGCAGCCGTGACACGCGGCTCCCCCGTATCCACGCACACCCCTCGTTCGTGACTGAAATCAGTCTTCTTGATTTGTTCGCTACAACATCCTGCTGCCCGTGTCATGGCGCCGCTGCGTGGGGCCAAGCGCCGCAAGAAGGCGGCGGCGGAGAAGAGGGCCGCAATGGCGGCCGCCGAGGGCTCGCCCGGAGCAGTCGGCCGCGACTGGTGGGACGGCTTCTGCATGCGGATGGCAGGTGCGTCTCTGTGCTTCTTCCGGTGGTGACGGCCGTACGTCTCAATTAAGATTTGTGCGGATTGTGTGTTTTGCAAGCATTTTGTTGCCATTTTTACATCTAATTTGTCTCGGGCTTTAATTATTGGGGTAATCTCGTGGTGTATCGATCGTGTTAGCAAGTATTCGTGATAAATGCGATGCTACTGCAGGAGCTGGAACAATGCCAGTGGCCTAGTTGAGTGGTGTGACATGTTGAGTGATGTTGCATCGTGGTACATGAACAGTGATACCTCAGTTTTACCCTTTTAGGTGTGATTTAGAACTCCCCTGTTGCATGAGACGGTGAATTGCACACAACTGAGCTATCAATTCTTGACCTCTCTTCTGATTACTGGGTAGGCTAAACAAGTTGCTTGCCTTTTGTTCATAAGATGCCTATGCAGCTATCTGGTCTAGCCGATTGGGTACAATTCGAGAGCAGATGCAGGCTTCAGACACCGTGAACTTGATAGTTGGTTTGATTACTCATGCTGGTCACTGCTTCTTTATTGTAGTTAATCTTCCTCTAGGCGTGTGACGCTAGTTGCACAACAGGAAATTATACATATGATGCAGCCACATAGCAGCACCTAGCATCCATCGTTCTAATTAGTTATCGCAACTGGCTTGTGGAGGGGCATGGCATTGGATTACTTTTGTCTTCACAATACAGTGGCCACTTGTGTTGTTGCAGACATTTTCTTAGAAGTTGCAAGACTTTACTAGTCCTAATATGGTGAGGTAGAAATATGGCATAAGTGCATTGTTCACGAAGGGTAGTTTTGCTCTTTCTGACTATCTTTGGAAAAGGAGATTGCTCCTAAGTCCTAACTAAACACAGGCAACCCCCAAACTTATTTCTGGATTATTATTTAAAGATCAAACTTTCTTGCCATGATTTTGTTTACTTTAAAGATCAAACTTGTTTACTTTAACTGCAAACAAGTTTGTAAAAGCAACTTGAGGTTTTATCCAAGTAACCACATGTACCTGATGCAATTTTTTGCAAAATGGCATTATGGACATTACACTATAACTATATAATGTTAGATGAAGTGGATCAGTTTTGTATGACTAGCTTTTTATGCTTGAGTACTGGACATGCAGCTTTAGTTTTAGCATGTACTACTTGTATGGGTTGCGTAGTGGCTACCTTGTTGATCAATACCACCTTCTGATTTGGGTGCATTCCAGCGTGTTGGAAAATATCTGTTGTTCACATAGGTTATTATATCATGGTATGAAGTTCATATAGCTTGAAGATCTCCACCTGGCAAACACTTTAATGTTAGAGTTTGACAATTCTAGATCAATGCTTTCTTTATTATTAATTCAGCTGCGATTGTTGGGGTCTGTTTTAGCACTTTCAGAGCAGAGCTCTTGCCTTGCAAGTTATGGATTTTGTAACCGGTTTTATATTTTGTTCTTAGGAGCCTTATCTTCTATTGAGGATGCACAAAGATTTGAGTCTTTCTTCAAAATGCCAAGAAGAACATTCAATTACGTGTGCAGCATGGTGAAAGATGATATGATGTTAAGGGCTAGCAGCTATACCTTTCTTGATGGGACAGTTCTGTCTCTAGAAGATCGAGTAGCCGTTTCTCTGAGAAGGTTGAACTCTGGTGGGTCACTGGTGACCGTAGGATCTTCTGTTGGTGTGAACCACTCGACCGTCTCACTGGTAACTTGGAGGTTTGTTGAGGCTATGGAGGAGCGAGCAAGCCACCACTTGCGCTGGCCAGACTCCGATGAAATGGAGAAGATCAAATCCAAATTTGAGAAGATCCATGGTTTGCCAAACTGCTGTGGTGTTGTAGATACAACACACATCACAATGTGCCTTTCTTCAGCCGAACCAAACTGTAAGGTCTGGCTCGACCATGAGAAGAATTACAGCATGGTCTTGCAAGCCGTCATCGATCCAGATATGAGGTTCACAGACATCGTGACAGGATGGCCTGGTAGCATGAAAGAGTCGAGCATTTTGCATAGTTCTGGTCTTTTCAAGCTGTGTGAAAAAGGTGCACGGCTGAATGGCAGCAAACTGAAGGTATCAGATGGATCAGAGGTTGGAGAATACATAATTGGTGATGCAGGATACCCTCTTCTTCCCTGGCTCCTCACACCTTACCAGGAAAAGGACCTCTCAGATTCCAAAGTAGAGTTCAACAAGAGACACTCCACAGCCAGAACAGTCGCCCCGAGGACATTGGCGAAGTTCAAAGACACATGGAAGTTCCTGCATGGAGAGATGTGGCGCCCGGACAAACATAAGCTACCTCGGATAATCCATGTGTGCTGCTTGCTGCATAACATAATCATAGACATGGAGGGTGCAGCCATGGACGAGGCACCCGTGTCGAGCGACCATGACGTGAATTACAGGCAGCAGATGTGCCAGTTAGCAGATGAGAATGCTGTCATGGTGAGGGATAAGCTGTCCCAGCACCTGACCAGCAGGTGACAAAGAGGAGAGACTGCGCATGCGCTCACTGCTCAAGGAAGAATTTGCACCGTGATGCTGCTGGTTTCGTCTGTTGCAAGCAGCTGAGTCTTTTGGCTGTTCAGTTTTGCAGAGTTGTCAGGGAGGAGGAGACGAGAGCACCTGTTGTGACTATCGAAACTAGACTTACTATCTTAGAGCTGTAGCCCACCTGTCGATTCAGTCTGGCCCATTTGGTTGCTGAACATCTTATTCATGCAGAAAATGCCATAAGAAATCAATTATGAACTCGTCATTGCTTTTGCAAAACTCCAGATCATTGATAGAGTTTAACGCCTGCCCTTGAAGGCGTAATGCACAACTAGAAATGGACATTTACATGTCAAGATGAGCACGCGACTGGCGAGGAGGAGCTCGTCGCCGGCGGTGCATCCATTCTCAAGCCTGACTACTACTCCCTTGAGCCTGAGGCACCGATCGAAAGCCATACACACATTTGACACTTAAAATGCTTGGAATCATTGAAGATTGTATGAAGAAGGTTTGCAGAAACAACAAATGAGTTCCCTGATTCTTTTTATTAATCAATTGGAACAACGAGAAACAGCAGAAGATGCATTACATGTAACAAATGAGTTCCCTGTGTTCTATTACTTTTTATTTACAGGAAACTGAAATCCTGCAGCTGTTTGAAACCGGAAGCTCAAGCTCCCCCCCTGATTGATGTTGAATTTATCGATATGCATAGCAAATATGCAACTTCCAGCATCAGTAACATTATTATACAATAAAAAGTACGGCACTCGAGAAACAGCACGCGCATCATTCGTTTGGTTTTGCTACTGTCTTCGCCCCGCTCGTTTCGGCTATTTTTCGGCTCTTGCTTCTAATCTTTGCTTTTTTTTACTATTCAGTATTTCTATTTTTTGAATTTTTTAGATATTTTAGGCTTTTTTGTATTTTCTTTTTTTTTCCGTGTTCCTTTGTATTGTTTCTACTGGGTTAATATTTTTTCTATTTTTAATTTTTTAAAAATTAATTATACTTAAAAAGTTAAATCAATTACAGTAAAAAAAGTTAACTATAGTAAAATTTTAACTAGAAGGTAAAGCACGTCATCCTTGATTTGAGCCCAGCTGCACGCAGGGAAGGATACATACAGGTACGGCTCTTCTCAATGGTCAAAATGGATATCTTGTATCTCCCTTGTGTGCTTGAAGCTGCCATCCGACTTTCCACTGTGGCAGCCCGGCCGCCGACCGTGGCCCCGTTGCCTTTACTATGTCATCTGATCTGAGTAAATGTCAAAAGAGACATATGAGTATTCGGTTGCTTGCTGGAAGATTATCTCAACCAACACCATAATAGCCTCGGTCATTTCTATAACAAAGACAACTCCGCAAGTCCTCAATACAACACACCGCAACTATTCGGGAAGTGCTAAGCTCCCATTCGGCTAAAATTTCGCATGAGAATTGTGCGATTATACTAAAACTCTTGACCACGGGAGCAACCATCCCTGCACGCACAAAAGCAAACCTAGGTTCAAGTCCATTGTATACGCATATATACATACATATATATATACATACATATATATATATATATATATATATATATATATATATATATATATATATATATATATCTAATCTACCAGTTGAAACAAAGACACTGGACACGTTAGTTACTCCCAGGTTGTCCGATTTGTTTGCGTTTAATTAATGGAGTTTTGCAGTGTCGATCGATCCAGGATGTGTACGTGATCCATCGATGGTTCCAAGCCTGTCAACGACGGCGAAAGCTAGCTATCCATCCTGTACTGACAATGATACGTACTGACAGACACTAGCTGATATCATGATCAGTTTTTGTACGAGGGGTATCCATCTTCCTTAATTTTCCGCTTTCTCAATTTATACGCGTATAGTATACCATTTCCTTCAGGTGAAACTATAATAAAAATGATCCGACTTCCCCACTTCACCGTATATATAATAACATATATAATTTTTAAATAACATTATACTAAATAGCAATGTATCGGACAATTTTAGCATCAATAATTCAATATAACCGTTGGTAATATATATTATAAAGAAATAACAATCAAAATCGGAAGAATTAAGAGAATTTTGAGTAAAGTACATACAAATCAAATAAGTCTAAGCCTCCTTTGGCCAGCGAGGGTATAAGGCAACAAAAATCGGGGCCAAGAGACGCTTCAGCAAGATGGCAAGAAAGAGCGGCCAGTGGCGGTCGATTCTCCTATTCTTTGGTGATCGGTTGCTACATGGTTAGATGCAGCCATGGGGCACGGCACAGTGTCTCCTAGCTCCTATGACTGTACAAGATGAACATGTGTTGAGGAGGGCTGCAGCGTGTGTGCTCGGAGCTCGGTATCGATCAAATAGACTCATACAATCTTGCCGTCATGGACAGTGTTGGGCGCCTCGGTCTGATACAGTCCTCCTTCTTGGACCGAGTGTTACCTCATGAGGCCGCATGAGTCAGTCTCCTTGTGGGTTGCTGCTACCTACTAGGTGCACCGAGTTTAAACGGGGATTCACACATAGGCTAGAGACCTGATCCTTACTAAAAAAAGTTGACCTAGTATTCTGTAACACCAAATGGAGCAACTGGGCTCTGCTCTTGCATTTCCTCTCATCCAATTAAGGCTATGTTCCAAATAGCTTCCGTCTTTTGGTTTTTAGAAACCGGCTTTTGAATAGAATGACTTCTCAACGCAAGCGTCTTTTATTTTCTTAATCTTTTTTGCAATCAGCTAAAATCCAAAAGACAAAACTACAACAGTTTTAAAGAGGGCCTGGTATTGCAAAAGGATGAAGCTGAAGCCGGTCGGTGTTGAATCGCAGAGATTGCATCTACTGGTGATAGAGACTGATTGATTTCTGCTAGCAACGTAAATAATTTAATCTACACAGATTGAGTAACTGAGATGGATGAGGATCGATGGATCTTGGTAATTAACTAATTATTAGCTTTTGATCGACCGACATTAATAACCAACGATCTGCATGTATATATGGCCGGCCTCTATTGGTTAGACAATTGCAGCTAGCTCCAAATAAAAACAGGGATGGCCCAGGCGGGAATACGTGATGCTGACAGCGCCTTCATCTAAGGGCATATATAATAGTTTATCTCCTAAGTTGTTTCTAAAATTTTCGTATCATCTAAAGATAACATTAGAGGCAACTTCTCCAATAATATGTCTCTTAAGTTGTCTCTAAGGGAGCATATAAACTTTTAATTCTTGTATGTATATATGAAATATATCAATCAACACTAAAATATATCTTTGAGGCTGTGTGTGATACTTTTGGCCTGAATGCCAGGAGCCTGTTCTCAGAGACTCAGCCTGCTCCTCAGTGCAATTTTGCGGAAGGGCTTCCATCCGGAAGTTTATACCATGATGTCTTAGTACCCAGGCCATTCATTCAAGATATCTTACTCAAAAGATATAGTAAAAGAAACGGTCGATGAGATAATTCTCTTTGTAAGAACATCAGACAAAAACCAAAAAAATGTAAAAATTCAGGAATTGAATTTAGGTATTATGTGAGCATCAAAGACTTCAGAATTGGCACTAGACCAGGATTATCCGAGCTAACTCTCTCTGCGATCTGTTCGGTGAGCTCCATTGCTTTCGGGCAGGCTTCAATATGCTCAACCTTCTCAAGTTCCTCAGAATTAGCCCATTGACAACGCTTGGAGAGGTAAATTAAAGAGGCTGCAGGCTGTGGAGATAGAACAAAGCGAAAAATGATCAGTGGAATGACCGCACATACTCAATCAGTAAGCACCATAAATCTTAAGTAGAAGACAATTCATGCGCAATAATTATGGTTGGTGCTGTAGAGAACACAATTACAAATAAGGCAAACATAAGAAATCCTGATCAAGATGTTGAAACGAAAAGAGCTTGAAGAAAACCAAATAAATGAAGGCAATCAATTCCATACTAAACCAGAAAACGGGAAGAACATTAAAATAGTGCAATACTTAAAAAAAGAGATCAGAGTATCATGGTTTCAAATTTTACACAGTCCATTAAAATAGAACCATGCTGGACTAAATGTAATCGTTTAAATCGGAAGTATCGAAAAAAATTTATCACCTTAGAAATGGTATTGTTTCTAGTGTTTAGTAATAATGGCACTTGTGATTCTCCTATGGATCAAGTCTTTTGGCAGCTCAACTTTAACCTGATTTTCTGGTGGACTATATTGTTAAGGATATAAAGTAGAGTTGTAGTAGGATATAGAGTTTGTATTCTATTCCACATATGCCTTATCTCTATATGGCATATCTCTTTGTACTCCTATATATATGGTCCTTTGGGTCTCATATCAATGCACACAATATTCATAACATGGTATCAGAGCCAGGTTTTTAATCTAACCTCCGCTGCTTTTCGCCGCCACGCCCCGAGGAGCAATCTTCGCCCCGGGCGGCCACCAGATCCGCCGTCCTTGCGACCATCCAACTCATCTCCGGTCGTCCGATCCACCTCTGTCGCCGCCGAACTCGATCCGCGCCGCCCGGCCGTCGGTGCTCGATCCGCCGATCCGGTCTTTGTTCCAGCGTCGGTGCTCGACCGCTCCGCTACTCGATCCGCCGCACTCGTCGCCGACCTCGTTGGTTGACCTTTGCTCGCCGTCGTTTCTACCTCGCCGCCGGAGTTCGTGTGTTCCGGCCGAAAGAGCCGCGGCGGCTCGCCGACGGACTCCCAACCGCGCGCCATCGATCTCCCACGCCGCCGGAGTTTATGCCGTGGTCTCGCCTCCTCCGCTCCGCGGTCTCGCCGCCGCCGACTTTCCGCGTCGGCTGAGCCGCCGCCGCCTCATCGCTACCGACGCCGTTTTTCGCCGATCCGCCGATCGGACTGCTCGCCTCCTCGCCTCTGCTGCGCCTGCGCGCCCCGGCCGCCGGCCCGCAGCCGGTCATCTCCACGCTCCGCCTCGCTCGGCCAGGCCACTCGCCGTTGCCGGGGCTCCTGCGCCGCGCGCCGCAGCTAGGCCTCGCCGAGCGGAAGCTCGGCCTCGGCGCCGCAGTTGCTCACCCGCACGCTCACCTTTGCCGCCGCCTCTCGCCGGTGGATCGGCCTCGGGTGGATCGGATTTGAGGAGGAGGAGGCAACCGCTGGGCGCGGCCGCCCGAGTGGAGCACTCGATGGGCGTTTTGCGCAGGAGATGAAGGAGCCACCTATGGAGGCCTCGGCCAAACCTGACACGCTACATTGCACCGCACCGCTCGTGGTTTTCTCGCGGGCGTGCGCTTCTCGCACCGATATCGATATATCTCTTCATCTCTTGGTCGCCTAGCGCAGATGCTTTGATGTTTGTTTTTCTAGTCACCTACCTCATCTTTACTACAGTGTGATACTTACGAGAGGAAGAAGATCTTTGATGTTTGGTTTGGTTTCGCTACTTAGAATTTTGAGTCTTTTAGGATTTTGAGTTTTTCGCTGCGCCCATTCAAATACATAGTCTTTATCTTCGCCTGTCTAAGCCATACGTGTCCACAAAATTTTTGTTGTGTCGATCGATCGATAGCTTTGCTAGTCATAGTCCATCCTTTAGGTTTTTGTATGGTCGGTGCTGCCTCTCGCGTCTGTATGGCTCTTCTCCTGCTCGTCTTCATTGGATCCGTCTTGCCCGTTCGGATCCACCTCATTCGTGGCCGGATCCGACTCCTCCGTGGCGCCTCTCGCCGCATCCCCGAGCTTTTAATGCCACCGCGCTTCTTGTGTATCGCGTTTTTATTGCTCTTCCGCACCGCGCCGCCTTGTCTCGGTCTATGATGTCGCCGCTCTTCTTTCGAGCCGCCGCCTCGAGCTTTTAAAGCCGCCACGCTTCTTGTGCATCGTCGCCGCTGCCTCGGGTTCGACCGCTTTATAAGCCGCCACCATACTTTATGAGCTACTATATAACCTCGGATGGAGATCTTCTATTTTCGACACAACTTTCAAGAGCCGTATGCTACGACGACATTTCAAGACTTGGATTTTGGATTTTAGTGTTAACTCTTTCAAATGCAATGCTATTGCATACGCCTTGCATTTGAGGGGGGGTGTTAATGATATAAAGTAGAGTTGTAGTAGGATATAGAGTTTGTATTCTATTCCACATATGCCTTATCTCTATATGGCATATCTCTTTGTACTCCTATATATATGGTCCCTTGGGTCTCATATCAATGCACACAATATTCATAACATATATATCATAGTTAAGTATATACGGATCATCTCTTACCTTCATCCAGCCTTACCTGTCTGTTTTGGTGTTCATGTGGTCCTGCGATATACTAGTAATGGTGTGGGGGAAAAGGGCTGCTCAGTGGGGAAAAACATTGATGGGCATATGCACTATGCACTTGTGTTCATTGCTAATCATGGGCCTGTAAAAGCCAACTTTGAATTTTATGTCTCAAGATTTGTGTGGGATTCATCATTGAGCTTCTGAAGCTAACAGTATCATCTGCAAGAAGAAAAACAGATGATTCTTGCAAGAAGAATATATATATATTTATATATATACATACAGGGAAAGCTCCATGCAGGTCATATAGTTTTCAATTCATCCTGACTTTTGATGGATTATCGTAATCTGTCTTTTGGTGGTGTAACGGCTAAACTGAGAGCATAGCAGTATATGTATTTTTAATATACCAGTTGGAATCTAATATACTCCACTTATGCTAATCTTTATGCAGGTAAAGGTTAGACCCATTCTTGTTGATAAGTTTGTTACAGAGGTAGGATAAAATCTTGCATATACATACATCTTTGTACCAGGAAGGCTATCATTCTACAAGATACATAGGACCGCAATGTTGTAATATTCTACATACTCTTTGTTTGTATGCATGGCGGTATACATCTGTATTTATAGGGTTGGTGAGAAAACGCTGAAGCATGAGCTGCTAGAGATTTTGTTTCTCAGTAGTCTATGAAGCAAGGTGGTATGTATACTTGTATAGGACTCAGGTTGGGACCAGACAAGGACACCTCTTCTCTCACCTACTAGCTAGCTACGTACATTCATTTTGCAGGACATTTTGCAATTTCTGAAATATCTTGTAGATAGAAGACCAGAAGGGTCCAGTGCAATGGTGTGAGCCTACTAGTACCATGTTAGTGCAATGGGTCTTTCAAAAATAAAAAAGTCATGTTAGTGCAATGGATTATGTCTAGCATGTGTTAAGTACTATAAAATTATACATTCATAGCCCATGTCTCGAGGTGATTAAAGTTCCTGAGCTCTGAAAGGTACAAGAGTTTGAGATCATGCGTCTGTGCATTGAACTGAATAAAGGGGCACAGTGATCTCCGATTAACTGTATCGGCAAAGCCATGTCATCTGCATATGCACATCACTACATCAGTGAAACCGTAAGTCAATTTTGGCGTCAGTTTTCTTTATTGGTAAGGATCTTGGAGTCCAGTGGAACTTCCAACGATCAAATTTTCAAACTAAGCCACCAGCATCATCAGAAAAGAATTGCAAGAACTGAGTTTTTAGAATAAAAAGGATTCCTTAACCCTAATTAGCTTCCTAAGCTAATCATCATGTCCAATCCAATATATAAAGCACCGTTCAAAAGTATTTTAGATTTTAACTGAAATAGCACTGTAACAGCTATTAGATTTTTTTAGGTATTCAAATAAAAAATAAATAAAAATAGGAAAAATAAAATACTATTATGTTTCTATAGATAATACAAAAAAAAAAAACACGTTAAAAAACCAAATAGAAACCAAAAACCATTTGAAATAAACCTAAACCCCTTCAATCCGTGAAGACAATCTTGCTTTGTTTTGCAGAAGCACACAGCAGTCTCTCACTCCCTCGCCACCTCCCCCATGTGATGTGAAGCCCGCCCCTGTCTCCTCTCCGTCCGACTCTGTCTCTCTGTTTCCCTCCCCTCCCTTGAACACAGAGCCCTTCCATTTGTTTTGGTGCACTCTCTCTGTCACTCTGTGCCTTTGGTCCTCCTCTTTCCCCCGGGGCTGGGTTGGGTCAACTGTGCACTTCATTTCTCCTTCACTGTTCTTTGATTGCTTCCGCTGTTGCAGCTCTTCTTCTCTCTGTGTGTCCTCCCTCCCTTGGCCCCAACTTTTCACTGTTCTTGGCAGGTTCCTCTGTTCCAGTGGTTGTTGCTGTTTGTTTCTACCTGCTCTTGGTTCTGTCCATGGTGCTAGGATATAGATGTAGCTGGCAAAATGTGGTCTTGGTGAGCAAGTCCTGAACCTTTTTAGATTCAACTTTCCTTCTGTGTGTGAGTCTCTGTCTGTGAGCAAGTTCTGAGCTTTTTAGCAAGACAAGAATCTGACCTGCTTGTGCTTAGCAAATAAGCAGCAAGTTCTTCTTCTTCTGTTTGCTGCTTTGCTTTCTTTCTCCTTCCTCTAATGGTGATTCCGAGTTAGTTTGCTACAAGAGGAAGAGACACTGTTAGGAAAGATGAGAGCTTTAAGCAGACTAGGCGTCGGGCTCACGGTGGTGTCTGCGCTGCTGCTACTCGCGCTCACCGCCGAGCTCTACTACCTCCTTGTGCACAAGCGCCGGCTCCGTCGCCGCTCCGCCGCCATCTCCGACGCGGCCTCCTCTCCCTCGTCCTCCTCCCGTGAGCTGCTCCAGCTCTTCTGCTTCAAGAAGCCGCCCGCCCTCGCTTCAACCTATGCCCAAGAGCCGCACGGCGGTGACGCTGCGGTGGCCGTGGCCGTCGACGGCGGCGTCGACGATGACGACGAGACGGTGGAGGCGCAGCTGATGCGGCTGGGCAGCCTCGTCGGCCCGCCCCGGCTGCTGTTCACCATCAAGGAGGAGACCAAGGAGGACCTCGAGTCCGAGGACGGCAGGAGCCGGAGCCTCGGCGAGCTGCTGCATTGCTCGGAGACGCCGTTCCTGACGCCGGCAGCCTCGCCGGTGCCGCCGGTGGCGATGGAGAAAGCGTACAACCCATTGTTCGAGTCCACGGCGGCGGTGTCGCCGCCGCCCAAGTTTCAGTTCTTGAAAGACGCCGAGGAGAAGCTGTACCGGCGGGCGCTGGCGGAGGAGACGATGAGGGCGCGGAGGTCGCCGCAGCCGCGGTCGCCGGCGGCCGGCGAGGAGGACGGCGGGTACATTACGATCGTGGTGGGGAAGAACAACCGGGTCATCCCCTTGCCGTCGTCTCCCGGCAGTGGTGGTGATCAGTGAGTTGTTGAAAATGGTGGCTTTAATTAACTTGTTTGATGCAGTGTTCTAGCGTAGCTCTTGTGCTGTATTTTTTTTGGTCTATGGTCTTCTGATCATGCCAATTGGATGATTGGATGTATATAACGTGAACATGATGAAGAACTGAGAACTTCAGATCAATATATTTTTCTTCTTCCATGTGTAGTTTGTGACATGTGTGGTGTAAGTTATCGACAGTAATTTTGTTGTTATAGACACTTCAGACCAATATATTTTTCTTCTTCCATGTGTAGGTTGTGACATGTGTGGTGTAAGTTATTGACAGTAATTTTGTTGTCATAAACTTGGTTACAGGTAATGTTTAGCTTGATGTAATGCTTCAATGGAGCTTTCTGGTTGCTTTTTTTTCCTTGCTAGGTGTTTGATTTTACCCTTTGTATGAAGGATGTATACAGTTATTCATACAGAATCTGAGATTAAGATTATCTTGCTGTGAAGGCAGATGCTTTATTTTTCCTTTGTTGGTGAGCAATGTAGACTGTAGAAAAATAGTATTGTGCATTCATCCATCAGAACATGACACGAGGAATGGAGAGAATAATATCTGAAAGCTCCACACCGTCTTGTCTGAAAGTGAAACTTTATACTCTCTGTTATCTACCCTACACAAGTTCCTAAGAATACAAATTCCTTGCAACTTCTGTCAAGTTTATTGATCCCATTCTAACTGTCATCTAGTCGCACTTTAGTCATGGCACTACCTTTAATTAGTCCACAATGCAAATTCCTTGCAATTTTTGTCTTCTTGGGTCCTTTCGAGCTGTCTTTTGGTTACATCTTTATTCGTACTGCCTTCAGAACATTGGGAGCAGAGAGAACAATGTAAGAATACCATCATCCCTTTATCTGATGTTGGCAAAGATCTTCTAGGCCTTTCTAAGTCCAAAGTGTAGATTTTTTTTATATTTCTGCAGTAAAAGCCATCAGGGAAAAGGTGCTATATTCCCATTGCTGTAATTATGCCTTCATGTGGTGTGATACTATTGTTCTGTTAGAAGTGTCAGCCTGCTGCCTTTATCCACTTTACCATTGGTTAGTCTTTTCATCCAGCCAGCTCTCTTTAGAGTTTTGAGACCATGGTGCACACCACAAGTCTGTCATCTTTGTTTTTGCTCCATGTATTCTTTTCTGATTATATTGATTACTGTCAAATTTTATCTGAAAGGTGCAGAAAAGATTCCTAGACCAACATCACACATGCAGTATAATCAAAATCCATAGGCTATTCCTTGGAAATATGATTGCATTGTGGATTAATCAACTAATAGTGTCAGGTTACATCATATCTCTCTGATTATAGCAGTTAGGTATGAAATAGAAAGAGAAATTCACGATCCATAAATTTGGAGTTAACTGTCATGTCCTGCTTGGAATATTCTTAATTACATAAATGGACAGGAACCAGCTGCTATTCTGGCAGTTAAGCACTTTTATTGTCGGTGCCATGTTTGGTCAGAACACTCATCACATGCATCATATTGTTCTGAGGCTCTAGATGAATTTGGCCGTTCCCATTGAGTTGTACTCCACTTGTTGCTTGACCTGGAACTATCGCTTGTATTTGAATCCTAACTGGACTGGATGAGCCCTACCATATCTAACAGCCTTTCTCATTTTACTAGCTGACTTTACATCAGTTAGTAATATGTGGCATGATTTCCTCTCCACATTAATTGTTTGTGCTGTTCCAATAAGTGAAGCCTTGGATTAGAGCACGTCAAAACATGCACTGCGTCAATGATAGATATGTGCCAACTTTAGAGTAGACAAGTGGTGAGGAAGGCAACAACAATGTGCTGGCTCTGCAAGAATGGCAATCTGCTCCTCCTATACCTACAACTGCATCTAATTAAGATTCATGTTTACATGATGGTATGAATTGGTGTGACTCTGAAGTTCAGTAGGTGCACCAGTGTCCATGAATGATAATATTGAATTGAATGGTCAGGATTGAGACATGGCTTATGGCATACTCGAATGTTTGAAGCCCTAATACTTCATCACTTTTAATCAGCACTGTTGATTTAGATCATACATGGCATGTGTCACGGTCTCTTTTACATGCACGCTAATATGATGCTATCTTAGCAGTCTTGCAGAGCCTGATGGCTTACTATTATTTGCCTTCAGATTAGGTAGTTGATTATCGAAGAATGGATCTTTCACCATTTGAAGCCAGGAACCTTGTCTTTCTCCGGAGGGAAAGATGGAAGGAAGGCATTTGCTGCGAGAGGGCATGCACGTTTCTTGCCGTGGCAAAAGTAGATCGTTCTGGTCCCAATAATAATAATCAATCAATCTAACTAAGCAGAGAGAGAGAGAGAGAGAGAGAGACGGATGGATCATTGCTACGGCAAAAGATGGTCCGAGTTTTCATCAGATATTCGGATTCCTCTGGTTGGTTGCTTCTTCTTCTTCTTCTTGAATTATGGATGCATGATCTGATGAGTGACGGTTGATTCACGTTAATGGCGTAGATGGTTTAATTTGTCGTCGTTTCTTGTTGACTTGCATATGTTACGCTTCGGACAGAGAAACAAGAGATCGGAGAAAGTCTCAACTAACTGAACGAACGAGCTTGTACAAAACTTAAATAAGCAAAGCTACCAAGTTCGCTTTCAAATGCTTTTTTTTTGTTAATCAGAGAAAAAAGAGAAAATCTCTAACCTTTCATCTGGTAGATTCAGCTTATAACGGCTAATATTAAAAAACAAAAGTTCATGTCAAATATAATAAAAAATAACTGAAATTCAGGATAAAATATAAAATAAAATAAGTAATTTGATTTCCATACGAACTTCAAAATAAAGCTGAAATTTAGAATAAAAATTAGTACTTGGATTTGTATACGAATTTCAAGCTAAAACTGAAATTCGAAATAGAAAATAAAATAAAATAAGCAATTTAATTTCCATACAAACTCTAAAGGAAAATCCCTAAATAACTTAAATACAGAATAAAAATAAAATAAAATAATACCAGTTGGATTTATATATGTTTCCAACCTAAAACTATATATAAAAAACTCTATGTCATGTACATCCAATGATATGCGAATTTGGAATAAAAATCAAAGCATAATTATCGATGTGATTTTTATATGAATTCCAAATCAATTTGATTTCCATGCAAACTCTAAAGTAAAATCTCTAAATAGCTTAAATTTATAATACAAATAAAAAATATCAGTTGGATTTGTATATGATTCCAACCTAAAACTACATAAAAAAATCCATGTCCTGTATGATCCAACAATATATAAATTTGGAATAAAAATCAAAGGATAATTAGTGATCTGATTTTTATATTCTAAACCAATTTGATTTCCATATGAACTTCAAAGTAAAACAAAAATTAATGTTTCATTGTGTACATGCAGAGGACAAAAATGGATACAACTAACAAACAAAACTCCCCTGTTGTTTCATGTGGTTTTTATTGATGCGATTTGAACCAAGTAATGTAAGAGATTATATTGGAGAGCGATACTGGAAGCTTGATGTAAAATGTCACTAGTGGCAATAAAACACGAGATTTGCAGTTTTCATGCTAGGTATGGTATCTCGGTCCCAAATGCAAATATGATGTAAGGTAGTCACACATGAATGCATGTAAGTCACCGGTTCATTTATCTTTATGCAATATAGCATTGTTGGTTATGAGGAGCATAAGCTGACGTACAATGGGTTAGGAGGAGCAGAAGCGGGCACACACCATAGGACAATATTGGAGTGGTTAAGAGTGGACCTGAGGACAAGCAAGGCACATCGCTGATGACAACGGAAAGATAGACGGGCATGCAAAGGAAGCACAATAAGATAGATCCTGGAGACATGATGTCCTGCTAATCAATTAATGCAGCTACAATATGGTGTAGTGGTGGGATGGGTCAAGGAAGAGGACACAGAGTTTAGCAACAAACCGGTAAGAACCATTAGTATCTTGCTTTAAGTCTTGGTGGAAGGATGCGTAGTGAGAGAGAAGTAGCACTAGATGAGGGGGTTGAAAAAATAAAATAGAAAAGGTTAGAATAATAGTAGCTCCCTAAAAGAATGCTATTAACTAATGATGTATTTGAATAATATGTTTCTATTATCCTAAGAACATACTACACTGGATGAAACATTTTATACTAGAACTTCAATTGAGTTTCGTTGAGATGTATTTTGTGTAGAAGCTTTTTTATAATTGTAAATGTCTATCTAATTGCATGTAAACATCTCAAAGATAATTTAATTATGAGTAAAACTGACTTATAGTTTGGGGAAATCAAATACTTGTATATAATATTAACAAATATAGCCATGCAAATGTATAGGCCACCTCTGCTATATATGAGAGCATATTTAGTGCCAAAAGCTATTTAGTAGTAACATGCAAACACGAACTAGGATCATTAGATCTACTTTGTACGACTGAGATTCGTGTTGGTGGAAGCCCCTAACACTAATGCTTTTTTTCAAAAAGCTCCCTAGCCTTATCCACTCGCGTCAGTCCCCCCCAGCCTCATCCATTGCTTCGTTCTCCCGGCCGCCTAACCTCGTCCACTTGCGTCGCCGGCCGTCGCCTCTCTGGCCCTGCGCCTATCCCACTCGCGTCGCCGTCACGCGGCCCGCTCCGACCCGGCTCCTCGCCACCGCCCTCCGCCATCCCCTGCCCCCAATCACCGCCCCCCACCACCCCGACGCCGCCTCCCCGAGCCGACGCCCGACCTCCTCCTGAGCTTCTTCCGCGCGCCCCCTCCGACCAGGGCCGCTCACTGAGCGCCGAGCCCTCTGAGCCGGCCTCCTCCCTCAGCACCGCCGCCGCCCTCCGACCTGGTCTGCCACCGAGCGCCAACACCCTCCGAGCCGCCATAGTCTCCGAGCGCTGCTGCTCCCCGGCCTCCCCCGACGCCACCCCAGCCTCCCGAGTGCCGACGCCGCCCTCCGACCTAGTCGGCGGGGGTGGGGGATAAGCAGGAGAGAGAGCGCGCACCATCCCCGCCGTCCAATCAACATCCAACGTCAACAAAACGCCACCCCCCGGAACCTTTCCGAACACGCCCCCTCCGCTATAAATGCCCGCCCTCCACGGCCCCTTCTTCCCCTCTTCCTCCTCCTCCCAGGAGACGCTCAGGAATTGAGGAGGATTTTACAGGCATATGAGCGAGCCTCAGGACAAGTGGTCAATAGGGATAAATCATCTATTTTATTCAGCCCAAACACTAGCTCTGTTGATAAGGATGAGGTGAGACAAGTTCTTGATATCATGCAAGAAGCAAAGAGTGAGAGATATTTGGGGCTGCCAGTATCTATTGGTAAATCAAGAAAGCAAGCTTTTGAGTATATAAAGAGGAAAGTTTGGCTTCGTATTCAAGGGTGGCAGGAGAAATTGCTTTCTAAGGCGAGCAAGGAAATCCTAGTAAAGGTCGTGGCTCAAGCAATCCCAACCTACGCTATGTCCCGCTTGAAATGACAAAAGGGTTGTGCGATGAGTTGAATTCTATGATTGGCGGTGGTGGTGGAGCCAAAATGATAAGAAAAACAAGATTCATTGGTTGGCTTGGGATAAGTTGACGTTTCCTAAGAGTAAAGGAGGCTTGGGTTTTAGGGATCTTCATTTGTTCAATATGGCCATGCCGGCGCATGCTTGGAGGATTCTGTCTTTCCGGATACATTATGTGCCCAAGTGCTTAAAGCAAAATATTTTCCTAACACTAGTATACTACATTGTGTGGCACAGGATGTGATTTCTTACTCTTGGAGGAGCATTCTCAAAGGGTGAATCTGCGAATCGTGGCTCAAATGGCGCATTGGCAATGGTGAATCGGTGAATATCCGGACGGATCTTTGATTCTCACGGCAGTACAAGACGTCCCATTACAGTAGGGGACGACGGTGTTGACAAAGGTGGCTGATTTGATGGACCCGAGCTTGGGATCTTGGGATGAGACCCTAGTGCGGATGTTTTCTCGAGTTTGATGTCGAGGCCATACTAAAACGAGAGTAAACCAAGATATGGCAGATAGATCGGCGTGGCATTATGAGAAAAAGGGGATCTTCTCGCTTAAGTCGATTATGCGGTTGGCGATTGAGCAGGAGAATGAGCTTGGTAGAGATGCAGCAAGTTACGAACCAGGCCAGCTTGGGGACTCCTTTTCGATGGGATAAAATTTGGAGTATGGAGGTCCCAAACAAAGTGAAAATATTTCTCGTGGCGCGTAGCCCATAATAGCTTAGCGATCCGCGGAATTTGAGCCGTAGAGGATAAAGGAGGACACCACAGTGCCCCATGTGTCATAAATTTGGATGAAGATTATGGGCATCTCTTTTTCAGATGTAAAGAAGTAAAGGAGGCTTTGGAGAGGACTAAACTTATAGGAATATCGCAATATCCTAGCAGCTTGTTATTCTGGCCGAGATTTGCTGAGGAAAATCTGGTCCTTTCCACATCCAATCCAGGCTACAAATTGTGGTTCTATTATGGAGGTGGTGGTCGGTGAGGAATAAGGTGAATGCCGGGAAAAAAGAGCCACATGTCCCGAGGTCTGCTCACTTATATCTTTCTATGTTTGAATTTGAAAAGGAGAGGAAAACCACGAAGGTCGAAGCAAGTCGGTCTCAAATTATGGCAAACCGCCACGGAAGATCTGTACAAGATTAATATTGATGGCTCCTTTAAAGCCGGTTCGGGTCGTGGAGGATGGGGTTTCACGCGAGGGACAAGTCCGGTGAGTTCCTTCGTGGGGCGCGACAATGCATGCAGAGTGGACAGCCCTTTCGCCGGCGACCGCGCGGCTCAGATAGTCTACGAGGATAGCACACTTGGGAATGGCGAGATTTATTCGAGTCCGATGCGTCGATGATCCGCAGGTTTGATCTCGTTGGAGCTTGATCAAAGTGTGCATGAAGTCTCCTCAAGCAAATTAGAGATTTCATTCACTCATCCTTCGACTATTGCAAAGATTCGACATTGTCCGAGAAATTGCAACAAGGTGGTGATCGCCTTGCAATGTATGGGGCGGCGTGGTTAGCTCGGCTCGATGGAGTTCATGAGCCAAGTCCTCCTTTGTTTCCGGCTTGGTCTCCGCGATCCGGTGAGATAGTGTCTAATGCAAACAACCTTTCGAGCTCAAAAAAAAATCTTCCTCCTCCTCCCTAAAAACCTAGCCGCCATAGCTGGCCATCGGCGTCTTGCGGCGCACGCACGACGGGCGTGCTCGTGCTCGCACGCGGCCCGTTTAGGCACGGCGGTGGGCGTGTAATAACGCGGCGTCGCGTCGCCGCCATGCGCGCGAAGCAAGCCGTGCACGGCCTGCCGCAGCGTCTTGCGCCCGAACGCAGTTAAGGCTAAGCGGGCGTCTTGCCCGCCAGCCCTTTAGCCCAAAAAGCAGAAAAATAAGAAAAATTGTAGAAAAATAAGAAAAATTGTAAAAAAATTGTAAAAAATTTAGAAAAAATTCAAAAAAAATATAGAAATTTATAGACATTGCTAATCATAAAAATAAATATTTGCAATGACATAATGAGCTTTATTAACTTATTAAATTACATGGGATGGCTGCCTCATTAAAAACTTTACCAAGTAAAAACTCAATTTGAGAAAACCTTGGTAAAGAAAAAAGAGTACAACCTATAAAGCTCATTAGTGACTATATGTGAAGAAAAATATTGAAAATCCTATTCATTGCTATCTAAATACAAATTCTCAAAAGATTCTTCTAAATCTTTATTTTCTGCAGTATGTTGGAGTCTTGATTCAGCTTGTTCCCAGTCTTTAACGGTCATAAGTACTTCGACCATCTCGTTGGATTGACTTGTTCGTCGCTCCTCGATTATTCTTCCGGAAGATCAATGTCGACTCGAGGAGATGTAGAGACAGAATGATCAACACATCCCGCGCTAATATGGATAGCAATGGATATGACACCTTTGGGCTTGCCACCATGAGAGGATGTTCAACTCTGCTCCAAAACAGCGCTATCATCAAGTTGAGATAGCTTGATAGGTCTCCAGTGCTTTGTCGCCTTCCTCCTCCTAACCGATGTGTACTCGAGAACTAGACGAAGAACCAAAAATCTTGCCCCATTGCATAGCCCCAGAGGTGCTAGGGACTACAGGGGTCTTTCCAAACGCATGATCCAAACTTATTTTCATATTTATCATATACCTCATATAATTTATTCTTAACTAATGTAAAGTATGAAGAATAGTCTAAATCGGTAGCCTCACTTAAAATTTGTAAAACATTCAGAAATCCTTGGAGTTTGGCCTAGGATCCAAAATAAAAGCGAATGCATATAAAATAGGAATTTCTCTCCAATATTTTAAAAACTTAATTTTCATGGCACCTCAAAGATCCCGTAGTATATGATCATGTTCAAAAGCCTTTAGGTGAGTTGCAATTTCAACAATATTATGAACAATTATAGGAGAAGTAGGGTAATATATTCCAGAAAGGCAAAGTGTAGCTTTATGAAAAATTTCTAAAAAGGAAAATATTTTTTCAAAGAACAACCCAATCGTTTTCAGTAAGTTCAGGGCCTCTAACTTGGGTTCTACTGGAGGAGCTACGAGATTGATGGCTTTGGGTGTGAAGGAAAACAGATAAGGTGCTCCTATATGGCAATATATGTTTAAGCATAAGATAAGTTGAGTTCCATCTAACAGGCATGTCTAAAGCAAATTTTCTAGGACGAACATTCATTGCTACGCAAAAACTCTTATATACGGCTATTCGTTGGTTTGAACAATTAATAAATGAAATAGCATCTCTAAAAGAATCAATACAAGCATTTAATCTTTTTAAACCGGATTTAACAATAAGATTAATAATATGACAAGCACAACGTTGATGCAATAAGAAAGAGTGTGCATAAGAATTAAACACAGGTGTAAGAATTTCCATAGCTTTAGTGTTTGCAAACAAGCATTATCTAAAGTTATAGAAAAATTTTATCTGTGAGACCAAAATCTTCTACAACTCTAATAATACTTTCTCGCAATATTTTCAGCACTATGTGAAACATTAATTAATTTAAATCCTATAATTCTTTTTTCCATTACCCAGTCATCATTAATATAATGAGCAACAACACTAATATAATCCTCTCTAGCTCTACCACTCCATATATCAGAAGTTAAAGCAATAGAGAATGTACAGTATGAAACATTTCTTTCATTTTATCACGACAATTGTTATAATATTTAATTAAATTTCTAGTTGTTGTTTGCCTAGATACAGATTAAATCGAGGGTTATGAGCAATCCTAATATATTTTTGAAAAGCGTCGACTCACCAAAATTTAAAGGTAAATCTTGAGAAGCAATTAATCTACAAAGAGATTCCCGAGCTACCTGGGTTGTACTCCCACGCACGCATCGAGCCGTCGTGGTTATATTGCGCTTGTGTCCGGCGATTTGTATTCCTTGCTTTTTCTTGCAACTTGCGGCATGTCGTTGTAGATGACCCGTCCCACTGAAGATTTTGCATCAATTCATTACCACAAATTTTACAAACAAGATACCTCACCAAGTCCCATCATCCTCGGTCTTGAACTTCTTGTGAAATCATTCCAAACTGTTGATGTACTAGCTCTTGATCTTTTGCACCCGTGCTTTGAGTCGTGGATGCACTTGTTGAGCCAAAGAAGATGGATCGATTGGACCTCTGCGCTCCCGGGCCATCATTTCTTCGGCATTTTCAGATGGATATGCTTGTGGAAACGGTTGCATATCCTCCGCCGAGAGGCCGAATTTAGAGTTCAAAATCGTAGTTCTCCATTAAATCAATCAGAAATTAAAATAGTAAAGAATGATTAACTTCCTATTAAACCAACAAATAATAGCAATAAATTAAACTAATAAATAATACTCAAAAATTAAAATAAGACAGAATTATTACCTCCTTTGCAGCTCTCACAAAAAATCTAAAGATTTTTGTATTTTCGGAATTTTTCCCGAATTTTCACCAAATTCGTGCAAGCACTTTCGAATTTTCACAATAAACCGAGAGAGGAGAGTGAGATTTGAGGTGTGGAGAATGGAGGCCGGATGCCCACTCTATTTATAGAAAAATTTTAGATTTTTTCCGAATGTTTTGCTATTTTTCTCGAATTTTTTTACCCCCAACGGTTAGAAAAAACGGCTATTTTTTCGAATTTTCGGGCCGGGCGTGCCGTGCCGGGCCGGCACGGCCCGTTTAGAGCCGTTGGCCGGCGCGTGCGTGCCGTCTCGCGGCCGCGTCTTGCGTCGCGTCGCGTCGCGTCGTCGCCGCGCGTCGCGGCCGTCGCGTCGCGTCGGTCGGCCCGATTGCAACGCGCCGCGCTGCGTCGCCGCCGTGCCGCACTCGGCTCAGCACGGCCCGGTCCGGCGGGAGCGTCGCCCGGCCCGCTTAGTACCGCGTCGTTGCAGCCGCTTGGCCGGTCTAGCATCGGCAGCGCGGTGCGCTGCCGGTAGGCCCTACCCATTTGGCTGTGTTTGTAGCCGCCGCCATCGCCGTCACTACAGTGCGATTATCTCCGATGGCGGGCAAGGGCGAGGGTCCGGCGATTGGGATCAACCTGGGCACCACCTACTCGTGCGTCGACGTGTGGCAGCACGACCGCGTCGAGATCATGGCCAACGACCAGGGCAACCGCACCACGCCCTCCTGCGTCGCCTTCACCGACTCCGAGAGGCTCATCGGCGATGCCGCCAAGAACCAGGTCGCCATGAACCCCATCAACACCGTCTTCGGTGAGCCACCTCTCCTGCCCTCCTCCCCACCCCAGATCTCTTCTCCTTCCTGCTTTATTCTTGTTGTTTTTCTGTGCGTTAGATATGTGGATCTGAGGCTCTCATGTATGGTGTTGTGATCTAGCTTAGTCCGGCTTGCTCGGATCTCTGGGGTTTCGTACGGCTTCTTAGTTTACCTGCTGCTTCGATCTTTGTTTAGGAACTTAGATCTCTATGCTGCTTCGATCCTTGGACCTGCAGTTCTGCTACTTGTGATTGGTGCTTCAGTAAGTACAGCGTTTTGAGTCTCTGTTGATGTGATTTAGTGGTTACCTAGATCTGTGGATGGTTACTATTTAGTGTGTCAGGATTTACTAACTAGTTCTGGCTGGATGCTAGTTCAATCGAAATTAGTGTACACTTTACTAAGCTCTGTGCTGATACTTTACTTACCTGCTTACTTAAAAATTCTTGGATGTGGAATCCTAGTTCGTTAGCTCGATTTCATTGGCAACAGTACTTGCTTAGGAATGCCCTATTTTAGTGTGTTCAGACGTTCCCTTGCTGAAAAAGGGTATTTCAGCTGGGTCGTCTAGCTTTAAAGAAATTTTAAGGGTGGAGTGGTGATGCTTTATCCATACCACATCTCTGCATCCCAGATGATGATCAATCTATATCATGCACTACCATCTGATCTCCACTCCATTTGCTGAACTTACATTGATTATTCCAAAAAAAAAATCACCATCTTTCAGCTGAGGTTGCATGCTTAGTTGTTATCGATGATTCTTTTTAATCTATGTAGAAAGTAGAAACTTTATGTAGCTTCTAATGCCATCTGGTATCTTCTTTTCTGACTATGCATCTCGAAATATGGCATATAACAAGGGGACCCGCAATTCACACATATAGTAGATCTTTGATAATTTGTAAATGAAAGATTGATTACAATTCACAACCTTCCGATGGACATAAATACTTGGGCAAAAATTGATTATCAAAATCCTACCTTACTCCTCATTAAAGCATGGGAACGAAATCATTTGGTGCTACCATTTTGCATTATCAAAAGAAATCAAAGCCAGGCTCTTTTTTTGTGCTAACCTCCGTAGGGGCAGGATCTTCAGAGAAGAACGGAGATGATGAGTACGCCGTGGCGGAAGGAGAGCTCCAGTAAGCGATAAAAGGCGAGAACACTAATCTATGCATAAGGATATGTTAGGGTTTGGAGAGGTGCTGGAGGGAGGAGGCGGGGAGGTGATGTTGAGCTCACCCGCCGCTATGGGCATCCGTGCACCTGCTCCTCGAGGAGGGCGACGTCGGCGGAGCGGCTCTCCTTGCTGGCGGACTGGGGGGGAGGAGGCGGTGCGGCGGTGCGGGGTGGGGAGGAAGAGGCGGTGCGGCGAGGGACCCGAGGACTCGGGTAGTGGCAGAGGTGGCTGCCTCACCTGCTTGAGGTCGGCGTGGGAGAGGCCGGACATGGCGAAGAACTTGGTGGCGTCGGGGCCCATGATGCGGCCGTCCCCATCTGCAGCGAGGCCACCAGAGAAGCAAGTAAGCATCAGGGCTTGGGGTTTTGGGGCGGATGCGGGAGCGAGAGCGAGACGACCTACAGGTCGGCGAGGGAGAACCAGTCGGCATAGATCTTCTGGTGCTCCTTGGAGCACCCCGCGGCGGCGGCAGATCGCGTGATCTCCATCCCCGGTCTCCCTCGTCGCGGCGCTCGAGTGCTCGGCGGCGGCCGCAAGCAGCAGCACGAGCGACGAAACGGAAACCTACGCTCCTCTCCTTCTCTTCTCCATCGGAGCGGAGGGAGGGTGGGGAGGAGGCGGCGGCAACGCTGGGGGGGGAGGGGGAGGAGGCGGCGGCGGCGGTGTCGGGGCGGAGGCGACGGCGGAGCGGAGGGGGGGAGGAGGAGGCGGCAGCGCCAGGGTGGGGAGGAGGCCGCGGCGGAGCGGAGGGGGGAGGAGGCGGCGGCGCGGGTGGGAGGGAAGGCCGGAGGCGACGGCGCGCGGGTGGAGGGAGGGGAGGAGTGGTGAGGCACGTAGCACGGAGGAGGAGGAGAGAAGGCGGCGCGTGGGGTGGGGAGAGGCGACGCGTAGGAATAGGGAGGGAGGTGAGAAGAGACGGTTCGGATTTAATCTCGTAATCAGATTGAATGGCTGAGAAGAGAGAAGTGACGACGGATCAACCACCAACTTCTTCTTTTATAATAGTAAAGATTACAATTGTACATGCATCATAGACGTATAAATTTATATTGCAAGTAGCCGAGTACTGACATCAATTCTTCTCTGAAGATGCCAAGCGTCTCATTGGCAGGAGATTTACTGATGCTTCTGTCCAGAGTGACATTAAGCTCTGGCCCTTCAAGGAGATGGCGGCGTCAGAGTCGGAGGAGGAGGCAGAGGAGGTGGTGGTGGGGCAGATGGCGACGGTGATGGTGCCGAAGCACATCAACAAGCGCTCCCTCAAGAACAAGGCCCTCTCCGTCTCCCTCGACAAGAAAGCCCTTAGGTGCCGTCTCCTTCACCTCTCCCCCATTGCAGCACCGCGAGATTCTGGCACCATAGTATGATTTGTCTTTGCGCAGCTCGTGATGGTGTTTTTTACGCGAATTGTGGAATCTTGGTATTGTAGGGATTTCGTGACCGGGTTTCACAAGAGGAAGAAGAAGAGAAGAAAGGAGGCGCAGAAGATTTTGCAGGAGAAGGAGAGGCGGAAGCGAATCGAGGACCGCAAGAGGGTGAGAAATCACACACGCTTTCAAACACATTGCTCTTTTTTGCTTTTCTGCATTGTTGTGATTTTTGGTAGATATATTGGTTTAGATATGATCAAAACCAAAATTAACCCTAGAGAAAAATGATTGAATCAGGTTTCTCTTGAAAAACCATTTACTATCTGCCCAACCGATTCTAGGATCCTTCTAGGGTTCATTTAGGAGCCCTTGACATATGCCAATGAGCATGTGTCCGACATTAAGAGAAATTTTAGGAAGAAATGAATGATTACACTGAAGCAAATAGAAAGCTGAATGGGTGTATGCTACTGTATCGAAACATGGCATGCCTTTATATTACGTTTGCGCTACTAATAATTGATAGACATCGCTAGTGGAGTAATGGCTATTGGGACTGCAATGATATGTTATGATGGGTATGGTGAACGGAAGATGCCTGCAGTTTTGCAGCACATAGTGGAGTCGTGAAAGCTGAATTATGTGTGGATTCCTGCTTTCTGGTGTGGGAAAACAATTCATGTTTTTTTGGTATGGAAAAACACTAGGAAACCCGGATTTTGTTGGTTGACTACATGAGGATTTGGCCCAGCAAGAATGTTAGGGACAGCATTGAATGGCAGGGGCTTAATGTCATTTCAAGTGGATTATGTTGTGTGTGTTTCCTGTGTCACATTGATAACATGAACTAGACTCCCAGGTAGGTAGCTGCCTCTTGGTTTTACTGAGTGATGTTCATTTTGTTCCAGAGAAAGCAAGAGAAAGAGATTGCTCTATATGGTAGAGTCCTGTCATCAGATAATGCCGATGGTGAAGATGTTGACAATGATGGTGATGAGATGGAAACTAATGATGATTTATCTGCATCTGCACCTGGTGAGTGCAAGAACTAGGTTTTATAACAGTTGCTGCCATGCCACCTTGCTACTACCTTGATGTTTGATCCTATTAACGAATAATTTATTTGTTTATGTAGAAATCAAAACCTACGAAGATGGCGGGGCAAGGATAACAGTCACCACCAGTGAAATTACTGGCGACCCAACAAGTGTTGTGCCTGTGTCGATGAGCTACACCAACAAGAATCCTAGCTTGGCTGCCAAGAAGAACTCCAGTTTAGGCGTAAAGAAGAAGCCATCGAAGAGAACTTTCAGAAATAAAAGTAAAACGAAAAAGGGCGACAAGAGGCGAGGTGCTGCAAAGGGTAAAAAGAAGAAGAGAGGAAAGAAGTAATGCTTTTTTGTTCATGTTTTTGTCCACTGTTTACATGGTTTGAACGACACAGCTCATCCTATTCTTTGGGGGTAGGTTCTGCCCGAGGAAATTGATGATTTGCTTCTAGTTAAGTTTGCCTGAAGTTGTTCATGATGTTGTCCTCGTTGGTAACTGTTGGATGTCACCCCCTCTCTCTTGGGTTGGAGACTGACTGTGTGTCCCCACCAAGAGGGGTGTTCCTCAGAGATCACCGTGTGCTTCGACATTGACGCCGAGGACAAGACCACCGGGCAGAAGAACAAGATCACCATCACCAACGACAAGGGCGCTTGATTACATATCATACATGTTTCCTACATGCAATTTTCCCTGCTATCAACGTTCTTTCGTGGACAAAGTCAATTACAAGAAACAAGACAAGAGAATCGATCAGAACAAACGCAAGCCTAAAACAAGAGAACCCTGCCTCAAATGAGATCGTACTGGCTGCATACGTTTTGGTAGCTACTAAAAACAAGAATATTTCTAGTTATTTTGGCTGCATACGTTTTGTACTGCTACGACCTGTGGCGAAAAGAAAAGGCCATGCCATGAGCGCTCAATCCCTGTTGGCGCGGGAAACGGTCTTTGCTCGCGCGCCTTCTCACATCCCACTCACTCTAGTGATCTAGTCTCTCTCTCTCCCCGCGAATACCCAAGCAAGTCAAAGGCTCGGCGCGGCGAACCCACCCATCGATGCCTCCCAAGCGCAAGTCTCCCGCGGCACCGGCGGGGTCACCAATCAAGACCAGGAGCATGGCCGCCGGGATGCGGGGCGGTGAAGCTCCGGCGAAGATGGCCAAGGAGGCGGTGGCGGCGGTCGAGCACAAGGGGAGGAAGAGGGCCAAGAAGGATGGCGGTGCTGTGGTGAGCGACGGGAAGCGCGTCGTCGTCGAGGCTTGGTGAGTGCGTGTCTGTGCGGGTGATTTCGTTTTGGGATTCTGGACGATATTAAGGTGATTCTTAGTATAAGGTTTAGGATTTTGGTTGAGATTAAGGTGATTCTTAGTTTAAGGTTGGGATTTAGTGGGGTTTTGGGTCAGATTAATGAATGAAAAGGTGGACTTTTTAGGTCTAGTCTAGATAGGGTAAAAAGGTGGGAACTTTGGGGCAACTGGTTGCTGGGGAGAAATCAACTGACTGAAAAAGGTAGGAGTTTTAGGCTGCTTGTTTTCTTTCTAGTGTAGTGCAACACGGTACTGCCTGCCTTGACATCGAACAAAGCAAACAATTCTTTTGACCTCAGCCCAATCTGTTTGTATTCACTACACTCGGCTAATGGTTCTTTACTGTAATGAAGTGCCGTTTTTTTTTGTCCTTGCCTTCTGGTTCATACGATTTGTTGGGGGGAAAAACTTTATAATAAGTGCTGAAAATAGAGGATTGCATTAGCATTGAACCCAGTAGCAAGGTTGTAACCAATCACTGTGAAATTAAGCATTCTTCAGCTCACGTGTCCGAACAAAGAACTATTTATATTCTCAGTCATGTAAGCTGTTTTTTCGTTGTACAAACAACAGTGAAGATTGATTATGTTTTGTAATAAATTCGTTATCAACAAACTTATTTTGACATTGCACATCGGAAAGAATTTTCTGTAATCTTATTGCCTAGTTAAATGCTTCTGCAAGTCTTGTACAGCCTTACGTTTGTATTGAATAATTCTGGCTGACAATTGTGAAGTTTCCTATTATCACTTGCTTCTGTGTCCAATTCTCCAGCACCCAATGCAGACAGTTTAAGATCAGAGCTCTGAAGGTGAAGGAGGATCTGGAAAGTGCTGTCCCTGGGGTTTCTGTGTTAATCAATCCTGAAAAGGTACCTCCACTGTGTTAAATCTTCATAATCATCATGAACTTCATCACACTGGGTTTCTGTGATAATCAACTCTAAAAAGGTTTATTTGGTATTTCTTGCCTTTCCTGATTGGCATCATTTTTTGTTGTCTAATTCTTAGCCACGCCGTGGGTGCCTTGAGATACGTGAGGAAGGTGGTGAAGTGTTCATATCGCTGCTGGTAATCTCGCTAGCTATCTCTGTATTTCTAAATCATACAGTACTGCTCAGTTAACTATAACCTTCTTTTCCTTTGAAAGCTAGCTACAAGCCAACGAAAACTTGCCTTTGATTGAGACACTGCAGTTCTGTTTGTTGGTTTCATACTAGCCGACCTATTCAGTTAAATCTATTATGTTACACTTCAGTCCAAAAATTAAACTCTCTGCACAATACTACTGATGAATGAGGTCTCCATGTTTGTTTGTTTACACGGATTCTTTGCAATGCAATTCTGATTGATTTTTTACCGCATTAGCTGGGATGCACCATGGTTTTGCATTTGATTTAAGTAGCACACTCCAATTGACATGCAGAACATGCCACGCCCCTTCACAGCCATGAAGAAGCTCGAAATGGACGAGGTCATCAAGGACATCGCGAAGAAAATCGCCTGAATCTGAGATGGGTGAGCCCGTTTTGTGATGGAAAGCTTCGAGCTAGCTTGTAAGCCACCAAGTACACTTGTTGCGTAGGAACTTGATATTGCGCTGGCCATAGAATGTGGAATCACTGGTCCGTCCTGTCAAATGTACCCAAGACATGTTGAATTAATCGCTGTGTAGCCCATGTGTAGGCTGTTTGTACCGTCGCCATATCAACATCAGCAAGGCGATGGAATATCCAATCGTTTACCACGATTTTGACATTTAACCATTTCCATGACCAGATAATGAAGTATAGAGATATAGTTGGCAAGGTGTAAGTCTGGACTGCAGGTATCAAATCAATTGATCTGTCACAACTTAGACAGACTGCAGGTATCAAATCAATTGATCTGTCACAACTTAGACAGTCATCTCTGTTTCCTTCGGTACAATACAAATCACAAATAGTTTCTATGCATGTTCACAGTACGTGATCATAAATAATTTCGGTGTTCGTTTTCTAAACAGAAAAAGCTTGTCACCCATAGTCGAAGCGGTGACCAAAACCAAATTGTAAGTGCAGCGTCGAATTAACCGCCTCCGACGAGTCACTTGAGATAACCAACCAGCTAGGGGAAGGTCGACAAGGCTGGCTAGCATCCACCTGCATATACATCTATATCATATAAATACATGGCCATGCATCTCAAGGAAACATATTGTAAGGCCTCCGTTTTAAAGGGCACTAGTAACTCGTAATTGCTTTAGAATTATACAATTACGGTAGTACCGTAAGTGAATGAGCATCACTATAATACAGGTTTACACACAAGATTCGAACTTTATTACAAAGATAAGACTCATCGGCTTAGTTTTGAGCACAACGGGCGATAAGCCCAAAGTTAATTTACATTACAGCAAAAACACCACAAACATAGTTGAGCGAAGTTAAAACCTAAAACCATTTATCGACGAAGTAGATCGGCTCTTCTGGATCCTCTTCAAAAGTCTGCTCTTCGTGATCCTAAAGATCCTTTGTTGTTGTTTTAGCAAGTAATGAGTACAACCGTACCTCAAGCAAGTCACAAGGATAAATCTTACATTTACTAATTGCAAAGATTGTCAATGGATAGAAGTACACTGGTTTTATTATTGATAGGGAATATAGTTTTATTTGTTAACAATTTAAAACATAAAACAACGGAACTACTTAAAAGTTGAGGGTTTCAGATGTTGCTTTTCAGATTACACAATTTAAAATACAAGAAAATTACTTATACTTTGTTGCTAGAATCACCCATCAAACACAGCTCCAGTAACCACAAACACATCGTATTCAACTACCATTTAGATTTCACTCTGCAGAGTTGCTCAGTTTTACCCACAAGATTTCTTAAATTCTTAATGTCAAGCTATAGACACGCTTTAGTTAGCATGCGACTGAGTTGAGAAAATAAGATTTTTCACTACTTAATTCTCTATGTAGCCTCTACCGATATGTTCTTGGCCTCACTAAATAGGGTATCCACGAGTTAATACGGAACACAACCGTCCAGATTTGTGAGGACCTATCGTTGTTAAGTACGGTGTTACCACACCCATACCACAATTCCATACTCCTGTAGGGGTTTAATCAAATTGAGCAGTGACTGAACCATCATTGACTGGTTAATATCTGTGGTTGAGCGATTACTATACCCTTTGAATTAGCATAAAATTTTAGTTATTATTTTTCTTCTTAAGACTGTCAACCATAATCAGTACCTAGTATATAACTGCACTGCGACTTGTTACAATAGTTTAAACAGATTAAAAGTCGGATATCTTGTTCAAGAGATACGATCATTCGAAGCTTTGTAACTAATCAAACAATGTATTTGATACAACCAACCAAATGCTGCCATCTCAGCGGGTGCACTGGCCTTGCTAAAAATTGCGATCCATTTGCTAGCCGGCAAAATTTATCCTGCATTATCTATCGCTTTTGTCATGCTAGTGGGTCATTCCTTGAATCCACGGATTGGATAATACCCTAAACAGTATCTTGGATCCGAGCAGTCTATGAGAAACTGCGTTGGAAGCTGGGAACATTATGCTGTGTGAACTGTGGGCCGACGAATTGTTAGTACTCCATCCGTATACAGAGAATAGCAGATAAAATTATATATTTATTAGAGATATACAAAATATCATACTAACTTTATATTAATATTTAAAATACGTTTTGTATTTATAGATACATCCTATAAACTTGATTTTTTATATATGCTTGTGTGTCTGCAATTTAGGAAATCTAGACGTTTTTGATACTGTTAGCATACAAAAATTCCAAATTTAGCCCTCTTCGAAAATTCAAATCTAGCCCCTCCCACACGACTCACGAGGCGACACGTGGCGGAGTCGTGCGAAACGATCGCACGACTCGCCAGAGGCGACGCGTGGCGGAGTCGTGCGAAAACGACTCACCGTGAGGCACGATTTTTAGAGCCGTGCGTTGCCACGTGTCGCCTCCCGGTGAGTCGGATAGTGCCTAGTCGTCTTGATCGATCGCACTAGTGTCTCTGGCGAGTCGTGCGATCCGGATCGACGACTCGCCACGTGTCGCCTCCTGGTGAGTCGTGCGGTGGGGAGGGGGGGCTAGATTTGGAGTTTTTTCATAAAAAAAGCTAAAATTGGAATTTTTGTGCACAACGGTACCAAAATAATCCAGATTTCGCAATTTAGTTCCTGCTGCTGCATGCTGTTTGATCACATCACGTTGGGACAGTTGGGTGGTATATGTTGCTATCTACTTGTTCATGGTCGGTCGTCCATGAAAAAACCTGCTAGGAAGGTGCGTGCGTGCGTTTAGGTAGCAGCAAAAACAGAAACATTTTCTATTCATCTTTGTGGGCTAGCATGAACCTCAAACTGACTCAGCAGAGATCAGCGATTCTACTGCGTTAGATAAAACTTTAGCGGATACAATCATTCACTAGATACATTATAAAAACCATATGATAATTTTTTTTGATTTGCATATCAAATAAAACATGCGGAATATAGTAAATAGGTTATCTCTTGTGGGTAAAGATATAAAATCTCTGCAGAGTATAAACTATTCAAACAGCCGTACCCACGGTCAAGGACAGACATTGGAACTTCTTCGAGTTAGTTCTATTCCAAAAACTTTATATGTGAGATAAAAATCTATCAGAGGGTTTTTCTTGGTAGGATGTACTCTAGTGGTGGTAAAAAGTAGTATTGGTAGAGGTAACCATACACTATAAAAGGTAGATGTAACATGTACTACTATTATTACTGCATTCTCACAATCAATTTTAGAAAATTTGATTTAGTTAAAACTGCTAAATCTCGGAAGTTTTCTTACTTATTGTACTTTCAAAACACCGCTTTTAGCAACTAAAAGAACATCAAGCCTCCCTTAACAAACTTTACATTTATTATTATAACATCCTGTGTGGTGGCTTTTCTGAATACGGTTATATTCGCTCTTGCTTAATTATCATCATCAAGTCAGTAAGGTAAGATGAACAAGCACTGTTGTGCATTAAAGGAGTCGGCAGAGCTAGAGATCGATGAGGCCAAAAACTAGTTCGCGAATCCTAGTTGGCTGCCTATGGGCAAATCCTGAAAGTCCCACTGGTGTAATGTTTCCATTGCTGTATTTTTTATTTTCGGTCTAAACGGTCCGTGAGTAAGTTACTACCGTATTAATTAAGTTTTCACATAACATATTTTTTATATATAGTAATATATTTATAAACACTATCTACTAATTTAAAGAATAATACGATAGAATCATAAATAATATGTATTTGCTAATCTAGGATCCGACAGTGTTTCTACATGCCGTGTTGTCGGGTGGAAAGGCCGTGAGCAGAGCACCCCACCCAATTCCTATTGGCGGGAAACGGTCTTGCTCGCGCGCCTTCTCGCATCCCATCCCACCCAGGTCTTTAGTCTTCCATGTCTCTCCCCCCGAAAACCGAAACGACTCACAGGAGCGGCGAACCGCGAACCCATCCATCGATGCCTCCCAAGCGCAAGTCTCCGGCGGCACTGACGGTGGCGGAGTCGCCAATCAAGACCAGGAGCAGGGTCGCCCGGAAGCGGGGCGGGGAAGCTCCGGCGAAGACGGCCAAGAGGGAGGAGGCGCCGGCTCCGGCGGCCCAGCAGAAGGGGAGGAAGAGGGCCAAGAAGGCAGAGGCGGCGCCGACGGTGGAGGATGGCGGTGCTGTCGTCAGCGGCGGGAAGCGCGTCGTCGTCGAGGCTTGGTGAGTGCGTGTGCGGGTGAGTTTAAGGTTAGTTTTTAGGTTATTTTGTTCTCTAGATGGGGTAAGAAGGTGGGAACTTTGGGGCAACTGATTATTGGGGAGAAATCAACTAAATGATATGTATCAAATCTCATCTTTTGTTTTTTACGTTTGCTTGCGCTTGCGGATTGTTTGGCACGAAAACTAATAAATATTCCATCTCTTGGGGTTTACTTGCTTCTGTAAGCAACGAGAGGAAACTGTTCTATCCATGTTGAATTTAATTACCTTTTCAATCTGTGGTTAAGTGTGACCTAAAGGAAACGGAAAATAGTTGGAGCAAGAAGCAGGAAATATGTGGGCTTTCTGTTTTATAAATGTGTGATGCATTAATCATGATCATTAGAAGCTGGAACATACCATAATCTAACTTCTAAAGAAGTCTAATAGGAGTCACAAGTTAAAATATATGAAGGTACTCTTCTAAAAGGAATTGAAGTGTCCAAACTTTGACCGGCCCATCTGCAAATTATGTAGTTTCACTCTTGCAGTTACCATCTTTAGGATCACTGTCTGTATTGTAGCCCACATTTTCATTAAGCTGGCTTGGAGAATGACTTGTCTTCTCAAGACTTGTTAACTATTCGATAGTTAGCTGCTAAACAAGAATGGGCCATTTCCTTCTCTGTTCTAAAAATGTCGGATACTAGAAGTATTTAGTTACGTGGATGCAGCCATGGTTTAGTTAGGCTTCTTGTCTTCTGTCTTGTGTAGAGTAATACAGTGCCGCCTTCCTTGACATGGGATAAAACAAACAGTGCTTTTAACATCAGCCCAATCTGTTTGTATTCACTATACTGAACTTTTTTTTACAGCAATGAAGTGTTTTTTTACCTGGTGGTTCATGTGAATTGTTGAAAAAAATTGTAACGGGTGCTAAAAACAGAGGATTGCATTAGCATTGAACCTAATAGCAAGGTTGCAGCAAATCGCTGTGAAATTAAACATTCTTAAGCCCATGTGTCAGAACAGAAATATTTGTATTTTCAATCATGTAAGCTTTTTATTAGGTTTTACAGACAACGGTGAAGATTGATTATGCTCTGTAATAAACCCATTATCATTCCTGTCAAAAAACTAAATCTGTTATCAACAGACTTATTTTGACATTGCACATTGGAAACAATATTCTCCGATCTCCTTGCCTAGTTGAATGCCTCTGCAAGTCTTGTCCAGCCTTCCGTAACAGTATATTTCACACCAGTCCTTGTATTGTATTGAATATTCTTGTTGCATTTCTGCTTGTAGTTTCGTCTTATCACTTGCTTGTTTGTCCAATTCTCCAGCACCCAGTGCAGACAGTTTAAGATCAGAGCTTTGAAGGTGAAGGAGGATCTTGAAAGTGCTGTCCCTGGGGTTTCTGTGATAATCAACCCTGAAAAGGTAGCTCCACTTTGTTACAACTTCATAATCATCATGAACTTCACCACACCAGGTTTCTGTGATAATTAACCCTAAAAGGGCTTTGTATCCTTTGCCTTTCTTGAATGGCATCATCTTTTTTTTGGGTCTAATTCTCAGCCACGCCGTGGGTGCCTTGAGATACGTGAGGAAGGTGGTGAAGTGTTCATATCGCTGCTGGTAATCTTGTTAACTATCTCAGGATTTCTGAATCATATAGTACTGTTCAGTTAGCTATAACCTTGGTTTCCTTTGAAAGCTAGCTATGACCCAAAAACTTGGCTTTGACTAAGACTTTGCATTTCTGTTTGATGGATTCATGCTAAGCCGACCTATTCAACTAAATCAATTATGTTACACTTCACTCCAATAATTAAACTCGTTGCACAATGCTACTGAATGAGGTCTATATGTTTGTTTACACTGTTTCTTTGCGATGCCATTCTAATTGATTTTTTACTGCATTAATTAGGATGCACCATGATTTTGCTTTGATTTAAGTAACGCACTCCAATTGACATGCAGAACATGCCACGCCCCTTCACAGCAATGAAGAAGCTCGACATGGATGAGGTCATTAAGGACATCGCAAAGAAAATCTCTCGAATCTGATCGGCCATTCATGGATGAATGGCCCCATTTTGTGATGGAAAGCTTCGAGCTATCTTGTAAGCCACCGAGTGTACTTTTGTGGAACTTGATAGTAGGAGCTATCTTGTAGTTTCCTCTTATCCAATGTATTCCAGACATTTCAAATCAATCGCAATGGCAATGGATAATGCTTGGGTACCTGGGGATATCAACATTGCAATGCTTCCCAAAAAAAAATTAACTTATTTAACCATTTCGATGTAAATAAACTAGATATTGAAGTGAGGCTTGTTATACAGATAGTTGGCAAGGTGTTAGTCTGGACTGCAGGTAGCAAATCAATTGATCTGTCACAATTTAGACAATCATCTTTATTTCCTTTGGTGAAAGAACCAAGCAGTAAAATTGCATCACCTGTCGTGGTACAATACAAATCACAAATAGTTGCTATGACTCCATTGTCACTTGTCAGGGCTTCACTGCATCCATACACTGAATGAAGCAGTGCCGGCTAGCTTCCACCTGCATACATGTATATTATATATATGACCATGCATCTGGAGGAAAATTATTAAGTTTCTTTTTTCTACATGCATAGTATAGCTACCGGCTTGTCCAAATCATGGCACTGAATGAACCAGCAATTTCCAATAGAAAAGGGAGAGACAGGAAACTGTTGCATGCTGCGAGAAACTTTGAAATAACAAGACTTAAAAGTACCTATTCGTAACGTAACCTACGAAGAAACATTGGATGATCTGGTTGTAGACGCGGCAGGTGAAGTCGCCGGATAATTTTATGCAGGTGTGGGAAGCAACTCCTCCCCTCTCCTGTTCTTCGTCGTATGTCCTATTCCTCTGCATCCCCTGAGGCAACACGAAAAGAGTTGGGAATATTCCTTCGATTGGCTCCACCCTTTGCATATGCATTGACTTGCTGGATGTGACACAACTTGTCCCACTCATGGCTAAGATTTCTCTGAAGTTATGGAACGTCAGAGCAGCGTTAAGGTGCACTGCAGCTCCAAACGCCTTGGGTTTTGAAGGATCATGTGGTGTAATCCATGTCAGTGATAAGTATTTATCACTGATCGTATATTGATTTCATTGCTTGAGTTTGAACTTTTGATCTTGTGAATTGAGTTGGTGCTGTGTTGGAAAGTATAGAAGAAAGGAGTATTGCTTGGAAAATCCAAGTCTAATTTGGGGTATATCAGTGTATATGTGAACTTATATGTCTGAGTCCCAGCTTCCTTCCTTTGCTTTTCTTGTTTTCATTTTACTGCTTTCTACTAGTGTTAAGCCAGGTTTCCTGGATCTCTTTTTCAGAGAGAGAGAGAGAGAGAGAGAGAATGAATGAACTGAAGGCCCTCCATTCTCATTAAATAGCCCCGGAGGCCCAAGGCCGACAACCCGTGGGCTTCCAGAATCCCATCGAAAATAAAAGCCTACTAGGCCCAAGAAATTGCTCGCTCGCTCGCCCATCTCCGCCGCCGTTCCTCCCTCCCGGCGCAACGCAACCACCGCGGACGCGCCCGCGGAGATGTGGCGCTGGCAGCAGGCCCTCCTCCGCCGCATATCTCCGGTGAAGATGTCTGCGCAGTATCCGGCAGCGTGCCCGTACGGCTCTGCGCCGGAGGGGAGGAAGGGAAAGGCGGCGCCTTTGCAGGTCAGGTCCCCTTTTCTCCTCAGTAGGTTTGCCTTTGGCTTACTTCTTTTCTGCATACAAACAAAGGCCTTGCTTGCAATTTCATCTGTACCTCGAATGTTACATTCATACCATGCCAAGTCTAGTTCCGAACCAGCAAACATTCCGTGTGTGTGTGCTCTACATTTACTTTTTTTTTGTGAAGGTTGACATTTTTTTTTGCTACAAAGAATCGATATTAAACTTACTGAGGTATGTTATGTATTGTGTCCATGTGGTGCTATTGGTGGGTGCAGGCGAGGGGCATGGTGGACAGGTTCCGTCTGCGTGCCAAGGGTGGTGATGGCGGCAATGGCTGCATCAGCCTCAGGCGCTCCAGGTCCGACCGCCAAGGCAAGCCTGATGGTGAGTACTCCCCTGTGTGCACTGCCCATGCACTCATATATCATACTGCGGTGAAATCAGCATGTCGTTCTAGTAGTAGTTTAGGCTGTATTGTCTTGTTTCCTTTATTAGGGTCAATTTTCCGATTCCCAATTTAGGTACTTTGCCGATCAGTCAAGCTCCGTCAGTCTGACTCTTGATACATTCTTGACACAAGTATTATGTTTGGTTCTGTTCATTTCAACTGTCCGACTGTGTTAGCAGAAGCCTACAACCTCTGGTAATGATGATTGATCTTCTGATTTTGTTGGTTCATGCAATTCTGTTTGATGATGTCCACATGCTGTTGTGATGTGAAATTAGAGGTTTATAGTGTGCCATTTGCACTACCAGCAAAATGTTCTTAGTGCTTCCCCTGTTTAAGTTGGTCAAAGTTAGTTCCTGCTACTTACTCTAATTTAACAGTCATCAGTATTTGTATTATTCACAATCTAAAGCAATGCATCCTGATCAGGTGTTCCTTGAATAAAAACATGCAGGTGGTAATGGAGGAAAAGGTGGTGATGTCATTCTTGAGTGCTCAAGGTCTATCTGGGATTTCAGTAACTTGCAACACCACATGGTATGTATTCAGAACATCATATTGTGTCATTGTGTGTTTTCCCAGAGGTATATACATTTTCTGCGCTGATTTCTGTGCTAGGTGTACGATCCATGTTCATGAAAAAATGTGTTCTAGTGGACAAACTGAGACTGAATACTGTTGAATTAGAAGGGGCTAACCCTGACTTCATTAAGGGACCTAAAGTGCCTCGTTACAATGTAGCTTAATATGATATGTAGCCTTTCCCTTGAGGAAGAAAAGTCTGGAGAATTCATGTTTACCTGACTTTAAGCCTGTGTACTTTACGTTTTTCAGAAAGCAGGCCGAGGGGGGCATGGAGTTTCTAAGAATCAGATAGGAACAAGAGGTTCCGACAAGGTCACCACAAGCATATGAATATAGATGCGCTTCACTAGCTTACTACAATTATTGTTTGAAAGAAAACTGACTGTGACATATCACCTTACGTTCTTGTGTGTCACAGATCGCGCATGTACCAGTAGGCACAGTGATTCATCTAGTCCGAGGGGAGCAACCTTCTCTTGCTGTAAATAAACCAACTAGAGCTCTAGATCCCTGGGATATCCCAGATGCTGCAGATCACTTGCCAACCAGTTCCAGTCGGATGAACAGCAATATGATGAAGGGTTTGGATGACATCCTATCCAGTCAGCAGATTGCTCCCAACGATAGCACTGATGGAAATGAAGCTGAAAGAGGAAACAACAATCAGTGGGAGAAGCAAACATACTTTAATACGTGCTCCAAGATTGGGTTTTCAAGCACTGAAGATTGTGACGTAAGTAGCTATCCACATCAGGTGGAGAAAGATGAAAAGGATCAGTTTAAGAACAAGGATGAAGATTTTTGGAAGGATGAAGACGAGTTCGACATGGAGGAGGAGACAGAGGAGGAGAGGGAGGAGCAAGAGGTACAATACTCTGTTGCTGAAATGACAAAACCCGGGCAAAGGTTAATCATAGCACGAGGAGGGGAAGGCGGGCTAGGGAATGCTTGTATTGGCAAGGACGTGCGGCTGTGCAAAGCAAATAGACAAGAGGAGATAGCCCGTTTGAGTAGCGGACAGCCAGGAACCGAGACCTTTCTTATCCTGGAGCTGAAGAGCATTGCTGATGTTGGCCTTGTTGGTTTTCCTAATGCCGGCAAGAGCACATTGCTGACCGCTCTCTCTAGGGCTCGTCCGGAGATAGCTGACTATGCATTCACCACACTGAGGCCCAATATTGGTAGCCTAACCTATGAGGACTACTTCTCAATGAAAGTGGCTGATATACCCGGTCTGATCAAAGGCGCCCATGAGAACCGTGGCCTGGGCCATGCTTTCTTGAGGCACATAGAGCGCACCAAAGTTCTGGCCTATGTGCTTGACCTAGCAGCCACGCTCAATAGTAGGAAGGGTGTCCCACCATGGGAGCAACTGCAGGTTTTGGTCATGGAGCTGGAGCATTACCAAGAGGGCTTGACAAAGCGCCCGTCATTGATTGTTGCCAACAAAATAGATGAAGAAGGAGCTGATGCAATGTACAAAGAGTTGACGAAGAGAGTGCAGGGTGTTCCAATATTTCCAGTATGTGCCGTCTTGCAAGAGGGGGTACCAGAGCTGAGAGTTGGTTTAAGAGACCTTATGGATGCCTCAGATCCAGAGGGCATTGATTTGAGCAAAATTATTGTCGATTGAGGTTGCATTTTTCCTTGACACTGACGCAGTGGAGAACTGTCTTGCAAAATTTACCTCTCAGCACCACACGCTTACAGATGCAATGGAGATCTGTGTTGCATTTTTTTCTTTGATTCTTTTCCCTTTTTCCTATTATGTAGACATATAGAATGAACAACAGATTTTCCACAATGTTTCAGAAAATCAATGTGTAATGTCAAAGGGTTACCAGTATCCTTTGTTCTTTCAGAAGAGCAGAAATGTATACTACTACAAATGGTTGCTTCGACTCTCAAGTTCTAGTAGTAGTACCTGAAACGTTGGCCTTGGTCTTGAAAATAAAATAACTGCACGTGCACTTCGGAACAGTATACTAGCAAGTTTTCATGTATGTATTGCCCTGGTAAACCAAGAACTAGATGTCCTGAACCTGATGGTTTCATGCTGAAGATAAAATCCCTTTGAACGCTCAGATTCTTCTTTGCCTTGCTTTCCATGGAGTTGTACTCACTGAAGAAAATTTGATAAGGATGACATGGGTTACTGGCGTTTACTGCAGCTTACACCTCTCCATCTAGATTGTACGGCCAAGATTGAGGAAACAAGTAGGAGAGAGATTTGCTAACTGGACCCTCCCTTGAACTAGTTGGTCTTTTTTTTTTGTTTATCGCTTATAGTTTATCTCAAATAAATAAATTGGACGGTTTCTCTGACGTTGTTTCAAAGCAACTTATCGAGATAGTATTTTAAAAATAATTTATCGATATTCAATTCATTCACACAAGTATTCACACTATAATCAAAAATTATAATCCGTAGCCATAAATCATAATGCCCAGCCTCCTTTTCACCTCCTCCTCCTCCATCTTGAGGACGCTAGCTCACGTTCGGAAGACGTCGGTCTCCGGCGAACAAAGCCGACGGCAGGGGCTCGGGGAGGCAGAGGATGCTTTGTTGGGAGGTGACCGAGCTCCGGTGAGCGGCGCGGGAAGGAATTGCAGCTAAGTCAAACTAAGTCGTCTAAAGGAAATCTGAATCCTCGGTTGCTACTGACCAAGCCCTTCTACTCTTTTTCTGGGAAGGCATTGCAGCTTGTTTGGTATCCATCCAACTATCGGAAGGGATTGCCGCTCTTCCCGATCGATAGGCAACAGCAAGTATTCCCATCTGAAATTTTCTTGCAAATTTGGGCTATGATCTGCCTGTACGACGATAAGTGAGCAGGTTCTTTGACTTAGGAGAGGTTAGCTATCTGTTTTGCAGTATCCCAGACAACAATCCATGTGAGCAATCATACCCGTCAAAGCCCGTCTAGCTCAGTCGGTAGAGCGCAAGGCTCTTAACCTTGTGGTCGTGGGTTCGAGCCCCACGGTGGGCGTGTTTTTTTTCTTCTGACCTGTTTCCATGTCAGATTCAACTCAACTTTGATGAATTGCTCATCTTCTTAATGCTTGCAACCTGATGATCGCATTCGCACCATTTTTGCTTCAGCCTCTAGTTGTTGTGAATGGCATTTTTACCGATGCATAGCATTGCGATGCTCCACTAAATCAACTGTATCATCGATGTAAGTGATGATTCTACTTCTCTAAACCACTACTCATAAGATTTTTAGGATCTCTTTTTTCTCTCTTATATCTTGAGTGCATACCTGAAAGGATAAATCTTTTAGGTCAGTAGACTATGTGGTCTAGTAACATTTCTTCAATTTTAGGAATCTACTAGGCCAATTCTTGATCCAAATTAAAATTCAATGAGACATACTTTTGTGTCAACAGCGGATCAGCTCATTGGACAGCTATGTTCGTTTCAAATCTAAAGGTCTGAACGAAAAGAAGCTCCTTTCAGAAGCGCCAAGTGATCAGGTCATCTTGCTCAGGTTGAAGTTGAATTCAAGCGAGCATATCAGTTAGCCGAAAAACGTCCACTATGAACTGCAAGTCGAATGGGGGAGTTAAGTCCTTGATCCAGGCATGGTCAAGCAATGCTGCGGCCACCAAGCTCTTGTGTCTTCGGGAGACCTTCACCCTCTCCCAAAGGGACAGCATAATCGCTTTGATGCTTTGTCCTTGAAGCCAGGGATTTGACTAGAAAATTTTTGTAGCACCGTTTCCCAAATGAATAACTACAGAAGCGCTGAAGAAATCACAGATGTCCATGTCGAGGGGGTCACCAAGGCCGTGCCAAAGTTTTCCCGGCTGAACCCGTGAGAGCCACTCCATTACAGCTCGCGCGGATGGTCTGCAGTTCGTGAAGAAAGGAAGCCTTTCTCGATCATGTCCTGAGGTCCATAGACCGGGGTAAGCCACCAAGACATAAGATCTCCAAGCAATCAAAATTCCTCCCTGCGTAGCCGACGCTGGCAAACAAGCGAAAGATTTGATGTTTGATCTAAGCATTGAAAGGATTACAGACTCGGTAACGACCACTAGTTTGGACTCCTGAATACAGACAATTGAGATGTCGTGTTCATTTACTAGCACGCGCACAACTTCACGTCTGCTTGGGTTTAGCCGCTAGATCTTGCTGGAGTGGGGCAGAAACCAGGTCGAGCAGCGATTGCCGTGGTCTCTGTCTGAAGAAGACGATGGGGTTTGCGTGCCAGTGTGCTGGCCAATGTGATTGTGACCAAACCAATCCTCCAAACTTGGAACATTTGCATAACCTATTTCAACGTATTAGTTGAATGCAATAGAAGAGTTGCTAAAATGAGTTGCTTTTTTTTTTCAATCTAGTCTGATATGATCTCATCTCTTGAGTTTTCAACTTAGCCCATTGATTAATTGGCAGTGAGTACCTTCTTCCATAATTCAGGAACCTGATCAAGGAGCTGGGAAGACGGAAAGTAATTATTAGAGTAAATTGTTCACAACTAGTTTCAGAGCCATTCGGTTTGAGCAATCATTAACAGTGTTTTCAAACAACGATGCGTAGAAAAAAAATATTTTTGAAACAATGATTCATAGCAAAAATAAGCATTGTTGTAGATCAGACATTCTGTCATAGAGCTTTTCTTCTTCTCAATCCTTGTTAGTTTTCCACACATAGCACAAGTAGATAGCTAAAGAATTGACATAATCTTTGTTAATGCAATGTGATAACATATTTAATGTCCAGTATCAAAATAAAAAACCTCATTCTAGATTCTTGACGTGTTGGATGTGATGTTTTATTGTTGTCTCAGTCAGAACAACTGAAGAGACAAGTTTGTAATCTAGCATGAAGCCTATCGATAAATGTTACAAGAAAGATTTCTTGTATAGCAGTTTTGATAATGGCCATTTGTCGGTAATTTAATGTTGTGGTTCATATGTGCTCTGCTTGAAACAAACGTTGTGCCTAAGAACCGAAAAAATAATTGCTTAGGAGTACAAATATACATTGATAGAAACGAGTTCAGAAGTTGACATGAATCATGAGCATTTTATTATAGTCAGGAATAGTCAAGACTACATCAACAAACATAGTACATTCAATTTTTCTATATTTGCACTGTCATTGGCCTTATCAATTACAGCTCATACCTTTGAAAAGCACACCTCATGCTTACAAAATGACAAGTATAGCATGTAAGGTTACGGAGGAAGCTAAGAAAATGCAAAGAAAGTACCTGTCTTCATAACACTTTCTTGCTACCACAATATACAAATATTTCTATGTTTGTTTATGACATTAGTACAGATTACACTTGTTTTACAATGTATAAATGCATACGGAATAAAATCCTTTTTTTTATCTGAGGCAAAATAAATGGTAAGAAGGAACAACAACGAAGGCCCGTTTCTTGCTGGCTGGCAGTTGCGAAAGTCATAGATATAAAATGACGTAAAATGGTGTTCTCTTATTAGGTCTTACATAACTAATTAACGTGTTGGTGCAATCAGAAGAAGGGAAGAGAAGTCCACTACGCATCGTTGATTCAGCAGAAACCAGCCGCATTTTAAAATGCATTTTAACCGCATTTTAAAGGGAAGGAAGGGAAGGGAAGGGATGACATTATCAAATCGAAAGCTTTACTTGTTTGCCTTAATTCAGTCCTATAAATAGTGGTGCAGGAGTCGAGTCTTCGCATTGTGCTCATCAACTCAAAGCTCCCTTCATCTTGAGCAGTTGCTTGAGGTTACAGAGAGGCAGGCCTGCGACAGGATGTCTTGCAGTTGTGGATCAGGCTGCAGCTGCGGCTCAAGCTGCAAGTGCGGGTATGTATATATATATATGCTTAATATTGATCTGTTTCGATCGGTAGTAGTGAGTCACCAGTGAAGAAATAGTTTCTTGTGCTAATTGATTTGATTTGCCAGTAAGATGTACCCTGACCTGGAAGAGAAGAGCAGCAGCGCCCAGGCGACCGTGGTCGTCCCCGGAGTCGCGCCGGAGAAGGCGCAGCTGGAGCAAGCCGCCGAGTCTGCAGGTGAGACCGGCCATGGCTGCAGCTGCGGCTCCAACTGCAAGTGCAACCCTTGCAACTGCTAAAGGAGCTTGGTGATGTATCATTTGTGACAGTGTGACCGAGTGAAGAATAAGGTGGCCATTTGGTTGGTGCTTAATTAACCAGTATATATGGCACGAGCATGCATGGATGCATGTGGTGTGGTTTGTTAATTAGCTCTTGTACTGTTGCTGCATGCAGCCTGTGAAACCGATCGACTAGTACGTACCACCGCAGCATGTACGATCACGTACGCGTCTAGTCTTATATGTTCGTGAGCTGCATGCATGCCGTGTAATTCTCTACGACTTTGTGTGCGCCTGTGTCTCTCTGCGATGATGCATCCGGAGTGAATATATAAGTCTGTGTGTGTTTGCCCAAGTATATTATATATATGTTTCCACTGTATATGTAGCAGTAAACCTTCCGTTTGATTCCTTGCAACTAAAATACTGTTGATGATCAATGATGATATCCTACTCCATACGCTGAAACCGATAAATTAACAAGCCAGCGCATTACGCAAGCGACCGAGCAATGGAGACACGACCAGATAATTATGCATCCTCCGCGCTTTGTGTATCACGTGGCATCCTTCGAGGAGAGCACTCGTAATACAAGCAAAGAAAAAGCATCAAAGCATTAGCTGTTAGCCAAAGTTACCAAAGAACAATAGCTTGCAAAACTGTTGGAGGAGGGTCCCCACGCTATCTCGATCGGGTCTATAATCACCTCGGAGCGGCGATGCCCATCGGAAGATCTACCCTAAGACAAGTCCGAGGCCAACCCCGAGCGGAGTACACATGATCGACCCTAGGATGGTACAAGGCCGACCCGGACGAGGTGCGCAAGATTGTCCTAGGAGGACCTCAGGTCAACTCTGGACGAAGTATGCAAGACCATTCCTAGAAGGATCCCGGGCCAACCTCGGGCGAAGTATACAAGACTGTCTCTAGGAAGATCCCAGACGAGGTGCGCAAGACCGTACCTAAAAGGACCCTGAGTCGACCTCAAACCGCCCCCGGAGTTCCAAACCTAGAGGGGCCGTACGGAGCAAATGACCGAAATACTTTCAATAGTAGGGCAAAATTGTAACTACACAGACTACCATCTTTTCTTCTATAAATAGGATCTCTTGTAATAGGAAAGAGGAGACCATTTTAACCCTAAAACACTTGTATGAAATACACTTGAGGAAGGGGGAGACCTTTTACAAGGACTTCGAGGTTGTGTGCTTTTCTCGAGGTCCCTTCGCATCCGTGACGATTTTTGTATCCGACTGAAAATACCTACAAATTTACTATCCGAACTTATACTGACGACAGTTGGCGCTCTCCGTACGACCTAGGCTTCACACTGCCGGTTCCTCCGAGCATGCACCATTCCGGCGCTTGGCCTGCGTGTTGGAAAGTGGCATGCATGCATGCGTGTGCGTGTGCGCAAGGTGGTTGAGGATGGAAGGAGCATCCACCGCGGTGGCCAAGACCCCACTATATATAATATATATGCCTCCCTCCTTTGTCCTGCAATGCTAGCAAAAACACCTGCACGTGGTTAATAATGGAGGGGCAGTGGTCCTTTGCTTCCAACGGACCGAGCTAGTTTGTGCGAACCAGCATGAACAACTCTAGAATCCTCAGTATCCCCCAGCGCCGAGCATCCGGAGCGTCTCCACGCCATCTTCCAGATCGGCCGGCCATGGGCCTCACCCACTACCACACAAAGGTCATCATAGACGATTTTCTGAACTATCATTACAGACGGTTTTCTGAACCATCTAAATTTATATGTCAGTGATAATTGGAAGTTATCATAGATAATTTGTGAACCGTCTATGATAAATACAACATAGACGGTTTGTAACTAAAACCGTCTGTGAATAACAATATCACAGACGGCTCGAACAATGTGATATTTCCTATCACAGAAGGTTGCTAGATAGAATTGTATGTGATATACAAGTATCATAGGCGGTTTTTAGTTAGAGCCGTCTGTGATAATTCTTCATAGACAATTTATACCATAAAACTGTCTCTGATAGTTCATTCTATACATAAATTTTTTTCTTGATTTTTGGTTAACCCTTCGAAAACAAACAAATATATCAGCAAACAAAATAGCACATTCCAGTAAGATTAGAATCCACCATTATAGCATAACAAGATAATAAGCATATTATACATCTAATACAATAAGAATATGGCAACAACACATCTCCTAATCCTACAAACCCAACTCTTTAACATGATAAGAATATATAAGAAGTAGATATCCTAGCAGACAGTTGAGATACACTTTGAGCTACTCACTAGAAGGGTGAAATCGTGAAAGCATATTCATATGTTTTAAAATACACTTTTCATTATCCAGCCCACCCTCCATTTTATTCCTAGCTCGCCACTACCACAACCCCAGGCTGCCCCCGGACTTAGCTCGCCCAGCAATCCCAAGCCACCTCCAGGACTTGGCGCACTCGGCCTCCCTAGGGACTCGACGAACCCTAGCCGCTAAGACCGCCTCCGGGACGCAACCCCTTCGGACCATCGACCTTGGCCACTAGGACTGTCTTTGCTCAAAAAAGCATATCGAATTTGGCTACTACTCCTAACTAATTCTAGATATATTACAAATAAATCGGTTATAAACATATCAAATTTAGCTAAAAAGAGCATACAAAAAGTTTTATTGAGAGATGTGCCAAAATTAAAAATATATAATGCCAAATTAGAGTCCATCATAACGATGAGCTTATCGAGATGACCGAAATGTATATATAATATGTCCAATTTAAAGGTCAAATATAAAAGATACATCAAGTATTCCATGTACCATACTCAAATTCTGATAATATCTATATCCATGTTCGTTTATCACCGTATTCCGTATAACACATTCGAATTCGTATTTGCAGGCGAGCCGTGTCATGCCTGGCCGCGAGGCACAGCAAGGCCCTGTCATTCGTGCCGTGCCATGTTAACCCAGCCAGCATGCCGTGCCTACCGGCCCGGCCCAAAAAGTACATCCAGTGCCCACAACCAACATGGTAAGCGGAGCAATAACAGCGAAAGGTATGAAACGAAGAGCCTCGTTTCTTTCATTTGTTTTCTCTCATGTCCAAATAGAATGGAGCAATAAGTACACCATCAACATACTACTACACAGCAAAAGAAAAAGAAGAGAAAAAGCGATACACCATTTTAATTTACTCCCTCTGGGCTAAGGGATAATGATAAACTTACTAGTTGCTCTTCTAAGAAAGAAGCATGGCCGTCGGACAAGAATGTGGAGCAAAGCCCGGCAGCGCTGCCGTGGCTCGAGCCTGAAGGTGGGCTCTAGGCTGGTGCCGTACGTGACTTGCTGCGTCCCGTCAGTAGACGTACTTGCAGCTCCCGTAGCCTGCCCACACCACAAGCACCGCCATGGTCAGTTTCGATTGAAATGACGCAGTGCCAAGTTCAGAAACATCCATCAACTAGATACAGTCGTTATGAACTACTTACTAGGGTCATCGGAGGTGACCACGCCGGTGCCCTTGAAGTCACAGTCATAGTCGTGGCGGCCATTGGCCTGGTAGAAGGCGTTCATCACAAACGTAGCATGGGATTGCACGTTGTTCGGGTCAAAGCACGTGCCACCGCTTTGTATCGGCTTACAGTCCACGTAGCCACAGGCATAGTCGATGTTGTTCTGCAGGTCACTCTCACTTGCACCTGCTTTGGCGACACACCACTTCCCTCCGCCAGATGGTGCAGGGTTAGGGCTCGGGTTGGGTGACGGATTTGGCGAAGGGTTTGGAGCTCCAGACTGCAATGCAAACAACACCAAATAAGTCAAGTAACATATTGATTAATTTAAGCATCATAATGCCAGGGTAAAAAAACAGTAACTGCACAGAAGTACAGACTTGGGTAAACAGCATTGTAATCCACTCGACAACAACCGGCGTTTCTCCAATCAAACAATTTACCTTGCATCCATCCAAGACTCTGAATTGAGTCATGCATATTAACCGATTGCTCAAAAAAAAAAAACTGTCAAAAGCCTTATAGGACGACTGTGCATTTACCCTCTTTTTTTGCGATGACTGTACATATTACTGATAGCCTTACAGAACGACCGTGCATATTACTGATGCATTTGACAACAAACACATGTTCCATGGACTGGTACCGTCCAAAGCAGGTCCTGTCCAAGTTTGTTGTCTGCCTAAGATTCTTGACTCACTAACTGGTCGGTCCCACCATAATGCTGAAACATACAGACAGCCCCCATCTTCTCCACATGGTCTACTTTCCCTAAGCATCACCAAAAGCGACTTCTACTTTCCCTAAGCATCACCAAAAGCGACTAGCTAATGGCTGCCTCATTCCTTATAATTGGAGAAGCTACCCCTCATGCACACCACAATATATAGTTCAAGCAGAACAGAGAGTTACAAGGTTCAAAAGATGAAAACGGAAATGACTGCATACGAATTTAGGGTGGGATAAGATGGAGATGACACTAAATGAAGCGAAGTTAGAAACGGGCCAAACGGCACTGCTCCATCCAGCAGGCTCCTTCTGCAACAGCATCCTATTTGTTGCCAGTGTGAACCTATTGACTCATCCTCGTCAGATGGTAGGCAAGGCATCTTGGTAAACCATATAACAAGTTTGTGGGTCTGCTTTTAGTTGAGCTTGAGACACAAGACTACCTGAATCTTAAGCCCCTCCCCTTTGCTTTAAGGTAGCTTCTTATAGAAGCACCAAACTATATAGCAGTTTCTTTGGAGAAATAAAAGATCCACAAAAAATGTAGCACCTAAAATGTATTCAAATGTAGAAGGTAGAAGCTATACATTCGAGGTGCTAGCATTTTCCTCTTGCATGGTAAGAAAAACCTCCGCTAAACCCATTCGAGGTGCTAGCATTCAGAAAGAACAAAATGCAACTCAACATGCAAAGCATTACGAAACCAAGTGGCATAGCTTAACCACTAACCACTAGACTCTTTAATTCACTAATTTACTAAACAAACTTGTAGTTCTATTACATTGGTAGGTACTATGCAAAAGCTGAGAATTGCCAGCAATAGCACCTCATCACATATTGCTAGCATGTGCATATGGATGGATCTTAATCAGAGTTTGGGCAGTGGTCCCACAAGCATGCCTACAAGAAAAGAAGCCAGTCGCTGCAGCATCCTTTTGACAACTAGATCACGGATGAGATAGGAGCAAAAGTTGGGACCGGAAATACCCCTTTCCAGAGAGGTCGGTCCATATATCATCCTTTGACAATGTAGTGTGAACCAACGGATGTACTATACGTGGTATCTTTAACAGGGAGAAGCAAAAACATACTGATGATCTACTATAGCAGAGGCTCTGACAGATAAGTGATCAACGCACATGAGAAAAAATTTGTAGCATGTTGGACACGTACGAGATCCCATTAATTCAAAAAGAACTATCTTTGAGACATAATTTGGACCTAATCTCTCCCTGACATGTCTGAAGACAATCCTGAGGTGAAAATACTGCCTTCAGGTTTGACGCCATTGAAACTGTATCTCATATTCTTTCGTGAGGCACGCACAGGGTCAGGCAAATTTTGGGACGACATCAACATATCAGCCTATGGTCGCGGCACTGAGTTAAGTTAGTTGCATGTTTATATCACACTGTAATCTAAGAAACCACACTGGTTTGAACCAAATCGCACCACAAGTAGGCTGTGTGTAAGCAATAAATAAATGAGAGACAGAGTAGGATGTAGTACTGACCGAGCCTTGGCGGAGGAGGCCGAGGTCGTAGACGGGCGTGAAGTCCGGGTTGAAGAGGCCAAAGTGCCTCTCGGCGATCGGCCCCGGCTTGAGATCCTCGTTGAAGAGGGAGAAGACGTACGTCTCGAACGTCCTGTTTGGCATGAGCGGCGTGCCCTTGCCACCGCTGACCACCCGGAGCATGCCCGCGTTGAACTCACTGGCCTCCTGCACCCCGACGCCGACCTGGCCGGGCTGCGCCTGCGTGGGCCAGCCCGCCTCCCCGACGGCGATCTCGACGTCGCCGTAGCCGAGGCGCTTCATGGCGCTGTAGATGGCGTCCATCTGGGAGTCGAACATGCTGGTGTAGTTGAGCTTGGTTGCCGGGTCGTACACCCCGCGGTTGGGGCGGAAGAGCGCGAAGTCGAGCGTCTCCGGGCGGTAGCCGAAGTAAGGGTAGGGGTTGACCATGAAGGGCGAGCCGGTGTCGCGGTGGAACTGGAGCATGGGGAGGAAGAGCTTGGTGTCGTAGCCGGCGCGGAAGCGGGCGTTGGAGGGGATGCCGTCGGAGGGGGCGAGGATGGCGAGGTAGTGCGGGGTGGTGACGCGGACGTGGGGGAGGCCCTCGGCGCGGAGCGCCTGGGCGAGGCGGCGCATGGCGGGGAGGAGGGCGACGATGAGGTCCTTGTCGTTGTAGAGGAGGACCTCGTTTCCGGCGAGCAGGAGGGTGACGTTGGTGGCGGGGACGTAGGGGGAGAGGTTGGAGCGAATCCACTGCCTGGCGGCGTGGAGGCCGGTGGCCTTGTCGGCGAGGGCAGGGAGGGCGGAGTTGGGGAGGGAGACGGCGAGGGAGATTGGGGTGTTGGCGAAGGCGGAGATGAAGGCCGGGTTGGCGTCGAAGAGCTTGACGCGGTTGATGGTGGTGCGGGTGGCGAGGAAGTTGGCCACCGCGGCGGGGGAAGGGAGGTTGTCGGCGTTGGCGCCGTAGTTAACGCCGACGGGGAGGGAGGGGACCAGCGCCGCTTCGCCATCGCCGGCGGAGAGGAGGAGGAGGAGGAGGAGCATCTTATGGATGGATTTTGGGGAAGGGAACGGAGGAAAGTGGAGAGAGCTTGGATTCAAACCCAGCCAGCCGTTACATTACACTGGGTGAGACGGTGCTGCCCAGCTGGTTGCCAGGGATGAACGATAACACTTTAAAGTTTTCTGCAAAGTCCATTTAACATTTGAACTATAAAAGTAATTATTTAACTCCTAAACTTTACAATTCGATTTAAATAATACATTAATCAATTTTGTATGATGATATTACTCAAGTGACGTGTTAAGTAGACTGTTTTAATATATAAGATGACATGTTGATCAAATTTATTAAATAATAGGTAGAACCTACATATGCTTCTCTCTCAATCAAAATAGAGACCAAGGGAGCTAAGGGCACGCCATGAAAGCGTACGGGAGTTTGGTACGGGAGAGGTCTCTAACTTGGTCAGTATGTGAATCGAATTACAAAGTTCGAGGGTCAAATATCTAATTTTATTGTTTAAAATGTTAAACAGACTTTCAGACAAAGTTTGAAATGTTATATGAATTTTTTTAAACAAATATGACATCTTTTTAAAGTAAATTCTCTAAAAAGTTTTTTAAAACTAAAATTATTGTTGCCTCAAAAAGACAAAAAGAGGAGGAAGAAATGGATGCTCTCAGGGGCCGGATAATGGTGCCGTTGGCTGGCGCGCATGCCGCTGACAGGGATTTGACGCTCTGACTGACGTGGCATCGAGGAGACCGAAGCATCCACTTTGCGTGCAGCTGCGCGCGCCACGCCAAAAGACACTCTTCCATCCTTTTTTTCCTAGACGGACGGCGTATGCTCTATTAAAACTAGCGTAGCTGCCCGCATAAAAGTGTGACTTGATTTATTTTTAAAATTTTAGTATAAATGATATAATTTAAATATTTAATAATATATTTACATATCTTTTAAACCATTTAAAATTTTAAGATATCATAAATATTAGAAATAATAATAAAAACATTAATGGAAATACAACTTAAGAACGTAAATGAAGCATGACCTTGATGGAAAGAAAAAGATTAAGCATAATGGATCTATTTTTTTGTTTCAGTTTATAAATTTTGGGTTGTTTATGAGAGAGAGTAAAGAATAATAAAAACTTACATATGGTTTTGACTAATATAAATAAAGTCACTACAGTGTATAATACAATCAACTTGTAGACCCCGTCTCGAAAAGACACTCTGTTTAAAAACTAGTTACTGTATAAAAAACCGAAAATCAGCTTTTAGTACTTGAAAAGAAGAGGCCAAATAAGTTACTAGGATTCTTAAAAATATAATCACTCTCTATCATATATAGATCATGTAGTTGTATGCCTTTATTCTTCTTCTATTAATTACCCTTTTCCAAAAATATGCATGCACATGTATCTTCTATTTTTCTCTAATTATTGCAACATCAACATGCATACATATGCAACTGTTACTCTTGTACCATGCATTTTGAATTTTTAAATTCATAGTTTTACATCCCTATTATTTAAATCATAGATCCACCACTGATGTACAATGATACTTGTTCACAATACTTAACTGTACATGGCACTGGCCTGTCGGGGTTGTCTTCCCTTTTTGTAGTATCTCAAATGGATACATATTAGGATCAATTCATGGTGATACCCCTCTTCAGTTCGTTCATATGGAATGATGTGTTGGCCATGTATCAACGACGAGCTCAACTTCCATTTTGTAAGTACGGTGATACTCCATTGTTGAAAAATGAAAGCACGTATTTATAATACTTGTTCATCTGAGGATGCTTGCTTTCTATTAAGTTTCAAATTTGATACCACATACTGATGGATGATGACACACACATATATATAATTAAATGGGATATTATAGTGTATGGACACCATGATCTAAAATAGGTATTTTTCATGTATCATATATGAAAAATTTTGAAGTTTTTTGGATATCGAGTTTAACTAGTTCAAATAAGTTTGAACTAAAATTTAAATTGTAGTTGTCTTTTTAGATAGTTTGAATATACACACACACACACAATAACCAGCGTGCATGTGTAAAATACACTGGGAAATTACTGACGTTTTTGAATAAAGTTACCACCAGTTCTGAATGAAGCTATTATCAAACTTTTATAGTGCCAGAAAGTTAATGATATTTCTGAATGAAGTTACCATCGGTAGTGAGTAAAGTTACTGTCGAATACTTACAGTACATAGCTAGTGGTAACTTTTCTCACATACGGTAATAACATTTTAGGACGCAAAACTACACGCTGAATAACGCTACCGTGTGTACATTTTATAGGCACCATAGTGTCCTATTTCAGCATGTGTGCGCGCATATGCACATATGTATGTATAACTAACTAGCATGGTATCTAGGCACTATAATCTAAAATAAATATTTTTTTATATATATATACCTACGGTGTTTGCTTTGTTTTTCTTTCTTTTCTACCAATAATGAATGTAACAGATACTGTGCTACTAGATGCATCGATCGACCGACAGCAGTAGATCGATGCTGCCGGGCGGGCTGTGACGAGACATCAGCAGCCAGCAGGCTCACCTCAGAGATCAGCTAGCTCCATCTCTGTAGCCGGCCATACTTGGCGCTTTGTGTACCTAGCTCGCTGGCTACTTTTTTTTACTTCATAACTACAACAACAATGATGTACTCACTCACACACCTATGTCCACAATTCCTTACATTTACATATCACGTGGATGCGCCTTTACATACGTCCAATGCACACGCTTAATATTAGACAAGTTTCTCATCAATTGATACTACTTCTATCCTATCACGTACATCATGGTGGCATACTCGATCTCGCCTCGTGTGATGATCAGGTAGCACAATCTTTTTTTTGAAACCAAGCAGCTAGCAGCGATCCTATCCATACATAATGTGCTGCAATCATCCGTGGTTGCAGCATGCGTTATCCAGTCCAGGGACCATTCGAGTTAAAAAAAATAGACAACCCAATCCAAGGCTTTTCTGAAACCCAAACCAAACAGAAACCACAACCAAGTTTACAGCATCGATCCGACACGAACATGCAGCATAACGTGCAGTACAGACTTGCTACCACCACACGACTTGCGTTTGCAACTTACAACAACAATACCACATTTAATCTAGGTTGGTTTTTACTAGCGCTAGCTCAATCCATCAAACTGAGAGGACACACCACAACTCAAGGGGCCGCGCAGACATCAGCTGCTGCGGGTAGGAGTCTCATCCGCTGATCTTGAGCGCGATCCCGGTGGTGTTACAGAAGATGGCCTGGGTGACTTCCGGCGGCGGCGGCGGCATCCCTCCCCGTCAGGTGTTGCCGACCTCCTGTCAACACACAGTATTATTACAGACGTACACGCTTCCAAAGGGAATGTAATTTATCATTTACTCGTATGGCCAACATGGAAATAAATCTAAACCACACACAACTCATGTAGCCATAATGCTCGAGAGAGGCACAGTAAAAACCATTTTCAAAGATTTTGACTGATAGTACAGTGGTATAGCTTATAGGTATGCAAGAAGGCCAGAATTAGAATGCACAGAAAATCTCATTAATATAGGTCCAGTAGTCTATTATCACACTATTGGTCAAAGAAATATTAAGTTCGCGTATGGTCAGGGTTGCATCACACGCTATACAGATGATCCGCTATATACACATGACTGATGTTGTACACAGTATATGAGGCAAAAGAACTTAAACAATTAACTCAATCTATTGTGAGCTGTGACAAATATACAGCAGTAAGGGTTAAAAAGCATGGTTGTCACGGCGACCTCGGCGACCACGGCGCATAAATCGATTATGCCAATCGCCTAGTCGCACGGACACGCGGCGCCTAGTCGTCCTCTAGGCGTTGCTAGGCGAGCTAAGAAATGCATATAAGAAGGACCATATTGTAATTTCAAAACTTGAGAGGGCTCACTCGCAAAAAGCCAAAATCACTCTTATTCCCCCCCCCCACTCGGCTGCTCGACTCATTTCTGATTTCTTCGCCATCGCCTCCGCCTGCGTCGCTCCCATCTCCTCCTCCATCGCCGCTCGCCCGCTTCCGCCATCTCGTCTCCGATCTAGGCAAGATATGTCGTCTTCGCCGCCGCCGAGCTAGGATCCGCCGCCGTGCGTGCCGCCGACGGCTCTTCCGCTCGCCGCCGCTCCATCGAGCCGCCTCCTTCACTGTACGGCAGAAGCGCCGAGGAGGCATCCCAACGCCTTCGGAGAACCGGCACCGCCGCCGCAGAGAGCTCTCCACCGCGGATCCGGCGGGAGACGCCGGATTCGCGCCGCCGAGACCGCGCGGATCCGATCACCTCCAGCGAGACCGCGGCCACCATGCGCGGCCGAGCACCAGGCGGCGGAGAGCGCGGCGGGCGGATCCGGCAGATGCGGCAACGGCGGATCTCGCGGCGGCGGCGGAGACTCTCTTATGCTCGGCGAGATGCTCACGCGACCACGACGCCATGCGCGCGTGCGAGTGGTCGATGGGACGCCGGAAGCGGCGCTTTGTCTTAGCGTGGGCCAATCGTGTCTCCTGGCGCGCGCCGATAGCTAACCAAGTGCTTGGGCCGCGAGCCTCCACGTGTCCGACTCGCCGATCGACGCCTGGCATGTCGGAAATTTCAGCCTAAATTCGCGACGCGCCGACAACCATGTTAAAAAGATTAAGTTTGGGACCCCAATAAGTATAACAACATTAGTTACGGAATAGCATAAATCGATTATGCCAATCACATGTAGCAGCGAATGAAGGAACAGAGCTTACTCCTTGTCACCATTATCGCATCATGGCGGTCATTTCTACCATCGAGTATAGGATCTCCGTTTCTTATCCGCATCATGTTCTTTTGACTGTCTTGGTGATTTTGCCCGGCGCTCTTCCTTTCTCTTTGGGGAAGCAGAAGGGTCATCTCGCCTTCTTGGGGCAGGAGGGTAGGACCTATCGTGCATGTAATATCATTTAAACAAAGATGATCGCACAGTACATCATGGTCAAACACTTATTCAACAAGACTCACTGACATACCGTGATCTAGCACGACCACGGTCGTGAGGAGCGTGAGCGTGAACGAGAACGAGAACGAGACCGTCCTGAAGGAAAGATAGCAACTTGTCAATATTGCAACGCATGGTATGCAAAAAAAAAACTTCAAATATTATATCAATTTTGAACAACACATTTTGCTACCAGCAGGTGCAGCCCTGCCAGGAAAATTAGTTTGATCATGATAGAACCAATGAAAAGGATTTGCAATATACATCAAGCATAAAATTATATGGATCAAGGCTCTACTTTTTCTTTGCTGATATTTACTTTGGAATTCATCGAACATGGACAGTTATAAATGGACAGGGTACAGTTTCTATCATTAGAGAAAGATGATCTAAACTCCGCAGCATTCAGTTAAGCAGCTTGAAGAATAGGATAAGGAACAAGTATGGCAGTTGGAAATAGATCAGATTACCATAGCGAGAAGTACGCCGGCCCTCATAATCAGAATAACCTCTGCAGTGCAGACACAAAAGTCATCTCAAATGAAACAAAGAAAAAAAATTCAAAATAGTATTGGGTATGGCATACCTGACTCTAGTTCGTCTACGCATATCCTCGGGCCTTTTTCGTGTCTCCGCAGCAAGAACAACAGTAATCTCACGCCCAGAAAACATCTGACGGTTCATGTGATACTGTGCCTCAGAAGCGTCATAAGAGTCAACAAACTCCACAAAAGCAAACCCTCTTGGCTCCCTATATAATCAAAAAACACTGGATAAGTAAAATTCATATCATATGGTAAACAAAGAGGGCACATATTGGTCATAAATTGTATGTGCCCGGCGAGTTACAACCACAGTTTCATATTTCAGCGAACCCTCTTATGGTTCTTCATGAAGCACAGCCAGTAACTTACTAACATTTTCATCAAAATGGTAGCAAGCTTTCCAAAAAGCAGTTAGGAGCCCAGACTCTTCTAGTATCCAAATTTCTTGTATAATCACATCTTCATAAAACGATTCACTTCAAGTTCCTCAAATGTTTGAAAAGTCATGAAAGTACTTGAAACCAACTTGTCTTCATTATATCTTCTCATGGAAGACCCAGTAAAACCCTCTTCTCTTCAGAAAATTAATTTTGTGAACCAATCGAATCTTGTCTTCATAGAAGAATTTCATTTGCACAAGACACTATCTCACCAAACAAATGAATTGTTAGGGCTGTTAAAGTGCTCTTCAAAATGTCCAGGGCTTGTGTTTACTTCAACCCAATACAATCCTGGGAATCATTTCAAAAGAGTGATCGTACCAGAAGAAAACGCATAAACAAGAGAAGATTAAGTAAACATATCCTCTATAGGACATGAAATTAATGAAGCTCGAGACCTCAAGGAGGGAGTTACTAAGCTTACCTCCACATATCTTCCACAAAGTTATTCTATGATAATTTAGAGTTTGCAACAAGTACATACAAAAAAGGACGAAATGATATTTTTGGGGTATCTATATGCAAATTTATTAAAGCCTAAAAACTAGGACAGTTCCCTATCCCTGGACTGGCTCCTCCTTGCAGTATGTGTGAGCCAGGGGGTAAATCTCCAGCAAAGCATACAGCCCATGTGGAATGCTTGGGGTTATGCAGAAAGTAACAATCATCATATTTCGACATGAGCAGAAGATAACCATCAAGCACACCCAGTAAAAAAAAATACTTAATTAGCGAGTGCCTTTGAATCTTCTATATATCCAATCATAGCATTGAAATGAAGTAGAGAAAATCAGATGGCAACTAAACCAAACGTATTATCTGGTTAGGTAACACGCTTACCCACTGTAATAGTCTCTTGGCAGGTAAACATCCCGAACAGGACCAAACCTTTCGAAAGGAACTCGGAGATCCTCAGGTCTGCAAGAGTCGTGAAGACCATGGTCAAGTATAGATGAAGCATGGTCAAGTATAGATAATGGGTAGCGAGGTCAGAATTTGTATACCTGCAGCCTAGTGGAATATTACGGACCAAGAGGCTGACAGCACCTTGCTCCTTCCTTCCTACGTGGCCACCATATCCTCTCCTAGGAGGGCTTCTTCCCCTGCCGCCATGTCCTCTCCTAGGGGGGCTGAGCCTCCTCATCGCTCTCGGTACCTGCACACATATGCAACACAATGCCACCGATCACATATCCTCACTGATCAAGAGAATCGATGCAACAAGAAGCAAGATCCACACAAGGCTGTGAATTCAGAAGCATACCAAAGGGGCGAACTTTGCGAGCAAAAGGGAGCACATGTTTCACAAGCAATCGAAGCTAATCCATCTAAGGCTCGTACTAAACAGGTAATCAGCATCACACGAAGCGCATGTTCCGAATCACTCAAACTCGCAATTCGCAAACAAATCTAATATTGGGAGATTCGATTCCTGCTCGGCAAGATCCCTATGTAACCGTAGGGCACGCTTCTGCTTTACTGCCCAGACCCTAAATACATCGCCACGGAGGGAGGGAAAGAGGGAGGGAGGTTACCGCGTTGAGCCGCCGGCGCCGGCGCCGGTGCCGGAGACGTGGACCTGGGGCTGGTAAGTTTATCGGGATTCGATCGAGACCAAAGTAAAACGGGCGACAAATATAACGGGCTTCGTTGATGGGCTTACGTTTCAGTACTCTTGTACTTTGGGCCCACCAGATGTATCGGTCGGCATTGTGCAGGAGAAGCACGCACATGCATGCATTGCCTACGACTAGGATTGCAAATAGAGCACATAGTTTTTTTATCTGACTAACCGATCAAAGGTTCACAGTTCACTGAACGAATATTAAAGATATAAAAAAGTATCCAGCATTAGAAAAATACGGAATAGGAAATGCGATAAGTGGTCTGTCTATATATCTAGTGATATAAGTAAGTCTATTATGATTTTATTTAAGAATGAGACAATGTTCAACTCTGATTTTTAAAAAAAAATATGAAATGAGCGATTGCATCCATACACGTAATATATGTGCGAAATTGACGGCACCGTCGCCACAAATTACAGAGACCAGGCAGTTCTCCTTTAAATCCAACACGGCGACTGCCGTCGGAGAATTTACGATGGTGGCGGTTGCGGGGCGCAGGAGGGCCACACAACACGGCGACTGCTGTCGGAGGACTCGCGCCGGTGGCGGTCGCGGGGCGCATGAGGGCCACGCAACACGGCGACTGCCGTCGGAGGACTCGCGACGATGGCGGTCGCGGGACGTAGGAGAGCTATGCAACACGGCGACTGCCGTCGGAGGACTCGCGACGGTGTCAGTCACGGGGCGCAAGAGTGCCACGCAACACGATGACTGCCGTCAGAGGACTTACGACAGTGGCGGTTGCGGGGCGTATGACCGGGGAATACTCTAATTAGTAGTCAATCGGATGATCAACGACATAACTGAAACTATAGGTTGCGCAGCCCTTAGGAGAAATCATGGAGACAAGGTCATCTCCTGTTGTTAGCTGCTGCAGCTATGGAGGCGGCTCGCGCGTACCCATTGATACCATGTAAGCGTGAAATATTTAGGATAATCACGCAATTGATTGATTGATTCAAATCACAAAGGGTTACATATATATAGCCTGGTATGGCTAATGGGAACACATGACTAATGTGAACAGAAATAGCTAATAGGAACGCATGACTGATATGAACGCAACACATGATTAATGTGAACTTAAGGTTGACTAAAGTCGATGCGACACACAGGAGCCGAGGCCGTGTGAACACACAAAACTTGCTAACACCCAGGTCAGCTCCCTCTCTCCCCCAGCCAGCCATGAAGACAGTACTGTTCCGTGAAGAGAAGTTTTGGGGATTTTTTTTTTAAAATAATCTTTTGGGAAAAGGAAAATGCCCGTGAACTGAAGATTAATCAATGTAATGTGATAAGGAAAAGAAGTTTTTGGAAATTTTTTTAATTTCATTAGATTGTTGTTTTCACACCAAACACTGAAGATATATATATTTCAATTAGACCAGTGGTTCTGGTTGGTATACATTACATAACACATTTATGAAAATTCTTCACACAAATGTTAAAAAATTAACAATCAAGCAGCACGCACAACAAAATACATATGCGTACTTGTAGCGTGGATCGATATTACAGAACGAATCGAACAGAGAGTAATTTGTCGGATTAGCTACAATTAACAAATAATAGTAATGTTATCTCCCCCCCGAATCAATGCTTTCATTGGTTATTTCTGTGAGATCACTTCATGTCCTGTATATGTGGTTTATGATCTTCATCTTGTGTACCATGATCAGGTGTCGTTGGTCTGCCAAATAAGCAGCGATTGACTGCTGACCTGTGAACTTTGCCGTCAGTTTCGAAGGGAATCACTGAAATGGGACTCCAGTGCTGGTCACTGTACTTGTGATGATTGCTGGGGAGATCCAAGCTTGTGTATAATGCTTTCATCAGCTTGAAGCACTCATCGGCGGCCTCATTGTCCTAGTAATGTTTTGATCAGTAAAATACGATCAATAATTACTATACCCTCGTAAAAAAACAAAGCATTGATTTACAGAATGCACTATATTATATATAATAAGAGAGTGTGTACTACAGATTAAGTTGTTGTGTTAATCGATGTTGGTCTTACCATCTGGCACAGTGGACGAGTGAGACTGCTGAGATCCTGCTGCAGCGCCACACACCTAAGCGCAGAGGCGGCAACCACAGAGGCATCAAATCGGAGCAACGAGGGCTCTGCACATCCACATGCCAAATTAGGTGAAGGAATTGGAGATCAAAGAGACACAAATTAATTGGCACGAGCGTTTACCTGAGAGCGAGCAGAGGAGGAGGCGGGTGCAGCGAGAAGCTGCGTTTGCCGGCGTGCAGTGGTTGCGGGGGAGGAGGAGGTGGAGGAAGGAGAAGGGGGTGACGCAGGCGAGTCGCCATTGGAGCGCCTTGAGCAGCGTCAGCTCCATGTCCCGGATCGTCGACGGCCGGAACGAATGGCTCATCACCTCTTCCATCTGTTAGATCGATCACACATGCATGCTTAGTTACACGCATCGATCGATCTCGACACGCATGGATCGATCGACATCAATGCATGCATGCATGCAGGCGTATACTTTCCTGGTAGTGTGATTCAATTCGATCATGCATGCATGCATGCAGATGAAATCAACCTTGAAAATTCAGATAGACGGGGATACAGCTACATATCACACGGTGCTTGTGATCGAATTCAGTAGCCAGGATCGCTAGCTGATGGTGCATAGAATGAACTAGCACTGTACGTGGGCCTATTTTTAGAATGTATTTGATATGAACTCTTGTTTTTAATCTAGAGTATTATAATCTAGATCTGCAGAATTGATGGTATATATTTTTATCTTTTTCCACTGATTAATGTGTGAATTTGTAGCCCTTTAAAGGCGACACGGTAGCTAATAAGATAATATATAGATGGATGGATAAATTGCATGTGTCTACACGTACGTACGAACCTGTAGATCGTGGAGCGATGGTATATTGACCTCATCCAACTTGCAGGCAATCGACAGGCAGGCAACGCTCACCACTTCAACCATCCATGCCTCCCAACTCTGCATTGCAACTGCATCCGTCAGCAATTCCATCCATGACCAGCAAGAAAAAAAACCAACTCCTAGCTAGGGGAACTCACCAGGTGGCAGTTGATGGACAAGAAGCGGTCGAGATAGTTGACTGCATTGAACGCCGTCTCTGCCGCCAATCCCAACCTACCAGATGCCTGCGTAAGAAACAAATATGAGACCTTTACTTATTTCATATGCTAGGACATCAGGAGTGCCCCCGATGAAACTAGCAGCTAATGTGTCTAATAATTAAGAACCATTAATGCAAACAGATGGAAATGCAATTGAATTCCAAGAGGAAATAAAACAGTTGCCTGCAGATTAAAGATAAATAATATGAACATGCGTGAGAGTAGCTAGCTAGCTAGTACCGGTATGCGTACTGGTATACAATTAGGGGAATCGCGCGCGCGCGTATATATATACGTACATAGATGATGTAGCGGACGGCTTTGGACCTAGCGGTTGACAGTACATAGCTATCTCCTCCTTGCATGATCGTGAGATGGTGGAGGTAGTCTCTGGTCGGCGCATAGCATCTCTCCCTGGCCTTGTAGTCCATCAGCAGCAGCAGCAGATCAGCCTGATCATCCAGTAGTACTAGTGGTTGTTGCCCAGCAAGTCCGTCGACGGCCGCAGCCACTGATTGTTGCGAGCCGCCGCCTCCTGTGGTCGTCGGCGCCGGTGGCGTTGAGACGAAAGGGTCTTCGTCGCAGTAAAGAAGAAGGCTGTTCATGCTGCTCCTGCTCTCGTCATCGTCGACCTCCATATATACCTCCGGCCTGAATCTGCTAAATCTCAACTCCCTTCTCGATTGATCGCTCACGCATGTGTGTATGTAAATATATGATGGGCCATCGAGCTGGGAGTAGTGGAGGAGGAGGAAGACGCGCGTCGATGGCGCGCGTGGGGTGGGTGGGTAATGCATGCACGCACCGGAGTAGTGCTTGGTGGCTGCCTTAAAAGCAGGGACGACACCGGCCGGCCTCATGAGCCCTCACGGGTTAATGCATGCATGCAGACATGCCCGGCCCCAACTAAGAACCATGCTGAGATCGGTTCACCAGTAGCTTGATTTTGATTATATATATACAGGTTCTCTTCTTTCCGGCTTCTAAAAATTTTTCTATTTTTTTTATAATAATTAGTTTTCAAACAGAGTGTCTTTTTAAAACGAAATCTATAAGTTAATTGTAGTACACACTGTAGCGACTTCATTTATATCGGTTAAACCGCACACAGATTTCTATTACTCCGTATTCTCTCTCTTATGAGCAACCCAAAATCTATAAACTGTAACCACAAGTCATAAACTAAAGCAAAAAAAAGAAGAAGACTCATATACGATTAACCAGCTGAATTTCCCGGTAACTACATACCTAGCTACTACATCATATACGCATGTATTTGAAAACATATTTGTACTTATTATAACCAGTGCAATTTTCTGCGCAGTCGCATTGCTAGATATTGCAATAAAATGTACTTGTTATATAATTCTATTGCATTTTGAAAATATAGTTGTGCTTCTTATACAATTGTAATATCTATATGTGGTTAATATGCGCCATTATAATCTGGTCCTACCAAAATAAGTGGTGTAATTTTTTTCTTTTTATCTAAAAATATAGTTGATTTATTATACAACTGTAACGACTCTAATGTATATAAGATTCATCTACATGTATATTCGTGTGTATGTGTGTGTGTGTATATATATATATGTTGCTATGTATATATAGACACACATAAGTGGAAGATGGAAATGGTTTCTAGATCTCTGGGCACGCCTGCACGCATGCTTTAATTAATTGGACATGTATTTAGACATCACAATATATATTGCGGATATATAATATACTGGCATTGCATGGGGCGGCCGGGGTCCGTATGCACGCATTCATGTACGTAGTCGGTCGGATCACGCTCGCTCGCTAGCTGTAGGGGCTCGTGAGCGCTCTGAATTTGTGATTGCCTCCATATTATTAGTACGTGCTCCTGCTTAACGTATCAGTTTAATTGGTTGCCTAAAAGAAGAGAAAAATTAGAAAAAAGATAACTATTTTTACAAACCAAAGCCATTTCCCTGAAATTAATTTGGACTCGTGCGGCTGCGGCGGGCGTTAACCTTGTTTGGATGCATATATCTGTACGTACCTTCTCATGCAGTCAGTGCAATACAGAACAGAGCAGCAGCAGCAGCAGCAGCAGTCAGACTTTGATCTCATGATTGAACCATAAGTACCAGCAGCTGGCTAGCATCGGTATCTCTCTCTCCAACAAAAACGGGAAAAGAAGAACAGAGCATCATCTGTGCTTGATCTGGGAAATATGAGTTTTTTTATAACTCGAAGAATGAGTATCAAAGTGGTGCATAGATTCATCTCATGTGAAGAAAAATAAAAACAAGAAGATATGACTCGTGTGATGCAAAGAAAGAAAAAATAAAAAAGCTGAAAGAAAACAAAAGAGGAGGGAATTGAATTGAAGTGCACAAAAAGAAAAAAGAAAAAGAAAAAAAGAAAAAGATAGCAATCAAATCTAGTTTGACTCATGTGATTCCTACTTTACGTAATGCAAATAAGATAGCAACACATAGAATTGGAGGTGTGGGTGGTGAAGAAAGAAAGCTAGTTTGGCTCAAGCGGAAGATATAAGAATAATCAAATCTTCGTACTTGCAGTTCTGTGCACAAGGTTCATGAAGGTTTCAATGCTAATTCTAAGGTTTTCAATACATATAAAACACATATTTGAAAAGATAATGAAGTCTATTTTCCAACGAATCAAACGACACTTGATTTGGAGTATCCTACACAATAAGTTGGTGAAAGGCAAGGACAGGAGGTTCTTGAGATTGTCTATCGAATCTACAAGGTTCATCTCATCTAATTCGTGTCTTCGTTGCTGAATTCACGATTTAGAGAGTCAGTAAATTGCTTCTAGTGTGCACATTGCATACTAGTGCAAATCACCATTATCAAGGTTGTTGACGACGTCAAAATAAGGAAAAGACTCCATCCACAAGAACCAAAGAAGAAGGAATCTAAATGTATCGGGAAAGATCGGGCCATCCCTACGTATCAACTAATCCTTAGTTGGTCCGTATCAGTTTGGCTGTAACGCATTGGCCTCCCTGCGCCGGCCTCTGGCTCTAGCTCGCTGCCACGCTTCCCAACCCCGGCGCGCCGCCCTAGTTCGGACGTGATGCTAAGGGCCGCCTAGGGTGTCTAGCGTCGCCACGCGTTTCCTGCCTCGGCCCACCTAGGTCCACCTGGGACCGACGTTGACCGCCTAGGCGAGTCGAGCGTCCAGGCCACCGATTACAGTACTCAGCCTATGTCCAGCGCCTAGGTGCCCTAGGCGGCCGCCTACACAATCACTAGGATTAGTGGCACGTGATGTTCTTTTTGCAAGTTCGGGGTTTTATGAAACTAGAGTGCAAAAGTCATCTTCGGTTCCTGTTTTCTCTGAAACTTTCGGGCCTGTAGTGGTAGTCAAGCTCTGCTGTTAGCTTGCTACCCGAATTTTCTTCAGTTTTTTCCCTTTTGCTGTTGGACTCAACTCTGTAGCAACTTTAACTTATCATGTTTCTTTAACAGAAGCTGGTGAGACTGTTGTCTCTCCTACATCTGAAAAAGGAAAAAAAAAGGAGAAAAAGTTGAAGAGGGCAGGGCAGGGCTGGGCTGGGCCGCTACTAGGCCCTACCTGCCATTCGCATTCCCCAATGGCCTCGCTCGTCCCTGCTAGCTAGCTCTTCCTCCTTCTTGCCTGCAATATATACTCTTCCTGTTGGCTGGCAGGCTGCTCGCTCTTAATTGGATCAATTCATCACAAACAAGTAGGAGACTAGGAGTACCTAACTGTAACATCCCAAAAATTTTAATTACATTTTATTTGATTTATTAGAATTTATTAGAACTTTTTGGATTTTATTTCAAAGCCTAGAATAAAAAACTTAAATTATCTATTTTATTTGTCCCTCCTCTCTAAGTAAGACAGCCTAACACAACCTTCACTTATCTATTCGTTGGGTCTAAATGGGGTACATGTTGGATCGATCAGCAGAATACAGCAGAATAGCTGAGTAACAAAGTTTCTATTTAAGAAATGAATACACAAAGTGGCATGCACATGATAAGTAATTCGATTAGTCTCTGATGTGCCAAATGAATATACCCCATATTATCTTTGTATATATTGAAAAAAATCTTTTCATGGCCAGGTATTGCTTGGACGCGATCGATCCGGTACTTAGTTACAAAGAGTAAAACATCAGAATAATAATTAAAAGGTGTAGAGGCAGGTGCCGTCGTCGCTCCTCGCCGTGGGGTCGAAGTTCTTGGCATCCGGGTCGGTGCAGCCTTCGGGTACAGGCAAATTACCTTGCTGTGCTCCATGACCTGAAATTTAATTAGTAGTTTTGCACGATCTGATGAGAAAGAAATTAAGATCACCTTGATGATTGGATCAACGGAGTTAGTTAGCATCCTCCGTGGGGTCGATCGAAAGATCAATGCATGGAGAGTGTTAGTTAATTCTAACCGTAGAAGGAACCCGTCTTCATGGCGTCCTGGTTAGCGTCACCGAGGGCCGCCTCGCTCAAGTACTTGTCGGCAAGCTGCACACGCTTGACGTTCTCCTGCTCCTTCACCAGCATGTACCCGTACTCCATCAGCTTCTCGATCGTCATCTTGGGCTGCTCGAAGGTCGGGGGGCCCTCGCGGGAGTTCACCAGCCTCTTGCCGATGTTCTCCACTCCGGTGCCGGAGACCCACTTGCGCACCTCGTCGTCGTACACCCGGGCACGCAGCGCACCGAAGAAATCTGCATTTATATATATATATTCAGCACTAGCTAGCTTGTTATGCATCCGTCCGTGGAACTTGCTCATCTCAAGCGTCTCCGTCGATTGCAGCTAGCTAGCTAGGCTCGTACGTACCGATGGATTGGCCCGGGAAGGAGTCGACCAGCTTGACGACGTCCTCGTCGGCGACGTTGTCGGTGCGGAAGATACCCTTGCAGACGCCAATGCGGTCCTCACGGGTGGGAGCCCAGTAGAACTTCTCCATACGACCGTCGCGGATGAGTGGCGCGTAGAGGGTGGAGAAGTCGTTGCCGGTGACGATGATGGGCACACGGGGGTTGTCCTCCTTGTTGTACATGCCCGGGAGCTGCACGTTGGTGGGGTTGTCCGCGATGTTCATCAGCGTCGCGTTCACCATCTGGTTGTTCACCGTGTACTGCGTCGTCCCGCCCATACGGCCGGCACCGGCGTCGAGATCGTTGATGAAGAGGCAGCACATCTTGCCCTTCTTGATGATGTCCGCCGCCTCACGGTACCGCTGCCTGATCAGCTTCGCTGGCTCTCCGGCGTTGCCGCTCTCCAGCTCTCCGGCGCTCATCATGATGGGGCTGCAGCCATCAAGTATATAGTTTGGCCGGCTGTCAGTCAGTGCTTTGGCGCTGCAGATATATATGCAGTATTATTAATGACGAATAGAAACAGCTGCTGCTTACTTGATGCCCATCTTGGCGAAGACAAGCTCGCATTGGAAGGATTTTCCCTGACCCTTGCCTCCCCAGATACCCAAGATGAGTGGGACCTGAATTTCGATCGATAAAAGAATGAACCGACCGACCCAATCAGTCAGACTCTAAGGTAATAATACCTACCAAGTTTCTTCAGAACCAGGATTTTTACGAGCAAATTGGTGGATGGAATCGACAGTCATCCCGTGGAATCACGTACGTACCTTGATGTTGGGCAGGGTCATGAAGTTCTTGGAGATGTGGACGACGAGCTTGTCCATGAAGGCCGGGGCGATGTAGAAGCCTCCCATGGTGTTGTCAAAGTCGTACCTGCAGTTATGACACTAGATCTTCTCCTTACGAATTGAGAGCTAGCAGTAGTCGTTAAAATGTACGTGCTTACTGTCTGAGGCCCTGGCTGATGTACTCGTAGGAGCTGAGCACTGCCTCGTGGGTGCCGTCGCCCATGGGAGCCTGGAAGAGGGAGTCGACGAGACCCTTGCCCCTGGTGATGTCCTGCTGGTCGTCGGAGATATCGTAGGCGAGGCCCTTCCACTTGTCGGTGTCAGTCTGCTCCCCCTCGTCCAGCTCCTTGGCCATGACTCTGAACCTGCTGGCGTTGGAGCTCTTGCCGTGGTAGTTCACGGCCGATGTCACCGGCTTCTTCATCAGCTTCTTCGCAAGGAAGCTGGTCGGGGTGGAGGCCTATAGTATATATATACAGACGACATGAGACGCCATTGAGCACAAGATATCATCTGCAGGCAGGGATCATTGAGATGCGATCAATCGCAGTGCACGCACCGGAGCTCCGACGGTGGAGGAGAAGGCGGCAGCCATCTCTGCGCTAGCTGACTGCAAGACCTCAGGGGATGTGTACTAGCAGCTGTGCAGTGGTCAGTGACGGCAAGTGTAGAGGCCTTAAGTACAGCTTCTTCTTGTTGTGGAAGCTCGCACTCGAGCGAGCCTGTGGATCAGCTTCCAGATCCCCCACAAGCCACACGCTGAAGATTGGGTTCTGCACACGTGGCGCCATCTCGGCCGGCCGATAGGATGACCTTTCCTAGCCACAGAAAAAACTTTCGCTGCCTCTCGTTCAAGTACCACAAATATCTTTGCTGCTACGTATATATGTCTTGGTTTAATTGTCGATAATAGGACTGCCATCTGGTGCCACACAGAGCCATCGTTAACACACCACGCATGAAAGCTGTACGTTTGTGCTTGACAGTTTGCGTTACCACAAACAAATTATTACCTGCATACTGCCATCTTGCTTCTTTGGTGAAACATCAAATCGACCACATCCAGAAAAAAAAGGAGTCATGTCCGGAATGTCCTGAGGTAATTTAGGTAGCGTTCGAAATAGCAATAGTTTATGATTTTTTTGTTATAGTTGGTTGATTTTTTTTACTATAGTTGAGTTGGCTTATTTGATATAATTAAATTTAAAAAAAATTAAAAATAAAAAAAATATGTTAATCCATCACGAATATGTTACTATAGCTGAGTTGGCTTCTAGGGTTCGTAGGCCGCCAGCCGTCGCCTCCCCCCACCCTCCCCAGCCTCCCACGGATCTCCCGACTACCTCCCTGTCCTGCGGTGGCTCCCTCCCTGGCCTGTTGCGCTGTCGCCATGGAGGCGGGATGAAAATTGAAATTTCCATCTCCCTCGGAGGTGGAGTAAAAATAGATATGTCATGTCATGAACCTAGCTGGTTACCCCAAAGTGCCCAGTCAACGAGCCTCAAAAGATATCCAGATGGTTGGTCATGTGATTGGGCTGTTTATTTGGCGACTTGGGTGCTCAACCTAGCTATTTCATGTGATTTAGGTGGTATGTATATTTTTTGACATACTCCTTTTTATATGCGTATATAAAGGTATTTACAAAATACGCTAAAAACCATAGACTCCCTTACAATTTTTTCATGTGGTTCACATTAGAGTATCTTATAAGTAGTATACGAGTATATACAAGGTGATAAAGAATATATATAAACACGGGTGCGCTATTTTGCGCCTGCACGCATTATGCTCGCTAGAAAGTTATAGTGTCAAATATATATAGAGTTACAGCCAGTTTTGTAGTGTTACACTTACAGTAATTTTACATGTATTTAGCAATAATTTCACTCACATATGGCAGTAATTTTGGCACAAAATAGTAATTATATATATATGTATATATATACATACACATATATACATACATACATACGTATGCATGTATGTATGTATGTGTGTATGTATGTGTATGTGTATGTATGCATGTATGTATGTGTCATCACTTCAGTCTCATTGAAGATTGCAAAAATTCAGTCCTGCATGCAAAAAAACCTCATAATCATCTATTACTAGCTAGCCATATCTAGTTAAACTATAGCATAAACTATATGTTAGTCTAGCTAGTAAATAGTGTAGGATCAAGAATAACCGACTAGAGAGGAGGTGAATATGAGGTTTTAAAAATTCTTGTCTTCTAAGACTAATTAGCACAATTAATAACTAGGCAAGTTTTCAATACAATTTAAACCTACATAATTCTAGTAGCTAAATCACCACTAGAACAAGTCTCTATAACAAGATCACTAGCACAAATAAATATGACAATCACAATATGTTAGAAGTATAAGTGCGGAAAGAAGAGACAAAGAATCAAATACTTGACACACAATGTTTTACCATGGTGTTCGAAAACTTACCAGTTTCCTCTAATCTACGTTGAGAAAAACCCAAGCACATTAGACTAGCTCCACGAATTAAGTCTCTCTCCTCGATCACTAGTAGTTGCCCTTCCTCCGCTCCGGAGATGGTGGACACTAAACTACTCATAAGATGGCGCCGGATTTCTTCATAAGCTTCTTGAAGAAGTCACCTCATAACTCTTGCCAAGCCGTCTAGGTACCGGCGAGCACCAAGAGTAACAAACCACAACTTCGCTTGATGGTGATCAAGTACCAAGAATCAATCTAGTTTGAATATGCACTTGAATTGGCTCAACTATCTCAAATGAATGGACAAGCAAAATTGAGGTATGGGAGAGGTGCTCTATTGCTCAAAGATATTCAATGGAATATAATAATAATAATAATAATAATAATAATAATAAAGAAGTTAGCCTTAAGCTCGATTGATCATCGATCAATATGCATGTTTCAATATTTCGCAGTGAACAGTAGGTAACAGAGCTGGAGTTACAGTATATGCTTGGTCGGGGACCATGCATAAGCACATGTGTAGGATTGACGATATCTGATAACATGACAAAACATGTAAGGATTAGGGATGCTCAATTAGACTTAATAAGCTAGACTTATGGCTTATTTTCACTATAGTCGGTTTATTTTGTACAATAGTTGATAGTGGCTTATTTGGTATAATTAAATTTAAAAAAATTTTAAAATAAAAATAACAGGTTAGCCCATCCCGTATAATACAAACAAATACGGAAAAAAAACAGGTAAAAAGCTAAAAAAATCAAAAAATTAGAAAAAGATAAAATTTAAAAATAATAAAAAATAAATTAAAAATCAAAAGTTTAAGTTGAAATGAGCGGACCTTATTCCCTCCCTTATTCAACAACATGATCAGTGATCGATCAGCCCATATGCATATAAATATATGGGCTAGCTATTAGCACGTGTATTAGTACATTTTTTATTGTAACTTACGTACTTATCCCACACTACAACACATAACAATCTAGAAATTGACACAAGGCTGGATCATCATCCATACGGTCAGTTGAATTTGATCTAGTCTGAACTTGATCATGAGAATCAGATCGACCTCACGTACACATAAACATATATACGTAACTAGTCATGTGCCCGTGCGTTGCAACGGAAAATCAAATAAAAGTGGTGTATACTATCAAATATTATCTCAAACTGAATAATAAATATCAACCTTTTCTTACGTCATCATGTATCAAACAAAACATATATGTTCATACTCGTAAATAAATCAAGCATCATATTAGTAAGATGTAACAATACTATATATACAATCATACAAAGGTACATATTTTTAGAAAAATTCGAAACCTACATCTTCAAGTACATGAGCCAAGAGCAATAAAGATTACGTCACATATGGCCAAATTTTGTACTAACAAATGGCTAACATAATCAATGGTGATTACAGAATAAACATAAATTTTAGCAACAACAAAGTACAAAACTAAAAGACATAGAACTGCAGACAGTAGTAGAGGAACAATGGTAATACATTCCAAGTGGATGAAGGATTTTTTTCCATTCATGGCATTCCAAGTGGAACAATAGTCTGTAAATTGATCAAAACCAGCAAGTTTTAGTAGTAAGCACCGAGATTAAAACTGTCCTATGCCACATTGAGTTTGTGAAACTTCATAGTTAGTTACTGTTTGAAATCTCAAGAGCAATGAGTTCGCAATACCGGTTCGACTGCGATCAAATGCATCATCAAATGTGTTTCAGATAAATAGAGAATACATCATGTTTCAACAGTTGAGAAAAAATTATGCAAGAGAAGTTCTAACTAACCTCGTCAGCACAAGGAATAGGTAAGTGTGCTCTGCTAGGGTTCCACCAACCACCTTTAGTGATGCTAACAGACTTGCAAGGACCACATATGTTGTTCCCTGCAATCCATACATTTCAGATTAATGCAGAAGGCAACAAAACTGAAGGATCACGATACTGACTCAATGAGGATACCTTCTGGTAAAACTAAAAATGTCACGGCACAAACAACAAGTAGTTCATTTACCTGGATGTCATCATTGAAAACAAGATGACTCTTGCTATATTTTGCAAGCAAATCAAAGGCATTGTGATTAGCGAAGTCTTCAAACTGGCACAAGGAAGATTCATTCTCACTATTCTTGTGATAACAAGTAAAAATGACCGATAACAAATAATTTACTTGGATTCTGGACTGACCTGGATGAGAACTTTCTCACCATAGATTTGCTTAACAGCATTCATAAACTCTTCCATGAGCTCATGGTACTCCTGCCATCAATGACAATGCACAGATCAGATCTTAAGTGTCAGTTATTTTGCCAACACCTTAATTACTTCAAGCAAATTTTGCAGATGTACATACCAAAAGCATTTATTGGAAGAGTGTGCAAACGCAGTTATCCATTTGCGCCTCCTCCCCCTACCCCGCCGCCAAATCCATTAACAAGATACGTGATCCAAATCTATTAGCTTGATCTTGCCAAACTGCGGTACATGTATTCAGTGTTGCACTATCAATTGCGATTCGCACAATAAATGAATCATATTAGTGACCTGCTAGAACCATTGCAGAGCTTAAATGCAGGCCCATTGTGTAGTGTTTGATTCATAGTCTTCATCATTGCATCTCTCACCCCTCTTCGTCTTGTGCGGAATCATCCTACCAAACACACCACGCACGCCATCAGGAACGCAAATCGAAATGAAACAACAAAGCAAAACAAAAACGCCATGGATTTGCGCAGTGTTCCCTTACCCGCGGACGGTGCGCCAGAGGATCTTGGAGGGGGCGCGGAAGTGGATTGGCCCGTGGGATGGCTTGGTGTTCATCTGCTTTCGGAGGAAGCGGAGGTACTTCATCTTCTGCCGGACCACCGCCGGACATGGATTGGTCGCCACGGCGGAGCGGACGGAGAGCGTCGCGCGCGAGGTCGAGGCTGCGGTCGGGTCGATGAGGTGGAGCTGCAAACCGGGGCGGCGACGAGGTCTCCTCGATGGTGGCGGGGCGGGCGGCGTCATCGGCAGCGTCGGGAAGAGGTTCTCGCGAGCTCGCGAGGAGGCGAGGAAGCGGGGCGGCGGGAGGGCGAGGGGAGGCGGGAGAGTGAGGGGGGCGGCGCGCGGGGGGGGAGGAGGCGGGGCGGCGGGGAGAGCGAGGAGGCGAGGGGAGCGAGGTGGGGAAGAGCGAAGGGAAGCGGGGAGAGGGAGGAGGAGCGAGGGGAGGAGGGCGGGGCGGCGGGGAGAGGGAGGAGGATAGAGGGGGAGGAGGGCGGGGGCCGGCGGGGAGGGGAAGAGGGAGCCCGGGGAGGGGAGGAGGCGCGCGGCGGGAGGAGATGGAGATGGAGATCGGCGCACAGGTTTAGGTTAGAGAGGCAGCGGTGAGTTCGGTTAGAGAGGCACTTTATTTTTTTTGTGAGAAGGGAGTGGATTTTATGGTTAAGATTTTATTGTTTAGATCAAATGGCTGAGAAGAGATATGGGGAAGGCTTCGGCAACCACCAACTCCTTCTTTTATAATAGTAAAGATGTTGACTGTGACAAAGAATTCGAATCTTCTTTAATAATCGAGGGAGACGAAAATTTACTGAATCATGCTACTGAAATAGTATAAATCCCTCTTTGGCCCAGCAGATGGGGATATTTTCCAACTTGACCATAACATCTGGAGTGATGAAGAAAAAATAAGTAAAGAGGATAATGAACAAATGACTAAACCTTTTCGGGAGGAGGTAAAGAAAGCTGATTTTCTAATGGAAAAAGATACTGCTCCGGGCCCTGCTAAGATGCCAACTGAATTCTATCATGCCTGTTTGAAAATTATTAAAGAAGATCTCATGTCAATGTTCAATGATTTTGTAGGACTGGCAATGACAACAGAGGGGTGAATAATATCTTCTCAAAAAATTTCTGAAGTATTCAGAAGTCTGTCACTCCGGTAGCTAGAGAGCTATGAAGATCAGATTTAACAGTTAAATCCAAACAACAATCTAAAATAGTAAAGATCCACAAATTCAGCACCTAACCGGTCTGACTGGGACTAGGAGCGATCTAATTGCTCCTCTGTTCCTAGAATAGAAAATTAGCCCAAGCAAAATCTCTTTTAGTGTAAATTTCAAAATCCATGATCAAATGATATGAAACTTTGCACATATTTTGCTGAGGGTCTCAGAAACTTATTCTATCTAAGGATCGTATGGATCTTAACTAAAGTTCCAATATTTTCTCAAAACATGAAAGGTTGCATTAAGACCGAGCAAAACCTAAAAACTTGAGAAACAACTTACTCATGAATTAAGAATAGTCATAATGGTTCTAGATGTGTCCTCACATGTCACAGCAAGTAAGATCGCATAAGGAATCAAATCCAAAACCCTCATATCAAGGTTTCTCAAGAACTCCAAATCAAACAAGAACCAGACAACTTCAAGATCTTGTAAACCATAATGCCTAGATGGATATGATCTGATCTATATGAGCCATCTCCATCACTTGTTTAGCAAGATCAAGAATATGAGAGAAGAGGCAAAGAACCAACAAAAATAAGAGTAAATAAATCAAGACAATAATACTTCATGAGAAATGAACAAAAATGATTATATTATTACTTAAGGATGAAGGTTTCATAAACATTCCATAAGAGGGATAAGAAATCACACCACATCATTCACTTTTCTCACTACTTGAAAATGAAGTTTCATAGACATTTTATAAGGACAAGAAAACATATCGCATCACTCACTTTCCTCTCTCAAACCCTAACCCAAGAACTCAAAAATAAAATTGTTGGGATGGTTGGCTTGCATACCTCCATCCCCAACTCACTAAATAGATGGAACAACGAGCCCACATCTAACTTTAATGGATACTATCCAGTAGCATAATTAGTGAAAATCCGTTAACCCCATATAACATGGATTTTACACTCACACTCAACTTATGCATACTTTTTAAAGCATATGAGCCCGAACCTACTAAATCTTTAGTTTTTGATTTATTGGATCTTCTCAGTATCTTTTTAACCTAAATCTCTATCTCAAGTGCGACTTAAGCGCCTTGACTCAATCTTCTTTTTCCCTTACAAGCAATCGTCGTGCTTACCATATGAGGTGCACCAATAACTTACCACGCATCAGCAAGTCTCTCCTGCTCCAGTTTCTATCGGACTATGTCTCACTTAGACTGACCAAATCGCCCGTGGGAGAGGACACCACCATCACACCCGCTCCTCGCGGGCACCGCCTCACTTGCCCGCGGCGTCCTTGCTCGTGCCTGCCTAGCAACCGCTTCCTTGCAGTCGCTTGCCAAGCGTCGACCCGCTCACCCGCGGCCTTGCCTATGTACGGCCGCCCCATTCGGCCGCACTTGCCTATGTACGGCGGCTCAACATGTGCAGTCATGCCTGCCCATTGCTGTTTGATCGTGCCATGCCGCCGTGCTCGCCGTACATAGGCCTATGTACGGCCTCTTTTGCTTGCCATTTGTTGGGGAGAGAGAGAGAGCTTTAATTAGCTGGCCAGCCATGGAGAAGTCGAGAGAGATAAGTGGATTAGGCCAAGAATGAGTGGACAGGAATGGATCATGGTTAATTAGTTCTTTATTGGAATTAATCGCAATGAGAAGTGAAGGGAGTGGTTAATTATAATCAAACGAATTGATCAATTGCAAATTCAACATCACCTCGGGACTTTCGGGACTCCGGGCGGCAGAGGGGCTTTGGCGGCAATTGGGCGCGGTTGGGGGCTGCTGTGGGTGCGTGCTACCTAACGGAGGGGGCTCGGGGGTTTAAATAAGCGCAGGGAGGCGGTTCGGGCGTGCCCTGGTTCTGGCGGCGGGGAGAGCTTGCGGGAGAAGCTCGGGTTGGCGCGGGTAGGTGGAGCAGCTGGCGGGACGAGTTATGGCGGGTGTCAGGCGAGATTTGGCGGCAGTCAAAGGTGTCGGAGAGACACAGACACCGAGAGAGAGAGTCGGCGAAGGGAGAAAAACGGGAGCGGCGACGGGTCTCTCGACGAGGAAGGACGGACAGCGGTGGAGGGGCTAATTAAGAGCTTTGTACTATTGCTGACAGGTGGGGGAGGGGTGCTGGCAGGATCGGGTGGTTGCGTGAAGGTGCGGGAGCGAGCAAGCGAGAAAAGATCGGGCGGCGACCGTTTTTCGGACGATGAACAGTGCCGCGCGAAATATCATCGCTGGGAGCTGGCTGGCAGCGGGGACGGGCTGGGCTGGGCTCCACTGGGTGCGGGATTGGGCTGGGAAGGGATAGGAGCAAGCAAGGAATCAAAAGAAGCAAGAAATCGAATTTTTCAAATTCGGTTTTGTTTCACCTTGCTCGTGCCTGCCTAGCAACCGCTTCCTTGCAGTCGCTTGCCAAGCGTCGACCCGCTCACCCGCGGCCTTGCCTATGTACGGCCGCCCCATTCGGCCGCACTTGCCCATGTACGGCGGCTCAACATGTGCAGTCATGCCTGCCCATTGCTGTTTGATCGTGCCATGCCGCCGTGCTCGCCTATGGCCAGCCATGGAGAAGTCGAGAGAGATAAGTGGATTAGGCCAAGAATGAGTGGATAGGAATGGATCATGGTACGTAGAGGAGTTGGAAATCGATCTTACGCCAACATCGAACGGTGGTGGGCTATCTATCTCGTCTAAACCCTAAAAGAAAACACAATACGGCCATTAATTAGTTCTTTAGTGTTTCTGGTTAATTTGCTTGACGCGCGGTGGCATCGATCGATCGGATGTCAGTGGCAGAGATGCATGTTATGAGACAGAGATGCATGCATGTTAGTATAGATCTCCATCGATCTACTAGCTCGCGACAAAACAATGCCTGCCAGGATATATATATTGCTGTTCGTGTTGTTCCTCTCTCTCTCCCCCCGACACACGCCAGTAAAGGGAGATAAACAAAGAGCTTCATTAGTAAGACCAAACCAAACCAACCATGAATTTATGTACAATTAATATGGCGGTTTTGCATTTATAAAAATCAGATGTACATTTGTTTTGAACAAAAACAAATTGTGAATGAATTGCAATATTTAAGAAAAAGTTTATAATTATTGAATCATCATAAATGGTCAAGTTTGTATATAGAGTTATAAATAATCTTCATACGATATAAATATATCAAATGGATCAGAATATGAGCCGCATTGCCCCCAGATGATGCGTGTAGGGATTAGGGAGTACTGAATAAGACAAGAACAGACGATCACTTCGTCGGTTCGTCTCCTCACTATTGACTGCTTGTGGTCTTGGCTAAGCTATAAAGGAAGTTAGCTATAAACTAATAAAGATGCACACACTAAAACACAACGATATAATTATAGATCTTTTTTGATTAGGACTTCCAGAATTGGAGTTATTTAGGGTGCAAATCAAGACTCTACTTAGGGGTTCGGCCAATTAATTAATTATATTGCTAGAAGAATGAATGAAGAACCTAATCTGACCAACTGGTTGATATATATATACTATTAGCTAACATATATTTACCGACTAATAATTTGAAGCTTCCAGTTTAGCTTGATGATATGAGGTGGAAGTAAATAACCAGATTTATTTGGAAAATGAAGTAGTATACTTCCTGCAAATGATCTTACTAACAAACTCAAAGCCTAACGGTAATCAACAAATGAGGCCTGCAAATAACTTTAATTGGAGGAAACAAGTAGGGAAAATGTATGGATCAATATGAGTTATTAATACTCACATATGTATTAGGCAGAAAAATGATTAGGAAGTTCAATTTTGATCATGGAACTATATATATGAACACACAAAAAAAAAGCTTGTATGAGCAATTAATATCAATTAGACAAGACAAAAGACTTCATAACAAACCCCTCATGTATAACTTCTTATACAACATTTGCATGTGTATTGCAACAATTGATATGGATATGCAATCAAGCCCTTTGGCTGAAAACTAAATGATCCCAGAGAAACCATAAAGGAACAACTGTTTTGCAGAACTAGAAAGGAATTCATCTGTTTTTGCATTCAGAACTAGTCATTTAACTTTGAGTAGTCCCAAGCCTGAGCTCTAGATCTACTTCCTGTCGATCCACAAGGGGCGAAATAGAGCTAGGGCTTGCGGTTGTTTTGTGTACCTCTGCATCATGATCGTGATCAACAACTCCTTGTAGCCCCTTTCCTTCACATGGTGCCGCCAGGGCAGCAACCGCCACAAAGATCGGAAGCGCCACCGACGGATGATCCACGCACCTCCTCTTTGCCCTCCTCGACTCCTCCTCGTCGCCGTGGTCGTACTGATCTATAGCTTCTTCTCTCACCGGCCTGGACATGAGGACCTGGTTCTTGCTCTCCTTGACGATGGCTGATAGGTAGGAAGGAGGAGTACTGGTACTACTACTTGTCACATCCCCCTTGGCCGGGACACTAGGCCGAGTGGTAGTGCTAGGGTTAGAGATTGCCCTGTACAAGAACGTGTCTTGGTGTGGTTGATGATCATGGGTTGCTTCCTGGACGTCGTCAGGGGACGACCACTGCCGGAGACGAGCCCGGTCGCGGCGGTGCACGTTCATGTGGCCGCCGAGCGCCTGCGCTGACCGGAACTCGCGCTGGCAGAAACTGCACCGGTACGAGCGCGGCGGCCACACGCAGCAGCCGAGGTTCGCAGCCGCATCGCGTGCGAACGCCTGCCCCTCCCACGACGGCTCGCCGCTGTACGCCGCCGCCCAAGGGATGGTGGGACTAGCGGTGCTACGACTTCTCCTCGCTCCCCACGTGCCCCAGTACTTGGCTATTTGCTCCATTGCTGTGGAGTTCATCGGGTTAATTGGAGCTAGCTAGTGGCCTGCCTTCTAGACTTGTGGAAATTAAGCTAAGCAGCAACTGATGATCAACAAGATCACCTCTTGGTGCATGTATGTGCCAAGTTGGAGAAGGCTTTTTTTTTGTTGTGTGCATGTATTTGGATGTGCAAGAATCAATTACCTAGATGCATGCATCCCTGTGTGAAAGAGTGGTGGGTAGCTATGATTGGAGATGGAGAGGACATCAGCAGCTGCAGGCCAGGAAGAGAAGAGGAAAAGAAAGAGGGAGAAGAAGATCAGTTGTATATGTATGATTAGATAACAAGTCTTCTCAAGTTTGCTGTATAGGTATCGGTGGTGGGTGCACTGTGTACATGTGGCTTTTTGTTTGCTTCTTTGATTTCAATTCAGAAATTGATCCATAATTGGTGCACAGTTGCCGAGGTGTATGTAACAATGTTTGCCACTGTTAAAGCAGCTTAATTTCTCTCATACAGAAGAGCAGTAGATATATGCATGGTCTGAATTGTGTTCCTTGTGTACGATTTAAATTTTTGGAGTACTTGGCGTCAGCTGGTCACTGATGGTTGTCTGGAATGGATGGTTTGGCAATCCTAGCTAGCTAGTGACTCCTATCTATCCAGGTGATCCGATCCGGACAGGTGGTAGCTAGTGTGTCTCCGTCGAATCTGGATTAATTGCCTTAAGGGCCATATATATCGAAATTCAGGTAATAATTTGCTCCAAAGAAGAGGCCATGCAAGAAGAATAAACACTGATATATATACAGTACTCACAGTAGACAGTCCAACAGGCAAAGGCATCCGAGGTGCTCCCACCCAATTATAAACAAGACCCAAGCTTTAGAACATGATGATATCCGATGAATATCTCAGTGCTGGGTACATAAATGAGCGCATTATTCAGTAATCTTCATACTTTCTTGTGAAAATTTTCGTCTGAATTCACATACCCAACTAATTAGACTAGCTAGCGCCAATAATACTGTAGTTTACATACACAGTCTACAGTTTAAAGTACTTGATGTGCCTACAGTTCATATAGTATATATATTGAAATGGAGTATATATTGCTGGTAGTATTTGATTGCTGCTAGGAATTGAATTTGAAGGACCTACCAGTGACCACTAATTAAAGATGGATTCAATCGATTGGTCCTTGCAGAATTCAACCACATTCCAGCATCTTCACTTGATCTATCCTTGACTGAGAGTTGAGGATAGCTCTGCCTGAATTCGGCTTTTCATGTCACAGTCAACTTGTACTAGACCTCTACATTAATTTTCAATCCAAACGTTTCAAATAGTTTCTGAAACAAAACCGAAATTTCAAAATTTGAAGTTTCTTGAATCCTTGTTGAATCTTGAGCCCAACCCAATCCCATCACTTCCCAGCCCAAAACCGCACCCAGCCTGACCCAATCCAGCCCAAGCTCGCTGCCGCTCGTTTCGCGCAATCACTGTAGCCGGTCCGAATAACGCCCGCTGCTGGATTTCTCTCCCGCCCAAGCTCTCTCATGCCTTCCATTGCCATCCAGCCCCTGCCACGCCTCCTGTCCCGAGTCAAGGACCGTACCCTCACCCGTTACACCTCTGACACCCCTGTATTCTTCCCTGCCGCACGTCTCGCCGCCCCGCCCAAAACCGCCCGCCGCCACTCGATTTCTCCCTCCCGGCCGACATCTCCTCTCACAGTCGACCCGACCAATCTTCAGACCTTTTGACTGCCGCAAAATCATCTCTGTGACCAACTAAGACTCGCCCCCACCAACTGAGCCACCCACTCCCGCGAATTCCTAAAACCCACCGAATGCCCCTCCGCCGCCGGTTCCAGAGCACACCAATTCTTGCCAACCACGGCTATATAAATCCCATGACCCCCTCCGTTCCAGAGCACACACTCACACCAACCCCCACACACCCCCAATTGTCTCCAGACTCCCCCTGTCGCCCAGAACCCCGAAAGCACCCAAGGTGAGTTCAAATTTTCAACTCGGCAATTCACTTGATATCTTTTCGATTGCATTTGCCCAGAGCCCCTTTAGTATCTTAGGAACCCAACCTAAACCTCCCCCGAAGCTCCCATAGCCCCTACAGCCCTGCCCCCGAGCGCCACCGCCTTGCCATGGCCGACCACCGTGGACAGCTCAATCCCAGCCTCCCCTGGCCAAACCGCCGCTACCACAAGCTTCCTCTACTCCCACAGATGCTCAAAAGCTAACGCTACTACCTCGATAGCCCATGAAACACCCTAGTGTCATCCAAGATCCGAGCTCACTCATGGCGCCGCTGCCGGCGATCGCCGGAGCCATTGTCAGTGTCGACCCCCAAAATGGAACCTCCTCGTTTCCATGAACCCGCCCATACCCTCAGTTTCCTTCGTGAAGCACCACAACCCGAGATATACCTGATTTTTCTTTCCCCTGCCTTCGGTCACTGTAGCACGTGGGTGAAGGAAGTGCCGACCCGGCACTGTAGCAACCGGATCTCACGATGAACAGTGCCCATACCTGTTACTGTTCATTCATGCACAAAAATATAAAATATATTCATTTCGATTGTCCTGAGCCCGCCTACCTATTTTCTAGCTCTGTTTCTCGATACCCGACACCAATAAAACCCAAAATCACTAAAATGCCACCCGAAACCTTAAATCCAAAACAGACCTAAACTCGTGCCATTCGCCGAAACCAATAAAATGTAAATGTACTAACCTAGACCCTTTTGAGCCGCGAGGTCCTTCCAAACCCTATCTAACCTAGCGCCCTCGATCGAAACCCTAGCCCACTCCAATGACGGCTTGAACCCGTCTAGTATAACCTTCGCCGTTGATATACATAAAACCCTGAAAACATAAAACATGTCCTTTGATCGTCTCGAAACCACTTAACCTAAACCCAGCCGCGATCAGCCAAACCACTCGCCACCCAACCCTATTTTCTTTTTGTCCTTTGGTTATTTATTTGTCTTTTGTTCCCAGCTTGCATTCTGCAAAGCAAGGAACTCGCCGTCTTCTACGCTAGCATACAAACCCGATGAGCCGGACATCGGAAGATTGACAAGGAAAATTAAAGAAGACAAGTCACATGTTTTTGAACATATTGAACCTACATTCTGTTATTTATTTATTATTCAGTATTTTCATTATGTTACTTTTACGCTGTTATTTTATGTACAATAATTATTTCGAATGACATGATACTAGTTATGTCCTACCACCCGATAAAAGCCCGATCTTAATTTGATGGCCACACTCATCTTGATAAAACTTAGTAACATAAGATATAGTCTTAAGTATCTAATCATGGTATTCTAGGAAATACATATTTTATACTACTAAGTGACCCGACGCTTGTCGGTAGGATTTACAAAAAGAAAAAAAGGGAGGATAAAGGAGTAATCATGGGAGCCACGAGATGGCCGGGTCCCCTGACCTTATCCTAGAAGGAGGCATAAAACAAAAGGATGCAGTACAGTAGTACTGGCTAGTGTCAGGAGTACTAGCGGTGATGCCTCGGCAAGAATGTAAGGATCGACTAAACCCTTATGCCAAATAAAGAATATAATGAACGTTCAACCATAAGCGTTGATTCGTCAAACCTGAATTAGTAGCTACTCAGTTTGATTGAACCTTTATACAAGAAAAGAGAAGAAAAGAAACAGTAAAGGTAGTGCGGCTACAACGGTAGGTCCTCACAAATCGGAGGTAGTAATCAGACTTTGGCTCGTTAGGTTCCCGAGGTTGTGTAGATGCAGCATCTACCGGGTAAAGGGTATATAAAGAATTGAGTAAGCGAAAACCCTTGTTTTCTTAACTCTATTGGGGAGCTTAAGAAATTTTGTGGGTAAAGCTGGGTAGCTCTGCAGAATTAAATACAAATGGTATTCGAATACGCCGTGCTTCTGGTATATAAAGCTGTGTTTATTTTGGTGATCCCATCAATGAAGTATAAGTAGAATTGGAAAGGATTTTGGTAATGCTATGATTTGATAATCAAGTTTGAAAACCCTATTCACTAAGAAGCTTTTGATTTTCTTGATTTAAACTCAAAAGGTTTGCGAAATAAAACTGCATCCACAAAAGATATTAAAACCCTTATAATTCCATTCCTTGAAATCCATTGCATATAATTATATATCATTTTCCCATATGACTTATTGAGTACGGTTGATTGTACTCAGACTTGCTATATTTCCCCCCACAACAGATATTAGAAGAAGGAAGATTGTTACAAGTTACGTGTTAGGGTTACGGCCGCACTCAAGCATTCCTGTGAGAGTTTTCTTCGATTCTTCTGATTATAAGTTATGTTTTGGTCTTGGACACCCATAAAACTGATAAAATTTACCGCTATGTCTTATATCTGTCAAACTAATCATTTTTAATTGTTCATGAGCAGACTTGATACTTCTTCTGTCCGTAACAGAACTTCTGAACTGTTGTAGGATGTACAGCATCCCTATTTTCAAAGACGGGGTGTTACAGTTTCCATTACCAATTAATCATAAGTATGTGGTGCCTAATTTAAACAGCATCTGTCGCTACCAAGGCCGGTGAACATGACTGATGGAGCGTTACCTGGACCTGATTATCCTTTTAGTTTAATTTATCTCGTTCTTTGCTGTATATCTCCGACAGACGAAACTTGTTGTTTTTCAGTACATATAGATCCAGTCATGCCCCATCTGGCATATATTTCTAGAAGGAAAATTGAACAGAAATCACGTTAATTTCAGTTTTTCCAGCAATATGATGCTCCAATGCAACAATGATACGATAGATGAGTTTAATTTCCACAAAAGAAAAAATAGATTTGATGAGTTAAACTTGCACTACTCAACCACCGTGCCTAGCTTGTGTCCTTGTGATTAGAATGACTGACATCTTAATTTCTTCTCCTAGCTAGCTAGTCGACTGGTCGCTTCAGTCGTAGGAATATATAAAGTTGATGCTTGTGTGATGCGTTTGTCTTGTTACGAACTTTTGTCTCCTTTCCTCACCGCTTTTCCTCATCTGCGTTCCGATATCAATAAAACTACGAACTAGCTGATGAAGCTCAGTTGTTGTTGAACGCAAACTCTAGAAGACTCCACACAATGTATGAACCAAGATATTTTCTAGGAGTATTCCAAAATAGCTAATTAAATAATTTAGCAAAATTTCTAGTATCTAGATATTTTGTAAGAAGAGTGTAGATGTTCTAGAAACTGTAGATCAAGGGCCATGATTTTGACACATGTCAAGATCCAATGGTCCTTAACCTCATTAAATAGAGAACCTTGCCTCTTGCCATGATATGGCATTTGAGCATGGTAGATGGTGTTGGCTCAGAGGGCAATTTTGTAATTTCACAATTGCTGGGAAAAGAAAAAAAAGGGTGTGGGCCCCAGCTATCTGTGGGGCAATGAGGAGATAAGGCATTGCCTTATCTCTTTGAGGGGCATTCGTGGCCTAGGAGAGTCGAGCCCAAAGGGCTCACGCGATCGCGCTGCCCCCCCATTCGGCTCGGCGTCCGGCCTCTCCGGCCGTTCTGCTCGGCGTCCGAGTCCTCCGGGGCAACGCACGTCGTGTGGGCCCTCCGAGCTGAGGGCTGCTGCGGCTCGTTGGGCCTTGGGTTCGAGGCGGGCGGGAGGTGACCAGATCGTCTGGGCTGTCTTGTGGTGGAGCGCAGCAGGCGGGTCCTCAGGGCCGTTATGCCTCGGAGTGTGGGTCCTTGGGGGAGGTTCGGCTATTGCGGGGAGCCGGACTTGGCGACCGAGTCAAGGGGCGGGAGGCGGCCGGTTTAAGCGAGTGAGGGGAGACGACGGAGGAGCCACCGGCCTGGCCGCGTTGACCGTTTCATGCAGCCCGCCATCCTCTCTCTGCTCGACTATAAATGGCGATCTCCTCTCCTATTCTTGGCATCTGAAAAACAGGAAGTTTCCTTCTTCCTTTCGATCTCTAGTTTCCCACTATGATTTATGTGTGCTCTCTAGTCGAGGTGCTTAGTGGTCCTTTGCGGTGTCCTCTAATCCTCGACTTCAACCTTGGTGATTGAGGGAGAAGTGCGGCATCGTATCTCCGATTACCTTCACTCTTGCTACCACAGCAGGGTGATTGGTTTTCTGGGACAACACACGTGCGTGCTTTGCCATATTCGATTTCATCTAGGTGGTTTTGAGTATCACCTGCACTGTGAGTTCTTTGTTATTTTGTTTTGCAGTTTATGATTTGGTTATATCTGTGAACTGCAAAAGGATGCTTTGGTGGGCTAATCACTCGATGAAAATAAAAGCTTTATACTGAAATTGATTGGTCGAACTGGAGTTCTAGATCATTTTTGTTATTCTCACTTGTTTCACTGTCCTACAATTAGATACTATTGGCATTGTGTGGTCACTATTTTATATGCCAGACTCCTCTGTTAACTTCTTCGGCTTGTTGCATAATTTGTTAAAAACTGATTCCATACTCTGGACATTTATCAAGTTAGTTGGTTGATTTAGTGTAGATAGGCAAATCCAATTAAATTGCTCTGTTGACCGAAAGTACATGCACACTATAGGTTATCTAAAAACTGAGTTTTATTAAGTTGATTTTAGAGCTCTAAGTTCGAGTTTTGTCCGGCATAATCAATTAATGAAGAGTATAAAGCTATCGTAGCGGGACGGCCAAGTCTTAACTTGTGTAACCCTACAATCTGAGAGCAATAATATACAAACTTAAATCCAAGTGCTAGATTTGAGACTCAATACTTTTCATGATACATAATCTGAGAGCAATAATATACAAACTTAAATCCGTGCTAGATTTGAGACTCATATTTTTTATGATACATTACATAATGTTTATGTTGGGTATATGTTCAGTTTATAATAACTTAAGAAATTACTTTATTCTTATGCTACTTATGTCATCCATATGCCATTTGCATCATGCCTTTGTTGTGATTATAAGTTATGTTGGAATTAAATTTAAGTATTTACTTATATCGCAATATATACAACAGAAGGTAACACTCTGTGCCTTTGGTCTTTGGATATGCAAAGACCAACAAATCTTTTTCTTTTTACACCGATTAACGCGAGAATTTTCAGGGTGCAAGGAAATGTCACAGGACATAATAAAGCCAGGTAACGTAACACAAGCAACCAGACGCACGACCTCAACAACACAACTCCCGGCGGAATCTATTACCAAAACATAGAAGACAATTAGCACACAATTAACCAATCAGAACCAGCATTTAACCGGCAAATCTCATCTCAGTTTTTTTACTTCACTTTCAAAACTACTCTGATACTTTGTTGCTTCAAATAGTTACTTTTGGCATGGCATGTATCCATCCAACAAACCCCAATAGCACACATCAAATTTAATTCATGACAAATCACATAGGCAAGGTGGCCTCGATAACACAGGATCTCATCATGATGGTAAATTATGGGGAAAGAAAATATCAACTTGTAGGTAGGATCGATCATCTCAGGTGATAACTGTGCCTAGGATGCCTATCTCCTCCCATGATCGCAATGCTATCACCAGTAGAACAGATCAAAAACTCTTTCGATGAGTTGCTAAGAGAAAAAAGAGTAGCTTCCACAATTTACAAATGCTTTCCTTCTTTCCCCTCAATGGCCTTTGCCTTGCGGTAATCCTTATCCGTCCCAAACAGCCTAACACAAGATGAAGAGCTTGTCACGGGAGGGAGGTAAGGAGGTTACCATGCATGATTCAACACATCAATGGCAAACAAATACTCACCAGTCCATGTAAACAAAAGTTGAGGCATAGTTCCCAGACTTGGTGTATAGCACACGATGATGGTAGTCATGGAAGTCGGAGCTGTTCATGAGGAAATTTCAGAATAGTGTTAAATGTAACACATCGAATAGACAAATAGAATCCCCCTACCATCCTATAGCACTTTGTAAATTCTAGCTAACTTACCCTCCATACAGTGGCAGAAAATTTGATGGGCTCCATGGGAAGTGGTATCCACTGTGAGCTTCGACCGTCTCCAACACCCTCAACACCATCCACAGCCATAGGGTGAACAAATGAGGGCCAGTCAGGGCAGGACCAACAATTGTGGCGAATCCCAGGAACAAAATTTCAGCAGGGTGGGCATATTCGGAAGTTAAGCCAAAGGGTGTAGCATATCTGCTCACAATTTATTGTGTTAAAAATTAGAATAATAACAAAATGATGTAATACGTAAAATAAGAGGTAATGAGGCAGTATCACTTACTCGTGGTGGACACTGTGGACATGCTTGTATAGCCATTTAGTATGCAGAGCCCTGTGCCCCCAATAGAATATGAAATCCTCGAGTACAAAGTAGAAAAGAACTTGAGATACAATGACCGTCCTGCATAAACATAGGCATAGGTAGCAAGTTAAACCATTTTCATTTCAACTTGAATCTTGTTTATCCAGGTGCTTTCATGTCTACATTCTTAGATGAGAAGAATACTGTTAATGCAATTAAGGAGGTGAGAAACTTTAGTTGGACAAAAGAAGTAAAGGAAACTAAATTTGAATACCAGTGTGGCAGAGGAAGAGAGCTCCTCAGGCCCATGAATTTGAAGGCGGGATAGGAGAAAATCATGACAGGCAAATTCACACAGACATGGTACAGAATTAGCCGCAGGACACATCTGTTTTGGTAAGCAGGGGCATTGCTCTTCTTCTGCAAAGATGCACACTTCTTGTTGAGGAAAACAAATATGGTAGCAAAGTAAGTATAAATGTTTATAGAATTAGATAGTTCCAAAAGATCAAATGTTCCTTTACAGAAAAAAGAAAGAGAACAAATTCAACTTAAAGGTGAACGCTAAAAACTGGGAGCAGAATCAATAACATGCAATACAAGATTGATTTCTCGGAGAAAACTAAATTTGATTTGGACATCAACAAAAAGATTCGTGGAATGACATAGCGCCAACAGCTCAAGTGATACTATTGTGAGGTGAGCATTCTAAACTGGGATAAGACCAATGGAACACAAGTTGTTTTTTAGATCCAGGAGGATAAACCCTGGTCTCAATTACTGAAACAAAACATAAGCATTACAGGGTCTCTTACAGAATCACCTGCATGTTTTACTTTGTAAAGAGGAACAGACAAGCACCGCCTAGAAATATTTCGTGACAGCTCCACACAAGCAAATGAAGGCTTGAGTTTTCCTCAATGATACTGAGAAATAGCTTAGCTTGTTAGGATAAATTTGGTCCAATGGAAATACAGCACCACGTTATGCAGTTATGAAACACCATATATCTCCAAGGCGAGATATTATACAAAACTAATGTGCTCGGTGAGGACATTTGACTGTCAAACTGGTTCACTCTAAAAGTCTACACGTTAGGCCCTCAACTTTAGATTATTTGTAACGGCCAAAAACCAGTTAAGATTAATATCTAAATTTGCAGCAGCTGTAACATAGCCCGAGGCTCTAGCGTAATTATGAAAGCATTTATGTTTTTTGATGATTTGCTAGTACAGAGATTTGACTCTGGAGCTCAACTATTGCACATCTTCATGCATTTAGTGCAAGTTAAGGCATTTGTTTGCACTGACAAAGTGCTTAACATAGAAGCATTCACAGTGAACAGCAATAGCGTGGGATTTTGACCTAGGGTCACATCAACTTCTAAGCTGGGCTCCCTGACCGAGTGCTCCACATTGCTTATTTTCCATTTGCTTCTCTCAATAGGCAGTTTTGATTGGATTTGGACGCAAGGCATACCACTCTAATGGCAGAAGCCAGAAGCAAAGAAACGGGGTGTTTGCCTACTCTTGTTTGGTCCATACCATTGGAAATAATAATGAGAGCAGAGGCATCCTTTTCTTGTTTTCGCTGTCTTACTTGCCATGTTGGAGAGAGTTTAAAATCAATTCAGAGCCTACACTAGAGAGGTGGAGAGTGTGTGTTGGTGGTGAGGCAGGGAAAGGGAGTAGTGGACCTGACCTGGATCTTGTACTTGGCGAAGAGCCCGAAGCGCTCCAAGAGGAGGGAGGGGAGGCCGGAGAGGAAGAAGACGCTCTCGTGGAGGAGGAAGGTGACCACGGTGGCCAGCTGGAACTCGCTGAAGCTTCCGATGAGGCACTGCATTCCCAACAAGGCCGCCGCAACAAGAGCAAGAAGATGAGGAAGGAAGATCTGTCAGGATCGAGACGTACGTACAGGGGGGGGGGGGGAGATGCGGGGGCGGATGGGTGATGAGTGGTACCTCCCAGGCGGACTCGAGGACGGGCGCCGCCATTGTGGGCTCGCCGCCGGAGAAGCTCACCTGCTTGCTGTATCTGGCTCTAACTCGAGCGTTCGTTCCTTTTTCCTTCCTCATCGCCTTCTCATCCATTTTATTTCTTTACAGGAATTCATTTTTTTGTTAGAGGAATTTGTTATTGTGCTGATCTGTACCTGGATATTTCTTCTCATCTCAGATTCCCTTCTTGCTACATTGGGCCGCAAAAGTCCCAAACACTGCTAGAATAATCTAATGCAGACCAAAAGTAGATTCCATATTACTGTACACTTCGGCAAGCAGGTATAGTGATAAAGCTACGGATTTTCCACCAGATCTGTAACCCCATATCAACTGATTCTAATTCCCTATACAACAAGTAATTTTACTACTAAATCACTCGTTTGCGTTCAAAAGAGTACAGTAACCCTAACACAGTTAATTTTACTACTAACCATAAGCAATTTTCCTGCATGACCACAGAATAGCTATTGTTCGTGCCGTACCAAGGTGCCAATCTAAATGCAACATGTGCAGTTGAGCTAGGCCGACATGATTCATTTACTAGTCATGTCGTGTGGTGCTATGCCAAGACCAGACCAACAGCATTATACCTTAGATTAACCCATTTGGCCAAGTCTAGAAGAGACGAGGGGAGGAGAGAGAAGGAGATTGGACCTTTTTTTATTTATCTATGACAATCTTTTTCCTCAGCTAATCCTAGCTATTAGATATCGATCTAACAGCCAAAAAGATATAATGTGATGTAGCCCTTTTATTACGGACAATATGACCCATTCTTTTCATCTTATAGCTTATGACTTCTTTTGATCAAATAAGCAAGACGATTTCTTCGTTGTCTTTTCGAAGCAGCTTATGGGAATAACCTTCTCACAACAACTTATCGACATTTGGTTCATTTGTATAAATACTCATGCTAAAACCATAAGCCATAAACCCTCTTTCCTGGCGTGGACCCATATGTAGTTTCTAAAAATTAGAGAGCCTTTTCGCAAAAAATTTGACATGACATGGACTTTTTTTAGTAAAAATCAAGGACCTTTACGCTATTTCGCAAATCCCAGGGGCTTTTTTGAAAATTGCTGACGTGGAACGGGCGAGGCCAGAGTTCCCCCGGCTATAATATACTGATTATGTTTACATCAGTTTGTGTAAGAATGTATGATGCATGGATGTAAACAAGGGATCCAATTAGTTTACACTTTAGATTAATTAATTAACAAAATGCTGCAGAGCAATTCCAGTTCCTCAAGTGTCGAGATAGTTTGCAGCCATCATCAGCTCCAGGGTTATCTCAGGTTCTATCGGAAACTCCGCCGTCTCCTTCCCACTACAACCAAACAAGAAAACAACTTCTCGAGTCAGCAAACAAGCAACTGCAACATGCCGCAAACATGTTTCTATATCTATCAATGAGGAATTACAGCACAACCAATAATGCATCATTTTCTTTGCAAGCTTGCATATTCTGGTTCATCACATAATAGAGAAAGAAGCTAGAGTCTAGAGAAGAGCGGCCAGTAGTCTGGTATTAGTTTGTCCAGAGTAATAATATGCAATATATGCGGGGAACATAAAGACTCTTCTCCTAAGTGAAAAATGCAGAGCGCCATAATCTCAGCATTGAATTTAGTCCTGTAGTTGTATGTCCACGATATTTCAACAGAGAATTAAGTCACAGGAGTCACGCATCCTTTATACTAAGCTGGTCTAAAATAGCAAACATTAGTCTGCAATTCTGCATTGCAAAAGTCAGGCGATGAACATTTGGAGCGCTATTATTAAACCGGTATGTGTTATCTTCAACCAAGAACCCTCTCAACCGATATGGTGTCCGCAAGCTATCTAAAGATGCACTGCAAAATTTGGTGACTGTAATTTAGTCCTTGCGGCCCTATGAGACCATCCAAATCCTCATCTGAATCCCCCGCACCACCCCTGTTCTTTTGGTCTTTTGGCTTTTCTGAAAGTCGAAACAAACGGAGCGGCTTCTTGAAACGGATTTTCCAAATGATTTCCCGAGCCCAAAACCGTATGCGTCGTCTGCTGCCGTCTCGAAAAATTAGCTAAAGCCATCAGCTGCAGCTCAAAAGAATAGGGCCAAATTTACAACATGCGTACTATATAATAGGACAAGCTGAGTGGCAACCAAAACAACTAAAGAAGACAAGTCTGCCTTGAAATTAAAGGAAAATGTTAAAACACAACCAAAGGTACCCCGACAGTTCTGGATTGAAAAGGTACAGCCAAGATCTATAAGGTAAAAAACATTCAAGGTTTCTTTTTGGTGTTATGCAGTTATGCCATTTCAGTAGCACCCATCAGCTGGAAAAAAACTGCCCAACTTTTAATGTTTCTAAACCAAATGGATCTTAACTAAACACAAAAATGGCGAAGTTGATCGCAAAAGCAGATAGCTTAGGGGTCACAGGGTACGCACAGCAAGATTTTTTTCCTTGTCACCATAAAACTATCCAGAAAGACTCATATTTAGCTCAATTTAACATGAGCACCAGTAAATTAAGAGGAATACGCATGACCAGTAATCCACTAATCCAATGGGAAAGGAGAAAAAGGTGAGGCAAAAGAAATTGCATGGTAACACAATTACGTTGAGTGCCTGTGCATACTGTATACTAAGCTGTCTAAAGTGGATGTTAAACATTTGGACCACTGTTATTTCAAATGTTTGTGATGTCTTCCAGACTTATGCAAAGAACCTTGTGCGCCAAAAGCAAGCCGGAAATGATGTACCGAATGCAGATTTAGTATCATTATTGGAAGATAAAATTGCCATGCTTCATAAGTTCTAAATCATCGAAAGTCCCATGAGCCATAGGAGGGAGGAAGCATGTGGGAATAAATGGGGATTCCTTTTATTTAAATTATTTTGATAGGTTGTCCCCCAAATACCATGGTGAACGATGATTTTCTCAAACTTGTGAAACAGAGCCATAAAGTGATGAAAAATTAAAATTTTACTTAGTTTCTTTTGCCATAATGAAGCACTTGGAAGCACCTAGAAGAAAGAAAACTATTCCTTTGGTTAGCTGCAGTTATCGGAGAAAAAAAACTATAGGCTATCATCAAGCCTAGCGCCCTTAATTGTGGATATTTGGGCAGTAGGCATTTCAACAAAATATAGAAGATAGTGGGTTGCAGCTTGGTTAAGAAAGTCATCCAATTTTTTTTAGTACTAGTCATAGAACACGAGCAGTTGATTAAAAACAATCAGGAGGGTGATTAAGAGTTAAGACGCAGTAAGAGGGCAGCTAATTGGATCATAACCTTGGTTCTACAAAGCTACAGAATTGGGGCTAATTAATTGTTAGGTCATAAATATCCACGCTAGGACACGGAATCACGACAGTAGCAATGAGAAAAGCGATTAAGCTAGTGGTAATCCGAATCTATCTCCATAAAGAGGGGGTAAAGGGGAAAGAGAATAGGGTACCTGGAGTAGTGGAGCGACCAGTAGAAGTATTGGCAGATCTTCTCGAGGATGGGAGTGCTGATCTCCGGAAACCTCACCTCGCCCTCGCGCGTCTCAGAGAAGCCGCCTTTTTTTAAAGATTCAATTTCATCAATTTGAGAGATTAGTTAGTTCACCAATGGATAGATGGATGAATCAGAGGAGAATGAGAAGCGAATGGGAGGACTTGCAAGAAATTAAGGAGGGGAGTACCAACCAGGTGATGTGAGCATGTTTCTGAGGGTGTTGGAGACCATGGCGGCCTTCTTGTCGACGACGAACTCGAAACCCTCGGCGCTGATCAGCTTCACCACGCCCGCCGTCTCGCCCTCCTCCTCCTCAGGCTCCCTATGATGCTGCTGCGCCGGCGCCGCTGCCTCTCCTTTGCGCGCCATCGCTGCCTGCCTCCCGACCTCCTTTGAATCGAATGAAGATGGGGTGGTTGATGCGTGCGACAAGAAAGAGGAGGAAAGCTTGGGGCTTGGAGGAAGAAGAAGCCAAGCAGGAGGGATTGGTGGGTAAGCTGCCCAGGTGGGTCGTGCCCACGCGGGCCGGACCGTGGCACGCTACTGTAGATCTGATCCGAGCACGATACGCCCATCGGCTAAATAGGCTGTACCGGCCCGGTCCGACGGACCGGACTGTGCGTGGGCTGAGAGGCCGGCACGGCACAGCCCGTTTAGCTCGTGGCGGCATGGCATGACACGGGAGGACACGCCAACGGGCAACGTGCTAGCACGGTATGGTCCGGCCAAATATAGCTGTTTTTCGACCGTTGTGGTGTAAAAAGTCCGAAAAAATAGCAAATAATTTTGAAAAATATGAAAAATTTTCTATATATAAGGGACATCCGGTCTCCATTTCCCATAACTCAAACCTCACTCTCATCTCTCTATTTAACTGTGAAAAATTCGGAAGTGCTTGTGGAAATTTGGCAAAATTAGTGAGAAATTTGTGGAAAATTCTAAAAATTCAAAAAACTTCAAGAAATTTTCAGAGAACTGCAGAAAAGGTAATAGTGCTGTCTTATTTCAATTTTTTCATATTGTTTTTTGATTGAATAGTATGTTAATCACTTAATTATTTTTCAATTTGCAGTTAATTCAATGGAGAACTATGATTTTCAACTCTCCGAATTCGATCTCACGACAGAGGATATGCAATCCTTTCAAGAAAGATATTCATCTGTGGAAAGTACACCTCCACAACAAAATATAGAGACAGAAGAAGAGGACGGCCCGACAGCACAGGATCCAATCGATCCATCTTCTGCTGGCTCAACGAGTGCATCGATAACCCACAGCATGGGTCTATCGACAACCCGACGGCATAGTTCCTGTCTCTACGGTCTCCTCGGAGTTAGCCTTCAGTCTATCTGAAAAAATAATCAAGGAGCGACAAACAAGTCTCTCCAATGAAATGGTCGAAATCCTTCTGACTATTAAAGACTGGGAACAAGCTGAAACAAGACTCAACATACTGCCCAAAATACAGATTTAGAAGAATCTTTTGATAATTTGTATTTAGATACTAATGAATAAGATTTTTAATATTTTTCTTCAGATATACTCACTAGTGAGCTTTATTGGCTGTACTCATTTTTCTTTACCAAGATTTTCTCAAGTTGAGTTTTTATTTGGTAAAGTTTTTAACGAGGTAACCATGTAATGTCATTTAACAAGTTAATAAAGCTCATTATATCATTGATAATAATTATCTTGATTGTCTATTATTTTTATAAAATTTTTATAATTTTTTACAATTTTCTACAATTTTTCCTCTATTTTCTACATTTTTTTCTATATTTTTTGAATTAGCCGTGCTTAAACGGGCCGTGTTGGCCCCGGGTCCGTGCTGTGCCAGCTCGGCATGGCTCATTGGACAACACTATTGGTGTGCATCTACTCCTCCACAGGCCGCCACTCCTATTTTAGGCCCGGCCCACCTTACATGCAATGCAACCGAGCCTCCATTCTTTTTTCTTCGATTTCTTCTCCTCCTGCCCCTCTGCGTGGTGTGGTGTGTACTAGAACTACTTGGTGATTGAACTACGGCGCCGCTGATGGCAAAGAGTGGATAGAACGAGTTTTCATTCAGATTTATTCAGTTAATAATAACTCTAAATACAATTCAAGCAAATACTGCTATGTGGAAGTTTTGGTTAATGTAGAACATCACTTCTTTGTTATAGACAAATTAGTTAACAACTCCCTCCATTAAAAAAATATATAGCATTTCCTTCTTCTCACATCTTTTTGAATAGAGGATGTAAGTATGTAACAACACAATATAGCTAGAAATTCCAACCAAACCCTCAATATATGCAGTATGGAGCAAAACACTTGGTGTTCTTCCGGTGTAAATATAATGATCCACAAGAAGTATTATTTCAGGTACAATCTGAATGGTGAACACAAGTTAACAAACACACAAAAACTCAAGATCTGATAGACATCTTTAAATCATCTAATGATATGATTAAAGATTTGTTTTTTCAACTGCATAAAGATTTGAATTAACTTAACTAATAGCATAAGAGATCAAGAATAGATGTTACTCTTAAACCAAAATATTGCCAAATAATACGCAAGCCTATTGTACCCTCTAGCATGTGCTGTTGTGCTTAGCCTACTAAACCCTTGACCCCACTGCCATCCTTGTTTTGTGTCGGTGTCCTAAACCACAAGTTTAAACCCTAAAAAACAAATTAAATACGAGTTTTCCTGTATACATAATGTAAAGAACATATGAAAATGTATTTGTAAAGAAATTTTTTTTGTTATATCTAACAAACACTCCCATTCCAAAAAAGAATGTACATCAAAGTTCATATGCTCAAGATTTTAAGAAGCCGGTATGATAAGGTACAATATCACAAAATATATTTACATACATGCTGACGAGGCCCATTTCACTCATGTCTCTACAAAAGCAATAAGTAGCTACAATGACCATAATCTATGCATTAGTGTAGAGAATCTACTCCCTTTTTAAAATCTTTTTATCACTATTTTATAGGGAGGTTATTGAATATCAAGGTATACTTTATATTATAAAGACAATCTATGCAGTGTCTGGATGGCACATCATGTCACTTGAAAATGTTACACCAACAAGTTTTCAAAACATGACAATTGTACATTACCTCCCCCATTTGAACTACTGCACCAAGTTTGGCATCACCAATTTGATGGAACTTCTCTGTACTATAAAGATTTAGATGAACAAATGTCCAAGTATCAACCAAGCACACATATGAAGTGAATGTGCCGAAAGCAACATATTTCTTCATGGAAAAAATTCTATGGAAATTGTTGCCTAAATGCTCTGAATTAGGAAATGGAAATAATTGTAGGTGAAAGTTTTGCCCAAGAAACCATGGGGGCTTCAATCATTACAAGTCAATTTCATATATCTCACCTTACTAAAGCATGACGATCAAATGTGAATGATCACAAAGTGAACAAATCACTATAAATGTTTAAAAAACCAAGTGATGTTTAAATACTTACTGCATGCTCAAGGTTATGCTTTGAAACATACCCTGCAAAAGTAAACAGAAGATATTATGTTACATTGTGTAGAGAAATAGAAGGGCACACTTACAACACTAATTCCCCTGTGTTTCTAGTGACATCTTGCATTACATAGTTTTAGCTGTTGGTAGACAGCAATAGCCTTGGCCCAGAGTTAACTAAAACCAATGTTCTGAACCAATGCTAATTTTTCTCAAATTTATTCTCCTGTGTGCTAGTGAAATCTTGACTGATGCATTGGCCCAGAGTTAGTGAAATTTTATGTTTCGAACCAGAGCTAATTTGTCTATATCAAGTGAACCAAGTCCGGTATGAGACAGATCTGACTAAGTAATTTGTGAAGTTCCAACTTAGTTTTGCTATAGGCTGAATGTGAGCGTGGCGTAGACCACGAGAAGTCTCATATGGTACAATAGGGGGCTCCAATTTGTGAATTCATGTTGTGGTGAAATCTTAGTGGCGGTGTAACTAATTTGACAATGGAACATTGTAATAGCCTTGTCACGAACTCTCAGTTGCACACCTAGGGTAGTGTTCTAATCGCGTGGCACAACGAAAGGGTATGTCTTGTGGGTAGAGTTGTATACTTTTGCAGAGTAGCAAACTATCCTGGATAGTCGTGTTTACGGTCAATGACATGCTGAGTATGCGTGTGTGCACATGGGTGGCATAGCACCAAGGCAAGTCAGGTCGGGGTGTGTGGCTGGTAGCAGAGAGAGAGAGAGAAGGAAAGAGAGATGGGCTAGGCTGAGGAAAAGAAAAAGGGAGAAGAGAAATGGGCTAGGTCGAGCAAAAGAAAGGAGGAAGGAAAGAAAGAAAGAAGGAAGGGTTCTAGGCCGAGAGTTGGGGCAGGGAGGAAAGGAATGAATGGGCTAAGCCTGATTGAGTTTGGAATTTTTTTCTTTTTATTTAAATTTTGGTTTCGGTTTTAGATTTGAATTTGAATTTCACTATTCTTGTTGCTTTCAATTTCTTAGGGAATTTACCTTAGATTTAAATTTTGCTATCTTTTATTATTATTATTATTGCTATTTATTATGTATCTTTTAATCCTAGATTTTGATTTTATTTATTTTTATTATCTATATTGTTTCAAGCACTGTTGGGGCGATACCCCCCATTAGGGCTCTCTCGGCCCATTATGCCCAGTAACAAGGGGGCGACTAGCCCACCAAAGGCCTGCCATGTAACAAAATACCAGTCTTGCCCCTGTGTGTAGGTTTGAGTAGGGGCATCTATGTAGTCTTAAGGAAAGGAAAGGGCACAATTGCCTCTGTAAACATAGACCTAGTTAGGGTCACCCTTGTAATATGCCTCCTCATGGGTATAAAAGTAAGCCCTGAGCCCTATAGGGGGCAAGGAACTCATTTTTTGGGAAAAGGTACCTAGTCCCAAGGGAGTTCACGTTTTCCCACATTTATTGGGCCCAGGGAAGCCGCCGAAGTGACTCTCAGGTAGCTCTATTCATACTATTTGATATGTAACCATAACAATTGGCGCTGTCTATGAGACGACGTGCAAGGCTATAAGCTAAGGTGAGCCCTGCTGGAGAGGCGATGGCGCCAAAGAAGGCGACAACCTCGACCCCCAAGAAGACGTTGGCCCTGAAGGAATCGTCAACACTGGTCACTAAGAGGAGGAGCACTGCATTCAAGATCAACGCCGCAAGAGCCACGAAGGCGACGGGTGGAGCGCCCCTGTCCTTAGGGCAGACGAGCACCGACGTGACAACATCCGGGGCGGCAACGAGAAACGAAGGAAGGCCCTCCACGTCGACGCCAGTAATGGAGCAGGTGGCGCGGCAGGTGGAAGGCTTAACGACAGTGGTCCACGCCAACATCGACGCTATTGTCGTCGCCATACCTGCGATGGAGGGTGCGTCTCCTCTGACCCCGGGTTAGACGCAGGTGCTTTGCGGGACCCTACAGCGGGAGTAAGTGAACCAAATTCTTGGATAAAAACTAGAAAAATTCAAGTAACACGAAAACACATTAAAATTTTTTTAAGTTTTTTATATTTTCAAATATCTAAATTTTTGAGATGTTACAAACAACGACCTACACCTGGTTTCCAGGTACAAACCTCACACAGATGCGTCTCAGGTGAAACAGTTTGTCTGACCGTGAGAGGCACCTTATCTGATCAAATGGGAGATCGATACATTACCATTCTGAGCACTAGGTTGGCTTGCCCTGCCCACAAAATGTCAACGTGAAGAGCCAAAATATTACAGCACCATGTCTCCATGGAGCATTCGATCCAAGAGCCCGTAATGTTGCAAAACCATATATACTAAGTCTTGTGCCTTACTCTCGGTCTCTTGCTAGCTTGATTTCAATTGAAGAAAAAAAACATACATGTCTTACACAAGATTAAAGGGTGTAACAAGAAGAAGAGGACCAAGATAAACATGCCTTCATCTCTGACCATTTACATGCCTTCCGTTCCCGGACATCCGCCGGCTGAACTGGCTGCCTCCCACCGGATAAAGACGAGGTGGAATCATGCCATTGTCAACCCTGCAAGGAGAATACCTTGCACTCAAATTCCTCTCGAGTAAAACCTCATCCCTCCTCATCCTCCCTAAGCCATTTACTTGCATTTCCACACTGCTCCTCCTCCTCCCGCTCGCGCCAATGGCTGCACCGAACGAGCTTCTCGCGCTCACGCTACTGTTGCACCTGAGCATCTGCCCATTGTACCCCCTTCCGTGGAGCTCAGGCCATGACTCCGAGAATGATCTATCGGCTTCAGATTCCCTGGTGCTGCTCTTCTTATGTATAAGACCCCAGATGTTCCACTTCTTAGACTTCTTTGCCGGCACTCCCTTACTGTGATCCCAGAATGCCGACTCGAAGCTCTCGGAGGTATCATCCCCGAGAGAATACGGTCTCTGCTCCCAGTGCCGATGATTGCCAAGAACGCTCTGGCCGTGATGGTAGTGGTAGAACTCTGCGCCGATGGCCGGTGAAACCCTAGCATTGGCATTGGCACCAGCTACCATCCTGGGCAGCTCATTGGCATCGGAGAATGACTTGCGGCCGGAGACGGACGACCGGTCCAAGCTCCGACGCCTTCTGCTGGAGCAGGAGGAGTCCAAGTAGTAATCCCTTGTCTGGGAGGAGCCACCGGGCACTACTTCGTCGTCTTCCTCCACAGGGATTTGGCCATCATAGCGTGGGACGGGCACATCCTCGACCACTGACAGCATCGGGGGCAGGCGAGCAAGCACCGGGCGGCCGCCGTGGTAGCCGTCCCAGGAAGCACGGGGCTCGTCCACCAGCGAATACTTTGGAACGTCAACCGAGATGCGGCCCGCGTCCAGCAAGAGAAGGGGGTCCACATCGCAGGAGCGCCGGCCGAGCGCGTCGACGGCGACCTCCGACTGCGTGTCCCCCAAGCTGTGGTGCTCGTGCCGGCGGGGATTCTCCGGCGGCATGGCGGCCCTGCTGGTGGTGGGCCCCTGCTTCTTGAGCTTGTTCTTGCGGCGCCATTCCTGCCATCTCTTGCCTAAGACCCCGAAGGTCCCGGCCACCTTACTGGAGCTGGAGGATTCTTGGCTGGTGTGCTGCTTCATCGGCCTCCCCGTGGAGCCGAAAGCCCCGATCTGTTGTTCCCCCTCCTCCAGGACGCACGGCGGTTCTTGGTGGAAGAGGGCGCCGCGGGCGTCGCAGGAGCGGCGCTGCGGCTCCAAGTAGGCGGCGGCGGAGCGGCCGTAGGAGAAGGACTTGCAGCGACGGAGCTCCGCGGAGTTTGGGTGGGAGGCGGGAGGGTGGAGGCCAGCGAGGCGCTCGCGGAGGCAGGCGGGGCAGAAGCCGGTGACGGCGACGCCAGGGTGGAGGCCGCAGATGGAGGGCAACGGTTGATCCATCCCCACCACCAAACTAGCTCAACGCAGCTCCATTGATTCTTGGCTGGAAGGACTGAGCCAGTGAGTGAGTGAGCCAGGCTTGGTCGATTTAGGAGTGGATTTGGGAGGAAGACAAGACAAAACAGATGGAATGGAAGAGGGACGAATCCCTTCTTGCTGTGTTGTGTTGTATATTTCTATATCCCTCCCCCCTCTCTCTCCTGTTATCTAATCAACTTCTAGGAGTACTTCTTCCAGAGGAATTGACGAACACCACTTAAATATTTTCTTCCGAACTATTGATCATTAGATTAGAGATTTAATGGTCATAACCTTCAAAAAATTCCTTCACTAAAAAAAAGACCGCTAGACTCTAATCTAACGATTAAAGATTTAGATAATTATTAAAAAAATATCTAAATAATAGTTAGACACTCCCTTCTTCTGACATCATCTACTATTTTGAGCCGTGAGCTGAGCAGGCAAAAGGGAAGAGGGGAGACACTACTCACTCATCACTCTCACAGCTGCTGCTGCTACTTCACGACCAGTTCACCTCGTCACTGGTGTGGTGACTTTTCCTTTTTTCCTTTTCCTTTGTTGCCTCTTTTGCTTTACCGTCCTGGACTCCTGTTGCACATTCCCATAACTGCATTTGTTTGCTTTCTTGTTTCCATTGCTTTTCTCTCCCTCCTCCTTTTAACCCTAAACCCTAGACAAACAAATTTAACTCTATCTTCTTCTGCAGCTTTCATAAAAAAAGAGGTACCTAGCTGTAACGTGTAGTGCGGTGTATTTCGTACTTCAAATTTAAACGGCTAGACTCATGGCTTGCAGTTTAAATGTGATCAAGTGAGCTGATGATACATACGTGGGTGCAAGGAGGAGAATGAAACGAAATTGAATTTTTCAAATTTTGCAAAATCTTGAATTCCTGCTTTTCTTGGGTTCTTGCTTCTCCCCAGCCCTTCCCAACCCTAAGCCGCGCGTGACCCGGCCTTGACCCAGCGCCCACCCGCCTCGGCTGCTTCTTTCTTTGTTCGCGCGCAACCTTGTAGCTCGTCCGAAAAATCGGCGCAGCCTGCAGGCCGCCACCTCGCGCCTCGGCGCTTTCCACCGCCTCCCACTGAGTCAAGCGCCTGTACTGCACTGTCAACCCTCACTGTCACCTCGGGTCACCTCCCGATCGGGCGTCGCGCGCCCCATCGTTCGGCGCGCCACCCAATTCTTCCTCCCAAGCCAATTGCCTCCTCGCGCCGTCTTGTCCCCTCGACACGTTTGATCGCCGCCAAATCTCCTCTCTGACGGTGCCCTTAACTCCCCTGCGGCTCCTCACCTACCCGCTCAGGCCGACCCCTCATGGCGGCGGGATCGGGACAAGCTCAAACCGACCTAACTCGCCTATTTAAGCCCCGCGACCCCTTCCATACTCGGCATACACCACCGGCGGGCATTAGCGCGCCCATGCCCCAAGCTCCCCGTTGCCGAATTCGAAATCTCGAGGTGAGCTTAATTTCTCAATTCGGTGATTTAGTCCGTTGTAGTCTAATTGGTTTGTTGTGAAGCTTCCCGAGACCTCGGGAACCCATTCCCCTTCCCCGAAGCTCCGAAGCCCCTGCCTTGTCTGTCGTAGCGCCGCCGTGCGTCATTAGTGGCCCTCGTGGACACCCGGACCAACCACCCTCCGGCCAAGCCGATGCTAGCATTAGCTTTACCTTGCTCCTGGAAGCTTAAGCCCGGCCGATCGACCGAGCCCCTAGGTTAGCCCTATGCCCTAGAGACCCGGCGTGCCCATGGCGCCGCCGCTGCTGCTTTCTCGGAAGTGTAAGCGGCCGTGCCCAAATTTGGAACCCCAGTACCCTCCTCTACCGTTACAACCCTCGGATCGCGTCGCAAGTAGCCCTAGCACCTCCGTTAACCGCCGCCTCTCTCCTGTTGTCGGCCCGATCCGGTTTGTCGAGGAAAACGCGATGACGCTGGCGCCATCGTAGCCCAGCGCTCCACCATCCGTGATCCTTAGCCATCAGCGTGCGGGCGTCCGTCGCGATCGGACGATCGCCCCATGAGAAGCGCTTGGCGGCCGAGCGCCACGCCCCACGGCTGCGGGCGCGCGTCTGCTGTACGCGCGCGAGGCGAGCCGATCAGTGGAAGCGGGCGGGCCGCGTAAACATCGTAGCTAACCCAGCGCCTGATGCGCCCGCAATGAACAGTGTACCCGTTAGCGCGTTACTGTTCATCCTAAAACCCGAAAACCCAAAAAGTGAGTTTATACTCATTTGAACCGTTTCGAGCCCCTGAGTCCAATTCCGAGGTCCGTTTCCCCATACCAACCCCTGTTAGCCCAAAACCCTTGTTTTAAAGTTTTATCCGATTTTAATTTTCGTTTTTTCCGGTCCAATTTCATTCCTTCGAAAAGCGGGCCTAATTTGTTTATTTTTGCGCTAGTCCCCGACGAAGCTGATCCATTGACGCAAGAAGCGGAAGCCTGAGTGCACTCAAGGTTCGCGAGTGCGAGTTAGTTGAAATCCCCGATTCGCAAGGCAAGTTGCATTAATTTTTGATCATGTTGAACCCATGCTCTTTAATTAGCTAAATACGCATTATTTTATTACATTATTTTTATGCAATTATTTAATGTACAATTATATTTGGAATGACATGTTTTAGCTATAATCCCACCACCGATAATTGAACCGATTCATATTTTGTTAACCTGCTCATTTGACGAACCTAGCACATAGAATATAGAATAAATTATACCACATGATAGTGCGAGGAAGTCATGATTTGTCTTGTTAAGTGATCCGACACTTGTCGGTAGGCTTTGTAAAATAACTATGGAGGGTAAGGAGTAATCACGGAAGCCATTAATCGGCGGGTCCTCGACCTTATCACGAGAGAAGGAGGCATGATTGTGAAAGGTGCGATGCAGTGGTACTTACTAGTATCGGGAGATACTAGTGGAATTGCCTCGGCAAGCTTTCAAGGACTAGACCCTTATGCCAAATGAAAAACATAGTACCCGCTCAACCACAAGCGTTGATTCGTCGAACCTAGACTAGTAGCTACTCAGTTCGGTTGAATCTTTACTATTAAAGAAAAGAGTTGGTACCGTTGGGCCACAACGATAGATCCTCACAAAACGGGTCCCTCTTTCTGACTATGGCCAGTCGGATCCCCGGGTTTGTGTAGGTGTTTAATCTATCGGGTAAAGGCTATATACGGGACTGAGTATGCGAAGATCTTTGTTTTCTTAATTCAGTCATGAGGATTAAGAAATCTTGTGGGTAAAGCCGAGCGACTCTCGTGAGTAACTTAAATGGTATTCGAATCTGCTGTGCTTCCAAAGTGAAAGAAGGCGTGTTTAATTGGGTGACTCCATTAATGAGGCATAAGTAGATTTGGAATGATTTTGGTAATATGTAAAAGTAAATGTCCAAGTTTATAATCCTAAGTAATTAAGAAGGTTATATTTGATTTGTTTTGAATCTAAAGCGTTTTATAAAGGCAAAACTGCATCTACACAAATACTAGAGCTAATAACCCATGCCTGTTGAGATTTCCCCTGCATATAAATATTCAGTGTATTTCCGTGCGACTTGTTGAGTACTGTGGTTGTACTCATACTTGCTGAAACAACATAAACAAATCGGTCCGCACGACGCTTGAAGTTTTGAAGAAGTGAAGACGATGGAAATGCCTTCGATGAGGTCGATGTTTGGTTTTAAGGGTTGTTCTTCGCTCAGGCTTGCCTGTGGCACCCTTTTGGTTTATGTATTGTAAGGGCTGTCGCCCACTACTAAGTTTGGCTGTAAAAGCCTCTATATTGTAATAAAGCTGGTTTGTACCCTTTTAAGTACGTGTTGTCTTTGAAATGCGCCAGTATCTGATGCCTCAGCTTGAATAGTCTGAGGTGCTGCGAGATGAACGATGTCATCGCATCGCCACGAAACGGGGTGTTACAGAGTGGTATCAGAGCAACGCTGCTTGACCGTAGGATGACCCCAAGTGTGATAGGTTATTTACAAAACCTATAAAAAAAAAAATTTAAAAAGGAGTTACATAAAACATAAGTATTACTCCAGTATTAACCCTTCTCGGATCTACCTTCTCTATATTAGCTCTCTTGTGAGTCGGTTTTAAGTTTTAAAATGATTTTATTTCCTCTTGCCTAATATCAAAATGTCGATTTGTGCAGATGGTTCACTATATCCATTCAGATCCAGACATCCTTCGTGGATGGGCTGCTTTGCTTTGGAGGATGTTGAAGTATCTGTATGCTTCGGAGCGTCAGCGTCCTATCTTTCACTCGAGAGGACAGTTCATGGGGAATAATCTGTATCAATGGAAGGCTTGGATGACCACGAGCCGTTACCTCTGCGACTAGATATTCCAAGGAAGTTTCTGACATATCGTCCGAAGGAGCGGATGCGATTCAAGACTTAGCCGACAAAGCGGTGCATCATCTTCGACGCCTTGATGAGGTTGAGTTTGATGAGTCTCCATTCCACCTTATTCCACCGAAGATGAAGATGGGAGTCACTATCTTGTTCCAGCAGATGGACCCACCGGAGGAGCCCCGCATTGATGAAGCGCCAAGTATATTGGATACCGGGAGGCCCGATGCTCGAGGCGGTGGAAGAATGTCATGAAGCTCAACGTCGGTTGTACCAGATGCGCCAACAAGTGAAGATCTTAAAGAAGAGTCTACAGAGGTACAAGCAACTAGAAGACGGCGAAATGTCGGGATGTGACGAATCGCTTTGATGTTCCTCGACATCCAAGAAGCCAAAGAGAATGACGGCACCCCAATACCGTCGGCTCCCGAGGATCCACTTCCCAAGCTCCAATGGGACCGAATGTTAATCCACAGGAGGACAAAGGGAAGGAACAGTAATTGGCGTAGATGAAGAAGAGGAGGATCCAGAGGAAGATGAAGAAGACCGAGATCGGGATGTGGTATCTGACGAGCCACCCTCCATCGATGAAGCAAAGTAGAAGTCAAGTCGTGTGCACTGTAAATTACGCTAGAATAGAAGTAGAACCCTTTGTAGTAGGCCCTTTTTGGTTGTGTAGCACAAGTCCGAATGTATACCTCGTATGTATGGTGTGTATCCACTTGTTATCAAATAAAAGCTATGTTCTTTTGCTTATGTTGATATCTTGTGTTGATCTAAGTATCCTTATTCTATCTTTTTCAGAAGCTTCTGCCTATCACTCTTCACTCTAATTCTTACCTTATTTCAATCTATCCTTACCTAATTTGAACTCTCACTTTCTATCTCGAGTTATTAAAATTGCTGCAGTACTAATTCGATTCCATTGAACTTGGATAATCATGGCGGGAAGTGGGACATCCGACAAGGAAGTCCTCGGCGAGACCCGCCAAGACAACCCGGTATAATGGATTTGTTAGCAAGAATGGAAGAAAATCGACATCCGCGAAATGACACTGCATAAGAATGATGGAACAGCAAGCTAGGATGATGGAGCAGAATGCCAAGTTGCTAGAACAGATAGCTGCGAGAAATGAAGCAGCGCCGGTACCCAATCAACAGCCAATGTCAAAATGGAATGATTTCCAGAAGACCCGACCTCCCAATTTTGCTTCCTCACCTGACCCAATAGCCGCAGAAGACTGGTTGAGGGATATTGAACGGAAACTCAATACAGTACAGTGCAATGATAAGGAAAAAGTCTTGTATGCTTCGCACCAGCTGCAAGGGCAGGCTGCAGCCTGGTGGATAAACTATCAAACAATGAATGAAGACAAGGATATTACGTGGAAGGAGTTCGATGAGGCCTTCCGTCAGGCTCACGTCCCCTCAGGCGTGATGGAAGCCAAAAAGCGTGAGTTCCTTGCACTTACACAAGGTGGACGCACAGTATTAGAATACTTGCATCAGTTTAATTACTTAGCCAGATATGCTCCGGACGAAGTTAAGACAGAAGAAAAGAAAATGGAACGGTTTTCGGAAGGATTAAGTAAATCGTTGAAATATCATATTTCTGCTACAGATTTTAAGGATATGTCTGCCATGGTAAATAAACTGATCAGATCTGAAACGGCACGGAATGAGTTGGACGAGTCCCGGAAGGGAAGGTTTGTGCAGAAGGCCCCGCAGACAGGCACGTCACGTAAGCGGATGTTTGTACCTCTGCGATCGAAAGCCAAAAGAAGAAGCGGACAATACTTGTTCCAAGATCACAATACAAGGCTAATCAAGCGACGTCAAGCGTCGCACCATCCACTAAAGTGAAGTGTTACATTTGTCGTGAAATCATTATGCAACCAAGCGCGACTGAAATCTACCGCATGTTTTCATTGTGGCGATCGGGCATTTTAGGGATAAATGTCCAAAAGACATCTACCCTCCGAAGTTGCAAAGGCACAAGTGAAGGCGCAATCCCAGCAAGTCTTTACTATACCCAAGCAGGAAGAAGGTGGTCAGGCACGTAGGTTCGTGCTGCGACCAACAGGTACCTCGACTGGATCATCATCGTCGGCAACTCCTACAGTTGATAAAGATAAGGGTATTCTGAAGCCAGTCCAAGGAAGGATCACTCATGTATCAGCTGAAGAAATAGCAGGAGCCAACGACGTCATTGTCGGTACGTTTCTCGTACACTTAAAGCCTGCATTAGTTTTATTTGACCCTGGAGCTACACATTCGTTCCTTTCTTTGGCTTTTGTGGTGAAAAATCATATACCTTTTACTGCTCTGCAAAAACCTTATACCTTTCAAACACCCGGAAGTAGAATGGAGTCTCGTTTCGGGTGTGAAAATGCAGATTTGGAAATTCAGGGAATTAAGTTTAAGACTAGTTTATTATTATTGGAAATGAAAGGACTGGACACTATTCTTGGAATGGATTGGTTAACAAAATATAAGGCCAAGGTTGATGTGAAAGTAAATCGATTACTTTAACTATCTGATAGTCAGGTCGATATGATGAAAGCAGATCCAGCTTTAATTGAGAAGATGAAGTTAAGTGTACACCATATAGTAGTGGAAGAAGGAGTCTTACAAGTGCCGATAATTCAGGAATACCGAGATGTATTTCCGAAGGAATTACATGGAAAGCCACCTGATAGACCGATAGAGCTTGCTATCGAACTAGTACGTGAACCCACCGATTCTGGCGCCAATATCGGATGTCAGCTCAAGAATTAAAGGAACTTAAGAGTCAGATGGATGATATGATAGAAAAAGATTTTATTACACCTAGTATATCTCCATGGTCAGCTCCTGTACTATTTGCTAAGAAGAAAGATGGAAGTCAAAGAATGTGTGTGGATTATCGAGGATTAAATGCGGTGACTATTAAGAATAAATACCCTTTGCCGAGAATAGACGATTTGTTTGATCAGCTTAAAGGAGCCAAGGTATTTTCGAAAATTGATCTTCGGTCGGGATATCACCAACTTAAAATTCGAGAACAAGATCGTGAGAAGACGGCATTCACTACAAGATATGGTTTATTTGAATTTACAGTTGTACCATTTGGTCTGACAAATGCACCTGCATATTTTATGAACCTAATGAATCTGGTATACATGGAACAGCTAGACCGTTTTGTGGTAGTCTTTATTGACGATATATTGATTTATTCTAAATCAGAAGAAGAACATTGCCAACACTTACATGTTGCCCTGGGCAAGTTAAGAGAACATCGCTTGTATGCTAAATTCCGAAATGTGAGTTACGGATGAAGGAGGTTGCATTTCTCGGCCATATAATTACAAAGGAAGGAGTGAAAGTAGACCCTGAAAAGGTTAAAGCAGTAATGGAATGGAAACAACCAACGACGATAACCGAAATTCGAAGCTTTTTGGGATTGGCAGGATATTACCGTCGATTTATAGAAGGATTTTCAAAAATATCCAGACCCCTTACACAGCTGCTTAAAAAGGAAGTTCCCTTTCAGTGGACCGATAAATGTGAAGGGAGTTTTCAAGAACTAAAAGCAAGGTTGACTACTGACTGGTTCTTATACTACCCAACCCTGAGAAAGATTTTCAAATATATTGTGATGCTTCGAAACAAGGACTTGGATGTGTATTAATGCAAGATCGGAGAGTAGTGGCCTATGCGTCACGACAGTTGCGACCACATGAAGTAAATTATCCGACTCATGATTTGGAATTAGCGGCTGTAGTGCATGCATTGAAAATATGGAGACACTATTTGCTAGGAAATCATTGTGAGATCTTTTCAGACCATAAGAGTCTGAAGTATATATTCACGCAACCAGACTTGAATCTACGACAACGAAGATGGCTAGAGCTAATTAAAGATTATGATATCGACTTACAGTATCACCCTGGAAAGGCTAATGTAGTAGCCGATGCTTTAAGCCGGAAGTCACATCATGGGATAACATCTATTATGGAATGTTCTAACCGTTGCGGGAAGAAGTTCAACAGATTGAATTCTGGTGGTGGAACAAGGATATGTAGCGGCTTTGGAGATACAACCAATGTTAACGGATCAAATTAGGACAGCGCAAGATAATGATACGTAACTACAAGAACTTAAGAAGAAAAGTCGGGAAGAAGGTTAAACAGAGTTCACTATAGATGAACAAGGGATATTAAGATTTCGTGGGCGTTTTGTATACCCAATAACGAAGAATTAAAGAATCGGATCCTACAAGAAGCTCATTCGTCCCAATTCTCTATACATCCCGGAGGGACTAAAATGTACCAGATTTAAAGAAGAGATATTGGTGGAGTAAAATGAAAAGAGAGATAGCGATTACATTGCGTTGCGATGTATGCCAAAAGATTAAGATAGATCATCGAAGCCATCAGACTATTACAACCATTGCGGTGCGAATGGAAATGGGATGAGATTGGTATGGATTTTATTACAGGTTTTCCGAGATCCAAAGATGGATACGATGCTATTTGGGTAATTGTAGACAGATGACGAAGGTAGCACACTTTATTCCAATAAAGCAGACATATGGTAAAGACAAGCTAGCCGAATTGTATTTAACTAAAATTGTAACATTACATGGAGTACCGAAAAGAATAGTTTCAGATAGGGGAGCACAGTTTACATCAACATTCTGGAAGAAATTACATGAAGCCATGGGAATCGATTTAGCTTTTAGCACAACATATCACCATAAGCAGGAGGACCAGATGAGCAGGTAAACCAAATACTAGAGGACATGTTAAGAGCTTGTGCAATTGTTTATGGAGTAGCATGGGATGCCTGCTTACCCTTTGCGGAATTTTCGTATAATAACAGCTATCAAGCCAGTATTAAGATGTCACCTTTTGAAGCCTTATATGGAAGGGAGTGTAGGACACCACTAAATTGGACAGAGGCGGAGAACGACAATACCTAGGTCCACAGTTATACAGATCAGAAGCTCATGTTAAGATCATTCGGGATAAAATGAAGATAGCCCAAAGCAGACAAAAGAACTATGCAGATGTTCGCCGAAAGGACTTAAATTTTGAAGTTGGGGATTACGTATACCTTAAAGTCACACCCTTCAAATCCATAAAAAGATTTCAAGTAAAGGGGAAGTTAGCTCCAAGGTATGTTGGACCTTACGAAATTATTAAAAGGATAGGCGAAGTAGCCTACAAATTGAAGTTAACAGCAGATCTAGCCAGAGTGCACAATGTGTTTCATGTGTCGCAATTACGGAAATGCTTGCGCCAACCGGCGGAGCAAGTCTCAACGGAGGGTATAGACCTGCAGTCTGATTTAACTTATCCGGAAGAACCCTTACGGATTCTGGAAACTACGGAGAGACAGCTCAGGAGTAAAAATATCAGATTTCACAAGGTCCAATGGCAGAACCATACTGAGAATGAAGCGACATGGGAAAAAGAATCAGATCTGCAGCAAGATTTTCCCAACCTACTCCTTGAGTCCAGTGAATCTCGAGGTCGAGATTCTTCTTAAGGGGGGTAGGTTGAAACGAAATTGAATTTTTCAAATTTTGCAAAATCTTGAATTCCTGCTTTTCTTGGGTTCTTGCTTCTCCCGACCCTTCCCAACCCTAAGCCGCGTGACCAGCCCTAACTTGACCCGAGCCCCCTCGCCTCATTTGCTGCTGCTGCTTTTTGGCGAACGCGTAGCTCGTCAGAAAAATCGGCGCGACCTCTGGAACCGCCACCTCGCGCCTCCGGCGCTTTCCACCGCTCCACGAGTCAAGCGCCGTACCTGCACCTGTCAACCCTCCCTGTCACCTCAGGTCACCTCCCCGTCCAGGCGTCGCGCCGCCCCATCGTTTTCGGCCGCCGCCACCCAATTCTTCCCTCCCAAGCCAATTGCCTCCCTCACAGCCGTCTTGTCCCCTCTGACACGTTTGACTGCCGCCAAATCTCCTCTCTGACAGTGCCCTTAACTCCCCCTGCCAGCTCCCTCACCTACCCGCTCCGGCCAGCCCCTCCCGCAAGCCGCCGGGATCAGGACAAGCTCAAACCGACCTAACTCGCCTATTTAAGCCCGCGACCCTTCCATACTCGGCATACACCACCGGCAGCATTAGCCGCGCCGATTGCCCCAAGCTCCCCCTGTTGCCCGAATTCCCGAAATCTCCGAGGTGAGCTTAATTTCTCAATTCGGTGATTTAGTCCGTTGTAGTCTAATTGGTTTGTTGTGAAGCTTCCCAGAGACCTCAGGAACCCATTCCCCTTCCCCGAAGCTCCCAAGCCCCTGCCTGTCGTCGTAGCGCCGGCCGTCGCCATTAGTAGGCCCTCGTGGACAGCCGGACCAACCACCCTCCGGCCAAGCCGATGCTAGCATTAGCTTTACCTTGCTCCTGGAAGCTTAAGCCCGGCCGATCGACCGAGAGCCCCTAGGTTAGCCCTATGCCCCTAGAGACCGAGCGTGCCCATGGCGCCGCCGGCTGCCGTTTATCGGAAGTGTAGACGGCCGTGCCCAAATTTGGAACCCCGTACCCTCCTCTACCGTTACAACCCTCGGATCGCGTCGCCGTAGCCTAGCACCTCCGTTAACCGCCGCCTCTCTCTCGTTGTCGGCCCGATCCGGCCGTCGAGGAAAGCAGCGATGACGCGCGCCATCGTAGCCCTTCGCGCTCCCACCATCCGGCGGTCCTTAGCCATCAGCGTGCGGGCGTCCGTCGCGTCGGACGGTCGCCCCACCGCGGAAGCCGCTGGGCGGCGGCAGCGCCACGGCCACACTGCGGAGGCGCGGCGTGCAGCCGAGGCGTAGGCGAGCCGTGGAAGCGGGCGGGCCGCGTAAACATCTGAGCTAACCAGCGCGCACAAGCCGCTTCGCAATGAACAGTGTACCCGTTAGCCCGTTCTGTTCATCCTAAAACCAAAACCCAAAAAGTGAGTTTATACTCATTTGAACCGTTTGAGCCCACGAGTCCAATTCGAGTCCGTTTCCCCATACCAACCTGTTAGCCCAAAACCCTTGTTTTAAAGTTTTATCCGATTTTAATTTTCGTTTTTCGGTCCAATTTCATTCCTTGGCGGGCCTAATTTGTTTATTTTTGCGCTAGTCCCCAAGAAGCCGATCCATTGACGCAAGAAGCGGAAGCCACGGTGCCAGACTCAAGGTTCGCGAGTCTGAGTTAGTTGAAATCCCGATTCGCAAGGCAAGTTGCATTAATTTTTGATCATGTTGAACCCATGCTCTTTAATTAGCTAAATACGCATTATTTTATTACATTATTTTTATGCAATTATTTAATGTACAATTATATTTGGAATGACATGTTTTAGCTATAATCCCACCACCGATAATTGAACCGATTCATATTTTGTTAACCACTGCTCATTTGACGAACCTAGCACATAGAATATAGAATAAATTATACCACATGATAGTGCAGGAAGTCATGATTTGTACTGTTAAGTGATCCGACACTTGTCGGTAGGCTTTGTAAAATAACTATGGAGGGTAAGGAGTAATCACGGGAAGCCATTAATTGGCCGGGTCCCCTGACCTTATCCTGAGAGAAGGAGGCATGATTGTGAAAGGTGCAGTACAGTAGTACTTACTAGTATCAGGAGATACTAGTGGAATTGCCTCGGCAAGCTTTCAAGGACTAGACCCTTATGCCAAATGAAAAACATAGTACCCGCTCAACCACAAGCGTTGATTCGTCGAACCTAGACTAGTAGCTACTCAGTTCGGTTGAATCTTTACTATTAAAGAAAAGAGTTGGTACCGTTGGGCCACAACGATAGATCCTCACAAAACGGGTCCCTCTTTCTGACTATGGCGAGTCGGATCCCCGGGTTTGTGTAGGTGTTTAATCTATCGGGTAAAGGCTATATACGGGGTGAGTATCACGAAGATCTTTGTTTTCTTAATTCAGTCATGAGGATTAAGAAATCTTGTGGGTAAAGCTGAGCAGCTCTGCAGAGTAACTTAAATGGTATTCGAATACGCTGTGCTTCCAGTGAAAGAAGCTGTGTTTAATTGGGTGACTCCATTAATGAGGCATAAGTAGATTTGGAATGATTTTGGTAATATGTAAAAGTAAATGTCCAAGTTTATAATCCTAAGTAATTAAGAAGGTTATATTTGATTTGTTTTGAATCTAAAGCGTTTTATAAAGGCAAAACTGCATCTACACAAATACTAGAGCTAATAACCCATGCTCATTGAGATTTCCCTGCATATAAATATTCGAGTGTATTTCGTGCGACTTGTTGAGTCTCTGTGGTTGTACTCATACTTGCTGAAACAACATAAGCAATCGATGCACGACGTTGAAGTTTTTGAAGAAGTCAAGACGATGGAAATGCCTTCGATGAGGTCGATGTTTGGTTTTAAGGGTTGTTCTTCGCTCAGGCTTGCCTGTGGCACCCTTTTGGTTTATGTATTGTAAGTGTCGCGCCACTACTAAGTTTGGTTTAAAAAGCCTCTATATTGTAATAAAGACCATGACTCCATGTGGGCTGGGGCAACCCAGTTATTAGCTGGGGCAACCCAACCATGACGATGATAATATTCCCAAGAATGCAGTGCATGACAATGATAATTCCATGCATGCTAACTTTTCCTGTGAGCGAGCGAGCGAGCTGCTTTGGATTGTAGTACCTACCAGCTGCTATTCAGCACCATGATTGTATTAGGGTTTAGCTTCAACTAATTTCCAACAGCACAAGAATTAACACGTGCAGCTGGAGAACTAAATGCAGTCTTGTACAGTTGTGCATGTAGGCCAAGCCACCAAAGTTAGACATCTTTGAGAATTTGCAGGAAATTTACATGAAACAATATAGCTAGAGTTCCACACTGACGAAGACATATAATAATCTTTAAATTATTATGTCATTATATTATTCGAATATACCTCTTATCGGTAAGAGAGATATTTTATAGGATAGTCTTAAACAATTCTACGACCACTCAGTAGTCGTAAGTTTTTCTACGACCGTACGGTTGTAAGTCATTCTACGGCCGTACGGTTGTAAATCCTTCTACGACCACATAGTTGTAAGTTGTCCTCCGACCACCTAATGGTCGTGGATCTTCCTGTGATCAGTCTATTTTCGACCTACCACATCGTGAGTCCGTCTGACAAGACAGTTAAAACATGTCTCTATTTTTAATAACCGCATATAATCTCTCTTTGATAACAACCACTGCACGACGAATAGGCTACCACGTCTCTCTGACAGTAACTCCCGTCATGTGGTTATCTCCCGAAGCGTCAAGATGTCTTCTGCCGTGGAACAATGACCGTCGCTTCGCCAACTATATAAATGTTATGTCGGAGAGGAAAAGAAAGCAGGAATTGAATCCGCTCGAAGCAAGACATAGTGCAAGGTTTTTTCGCATTACTCACAGTTGTAGTCATTTCTTGGAGCAATAGCCACATAGAAAGTAGGGAGAGAAGGCTCGAACCTGTATAAAAATTCATGTGTTTTCTCTTTGTGTGCTCGTAGCTAGGTACTTAAAAGTTTTCTCTAAATTCAAATAAATCTTACATAAAATCGGTATTAAAATACCGACACACACCACTGCTGGCTGGCATGGATGCTGGTACAGAGGTGGCAAGAAACATGGATCCTGCTGTAGGATATGATCGGCAGCTAAAGCTAGAAACAACAATGATGCAACCATGCACGGTTCGGTCGAGAGGCGATGTGCACATACTACCATGCCACCAGTCACGGTAGATTTGAGGGTCGAGCAGGCCAATCAAATTGTGCACGAATCTGAAGGCAAATCTAGCGGAGGTTATTGATTGTTTTAATCCCCCAACGGTCATGCCGATCGAGTTAATTAACATGTATAGGTGCTGACCGCTAGCGACTGTCTCATTTGAACGTTAACATGAAGATGCAAAAAGATTAGTTAAGCCAAACTGATCAAATGATGTTAACATGAATTTGGAATCAAATGATGTTTGGATTGTAAAAAATAATTATGGATATCTAGGAGGAAGCAGATATCGATTTAATTAAGAAAAAAATATACACCTAAATTCGGGCCAAAAAGAACTCTAACCCACCTTCTACCAAAGTTTCTCCTAGCCGCCAACTTTTGTAAAAGCAGCACGAAGAACCAAGATCAAGTACATGTTCCACGCATTTGATTCATGTTAGTCAAAACCATGGAAGATGTAATGCAACACAAACCCTCATAGCTCCAAGCTATGAATCGACCTCCAACTGACTTAGCTCAACTCACCTTGATATCTAGCCGCAGCCACTGGTCTGACCGCTCTTCTCACGCTGGTTGGTCTGCCCTGGTTATACCGCAAACCACTGGTCGGTCTAACTAGCCACCTAGTGTGACCGCATTTTCAATGCCAGTTACACTGGTCAACTCATCCTGGTTTGACCACCAACCATGATCAGTCCGACCGTACGCGATCAACACCAAAATATTCTTTCTGAAAAAAAATAGTCGCCAACTAGTATTTGGTCATACCGCTCTGGTGGTCTAACTGCTCCTAAAATATGATCACACCAGAACACTAGCCAAACCACTGTTCATAGGCCGGTCTAACCGCTTCCTCTTAGCGGTTCAACCGGTCCCACCGAGAATGCAGACAACAAATTTGATTTTTTGAAACTATTGCAAAATTCAAATTTAACCCAACTAAAGTGCCAATTGTTTATCACAAATATATATTAGAACTTGTACATGGTCTTTCATCAAGCATGAGTGTTGCTGTGTTAGATTCCGACCTTTTATCTATGTAATTTACACCCAACCGAAGGGCAGCATAAGTTTTTTTTACTTGGCTTGCTGTTCATGGGCGCTGCTGGACAGCTGATCGTGTAATGTGAAGGGGCTTGTCAGATTAGTACGTTGCATCATGTGTGCGCAAGAGCTAGAGACAACCGATCATCTTGTTGTTAATTGCATTTGTAGCCAGACTAGTATGGTTTGAAGTCCTTTGCGTAGGACCGACAATGGTAACAGAGGAGGTGAATAGTGCCTTAGAAAATTTCTGTAGGAATTCATAAATTCTTCACTTTAGTAGTTATAGAGCTATAAAGATTTGAATTGAAAACTTGGAAGTAAAGCAACAACTTCCCAAACCCAAGAGAAATAACTTTCAACACCTTACCGGCTTGACTACCACAGAGGGTGTGGTCTGGCTGATGGCCGATCTGACCTACAAGCACTCGACGGTTTGACCGGTGGCCGGGCTGACCGGGCCAAGGAGCGATCTAACCGCTCCCCCATTTCTGGAATAGTAAATTAGTCTGAGCCAAGACCAAGAATAGTGCAACTCTCAAACTCCTCAACCAAAAGAGATGAAACCTTACATACACTTTGCTTAAAGTTTTAGGAACCTATTCCACCCAAAAATTGCATGGATCCTAGTCAAAGTTCTAACCTTTGCCAAAGATAAGCAAGATTGCACAAAAATTGGGTAAACTACAAAATCTTAGGATATGACTAGCTCATAGATTGAGGATAGCTAAGGTGGCTCTAGATAAATTTTCACATGTCACAACAAGCTATTTCTTCTAAAGATTCAAATAAAAAACCTAATAGTATCCCAATTACAATTTTAGTAATCTAAAAGCTAAGCTAATAAACTAATAGTATCCCAATTACAATTGCTTAAAAAACCTAATAAACTACAAGGTATTGTATAAGAAAAAGCTAACTTCTAAAATTACAATTTTAGTAATCTAAAAGCTAAGCTATTTGGTACTTGTTCCTTTCTTCTTTGTCCTGTTCCTACTAATAGATGACGTTAGTATCTCAAGCCAAACACCTGCTTTGCTTTTTGTTGTAATCAAAGAGCAGTACAAATAACAATATAAGGGAGAATAAAATAAAATAAGGAAGAGTTTGTCGTCAATACTCTTGGGCTGCTAGGGCTAGTTATTAGGGAGTTCTTAGAGGTTCCCAGGCCGTCCCGGACTGGTCAACGCCTCTCACACTTAGTGGCCAATATCATTCGGCAAAGTAAAAGCCCAAAGCCCACAGTATTTTTCTCAAACTTACCTCAGCCCATCACACCCTCAACAGTGCACAGACCACCTTCAGGACCTTCGGTCCAAAGCAATAGAAAATCAAGACTCGGGGAGGGATAAGATTGAAGCTGCCCAGCTGTACACAGCTTTGTTCCAGCCCCAGCCTAGAGAGGAGGCTTCAAACCTCCTCCCTTATAGACCTCAATACCGCCATTCAGCCTCAGTGCCTACTGCATTCTCAGAAACCACCGATAGCAACCAGCCCAAAGTTCACAAGCACAGCTAAGAACACCAGCATTCCCAAGTCAAGCCAACCATTTCCCTACATTCTTACTTTCGGCCAAAGGCCAGAAAGCTGAGCCACAGAGCTTCACCACAGAGTGAGCCGAGAGGAGTGCTGGAGGACAAGCCTGCGCAGTGCTAAATAAAATCATGGATTTATGTCAATCTCTTGGATTGCAGACTATGGTGATCACTAGGGATCTTTCTTCACCGAGTGAATAGTAGAATTTTCATAATTAAAAGATGTCAGATAGTTTATTAAAGCTATTTTTGGATTCTCAGATAAATATAATTAGACTTAAGGACAAAGAGAGGCATACAAGTGTATTTTGCTACTATTATGCTTGCTGAGTACGTTAGTATTCACCATTGCTATTATTTTTCCTTGTTAGACCCCACTCCGACTGAAGGTTACTTTGAGCTGGATGAAGGAACAACAGGCACTGCAGAGTTCGCGGGAGAGGAGGATGACGACTACAAGGAGCCGGGAGAGATGGACCCCATTACTATGGCTAGGATGAGTAGACGACCCAGTGAGTCGAGCGGGAGAGTCCTAGGGTACTGATCCGTATCTTTTGTGTATCTGTATTTTGCAAGTAAGACCTCAGCCTTTGTGGCAAGTGCTATAATAAAAGTACTGTCTCTACATTATTATTTTGCTGCGCGATTCTGGTAAAAGTTTATTATTTGCCGGAACAGTGTCTTACTAATTAGGCAAATAATAATCCGTACGCTTTCGTACGATTATCTGTGGGATAATAACACGGGGTGCCACATTTATCCCTGGTACTATATATATAATGGAATATCATTTACTTTTAAACAATAGAATGTCAGTTGGCAGCCGTTATGTTCTGATCGTTTAATTACCAATTTTGTCTACTTTTGTACTCTAGCTAAAAAGGGAGCCTTTTTTGTTTGTTTTGTGAATATTTTGTACAAAAAAATAACTAAAAAGTTGTTCTCTGCTCTGATCTAAAAGATCAGCGTGCAGGCTCCCATTATGAGTATTAAAATTATTCAAGATTTGTGTTGTTCACGGGAGCAAAAGGAAGCGGTAATAAATATATTGGCGTCCAAGGACACGCCGATGGAAAGAGATTAAGGCATGTACTATAGTTTAGTTTATCTCTTGGTCTTTAAGACTTTTATAACAGGACTAAAGATAATATCTTCAGTAGTAAATTATTCCTCTAACTATTTTATACTATTTTATTTTTTTAACTATTTTATACTATTTTTACTGTAACTTCTTGTCTCACACACTCTCTCACGGTTTGTATTGGTTTTGGACTTAAATCATCTCATGCATAAAGAGATATCATATTATCTCTCATCACATTCTCTCTTTTACATAGGATTTTATTTATTTAATATAGCTAAGAGACAGCTAAGATAACATTATTGTAGATGCCCTCACTAGAAATAGACGAATTTAGCCAATCAGGGAGGTTGCTTAATTGTCTGGAAAGAAGAGAGCATGCGGCAAGATCAGTCCTGTTCTTTTCTTTTATTATTACCTGATCTATAACCTAGGTTCGTCTTTTCTTTCTTTTTTCTCCACCGTTACACAGTACATATATATACTGATTACCGAGCCTCTGATTAAAGCATACGATATGTTATCTTCCACTTGTAATTTTCAGATCATGAGATGGCACAGATGCTGACAGTGTGCGCGATGTGTAGGTTTGTTTGGAGGGAGCCCTTCATATAAAGTGCAGTGTAAGGGATCGAGCCAGCTGGTTGGTGTTGCAAAGATGGATTGATTGTGTATCTGACTACACATAAAGCTATATAGGGTCCCCTCTCCTGGCCTCTCTTAGGCAGTTAGGAGGATGTTTCTTGTACTTTATAATATATGATGTGCAATAAGCTTTTCTAAAGCATTTCTGAACTTGCATGTACCATAAGCTTCATTCAGTCCAGAGGACTGACTTCTAGCCGCTAGTGTATGTGAATATGACAAAATCACACTAGCTTGGAGATGGATGGATCGATCGACATTCGAGGTTGTTCGGTAACAGTGACGGCAAGTGCTGTGTTGGTCACTTCAAAAGTAATACTCCACTCCATCCATAATTAAGCTCCGTTCTTGTTTCTTCTCTTCTTCTTCAGTACTGGAGAATATATCCAGATCGATATTGTTGGTTGTCAGATCGGGATTACGGTGCAGGGCCGGCTAGACTAGAATGTTATGTATCGGGATTACGGTGGAAGACCATTCTTTCACGCCATGTATAGCCCATAGTTTAGGAGGTCGGGCAGTTTAGTTTAGGCTCGCCATCCATGGATGGCAACAACATGAACTGCCTACCATTTGCAGGCATTCAGGTCAGGGGCATTTCAATTGCAATGCTTACAGTGCAAACCTGTGATGTGAAAGCCACAACAAGTGCTGCTGCTGCTGCTTCTTTTCAACAGGGACAAGCAATGTAGTATAGAATACAACTGTGTAAGGTATAGTATACCTGAATGCAAAGCAAAAGCAAGTAAAAAAAGCGTTCGATCTCTTCCATGACATACAAGCCAACCAGCCAGCCAGCCAGGTGGACGTGGGCTAGCTCTAGCTTGGCTTTGAATAAATCAAAGGAAAGCAAATTAAGCACTACATATCATATCATCATATATGCGTGTATCAATATATATGCTTAAGCCAGGCTCTGGCTGCATCATGAGTGCAGAGTGCATCGATATCGATCATATTCTCCTAGCTAACCTAGACAGGCACCTCCCAACCACATGTAAAGGAAAAGGATGCAATGGCAATGTACCATCTAATCTAATCTAAATCTATTCGATGCATCGGCCACATTCCTCAGGATTCCCTTCTCATATAATGCATTGCATGCTTCAGTTAAGCTCAAGAAAAAGAAGAACAAAACAGGCTTGGTTAGGCTGAAGCGCACGCACCACTTACTAGACCCATGATCCAGCCAGTACCCAACAGCCGACAAGGACGCATTGCGAACTCTAGCTGCTTGATCCGTCGACCATTCCACTGATATCTCTCTCTCCCTCCTAGAGGCCAAAACATACAAGAAATCAAACTATTTAATTAATGACCATTCCTTTCAAGAGAGAATAAAGAGAGATATGGATCGGAAGAAATTAAGCCGGCTTAACGTTGTGCATCAAGCTAGTCTACACATCGATCGATCGCTTCAGGATGCTTCACATCACCAAAAGTGGTTGCGAGTTTACCCTCTCTCCTAATTCCTCTGTAGACAGAATGAGAGAGAGGGAGTCATTAGTTTCTACACAAACAATAATATGGAGTAATTTGCAACCATTAGTGAAGTTCTGCACTCTGCTACTACTACAGAAACACTAATAGTAGACGCCAAATTACAGACGGTTTTGTCATTACTTTCTGCACAAACAATAATATAGAGTAATTTGCAACCGCTAGTGAAGTTCTGCACTCTGCCACTACTACAGAAATACTAATAGTAGACACCAAATCATAGATAGTTTCACAAAATCGTCTGTGATGTACACTATCATAAATAGTTTTAATTTAGAGACCGTATGTGTTGTTGGTGGCGGAAAAAGGAGTATCACAGACGGTTCTTACCGATGAACCGTCTGTAATACTGGACTATCACAGACGCATTCGAGGAGAGTGCACATACTTTTTGGTGTCTGCAGTCATAAAATCAGAAGGAGAGTTCCATAACGTAGAATGATTTTTTATTGCTCTATCACTCCGAAATCGAGATCTCACGAGAGGAACAGATCCATAATCAATGGATTTGTCAGGCTGTACAAGCAATACTTAGATGGCAATCACTATCCAAGTATTGCTTGTGCAGCCTGACAAGTTCGTTGATTATGGATCTGTTCCTTTTGTGAAACCTCGATTCCAGAGTGATAGAGCAATAAAAAAAATACAATGTTACCTTCTAAGTGCAAATGCAATGTACATCTTTTCTAATTGTGTATTTGTTAATGGATATTTTATTTCATTTCAACTAATTGATTTGCGAAATAGATATTTTATGTTTGTGAAATGAATTGAGATGTGAATTGAATGTTTTATGTTTGTGAAATGAATTGAGATGTGAATTAGATGTATACATGTATATGTTGATCTGCTTATTTTAGAGGGTATGGCTAGCATTGCCTGATGCTAACAAATAAACAGAAATAGTTTTAGGGGTAGAAAAGAATATCACAGATGATTTTTAAGTAAAAATCGTCTGTGATATCTATAATCACAGACGATTTTTAACTAAAAACTGTCTGTGATACTTTGCCATCACAGACGGTTCTATATATAGAACCGTCTGTGATAGTATTTTTCACATATCGTTTTAGTTACAAATCGTCTGTATTGTATTTATCACAAATAGCTCATAAATCGTTTGTGATAACCTTCGATTATCACTGACCTATAAATTCAAACGGTTCAGAAAACCGTCTATGATGACGTTTTTGAACCGTCTGTGATGATGATTTACACGTACACACATGCCGTCCTTGCAATTTGTTGGCCCTGCTGTGCAATTGCGCACACAACCTTTGACAATCTCGAGTCCAAATAAACATTTGATGGTTGCAGCATCCACTACCCTAAGGTCTAAATGTTTTATCCTGTTTATGAGAATTTATCATGTTTTTATAGAGCATTCACAAAATTACATGTACCACCATCAATTTTTAGCACTCAAGTAGGGCCTGCCTTGTTTCGAATATGTACGAATTTCAGCGGAATCAATTCGATCCCAGCAAGAATCCAGAAAAAGTTTTCGCCAGAATCCTCAAATCGGAATTCAATGCTGTGATGGCCTACTGGTTGTACTTGTGGCCCGTTGTAGCAATCGCAGAGTGACCTGATGCATGCATACTCCAGATAATAGAATCAGATTTTGCACGCCACTAACCTTGTCAGTTAGCTCACCTGTCGTATTCGGCTTATGTGATTTTGATTACTATTTACCACAAATTAGTCTTTAATTATCTTGCATGCTAGCTTGGTGTATAGTTGGTTAAGAGAGGACTTTTGCCTATGTTGCAATACTCCAGACGCGCATGGTAACGTGGGTGTGGGTTGCTTCATTGCTTGTACATACAAACATACGTACGTACATTGGATGTGAACTGCAAGTTACTTAAAGACGGATCGATCTTTCTACTCCTCCCCTGTGAAAGATCGATCGAAGGATGATCGATACTGGCTAGCCTAGCCTAGTTAAGTACCAGCGCAAGTGCTTTTGTTAGTGAGGGGTACAAGGAGCCAAACCCCAAAATGAAAAAGGCACGCGCATAATACGTGGATCGATGTTGGGTACTAGTGGTGGTAGCTTCGATCGACCAGCTGTTGTAGTTTCGGGAAAGCCGTCGGCCAGCCAACCCATGGAAAGGGACATTAATTCATGCATGTCCTCAGTCGACTCGAGGTAATTAGCAGATATATAGTACCTATTTCATTTGAATCTACGTTGATATAAGCATTGTCCTAGCTAGAGAGATATAACGGTGTACATTATTGAATGTAACAAGTGAAGGTGGAGCGGAAGTCGGCAACATTGTGTGGGATTCAAGAAATTAAATGCAGGTAAAATAAAGATGGATGAATCACGAAGAACGCAATCTGTATGACATGTGGTGTTACATATTTCCTACCGCAGCCTTGTTAAGCAATGCTTCCCCACCTAAAATTAAAAACGACATGGCAGCTACAAACCCAACACCGCCCCCCAGGGCCATTATAAGCATGCGTTGCCCTGTCATTCCATGCACGGTCCACTCACAGGCAGCACGGCCATCTAGCTAGCTAGCTAGCGTCCCCTTCCTCCTCTGCACCGTCTCCGACCAGCTAGCTCCGACGGCCGGTATGGCCGTGCCGCCGCCATCTCGTCTTGTGCTGGTCCTGATGGCCAGCTGCTTCCTGCTCCAGGCTCTCAGCGTCCACGCCATCACTCGCCATTACAAGTTCAATGTGAGAACCTCAGCATCCTGTCATGCATTGCACATATATGCAATCATCAGACACACACACACACACGCACATACTGTACGACATACCGGAGCAGCAATATCCATGCTAGCTAGACCATGCACATTCACTCTGTATTTGCACGCATGTTGACTCGATTATACAGCATATCAACACTGCACCACTCTTCCTAGTTTCTACGGCCAGATATAGACTAGCAGTGCAAATAGTACATGCTTTCTTTGCCGCCATTTCACAATGGTGGATCACCGCCTAGGTGTATGGCATTTTTGTATCCATTAAAAGACCGGTTACAACAATAATCAACATGCATGGCGTGCTGGGGCTCCCTCCATGCCTTCCCAGATTGCAACAACTAAGGTTCAGGTGCAGCCATGACGATAAAAATGGCAAAATGGTCCACAGAACACACCCTTACACACTGAGGCAGCTACAGATCATCTCATTCCAGCTGTCATAGCGATTTAGCATGGTTTGACTTGGCCATGCAGGTGGTTGCGAGGAAGATGACACGGCTTTGCTCGACCAAACCCATCCTCACTGTGAATGGCAAGTTCCCGGGGCCGACCCTATACGCAAGAGAAGGCGATAACGTTCTGGTCAAGGTCGTCAATCATGTAACTCACAACGTTACCATCCACTGGTAAGTAGTCCATGGCCACTCCATGGTTCAACCGTAACATATAGCAGAAAAATACCACCTCAAAGTTGCAGGTGCACTCACACATAAAAGGCAGCCTCAGTCCTTAAATATCATGTTGACATATGAGCATCTTTGTATACTTTGTTTTCTGTAAAATCAAAAGAAAAATAAGTTGTGTTAGTTAAACAGTAAAAAAACATAACTTGCATTAGACATAACGAACGATACATCCTTTCCTTTGAATGGCAAACAGAAATGCTCTATTATTGTTCACGTTTATGTAACATACGTACTTCTATAGCTTGCTAACTAAGTCATAATCAGGCACGGGGTAAGACAGATCCGGACAGGGTGGTATGATGGACCAGCCTACATCACACAGTGCCCAATCCAGCCAGGCAGCAGTTTTCTGTATAACTTCACCATTATCGGCCAACGTGGCACGCTCCTCTGGCATGCCCATATCAACTGGCTGAGGGCTACCATCCATGGTGCTATTGTCATCCTCCCCAAGCTTGGCGTGCCCTACCCCTTCCCCGCTCCTCACAAGGAGGTTGTTGTTGTGTTAGGTATGTAGCTGATTCTCTCAACCTTGTTATTAATCAAGAATAACCCATTTAACACTTGCTACTTGATGTGCTGCAGGAGAATGGTGGAAAGCAGACACAGAAACTGTAATCAACCAGGCCATGCAACTAGGTGTGGGACCCAATATTTCTGATTCACACACCATCAACGGTCACCCTGGTCCGATGTCTGATTGTGCTTCCTCACAAGGTATATAAAAGTACTACTAGTTATCGCAAAGTATGTGCTAGTTCACTACAAAGTCAAGAAGGTTTTTCTGATCATGTATCTTCACAATACACTGGGCAGATGGATTCAAGCTTAATGTTGAAAATGGCAAGACATACATGCTCCGGATCATCAACGCTGCGCTGAATGATGACCTATTCTTCAAGATTGCCGGGCACAAACTAACTGTGGTTGAGGTTGATGCAATCTATACCAAGCCATATAAGACAGATACACTGCTCATCACTCCAGGCCAGACCACCAACGTCCTCCTCACCGCTGACCAGAGTGCTGGACGCTACCTTCTCTCAGTCTCTCCCTTCATGGATGCTCCCATACAGGTTGACAACAAAACAGGCACCGCTACCTTGCACTACGCCAACACCGTCTCCGCCACAGCACCCCTCACTCTTGTCAAGCCACCACCGCAAAATGCCACCCCTATTGTGTCAAAATTTGTTGAGTCGCTCCGCAGCCTCAATTCCAAGGAGTATCCAGCCAATGTGCCACAGACAGTAGACCACTCCCTTTTCTTTACTATCGGTGTGGGTGTCAATCCATGCCCAAACTGCATTAATGGGACAAGGGTGGTGGGCGTAATCAACAATGTGACATTCATACTGCCATCCACCCCAATTCTCCAAGCCCATTATTACAATATCCCAGGGGTGTTCACAGAAGATTTCCCTGCAACACCACCACACAAGTTCAACTATACAGGAAGCGGCCCCAAAAACCTTCAAACCATGAATGGAACCAGGGTTTACAGGCTGCCATACAATGCTTCAGTGCAGGTCCTACTCCAGGATACGGGGATCCTATCACCAGAAAGCCATCCAATCCATCTGCATGGCTTCAACTTTTTTGTTGTCGGGAGGGGGATCGGGAACTACAACTCCAAGACCTCTCCTTCCACATTTAACCTTATCGACCCCATTGAGAGAAATACCATTGGAGTTCCTACTGGAGGTTGGACAGCCATCAGATTTAGGGCAGACAACCCAGGTATAGATTTCAGACCTACAATTTTAAGATCAAAAGTCTCCTCCTGTTTCCAAACATGAGTTGCTTGAGCTGTTATTATATTCCAGGTGTTTGGTTTATGCATTGCCATTTCGAGGTGCACACGTCATGGGGACTCAAGATGGTCTTTGTGGTGGACAATGGGAAAAGACCTAGCGAGACTCTGATTCCACCACCCAAAGATCTTCCGCAGTGCTAAGAACAAGGGATTGAACGCTGCCTCAGAGAAGTGAAGCTGATTACAAGGGTAATTGACTTTGCTCCAATGAACGGAAAACAAATAATGGAACTTCGGACAGTGGTCATTTGCTCCGTGTGCTTTTGCTTGGCTCCTTCTGCCACACATTTTCTTTCCCTCCTTTTTGATTTTTTTGGTTTGTTTGCCAAGATAATGTATACAAGACCTTCAGGTTGCAATTAGCTTTCGCCGTCACCATTAACCTTAAACCATATTTTTCCTTTTTCACAATAAATGAAATTGTATATGATGGCATGTCACATGAAATTGGAATTTGTTTGAGAATTTGAGAACGCTCAGTCTCTCCTTAAAGTATTTTCAATCCCCAGCAAGGAAAGTACTAGTCTGCTAGAATGTGGCTAACATATAACTGATCTTTAACAATTCTTGACATTAAGAACACATTCCTAAATTAAAGCAGCACTTGTTTCTAACTTTTTAAACAAAAGGCTACCAAAAATATGTGATCACCATTGCTTGCCTCCTAGCCTCTTGTATTATGTCCAAAATGAAAAGAAGCATCACACTAGTTCTAACATCAAAGTAATCCTTGCATGAATTTGCGGGCATGGAAACTAAGCAAAATTTTGTATCATGATATGGCAGTATGGCAAAATATGTTCACAGAAAAACGAATTCAGACAAACAACCATAACTATCTGAATGTGTAGTATGTGTACGCACATAACTCTAGTATCATAACTCATAGATAAGTAGCTTGAGAGAGGAGATATACAAGAAAACATAACTCTGAGAACAGGCAAGCCTGGAACGTACCTGGCAATGGGCCAACACCTGATGTATGCAGTTTGTCCAAGAACCAGATTTATTGAGAACAACTGTCAGTATCCCAGGAACAATGGTTGAACAGCCTGAGCAAGATCATGCTGACACATGCTGGATCATTTGCAACAGAATCATACTCTAATTTATGGGGTCATAACAGTGATCAATAGCCTCCATTGTACAAGCATAGCTCCATGTTTGGATAGTATTCAACACAAAACAATGTCAAAATTTGCAGTACCGTTACACAAAGCAGGAAGAAAACTCAACCTGGCAATTCGAACAAGAAAGGATCATGCAATATGTTACAGCCACCAAACATTTCCTGTCTGGCATTTATGGATGCAGAGAAACAACATATTCTGGAAGATCGGACCTCCTACCAGCAAGGAAGTAGTATGCAAGTATCTTAGCCTGACACTCTACCGCAACTTGGCTACCATCATCGGCATCAACAACTTCCATTTGGGGAGGTATGAACTCTATGTTCCAGTAGGGCCGTGCCATGGCAATAAGATCTCGTCCATTTGGGGAAGATAAATGATACTATTCACTAGCACAAATGGAAGAGACCTGTTAACCCTACACAACATAGATTTCACACTTACAAATAACTCATGCATACTTTTCAAAGCACATGAACCCAAACCCGCTAAATCTTTAGACTTTGATCCACTTGATCTTCTCAGTATCTCCTTGACTTAAATCACTTTAATTATGAGCTGATTTGCAGAAGGACAATCCTTCCTGCTCAAATCACAGGAAGAGGGACCAATCTAATCTAAGCTGAGCTGCTCTTTAGCAGGAATGGATGTCATGTCACAAAGACAGACCCGATCTTTCTGGTTCGCCCACCGATTTGTTTGGTTTGGAGAAAATAATCAGCAAAGACGGAATCTTTAGTTAGTCACGGACGAATCTTTATCCTACGAAGATGTGTGAGTAGATGACAAGTAAAAATTGAGCAGTAAAAGTAGAAGCAGCAACAGACCTGCAGGAGCGTACGAGGAGGCGGAGGGAGTGGGTAGAGAAGCCGGAGCACTTGTCGAGGCGGAGGGTGTGGAGCACGTGCCCGCGGGCTCGGAGGAGGAGGGCGAGGGCGTCGTCGTCGAGGACCATGCGGCGGAGGTGGACGGCCTTGAGGCAGTCGAGGTGCGCGGAGGCGTGGGCGAGCCACGGACCCGCGTGGCCGCCCCAGTCGTCCACGATGAGGTTGAACATGGCGGCGCGGGGCTTGGCCTGAGCAACGTCCGGGACAGGAGAGGGATCCTCGATGCCACCGCCGCCGCCCGCCCGTCCTCCATCGCTTGGTGCTTCTTCTTCCTCCCCTTCTTGCTGCGGTTGCTCGCCGAGGAAGAGGAGGTTTCTTGGTGGGTTTGGGGGGTTTTCCATCCCAGCTTGGTGGCGGTGGACCGAACCTCGTCCTACTTTCACTCACGAGTGAGTAGTGTACCGTCAGGAGCTCCCGATAACATATCCACAGTGGCTTTTAGAAGCAGTTTTGTTTTTTTGACTATAGTACAACTTTTAAATGAATTATTTTTTAAAATGAAATCTATAAGTTAATTGTAGTACACGTTAAAAGCTCAATATCTGTACCATCCAAAATCGCAAGCGAGTATCTCTCTTTCCGTAATATCTATCGCAAACAGCTAAAATTTAAAAATTTCAGTAAAAAACCATAAGTCACAACCATATCAAACATGCCCCCTGTAGGATCTTTACACTGGAAAAAATGGTTCATACCGTACTTACATACACATTCAATAGCATCAATAGTAATCATGTTAAAAACATTATTAATCATACAATTATATAAAAATTCATTGCCTAGGTCAAATGTTTTCACTTCATTATTAACTTTGCACTTCTGTTGCGAAATTGACTTTTATAGTGGGGCTCTACTGAGATTACAAATGGATCAATTACATTATCTATGGAAGGTAGCATTACAATGCTAACCAAAGTAGCTCCACTAATTCCTTTCCTCTTTATTTACATAAAAATTTTGTGAGAAACTCAAAATGATGGAAATTTTGTGAGAAACTCAACATGTTAGATTTAGACGCCCGTAACTTGATATATCTATCTATTTTCCCAAACTTAAGTCCTGAAAAATAGCTAGTCAACTAATTTCGAATACAACCAAAAACAATATATGAATCCAAATTTATAAAAAAGTATTTTCTTACATGCTCTTTTAGTTTTTGGAGCTCAAAAATGCTACCCAAGAGATCAGAAGACAAAGAAATCCCAAGCAACGAAATCTCAAACCACATGGGCTACCTTGTTTCGTTATGAAATTTGGATATATGAGGAGATAAAAGCATATAGAACATCAAGATTCAAGGCTCAAGTGATTAACCATACTTCTATGTAGAACATCAAGATTCAAAGACTTTAGTCAAGAATTTCATATTGCTACGTAGAACATCAAGATTCAAAATGGGAATGTGGGTTTAAAACAACAAGAAACAAACTAGATTCGTCAAAGAGAACAATGAACAAGAATGCCGCCGACCAGGAGGCCACCAGGTAGGCTACCATCTGAATGCGACTTGCCTTGAAGACATGAATCACGAGCCTAAGCAAGGGAGCCACTATTTTTGCTAGCATGCTACTGCTAGATGGGGGAGATGTTGCTACTAGATAGACCAATAAATTAATAAAATGCTTCAACCATGTGATTGATGGTTGGGATCAGTGGGGTCATTTGTTGGGATCTATAGGATTAACAATGGTATATGTAGCTAATATTTCACTGGCGCTCAAAAATCTATGGGGTCAAGTGACCCCTGTAGGATCGAGGAGGCCAACTAGATGGGTGGGGTAAATAAATCTCTTCACTAATTACGATTTCTCTATTTGGTTCAAACCAAGAATATAATGTGGAATCTTAACTCAAATTAGTTTAGCATAAATAATGCCTAAATTAATAATATTCACATAAGTGCACCAACAATTAAAGTCTAGATTTGCAATCCTAGAATGATAAGTAATCAATTTAATTCAATAAATGTAATTGCTTGCATGCAAATTAAGTACAAGAAAATAAACCACAAAGACACAGTTTTTTTTGTGGTGTTCGGAGATTTGCTGGTCTCTCCTAGTTCATGTTGAGGTAAGCCTAAACAAATTAGACCAGCTCCACAAATTAAGCCCTCCACCTCAAATTCACTACTAGTAGCTCTTTCCCGCTCTAGGTAGGTAAGCTCCAACTTTCACAAATTCGTCGAATCTTCTCACAACCTTCTTTGAGAAAATTACCGTGTATGACGCCTCCAACGCTGTCTAGGAGTTGACAAACTCCAAGAGTAATAAGTTAAGCTCTTCACTTGACTCTCACCACGTGGCAATGAATGCACAAGCTCAAGTGAATACTCAATTCACCTCTAGATGTAACATATGCAATCTAGAGCCTTCTTTTTGTTCACAAAATGTAACACATGCACAATTGAGATGAGGACTTTACACTAGCTTAAGAGAGTGAAATAGAGGGCCAAAAATCTTACCCCAATCAGCCACAAAGGGGTTTATATACCCACATCACAAAACACTAGCTGTTGAAAGCAAATCCCCTAAAAAATCAGGATTTTTAGTAGTTCTGCCGTTCCCCTCGCAACGGTCAGAAAACTAGTTGTTATCAGCAAAATTCAGAAGTTCCACCATTCATTTTTCGGTACTTCCGATCATCGAAAGTACCGCACCACACATGCAGAACTACCGCTCTCCGCGAGGAGAAGACCACCACACATGTGTCTCTCTGGAGAAAATGTACCGTATGATTTTTGAAACTTCCAAAGTCTAGAGTACCGCTCACACAGAGCTGGCACTTCCGACTTTCGGTAGTACTGCTCCACACAGACGGTAGTACCGACTTTCGATAGTACTGCGTAACACATGCCGGTAGTACTGCAAGCCGATCGGACCACTCACATAGAGCCGATCGGACCAGTCCGATCGAACTACGTCGGGTAGTACCGCGCAACACATGTCGACACTTTTGATCTTTGATAGTACTAGCGCAACACATGCCAGTACTTCCGATCTTCAGTAGTACCGTGCAATACACGCCGATAGTTTTGATTTTTCTGATAAGTGCATATATTTCAACAAATCTTCTAGAACATATTTGCAAGTTATATTATTATACACACAAGGATCAATAATGATTCCCAACAAATTGCAAAACATATTTACACAACTTCGGAATCATGACACAAGGAATTGGTATGGAGACTTGACACATTTGCAAAACAAATTCGTAAATCTAAATCGCATGCTACAAGGATTGTGTATGGACTTCAACCATTTGTAAAACACATTAGCAAATATAAGTCTTATAGCACAAGGAGTAGGAAACAAAGACTTCAAATACTTGCAAAATACATTCGCAATGTATAGTCCCATGTTACAAGGATTCAACATATGAATTTCAACAATTTACAAAACACATTCGCAAATATAAGCATTATGCCATAGAGAGTTAGAACAAGTGAGGTTGAGCTATCAACACATGATGAGACTCAAGCTACTAGACATGACCCTCTTAATAGTATGACAACCTATACTAGCAATCCGGTCTTCCAACCAAACTCCAAGATCAGTAAGAAACTAGAAACACATGCTTAGCTCTAGGTAGTCATACATTTACCATGAGTATTTTCTTGAAGCTTGATGGCACATGTCACTATTTCAAGTCTGGATTCTTATCTTGATGTGCATCAACTCATGATATATCATTCACTTAACCTCTATTAACACATGATGAGTCTTTACTTGACTTGACGATCAACATACGATCATCTTCTCTTGGATATATATCAACTCATGATACATCTTCTTCTTGAGCTCTATCAACACATGATGTGTCTTATCTTCACTCGATGATCAACTCATGATCATCTTCTCTTCTTTATGGCCTTCAACACATGAAGCTATCTTCCATCATCTTGATTTAATCATCTTCAACACATGACGTCATCCTCCATCATCTTGACTTGATAATCTTTAACACATGAACTTATCTCAAGTCATCCTCACTTGTAGAACCTAACCTATTCATCCAACTCATAAAAAATATTAGTCCACAAACCAATTACCATCAATTACTAAAACTTCACTATTAACACATAATGGGGGACTAGATTCCACAATCTTTCATTTTTGGTAATTCATGACAATCTCAACAAATAATAAGATATAAAATAATTTACGAGTATACACTATGTACACAACAATTATATAATCTAGAATAAGCTATCTTTAGCAATTAACTCATTTGAATGTATGTATTTATCTTTGAGATTAATTGTTAGCAAAGTTTATTCATCCGGTTGTCATTAATCATCCAACCATTAACACATAAAAGAGGAACTAGATGACAATCCGATTATGAGTATATATTAACCACATAAGCTGTATATATATTCAAGGGATATATTTCAAAGTAAAGATCTTTAATATATGAAAAGAGAAATATGAATAAATACTAATAAAACAACAAAATAAAAAGTGAACTCTTTCTAAATGTGTGCATACAAGAATATAGTGAAAAATATATGCATATATTTACCTTAAATTTTTTAGTGGAATTTAATCTATATTTTGAATTAAAGAAATGCACTAAGTTTTAAGAATAATATATCGAATGCATACCTATGAAATTTCATATTTTTATTCAAGTGAGACTTAAGAGATCTTAATCAAATGTGTTAGTATCACAATAGCATTTATCATTTGTTACATTCAAATGAGACTAGGCAATATCATAACTAATAAGCATATTTGTCTCACAATTGTATTTACCACTATATCAAAAATAATTTCCCATTAATTACATGCAAAATGAGACTAGATAATATTACAATTGATAAGCAAGTTTATCTAGGTTTTAGGGTTAGGGTTTAGGGTTTAGGGTTTTAGAATTTACAGTTTAGAGTTTTAGGTTTATGATTTAGGCTTTTAGGGTTTACAGTTTTAGGGTTTAGGTTTTAGGATTTAGGGTTTTGGGGGTTTTAGGGTTTAGTGTTTTAGGGTTTAGGGATTAGGGTTTAGGGTTTAGGGTTTTAGGGTTTAGGGTTTAGGGTTTTAGGGTTTAGGGTTTAGGGTTTTAGGGTTTAGGGTTTTATGGTTTAGGGTTTAGGGTTTAGGGTTAGGGTTTTAGGGTTTAGGGTTTAAAATTTAGGGTTTAGGGTTTAGGGTTTAGGGTTTAGGGTTTTTAGGGTTTAGGGTTTTAGGGTTTAGGGTTTTAGGGTTTAGGGTTTAAATTTAGGGTTTAGGGTTTTAAAATTTAGGGTTTAGGGTTTAAATTTAGGGTTTAGGGTTTTAGGTTTAGGGTTTAGGGTTTAAAATTTAGGGTTTTAGGGTTTAGGGTTTAGGGTTTAGGGTTTAGGGTTTAGGGTTTAAGGGTTTAGGGTTTAGGGTTTAGGGTTTAGGGTTTAGGGTTTAGGGTTTTAGGGTTTAGGGTTTAGGGTTAGGGTTTAGGGTTTAGGGTTTAGGGTTTAGGGTTTTAGGGTTTAGGGTTTAGGGTTTTAGGGTTTTTAGGGTTTAGGGTTTTAGGGTTTAGGGTTTAGGAGTTTAGGGTTTAGGGTTTAGGGTTTAAGGGGTTTAGGGTTTAGGGTTTAGGGTTTAGGGTTTAGGGTTTAGGGTTTAATTTAGGGTTTTAGGGTTTTTTTAGGGTTTAAAATTTAGGGTTTAGGGTTTAGGGTTTAGGGTTTAGGGTTTAGGGTTTAGGGTTTAAATTTTAGGGTTTAGGGTTTAGGGTTTAAATTTAGGGTTT